>CM077161.1:76099992-78499992 GCA_039583875.1 Platanthera guangdongensis
GACACACAGAGTTTATGTGTCGACACATAAAAGTGGTGTCGACATTTCAGAAAATGGTGTCGACACATCTAGGAAGTCAGTGTCGTCGACACTCAGAGAATTTGTGTCGGCACATGCAGTGTAGATGTCGACACATCCAGGGTGGTGTCGACACTTAGGATTTACACAGAATTAGTCTAGTAGAGTCTCGACTAAGTGTCGAGCTAAGTGGTGTCGACACATATACAAGTGTCGACACATATATTTTGTCGACTATACTTGTGTCGACACATAGTTGTCGAGACATTATATGTAAGTGTCGACACTTTTCAACAGTGTCGACACAATTTAAGTATTTTTACGCGCCTTTTCATCTTCGATTCTAGAAAGGTAAAAATAGTTTTCGCCATTGTTTGTCGACACGCTCACCAAAGTTGATGACATTGTAGTGAAGCAAGGCTATGTCCTAGAAAACCAAATAAGGATGAATGATAATCTCACTGCTTCACATAATGCCATAACAACTGAAATGAAAAATATAGCTACTGCTCAGACTACAGTAAGTGTCACTGCCAAAGAAGAATTTGATAACAAATTACAGGAGAGTCTCACTGCTGTGAAAAATGCCATTAAAGATTCTCAGAAGGCAATTACTGACAAACTCTAAAGGTTAAAACCTTTCTATAAAGAAGGAGCTAACAATCTGAATGCACAGATAAGATTTCAGGAAAGATGATCTGAGGGATCATATAGAGAGAGAAGTCATAAAGGGGGAGAGGGTATTAGTCAAGGCAGGCTCTGATCATGCCAACTGGATTTCAAATTCCATCAGAGCCACCCTTGGATATCCACCTTTATGTGATGATGACAATGTGGCCGAGTCTGGCATCAATCCTGCATACCTTGGAGGAGAATAAGCTGAAGTGGCTCAAGTGATATACCCTCCTGCAGACTTTGACATGATACATCAAGAGATACAGACTATGTATAGTCCTCCTGAAGATGCTCACAATGTCATCGTAGAGAAAGTTGTCCAGTCCTGTGCCAGAGGCAATACTAAAAGAACAAGAGGCTTTGTTAAAAGAACAAGAGGCTAAATTATCTAAGAAAAGATTCAGAGAGCAAGCAGAATTAAGGCCAGATTTTGAACAATAGAGCCCCAAATCCAGGAATATCATCTTGACTGCTTGGAAGGCTGCTAAGGATAATGTCCTGGATAGAGGCAAGTGGTATTCTGATCTGGAGTGGAGAAAACATGAGAATAGGCAAGAGGCCGTTGTACAATATAGAAGGAAGACTAAACTGGGAAAGCTACCTCCTAATACACAAGAGCCTTGCAAGTATTTCCCCAAGCCTTATCACTATTTTGAAATGCAAAAGATAAAGGCTGAAGAGCTGAAAAAGAAAGATCTCAAAGGGAAGAAGCCTGCTGCTGATGATGACAATGAAGCTCCAGTCCAAGCAAAGATTCAATCTGGAAAGGGGATTGTAATCAAGGAACCAGAGCAGGCATAAGATAGCATTTTCTTAAGTTTATAAATTGTAATCATTTGTATTAAAATTCAATGTAAACTTTTGACTAATGAAAATGTTGGAATTTGTAAGAACATTGTGTCATGATTCAAATCTATTACATTAATTATTCTAAGATAATTGTTTATACATGTTCTGTTTATACATGTTTAAGTTCTTACCATGTCATATATTATTATTTTACATCATACTGAAAATTTGTTATATATGGTGTGTATCATTGACTAAGGATTATGACTTCTCCAAATTGGGGGAGATTGTTGGGTACATTGGAATATATGTACTTGATTTGAAGAAGCCTCACCCTACTCAATGATATACATCAAGGTGTATTTGATGTGCTTTGATTTATTTGTGCAGTATAAGTAACTGCAGGTTTGTCGGAAAAGTTTTTAAGTCCATGTGTCGACACCTAAAAGAAAAGTGTCGACACTTAAGGAGGCTTGTGTCGACACCTAGAGAAGCTGTGTCGACACTTGGAGTAATTGTGTCGACACAAGAAGAAATGTGTCGACACATACAGGTTGTGTCGACACACAATGAAGAATTGTCAACAATATCTGTGTCGACACTTAGAGGCAGTGTCGACAGTCAGAGAAACCTTGTCGATAGCAAATGTGTCGACACTAGGAGGCTGTGTCGACACTCAGCAAAACAATAACAAAGTTCAAGTACATGTGTCGACACTAGGAGGCTGTGTTGACACTCAACAAAACATCAACAAAGTTCAAGTACATGTGTCGACACTAGGAGGCTATGTCGACACTCAGCAAAGTCTCAACACTTGAAGAATGTGTCTACACTCAGCAAAAGTTTCAACACAGAAGGCATGTGTCGACACAAAGAAGATGTGTTGACACTTAGCAAGTTTCAACACAAGAAAATGTGTCGACACAAAGAAGTTGTGTCGACACTTAGCTGAAATCAACTAAGTATTGAAGAAGAAGGAGTTGTGTCGACACACAGGATCAGTGTCGACACATTCTGAAGAAGCAGTGTTGAGAAGCTATTTCAACAACACAAGGAGTTGTGTCGATACCATGAAGGTTAGTGTCGACACTTAGTCTAATTGTGTCGACACTTGGTCTATTTGTGTCGACACATAAAGACTATCTGTCTCGACACTTTCAGACAGTGACAGAGATTTAAAGAAGTGACTGGATGACTTGACAGCTGCCATTTCAACCGGTCAACTGCTACTGTCAGAGCTGTCAGAAGATCGTTAGAAACCAGATCAGTCGGTCACCATGAAGAAAGCTTATATAAAGGCTTACTCCTTCAACAGAAGAGAGTAGAGATTGCAATCAATGAAGTGATAAACAACACAACCAGAAGAAGACCTTCAAGTGAAGATCTAAGAAGTTGGAGAGAGAGAGCTCCTTCTAAGAAGACAGCTATTGAACCAGGATGCTAAGAAAGTTTCAGATTGTGATCTGATTCTCAAGTCAGCAGTTGATTGAAGATCATCTGCATAGAGATACAACCCTAATGTGTTCTAATTCAAGAAGCTTTGAAGAAAGCCAAGGGAGGTTGATCTCTGCAAAGTTCTTTCAAGAACTCATCAAGAAGCCAGTCAACTCATCTTTCTCAATCAGAGTTGTGGTTATTAATCTTTGTACTCTTTATTTTTTGTAGGATCCTAAGAGATCTGAGTTGTAAGCCTATATTTATAAAGGCTGAGTGGTAGGCTTGTGTGCCTGAGTGTAGGAGATACATTTCTCTGAGTGTAGGCCTTGTTGAAGGCTGAGTGTAGGCCTTATAGAAGACTGAGTGTAGGTCTTGGTGAAGACTGAGTGGTAGGGCTTTTGTGCATGAGTTGTAGGAACCTATTTGGTGTTCTGAGTTGTAAGATCTGAGGATCTGAGGAGAAGAGGAGAAGTTAGGCCAATCTAGTACACTACTAGATAGGCGAAGGTGGAAAGTGGATGTACCCAGACCTTGGGGAACCACTATAAAATCTGTGTGTTCTCTGTGTGTGATTAATTCTGTGATTGCTGTGTTATCTGTGCTGAATTGCTATAAAGAATTGCATAAACAGGTCTAATAATTCAGTGTTTCTGCCTTAAAAGTTAAAAAGATTAAGTGCACCTATTCACCCCCCCCCCCCTCTAAGTGTTTAGGCACTAGTTCTTTCAGGCAAGACTCCCTATGAATTACTGAAGGGGAAGATACCTAAAATAGACTACTTTAGAATTTTTGGTTGTATTAGTTATATACATAATAACAAAAAAGATTATCTTAGAAAGTTTGAAGCCAAAGCTACAATGGCAATCTTTCTAGGATATTCTCAAGTTAGCAAGGCATATAGGGTTCTCAATAAATCATCCTTGAAAATTGAAGAGTCAATACATGTTACATTCGATGAAGTTAATATGTTTTACAAGGAGAAGGAAGCTTCTACCAGTGTTCATCTGCAGGTACCGAGTCTATGTAAAAAGCTAGATGACTTAAATCTCACCCCGAAGGTGATATCTCATCCCTCACCACAAGCAAATGAAGACAGTGAAAAAGACTCTATGGAAGAAATTGAACTTCCTCCAACAGCAGAAGTAATTCCACAAGAGGAATTCACTCCAATTGTTGTTGTTGAATCAACTCCACCATCTGATTTTTATCACACTTAGGGATCACCCTAGATCCCAAGTAATTGGAGACATATCAGCAGCTGTACAGATAAGGAATCAACTGAACCATGATGTGATGTATGCCTGTTTTCTCTCGCAAATTGAACCTCAATCCATAATTGATGCTTAGCAAGATCTGCATTGGATCATTGCAATGCAAGAGGAACTAAATCAATTTGAAAGATGTAGAGTTTGGGACTTGGTTCCAAGTCCTAAAGGCTATCCAGTAATTGGAACTAAGTGGGTTTTCAGGAATAAGCTTGATGCCCAAGGTGTGATTGTGAGGAACAAGGCTAGGCTTGTTGCTCAAGGATATAGGCAAGAGGAAGGAATTGACTATGATCAGACCTTTGCTCCAATTGTCAGGCTAGAAGCTATAAGGATTTTTCTATACTATGCTGCTTTCAAAAAGTTCACAGTTTATCAGATGGATGTCAAGAGTGCTTTCCTAAATGGAGTACTACAAGAAGAGATTTATGTAGAACAACCTCCAGGTTTTGTGTCTCCAACTTCCCCCTCTCATGTTTTTAACTGCATAAGACTCTCTATGGTTTAAAGCAAGCTCCAAGAGCTTGGTATGAGACCTTAGCCAGCTTTCTTTTAGGGCATGGTTTTTTTAGAGTCATGGTAGATAAAACCCTTTTTACAAAATTGAATCATGATAAAATCTTATTAGTACAAATATATGTAGATGATATTATATTTGGTTCTACTGATCCCAAATTGTGCAAGAGATTTTCTAATCTAATGCATTCTAAATTTGAGATGAGCAACATGGGAGAGTTATCTTATTTCCTTGGTCTCCAAGTGAAACAATCTCCTGATGGTATCTTCATTTCCTAATCTAAATATGCTAATGAGCTTATTAAGAAGTTTGGGATGGCTGATGCATCTTTTATGAAGACTCGCATGGCTGCCAATGTTGTATTATACACTGATGAACATGGAAAACTTGTTGATCAGACCAGGTATAGGGCCATTGTTGGATCCCTACTATATCTAACTGCAAGAAGACCAGATATCATGTTTGCAACATGTTTATGTGCTAGGTTCCAGGTGAACCCTAAAGAATCTCATCTTATTTTCATAAAAAAGATTTTAAGATATATAAAGGGTTGTCCTAATCTAGGACTCTGGTATCCAACAAAGTTAGCATTTGAGTTGACTGGATTTTCAGATGCTGATTATGCTGGATGCAGAGTGGACAGAAAGAGCACTTTAGGAACTTGCCAGTTCTTGGGTGATAGACTTGTGCCCTGGTTTTGTAAGAAGCAAACCTCTGTATCAACATCTACTGCTGAAGATGAATATATGGCTGCTGGCAGTTGCTGTTCACAGATTTTGTGGATACAAAACCAACTCTTAGATTATGGTTTCAATTTAAATAATTCAACCATCTTCTGTAATAATACTAGTGTTATATCTATAGCACATAATCCAGTGCATCATTCTAAAACAAAGCATATAGATATAAGACATCATTTCATTAGAGATAATGTAGACAAAAAGAAAATTAATCTAGACTTTATCTCCACTAATTTTCAAAGAGCAGATATTTTCACCAAACCCCTTGATGAAAATAAGCACCCGTTCTTCCTGAATCAGCTTGGAATGATCAATGGGAAGGATTAATTTAATTTTTGTCTTCTATTTTTGGATATGTTTCTAAATCGTCGAACGAAGATCGATGATCTTCGAACAACTCTTGAGCTAAATCGTCGAACTACATTTGACGACAGCTCTGTGTGAAGACAAAAATCGTCGACCAAAGATCGACAACTTTGCTTCAGTAAATTGATCGTCAAGCTATGCTCAACTATCAATTTCTGACTGAGATCAGAGACTAAAGATATTATTTGTTTATAAATTAACCTTTGACCTAAGATCGATGTTTTTGTTTTTATCGTCGAACAGAGATCGTCTTTTCTATTCCAAAAACCTATATGTAGGTTTCTCTTCGATCTCTGTCCCGCTTTTTCATATTCTATTTTCCCTTTGACCTTGATCTCTTCTCTCTTGAGTCTACAGATCTTCCATGTCAATTTCTACGGCGGCTCTTTTAAATATGAAGTTCGACACTAGTTTCCATGTCGACTTAAAATCGATCAGTCACTGTGATCCTATCTTTCAATTAGGTCTGAAGAAGTTCATGTCAACACAGATCAAACTATCTGTTGCTGAGATCAAAGAATGGGTTTACTCTTCCTCAACAAATGACTACTCCCTTTCTGCTTCCATTTCTGCTTCCTCTGTCCCTTCACCATCTAGGGGCCTTCTTCCAGTTTTCACTAAAACTAGGCAGGGGGAGGTATCCAATGAAGATGCAGCAGGTTCAGCCTCAACAGACCTTCAAGCTCAGTCTCCTCCAGCAGTACAGGAAGAAGAAGTGTTTCAGAAATTTTGTGCAGATATAAATGACCAATGAAGCTGCAGCAGTTCCAGCAGCAGTAGTAATTCCAGAAATAGCAGAAGCAGATTATGATGATACAGATTGTATTGACACAGGTTTGGGCAAGGTTCAACATCAACAACAACATCAGCAATAGCAACAGCAGAAGCAAATACTCCAGTTTATTGCTTTGTATTTTCTTTGTGTTATGTAAATAGTGTCCTCACCCAAATAGGAGGATATTGTTGGAATCCTAGTTCTGATTTGTGTAAGAATCACTATTAGGTTTGCTTAGACTAACCCAAAATATATAGTCAAGGTCATAGGTTTATTTCTTTAGTCTAGGACAAGAGCCAACATCACATGGATCAGCCTACAACAGCTTGTCAGAGGCTCAAGCAATTGTGTCGACACCCAGAAGAATTGTGTCGACACATAGAAAGGCTGTGTCGACACCCAGAAAAATTATGTCGACACACAGAAAGGTTGTGTCGACACCCAGAAGAATTGTGTCGACACACAGAGAGGCTGTGTCGACACCCAGAAGATTTGTGTCGACACACAGACTATCAATCGACATAGATAATATTAGTCAACATTAGCTCAGTCGACACAAGAAGGATTTGTGTCGACACAGTTCACAGATTATTAGTCGACAGTATCAGTCGACACCAGAAGGACTTGTGTCGACACCCAAAACCATCTGTCGACACAGTTCACAGGAGCTTGTTCAGAAAGATAAGTCAAATTCTCAGGTCGACGAACCAAGTTCTCAGGTAGATGATTTCTGGCTTTTTCAGTATGTCATTCCAGAAAATATTCTAAGTCCAGAAATAATTCTCAGCTCGACGAACACAAGGTATCTGATTGACGAACACAGGAACTCAGCTCGACGATCATCGATCTCCCATCGACGATCTCAGAGTCTTCTACTCTGAACTGAGCTCCACGATCTACGAGCTCATGTCGACGATCTTGTGCTTCTCAGCAGTTATCTCAGATCTACGGTTTTTTTACTGCCTTCAGTTATCAGTTCTCTCTGTCCGGTCAGAAGTATTTATTTTGGTTATGATAAATCATTTTAAGGCAAATATATTCTGATAATTAATGCTGACATTCTCAAGACTGATAGTCGTATCTCATGAAGCATTGATTATGGTATTCACAGAATATTTTGTCAAGACAGTTATGGAAGTGCATTTATGTTGCCAGCCATTCTACCTGTTTGGGCTCCTAAATTCTTGTAGAGAATTAAGTACTGTCTGGGAATTCAAATTCAGGCCGTTAGTCATTCCAAATATACAGAGAACTTAAAAAGATAGAGACAACAAAAATCAAAGGAAGTTAGAAAATCAATCTTTTTTTCGCTCTGATGGTCTCTTGTCTTTGCAAAATACAAGGAAGAAGAATAACTTGCTGAACAAAAATCTTTCTGTCCTCTTCCTTCATCAGGCTTCAACAATCTACAGAGAACATGAATCAAAATCAATCTGAAGACCTACACCCTAGACAAAGCTTCCTTCTTCCTGAAACTACTCAATATCTCAGGGGGAGCTTTGGCATCATCAAATCCACATAGTCTTCTCATTGTGCTTGAGAAAGAGAAGACTGTCATTTATTTTTCTTTAACCTCTCGTGTACTGGGTTCTTACTCCCTTCAAAAGTAAACTCCTTGGTGATAGGGCACCTGATCAAAAACCTATTGGTTTTTAGGCACCTGATCAAAAGCCTGAAGGGTTTCTAGATCTACCTAAAGCAGATATTGTGGTGATAGGGCACCTGATCAAAAACCTAAGTGGATTCCTACCAGGGTGGTAGAAGAGTGGATGTACCCATATTTGGGGAACCACTATAAAATTTCTTGTGTCGTCGGATTGCCTTGTATTTTCTTTGTGTATTATGCTGTGATAGTTTCTTGCTTTCACCTCTTTCATATAAGTATCAATATTTTAATTCCGCAATAAATCTAAACATTTTTTTATACTCTATTCACCCCCCCCTATAGAGTAAACTGTATCTGTCCCTCACTCTCATCCCTTATAAATAAACTCGCAACAAAATTTTTGGAGAGCGAAAAGTGGTTAAGAATTAGACATTCAATTTATTTTTTCATAATAAACAAAATTCACTACTAGAAAACAGACTTTCGTCCAGGGCAAATTTCCCTGGCAAAAAGTCCAAAATAGTGGCTAAAAAACTTTAACCACGGTCTAGCCACGGGAAAACCTTGTGGCTAAAGTTGGTGTGGCTAAAAATTTTAAGCCACGAATTAGCCGTAGAAAATAGTATTATCCATGGGAAAAAACTGGCGTGGCAAATAAGCTAACTATTAGCCACGGTATGAAACCCTGTCAAAAAGTGAACTCATCATTTTTAAAAAACTATTTGCCACAGTTACAAGTCATTGAAAATACTAATTTATGTTTTTTTAAAAAAATTACATTCAAAATACTTTAGATCTCTTGAAATTCCAACTTCAATTTATAAATGAATCAATAAACAAGTCTTATGTCATGAATTGTATAGCCAACAAAGTAAAGAACAAATCTTGTCGGGAGAGAAATAGCAGTGGTTGGGTGGTTAATTAAGTTGTGGACATAAACTTGATAATATTAGTCTCGCATCTTAAATCATGTCTTGCATCATTATCTATAGGTGATAACTAATATGGTAAGAAGTTTTGCACTTGTAGACAATGATGTAAAATAAAAGCGCACACCCGCGTACATTCTACTAGCCTTGGTGCATGTTATTTAATGACAGTAGGAAACTAAGTAGAAATAACAAAATAAAACTGATTGAAGATCCAGCTTCAACAATCAGGGCTACAGTTACATAGTCCATGGAGAAGGAATGAAAAAGGATGTAGAAGGCTAAATCATTTAATAGGTATAAAGTTAGACTCTCCAATACAAAGTCCGTTACTTCCAAAACATGTGAACTCCAAAATAGTTTATAATCAGTTTGGCAAGAAGAAACATCAATTAGCAAAAGCCCAATGAGTCACACTAACTCTATATATCAATGAGATAACAATAATACCTGAGTTGGGAAAGGGAACGATTGATGTTGCCAACTTCCTTTAGACGTTCACCTGCAGCACGTGTGGACTTTTGTCTTTCTGATCCAGCTAGATCCACAAGGTTGATTTGACTGGTCCTTAAGCTATTAGAGCCATCTGACATGCTCTGGAAGATTCCACGGGAAGATGGTAAACTTCAAAATCAGAACATTCAAATCCAAACATGGTTAAATTAATCTCCCAAACATTAAGCCATCACATAATTAATAAATTCAATCAGAAGCTACACTTCAAAAAGATTAAAGTTAATGATCCATCCGCAATATAATATCAATTTCCAGAAAGTGAAGAAAAAGAATGGTTATTCTAGCCTTCTATGAAAAAAAGTAAACAAGATGGTGTGGACGATACAGTTTCCACTATCCCATTAAAGTGAAAGACTTTAAGTTGAAGAGAAACTATTGAATGCCTAATAAGGTAAACAAGATGTTGTGAATGCATCTTCTTCGCTAGGACCATCTATTCTTGGACTGCTTAATGATGATGGGGTACATTGGAAAATATGTACCAGATTTGAAGATGCCTCACCCTACTCAATGATATGCATCAAGGTGTATTTGATGTGTTTTGAGTTTATATGTGCAGGTTAAGTAATTGCAGGAAATACAGAAAAATTTCTAAGTCCATGTGTCGACACCTAGAGAAGCAGTGTCGACACTTATGAAGGCTTGTGTCGACACTTGGAGTTAATTGTGTCGACACTTGGAAAGGCTGAGTCGACACCAGAATCAAATGTGTCGACACCAAGAGTCTGTGTCGACACACAGAGAAGCAAAGTCGACATCATCTGTGTCGACACAAAAAAGGCCGTGTCGACACACAGGAATACTTAGTCGACATCAAATGTGTCGACACATAATGGCAGTGTCGAAACACAGAAGTATTTGTCAACATCAACTGTGTCGACGCACATGACTTTTGTCGACCCACAGCAAAGCTTCAACAAGGTTAAAGTAAAGTACTTGTGTCGACACAAAGGAGATGTGTCGACACACAGCAAAGCTTCAACAAAGTTAAAGCAAAGAAGTACTTGTGTCGACATAAAGGAGATGTGTCGACACACAGCAAGTATCAACAAAGTTAAAGAAAATAAGGCTTGTGTCGACACACAGAATAAGTGTCGACACATTCTAAAGAAGCAGTGTCGAGAAGCTGTTATAACAACAAAAGGAGTTGTGTCGACACCACCAAGGCATGTGTCGACACCACCAAGGCATGTGTCGACACTTAGTTCACTTGTGTTGACAATTAGTCTACTTGTGTCGACACATAATGAAGTTCAGTCTCGACACTTTCAGACAGAGACAATGATTTCAAGAAGTGACTGGATGACTTGACAGCTGCCATTTTAACCGGTCTACTGCAACTGTCAAAGCTGTTAGAAGGTTGTTAGAAATCGGTTCAGCCGGTTACCATGGAGGAAGAATATATAAAGGCGTACTCCTTCAACAGAAAAGAGATGAATTATTGAAGATTACACAGATATCTAACAACACAAAAAGAAGAAGACCTTCGATAGAAGATCTAAGAAGTTGGAGAGAGAGAGCTTCATCTAAGAAGTGCAGTTGCTGAACCAGGCTGCCAAGAAAGATTCAGATTGAGATCTGAATCTCAAGTCAGAAGCTGATTGAAGATCAACTTCTCAGGAGATTCAACCCTACTGAGTTCAGATTCAAGAAGCTTTGAAGAAAGCTAAGAGAGGTTGATCTCTGCCATCAAGTTATTCCAAGAACTGGTCAAGAAGCCATCCATCCATTCTCTTTCTGTCAGGGTGGTGGTAATTTACTTTGTTTAAATAAATTCTTTTAGGATCTTTATAGATCTGAGATTATGAGCCTGTGTTTAGAAAGGCTGAGTGTAGGAGAACATTTTCTCTGAGTGGTAGGCCTTGTATAGGCCGAGGTAGGGTTGTGAGCCTGAGGTGTAGGAGATTATGATCTCTGAGTGTAGGCCTTGTTGAAGGCTGAGGTAGGGCAGTTTGACTGAGTTGTAGGAGCCATGTTTGGGGTTCTGAGTTGTAAGATCTGAGGATCTGAGGTGAAGTGCAGAAGTTAGGCCGAATCTAGTGCACTGCTAGATATGCGAAGGGGGAAAGCGGATGTACCCAGACCTTGGCGAACCACTATAAAAACTGTGTGCACACTGTGATTGATTGTTTTTGAGATTGCTGTGCTGTGTTAGCAGTAGAATTTGCAGTTTATTATTAGTTAACTGAACAGCTTTTCTGCCTTAAAAGAAAAACAGGAATTACACCTATTCACCCCCCCTCCCTATAGGTGGTTAGGCACAAATTCTTTCAAGTGGTATCAAAGCAAGGTTTCTCAAAGAAAGACTTAGCAGTCTGAGTAGATCCATAAGGCAGATTTAAGAATCAAGAAAATGGGTTCAGGTGAAAATCATAAGGAGCTATGGTCTATGAAATTACCCATATGCAGAAAGGAGATATTTGACATCTGGAAAGAAAGGGTCAGGCTATTTATGGAGGCTTCTGATCCAAGGATCTATATTACAGTCAAGGAAGGTCCTTATATTCCAATGAAGGTGTCAATTCTGGATGCAAAACAAAGAATTCCCAAGGATTATTCTGAGATGACCAAGGATGAGATCATCTTGGCAACTTTGGATAAGAGAGCCCAGAATATCATAGTTAGTGCCATAGATGATGCAACCTTTCGAAATTTGATTCTCTACAAGACCTCCAAATAAATGTGGGATACTTTAATAGTCTACATGGAGGGTTCTGAAAAAGTAAGACAAGATAGAAAATCTATGCTAAACCAGGAATATGAGAGTTTCAGACAAGGAAAGTCTGACAGTATAACTGAGTGTTATAAAAAGTTCTATAGGATTGTAAATGAGTTGATGTCCTATGGAAGAATCTTCAGTACCTATGAACTGAATGATAAATTCCTAAGATCCTTGACAAAGGATTGGGACACTAAGATTTGTGCCATTAGAGAAGTGGCCAAACTTGCAGATATCTCTCCACCAACCTTGTTTGGAAAACTGCTGTCATATGAGATGCAGCTAATAACAAGGAAAGAGGAAGAGAAAAGTGCAAAAGGTGAGCATAGAGAAAAGTCTGTGGCCTTCAAGGTTGAAGCCACTAAGAAAAATAGGAGGATGTGTCCATCACCTCCTAAGATTGTTGCTCAAACTACTTTAGATAATTCAGACAACCAGAATTCAGATAGCAGTGACTCAGATGAAGATTTTGTAGCATTTACAAGATGGTTTCAGAGATTCCTGAAGAAAAAGCAGTGGAAGTCTAAACCTTCCACATCTCAGCCTAAGGATGAGTATTATCAAAAGAGGAAGTCATCCAGGAAGGAAAGGAGCAGGTCTAAGCCAAGCAAATCTACAACATCCAAGATAGTTTGCTACCGCTGTAATAGGCCTGGGCATGTTGTGGCTGAGTGTCCAGATAAAAGAAAAGATACTGCGGATAAGAAGAAGAGTCAACACCAAAGCAAGAAGGAGAAATCCTTTATTGCTAAGAAGGAGAAGACCTTATCAGACCAATCTACTTCAGAGTCAGAATCTGAAGCTGAGGCCTGCATTGGTCTATATGCAACAGATGAAGAAGAAGAGTTTCTCTAGGTGTTGAACTCTATATATGAACAAGAAGACCATCAGTGCAAGGGACTGATGGCTATGTTAGAAGAAGATAAGTGCCAGGATCAGCCTGGTCCTAGTAAGGTACAATGTCTTTCAGATTGCAATACTGAGTCAGAGTCAGCAACATCTGCATCAAGTGATGTGGATGGGTCTGAGTCTGAAGGTGATATTCATCAGCTGATAGATGAATATAGAGATTTATTACAGGCACTTAAGAAGAGCAAAAACCTAGCCAAATCTCAGGCTAAGGAAATTGCAGATCTTAAGATGGCTGCATCTGATTCAGAGAAATTGTTGGATTAGAAGTTAAATGAGATAGCCAGACTGAAAAATATTACTGTTATTCAGATGGGTACTATCACATTCAAGAATGATCAGATTAGAAATCTGGAGGTTAGACTTTAGAAAGAGAAAGAGATTGTAGCTAGTTTTTCTAAACCTAAATCTGGTTTACCCTTGATTGATGAGTTTGTACCTCAAAATGGTAAGGTTTGGTTAGGTTTTAAGAAAACTGCGTGGACTGCTAGGTCCAAATCTAAAGGCAAAGCCCCAGCACAAAACAGGAAGCCTGCTGTAGACAATACAGCTAGGGTTGTACCTAAACAAAGGTGCAACAAGTTTGAGTGCTGGTGTTGTGGCAAGGTAGGCCATTTTGCCTTATATTGTTGGAACAATTCCACTGTCAAGGAGAGTAGCAATCTGTCTGCTAGAAGAGCTACAGGCAGATTTGTCAAATTTCAGACTAACATGAACCAAGGACCCAAAACTTATTTGGTTTCTAAGGTTAAGTAGTCTTTATTGCGGGTGAGTCTAAGTGGCCATGCCCCTATATGGTACTTGGACAGTGGATGTTCTTGGCACATGACTGGAACAAGGGGTGGCTGAAGGACTACAGACCCATCATGGATGGCCCTAAAGTGACCTTTGGTGGTTCAGAAAAAGGAATCATCAAAGAATTTGGTAACATTTTTAATAACCAGATTACTATCTCTCAAGAGGCCTATGTGAAGGGTTTGAAACACAACCTTATAAGCATAAGTCAGTTGAGTGATTTAGGATATGATATTTCATTTATTAAGAATAGATGTCATATCAAAAGGTCAAGTGATCAAAAGGTCATATTGACAGGATATAAAAAAAGAAATGTTTACTATATTAACTTTGTGTGTGAGAATAATGTTTATCCTATTTGCCTTGTAGCTGGTGAGAGAGCCTCTCATTATGTTAAATGGCACAAGAGGTTGGCCCATCTTAACTATAAGACTATTGGCCAAATCTTTAGTAAATAGTTAGTGAGGAATGGTCCTTAAGTTAAGTGTATAAAGGATGGGATATGCTCAGCTTGTCAAAAAGGCAAACAAACCAAATCCACCTTTCATAGCCTTGAAAACAAGGATTTAGTGAGGTGTCTATACCTTTTGCATATGGATCTATTTGGTCCTATGGCAGTTCATAGTCTAGGTAGGAAGGTCTACACTTTTGTGGTGGTAGATGACTATTCTAGATATTCCTGGGTGTTCTTTCTAAAACAAAAATCTGAATCCCCAAGTGTCTTATATAGTTTTGTTAAACAAATTCAGAATGAGTTGGACAATACTGCGGTCAAAATCAGAAGTTACCATGACACTAAATTTTAGTCTGAAAGTATGACAAGAATGTGTGAAGAATTTGAGATTTTTCAAGAATTTTCCTCACCTAGAATACCACAGCAAAATGGTATTGCTGAAAGGAAGAGTAGAACATTGATAGAGGCTGGTAGAACTCTATTGAGTAACACTTCTCTCCCAGAATATTTTTGGGCTGAGGCAGTAAATACTGCATGTCATGTGATCAATAGGGCTTCTATCACCAAGAGCCACAAAAAGACTCCCTATGAGATTGTGAAGGGCAGAAAACCAAACTTATCGTATTTTAGGATCTTTGGTTGTAAGTGCTATATACTTAACAATGACAAGTCTTATCTAACAGAGTTTGCTGCAAAATCCCGAGATGGTATATTTGTTGGGTACAACAACAATAGTAAGGCTTATAGAGTCTACAACTTGATTACTCAAGTTGTAGAAGAGTCTGTACATGTAGTCTTTGATGAAACAAGACTGATTACCTGTGAGTTACCAAGTAGTGCTTGCAGTTCTACAGGTATAAATAAGAGAATGGACAAGCTTACCATTACAAAAGATTCTACTGCAAATCAGGAAGTGGAAAATGGTGGATGCTGTCCAGCGGGAGTACAAGACTGTCCTGATGCTGAAGAAAACCAAGAGGTGCAGCATAATGAAGAGACTGGAGGTGTTCAACCTAAAGACAGGCTACCTCCAGCTAATAGACACTTAAAGGATCATCCAGTAAATCAAATAATTGGTGATCCAAGACAAGGAGTGCAAACAAGGAGCAGAAATCTGAATACAATTCTATGCTCTAACTTCCTATCACAAGTGGAGCCAAAGAAATTTGAAGAAGCTGTTCTAGACCCACATTGGATTGATTCCATACAAGAGGAGTTGAATCAGTTCAAAAGATGCAAGGTCTGGAAGTTAGTACCTAAACCAAAAGACCATAACATCATTGGGACAAAGTGGATCTTTAGGAACAAATTGGACGAGAATGAGATCATTGTGAAGAATAAAGCAAGACTTGTTGCAAAAGGATATAGGCAGGAAGAAGGTATTGACTTTGATCAAACATTTGCCCTAGTAGCAAGACTGGAAGTAATTAGGACGTTCCTTGCTTATGCAACATATCAAGGTTTCAAGGTATTCCAAATGGATCTAAAATCAGCATTCCTAAATGGAAATTTAAAGGAAGAAATCTATGTAGATCATCCCTCAGGATTTGTTGATACTCTCAAACCTGATTATGTTTATAGACTTAGGAAAGCTTTGTATGGGTTGAAACAAGCCCCAAGGGCTTGGTATGAAACTCTGTCTAGTTTCCTCATTGAGAATAAATTCTCAAGGGGGAAATAGACAAGACTCTATTTCTTAGGGAATCTAAAGGAAAGATTATCCTAGTCCAAATATATGTAGATGGCATAATATTTTGGTCTACTGAAAGTAATCTTTGCAGAAAGTTTGCAAAACTTATGCAAGGAAAATTTAAAATGAGTAGTATGGGAGAACTTAAGTTTTCTTGGGTCTCTAAGTAAGACAGACTGAAAATGGCTTGTCCTTAACTCAGTCTAAGTTCACCCTGGAGTTAATTAAAAAGTATGGTATGGAATCATCCACTGCCATGAGAACTCCTATGGGGTCAAGTGTTTCTCTTAGCAAAGATGATGCAGGGAAACCTGTAGATTAAACTTTGTATAGAGGGATAGTTGTCTCCCTCTTATATCTGACTGCTAGTAGACCAGATATCATGTATGCTACATGTGTCTATGTTAGGTACCAATCATGCCCTAAAGAATCTCATCTTACTGCAGTAAAAAGGATTTTGAGATATCTTAAGGGCACACCTAATCTAGACCTTTGGTACCCTAGGAATGGAGATTTTCTACTGACAGGCTATTCAGATGCAGATTTTGCAGTTTGCAAGGAAGATAGAAAAAGTACTACATGCACCTGTCAATTTCTAGGTGGAAGACTAGTGTCTTGGAGCAGTAAGAAGCAGACCAGTGTGGAAATCTCCACAGCTGAGTCAGAATATGTAGCAGTAGGGAGTTGTTGTGCACACCTATTGTGGACTCAACACCAGCTAGAAGTCTATGGTATTCAAGTAAGTTGAACATCTTTGCTTTGTGATTCTACAAGTGCAATTTCTATAGCTAATAATCCTGTTTCACATAGTAGGACTAAGCATATAGAAATTAGATACCATTTTCTCAGAGAACATGTAGAGAAAGGGGACATTTCACTAGAATTTGTTAAAACAGATTATCAAATTGTAGATATGTTTACGAAGCCTCTAGATGAAACTAAATTCAATATGTTTAAAATTGAATTAGGAATGTTGAACATAGATTAGTTTAACAAAATTGGCTAAGTAAAATGGTGTCGACACAAGGAGTTGTCTGTGTCGACACATAGAAGTGGTGTCAACATTCCAGAGAAATGATGTCGACACATCTAGAAAATTGGTGTCGACACTTCAGAGAATTATTGTCGATACATCCAGAGTAGTTGTCGACACATCCAGAAGTGTTGTCGACACTTAGGTTCAACACAGATTTCGTCGAGTGGAGTATCGACTAATCATCGAGCGAAGATGTATAAGTGTCGACACATAAGTTCTGTCGACTATATTGGTGTCCACATATAGTAGTCAACACAGTTATCGAGACTTAAGTAGTAAGTGTCGACACTTTTCAATAGTGTCGACACATTTTGAAGATTATGACGTGCCTTTTCACCTTCGTTTTTAGAAAGGTATAAATAGGTCTATAATATTGTCTGTCGACACACTCTCCATAGCTTCGAGACCAAAACTTTGTGTCGACATCTCTCTCATCTAAATTTAAGATTTCACTCAACCCTAATGGCGCCCAAGCTTGAAGAGAACGTCAATGAAGGATATGAGCTAATACGCAACGCATTTGACCATGCGGAACCAGAAATTAAGGATGTTGTAACCCTAATTTCTGAGAGTGGGTTGGAGTTTCTAGTCTCTGAACCAACAAAGATTTGGAAGATGGAAATCCTAGAATTCTATGGTGCTGCAACTTTAGATTCGAATGGATTAAAGATCAAATAAATAGTTCAGGGAGCTAAAGTCAAACTTACTTTGAAAAGCTTGAGAAAAACTCTTCAACTACCAAGAACTCAAGAAGAGGAAGATGTACCTGCATCTAAGACAAGGTAAGCACTTCAATGGTGTGGATTGGATCCCACCTTGAAGATTGGAGCTGCCATGAATAGATAAGGAATGAATCAGCAAGGCAAATTTCTTTCAGAAATTGTTGGCAAAGTCATCCTCTGCAAGCCAGGGGGACATGATAGGATTTCTGCCTACATGTTCAGCCTGATGACAAGGATCATCTACAGACTCAACACTGATTGGTAAGCAGTGATTTTTGAAAAGGTTAAGGAAAGTATTAAGAAGCCAAATCTAGGGAGGATAATGAGTCTGTACTTAGCTGGAACTATTCCAGAAGTCATGGAACAAGCAGCTGGTTCTAAGATTAATCATATGAGGAGGATGGACATTAAGATTATCTCAATATGGGATTGGGTCCTAACTAAGGACATGCCTGATGAGGAAAGGCAAGAGGTTCCTGATAAATCTACAGCACAAGAAGTTCCTGCACAAGACCCTGCAGATGAAGAACAAGTGCAGGGGGAGCAACCATCTGCTAGCCCCATCCACCTGGATCCACTCCAGGGGGAGCCTCACCATGAGGAAGTGCCTACTCACTTGGACAGTGAAATGGCAACACAAACAATTCTTGAGGTAATACATGAAGTAAATCAAACAAATTTCAATAATGAAGATGAACTGCTAACCGAATATTTGATTGATGTTGACCATCCAACACAACTAAACAATCAAGCACAAGATGTTATCTTGGAAGATACATCTGTTGCTGCTGATGCTCCAGAGATCACAGTGCCTCAAGTTCCTACTCAACAAGAGTTTACCTTAGAAGAGCTGTTTCCTGATATTGAGGGGGAGCATGCTGGTTTTGAGCGGGAGAAAACTTCTTTTGAGGGAGAGCAAGCTAACCTTGAGGGGGAGCATGAAAGATCTCAGGGAGATACTGCAAGGAATGATGAGGAGCAAACCAGAACTGAGGAGGAGGAAAGGACTCAGGGGTAGCTACCAAGGACTGAGAAGGAATTGCCTCCTAGTCCTAAGGAAAGGGTTGACATAGCTAGTACCTCAGCCTCTGAGGATGAATAAGCTTTAAGAGCTAAGAAGAGAAAGCTACAGGTCTTCAAAAGGAGAAGCCAGAGCATCAAGAAGGCTTTACAAACTGTTGCTCCACAACCTGCCACAACAGCTGATTACAGCTCATTGTTGGTGGCCTTGCAAGTCAAGTTAGATGACCAAAGGATTGACATGGAGAAGTATATGAATGTGACACATAAAGATCTACAACTCTCCTTGGCTACAGATATAAAATCTATAAGATTTGAAGTGAATCAAAATAAGAAAGAAATGACTGATTGTTTCCACAAGGGTGGAAATGCTGTGGTTTTCCTAGCCACCCACCAAGAGAAAATCAAGACATAAGTTGATGATATAGCAGTGAAGCAGGGCTATGTCTTAGAAAATCAGATTAGGATGAATGATAATCTGACTGCATCCCATAATGCAATTGTTGCTGAACTGAAAAATGTTGCAACAACCCAGCTTGCTGATAAGTCTAAAGCCAAGCCAGAGTTTGATAAGGAGAAGTTTGATAAGGACTTCCAGGAAGGCATAACTGCTGTCACAACAGCTATTGAGCTATCTCAAAAGACTATTTTTGGACTGCTGCTAAAGTTAAAGGGAATTTATAAGGATGGTGTTAACTTTTGTGGATGAACAAATCAGATTTCAGAAGGATAATCTTAGGGATCATGTGGCCAGAGAAGTCATAAAGGGGGAGAGAGTATTAGTCAAAGCTGGATCTGACCATGCTAAATGGATTTCTAATAGCATCAGAGCCATACTTGGATATCCACCCCTTTGTGATGATGACAATGTGGCTGAATCTGGAATTCACCCTGCTATTTTTGGAGGTGAGCAAGCTGAAGTTGCTCAAGTAATCTATCCTCCAGCTGATTTTGAGATGATTCATCAAGAAGTACAATCAATGTATAGCCCTCTAGAGGGTAATAAAAATATTATCATTGAGAAAGTAGATAAGCCTATGCCAGAGACAGTATTGAAAGAGCAAGAAACTCTTTTGTCCAAGAAGAGATTCATAGAACAGGCAGAGTTAAAGCCAGATTTTCAGCAGTGGAGCCCAACATCTAGGAATATCATCCTAACTGCTTGGAAAGCTGCAAAGGACAATACCCTAGAGAGGGGTTAATGGTACTCTAAGCAAGAATGGAGAAAACATGAAGCCAGACAAGAAGCTATTATACAGTATAGAAGGAAGGCAAAACTTGGGAAGCTACCTCCTAATGCACAGGAGCCTAGCAAATATTTCCCAAAGCCTTATCATTATTTTGAAAGACAAAAGATACGGGCTGAAGAGCTTAAGAAGAAAGATCAAAAAGCCAAGAAGCCAGTTGATGACACTGATGTTCAAGTTCAAGCCAAGATTCAATCAGGCAAGGGAATTGTCATCAAGGAGCCAGAGCAGCCTTAGATTAGATTTACTAGATTTTATCACATTGTAAAATTTAGTGTTTAAAATCTATGTAAACTTCTATTAAAGAAACTTTTGTAGTTGAAGCAAAACATGATTAATGCTTGTTCTGTGTTAGCATTATTATTATTCTGTGATGATTTGTTTTATATGTTTTGTTTAAGAAATTACCGTGTCATATAATGCTATTATAAATCATATTATGTATTTGTTATATATGGTGTATATCATTGACTAAGGGTTATGACTTCTCCAAATAGGGGGAGATTGTTGGGTACATTGGAAAATATGTACCAGATTTGAAAAAGCCTCACCCTACTCAATGATATGCATCAAGGTGTATTTGATGTGTTTTGAGTTTATATGTGTAGGTTAAGTAATTGCAGGAAATGCAGAAAAATTTCTAAGTCCATGTGTCGACACCTAGATAAGCAGTGTCGACACTTATAAAGGCTTGTGTCAACACTGGAGAAAAGCTTTGTCGACACTTGGAGTTAATTGTGTAGACACTTGGAAAGGCTGAGTTAACACCAGAATCAACTGTGTCGACACCAAGAGGTTGTGTCGACACCAAGAGGCTGTGTCGACACACAGAGAAGCAATGTCGACATCATCTGTGTCGACACCAAAAGGCAGTGTCGACACACATGAATACTTAGTCGACATCAAATGTGTCGACACATAAATGCAGTGTCGACACACAGAAGTATTTGTCAACATCAACTGTGTCGACACACAGGACTTGTGTCGACCTACAGCAAAGCTTCAACAAAGTTAAAGTAAAGTACTTGTGTCGACGCAAAGGAGATGTGTCGACACACAGCAAAGTTTCAACAAAGTTAAAGTAAAGAAGTACTTGTGTCGACACAAAGGATATGTGTCGACACACAGCAAGTTTCAACAAAGTTGAAGAAAAGAAGGCTTGTGTCGACACACAAAATCAGTGTCGACACATTCTAAAGAAGCAGTGTCGAGAAGCTGTTACAACAACAAAAGGAGCTGTGTCGATACCACCAAGGCATGTGTCGACACTTAGTTCACTTGTGTCGACACTTAGTCTACTTGTGTCGACACATAATAAAGTTCAGTCTCGACACTTTCAGACAGAGACAGTGATTTCAAGAAGTGACTGGATGACTTGACATCTGCCATTTTAACCGGTCTAATACAACTGTCAAAGCTGTCAGAAGGTTGTTAGAAACCGGTTCAGCCGGTTACCATGGAGGAAGACTATATAAAGTCTTTCTCCTTCAACAAAAAAGAGATGAATTATTGAAGATTACACAGATATCAAACAACACAAAAAGAAGAAGACATTCGACAGAAGATCTAAGAAGTTGGAGAGAGAGAGCTCCATCTAAGAAGTGCAGTTGCTGAACTAGGCTGTCAAAAAAGATTCAGATTGAGATCTGAATCTCAAGTCAGAAGCTGATTGAAGATCAACCTCTCAGGAGATTCACCCATACTGAGTTCAGATTCAAGAAGCTTTGAAGAAAGTTAAGAGAGGTTGATATCTGCAATCAAGTTCTTCCAAGAACTGGTCAAGAAGCCATCCATCCATTCTCTCTCTGTCAGGGTGGTGGTAATTTACTTTGTTTAAACAAATTCTTGTAGGATCTTTATAGATCTGAGATTGTAAGCCTGTGTTTATAAAGACTGAGTGTAGGAGAATATTTTCTCTGAGTGGTAGGCCTTGTATAGGCTGAGGTAGGCCTGTGAGCCTGAGGTGTAGGAGATTGTGATCTCTGAGTGTAGGCCTTGTTGAACGCTGAGGTAGGGCAGTTTGCCTGAGTTATAGGAGCCTTGTTTGGGGTTCTGAGTTGTAAGATCTGAGGATCTGAGGTGAAGTGCAGAAGTTAGGCCGAATCTAGTACACTGCTAGATAGGCGTAGGGGGAAAGTGGATGTACCCAGAGCTTGGGGAACCACTATAAAAACGGTGTGCACTCTGTGATTAATTATTTCTGTGATTACTATGCTGTGTTAGCAGTATAATTTGCAGTTTATTTTTAGTTAACTGAACAGTTTTTCTGCCTTAAAAGAAAAATAGGAATTACACATATTCACCCCCCCCCCTCTAGGTGGTTAGGCACTAATTCTTTCAGATGGATTCTCATACAAACTAGCACCAATATGTGGAATTCCAATTGCTTCATGGATCATCTCCATCATATCGTCTCTAAAATCAGAACATTGTTCGTCCCTACTACAAGATATAGAAGAATATGATTCCCTGTGAAGGGTCCATATCTTGTACCTGGATAAAAACCCATGTATAATTATATGTTCATGAGCAATGGCCCTCTCCATCAAATAAGTATTACAACATTTTTTGCAAGGGCAATAAATCTGATTCTCAAGACTATAAGTTTTATTTTGATATACATAATCTAGAAACTTGTCAACACCATGGATGTATTCAGATGAAGCTCTATTTTGCAAATCAATACAACATTTATCCATATTTAATGCCAAAGAAATCTACATAAATAAAATAAAAATTTAGGGTTATACAAATAGAGGTCGGACAATAAAAATATATTTTTTTGAGTTTAAATAATGTTTGACAAGTAAAAACAATGAAAAAGATTATGAAAAACATGTCTTAATCATGACATTACAAATCATGTGCAAAGATCAAATATGATAAATTAGTAGCAGTCAATCTACAAATTTATGATCAGCAAGCAAGAACCATCATCCACCTAAGCATTCTCATCTTCACAACTCCCATTTTTTGCTCATGTACACAACTCACGCACTAATTATAATATAATATTATCTTCAAAAGGACTTTATGTTCCAATGGAGTTATCATCATCAACAACATTATCAAGATTATCACAACAATTTTGGGTGGGCTTTTCAAATTTCACTCAAATTATTGCTATCAAGTGCAACATGGAGTTTTAAATATTAATTTTTTCCATCTATTTTTGCGATTTGTTTTCATCTATTTTTGCAGTTTGTTTTCATGTTTTCTCTAGGTTATTTTTATATATTATTTCCAATGGCTTTCATTATTGGGGCATCTTTTACCATTTTCATCTGTCCAAATAACCGTAGTTCATTTACATTATTTTTCCTTTAGTAGGTTTTACTCTTATCCATCATTATTTTATCAAAACTATCCTAACATCTAGTTTTTGAATAATCAACATAGCCATTGAGGACTTCTTTTACCCAATATTAAATTCATATGACATAGTCAATTTGATTAAAAGGTTTATAAAATCATCTTAAACATCCATGATTTTCGCTATAAAATTGCCAGGGTTTTCCATTTTGACCATCCAATTGTAATACTAAAAATCTTCTTCTCAATTCTATCCTCATTCCCTTTTATTTAGTGTTATTGTTAGCACTTGCTCTAGAAAGTTATATACTCGTTTTCAATCCAATAATACTATACCCCTTATTCTCCATAGCACCTACCAAATTCATAATCTATGCAAATAACTTATTACGGTGTACATCACTTTGAGTATCCAGCATCTTCGGGAGTAATACAATTGTTGTTTTTTGTAGTAGCTGGAAACTCTCTTCATCTTGTGTATACGATGCAAAAGAACTCAATGATTCGGAGCCAACACCATCATCAACAATGAAATACGATGCAAAAGAACTCGAACATGAAAGGAAGAGAAATCACACTAAAAGTGAAGAGATTCGTTACCCAAGTTCACTCAATGATGCAGTGTAAAATCTCTCTCCACGAGATCCGCCGGAATCACACCGGAACGAGAGTTAGGATGCACGAGCCCACCGTAATCACACCGCGAGAGAACAGCAGTGGCACGGTTGTCGTCATCGGGCGAGCAGAAGGCATCCAACGGAGCTGGCGGCGAGCTATTCGCAAAAGCGGGCTGGCGGCTCCTAGTCGCCCGAACCCTCGGGGAAGTGCTTCACGGGATTCTCAAAATGAAACATGGTTTTCAATTCTCCCCATAGACTTTAAAAGGTTTATATTGACTAAAAAAATTAATAATCAGCACTTAATTAACTTACAATTAAAACATTTTATGAAAACTAAAAACTATTAAAACTAAAATTGCTAAAATATTAATTTAAGTAGCATTTGTAAACTCTAAACAAAGGTTCAGCGGTCGTGCGTGGCCGGGAGCGGAGGTTGTAGCGATTTTTGCGGTTGCGGAGAGCTTCCTCAAAATTATGCGGGACGGCTCCATCTTCATCAATCAACATGAAATTAATCATTAAACAGAAATCATTAAACATTAACAGTAAACCAAAATTTGAAATCTCCATTAGATATGGCCATCCTCGATCTTATGCGGTTGCACATGGCCATGCACGAAGGTCTTCACGAACAAGATCATAGCAACAAAACTCTTCATGAACAATATTGTGGTGGTGGGAATCTTCAGGATCACGATCGTGGCGGCAAAGCAGCCGCAAACGTAGGTGGTAGCAGTAGAGATCTTCACTATCATGACTGCGATGGCGAATGTCTTCAAACATGGGCGGGTCGGCGCCATCACAAGTGAAGGAGAATGGTCGGCAAACTTGCAGCTGGGGGAATCATCAGTTGGCCTACTGCAGCAGATTAGGACAAACTCGGTGAAGAGGGCTGATAAGGCGGGATTTTGAGCTCGTGTGTTGGTTATCCAGTACCGAAAGTCGAAAGGGTTTCGGGACTGGAGAGAGGAGATGGCTTATAGGACGGGAGGGGAGGAAATGCTATCGGGATGGGAGGGATAAAGAAATCAAAGAGGCGTGAGAGTGTAAGCGCGGGATCGAGCGGGAAATGAAAAACTGTGACAAAATTTAGGTCAATAATCTCTTTTTTGCCATTAATATTATTTTTCATGGCTAATACATATGTATTAGCCATACTATTTATAACCCTGGCTATTAAATAACTATTAACTAGGGTTTTTTCAATCGTGGCTAATATCATTGTATTAGCCACTATTTTTAGTCCCTGGCCAAACAAAGTATAGCCAATACTCACTTTTCTAGTATTGATTTTTGTGTTTTTTTTGTATTTTTTATCTTTTTTTGTTTTGTTTTTTATTATTTTCCTTTTTTGAATTTTTAGTGTTATTCTCTTTTTAGGATTTTTGGATTTTCTAAATTTTTTGATTTTTTTGTTTTTAGAATTTTTTTTAACATTTTTATCAATTTATCTACAAGAAAAGTGGAGAGAAAGAGGTGTTATTTACAAAGAAGAGGGGGGAAGAGAAAGATTTTTTTACAAAAAAATTTACAAAGTAAAAACAATTTTTTTCAATTTTTGTTTTATAATTTTTTTTGAAATTTTTTGGTTTATGAAAAAAACTTTTGAGTTTTTTATTATTAAAAAAAATTGAGTTTTAACTAATTGTTTTGCATTTTTGTAAGTTTTTTATTAGTGCAGATTATAAAAGTGTGAAATAAGAAAACACCCTCATACTTAAATCCAACATTGTCTTCAATATTGCAATATAAGTATGCGGAACGATAAGAGATAAAATGCAGTATTTGCGAAAATAAAAAGGGAGGGTAGAAGCTTCCAAGAGATGAGGTCGGGGAGGCTCATTTGGAACCCTGCATTATTTAGAAAAAGGAAGGAAATAAAACAATTCCGTTATATGGAATTTATTTAGTGGCTCGAGTTTTTTATTTGTAGTCGACGCCTTATTTATAGATTTACTTACTCGACTTGACCATAAGGTTTCGGGTGGTAGGGGAGGCAAGTATGAGTGACTCGGGAGTAGCAAACGTCTTAGCTAAATGAGTACAATAAAAATGCATTCCCCTTGTGCCTAAAATAACGTGAGGCGTGCCGAAGCGAGAAAATAAATATATAAGTCTTAAAATAATTTGGTTTTTTCGAAAAAGTTAAAATAAAAATATATATATGAAAACAAATTTGGTTTTTAGTGGTTTGTTTTTTATTATTTTTTGTTTTTTTGTTTTTTTAGTTATTAGGGTTTTTAAATTTTTTTTCTTTTCAGTTTTTATATATTTTTGGGTTTTTAGTTTTTGTGTTTTTTTATATTTTTTTTTTTAGATTTTTAGTTTTTTATTTTTTTAGATTTTTTAGTTTTTTTTATTTTTTTTATATTTTTAGGAAACGACGTCATTTCAATTTTTTTTATTTTTATAGATAATAATAATATGATAACTTTTAAAAGTTTTTGTTTGTTTTTTTAAAGTACATTTATTATTATTATTATTATTATTATTATTTGTTTTCCATTTTTTGTTATATATATAAATATATAAAAGTAATAGTTTTATAGAATTCGAAATAACAACACGAAAACTCCCCGGCAATGGCGACAAAAACTTGATGGTTAAAACTCGCAGCTTCCCACGGGTTTATTTTTGGAAAAAACGGTTGATTTTATTTTGGAAGGACGGGGCACGCAGATTTATTATCTATAAAAAAGTTGAAACCGAGTTTTAACGAAAAGAGGCAAGTGCACCTATCGCGTGTAGTACAGGATATTCTGGTGAGGAATATCGGGGTCGTATTGTTCTCAGGTACGGGTTGATTATTTTTACTCTTCCCTGGAGGGAACTATTATTTTACCGAAAATAACTTCTCGGGTTATTATTTATATATATATAAATAGAAAATAAACATTAAAAAGGTGCCGATGAATAAATAGCGCATCGTTATCAAAGTAAATTTGAACTAAAATAACTTTTAATAAAAAGAGATCCTAAATTTCAAATTAATTAAGGCGGAGATTTGGCCGTGGAGGTTCCATAAAAATGAACTCAAATATCTCTAGAACTATCGCTCACCTGAACATTAAGACTATTCGACCGGGCTCTCGTCTGACGAAGGATTCCTCTTAATGCCCGCATTATGCTAAGAACTCTGCTATTGGGTTGGGAACCCAATCCGGTAGAACTCTGCGCATCCTCTCTCGAGGGTTAGTGCAGAACTCCCTTTACCCAAGGATGATCGGTCCATATGCATGACCTCTTGGCTAGCCAGTGTATGGACTATGGAAATAGAGCCCACACATCAATATATGGTTCAACGTGTCGTAAACCCGAGGCAAACATTAAGTAATTTAATTAGCGAGAAAAAGAGGACCTTTAATTATTTAAAGCCATTTTATCTGTCCCAATGCTCTTCGATACTGATGGATAAGAGCGGTTAGTCACTCATCAGAATGGGGATGGCTTGCGAAAAAAAATGCATAATTGAAAGGTGCAAGTCTTACTCGAACGAGTAGGTGGGAAATGAAATCAGAAATTGAAAGCAGTAAGAGAAAACAGTAAAGGAATGCAGTAAAGAAAGCTGTAAAATGCAAGTCCTACTCAAACGAGTATGCGAGAAAAGAAAGCGATAAAATTGTGAGTCCTAGTCAAACGAGTATGCGGGAAATGAACGTAGTAAAATTGTGAGTCCTACTGAAACGAGTAAGTGGGAAATGAAAGCAAAAATGGCGAGTCCTACTCAAACGACTAGGCGGGAAATGACAAGTCCTACTCAAAAGAGTATGTGGGAAATGAAAAGTCCTACTCCAACGAGTAGACGACAAATGACAAGTCCTACTCAAATGAGTAGGCGGGAAATAAAAATGATTCCTACTCAAACGAGGAGGAGAAAATAGATGCACACATGCACACACCCTACAGGAATAAAACACACACACTCTACTGAAATAAAACGCACACTCTCTACATAAAATGAAACACACACACTCTACTTGAATAATACAAAGCAGTAAAATTTAACTCATACACTCACGCACACATACAAAAAATATGAAAAACGAAGTGATTTAAAAATTAAAACAATTACATTTCAACCGCTAGAACTTGATAGAAATGCATAAAAAGAGAAAATAAAAATTAAAGGGGCAAAAAAATTTCAAATAAAAGCAAAAATTAAAGTTCTCGAAAATTAAAACTATTATATATTCATTCTTATAATTTTATAGAAATGCTAAAAAAGTTGAAATAAAGTTTAAAAAAACGAAATGTTTTACAAAAAAAAGGTCTAATTAAAAACAAAAACAAAACCACTTTAAAACCATTTTATAATTTGATAAGAATGAACATAAAGAGTATAGAAAAATCCTAAGTCTAAATGAAGCTAAGTAAATATTACGAAAACATAAAAGCATGAATCTATACTCATGCACACACACACCCATTGAAAGAGAAAAACAAAAATAAATAAGATTGCTTGAGGGTCACTCAGATGAACTCCCAAACAATATAAGGAGGAAAAGCTACAATTTTTATTAAGACAAAAAGTCTATTACAAGGCTAAACATAAAAGAGAGGGGGAGAAAATCCCCTTACATATCATGGAAAACACATAAGCAGCACCTCCCCTTAAGCAAAATGGTTCAAAAAACAGAACCCTTAGACATTATAGAGAAGTTCTATTTATAAGCAAAATTTTTGGGTTACATGCCCTAGGTCACGGCCGTGTATGGGGGGGGGGGTGGCGTGTACCTACTATTACTGAAGTGATCAAGAACATTTATTGCTGCTTTAACTTTGGGATATACACGTGGAAGTCACGGGCGTGACCCTGCCGTCACGGGCCTGTAGGGGAGGCGTGTCGGGGAGGTTTATCTAAGGAAGGCATCATGTCATTTTGTCATCAGCGCTATCTTGTCTGGGACCGGTAGATTAGTCACGGGCATGTCGAATATTGACACGAGCATGTAGGTGGGTTTGACGAACTTCGAACGCTGAGCGTCGAGCTGGAAGCGTTGAATGGCGATGGTGTTGAGTGGCGACGGCGTGGAGTGGCGATGGCGTTGAGTGGCGATGGCGTCGAGTTGTTGGGTGGTGTCGAGAGGCAATGGCGTCAAGTGGTTATGGCATGTCACGGGCATGTCGAATCGGGATACGGGCGTGTCGGTCCATTCGACAAACGTCGATCGTCGAGCTGGCGGCAACTTTCTGTCGGGATCAAGTAGCATGGCCACGTGTCGGGCGTGACCGTGAAGTACATGGGCGTGTACTTTGAAATTTTGATAGTTTTCTGAAAATTTATAAAAATAAAATAAAATAAGTTAGAACAATATTTACAAAAAGAAGCAATTTATTGAAGAAAAGTAACTAAAAATAATGAAAATAAATTAAAACGACTTAAATAATGTACGTGAAAATACGTATATTTACAACTTATTACATGCATAACATGAGTTGTCCTGTTTGGATGTTTATTGTAATGCCCCCGACTTTTTGATATTTATTTGATTTGGTAATGCCATATTTATGACATCAGGGCGTTACTTTTTTAACGTCATGTTGACAGTGCAGCACCATTTGTGCATATCCGAGTCTGTTGGGTCTGTTTGACCAAATTTAGGAGTTTTTGACGAGATTGAAGTTTTTCATGTTGGAAGAATTAAGTTGTGTTTTTGTATTTGCTTGTCCAGTTTTGTTGCGGTCCGGGCGTTTTTGGAGTCTCGGCGCATATTTGAAGTTTTGTCGTGGGAACGGTGCATTAGATTCTAGTTTTCTTTGTCTTTGTCGTTAGATTCGTAGCGTCGATTTTCATTTACGGTGCGAATTTCGTTCAAATTGGAGTGAGTTTAGTCTGTATCGTTGACTGATTCTGGTGTAGAAGACAAATCCGAGTTTCTGAAAACTGCCATGCATTGTTCTTGTGAGAGCCTTGACCTATTCTCGAGAGGCCGGGAGCTGTTCTCGAGAAGTGTTATTCCTTCCCGTGTTGGCCAACTCCGTTTCTCGAGAAGTCGGGAGTTCCCGAGATATCTTACACTCTTTCTCGAGAGGTGTGGAATTGTTCTCGGGAAGCCTTGCTTCTTTCTCGAGATGGCCTTGCTTCTTTCTCGAGATTTCCTCGCCTAAGTTCTTGAGAGGACCATAAGTTCTCAAGAAATCCATCCCTTAGTTCTCGAGATGTCTTGAAGCTCTCGAGATGTCCGTCCAGAAGTTCTCGAGAAATCCATTGTCATTTCTCGAGAAGTACTTATCCTTTTACTCGAGAAGTTTTCCTCATTTCTCGAGAAGCCCACTTCAGTACTCGAGAAATTCGTACTTCATCTAAGAAAATCTAGTTCAGCCGACCCCTGTTTGTTATCTTAAGTGTAATAATTTTAATATTATATTTATTATTATATATATACACTTCTCTTTCTTCCTCTTCTTTTAAAGCCGACCTTCTTCCTTCCCGTCGTTCCTGAACCAGAGGGGCGGTTGCGAGAGAGAGAAAGTCATTCGTGAATCTTTCGGTGGCCGCCGACGGTGCTCCAGAGCTCGAAATCTTTAACGAAACGTAGGTCCAGAAAGCTCTCAATGAGGGATACGTCATCGTGGTAAAATATTCTCAATTTCTTGAGTTTTTCTCGCTAGGGTTTTTGGCCCTAACCTATAATTTGGCAATTTTTGTTTAGATTCTGACATCTCCCGTCTTCCATAGCCCTGATCTACGATAAGGAGTGATTTGGAGAGTTTTTCTGACAAAACCAAGGCAAGTGGTGCTTTTCTTTTCCCTCTTCCCTCCTCTTCCAATCTTGATGAAATTGCTAATCGTCTTTATTCAGGGATGTTATCATGATTTTCTTTCTATTTGACAGTATTGTTTTAATCTTTCACTTGGGATCCACTTGTATTATTAAGTTCTTGCTATGACAATCCAACCTTGTGGCGTTGTTTATGAATTTGATGATGTGTTTAAATCAATGGATTTTAATCATCCCTAACCATCATGTAAGACGTGCTAAAGTATTGTTAAGGTCTTGAATCTTTCCTACAGGTTGATCAACCGTTTCCAAAATCCAGCCAAGTTTAGTAGAATCCTATGTGCCAAGTCTTGAGATATATCATGGGTTTTCTTCGTTGTGGGAGTTGTGGACGAAACCACCTCTGCAATGTTTGTTTCCTTTATTAGTACCTTGTGGAACTCTACCGGGTGTTGTTTTGGCATCTGTCAGTGTATGGTGGAGTGAATGATTCTCCCACCGCAGTTAGACGGATATTTATCTGTGAGGGTGTGTCTGGATGAGTGACCACCTCGCCCGTATCATTTTGGGTAGAGTTGACCACATGTTGCTAATAAAGTTATGCAATTCTTCCTTAAGATTTAATCATGTCTTTCCCCTTATAGCCTTGTGCATCTGGTATATTTTGATGTGTGTGATGATTCACGTAAGTGTTCCTTTCCGATTTTGGTACTTTACTTATGTACTTTACTTAAGTACTTTTGGTCTTGGGTTGGTACCCCTTATGACCGGTGCTTGCTTTTGTTTAAGTTTTTTTCCATCACTTGTACCTTCTTTCTGGCATGTTCTATCTTTGAAATGCCTCAGGTTCAGAGCAATAGCAGGTAGTGGAGCTTGCTTTGGAGTTTCAGTGCAGTAGTGGTTGTTGTGGCTTTCACCTTGCTGTTGCGAGGTAGTTTGTCATTTTTAGTTTTGATTTACCTAGTTCAGACATACTTTTGGTTCTGTGGGTTCGTGTCAGGTTGTTGACGCTCATAGCATTGTTGATTCTTTTGGACACTTTGCTAGCTACTAATTGTTCTCTTTCGGATTGTTTGGATTACTTGCTCTCTAGGATGTTTTATGTTAGAACTGCATGTTAAATATTTTTAAACTTATAAAACCTTAATATTAGTATATCATACATGTCATCTCTTTCAAAACTAAGTCATTACTTCCTAGTTAGTGTAAAGACTTTTTCCTATACTTATTATAAATTTAGAGTCTTACATAGCATGAGTTGTCCAACGGGGGTGTTTATACTCATGTAGGATGTTAAAATCAACCTAATCAAAGTATTTTTCCACAGTGTATAACTTTATTTTTATTTGTGGACTAGTTGACCCACTAAGCTGAGTGATACGGCTAATTGCTTAACTTAAAACTGGATTTCCCTTAATTAACATATAAATTTTTAAAACAAGTGTTTAGTTGAGCTCTCGCCTAAGCGTCTACAGTCACAACCCGCATTTTCACCGCAAATCAAGTTTATCAGAGTAAGTGAAAATGCGCGTCATGATGCCACGTCAGCAGGGGATAACTGCGGGCGCTCAGGCAGACACCAACTGACAATGAAGAAAGGTTCCTTTTTAAGTTGTTTTAAGGAAAAATCAGTCACGAGTAGAAGTTAGTCGTATCCCTCGGCTTAGTGGCCCATCTAGTCCACGAATCAAAATATAAGATACCCTGCGGAAAAATACTTGATTAGATTAAGTCAAACATCCTACATGATAATAAACATCCCCACAGGCCAACTCATGCTATGCAGAACTCTAAATTTATTATAGTAGGAAAGTTAGCTTTTACGGTCGCTACAAGTAACGGGTTAGAGTTTCAAATCATGTAATGTATGAAGTAATAGTAGTAGATTTTATAGTTGAAAATACCTAACATGCATTCCTAGCATAAATCCTCCCAGAGAGCAAGCAAAGCACATCCACTTTTAAATAAATGAGCAGCTAGCAAGTATCAACAACTAACAATCAGCGGGCGCCAACAAGCTGACACGAACCCACGTACAAAAGTATGTCTGAACTAGTAAAAACCAAACAAACAACAAACTACCTCGCTATAACGAGGCAACAACCACGACCAACACTGCCGCCAGAAATCCAACACCGGCACTGCTAACTGCTACAGCTCGGAACCTGAGGCATTCCAAAAAAACAGAATACCTCAGCAAGAAGGTACAAGTAGTGGCAGGAAAAGTAATAAGCCAAAATAAACAAAGGTCAACAGGGGTACCAACCCAAGACCAAAAGCAATGAAGTAATGTACAAAAGAAAACAGGGCATCAATAGGAAAAGAACTCCTTCGTGATTTTTCACGTCCACAAGGGTGCACCAGATGCACATGGCTATAAGGTGACTACAAAAATATCTCTTCAGAGAGAAAGTACAAAACCTTCATTAGGCACCTGTGGTTGACTCTACCCCAAAAACACGGCGAAGTGGTCACTCTTGGATACACCACCGAAAAACACAGGCGTAGTGGTCACTCTTGGACACACCACTCAAAACAAACGGATATATTATCCATCTAACTGCGAGGGAGTCTCATGCTCTCCACCATACACCGCAGGCATCCAAAAACCAGGTAGACTTCCACAGGGCACTAATGAAGGTAATAAATACCGCGGAGGTGGAATCGTCCACTAACTCCCGCATTCAAGAAACCCAAAAAAAAAACCATAACACAAATATCTCGGGATTTGGCTCGACAAACACTACTTGACATTAGAGAACTCAAGAAGCGGTTGATCAACCCTTAGGAACGATTTACAACCCTAATTAAACTCTAAAATGTTTGATAACGAGAGCTAAGGTACTTAAACCATCGCTAAAACACTTCAAGAACGATTAAACATAAATAGACAAGATCGAGTTTAGCACGGCAAAACATCATAACGACATGTGATCAACAGAGCGGTTAATAATAGCAATAATTTGGAAGAATAATTGTAGAAAATGTTAGGGGATGTGAAAAACATAGCCGTTACCATCGAATCGAACAAGGAGAAACGAGGAAAAACCACCACTTGCCTTGGTTTTACGGGAAAAGTCCACCGAATCACTCCACGTCGTAGATCGGGGCAAAAGGATGCTGGAGAGGTTGAGATCTAGACAAAAATGGTGGAAAAGGGGTTAGGGACGAAAAACCCTAACGAAAAAAACTCAAGGAATGGGGAAGAAATTACCACGATAGCGTAGCACTCGGCGAGAGCTTTCCGGATCTAAGTTCGGTTGAAGATTTCGAGCACCGGAGAACCGTCGGCGGCCACCGGAAGATTCACGAAAAAGAAACTCTCTCTCTCGCTCGCTGCTCTGGTTCGGGAGAAAAAAATAACGGAGAAGATGAATTTTGGTTCTAAAACCTAAGTCCATATATATATATATATATATATATATATATATATATATATATATATATATATATATATATATATATATATATATATATATATATATATATATATATATATATATATATATATGTTTATAAAAAGTTTTGTCAAAAACGGTTTATTTCGAGCAGTTTTGCGAGAATCCAAAATAGAGCTCTAGGATGACTTCAAATCAAAACGTTGTCAACATGAAAGTTGTAGATCTCGTCGAGACGAACAAATTTCAGGTTGACCATGTTTTGATACGATGCCGTTTTGACCCTCAAATCGGCCTCTGAACTCAGGCAGAAAACAACCTACTCGAGTGGCAGCATACCTACTCGAGTAGCAGCATACCTACTCGAGTAACAGCATACCTACTCGAGTAGTAACATACCTACTCGAGTAATAACATACCTACTTGAGTAGTAACACAATATACTCGAGTTGGGGATCATTACTCGAGTAAAAACATGACTTACTCGAGCAGAACTAGCACATACTCGAGTAACAGCTCACCACACGAGTTATAGAGGAAAAAATGGAATTAGGGGTTTAAAAAGACCTCAAATCAAACAGTGGTCAACATGAACGTTGTAGATCTCGTCGAGAAGCACAAAGTTTATGTTGACCATGTTTTGATACGATGCCGGTTTTACCATCAAAACGGCCTCTGAACGCAGACAGAAAACAGCCTACTCGAGTGGCAGCATACCTACTCGAGTAGCAGCATACCTACTCGAGTAACAGCATACCTACTCGAGTAGTAACATACCTACTCGAGTAATAACATACCTACTCGATTAGTAACACAATATACTCGAGTAGGGGCTCATTACTCGTGTAAAAACATGACTTACTCGAGTAGAAGCAGCATATACTCGAGTAGCAGCCCACCACTCGAGTTATTGCATAACAACAGCATTAGGGGTTTAAAACGACCTCAAATCGAAAAGTGGTCAACATCAAAGTTGTAGATATCGTCGAGACGAACAAATTTCATGTTGACTATATTTTGATACAACGCTGTTTTGACCCCCAAAAAGGCGCCCGAGTAAAAAATCTAAAACGGGCTAATCGAGTAGAACCATAGCTTCTCGAGACGACTCAGCACGGAAGCTCGAACGAGCGCCGAAGTAAACGAAACTCACGCCGTAGGCAAACACTGACGCTACAAACTCAACGGCGAAGTCAAAACCAGAATTCGACGAGCCATTCCCGAGATATTAATCTTCGAAGTATACGGCGAACATAAACAACCCAAAACTTCAATCGCGCGCCGAGACTCCAAAAATGCTCGGATTGCGATGAAACTTGACGAGCAAGTCCAAAATTACTTAACTTAAATTCTAAATGCAAAATCTTCCCATTACAACAAGAATTCAGCCTACTCGACCACACGGACGCGAAATTGCCTTATCGACATTGCGCCGTCAAATCGACGTTAAAAGTAACCCCACGACGTCATAAATCTGACGTTCCCAAATAAATAAATCATCGAAAAATTGGGGGCGTTACAGTCACTCCCCCTAAAAATAAGTTTCGTCCCGAAACTTAACACAACTCCAAAACCAATCAAAACGATAAAATCAAACATAACTGAAAACATAACGACATACCTGAAACTAAGAGAAGAGGTGCGGGTGAGATCCCCACATCACCGATTCCAATTCCCACGTCGCGCTCTCGACGTCTTGATTTCTCCAAAGAATCTTGACCATAGGGATGGTCTTTCTCCGCAACACCCGCTCTTGAAAATCCAGAACACGAACAGGTTCTTCCACATAAGTAAGGTTGGGCTGAATCTGGGGTATCGAGTCGAGGACTTGACGATCATTACGAACACATTTCCGCAACTGGCTCACATGGAATACATCATGGACACCAGGGAAGGTCGCAGGCAATTCCAACCTATAAGCCGACACTCCGATGTGCTCAAAAATCTAGAAAGGTCCCACATACCGGGGGTCTAACTTGTGGTTCCTACCAAATCTTTTAACACCGGACATTGGAGAAACCTTCAGAAACACCAAGTCTCCAACCGCAAACTCCAGATCGACCCTTCGAAGATTAGCATATTTCTCATAGCGTTCTTGAGCCACACGAAGCTTTTCTCGAATATGAGTCACATCACAATTCATCTCTTCAAGGGCTTCCGGACCTAACACCGGCCTCTCACCAACTTCAGCCCAAAATAGTCGGGTTCTACATCGCCTCCCATACAAGGCCTCAAACGGAGCCATCTGCAGACTCTCTTGATAACTGTTATTGTAAGCAAACTCCATGAGTCTGAGACGCTCATCCCAATCACCACCATGATCCAAAATATAACACCTGATCATATCTTCTACGATTTGATTTATTCTTTCCGTCTGACCATTAGTCTGAGGATGATAGGCGGTGGAATACCTTAAATCGGTACCCAACCCCTCCTGTAAACTCTTCCAAAAGCGAGACGTAAATATATAGTCCCTGTTGGAACACCCTATTACTAATTTGGGTCAGGATCACTATGTCTCTAGGAACCTTTGTTTGACCTCCTGTATAGCTTAATAGGTCAATTAGAATTGAGTCTAAGGGTTAGAAATCTAGGATTGGAAGCTGCCCTGAAGACCAAGTTTTTCTGTCTGGAGACCAAGTCTGATCGTCGAGCTCAGCATGACGATTCGTCGAACTCCGGTCGACGATCGTCTAGCTCAACTTTGACAGATCGTCGAACTCCATTCGACGATCGCTGAGCTCAACTTCTCAATATCGTCGAACTCAGTTCGACGATCGGTGAGCTCAGTTCGTCGGTTTTGACTCTGCATTGGATCTTTATCTCTGAGCTCAGTTCGACGATCTTTGAGCTCAGATCGACGATTATTTTGCTGCTTGAGTTTTCCAGTTCGCTGAGCTCAGCTCGACGATATCAGAGCTCAGTTCGACGATTTCAGATAACTTCCAGAATTCAAATTCAAATCAGTCAGGAGTTATTCTGCAATTAATTCAAAGATTTGCTAGCCGTTTTCATTTACTTCTGGACCAAGTTTCAAGGGACTTTTCAAGGAATAATTCTGTGGACTTTCCTTCAGAAGATATTATGCAATTAAGGATGCAATCAATGCAGACCAACGGCCATCCTTGATAGAGAATGATATTCTATTCTGGAACAGAGAATAAAAGGCAGAATGTTTTTTTTTTGAATCAAGAGAGATTAACAAGAAGAGAACACACAATACAGAGCACAGAGACTCATTCAAAATCTTCTGTCAAAAAGAATTCTGAAGAACACTCATCAAAGAGATCAAGCTTTCAAAATCTCTTCATCTTTCAAAGTGTTCAAGGCCAACATCATTTCAAGACTCCAGACACTCAACATTTCAGCCATTGCTAAAATCATCCACTGCTGGAGTTCTATATTTGAAGGCCTATCACCCTCAAGCAAAGCTTTTCTTCCTGAAGATTTCAAGGATTCAGGGGGAGCTTTGACATCAATACACTTAGTCTTCTCAGCTGTTTGAGAAACAGAAGACTGCCATCACTCTCTCACCCCCACTCTGTAAAGGGTTTTTCAAACTCCCTTCAAAAGTTTGAATCTGGTTTTTGAGCACCTTGTCAAAAGCTCATTGGTGGCAAGACACCTGATCAAAAAATCTGCTTTGGTTTTTGAGCACCTTATCAAAAGCTCATTGGTGCCCAGGACACCTGATCAACTCATCCTGTAGTGGATTCCTACCTAGGGTGGTAGAAGAGTGGATGTACCCAAGTTTGGGGAACCACTATATTTCCTTGTGTCTTCTGGTTCTGCTTGTTTATTTTTTGTTTCTGGCCTTGATTCTCTCTGTACTTAGTTTTTGTTTAGCTTAGTGCTGTAGTTAGATTCTTTATTGCTTCCCTGCTGACACATATTACAATAATTGTTGTAAAAGCTTGTAAAAAGTTTTTAAGCACCATATACTCTATTCACCCCCCCTCTAGAGTATATCAGATATAGTTGCCCTTTCAATTGGTATCAGAGCCAGGTTGGTTAAACATACCATATCTGATTGGTTGTACAGGCTAACACCTAAACCCCAAGATTCCAAACTAGATCTGTTTTTCTTTTGTATTTAATTATTAGTTTTTGTTTGCACAAATCATGTCCCAAAATAAAGATTATGCTAGCACCAGACCTCCAGTGTGCAATCTTTCCAAGTTTGCACTTTGGAAAGCAAGGATTAGACTTTACATGAATTCTATTGACGAAGATATTTTCAATTCTGTTTTGACAGTGTGTCCAAGACCCCCAGAGAGCACAAGCACAAATGCTGTTCCACCTCCATCAGGAACAGATGCTGACATCAAAAAATGGAAAGTAGCTGATGCCAAGGCTATGAACATCCTAGCCCAGACAATGTCAGATGACATATTCCAAAAGGTAGCTGAATGCAACTCAGCCAAGGAGATTTGGGACAAGCTCTCAGAAATTGTCTCAGGCTCAGCTGATGAGAGAAAGGACAGAAGATCCCATCTCATCTCCCAATATGAGAACTTCAAGAAGAGAGAGACTGAGTCAGTGGGAGACATGTACAACAGATTGAGTCTAATTGTCAGTGAGCTAAGGACATTGGACAAAGAGATTTCTCTGACAGAACTTAATGACAAGATCCTAATGTGCTTCCCCAGCACTTGGGATTCAAGAATCTGGCCAATTAAGGATGCCAGAAGTCTAAATGAGATCACCACTGAAGCCTTGTTGGGTAAGCTCAAATCTTATGAGCTAATCATCAAGAATAGAGAGGAAGAACAGAAGGCTGCTTCACCAGCCACAAGGAAAGAGAAAACCATAGCCTTTAAGGAAACTGAGGATCTGCCTGAAGATAAGAGCACACACAATGATGAACTACTGAGCTTGTTGGCCAAAAGATTCTACAAGATGGCCAGAAAGGACTTCAGAAGAAGATCATACAAGGAGCAGGACAAGCCAAGGTATGACAAGTCCATTAGCAACAATAAAGACATTATCTGCTTTGGTTTCAGGAAACCAGGGCACATAGTTCCTGACTGTCCAGAGAACAAGACCAAGGACAGAAGGGACAGAAAAGAAAGAAGAAAGGAGAAAGACTCCAAAAGGAATGGAAATGGCAAGCCCTCTTCAAGCAAAAATAAGTATACAAGAAAAGGGTTTGTTGCTGAATCCTGGAGTGAGACAGAAGAGGAATCAGAAGCCTCATCCAGCTCCAGTGATGATGAGGATGATGTAGAAGAAAAGGAATTCTGCATGATGGCAATTAATGCCTCACAGCACAATTCAGAGGATGAAGAGTCAGAGTCAGACTCAGAAACTCAACCTGAAGAAGATCAGGTAATTAGTTCTTTTGATTTTACTTCAGAAGATTTTAAATCTGAATTTAAAGCACTATGTTTAGATCTGCTAAAGTCTGAGAAAGAGATTATCTCTCTCAGAAATCAATTATCTAAACACAATGGTTTAAAGTCAGAAAACCTCAAACTCTCTCAGGAGTTGGAGAACTGTAGGGAACAGATAGCTACACTGAAAGTGAGCTCTCTAAGGCCAAGAAGCTTGAAGAATCCCTTAATGGGAGAAGCATCAAGCTGATGGACATCACAAGCACAGTGAACTCTAGACTCAACAGTACACTGGGCTTGGGTGCTTCATCCAGCCAACCTATAGTCCTAACAACTCCCATCAAGTTTATTTCTAACAAGGGAAAGGGAGTTGTAGAGGTTGCCAGGAAAAAATCTGATTTGCCTCAGAAAACTGAGTCCCAGCAAAAATCGTCGAACGGAGATCGACGATCGCCGAATGAAGATCGACGATCGCCGAACGCAGCTCGACGATCTCAGGAAAAATCGTCGAACGCAGATCGATGATCTCAGCCAAAGTCGTCGAACGCAGCTCGACGATCTCATATACCTGACCTCAGCCATAGTCGACCGTCGAACGGAGCTCGACGATCTGACCCAAGATCGTCGAACGCAGCTCCAAGATCGTCGAACAGAGGTTAGAACTCTGGAAACTTTTTCAAAGGCAAATCAAAATTGAATCCTAAGGGTTCTTCATCCCAAACCTTTAACCCTTATACTGAATGGATTTTACCTCCAAGGAGATATCATCCTGAAGGATATAAGAGTCAGCCAGGGATGTCTTTCATTTCTGAATTTAGAGGTTATCAACCTATGCCCAAGGTAAACTGGGTCAAAAACAAGTAAATTATTTTATGTGCAGATGAAGACCTATCCAACATCTAACCAGCAATGGTACTTGGATAGTGGGTGCTCTAAGCACATGACAGGGAATAAGGACAACCTCACATCCTTCAGAGCCAAGCTTGGACCCAAAGTTATCTTTGGTGATTCCAACTTTGGACAGACTAAAGGATATGGTACAGTCCAGATTGGTTCAGTAACCTTCAAGAAGGTAGTATATGTGGAAGGACTAAAGCACAACCTAATCAGTATCAGTCAGCTATGTGATGAAGGCTACCAGGTGACCTTCAGCAAAGCCTTATGCAAAATCAAGTCAGAGGACAACACAACAGTGTTGACAGGTAAAAGGAAAGGTAACATCTACTTAGTAGATTTTCTTTCAACTGATATAGATATCTGCTTGTTTAATTCAGTCTGTAGACCAAATGTTTTATGGCATAAGAGACTAGGACACCTAAACCTTAGAACTATTGCTAGGCTATCCAAGGACAACCTTGTTAGAGGACTACCTTCTGGCCCCTACAAGAAGGAAGGACTCTGCAAGGCCTGTCAATTAGGCAAGCAAACTAAAAACAGTTTTAAGTCACTTAATAAGAGTGATTCACCTAGGATATTGTATCTGTTACACATGGACCTATTTGGACCCATCACAGTACAAAGCCTAGGAGGGAAATCCTACACTTTAGTAGTTGTAGATGACTTCTCTAGATTCACTTGGGTGTTCTTTCTAAGGAAGAAGTCTGATAACTTTAAGTGTCTGACAGAGTTTCTCAAATGTATACAGATTGAGTTCAATACTCACATTGCCCTGATCAGAAGTGATCATGGGACAGAGTTTGATTCTCTTCTTATGCAAGAGTTCTGTCAGAGTGAAGGGATCAGGCATACTTTCTCAGCTCCTAGAACTCCTCAACAAAATGGGGTAGCTGAAAGGAAAAATAGAACTCTTATTGAATCTGCCACTACATTGTTGTCAGATGCTCATCTACCTCTATCCTTTTGGGCAGAGGCAGTGAACACCTCCAACTATGTGCTGAACAGAAGTCTGATACATAAACTAAAGGGAAAGACTCCCTATGAATTACTCAAAGGGAAGAAACCTAAAGTTGACTATTTTAGAATTTTTGGTTGTATTTGCTATATTCACAATAATGACAAGAAATATTTAGCAAAATTTCAAGCCAAAGCTGATGAAGGAGTGTTTCTGGGATACTCCATGATCAGCAAGGCCTATAGGGTCTATAATAAATCATCTTTGAAAATTGAGGAATCTGTTCATATTTCTTTTGATGAAACCAATATATCTTTCAAGGAGAAGATTTCTTCTACCATAGAACCTTTGCAGGAACATTCTCTAGTTGAAGATATGAACAAGTTACAGGTTGCTCAAGAAGAAGAAAGTAGTGAAGATGAAGGCAATGCTCAACATATTGAACCACCACTTGAAGAGCCAGTTGTTGTACCACAAGAGGAAACAACAACACAGGTTGGTGAACAATCAACACCCCCTGTTGATTTAGTAACATCAAGAGACCATCCAATTACCCAAATAATTGGAGAAATCTCAGCTGGTGTGCAAACCAAAAATCAGGTCAACCAAAACCTGTTGCACACCTGCTTCCTATCTCAAATTGAACCTCAGTCCATTCAAGATGCAGAGCAAGATCCACACTGGATCATTGCAATGCAAGAGGAGTTGCATCAATTTGAGAGGAACAAATTATGGGAACTAGTGTCAAAGCCTAAGGATCATTCCATTGTTGGAATAAAATGGGTATTCAGAAACAAACTGGATGATCAAGGAGTAATAATAAGGAACAAGGCAAGGCTAGTTGCTCAGGGATATTCTCAAGAAGAAGGAATTGACTACGACCAGACTTTTGCACCTGTTGCAAGATTGGAAGCCATCAGGATATTTCTAGCTTATGCAGCTCACAAAGGCTTCAAAGTCTATCAGATGGATGTCAAAAGTGCTTTCTTGAATGGAGACATCAAAGAGGAAGTTTATGTCAGACAACCACCAGGTTTTATCTCTCCAACTCTTCCTGATTATGTTTTTAGACTGAACAAAGCATTATATGGTCTCAAGCAAGCTCCTAGAGCATGGTATGAGACCCTAGCATGCTTTCTCTTGGAAAATGGTTTTATGAGGGGTAGAGTAGACCAAACTCTTTTTATTAGAACCCATAAGTCCCATACCCTACTAGTGCAAATTTATGTAGACGATATCATTTTTAGTTCTACTGACTCAAAATTGTGCAGAAGGTTTTCTAACCTGATGCATTCTAAATTTGAGATTAGTAGCATGGGTGAGCTATCCTTCTTCCTAGGATTGCAAGTCAAACAACATGCTGAAGGCATCTTTATTTCTCAAACCAAATATGCTAATGAATTAGTTAAGAAATTTGGTATGTCTGAGGCATCTTGTATGAAAACACCCATGCCTACCAATGCTGTATTGGATGCTGATGAACATGAGAAACCTGTTGATCAGACAACATATAGAGCAATGATTGGCTCTTTACTGTATCTTACAGCTAGTAGACCAGATATAATGTTTGCTACATGTATATGTGCTAGGTTCCAAGTAAGCCCTAGAGAGTCACACCTAACATTAGTAAAGAGGATTCTCAGGTATGTTAAAAGTTGTCCAAATCTAGGTCTCTGGTATCCAAAAGATTCAGCATTTGATTTAACTGGATTCTCTGATGCTGATTATGCTGGATGCAGAATTGACAGGAAAAGCACCAGTGGAACTTGTCAGTTCCTTGGTGACAGACTTGTCTCTTGGTTTTGTAAGAAACAAACAACTGTGTCAACCTCAACTGCTGAAGCTGAATATATGGCTGCAGGCAGTTGTTGTTCATAAATATTGTGGATTCAAAACCAACTCCTAGACTATGGTTACAACTTAGAGAAGTCTAAAATCTTTTGTGACAATACAAGTGCTATTTCTATAGCTCAAAATCCAGTCCTCCATAGTAGGACAAAACACATAGAGATAAGGCATCATTTCTTAAGGGATAATGTTGAAAAACACAAAATTGAATTACAATATATCCCAACTGATTTACAAAGGGGAGATATTTTCACCAAGCCCTTGGATGAAAAGAAACACACCTTCTTCCTAAATCAGTTAGGAATGTTAGATGGAGGAAGTCTTAAATAATCTCCAAGATTTTGAAAGCTAAAAATTGACCAAGACTAGGCAAAAATTTTGATTTTTCTTAGTGTCTAGAATTTTTCTGATCACTGAACTGAGCTCGACGATTTCCCCTAAGATCGTCGAACGGAGATCGACGATTTCCAGAATCGTCGAACTGAGTTCAGCGCCTCTCAGATAGTATGAACTATCTCTTCCGGTCAACGATCGTCGAACGGCGCTCGACGATTATGTTCACTGAACGATCGTCAAACGGAGCTCGACGCTTTCCAAGATCGTCGAACGGAGATTGACGATGTTGGAGTCTCTTCAGATTCCTTTAGAAGCCTCGATCGTCGAACTGAGTTCAACGATCTTTCCAATTCTGCGTCGAACCCTAATATAAAACACATTTTTCGCCATCGTTCTCTCTTGCGCTTTCGACTTCTCTGCAAGGATTTTCTTTCCCTCCAAACAGTTCTACGCTTGGTCGTTTTGTTTGTTGAATTTTTGCAGGTACAATGGCTGTGTCCGTAGCAGTTCTAGCCGCAATGAAGTTCGATGCTTGATTCGACATTGATATGGAATCTTTCAACACCACTGATCAAATCTTCCAAGATATACTGGATCTATTCAAGGATCAGAATCTGTCTGCCCTCATGACCACTAGAATCAAGCTTGCTTCAGATGAGATAAAGGAGTGGGTCTATACTGCTCATAACCAAGACAACTCCATAATAGTTGGGTCCATTGCTGGAACTCAGGTACCTCTGACCCCCACCATTTTAACAGAGGTTTTTGGACTAAGGAATGGAGATGATACTGCTGAGTTATCTGGAGAGGAGTTTTCTGACATGCTTGCCAGGATGGGTCATCCAGAGGGAAACCCTAGCAAGTTATTCAAAAGGAACTTGTCTGTTGAGTACAGGTTCCTAGCAGATGTGGTAGGAAAAGTGCTGCTGGCAAAGCACTCAGCTCATGATACTATCTCCAGATACCAGCTCTGCCTTATGGGAGCTCTGGTGGATAAGAGAAGTTTGAACTGGGGAGAGGTCTTCTTTGACCTAATCAAGAAGAAAATCAACAAAAGCTTTGTTAACTTTGGAAGGATTCTTGGAGTCTTCCTGCAAAACAGGTGCCCTGCCTTGCCGGTCTCCTCTGGAGTGCACATAAATGCCTCCAAGAGACTCTCCTGTGCCCTCTTTGGCAAGTGGGACAGGCAAATCAGCAAGCTTGGCAGGCCCTCCTCAAGTGCTCCTTCAGGCACCAGGACTCATGGAGTCACTCCCCCACAGGTCTCTGCTCCTGCAGAGGACCTGGCTGCTGCTGTTACTGCCTCTTCTCCTCCTCCAATTCCAACCCTACCTCTTCCTTCCACCATTCCAGCTCCATCCACCATTACCATCTCTAGCCCATCTCCAACAACAATTCCATCTCCAGAACCCATTCTGCCTCCACCAGCAGACCACTTCCAGCCACTATTCTCATACCCTCCACCAGATATCACCTCTTCTCCATCCATTCCATCCTTCACCCTCCTGGATGACTCCTATATGGATGATTCCCATCCTCTCCTCCAGATTTACCCTCCTCCTCAACTTCATTCCAAGATCTCCTCCACCATATCATTGACCAAACCACTTTCACCCCATCCATATCCATCCCCTTGTCCTCCATTTCCACTATCCCAACACCTGAGCCATCCATTCCACTCTCCAGCCCTCCACTTCCAGCATCCTCAGCTATCCCCATTCCATCTACCTCTGCTCCTATTCTTGAGCAAGTAGACCTCTCAGCCCTAGCTGACAAGTTGTATGAGCTAATTGCCCCCAGGCTCTCCCTACTCTTGGAGACCTCATTGGCTCCTCTACACTTGTCAGTGGCAGCCCTCTCTGCCAGGCTTTCCTCCCTCCTTCCTCAGGCAGCACCACCAGCAGTTTGCCTTGATACAGATGTCTCTGCATCTAGGCAGGGGGAGATGCCATATGAAGCAAGCCTTCATGCTGTTGCTGCTACTGTTTCTGCTCCTGCTGCTGATGATACTGCTGCTGCTGCTGATGTTCTTGTGTCTACTGCCCCTTCTGCTACTGTTGCTGTGCCTCCAGAATGTCAGGCTCCTACTGCAGTTCTTGCAATAGACCTAAGGTCTTTGCTTTCTGCCTTTGATCCTGCATTCTTCAGCTATCTCCCAGAGGTTAATGCTGTCCAGCCCCCAGAAGATTTGTCCAAGGCACTGGTGCCTGTCTCTTGCTGTGACCCTAGCATTATCTCTACATTTGTACATTCAGTGACTGCTGCTTCTGAAGATGTTGCTGCTGTTGCTGCTGTTAAAGAAAACACTGGCTTTGCTTCTGAAATTGTTGATACTGCTGAGATTGCTCACACTGCTGCTGAAATCCCAACTGCTTCTGATGAGCAAACATCCAAGGATCTTCTGATGTCAGAGGCCACTGTTTTTGAGCCTGCTGCAGTTTTTGATGTTGTTTCTGCTGTTACTGAAATTTCTGCTGATAGTGAGACTGTTACAGTTACTTCTGCTGTCACTACTCCAGTATCTGTTGCATCTGCTGTACTTGTTCCTGTTGCACCCTCTCTATCTGCTGCTCCATCTGCTGCTGTCACCTCTGCTGCTGCTGTTGTTATTCCTGCTTCACCTCCTGTATCTGCTGCTGTTCAACTGAAGAAAGATTTGACGAAGAGAATTGATGCTATATTTGATGACCAGAGTTCTGAGACTGATGAATTCAAAACAGACTCTGATGATTCAGCTGCTACTATTGCAATGAAAAGGAAAGCTAGGAGCAAGGCTATGAAAATGGTTCCTCCTGCAAAAGTCAAGGATAATAATGATATTACTTATTATATTCTGCATAACTGCCCCATCACAGAATATTGGATGCAATATTCTAAAAATAAGCTCAAGGCCATGAAGAAGAAGAGAAAGTATGAAAAGGGCTCATCCCAGTTCCAGCACCCTCATCCTCCTCCACCACCTCCTCCTGATGCAGGTGCAGGTGGCAGCTCTGCAAGTCAAGCCCCAGCTAAAAGCCAGGCTCCCTATCAACCCCATGACAGATCCTACCAAATGGAAAGCCAGTCTAGGGGTTCTTATTCTAGGAGAGGAGGATACAGGGGTAATCAAAGAGATTTTCAAGTTTATTCCAAAGGGTATTCCAGGCAGCACCCATACTCCAGGGGAGGACATAGTCCTGCTGATACTACTTCTGGTCCCTTCCCCTACAAGCTCAAAGAGACAGTGTCTGCCAGGCCTCCTCAAGACAATTCTTCCAACAGGTATGAGCCACCTGTACCATTTGAGGACCCTGAAAGGAATCCATCTGCTTGGACTACTAGGATGAAGGAGTTGGCTGCACTAGACCAGATCAAGAAGGCCAGAGAGCAAGGTTTATACACTTCAAATATTTCTACAATGTCAGAGCAAAGACAAAAGGAACTAGACAAATATGCTTCCAGCAAATTCTTTGATGCTGAGAGATATATGGAGTTGCATCCTGCTGTTGTGGTCCCCAGATCTTCAAAGCAAACTTACTTGGGTGCAGCAGATGACACCAGGTCCAACAAGGAAGCTCTAAATCCAAACAGAGAAATCAAACTTGTCAAAGGCAAAGAAAAGAAGTGACAGTGTAAGGTGACAATTTCTGTGAATTCTGACTGCTATCTGGATGACATATATACATATATATATATCTCTGTGATGTTTTTGCAATGTCTAGCTGCTGTTTTTATGTTTCTCTGATTGTATGTTGTTATTTGAATTTTTCCAAAGTTTGTAAATAGTCATCCTAACCCAAATAGGGGGAGATTGTTGGAACACCATATTACTAATTTGGGTCAGGATCACTATGTCTCTAGGAACCTTTGTTTGACCTCCTGTATAGCTTAATAGGTCAATTAGAATTGAGTCTAAGGGTTAGAAATCTAGGATTGGAAGCTGCCCTGAAGACCAAGTTTTTCTGTCTGGAGACCAAGTCTGATCGTCGAGCTCAGCACGACGATTCGTCGAACTCCGGTCGACGATCGTCTAGCTCAACTTTGACAGATCGTCGAACTCCATTCGACGATCGCTGAGCTCAACTTCTCAATATCGTCGAACTCAGTTCGACGATCGGTGAGCTCAGTTCGACGGTTTTGACTCTGCATTGGATCTTTATCTCTGAGCTCAGTTCGACGATCTTTGAGCTCAGATCGACGATTATTTTGCTGCTTGAGTTTTCCAGTTCGCTGAGCTCAGCTCGACGATAGCAGAGCTCAGTTCGACGATTTCAGATAACTTCCAGAATTCAAATTCAAATCAGTCAGGAGTTATTCTGCAATTAATTCAAAGATTTGCTAGCCGTTTTCATTTACTTCTGGACCAAGTTTCAAGGGACTTTTCAAGGAATAATTCTGTGGACTTTCCTTCAGAAGAGATTATGCAATTAAGGATGCAATCAATGCAGACCAACGGCTATCCTTGACAGAGAATGATATTCTATTCTGGATCAGAGAATAAAAGACAGAATGTTTTTTTTTGAATCAAGAGAGATTAACAAGAAGAGAACACACAATACAGTGCACAGAGACTCATTCAAAATCTTCTGTCAAAAAGAATTCTGAAGAACACTCATCAAAGAGATCAAGCTTTCAAAATCTCTTCATCTTTCAAAGTGTTCAAGGCCAACATCATTTCAAGACTCCAGACACTTAACATTTCAGCCATTGCTGAAATCATCCACTGCTGGAGTTCTATATTTGAAGGCCTATCACCCTCAAGTAAAGCTTTTCTTCCTGAAGATTTCAAGGATTCAGGGGGAGCTTTGACATCAATCCACTTAGTCTTCTCAGCTGTTTGAGAAACAGAAGACTGCCATCACTCTCTCACCCCCACTCTGTAAAGGGTTTTTCAAACTCCCTTCAAAAGTTTGAATCTGGTTTTTGAGCACCTTGTCAAAAGCTCATTGGTGGCAAGACACCTGATCAAAAAATCTGCTTTGGTTTTTGAGCACCTTATCAAAAGCTCATTGGTGCCCAGGACACCTGATCAACTCATCCTGCAGTGGATTCCTACCTAGGGTGGTAGAAGAGTGGATGTACCCAAGTTTGGGGAACCACTATATTTCCTTGTGTCTTCTGGTTCTGCTTGTTTATTTTTTGTTTCTGGCCTTTATTCTCTCTGTGCTTAGTTTTTGTTTAGCTTAGTGTTGTAGTTAGATTCTTTATTGCTTCCCTGCTGACACATATTACAACAATTGTTGTAAAAGCTTGTAAAAAGTTTTTAAGCACCATATACTCTATTCACCCCCCTCTAGAGTATATCAGATCTAGTTGCCCTTTCAGTCCCGATCTGATACGATGCTAACAGGCACACCATGTAACTTGATGACCTCCTCAAGATATAACTCAGCTATCTTATTCATTGAGTACCCAATCTTAAATGGAACAAAGTGAGCACAATTTGTCAATCTGTCGACTATCACCCAAACGGAGTCATGCCCACGGGGAGACTTTGGCAGACCGGTGATAAAATCCATTGAAATACTTTCCCACTTCCAACTTGGAATATCAAGCGGTGTCAACTTACCAACAGGCCTTATATGATCAGCCTTAACACGCTGACATGTAAAACATTCTGATACAAACTTTGCGATGTCGTTCTTCATCCCTGACCACCAAACAATTTGCTTCAGATCTTAATACATCTTTGTGGAGCCAGGGTGGTAGGCTACACTGGAATCATGAGCTTCAGCATAGATCTTACCTCGAATATCGTCAAAGGCGGGGACGCAAAATCTACCCCGATACTTCAGGGTGTCCAACTCGTCCACAGAGAAATCGGGTAGCTCTCCCTTCACCGTTCTATTCCGGAGATGTAACAAGTCCGGATCATCCTTCTGATGTGCTCGAGTAAGGGAAGTCCAAGAGGGTTCTTCTTCCTCTAGACTAGCAGGCACAGTACTACTCCCAACCTCAATATCCATCAACAAAAATTCTTCTATCAAGGACTGCACCGACAGATTAAAAATCTTAGCGGTCTTTCTACTCAAGGCATCAGCTACTACATTAGCCTTTCCTGGATGATAAAGAATTTCCACTTCATAATCTGCTACATATTCTAACCACCGATGCTGGTGCAGATTTAGCTCCTTCTGAGTGAAAACGTACTTCAAACTCTTATGGTCAGTATAGATCTTGCACATCGTGCCATATAATAAGTGTCTCCAAAGCTTCAGTGCATAAATTACAGCAGCAAACTCCAAATCATGCGTCGGATAGTTTCTCTCGTGGATCTTTAGTTGTCTCGATCCATACGCAATCACCTTACCATCTTGTATTAAAACGCAACCAAGTCCGATATGTGACGCATCGACATACACATCATACTCAACTCGCTCAGTAGGTAAGGTTAAAATCGGAGCAGTACATAATCTCCTCTTCAGCTCTTGGAAAGCCTCTTCACATTTATCACTCCAAATGAAAGCAGTATTCTTCTGAGTAAGTCTAGTTAGAGGAGCAGACAACACCGAAAATCCTTCCACGAATCTTCTGTAATAGCCAGCTAGGCCTAAGAAACTCCTAATCTCCTTCGCCGTAGAAGGTCTCTCCCATTCCATTACCGCAGAAATCTTAGTCGGGTCCACAGAAATACCGTCCTTGCTTACCACATGACCCAGAAAGGACACCTGAGGTAACCAAAACTCACACTTGCTCAACTTCGCATATAACTTATGCTCCCTCAGGGTCGACAAAACTAGACGTAAATGCTGAGTATGCTCCTCAACATTGCGAGAGTACACCAAGACATCATTTATGAACACAATAACAAATCGGTCCAAGAAATCCTTAAACACCCGATTCATCAAATCCATGAAGGCAGAAGGTGCATTGGTTAAACCAAAAGACATCACCAGAAACTCATAATGTCCATGTCGTGAACGAAAAGCGGTTCGAGGAATATCTGCCTCTCGAATCCTCAACTGGTGGTAGCCTGAGCGAAGATCGATCTTTGAAAATACCAAGCTACCACGCAATTGGTCAAACAAATCATCAGTCCTTGGCAGGGGATTTCTATTCTTAATTGTTACCTTGTTCAATTCCCTATAATCGATGCAAAGTCTCATCGATCCATCTTTCTTCTTGACGAACAAAACAGGAGCACCCCATGGAGAAGTACTTGGCCTAATAAAACCACACCTCAGCAACTCATCGAGCTGAGTACGCAACTCGTCCAACTCACGCGGAGCCATACGGTACGGTGCTTTAGCAATGGGACGAGTGCCCGGTTCGAGGTCTATCATAAACTCTATCTCCCTTTCAGGAGGAAGTCCTGGAAGACTATCAGGAAAGACATCTGGAAACTCTCGCACCACCGAGACATCCTCAAGACGTGGCGTAACAAAAGATGTTTCTAGAGCAGAAATAGAAACCAAAAATGCCTCGCAACCAGACCCTATAGCACGATAAGCACGTACCGCAGAAATGATAGGAGAAACTCTGTCCTGAAATCCATAGACGCTCATAGGTTGTCCGTCGTCCATTCTGAAATCCAATCGCTTAGCCTTGCACTGGATGACCGCATCATACTTGGACAGCCAGTCCATGCCGAGAATTACGTCAAAATCAGACAGATCCCAAACCATCAGATCCTCATAAGCCAGAAAATTGCCAAGCCAGATAGGGCATCTCAGAACTCCTTGGTTAGATATCACTGAATCACCGGAAGGGAGCTTGACATTGAAGGAGCCTCCTAATTGGTCCATACTTAGATGGTGCTTATCGACAAATCTCCGGGCCACAAAGGAATGGATGGACCCCGAATCGAATAGAACGCGCGCCCACCTATTTCGCACCTTAAACTCCCCTAAAACCGTAACATACGTAATTAAACGAACAATAACTAGGGAAAAAGGATATTAAATAAGGATAGATTAAACTGAGGCTAACCTGATATCACTTGCGTAGAGGTTTGGGCTTCCTCACTGTTCATCACGTTCATCTTTCCCTTTACTTTATCCAGGCTTGGCGGCGGCGGCAGAGCTCGAAGTGGGGCAGGCTGTAGTGGGGGCTGAGACTGGGGGCACGAAGACTTCTGGTGTCCCTTTTGCCCACACTGGAAGCAAACCCTTTCTTTCATCCAGCAATGAGTCACATCATGACCCTTCCTTGCACAGAACGAGCACACAAGCTCTCCCTTGGGTGCACCTTGGATGGCATGCACCTGCTGCTTCAGGGTTGCAGTCCTCTTGAAGCACCTTTCGTAGGGGTGGCCAGGTCGACCACAGAAGCTACACACATCCTTACTTTTCTTTTTCGAAGAAGGGGCAAATGCCCTAGAGCTACCATCCTCAATACCTTTTCTTTTCTCCTTCCTTGCCGCAGCACCGCGATTCTTGGCGTTTTCAATCGCCTCCACTTTTAAAGCGTCTTCCACTGCTTCAGCATGACTTTCAGCTTGGTAAGCGCATGCCAACTGATGGACGTTGCTTCGTAGTCCTCCCAAGAAACGTTTCACTCTACCCTCTTCAAAAACTACCAAATCCGGAGCAAACCTGCTCAGTTTGCTAAACTCAATCTCGTACTCTCTCACGATGAGTTGTCTCTGCTTTAGATGCAGGAAGTTATTCATCAGGCGGTCTTGCTCGACCGAGGGCAGAAACTTTTTCAGCAACATCTTCTTAAAAGATTCCCAAGTACAGCCTTCCTTCACATTGGGTCCTGGCTTCTTTTCATATTTAAAACTTGAAATATAAGAGTATTCAGGTTGACGTTTATACCCCAAGGGATGAAATCTCCTAGGTGGGATTATCCAGTTAGTTAAGGGATTGAAAGATTTAGAGTTAGAATTCTTATTAAAATTTCTGTTGAAATTATAGTTTTGATAAAACTGTCTTGAGTTCGACGATTAAAGTTGAGATCGTCGATCTGCGTTCGACGACCAGCATTGATATCGTCGTTCTTGGTTCTCAGAATAACAGTGGCTATTATCTGGGTTCCATGATCGTAGATCTCTGTTCGACGATACATAATGATATCGCCGATCCCCGTTTGCAGAATGTTTAGGCTCAAGCTCTGGGTTCTGAGATCGTCGTTCGACGCATAATGCTGAGATCGTCGATCTTGGTTCGACGATTTTTGTTCAGACTTAGCTTTTTGTTTTTCTTTATTTATCTTAACTTGTTTTAAAACTTTGTTAACTGTTTTAATTTGTTCTGTATTCTTCTTACCTTTTTCTGAAATAAACTTTATAGGTTGTGAAAGGTAGTTTTTTTGAATAATTGGTTGTTCACTGGATGATGCATTATGTGTGCTGGTAATCTCTACTAGCTGTTTGCTTCTTCCATTCAGTGATTCCTCTAGTTGTTTTGCTTTACTTAATTCAACTTTCAGAAAGGTGATTTGTTCACTATATATGTCTATTTCATTTTTCAATTTAATATTTTCTGATACTAATCTATCATATTTAAATTGTTTATGTCTGAGAAGTTTGATTTCCTTCTTAAATCTAATCAGATCACTACATATAGATTTAAAGACATTTTTAAAATCTTCAGAGGTAAAGTCAAAGTCTTTCAATATCTGATCACAATCTGACCATTCTTCAGATTCTTCTTCTTCTGAGACATGCCTTGAAGCATTGATGGCCATTAAGCATATTTTTTTGGCCCTTGCTTCTTCTTTATCTTCACTAGAGCTGGAGGAAGATGATTCTTCAGTGTCACTCCATGTTTCTGCAACAAATCCTCTCTCCTTCTTCTTGTGCTTGTAGGAGGATGGTTTGCTGGAGTGCTTCTTGGAGTCTTTCTCCTTTCTCCTTTCCTTATGCTTGTTTTCTGGACATTCTGGAAGAATATGTCTAGGTTTCCTGCAACCAAAACAGATAATCTCTTTAGAAGGGGTTTTGTCATACCTTAGTTTATCATCACTCCTTGATGATTTCCTTCTGAATTCTTTTCTCCCCATCTTGAAGAATCTTTTTGCAAAGAGACTCATCAACTCTTCATTTGATGGAGAAGTTTCTGATTCTTATGAAGCTTTAAGGGCTATATTCTGCTCCTCCCTAGTTGGTGTAGCAGTCTTTTGTTGCTCAGCTTCTCTTATCTTCAGCTGCTGTTCATAGGATTTCAGCTTTCCTAAGACTGATTCTGTAGTCATCTCTTGTGTGTTTCTGGTCTCTCTGATAGGCCAGATTCTAGAGTCCCATGAGCTGGGGAAGCACATGAGAATCCTGTCATTTATTTTTATGATTGAGATGTCTTTGTCAAGAGTTTTCAGCTCATTAACAATGATACTGAGTCTATTATACATCTTAGAAACTTGCTCAGTTTATTCCTTTTTAAAATTCTCATACTGGGAGATGAGATAAGCTTTCTTGCCCTTCATTTCATCTGCTGATCCTGCCACCATCTTGTTTAAGGAATCCTAGATGGCCTTAACTGATTCACATTCAGCTACTTTCTGAAATATATCATCAGACATTGTTTGTGCTAGTATGTTCATGGCTTTTGCATCAGCAATCTTTGCTTTCTTGTATGCATCATTGTAGTCTGGAGGAGGTACTGCAGTCATGTTTGTGGAAGTACTTGCAGGGGCGGCTGGTGGTGAAGGTACTCCTGTTAAGATAGAAGCAAAAATATCTTCATCAACTGAATTCATATAAAGCCTGATTCTTGCCTTCCAGATTCCAAGCTTTTGCTAGTTGCAAACTGGAGGTCTGGTGCTTGCAAAATCCTTGTACTGTGCCATGGTATAAAAAAACAGTAGAGCAAACAGATATCTATCAGAGATCTTAGGTTCAGGTTTTAGACTATACAACCTTAAAAACACACCCTCTGATATAAATTAAAAGTGAGGGATAGATAGAATTTACTCTAGAGGGGGGGGGGGGGTGAATAGAGTATTAAAAATATTGTTTAGATTTATAGCGGAATTAAAATATTGATACATGTATGAAAGAGGTAAATGCACAAGAAACTATCACATCACAATACAAAAAGAAAACACAAGGCAACCAGACGGCACAAGAAATTTTATAGTGGTTCCCCAAATCTGTGTACATCCACTCTTCTACCACCCTGGTAGGAATCCACTTAGGTTTTTGATCAGTTGGCCTATCACCACAAGATCTGCTTCAGGTAGATCTAGAAACCCTTCAGGCTTTTGATCAGGTGCCTGAAAACCAATAGGTTTTTGATCAGGTGCCCTATCACTGATGCTAAAGATCATGGCAGTGAACCGGTCGCACAAGTAATATAAAATGGGGATTTTCCCAAGTATCGATCTCACAAGGAACACAGTAAGGTGGAGTTAATTTCGAGGAGGACTTGAGATTGAACTCCTCAGGTCGGAGCTAACTAAGGGGAGGTTTTGATATTGCAGAAACAGAAAATAAAGAGCTATCTACTACTCCTATGCAACGCCGCTATGCGATGCTTTGCCAGGCGGGATGGAAGACTAGTCGGGCTGCTATGCACCGAATCACTAGGCGAATGGACGATAAGGCTAGCAGATGAGGTGGTTAGAATGGCGGAATGAGGGTCGATAGCACCTCTTCTCTACGCACGCCACTAGCAATTGCTAGTGCGGCAAGGGCGGATGGATGGTGGATGGACTATGTCACACCTCAAGTAGATAACGAAAATACACAAAATCACATAGACATGATTGAATATAAATGTTTTACAAATAAGCATACATCATATATAAATAAGATTTAGAACAACACATAAACAACAATAAAGGAAGAAAAAGTCAAGAGATCGACCGAATCCGAAGTCTTGCTGAGGATTCACGGTTGGAATCGTCGGGTTGTCATTCCGCATCCAAGCTCGGTCCTCAACTGCGTCCGGGATAGAGTAGGGCTGTCACCACCTTCCAATGGCCCGTCTTCTTCATCTCACGACAGCGGACGAAAGTTGAAAGATTCCCTTTGCTTGATGGCTATGGCATTGAAACTTGAAATGAATCCAAGAGATGATGGAGGAGGCCGAGAGGAAGCTCCGGCATGAATTTGGCGGTGAAAGCTTGCCCGGAGCACCTCCCTAGGGTGGAAGATGAAGGGGAACGGCGGAGAATGCGAAAAACGGCGGAGGAAAATGAGCGATCTCCGGATCTTTGGATTAGGGCGAGACCTGCACTATTTATACAAAAGCAAAAATGAACAATGCACACGATCACAGGAGCACGACCAATGGTCGTGCGCACTATGTCCTGTGCTCGTGCGCAATGGCATGGAATATCAGGAAGAAGAACTGGGATAATGCGCACTAGTAGTGGCGCACGACCAGTGGTCGTGCGCACTAAGTCCAATGATCGTGCGATTACCCAGACAAGACTCCAGAAATGAGGAATCAATGCACACGATCAGTGGCGCACGACCGGTGGTCGTGCGCAGTATGTCTAGTGGTCGTGCGCTTACCCCAGGCTGATTCTAGAAAACGTAGAGTAGTGCGCACGATCAGGGGCGCACTAAGTCCCATGATCGTGCGCAGTATTCCTGTTTCACAACCATCCCGGAACACGCACATGACCCCTGTACCGAAAGGAAAAACCAATCACTAATCTGTGCAGATATTTCAGACAATCACAAAAGGGAGTACAAACTATAAAAATAACAAAATACACAACCACGGGCTAAAATGTGCACTTCCTATGGAAATATAGGCAAGATGAAATATATATGATAATGAACTAAAAGTGAAGTGCAAATGCGTGAAAACTAGCCTAGATGAGTCCGAAAATAGGTATATAAAGTGGACTCATCACACCCACAGACTTAACTGTTTGCGCGTCCCGAGCAAACAAAATCTAAGCAGATAGGGAAAATGATTTAGCTAACAAGGAAATTGCGATACAGAGTACCATGCGAAGTCGCATGCTCGCGTGCGTAAAAATATAATAGAATAAATTTCTAAGTATACAAAATAGCTTATACTTTTCACAATGCGTATCAACATTTTATTATTACTCAAAAATAGAATCACGGTGAATCACCCGATCATGCGTAGGGAGAAAGTAGACTAATCGCTAAGCGAGCATTGCCAAAGATCAGGGCTCCGGATAACCTCCAAAGGAATCCACCAATGTCGGTGACCATATGCTTGCCCTTTCGCATTCTCTCCACGGCACTGGTTTGGTTCATACACGAATCAGTAGGGCTTTAGGTGAAGAGATGAGGCTTGGGTTTTCGTGAGGTAAACAAGGATAAACATGAAGGCTATGCACCTAACCCAAAGGAGCTAATATAAAAGGAATCCCTCTACTAAGCAAAATACACGCGGGTACACCACACCCCAAGACTTAACTTTTACATATGGGTGTGTGCACCGCCTACTCCAAAAATAATCACATTTCCCAAAAAGATTTTCAATTAAACTTTTTCTTTTCACTTTTTTTTTCTTTTCCTTTTCTTTCCAAATATTTTTCTTTTTCTTTTTTTTTTCTTTTTCATTTTATTTTCACAATTCAGCAGATATAAACTTGGGAGCACTTCCACATTTTCACAAATAATAACACCACATCACATCCCAACATTAAAATATAAAACTCTGAAGCTCAACTTGGGTGTGCGACTAGGATTGGATATGAGGCTTTGGTGAAATTATGGTGGAGTTGAATCAAAAGGAGGGGTAGACACAATGGGGCTAGTGAGGATATGATGTTAGGAATGGTACAAAGCTCAACCGTGCCAAAATGATGGCCTACATCACGCTCATGCATGAGTAACCTATACCCATGCTTCAAGAATAGCTTGGGGCAAGTTCTTAGACAACGAGAAAGACTATCCATCCTCCTGACTCGAGCAATACAAAACTAACGACCGTCTACACACATCCCTAAGCTACCGTCGGATTCACACCAGATTCACCAACTTTTGAGTAGAATAAAAAGTCTTTACGCAAATAGAAAGATATAAAACTATAAGCATACAGAAAAATTAAATATACTCGAATTTCTACACGAGACGAGAGCAGTTGACTAGAAACACAACAAGGCCAACATTTTACTCCGTCTCACAATCCTATGTCAGCACCATAATTTTTCCAAATCTAACGAAGAAATGAGTGTAACTCGCAGCACGGAAAAAGCTAAGCACGCGCTCATGTGGGTGCAGTGGTGTGTGATGCAATGAACTAATCAAAATAAAATAATAAAGGCTTCTAGTATGCACAAGAAATGTGTGCGTGCAATAGGTAACAAATCTCTCCCCCAGACTTAAACTAAGCAAAACAACATATAATAGATAAATTAAAATCATAAAGAGCTAAGGGAAGAGGTTACCCAATGTTGAGCTAGTGAGCATACCAGAAGACGCGTGGAAACCTGAAGCAGGCCCGGCATACGAAGAATCAGAACCCTGCCAATGCAATTTGCCAAGAATACCTGCAGGGGTGAGCTCCGCAAAAACAAAACAAAATATACAAAAAGAAATTCTAAAACTAAAATAGACATGAAAAATAAAAATACAGGAAATGAAAGATAAGTACTGGGGTTATTGTCATCCCAGCACGACTTATTCGGCTACAAAAAGGTTCTAGCTAATGGGCCTATGAAAAGAAAAATGCACAGGTAACTGTTCCAATATCCGTTTCAGTAATGGGTATCGATACGGTGATAGAGCAGTTACCCCTCTACCTAAATAATAATACCTGCCCAACACAGGTAGAGGAAATAGGAAATAAGAAGAGGAGGAGTACTGGTCCTCGCTCATCTTATCACAAAATAAATCCTTGCCTAGCAAGGTATCGTCTATCACAGGCCCGCAGGAGGCGATGGCAACGGCATGAGCACAAAGCTCATCGTCATCCCAACGTACCTGTGGAGACTCATCCTGCACAGGCTCAGATAAATAAGGGGGATCAAGTAATAAAAGAGAAGAAGAACTAAAATAATCAGAAATAAGGAGAGTGATCTCGGTATCACTCTCAGCAGGATCCAAGCATAGATCACTGTCGGTATCATACGAGTCGTACCGAGGGGAATCCGAGAACTCAAGGTCCACGGTGGTAGGAGGAACGACCTCATCCAATAAGGAGGTACAAACCTCCACATCAGAAAGGGGATATTCCTCATCCCACCGGGGTGCGTAAAAGTGTTCCGAAGATCCACCGTCTCCGTCGGAGATAGAGGAATCATCATCCCACTTCGGCGCAACCTCGGGCACCGAATCATCAACAAATACAACATCATCAACCGACTCACAAGAAAGAGGAATAGCATACTCCGGCAAAAATTGCGAAGGGGCAAGGCTGCTCTCAAAATCAAGCACTGAATGAGCAGGCCCCGTCGCAAAATCATTCGCAGACGCCACCCCGTCGACGACCGGAACAATCTCATCGTCCCATACAGGAGCGTCCATGAGTTCCTGCTCCTCTTTTTGTTGGCTAAAAGCAGAGTGATCATCATCACTCAAGGAAAGCTCATAAAAAGGGATCGAGGGACCCATGAAAGAGCTGTATGTGGCCAGAGATTCTTTAGTACTCTCAACGGGTAAAGAAGGAGCAAAGTGCGTTATATCAGTGTATGGGCCAGGCAACACCCTGGTAGTCATGTCCACAACAGTCTTCCGCGAGCGGGAGGTTGTTGTGCACACTCCCTCAAAGGGAGAAGGCTTGCACAAATGAGGGCAATCCTTCAACATGTGGCCCACACCTTGACATAACAAACACCGAATGCAATGCTCGACATTCATAACAGCAATGGCATCGATGGATCGGCGCAAAGTGTCAAGGATACGACACTCAGCATCAGGATCCATCACGAATAAAAATAATTGCTGAAAAAGTGCTACACAGCTAAAATAAAAATAGCACGGATCTGCTAGCTAAATCAAAAATCAGAAAAGGGTAAAAAGAAATAAGCAGAATAAAAATTCTAATAACAAAAGCAAATAAAAAAAATGATATGCACAAATGAAAAAGGGCTTCAATCTATTATCTCCCTCTCCACAAACTCACACGACTGTGTTCCCCTGCAACGACGCCAAAAACTTGATGCTAAAGATCACGGCAGTGAACTGGTCGCACAAGTAATATAAAATGGGGGTTTTCCCAAGTATCGATCTCACAAGGAACACAGTAAGGTGGAGTTAATTTTGAGGAGGACTTGAGATTGAAGTCCTCAGGTCGGAGCTAACTAAGGGGAGGTTTTGATATTGCGGAAACAGAAAATAAAGAGCTATCAACTACTCCTATGCAACGCCGCTATGCGATGCTTCGCCAGGCGGGATGGAAGACTAGTCGGGCTGCTATGCTCCGAATCACTAGGAGGATGGACGAGAAGGCTAGCGGATGAGGTGGTTAGAATGGCGGAATGAGGGTCGACAGCACCTCTTATCTACGCACTGTAAGACCCCTCCTCCCCGGATCCCAAAACACGGCACGAAGGGGGAGTCTTATGCCCGGAACAGCCGCCTTGCGGTAGCATTAGCACACGGGCTAACCTGTAACACAAGACGCCTATTCCGCCGGCTACAACCATATCAATATAAATGCCAACCCAACCAAATAAATAAGCAAGAGAAGTCAAAATTCACACTAAGTATATAATGTCCAAAAACATGAAATAATGAGAAGCTAAACATGCTTCTACAAAATATCAGAGTACAGCTAATCATTGCCCAAACGGGCTACATCAGAGTAATCAAAATACTAACATCAGTAACCGACGGTATTGACGGCACCGTCACATCAGGCCCTGTCGTCCTGGCCTGGCTGTCCTGCTGCGTAGTCTGCGGCTGCTCTACCTGCGGCGTGACCTCCTAAAAAGGAAGACGTAGCAACCGTTAGTCGAAACGACTAAGTGGTTTCACATCCGCTCCCCCGGCGACTCCTCGGCACCGGGCGGAGAAAAGGAACAAGAGTATAGTATATAACATGTATGCAAGTAAAGGAGTATAAGCAGGTGGCAAGGTACATGAATATAATGTATAATCTAGCAGTTCTACAAGCTATCATCATATAACAACAGGTGTAAGGAAATCTACAGCAGGAAAGTAACTTAACTTATAAGAATGCACATACAAACTTATAAGTTAAGGATCGGGTTACATATAGTAACTCATCGTATAGGAGTGCCCATACAAACTTATACGATGAGGATCTTGTTGTGCAATGTTATGAAATGCTATGAATGCTATGCAATGACTCACCCATGCACACTCATGCAATTGCTATGTCGACACAGACTATAGTTCCCACTTTTCGAGCAGGTAGCTAACCTCTCAGGCATCAGCCGCCGTGGCCAGGCAGTGACAGTAGAACAGGCACTTCTACTACTAGGCGGGTATCACCCTACTTCACCTAGGCCTCCGTATGCCTCAACGCTAAGAACACAACAGTGGAGCCCATGCGTACTATGGCCCAGCGGGGTCTTGGGTAGATGTGCACCAAGAACACAGCCCGAACTGGCCTTGCGTGACCCGGAAGGGGCCTCGGAAGAAAGAACGAGGACACAGCCCAACCGTTCACATGGCCGGAGGGGCCTCGGGACGTGAACACCGAGGACACAGCCCAAACCGACCAAGTCTAACTGCCAACTCCCGTCAGTGTGACGACTGGCGAGCCCGTAGACCTGCCACACTATCCTTAACCCAGGATTACGACACCGCGTGTCGACTCACACCACATGCAAATACCACATCAACATAACATGGAAGGGGCCTCGGAAGTAAGCACGAGAACACGACCCAACCATCCATCCACACCTTATCTCAACACAACCAAAATAAGTGACGGTCAACACCGCACTTACATCCCTACACAATAGTACCCGTAAGGAGATGACTCTCTAAGTATTGGACTACAAGACTCATTTCATTAATCAAACATATCCATGATCATAATCTATTCATCTATATGACTTTCCAAATGATGACAATGTAATATAAACATGATGCGCATATAAAGATCTATCACACTTTTCATTTGATAATGCCATAATATAAACATGAAGTGCACAATTATCAATCTTTCAATTCCTACTAATTCAGTTCATTTAAATAATATTGTTTCTCAATTTGATAATATGAAATCTGCAATAAATGATTAATCATTCATCCAAGACAAGTGTCTTGCATTATTAATTTCACTGAATCAAAATCCAATCAAAATCCATTTTCCATTAAGCCCAGAATTTAGGTGCAGGTTGAATCTGGACAGCAACTTCGACCGGAGATTCCAGAAGCTACAGGAATTCGGTGAAAACGTGTAACCCCATGATGGAAAGGTCTTTCCGAGGTCTACAACTCTAGTATTCAGATCTCAACCCAGATTTGAAATTATCCTATTTGAAATCGGACTTGAAGTCCGCTGCGTACAGAACACAGTTTCTGCATACAAGATTTATTGAACATTTTCGTTTAGACTTTCCCGTGACTACATACTTCGTCAGAAGTCGTGCAACCATTTGTTGGAAAGGTATTTTCAAGGGCTTCAACTTTCGTGTTTAGCCGAAAGCCCAGATCTGATTATATCACACTTAAAAATGGCCACGAAGTTCGCTGCGTGCAGAATACAGATTCTGCACACATCTTAAGGCGGAATGAACGGCATCGGTTCATCTTCCTCCTCAATGCGACCATCCCAAATCATTCCAGAATTTCCTCCACCCTTATTCAACCTCATGAGGCCAATATCCTTCACGAAACCATCCCTTATCATCACATTGAAGAAGGGCGTGGTTGAAGAGATCTAAAACCTAAGACACAAGTCTTAGCATGGCCTTTCCTAGAAAACTCCTCCTCACCATCAAGACTCTCTTTAGTCGATGTCTCTCCTAGGAAAATAACTATAGATCTAGCACCAAGGGAGAGGGTAGGAAACTCACATTGGCTCCAGCGGTACCACCATTTCCGGCCATGGATCTCGTAGTTCTCCTTGGCGGCATCTTCTCTTTCACGGCGATGGCGGATCTCCTTCGGTAGAACTTGCTCCAGCAGTTTCCCTCTCACCAGGAGTTCTCACAGGAATTAGGTGATAAAATGAACATGAAAACGGCTAGGGTTTTCTGTCCCCCTTATATATTAAAAGTGACACGGGTAGGGACACGGCCGTGTCCTTACCCGTGTCCTTCCTGGCGAAGCGGCAACGACAGTTTCCATGTCGGTTCAATATTTGACACGGCCGTGTTACTGGCCCTGTCCTTGGTCGTGTCCTTCTCGGGTTGCATCTCGACGATCCATCAAAATCGTCGACTCGGCACACACGGGTAGGGACACGGCCGTGTCGCTACCCGTGTCACATGATGTCGACACAACTCATCATACTCGACACGGCGTGTCGAGTGTAACTCGACACACACGGGTAGGGACACGGCCGTGTCGCTACCCGTGTCACATGATGTCGACACAGCTCGTCAGACTCGACACGGCGTGTCGAGTGTAACTCGACACACACGGGTAGGGACACGCCCGTGTCGCTACCCGTGTCACTACCCGTGTCACTACCCGTGTCACTACCCGTGTCACTGCCCGTGTCACTGCCCGTGTCACTACCCGTGTCACTACCAGTGTCACTACCCGTGTCACTACCCGTGTCACTACCCGTGTCACTACCCATGTCACTACCCGTGTCACTACCCGTGTCTCTCTGCACTGATTTCTCCACTTCTCCACGAGTGCAGTCCAATTCCCTGCACTTCTCATGACTCAAGTCAACCCTCTTGACTCAAAAACACACACTAGGGGCCTAGAGCGATTCAGGACGTTACAAATCCTATAAACAAAATAAAAGATTTTGTCCCCGAAATCAGGCTTAGGCTGTGGGGAGAAAAGCATAACAGGAAATTAAACCTATTCTTTTAAATAAGATTACCTTGAGCAAACAACTCTGGGTAGCGTTGCTGCATCAAATCCATTGGCTCCCATGTGTACTCCTCCTTCCCATGATTAGACCATAGCACCTTCACCAAGGGTACACTTTTGCGGCGTAATGTTCTTGTCTCGCTGTCAACAATCCGCACCGGCTCTAGTCGCACAAACCTATCTGACGCCACTGTACCATCAGTAGTGGGAATATATTGGTCGGGCCGCAACAGTGCTTTTCGAAGCGACGACACATGGAACACGTCGTGGAGATTTTCTAGTTCTGGTGGTAACTCCAGCCGATAGGCCAACGGGCCGATCCTTTCTAGTATAATATAAGGCCCAACATACCTTGGGCTGAGCTTTTTCACCCCACGTACCCGCGACACACCATGCATCGGCCGAATCTTGAGAAACACTTTTTCGCCCACTTGGAACTACACCATCCGGTGCTTTTTATTGTAATATTTCGCCTGTCGACTTTGAGCCTCCAACATGCGATCCCGTATCAATCTGACCGCCGCATCAGTATCATCTATGTATTCATTTCCCAATGCCTTCGGATCTTCATCTTGCACCCAAGACAAGGGAGTCCTGCACCTTCTTCCGTAAAGGGCTTCATGGGGCGCCATGCCGATGCTCGCCTGATGGCTATTATTATAGGAGAATTCCACTAGTGGCAAGAGCCTTTCCCATGGCTCTCCTCTGTCCAGCACACATAACCTCAATAAATCTTCCAGTGTCCTGATGGTCCTTTCAGACTGCCCGTCCGTCTGTGGGTGGAATGCAATACTAAAGGTTAGGCGCGAGCCCAAATACGCATGTACCGCCTTCCACTCATTGGATGTAAACCGACCATCCCGATCCGAAATAATTGTCTTGGGCATGCCATGATACCGTACAAATTGCTCCACAAAAAGGCGTACCAAAACATCCACGTGTGTTTCCTTCTTCATTGGTATGAACCGGGCCACCTTTGTCAGTCGATCAACAATAACCCACACTGAATCATTCCCGGAGCGGGAACGAGGTAACCCATGAACAAAGTCCATGGAGATATCCTCGAACTTCCATTCGGGGATGGGCAGCGACTGCAACAAACCACCGGGACTCCTGCATTCAGCCTTCACTCTTTGACATTCTTTACAATGAGTGACATAATACCGGACATCCTGCTTCATTCCCGGCCAACACATGGTCTTTCGCAATCCGGCGTACATCTTAGCAATACCCGGGTGCACTGAATATTGAGAGGAATGTGCCTCTCTCAAGATATCCTCCCGAATTTTGCCACCCTTGGGAATATAGAGTCGGCCACGAAAATAAACGAGGCCATCTTTGAGTGTGTACTCATCGGTGGTCCCATCTTCAATTGCCTTGATTGCTGGGGCCAAGGCCGCATCCATTCCTTGCTCCACCCGAATCCGGTCTCGGATATCACAAACTATGCTCATGTTGGCCAAATACTCAGCATACTCTGCCGAAGGAGCCTCGAATACTCGAGTAATTTCCATCTCCTCGATCATCCGAGCCAACTCCATATTCATCAACCGAGACTCTGGGGTAGAGCCCGGCGCTTTTCTGCTCAAGGCATCGGCTACCGAGTTCGCTTTCCCGGGGTGGTAGTTCATGGTGAACTCAGAGTCGCATAGAAATTCCAACCACCGTCGTTGTCTCAGGTTCAACTCCTTCTGAGTGTGGACATACTTCAAGTTCTTGTGATCGGAAAAAATCTCGCAGTGTACGCCATATAGGTAATGCCTCCAAACCTTCAAAGCGAACACCACTGCTCCCAACTCCAAATCATGGACCGGGTAATTAATTTCATGTTTCTTTAACTGTCTTGAAGCATATGCGATCACGTGCCCGTGCTGCATCAATACCGCACCCATCCCTTGATATGATGCGTCCGTGTAAACTTGGAATCCTTCCTTCCCCGACGGAAGTGCAAGGATGGGGGCGGAGGTAAGCCTATCCTTCAACTCTTGAAATGCTGCTTCACATTGAGGTGTCCACTCAAACGACACACCCTTCTTCGTCAAGGAGGTAAGGGGAAGGGCAATCTTGAAAAATCCTTTCACGAACTTACGGTAGTACCCAGCAAGTCCAAGAAAGCTTCGTACATCGGCCGACGACTTCAAGGGCGACCACTCCTTCACGGCTCGAACCTTTGCTGGATCCACCGCTAATCCTGCTCCACTGATCACATGCCCCAACAAGGCAACCTCCTTAAGCCAGAATTCACACTTGCTAAACTTGGCATACAAGGCATGCTCCTTCAATTTCTTCAAAACAAAAGTCAGGTGCTCGACATGCTCCTCCTCCGTCTTTGAGTAGACCAAGATGTCGTCGATAAAAACTATGACGAAGATGTCCAAATATGGTTCAAACACCTTGTTCATCAGGCTCATGAAGGCCGAAGGGGCATTTGTGAGCCCAAACGGCATTACTGTGAACTCATACAAACCATATCTCGAACTGAAGGCCGTTTTCTGGATGTCCCCTTCTTGTATCCTCAACTGATAGTATCCGGAGCGTAAATCCAATTTAGAAAACCAATGTGCTCCCACTAGTTGATCGAACAACTCATCGATCCGAGGTAGTGGATAAGTGTTCCGCACCGTCAACCGATTGAGTTCCCGATAATCTATGCACAATCGCAGGGTTCCATCCTTCTTCTTTACGAACAGCACAGGGGCTCCCCATGGTGATGAACTGGGGCGAACGAACCCTGAATCCACCAGTTCTTGCAATTGAACTCTAAACTCCGCGAGTTCTTTCGGAGCCATTCTGTACGGAGCCTTGGATACAGGCTTGGCACCTGGTACTAGATTGATCTGGAAGTCAACCTGTCTATGCGGAGGTAATCCTGGTAGCTCAGGAAATACCTCGGGAAAATCCCGCATAACCCGTACATCCTTTAATTCCAACGCTTCCTCCTTCAACTCGAACCAGATCATGAAGACCTCGTCCCCCTTCATATGAGCTTTTACAACCTGGACGGAAGATAACATCATGCAAGGCACGAAGCCAATACCTTGGAAGATGACATCAGAGTCTCCATGTCTCAAATAGATCTGCTTCTCCGCAGAGTCGATCCTCGCTAAGTGCCAATCCAGCCATACCATGCCCAAAATGATGTCAAACTCCGGCATTCTCAGAACCGTGGCCGGCGTATCAAAGGCCTTCCCATCAATAAATAACTCCAACTCGCACTTGCCGGTTGCGATCATCTCCGAGCCATCCGGAAGGCGTACACGTCGGGCTATGCCAGTGAAGTATTGTACACCCTCCGCGTCTTTTATGAAATCCTCGGACACAAAGGAGTGTGAGGCACCGGTATCGAACAGCGCATAGGCCGTCTTCCCGCCAATAATTACGGTGCCTAAGTACCAATAACCAAAACTTATTGCTAGTGGCTAGTAAGTTCTAATCAATTCAAGTTAGACCATGCAAATATGTAAATTAATTAAATCATACCTGCAATCACATCTTGTGGGTTCCGTTCCTGCGCCATGTCAAGCGCGTACACCTAATCCCGGACCGGACCGATGTTTCCTCTTGGCGGTCCTCGTCCTCGACCACGCATATATCCCCGCCCGTGGATCTGTTGGAGGGAGAGCAGGAGGGAGAGTAGGAGGGGCGTTCCCATATAGCTGCGGGCAGAAACGCCGGATGTGGCCCGGCTGGTTGCATTCGAAGCACACCAGACCACGCCGCCCTTCAGGTTGTTGAAATTGCTGAGGCTGTGGTGGTGGAGGCAACGCAGACAGCTGCGGAACCGGATGCTCCACCCTATAGTTTCGGTGGACACGCCCTCCACTTCTTTGATAACCTCTTCCTCCTCTGAAGTCCCGCCTCCTTCTATTACTTGGGCCGGCTTCCATCACGTCCTCCGCAGGCCTCTTACTACATCCCAGGTGGTCCGCCTCCAATCTTTTCGCCATATCAATGATCTCCACCAAGCTACCATCCGCTATAAACAAAAGAGACTGCCTTAGGGGATCTCGCAGCCCTTTATAGAAGCTCTTGGCATAACCTCTGTGATCCAACTCATAAGAATCCGCAAACCTTGCGAGATGCTGGAATTCCCGCTGGTATTCTGTAACCGACTTTGATCCCTGCTTTAGTAGAAGGAACCTCTGCTCAAGCTCATCTCGGGCCGATGTAGGGATAAAGTGCTCCAAGAAAACACCCGAGAATTCACTCCAACTTATCTCAGTGTAGATCCGGCCTTGGAAGGTAGAGCCCATGAGGGACTTCCACCACCTCTTCGCATGTAAGTCCAAGACGGACACTGCCAACGTCACTGCCATGTTGGCCGGGCAATGGATACCAGCCAACAACTCCTCTACCGTGTCTAGCCATTCCTCTGTACGTACGGCTGACTCCGTCCCAAGGTATACGGGAGGGGAGAGAGCCCGGAAGGTGCTCAGCCAGTTGGAGCTCGGGGCCTGTTGTTGCACTGGAGCCTGCTGTCCCTTAAAAGCATCAAGAATGGCGGTGAGCGTCTGCCCCAACTCAGACTGTTGGAACTGAGTGGGTATGGGAGGGGTAGGAGTACCCCCCATCGGCTCAACATGCAGTGGAGCCTACACATACACGACAAATTTGTGGTCAGGTTGGCTAAACTTAAGGTCAAAGTTGGACAAACTTAATGTGAATTACATATGGGCCCACCACTGCTTCCGCTAAGTCAGTTTGTCCCCAAACTGACTAACCAAACGGGGGTGACACCATTGTTGAATGACTTCTTAGTTGAGGATCGTGGCAAACTGATATGGAAACTGTCGTTGCCGCTTCGCCAGGAAGGACACGGGTAAGGACACGGCCGTGTCCCTACCCGTGTCACTTTTAATATATAAGGGGGACAGAAAATCCTAGCCGTTTTCATGTTCATTTCATCCCCTAATTCCTGTGAGAACTCCTGGTGAGAGGGAAACTGCTGGAGCAAGTTCTACCGAAGGAGATCCGCCATCGCCGTGAAAGAGAAGATGCCGCCAAGGAGAACTACGAGATCCATGGCCGGAAATGGTGGTACCGCTGGAGCCAATGTGAGTTTCCTACCCTCTCCCTTGGTGCTAGATCTATAGTTATTTTTCTAGCAGAGACATCGACTCAAGAGAGTCTTGATGGTGAGGAGGAGTTTTCTAGGAAAGGCCATGCTAAGACTTGTGTCTTAGGTTATAGATCTCTTCAACCACGCCCTTCTTCAATGTGATGATAAGGGATGGTTTCGTGAATTATATTGGACTCATGAGGTTGAATAAGGGTGGAGGAAATTCTGGAATGATTTGGGATGGTCGCATTGAGGAGGAAGATGAACCGATGTCGTTCATTCCGCCTTAAGATGTGTGCAGAATCTGTATTCTGCGCGCAGCGAACTTCGTGGCCATTGTTAAGTATGATATAGTCATATCTGGGCTTTCGGCTAAACACGAAAGTTGAAGCACTTGAAACTACCTTTCCAACGAATAGTTGCACGACTTCTGACGAAGTCTGTAGCCACGGGAAAGTCTAAACGAAAATGTTCAATAAATCTTATATGCAGAAACTGTGTTCTGTACGCAGCGGAATTCAAGTCCGATTTCAAATAGGATAATGTCAAACCTGGGTTGAGATCTGAATACTAGAGTTGTAGACCTCGGAACGACCTTTCCATCGTGGGGTTACACGTCTTCACCGGATTCCTGTAGCTTCAGGAATCACCGGTCGAAGTTGCTGTCCAGATTCAGCCTGCACCTAAATTCTGGGCTTAATGGAAAATGGATTTTGATTGGATTTTGATTCGGTGGAATTAATAATGCAAGACACTTGGCTTGGATGAATGATTAATCATTTATTGCAGATTTCATATTATCAAATTGAGAAATAATATTATTTAAATGAACTGAATTGGTAGGAATTGAAAGATTGATAATTGTGCACTTCATGTTTATATTATGACATTATCAAATGAAAAGTGTGATAGATCTTTATATGCGCATCATGTTTATATTACATTGTCATCATTTGGAAAGTCATATAGATGAATAGATTATGATCATGGACATGTTTGATTAATGAAATGAGTCTTGTAGTCCAATACTTAGAGAGTCGTCTCCCTACGGGTAGTATTGTGAAGGGATGTAAGTGCGATGTTGACCGTCACTTGTTTTTGTTGTGTTGAGATAAGGTGTGGATGGATGGTTGGGCCGTGTTCTCGTGTTTACTTCCGAGGCCCCTTCCATGTTATGTTGATGTGGTATTTGCATGTGCTGTGAGTCGACACGCGGTGTCGTAATCCTGGGTTAAGGATAGTGTGGCAGGTCTACGGGCTCGCCAGTCATCACACCGACGGGAGTTGGCAGTTAGACTTGGTCGGTTTGGGCTGTGTCCTCAGTGTTCACGTCCCGAGGCCCCTCCGGCCATGTGAACGGTTGGGCTGTGTCCTTGTTCTTTCTTCCGAGGCCCCTTCCGGGTCACGCAAGGCTAGTTCGGGCTGTGTTCTTGGTGCACATCTACCAAGGACCCCGCTGGGCCATAGTACGCATGGGCTCCGCTATTGTGTTCTTAGCGTTGAGGCGTACGGAGGCCTAGGTGAAGTAGTGTGATACCCGCCTAGTAGTAGAAGTGCCCGTTCTACTGTCACCGCCTGGCCACGGCGGCTGATGCCTGAGAGGTTAGCTACCTGCTCGAAAAGTGGGAACAATAGTCTGTGTCGACATAGCAATTGCATGAGTGTGCATGAGTGAGTCATTGCATAGCATTCATAGCATTTCATAACATTGCACAACAAGATCCTCATCGTATAAGTTTGTATGGGCACTCCTATACGATGAGTTACTATATGTAATCTGATCCTTAACTTATAAGTTTGTATGAGCATTCTTATAAGTTAAGTTACTTTCCTGCTGTAGATTTTCTTACACCTGTTGTTATATGATGATAGCTTGTAGAACTGTTAGATTATACATTATATTCATGTACCTTGCCACCTGCTTATACTCCTTTACTTGCATACATGTTATATACTATACTCTTGTTCCTTTTCTCCGCCCGGTGCCAAGGAGTCGCCGGGGGAGCGGATGTGAAACCACTTAGTCGTTTCGACTAACGGTTGCTATGTCTTCCTTTTTAGGAGGTCACGCCGCAGGTAGAGCTGCCGCAGACTACGCAGTAGGACAGCCAGGCCAGGACGACAGGGCCTGATGTGACGGTGCCGTCGATACCGTCGGTTACTGATGTTAGTATTTTGATTACTCTGATGTAGCCCGTTTGGGCAATGATTAGCTGTACTCTGATATTTTGTAGAAGCATGTTTAGCTTCTCATTATTTCATGTTTTGGACATTATATAATTAGTGTGGATTTTGACTTCTCTTGCTTATTTATTTGGTTGGGTTGGCATTTATATTGATATGGTTGTAGCCGGCGGAATAGGCGTCTTGTATTACAAGTTAGCCCGTGTGCTAATGCTACCGCAAGGCGGCTGTTCCGGGCATAAGACTCTCCCTTCGTGCCGTGTTTTGGGATCCGGGGAGGAGGGGTCTTACACGCACGCCACTAGCAATTGCTAGTGCGACAAGGGAGGATGGATGGTGGATGGACTATGACACACCTCAAGTAAATAACGAAAATACACAAAATCACATAGACATTATTGAATATAAATGTTGTACAAATAAGCATACATCATCTATAAATAAGGTTTACAACAACACATAAACAATAATAAAGGAAGAACAAGTCAAGAGATCGACCGAATCCGAAGTCTTGCTGAGGATTCACGGTTGGAATCGTCGGGTTGTCATTTTGCGTCCAAGCTCGGTCCTCAACTACGTCCGGGATAGAGAAGAGCTGCCACCACCTTCCAATGGCCCGTCTTCTTCGTCTCACGACAGCGGACGAAAGTTGAAAGCTTCCCTTTGCTTGATGGCTATGGCGTTGAAACTTGAAATGAATCCAAGAGATGATGGAGGAGGCCGAGAGGAAGCTCCGACTCGGATTTGGCGGCGAAAGCTTGCCCGGAGCACCTCCCTAGGGTGGAATATGAAGGGGAACGGCGGAGAAGGCGAAAAACAGCGGAGGAAAATGAGCGATCTCCGGATCTTTGGATTAGGGCGAGATCTGCACTATTTATACAAAAGCAGAAATGAACAATGTGCACGATCACAAGCGCACGACCAGTGGTCGTGCGCACTATGTCCTGTGCTCGTGCGCAATGGCATGGAATATCAGGAAGAAGAACTGGGATAATGCGCACGAGTAGTGGGACACGACCAGTGGTCGTGCGCACTAAGTCCAATGATTGTGCGATTACCCAGACAGGACTCCAGAAATGAGGAATCAATGCACACGATCAGTGGCGCACGACCGGTGGTCGTGCGCAGTATGTCCAGTGGTCGTGCGCTTACCCCAGGCTGATTCTAAAAAATGTAGAGTAGTGCGCACGATCAGGGGCGCACGACCAGTGGTCGTGCGCATTAGATCCCATGATCGTGCGGAGTATTCCTGTTTCACAACCATCCCGGAACACGCACATGACCCCTATAACGAAAGGAAAAACCAATCACTAATCTGTGCAGACATTCCAGACAATCAAAAAAGGGAGTACAAACTATAAAAATAACAAAATACACAACCACGGGCTAAAATGTGCACTTCCTATGGAAATATAGGCAAGATGAAATATATATGATAATTAACTAAAAGTGAAGTGCAAATGCGTGAAAACTAGCCCAGATGAGTCCGAAAATAGGTATATAAAGTGGACTCATCAATCACCAAGGAGTTTACTATTGAAGGAAGTAAGAACCCTGTACAAGAGAGGTTAAAGAAAAGTAGATGACAGTATTCTCTTTCTCAAACACAATGAGAAGACTATGTGTATTCTTGATGATGCCAAAGCTCCCCCTGAGATATTGAGTAGATTCAGGAAGATGGAAGCTTTGTCTAGGGTGTAGGTCTTCAGATTGAAGTTGATTTTAGCTCTTTGTAGATTTCTGAAGCCTGAAGAAAGAAGAAGACTAGAGAGAATTTGGTGTTGAACAAGTTCTTCTTCCTTGTTTCAGCAAAAGCAAGAGATCTTAATAGCAAAAAAATTGTTTTCTGACTAACTGTCTGTAATTCTTGTTGTTTCTTTCTTTTTGAGTTCTCTATCTCTAATCAGAATGACCAACGACTTGAATTTGAATTCCCAAGACAGTACTTAATTCTCTGCAAGAATTTAGCAGCCCAAACGGCTAGAATGGCTGGCAATCATAAATGCACTTCCATAATTGTCTTTATAGATTATTCTGTGAATACCATAATTAATGCTTCATGAAATACGGCTATCAGCCTTGAGAATGTCAGCATTAATTATCAGAATATATTTGTCTTAAAATAATTTATCATAACCAAAATAAATACTTCTGACCAATCTGAGAGAACTGATTACTGAAGGCAGCAAAAAAATCGTAGAGCTTAGTTCAGAGATCATTGAACTGGGTTAAGAGATCGTCGACCTGAGAACAACTATCGTAGATCTAAGATAACTGCTGAGAAGCACAAGATCGTCGACCTATGCTCGTAGATCATCGAGCTCAGTTTAGAGTAGAGAACTCTGAGATATCGATGGGAGATCGATGATCGTCGAGCTTAGTTCGACTATAGTTTAACTGATGTTGATAATCCACTGAAACTTTCTGAAACTAAGTCTGTGTCCACTGCAATGCTGGTCTGGACAATCCTGACCTAAAAGGATCTAACTAAGACTAGACAAGGACCGAGGCTATACATGGGGGTCAAAACATCCTAAGAGTAAACCTAGCACAAATCCAAACAAGGGTTCCAACAACCTTGCTCTTTGTTAACTTAATCGAGCCTCCTCCATACGACGTTAGTTCATCAAAGACCACGTCTCTTGATACAACAAAATTTTTCGCTGCAGGATCCATGCATTTCCATCCCTTCTTCCGCTCATCATAGACAACAAAGACAAGTTTCCTTTCCTTTGCATCAACCTTTGTCCTTGAAGCATCCGTGACATGCACATAGCAAGTTGATCTAAACAGCTGAAGGTGTTGTACACTTGGCTTCTCCTTCAACATCATCTCAAAGGGAGACTTCATTTTGATCGGACTGAGCAGCATCCGATTTATGACATAAGAAGCACAAGACATCCCCTCTGCCCAGAAGGACCTAGGAATGTCTTTCGTATGAAGCCAACACTTGCAGGTTTCTGTCAGATGACGGATCTTCCGCTCTGCTACTCCATTCTGTTGTACAGTATGAGCACAAGTAAGCTCTCTCTGGATCTCGTGCTTCCTGCAGAAGTTAGAAAACTCGGAGGAGAAAAACTCACCAACATTGTCTGTTCTAATCTTCTTGATCCGCAAGCCAAGTCGGCCATCCACTAGCTCCTTGTACTCTACAAACACCTGGAAAGATTCAGACTTCTCCTTCAAGAATTAAACCCAACTGTATCTTGAGTAGTCATCAATCAAAACAAGCATGTATTTGCTCACACCAAGGCTAGCAGTGACGGTTGGTCCCATCAAGTCACCATGGATACACTCCAATGGTCTCTTGCTCCTCATTTGTGACTTATCAAACGGAAGGCGATGATCCTTGCCGTATTGACATCCCGTGTAAACGTGACCATTGCCAATAGAAGATAGCTTAGGCAAGCCTCTTATAAGGCTCCTGTTTGTCATAGCTTTCAACTTATCCATTCTTACAAGCCCCAGCCTCTCATGCCATATAGTAGCTCTATCATTTGCTCTTATCCGATCAACATAGGAGTTAGTTGCTAGAACAATCAAGTTCTTTACTCTCCTCCCAACATGAGCAACATCAGCCTTTATCGCTGACACGTTGCGAAGGAAGTTCACTTCTGTTGGCCGAAATAGAATGTGATAACCCGCGTCTACCACATTGGTCGCAGAGAAGAGTATTATCAGCAGTAATGATAGCTTCGTTACCTGAGTAGCCTTGTAGAGAAGAGAACTTCGACTTGTCTCCAATGAGGTGATGACCACACCCGGAGTCCACGATCCACTCATCGTTGAAGTTGACAGAGGACAAAGTACGAACACAAGTGCCCGTCATGAAAGCTCCGCCCCATCCAGCTTCTTCAGTACTCAAGCAAGCTTCCTCCTTGCCTGGTGCATGCCCAGGTTACAGTTTGACCTTGCAATCACGCTTGAAGTGTCCTCGCTGATGACACCTGTAGGACTTCAAGTTATTCTTCCAATCCTTATTAGGAGCAGCAATCCTCTATAGCTAATAAGAAGTTGAAGGCTCATTTGGAGCAGCGGTGTTCTTCTTCTTCCCTTCCCATCTCTTCTTCTTCTTGCCTGTGAAGAGAGATTCACTAACCCCTTCAAAGATACTCACTCCAGCCATCTGTCTGGCCAAACTTTCCTGCGAAGCAAGCAGGTTCTCAAGCTCCAGCAGAGACGGCTGAGTTGCCCAGCCTTGAAAAGAAGTTAAAAAGGCAACATACTCCGTCCGCAAGCCGCGGATAATGTGCCTTTTCAATTTGGCCTAAGAGATATGCTCATCAGGATCAAGCGCCAATATCTCAACACACATGCTCTTCATCTTCAGAAAGAACTTCGAGATTGTCAGGTCTCCTTGAGTTGTCCTAGCCAACTCATTTTCTAGGAACTGTAGCCTTGCCACATTCTTCCTGTTGAACAACCCATCAATAGTTGTCCAAATGTCAGCAGCCGATTCACATCCTATGATGTGATCAAATAGCTCTGGTGAAACATCCCTCTTGAGAGTAAACTCCGCTTTTGCGTTAGTTTTACTCCAGACTCTCACCTGCTCAGCAGTCCCAAAGGCAGCAGTAACTTGTTGTCTGTCGTTACCACCGACGACCTCCCATAGCTCCTCGCCAAGAAGAAAACTCTTCATGCACGACTTCCACTTCTTAAAGTTTGTCGTGCTCAAGAGTTCAATACCCAGACCTCTTGCATAGTTCCCTTCCATTGCAACAACCTTGGTTAAGCTTCCAGAAGCACAGAGAAACAACACAAGTTGATCACCACTGAAGCAACTGAACCATGCTCTGATACCATATTGAATTTTCTCAAAGTTGTCACCAAGATAGTCTAATGCCAAATTAATATTCTCAGAACTATCAAGATCACACCTTAATCGTGCGGAAACCAGGAAAGCAAGCTCAACAACCAAATGTAATAACAGGGGCAAGCAGATCATATATTTTTCTTTTTTACAAAGCGAGGTATACATGACGAGACATGATATCGCCAATACACAGGAAATAATGAAAAATTACAAGTCAAACAATTCGAGCAGACAAAACTGGAGACCGCCAAGTCCGCCCAGTCCGCCGAAGTCGCCGAGGCCGCACGAACTGTTGTTGCTGCTGGAAGACGAATAGCACACAGAGTCCGATAAGACCGCGAGGTCGTGCGGACACATCGTTTTTTGCTGACTGCTACAAGCTGCTGCTGAACTGAGGAACAGAATGCCTAGACCGCCGAGAACGGCGGACAGGTTATTGGACCTGGAAAAGATGAAGCAGAGAACTGACAAGCTACAGAAGCGACCTGCTGAAACCGCAAATTGAAACCGCAAACTTCACTGATGTTGACCGCAGTTAAAGACAAACTCCTGGCTCCTCAAAGTTTGTCGTGCAACATATAAACAACAAACCATTATCTCTGCTCAACCCATGTGGACAGAAAAAAAATAGACCGCAACAATTAACCAAGCCCTCACTTACTGTTTGCTCAGTTACTGTAGATGTGTCGGGGTGGTCTATTTATAGGTGAGGTGAGTAGTGTGGTCACCACCTTAGTGAATAGAGTCACCACCCTAGCTCGCACGCTAACACTACCCAGTCCCAAAGTCTGCAAGGACTTGGCCAGACTTCAAACCTCCAGGTGCCAGGTCAAAGACAGTCCGGCATCATGCGGACATAAGGCCATCCTGCACAATACAAGTGTAACGCCCCGAAACTCAAAAGAGCGACGGGAGGTGTTTCGTACCAAATTTGGTTTTTGGCAGGGGGTACACGGCCTGGGACACGGGCGTGTCCCAGGGCGTGTCGTGTTTGTTTCGACGATCTGGCCAGCATTCGACGATCTTGGGTCGACGATCGTCGAACAGCGAACACAGCTGGTTGTCAACGGCATGTCATGCCCATTCGACGAATAGGCCAGCGATCTGGGATCGACGATCTGGCAGCATTCGACGAACAGGCCAGCGATCTGCGATCGACGATCTGGCAGCATTCGACGAACAAGCCAGCGATCTGCGATCGACGATATGGCAGCATTCAACGAATAGGCCAGCGATTAGCGATCGACGATTTGGCAGCATTCGATGATCTTGGCTCGAAGATCCTCTAGCGTGGAGCGGATTGTGGCGTATTTGACTCTGTCGACGCGGAGTGTCGACACAGAGGTTTTTGGCGTGATCTTGACTAAATGTCCCGACACAATTTGATTGGTCGCGGACATGTCCTGCTTCCGTTGGTGAACCGTGCGGTGTTTAGCCCCGTTTGTCCAGGTCAGACCTGGATCGAAGCCGTGCATTCCCTTTTGTGGGATCCGACGGCTGGTGGTTAATCCGAGTGGTTTATACCCGAGTATAGGGTTTCAAAACCCTTATATTCTGCCGTTGGTTCTCTGTCAAAGTTCTAGAGAGAAGGGAGAGCAAAGGAGGAAGTAGAAATCTAGATCTGGTCCTTGGAGGGGTCTTCGAGACTCCAAATCGCGAGCCGACTTCGGATCTACGAAGGCAAGGAGATTGCGGTGATTTTCATCCGTGTAGATTTCCATGGTGTCAAGGAAGAATGTTAGGGTAACGATTCTCTACTTGAGCATGTGAAGCTCTCCTTCTTTTGCATAGGAAGTCTGCTCCCGCGAGTTTGCGGTGAGTTGGAGGCGTTCCTTCAGGAAGATATGTAAAGACACTGTTGTATAGAGTCCGTAATCGAGAACGGGCATAGGCATGGTGTGTGAAGCCTATCCGGACATGTTGGTCTGGATCAGTGATGTTGCATTGCATAAATGCCGGAGAAGACTCCATGCGAATGTTTGTTTTTCGGGTTTTTCTGCGAGGTAGATTGCAACAGGGAGCCTTGGGGATTAACTCCAAGGTGCACCCGAAAAACTGGGCAGACGCGTGGTTCTTCCAACATGATGGCCGGGGAGCCAACTTGAACATAACTGGGTTATGTGATGTGTAAACGGATTGTGACTCGAGGAAGTTTGACCCGTGCCTATGTTCTTAAGTTGACAGGGCGGTGTGAGTAATGGGTTAGGTTGAACCGTACCCGCTCTATGTCATTTGGTAAAGAGACCTAACGGTACGTGGCACTTGCCGTTGGCATAGATAGAGGGTCTTAGGTAGTGGCCAAAAATACCAAATGCTCATGAGTTATGGCCATCCAAAGGGACGGTGGTGAGTCGGCGGACTTTGACCGTGATCACCGAGAATGTGCCCTGAGTGCACGGGGTGTGTGGCTGTGTGAGCCTACGCCTGTGATGTAGTGACATTACTATACTGCTTGGTTATACTAATAAAGTGCAGTGAAGGAGCATCGTCGCCCCGAATTTTGGGGCGGTATCGTTATAATTTGGTCAGCATTGCTGACCGTTGCTTCTATTTGCCACCGTGCGGTGGATTGTGCATGCCGGTGCTGCTGGACCGAGCGGTCAATAGCAGGCTAAAACCCAAGTTGCTGTGCCGGCCCTCGAAAGCCTAATTTTTGGATGTTTTCTTTTATTCTTGTATGGCCGGTCTGCGTGCTGAAGTTTGGAAAACATTTAAATTGAGCAAACTGTTGTAAGGCCTTAAGGCCAGAACTTGTGTATTTGTACTTCATTCCTTTGGGATTGTTTAGTGGACATTCATGCTATTTTTGCAGGGTTCTTTTTATTGCATCTAATAAAACTGCTTCCTCTAGAATGACTCTGTGTAGGACGTTGGAATGAATGGATGGTTTCCCTTGAGTAACCTTCTAGTCTGTCTATGGTATATGGCGTCGGGCCCCGACCGGACCTACAACTATATGCTATGCGACGGATAGGGGGTGTTACAACAAGCATGGCGCTAGTCCGCCTAATGCAACCATAGCGCCAGTCCACCACTCAACACAGCATGCAGACACACTCGTAAAACATGTTGTATCAGTCCTCACAGCCCGACAATAATGCCACAGCCCACCACGAGTCCACAACTAATAGGTAGTCCGCCCGGTCAACAACGAACTCTATGGACTCTGCGGACACCATGGACTTGTAACAGAAAATATCCAAGTCCAGCAACACATCAAGCAACTAGCATGAGCATGGCAGACACAGAAGACCCAGACCGCCAATCAGCAGGACAGTCCGCCAAAAGGATGTGAAACATCCATCGCAACATGAAGAGCTCGACAAGAACAAAATCCCATCTCCAAAACGAGTCCACAAATGTTGACTCTGCAGACACAAAAGACAAGTCTGTCAACACACCATGGATGGAACTTCCATTCCGCCCGGTTACCACATGAGCTGGCTAACTGCAAGGCTGCATATCAAGCTGTGCACTGCCAACAAAGCGCCAAAGACAGTCCGCTCAGGCCGCTCCACTAGATGCCCAAGTAGCAAGACTTTCTTGGCCACACACCATCCAGGCCGCACACCAGTCTAGCTAGGCGGCACACCAGGCCGCACATACCGCTCCACAAGCACAGCTAAGCCACCAAGTCCAACCAGGCTGGGTCACCCAGTTCGTAACCATCAGTCTGCCTAGGCTACGGACTCATAATGCTCAGGCCACTCATACCGCCCGGCCTGCCCTATCACCCACTTTCACTTCACAAATTTCAATAATATCTCGGTTTTCTTCGAGCTCCATCCCACGCTTTCTATTCCCCTTGCACTTGATCTTTCTGTTTTCCTTTGCAGGCGAACAATGGAGATTCCAGCGAACTCTCTTGCAGCAATGAAGTTCGACACCGGTTTTGATATTCATTTTCACTCGTTCTCTCACACTGATCAAATATTCATCAACATCCTACAATTATGCGAAGAATAAAAACTGAAGAAGTTCATGACAAACCGAATCAAGATAGCATGAAATGAAATCAGAGAATGGGTTTTCACTGCAACATCTCCAGATGTAGATACTATGATAGGAACCATCAACGAAAACCAGGTCATTCTCACTCCTGTATTTTTATCTGAATCTTTAATTTGGCTACTCGAGAAGATGATATTGAATTGGCAAATGATGAATATGAGAATATGCTGAGCAAAATGGGGAATTCAGGAGGAAACCCCAATAAGTTATTGAAAAACAACTTGTCTGTTCAATATAAATTCTTGGCAGACATTTTTGGCAAGGTGTTACTGGGCAAGCATACAGCCCACGACTATATCACCAGGCACCAATATCTAGTGATGTGTGCTCTGGTACAGAAGAAATCAGTTAATTGGGGAAAGACTTTGTTTTATTTGATCAAAAAGAAAAACACAAATAAAGAAGTGGGTTTTGCGAGGATTCTGGGAATTTTCCTCCAGGAAAAGGCACCAGAACTGTTAGTTTCACAGCCCATCTTCATAAATGCCTCCAAGAGGCTCCCATCTGCCCTTTTCGGCAGATGGGAGACTACAATATCAAAGACATCCAGGGCTTCAACCTCCTCCAGAACTTCCGAGGATACAAAAGCTATGACAGCTGATCCCCCACCTCTAGAAGTTGTCCCATCCATCACTATTCCATCCACCCAGATTGCTACACCTCCACAACTTTCCATTCCTTCACCAATCCTCCAACAACCATCCACATCACATACTCATACTCCAAATCCACCAACTCAATCTCCTGCTCATACCATAACACCAATCCCATCTACTGAACATCTACCAACACCAGTTCAATCTCCAGAACACATCACACCACCTCCATCTCCATTACCACATCATCTTGCTGACATTCCCCTCCATAACCTCTCATCTATTCCATCTTTTAATCTACTCTCATCTCACATAAATTCTCCATCTCCTCATGATGAGCCAATGCCAGACATCAACACTTTCCTTTCATCATCCATCCTCCATGTATCAACTCAGACACCCTCTGAGTTTATGGAAATGGATTCACCTTCACTTCCCTCTCTTCTATAACTCCTCACTCCCCTTATCTCAAACCTTATAGTAGAGCCAATTAAACCTATTGCTGACTCTATTGCATCCATTTCTGCTATCCTTTATGCTACCTCCACTGTCCCTTCTTCTGGGGGTCTGTCTTTAGGACCCTCTAAAACCACGCAGGGGGAGATATCCAATTAAGAAGCTCAAGTTTCCTCTCCTATAGCAACAACAGATACAACAGTTTTGCAGATAGATGCAGATGTACATATGACTATAGAAGTTGAGACAGATGTTGATTTTGATTTTGATATGATCTGTACAGTTGCAGTAGTGGAAACTGCCGAGACTATAATTGTTGCTGATTATATTATCAATCCCACAGTAGATTTATTTCATTTACTAAATTCTTTTGATATAGCCTATCTGAATAATCTTCCAAAAGTTTGCACAGATCATTCTATGGCTATAGTCCCCTATACATCTCCAATAAGCCCTGCAGTTGCTAAGCAGCTAAAGGAAGGTTCTGCAAAAGCAGAGCCACTAACTGAATCAGCTTCTTCGAGACACGGCCTCCCATAGCACATACTGGACTGGGGGAAGAATTGCCCCTAGGGGGAGAAAAATCAGTTTGATGTTAATACGGTGATGCAGCAAGCCAAAGCAAGCCACCCTATGATGGATGGAAGAAGGATGCTAACCAGATTGACTACTACTCCGGCTCAGGTTGAGGGCATATCATGCCAGGGATGTGGAAATCCCTGCCACCACACTTTTGAATGCCCAGGTGAAGAGACATTTGCAGAACCGGCAGGTATAACCTTTGATGAAAGTGCTAATTTTATAAATAATCAAAATCGCGCTGCGCCCTATAATAATACTTATTACCCAAACGCGAGAAATCATCCGAATTTCTCGTAGAATCAAAATGCCCGGGTCAAAGATGGCAGGGAGGCCAGCATCAATTTGATGCTCAAGCCTCCAATAGCCAACTGCAACCGCGGCAGCTGGTTTATAAGCAGAGCGGGCAAGGGGCACGTAGGAGTGCTCTAGAAGAAATGATGGAAAAGTTTGTTGAGATGGCCCAATCTAACATGGCCACTCAAACTGCCTCTATGAGGAACTTAGAGACACAGCTAGGGAAAAGAATCCGTGTTAGCAAGGGAAAAGTGCTGTGGAGGCAGAGGAGTGCAGTATTAATGAAGTGGCTGGCAAGTGTGAGATTAATGAAATTGAGACAGTAGCCCTTTGCGATTCAGGTTCGTTGTGCAACATTCTTGCTCTAAAATATGTTGAGAAGCTTAATTTAAATGTCAAAACTAATATCCAAAAATCGCTTGTGCTAGCTGATGTGTCGGTGGTTAAAACTGATGGGGCGATTAAAGAGGTGGAGGTGAAACTTAACGGGGTTGTGGTTGTCACCGACTTCCAGGTGTTGGGACCCATAGGAAATAATTCAAAGCCAATTCTTGGGGTTCCATTCCTGAAAGCTAGTGAAGAGACATTCTGCTTTAACGCATGTGGCATCACCTTGGCTTCCAAGGTTAATTTGACGCTATCGCCATCACTTTCCACTCTAATCCCGAGTGAATCTAAAAAAACTGCTGGAATTAAATGTTTTATAATCTGATGATATATCTAGAGCTGATGAGACAGATGTTGTGCTGAATAAGCAATACTGGTCTATGCAACTAAAAGATGTGTAGATGATTGCTGACGGCTCGACCTGGGCCGAACACGGCTTGTCACACGGCCGTGTCCCAGGCCGTGTGCCTCGATCCAGGCACGATCGTCGAACTGAGAAACGCACACGGGCCAAGCCACGGCCGTGTCTGACCTGACACGCCCGTGTCGGGTTCCTCGACACGCCCGTGTTCGTGGGCGTGTCATGCTTAACCGCCACGGCAACGGACAAGACCCATCAGGACACGGGTAGGGACACGGGTTGGCACACGCCCGTGTCGGATGACACGCCCGTGTCATCCGGCCGTATTTCTGGCCGTGTCCTTCTCGGGTTGAAAACGGCCAAAAATCACCAGCCATACACGACCTTGGACACGCCCGTGTCCTAGGCCGTGTACCCCTACAGGCACCAAAAACCTTTTTTTTCGCGACCGACTCGCACACAACTTTCGGGGCATTACAAATCTCCCCCACTTAAGGAATTTTGTCCCAAAATTAAGCAAAGGTACACAAAAGCTAAATGATACCTGAGTGGAATAGCTCGGGGTATTCCTCTAACATAGCTTGCTCTCGCTCCCAAGAAAGCTCCTCACGTCCGCAATTATCCCAACGGACTTTTACCATTCGGACCTCCTTGTTGCGGAGTCGTTTGACTGCAACATCTTCAATTCACACTGGCTTGACCCTTGTTGTTAACTCATAATCAACCGGTACCTGATTGTCCGTAACGATCTGCGAAGGCTCTTGCACTGCCTTACGCAACACCGATACGTGGAATACGTCATGCAACCCACTCAACTCCGTCGACAACTTCAACCTATACGCCGCCTCGCCAACATGCTCCAGGATTTCAAATGGTCCAAGGTATCTCGGACTCAGCTTCTTCAAGCGTCGAACCCTCGATACACCCTTGAACGACATATTTTTTAAATATACCATATCGCCAACTTTGAACTCCACTTTTCTATGTTTGGCGTTGTAATACTTTGACTATCTATCATGAGTAATCTTCAGCCTTTCCTGAATTGTCCATATCATTGAAGTGGCATCTTCCACCGCTTGATGTTTATACAACTTTGATTCGCCTGCCTCCAACCAAGATAACGGCGTACGACACTTCCTCACGTACAAGGCTTCGAAAGGCGCCATTCCAATACTTTCCTGAAAGCTGTTGTTGTACGCAAACTCCACCATGTACAAGTGATCCTCCCAATTCTTCCCGAAATCTAGGACGCACATGCGAAGCATGTCCTCCATAGTCCTGTTGACTCTCTCGGTTTGGCCATCTGTCTGCGGGTGAAAGGCTGTGCTGAACTTTAGCTTAGTACCCAACAGACCATGCACCAATCTCCAGTCATTTGACGTGAAGCGTCCATCACGATCACTAACAATACTTCTAGGCACACCATGCAATCGTACAATATTATCCACGTAGAGTTTGGATAACTTTTCCACTGGATCTTCCTTTCTGATTGGGATAAAGTGCGACACTTTTGTCAACCTATCTACGACCACCCAAATGGCGTCGTTTCTCTTCTGCGACTTCGGCAAACCGTGCACGAAATCCATAGATATGTCGTCAAACTTCCATTCTTGGATAGGAAGGGATTTCAAGAAACCTCCGGGCTTCTGGCATTCCGCCTTCACCAATGCACAAGCACGGCACTTGACCACATAAAGTGCCACATCCCTCTTCAAACTCGTCCACCAGAATAATTTCTTCATGTCTCTATACATCTTCATGCTTCCCGGGTGGATTGAGTACTTGGTATGATGAGCCTCATACATCAACTCCTCCCGAATATTATCCGCACTAGGAACGCATAGACGACTGTCCTTCCTTAGCAACCCATCTTCAACCACAAACTGGGAATTTGACCCATCCAAAGCTTCATCCAAGATTTGCTTCATGCTGCTATCCAGAACCAAAGCCCGCCGAACTCTATCCTCTAGATCACACTGCACCTCTGTCCAAAACAGTTTCGCCTCGTCACTAGACTGCTTATCGACGCAAGATATCTCCAATGCCTCCAACTCTTGGACCAATCTCTCATCATGTACTGATAACCAATTTGCTTGTGCGGGAATCTTACGACTCAACGCATCCGCCACTGCATTTCCCTTCCCAGGAACATAGTGTATCTTGAAGGTGTAGTCCCCTAAGAACTCCATCCACCTCCGCTGCCTCATGTTCAGATCCTTTTGGTATAATTGGTACTTCAAACTCTTATGATCGGTGTAAATATCGACCTTCACACCGCACAGATAGTGCCTCCAAAGCTTTAGAGCAAATATCACGGCCGCTAGCTCTAAGTCGTGGACCGGATAATTCCTCTCATGAACCTTCAGTTGTCGTGAACCATAAGCTATCACTCTCCCATGCCGTAGCAGAACACAGCCCAAACCACTGCCCGAAGCATCACTATAGATCTCGAACCCTTCGTTCCCACTTGGCGAACATAAAATGGGCGCCGTGGTCAATCGCCTCTTCAATTCTTCAAACGCCTGTTCGCACTCCGAAGACCACACAAACTTCTGATCCTTTCTTGTCAACGTCGTGAGTGGTAGAGCTATCCGCGAGAAGTTCTCTACGAAGCGCCTATAGTATCCAGCAAGCCCCAGAAAACTCCAGAATTCTACTACCGTAGTCAAAGTAGGCCACTCCCGTATCGCTACTATCTTCGCCGGATCTACAGCTATTCCTTCTCCACTGACAACATGACCAAGGAACGCTATCGAGGATAACCAGAATTCACACTTGGATAACTTTGCATACAACTGATTTTTCCTCAATGCCTCCAACACCATGTGTAAATGCTTGTAATGATCCTCCTCGCACCGCGAATACACCAGAATATCATCGATGAATACTATCACAAACTGATCCAAGTATTCTCTGAACGTCCTATTCATCAGATCCATAAACACGGATGGCGCATTTGTCAACCCAAACGGCATAACCGTGAACTCGTAATGCCCAAACCGCGTACTGAATGCTGTCTTTGGGATGTCGCTCTCCCTTATCCTCAATTGATAGTAACCGGACTTCAAATCTAACTTCGAATATATAGTTGATCCAACCAGCTGATCAAATAGATCGTCAATCCTCGGGATTGGATATTTGTTCTTCTCCGTAAGTTTGTTCAATTCCCGATAATCGATACAAAGCCGCAAGCTCCCATCTTTCTTCTTAACAAAGAGAACTGGTGCGCTCCAAGACGATGAACTTGGACGCACATATCCTTGCTCTAGCAATTCCTGCAGTTGCACCTTCAACTCTGCCATTTCTCTTGGGGCTATCCGATAGGGGGAGCGTGACACCGGTTTGGCACCCGGTACCAGCTCTATAGTAAAGTCTATCTCCCGCTGAGGAGGGGCTCCTGGGAGATCATCTGGAAACACATCAGGATACTCGGACACAACTGGGATGCTGTCCAAACTAGGCTTAGGCGTCGAAGTCTGCACTAGAGTGACATACAGTTCTGCCCCAGACTGAACTGCCTTGAACACCTGAAGGGCCGATATCAGAACCTTCCCTGACCCCTTCATGCCCGCAAAAGTAGTCTCCCGATCAGTGTCCAGACCCAACTTGACTTCTTTACGGTTGCAATCAATGCATGCACTCTGCTCCGAGAGCCAATCCATACCGAAGATTACGTCGAACTCCACTAATGGTAGAACCAATGCCCGCAAATCAAACTCCCGGTCTCCAATCCGAATCTTCACAACACAAACCCTATCCGCACGCATTAAGCACCATTAGGCAACAACACATCCAACTTCTTTTCTGCCATCGAGAACAGAACTCCGATGCGCGATATAAACTTTTCAGACAAGAAGGAATGTGATGCTCCCGTATCAAAAAGGGCTTTCGCCGGAAACCCAAAAATTAACACAAAGCCTAGCACTGACAAACGTAAGCTAACAATACAAAGGTATCAACTATAAAAGTTAAACCACTATAATTTAACTCATACCTGTCACCACGTCTGCTTGCTTAATGGCCTCCTGCAGACCAAGGTTGTAGACTCTAGGCTGGGCTGGAGCATGATGGGATGCGGTTGACTCAACCGCCTTCCATTTCTCCTCATAAGTCGCTCCAGGTCTCCTCTCGGACTTTGAACATCCGCTCCAACACTCCCGTGCAAAATGCCCCGTCTTCCCGCAGTTGTAGCAAGCTCCAGGGACTCGACTTGTAGTTGCCCCCGATGCATCAGCCGAAGGGGCTGAGTTCGAAGTCCTCCGCTTCTTGTTCCATCTGCGGAAAACTGTCTTGTTGCTTGGCACCTTGAACTCGGTCTTCCTTTCTCCTGGGTCCCTCTTCTCTTGAACTTTCTTCGCAACCTTTTCCAACGATCGGGCCGAATTGACCAAGGCTAGGAAGCCCTGCGCCTTAGGCCCAGCAAGGAGTAACTGTAAATCGCCGCGAAGACCCTCATAGAATAGGTTGGTCTTCCTCTCTTCTTCTGAAAACATAGCACTAACATAACGACCCAACCGTGTGAGCTCATGCAGATATTCGTCCACGCTTCTGGATCCCTGAGTCAACCCAAGAAATTGATTCTCCATCTCCAACTTCTGAGCAGAAGGTACAAATCTGGCAAGGAACAATCTTGAAAATTCCTCCATCGGCACATCCGCAAGTTGCCTTCCCACTAGAAGATGAAACTCCAACTCGTCCCACCACAACCTCGCTTCACCTTCCAAAAGAAAGGTTGCTATGGTGGTCTTCTGCCACTCCTCAGTTATGGTGGCCGTCAAGACCCTCTTTATGGAAGAGAGCCAGTCCTCAACTTGAGTTGGCGTTCCAACCCCATTAAACCTCGGAGGATTAAAGCCCATCACATACTTTAACTGCCTCTCCGTAGTTCTCCTCGGCTCTACTAACTCAACTGCTGCGCGTTCCACCACTCTCGACTCTGCCGCCCTAACCGGTTCTTGCTCATTCGCAGGAGGTGCACGATGCATTTGCCCTGCAGGTTGGGCATTTATCTTTGCGAACACGGCTTCAACCACCATCCTGATGGTTTCCGCTGAAGGAGGTGTAGCAGGCACGTCCCTTGGTGCACTACTTTCCGCTGATTGCGGACGCTCTGACTGACCAGCACCGCTCCTAGCTGCCTAAATTAGCAAAGATACACGATTAGACAACAAACAAATTGCTAAAGGCAATCATTGGAACACTCAGGTTCCACAAAACAAGTGTATTTTCATTCCTAAGTGGACATTCATGGGTTCTTTTGATGTTATAACGATGACGCACACATGTGCTCACCACCCCTTAAAAGAATTCGCCCACGAATTCATCTAAGCTTGACCGTAACTAGAAGTATGATACCAAATTGTAACACCCCCATCTGTCGCATGACATATAACAGAAGGTCCAGCTGGAACCCGACGCCATATACCACAGACAGTTGGAAGGGATACTAAATGAATACTCAAACCAACCAACTAAGACTACTCGTCCTAATCACAGAGCATTCTAGCGGAAGATTTTAAAGTTGAAAGAACCCAAAATTAAATCCATCAATATGAATGTCCACAGCTACAACAACAGGAATGAAACCCCAAATACACAGAAACGGGTACATGGCCTTATGGCCTTACAAATGTTCACTTAATAAAGAATGTTTTACATACATCGGCTCGCAGGCCGGCCACACATGATAAATATAAAAACAGCTATTCTACGGCCTTCTAGGGCCAGCACAGCAACATGGGCTCCAGCCCGCTATTTGGCGCTCGGCTCTGCAGCACCTGCAAGCACACACCACCGCACGGTGGCAAATAAAGCAACGGTCAGCTAAAAGCCGACCAAATTATAACGACCCCGCCCCTTACTCGGGACGGCGGTGCTCTTTCACTGCATAACATTAGCCCAACAATATATATAATGCAAAATAATTTCGCCACAGATGTAGGCTCGCACGGCCAAACACCCCGTGCACTCAGGGCACATTCATGGTGAACCATGACCCATCAGTGCATTCACCACCACCCCAGGATGACAATAACATGTGAGCATTTAGCCTTTCTGACCACCGTCTAAGGCTCCGGCTATGCCAACGGCCAGTACCCGTCTTCGGGTCTCTCGCACCGAACCACATAGCCTAGGTCCAATTCCACTTACCCGTTGCTCACGCCGCATGTCCAATTTAAGTCCTTTGCGCGGGCCAAGCTTCTCTCGGATCCCAAATTTTCCAAAACAATCTCATAACCCAGTTATGATCAAGGCCGGTTCCCAGACCGCCAAGTTAGCAGAACACGTTTCCGCTCAGTTTTCCGGGTGCGCCTTGAAGCTAACCTCCAAGGATCCCTGCTGCAATCTACCGCGTAGAAACCCGAAAAACCCAAAGCACGGAGTCTTCTCTGGCAAAACCACATATAATGCAACATCACCGATCCAGACAAAACACGTCCGGGTAGGCTTCACACACAATGCCTATGCCCGTACTTGCAATTCCGGGCTCTATATGCAACACGTGGGGGACTATTCACGTCAACCCCAAGGAACACAACGCACTCGCCGCACACTCGCGGGAGCGGGATTCCCTATGCAGAATGAAAGAGCTTCAAATGCTCAAGTTGAGAATCGTTACCCTTGTAGTCCGTTTTGGCGCCATGGAAAAACTACGCGGATAGAACTCTTCGCAACGACCTTCCCTCCACGGATCAGCTCTCCGATTTCGAAACGGTGCTCCGATGCTCCGTCGGTGGCCGGAAACCTCCTTCTTCTTCCTCTTCTCTCTCACTTTGGAAGGGGAGAACTTTGGAGAGAAAATGAGGAATTAACCTCCTTTCCCGGCCTACAATAGAGCAGGGACTCATCTGAGCCGTCGGATCTAAATTAAAGAAAACGAACGGCTCGAATCTGCACAAAATTCTCCAGACCTGGGCCGAACATGGCTTGGCACACGGCCGTGTCCCAGGCCGTATGCCTCGATCCAGCCACGATCGTCGAACTGAGAAACGCACACGGGCCAAGCCACGCCCGTATCTGACCTAACACGCCCGTGTCGGGTTCCTCGACACGCCCGTGTTCGTGGGCGTGTCACGCATAACCGCCACGGCAATGGACACGACCCATCAGGACACGGGTAGGGACACGGGTTGGCACACGCCCGTGTCGGATGACACGCCCGTGTCATCCGGCCGTGTTTCTGGCTGTGTCCTTCTCGGGTTGAAAACGGCCAAAAATCACCAGCCAGACACAGCCTTGGACACGCCCGTGTCCTAGGCCGTGTACCCCTACAGGCACCAAAAACCTTTTTTTTTCGCGACCGACTCGCACACAACTTTCGGGGCGTTACACTGTGACACGCCCGTGTCACAGGCCGTGTACCCCATACTTGCCACTCGACGATCATCGATCGCTGGACATCGACAAGAGGGAACACACTCCCTCCGACACGCCCGTGACACGGCGCATTTCTCGCCCAAACACTTCATCGAACCCATTTTCGTCGATCTCAACATGACTCGTCGAGCTCAACTCGACATATCGACACACGGGTAGGGATACGCACGTGTCTCTACCCGTGTCATACAATTCGTCGATCTCGACATGAAGTTCGTCGATCTCGACACGCTATGTCGAGTTCAAATCGACATACACGCACACGGGTAGGGACACGCCCTTGTCTCTACCCGTATCCCTTCACACGGGTAGTGACACTTCCGTGTAACTACCAGTGTCCTTCTTTGGACATACTCGAGTCATCTACTCGAGAGCTGGCCGCTCCCACATGGGTAGGGACACGCCCGTGTCTCTACCCGTGTCCTATTCTTGACTGATTTCTCCTTATTTTAACATATGTTGCCCTGTTGTCATCACTCCCCCTGAACCCAAGTCAGCTCTCCTGACTGAAAAACACGTACGAGGGGCCTAGTGCGATTCGAGACGTTACAGTATGTCTGGTCGAAGTCGATTTCTTCTTCTTGACGATATCCTTTGGCGACGAGTCTGGCTTTGTTTTTTTACAATCGTTCCATCCTCATCCATCTTATTTGGGTAGACCCATTTTGTCTCGATGACGTTCTTACCTTTGGGTCTTGAAACAAGTTTCCATACTTGGAAATGCTTGAACTGATTTAGTTCTTCTTCCATCACCATTATCCAAGATGCGTTTGAGTTTGCTTCCTCAAACTTCTTTGGTTCAACCTGTGAGAGAAAACTCAAGTATAAATTTTCGTTAGTTGTACCTCGACGAGTTCTAACACAATCTCGGGGATCTCCAATGATTTGGTGCAAGGGGTGATCCTTCAAATGTCTGAGCTCTAGATTCCTTGCATCTGGAATATCTTCAGTCACCGGAGAGACTTCATCAACTTGGATGATTTCTTCATCTTGATCATCAACCTCTCCAATAGGGGTTGGTGTGGTGATCTTCATGAACTTTTTCACCTTTATCTTTAGATGGTTCATCCAAGCTAAGTTCTTTCAACTTTGTAGTTGTATCTTCAATGAGCAAACAAGAAGAGTTGTCTTGCAGCAAGCTTGTCTCATCAAATACAACATGTATTGATTCTTCGACAACCAGAGTTTTTCTATTGAATATCCTGTATGCCTTATTATGGCTACTATATCCTACAAAAATACCTTCAAAACTATTTTTGCTGAACTTGGTATTATGATACTTGCCATTGTTAAGCACGAAACACTTACAACCAAAAATTCAAAAATATGAGATAGTCGGTTTCCTGCCCTTTAGAAGTTCGTAAGCTGTATTATCATGGTTTTTGTTAATGAGTGCTCGATTTTGCCCGTGAAATGCAGTGTTGACGACTTCAGCCCAAAAGTATTCCGGAAGTGAGCCATCACTCAACATGGTCTTGTGGGCCTCTATGAGCGTTCTATTTCTTCTCTCAGCCACTCCATTCTGTTATGGAGTACGAGGAGAGGAAAACTCATGAAAGATACCCAAGCTTTCATAGAATTCTATCGTGGCCCCAGACTTGAACTATGTTCAATTGTCACTTCTGATTTTGACTACGGAATAGTTGTATTCATTCTGGACTTGCCTGATAAAATTAGTAAAGATGTCGAATGTATCTGACTTGTGTTTCAGAAAGAATACCCACGCAAAGCGCGAGTAATCATCAACAATTACCAACGTATAATCCTTACCTCACAAGCTTCTAACTTGCAGTAGACCAAACAAGTTCATATGCAGTAGATGTAAACATCTATTGGAATCTTTGCCGATAACACTTTTAAAGATAGCCCTTGTTTGTTTGCCTTTTACACATACATGACAAGGTCTATCTTTGACGTACTTGACATTTGGGGCATCACATACCAAATCGACTGAAAATAATTTATTAATGGTTTTGAAATTAATATGTGCTAGTCTCTTGTGCCATTAGTAACTAACAGAGCACTATCTTTTGCTAAAAAGTACACTGGTGTGGAAGAGTCTATACAAATGAAATTTAAACAAAATATATTCCTGCTTCGAGTGCTGGATAGAATCATTTCAATATAGTCAATAGATTTTATCAAGCACTTATCAGTATGAAATTCAACTATGTATCCTTTATCGCAGAGTTGGCTTGTGCTTATGAGATTGTGTTCTAATCCTTCAACATAAGCTACATCTGAGAAGGATACACTACCGTTACTGATCATACCATAGCCTTTAGTGATTCATCGGTCTAAACATCCAAAGATGACCTTTGGCCCATTTACGACTAGAGAGTAGTTCTGAAGTAGGCTTCTTGTCTCAGTCATGTGCCGAGAATATCAACTGTCCAAATACTACATAGTCGTTTTGGTGGCCTTTGGACATACCTGCAATTATGAATCAGTTGCCTTAGGAACCCAAACACGTTTGGGTCCTTGGTCTCGTGTTAGAACACTACCCCTACGAGTATTAGCATTATGAGCGGCCTTTCTAATATTAATAACATGAGGAGTTGAAAAATTCCATGGATTAAACCGACAATCAATGGCAAAATGACCAATCTTGCCACAACACCAACAGTCGAACCTGTTGTATCTTTGCCTTAGATTCTCCTGCTTGACCTTATGAGATGGTGGTCTAGCAGGGGCAGCATTCTTGGAGGAAGAAGCTTCATGGTGATGGCAATCACATGATTTCTTCTCCTTCAATGGCTTTTCCACAACGGGCTTTACCTTTGGTGCTTTCTTAAAGTTATGACCATGATTGAAAGGGCCATAGCTCTGAAGAATGACTTCTTCATAAGGTGTCTTAAAGAAACCCACACCAAACTTTCTGGGGCGAGTCCATCCTTGGTAGCAGGACTTGGGATCTACTAGGTAGGCCTAGTCAAGTGACCATAGGACGAGTCACGATCAAACTCGTTTGTTGGAAAGATGACCTTCTTGAAAGAGGTATGATCTTGAGGGGTTTTCCACTTTTCTTTCGCCAAAGCCTTCTTCGCGGCCTTATTCTTTCTTTGAGCCTTATTCCTCCTAGAAGATTTACTAGGAGCTTCTACATGGCCTAGTCCAGTACCCTTGGCCTTAGCTGAGAATTCAGTAACGAATGGAAGAACAGTCTTAGGCTTTGAGAAACTTTCAACAAGTTTCTTTTCAGCAACGAGTTGTTCTTCCAACTCTTTGATGATTTTCTCTTTTAAGTCAAGGTGCTCAAGAGCTTTGTTATATTCCTCAATGACAACAATGAAAGTTTGTTTGAGCGAGTCACACTTGGCGACTTCCTCTCTTAGAGTGCTCTCTTCAGCTTTCAGAGGCTTTATCTCTTTAGCTCGAGTTTTCACGACTCGTAGACATTTGTCGTAAGCCATGATTAACTCCTTGTACTGGACCATGAGTTCAGACTCATCATAAGAAGAGCTGTCCTCATTATCATGCTCAGAAGCTTCAGATTCTGAAAGTGGAGTGTGGGAGTTTACCTTCCCAGTGAACTGGGGATCTTGTTCATCATCTGTCTGTGCCATAAGCCCAAAGTAAGCTTCTTCTTCTTCAGTCGACTCAGATGAGTCAGAGTCACTAAGAGTTTTGCCCTTCTTGGATATCAGGATCTTCTCTGTCATCTTCTTATTATATGAGGACTTCTTTTCTTCTCTCTTTCCACCCTCCTTCTTGTGGGGGAAGCCAGCAATGACATGACCTGACTTATTACCACAGTAACAAACGATGTCAGTAGAAATATGTTTGTTCGGTTTAGAAGCATACCTGTCATGGCTACTTGAGCCTTCTCAGTGTCGATCACTATCATGTCATGATCTTCTATAGAAGGCATCCTTGACTTTCCATTGTTTCTTTTTGTTCAAGAATTTATTGAACTGTCGTTAGAGCAGAGAGAACTCTCCTTTAGATAGATCAGAGCCTGAGGTACTCGGCTCCGAGGTTTCTTCTTCACTAACTTCTTGTGTTGGGGCAGGAGTGACAGCCATTGACTTCCTTGAGGTGTCTGCCTTTAGAGCAACAGACTTCTCCTTGGATGCAGACCTGCTCTTCTCTTCTTCAGCCTTTCTGGTGTTGAGTTGAAGCAATTATGACATAAGCTTCCCGAAGATATTCTACGGGTCTGTCTCAGCTAGCTTTCCAAACTCCCGGATAGTACATACCTTGTTATCCCATTCCTTGGTTAGGGATATCAAGAATTTATCATTTAGCTCTCTGTTTGTGAAGACTCGGCCATATACCCTTAGGCCAATAACTATCTTGAAGAAGTTCTCAAAAGTGTCAGCAATGGTGTCCTTGTGTCCTTGTCGGAAGGCTTCATAATTCTGGTTCAGAAGGGATCTTCTATCATCCCTAACTTCTTCTATACCTTCCATCAAAGTGACTAGGGACTGCCACATCTCCTTGGTAGTCTAGCAGTGGATCAAGTTCTGCATCATGGAGTCATCGATTGCACTTGCTATTATATTCTTGGCCTTCTTATCTAAAGACACAAGTGTAATCTCATCTTTGTCTAGATCCATCAATTTCTTTGGAACTTTCTTTGTAGGATCTATTGTGGAGACGGTCATGGGAATGTAAGGACCTTCTTCAACTATCATGAATATCCTTGGATCCACAGCTTCCATGAAAAATCTGATTCTTTATATCCACATGGGAAAGTTATTCATGGTGCACAATGAAAGATTGGCAAAATTTTTAGCCTTGACCATGCCTGGAAAATTCTAAAAAGACAACTAGTCAGATTTGATCAAGGTGTTAACCTTTTAATGATCAACCTGGCTCTGATATCAATTGAAAGAGTTCAGTTGTCTACCTAAATCACCTAGAGGGGGTGAAAAGGTGAGTTGTGCGTCTTTTTGTGGAATGAAAATTTCGAGATCTATGCACACAATTATCAACCAAGCAATCACAGACGACAAAAGATTTATAGTGGTTACCCAACCTTGGGTTCATCAACTTTTCCTCACCGATCTTGCAAAGCACTATACTCGGCTACTTCACTATCTCGGATTGAAAATCAATCCTACATCTCGGAACAAAGTTCCTACAATCTCGATCCGCAACATGGATCTACACTTGAAAGATAAATTTCCTACGACTTGGAGACGAAAAGCTCCTACACTTGGAGAGAAATCTCCTACAAGAATGAAATTGAAATTATATGAAAATACAAACAGTAAAACTTTCTCATATTTGGAAACAGTCGGCCTGAATCTTCTTCTTTGATCTTTGATGCTCTATCAGAGAAGTTGAACAAGAATCTCGGCAAAGGCTAGATCTGAAATTTCTTGGCTTCACACGATCAGATAGATGATGAAGAATTGAAAGACAATCTCGATCTTTGAATCTTCTTGATCTGAATCTTCTGGATCGAAAACCCCAGCCGAATATGCGCGATGAAGGTTGGCGGTGGCGGCTTTCATTTTTAGAGAGAGAGAATGAGATTCAGAAAAATACTTAGAGTAAAACTTGACAACACTTATTAGGGTTTGTCGGTTTTGACAAGACCTTATATAAGATCTTCCCAAACGGTCATAATTAATCTTAATGACGTACACGTGGACCAATCACGTCAAGGCTTTTGAAATTTCTTTCAAATCTGGACTTAACAATTTTTCTGAAAAGGATGACTGAAATACTCGAGTGAATGTTTACCTACTCGAGTACTATATAAGATTACTCCAGTGAATAGAATAGGACTACTCGAGTAGATTACTTAGAGAAAATCTAGAAATCATGAGCAGCCAGTCGAGTACAAAGAGACTTACTCGAGTGCTAATATAGTAACTCGACATGTGGATTTTAACTATTTGAGTACAATAAGTACTACTCGAGTGAATAGAAATTAACAACTCGAGAGGAAGGGGGCGTACTCGAGTCAAGGACTTAGAATAATTTCTGGAAGGGAATACTGGGTTACTCGAGTAGTGGAACTGGACTACATGAGAGAAGATAGACTACTTGAGTATATATATACAGCTACTCGAGTAATTGACTTAGAAAAATTTTGAGGAATGAAAAGCTTGTTACTCGAGTATTAAACCTGGACTACTCGAGTAGTAGATGGACTACTCGAGTACATGAACTTGACTACTCGAGTGAACTAAAATTACACGAAATCCAGTCTTCTGTAACTCGAGACAAAAGACTAAACTACTCGAGTACTTATATGAATACTCGAGTAAATCACTTAGAAAATTTTCTGGAGAGGAAATTCTGTTAACTCGAGAATGAGAAAGGATCGACTCGAGTAATTGACTTAGATACCTGAGAGCTATAAATTGACTACTCGAGTGCTAATTCCCTTACTCGAGTATATATAGTCTTACTCGAGTATTGACTAAGTATTTCACTCGAGTATGTAAGTATCTACTCGAGTAAAGTACATAGCAAAAATTCCTTCAACAGAACATTATCTTCTTTAGTGAATTCAGCAACAAGTCTTTCTCCAATCAGTCCTAGTGCTTGAATATAAAGTGTATCCCAATAGAGAGGCTACACATGAGTCAACACCATGGATCTCAAAATGAGGGATTACATTGTATGGTCTTGTGCTTGGTGACCCAATGTAGACTGACATTGGTCTACACTTGGCAATATAGTCCTGCAAACACATAACTCAAACAAAACATCAAATACAACTTAATTCATCTTAGTTCATGGGTGACTTCATCAAATCTGGGTTAATGTGGATACTATTGTGTACATTGGAAACTATGTACCTGATTTGGAGAAGCCTCACATAACTCAATAATATACATCATTGTGTATTTGATGAGTTGTTGAGTTTAATTGTGCAGGTTAAGGAAATGCAGAAACAGTTTCTAAGTACAAGTGTCGACACTTGAGAAGAATGGTGTCGACACCAGGAGCCAAATTATGTCAACACACAGGACTTGTGTCGAGACACTGAAATTCTATCAACAACAATTATGTCGACACACAGGACTTGTGTCGACACACACCAGAATACTGCCGACAACAATTATGTCGACACACAGGACTTGTGTCGACACACACCAGAATTCTGTCAACACCAACTTTCTCGAGACTAGAAGCTATTGTGTTGATATGTATGACTTGTGTCGACACATTCCATAGAAGCTGTGTTGAGAAGATAAAGAAGGGCTGTGTCGACATTATGAGAGCTGTGTCAACATCATCAAGAGTTGTATCGACACATGGTCTACTTGTGTTGACACATTTGAAGTATTGTCTCGACGCTTTTCTGTTGAGATAGAATATAATGAGGTATCAGGTGTCACGACTGAAGACTTGATATCTATCATAACTAACAAAGTTATTGCATCTGTCAGAGCTGTTAGAAGGCCGTTATAAATCGGATTAGCTGGTAACCTCAGAAGGGAATATATAAAGACCTATTCTATCATCAAACAAAGAGTGATCTAACAAGAGAGAAGTTCTGATCCTGAAATCAACAAGTCTTTATAGTAATGGCAGATTCTGAACAAATCTGCAAGAAGAATTCAGAGCTACATCTGAAAGAAGAGGAAGCTGGATTGAGGATCATCTCCAACTTCACAAGAAGATCAACCTTAATTTATTCAGATTCAAGAAGCTTTGAAGAAGCTAAGACAGGTTGAATCTTAAGCAATCAGATCTATTAATAACTGATCAAGAAGACTTCACCCCTTTCTCTCCCTACCTGGGTGAAGGATTTATCTTTTTTATAATCAATTTTTCTGTAAGATCTTTTATAGATCTGAGTATAAGAGAGTTATCTCTCTGAGTTGTAAGCCTAAGTTTATAAAGGCTGAGGTAGGGCTGAGTGCCTGAGGTAGGAGATTGATTTCTCTGAGTTGTAAGCCTGATGGAAGAGGCTGAGGTAGGGCTTGATTGCATGAGTTGTAGGAGTGTGGACTCACTCTGAGGTAGGATTATCTGGAAGAATCTAAGTTGTAGCACTTGGTGAAGTGTGAGCTGTAGGAACCGTTCTGGGTTCTGAGTTGTAAGATCTGAGGATCTGAGAAGAAAGAAGGGAGTTAGCCCGAATCTAGTAAACTGCTAGATAGGCGAAGGGGGAAGTGAATGTACCCATCTCTTGGGGAACCACTATAAATCTGTGTGTATGCTGTGATTGGTTGTATTTCTATTAATTTGTGCTGTGATAGTTGTTGCATAGGTCGTCTACTAGTGACATTTATTATCTGCCTTAGTAAAAAGGAATTGAACTTATTCACCCCCTCTAGGTGTTTACGATATCTTAAAACCAATTCTTTCAAGTGGTATCAGAGCCAGGTTACTCAAGAATAGACTTAACAATCTTAGTTGATCTATAAGACAGTTATCAGTTAGACAAAATGGGTTCAGGTGAAAATCACAAGGAAATGGATCCATGAAACTACCTATATGTAGAAAGGAAATTTTTGGCATATGGAAAGAGAGAGTCAGATTGTTCATGGAAGCTTCTGACCCAAGAATCTACATTACAGTTAAAGAAGGGCCATTCATTCCTATGAACATCTCAGCTCTTGATGCCAACCTCAGGACTACAAAAATTTACTCTGAAATGACAAAGGATGAGATCATCTTAGCCACTATGGATAAGAGAGCACAAAACATAATTGTTAGTGCTATAGATGATTCAACTTTCCAAAACTTGGATCACTGCAAAACCTACAAGGAGATGTGGGACACTTTGATTGTCTACATGGAGGGATTAAAAGAAGTAAGAGAGGATAAAAACTCTATGCTAAATCAAGAATATTAAAGTTTTAGACAAACCAAAACAGACCGCATAAGTGAGTGCTACAAGAAGTTTTACAGAATAGTTAATGAGCTAATGTCATATAGAAGAGTCTTTAGCATATATGAGCTCACTGATAAGTTTCTCAGATCACTAACCAAGGACTGGGATATCAAGATATGCGCCATCAGGGAAGTGGCCAAATTTGCAGACACCTCTCCTCCAACTCTATTTGGAAAACTGTTATCATATGAGATGCAACTTATGGCCAGAAAGGAGGAGGAGAAAATCAATAGGTCTGAGTACAAAGAAAAATCTTTGGCCTTTAAGGTTGAAGCAACAAAGAAGGACATGAGGATATCTCCATTTCCTCCTAAGAAAGCTGCTGAAGTTATCACAGAAAATTCTGACAACAACACATCAGACAACCCTAATTCAGATGATGATTTTGCTGCCTTCACAAGGCAATTCCAAAGATTCTTGAAGAAAAAACAGTGGAGAAGCAAGCCATCCTCCTCATAGTCTAAGGATGACTATTACCAGAAAAAGAAATCTTCTAAGAAAGACAGGTATGACACTAAAACTAGCAAAACAACTTATTCTAAGATTGTTTGCTATTGTTGCAACATGTCTGGACATGTTGTAGCTGACTGCCCTGATAACAGAAAGGAATCAAATGATAAGAAGAAGCATCAAAATAAGGGCAAGAAAGAGAGATCCTTTGTTGCAAAGATGTAGAAAAGTTGGACTGACTCCTCATCATCAGGTTCTGGAGAAGAGGCTGATGTTGAAGCCTATATTGGATTGTTCACTACTGAAGAATATTCTATAGAATCTGAATTCTTGTAAATGCTGGACTATATAAATGGGATTGAAGATCATCGTTGCAGGGGGCTGATAGCTTTGTCTGAGGAAGATCAGTGCCAGGATCAGCCTGGTCCCAGTAAGGTAAACAACCTATCTTCAGTTTCTGATTATTATACTGGATCAGAATCAAAAGCATCTGCATCAAGAGATGATGATGGTTCTGAATCTGAAGGGGATGTCCATCAACTAATTGATGAGTATGGTGATCTGTTGCAAACTCTTAAGAGAAGCAGAATCCTTATCAAAATTACAGGCAAAGGAAAATACATATCTTAAATTGGCTGCATCAGATTCAGCAAAAATGTTGGATCTAAAGTTGAATGAAGTTGCCAAACTGAAAAACATAACTTTTATTCAGATGGGTACAATTACCTTCAAAAATGATCACATTAAGAGTCTGGAAGTCAGACTTGAAAGAGAGAAGGACCTTATGGCAAAATTCTGAAAGCCAAAGTCAGTCTTACCCTTAATTGATAACTTCATCCTCCAAAAGCGTAAGACAGGATTAGGTTTCAAGGGAAGAACTAGGGCAGCTAATTCCAAAAGAAAAGGCAAAGCCCCAGTTCAGCCACTAGCCTTCAAACCCCCTATTTCTTTCAGGAAAATGATGCAGCCTACTAACAGGTATGACCATGACATCACACATGCTAACTGTAAGCATAGTGATCAGAATGACAAGGGTGCAAATGCTAATAGGGTAGCCCATGAACAAACACATCATGTTCTTCAGGAATCATCAGTGTTTGATGCACCAGCCCCAACACTCAATAAAAAGATCACTGTACCTACAATTTTAAGGATTGCTGACAGCAATGCTGCTAATACTGCTCTTAAAAGAAGATACAATAGATATGAGTACTGGTGTTGTGGCAAAGTGGGTCATTATGCCTTTGATTGTTCGCACAACACTACTGTCAGGAAAAATACCAGCTTACCTGTCAGAAATGCTGCAGGCAAGCATGTCAAGTTTCATTCTAACCCGAACCTAGAACCCAATAATTATTGGGGTTCTAAGGTTAAGTAATTTTATTTTATGCAGGTGAGTCCAAGTGGCCATACCCCAATATGGTACTTGGACAGTGGATGTTCTAGGCACATGACTTGAATAAGACAGATGCTGAAAGATTACTCTCCCATAGAGAATGGACCCAAAGTGATCTTTGGTGGATCTGAAAAGGGGGTCATCAAAGGGTTTGGTAATATTTCCAATAACTTTATCACTATCACCCAAGTGGCTAATGTGAATGGTCTGAAACATAACCTAATAAGCATAATCCAATAAAGTGATCTTGGTTATGACACTTCTTTCATTAAGAATGGGTGTCAAATAAGAAGGACAAGTGCTTAAGAGGTCATCTTGTCAGGCTATTAAAAAGTAAATGTTTATTGTCTAAATTTTGTGAGTGAGAATAAAGATTCTCCTGTTTGCCTAGTTGCAGATGAGAAAGCTTCTCTATTGTCAAATGGCACAAGAGGTTTGCTAACCTTAACTACAAGACTATATTCCAACTCTTTAGTAAAGAGTTAGTGAGAAATGGTCCTCAAGTCAACTACATCAAGGAGGGTGTATGTTCAGCTTGTCAAAAAGGCAAACAGACCAAGACCTCTTTCCACAGTCTTGATACCAAAGACTTAGTGAGGTGTTTGTACCTCCTGCATATGGATCTATTTGGTCCTATGCGAGTTCATAGTCTAGTTAGGAAAGTCTATACATTTGTGGTTGTTGATGACTATTCTAGATTTACATGGGTTTTCTTCATGAGGCAGAAATCTGAAACCCCTATTATCTTCCACAATTTTGTTAGGCAAATTCAAAATGAACTTAACAATTCAGTGGTCAAAATCAGAAGTGACCATGTGACTGAATTTTAGTTTGATTGCATGGCAAGATTTTGTGAAGAACATAGGATTCATCAAGAGTTCTCTTCACCTAGAATTCCCCAGCAAAATGGGATTGCTGAAAAAAAGAATAGGACTCTTATTGAGGCTGGTAGAACACTACTAAGTGACACTTCTCTCCCAGAATATTTCTAAGATGAGGCAGTAAAAACTGCATGTCATGCACTCAACAGAGCTTCCATCACCAAAAGCCACAAGAAGACACCCTATGAGATTATGAAAGGCAGGAAATAAAATATATCATATTTTAGGATCTTTGGTAGCAAGTGTTATGTACTTAACAATGACAAGTCTTATTTAACTAAGTTTGTTGTCAAATCCCAAGAAGGGATATTTGTTGGGTACAACAACAGTAGTATGGCATTCAGGATCTACAACTTGACTACTCAAGCTGTAGAAGAATCTGTCCATGTAGTATTTGATGAATCTAAGCAAATTAACTTTGAGCTATCTAGCACTTCTTGTAGCTCTATAGGTTTGAAGAAAAAGATGTACAAGCTAACCATTAGTGAAGATTAACCTGCAAGACAGGATGATGAAAATGATGGATGATGTCTAGGGGGAGTATAAGACCCACAAGCTGATGATGATGAAGAAAATGAAGTACAACTTGATGGGGAGATTGGAGGAAAGCAAGTTGTGGATAGATTACCTCCAGTGATAAGACATCTAAGGGATCATCCAATACTCCAAATTATTGTTGATCCAAGACATGGTGTTCTGACCAGAAGCAAGAGCTTGAACATAGTTCTATGCTCAGGTTTCCTATCCCAGAAGGAACCTAAGAAATTTGAAGAGGCCATACAAGACCCAAATTGGATTGATGCCATGCAGGAAGAACTGAATCAATTCAGAAGATGTAAAGTCTGGAAGTTGTTTCCTAAAACAATGAGTCACAATATCATAGGGACTAAGTGGATCTACAGGAACAAGTTAGATGAAAATGGCATTATAGTCAAGAACAAAGCAAGACTGGTAGCAAAAGGCTACAGGAAGGAAAAATAAATTGACTATGACCAGACATTTTCCCCAGTAGCAAGATTGGAAGCAATAAGGCTCTTACTAGCCTATGCAGCTTATTAAGTGTTCAAGGTATTCCAGATGGATGTAAAGTCAACATTTTTGAATGGTGACTTAAAAGAGGAAGTTTATGTTGAACAACCCTCAGGTTTTGTAGATTATTTTTATCCTAATTATGTTTATAGGCTTAAGAAAGCTCTATATGGATTGAAACAAGCCCATAGGGCTTGGTATGCAACACTATCTACCTTCCTTATTGAGAATAAATTCTCAAAGGGGAAATAGACAAAACTCTATTCCTAAGGGAACCAAAAGGCAAGATCATCCTAGTCCAGATATATGTTGATGACATTATCTTTGGATCAACTGAAAATAACCTTTGTAGAAAGTTTGAAAAACTTATGCAAGGGAAGTTTGAGATGAGCAGCATGGGTGAGCTAAAATTCTTCTTGGAACTCCAAGTTAGACAGACTGATGATGGCTTGTCCATATCCCAGTCTAATTTCGCCAAGACGTTAATTAAGAAATATGGCATGGAGTCATCCTCCACCATGAGAACTCCAATGGGGTCAAGTATGTCTATAGGAAAAGATGATGCAGGAAAACCTGTAGATGAGTCTTTGTATAGAGGGATAATTGGCTCCCTTCTTTACTTAACTGCTAGTAGACCAGATATCATGTATGCTACATGTGTCTGTGCTAGGTATCAAGCTTGCCCAAAAGAATGTCATTATACTTTTGTCAAAAGAATTTTGAGATATCGTAATGGAACACCAAATCTTGGCCTTTGGTACCCGAAGAATAGAGATTTTCTACTAACAGGTTATTCAGATGCATACTTTACAGGATGAAAAGAAGATAGGAAAAACACCACTGGCACATGTCAGTTCCTAGGTGGATGATTGGTGTCATGGAGCAGCAAAAAGCAGACAAGTGTGGCTATATCCACTGCTGAGTCTGAATATGTAGCTGCAGGCAGTTGCTGTGCTCAGCTGTTATGGATACAACATTAACTTGAAGATTATGGCATCAAGGTAAGTATAACTCCATTATATTGTGATTCTACTAGTGTCATATCTATTGCTAGAAATCTTATTTCTCATAGTAGAACTAAGCACATAGAAATCAGATTTCATTTCATTAGAGATCATGTTGAAAAAGAAGACATAAGTTTTAAATTTGTCAACACTAATTATCAAATTGCTGACATGTTCACCAAACCACTGGATGAAACTGAATTCAATTACTTTAAAATTGAATTAGGCATGCTGAACTTGGAATAAAAATGGCAAAAATGACTAAGTAATTCTGTGTCAACACATAAAGAAATATGTGTCGACACTTAGTAGTTGGTGTCGACACAAGGAAAATTCTGTCAACACATCAAGAAGATTGTGTCGACACTTAGAATTTGGTGTCGACACATAGCTCTCCTGACATATATATATTAGTGTCGACATATACAGTCGTCAGTGTCGACATGCAGAAATTAGTATATACTCTTAATTATTGTCTTTGTTGACACATCACCATTGGTGTCGACACATAGTATTGTAATACATTTAGGTTCTCTATCGAGGCTTTAGTAGTTTGTGTCGACACCATACCAATTGTGTCGACATAATAAGCAAATTTTCGTCCAACTTTTGTTCTTCTTTTAGAAACATATAAATCGGTGGAAGCAAAACCCTATCGACTACGCTCTCAAAATTCTCGACACCCAACCATTTGTGTCGACAAGACCTTCATCTCTCTTCTCCTCAACCTCTCATTCCTAATGGCGCCAAAAATGGAAGAGAACATCAACGAGGGATATGAACTAGTTCACAATGCGTTTGAGAGTGCAGCGACAAAAATTCAAGTCGTGATTACCCTAATCACCGATAATGGATTGGAGTACTTAGTCTGAAAACCTACCAAGATATGGAAGAAGGAGGTTCTTGAATTCTACTCATCGGCATCACTGGATTCAAAGGGCATCAAAATTAAATCATCTGTCCAAGGAACTAAGGTAAAACTCACACAAAAGAGTTTAAGTAAGACACTTCAGCTTGCCAGGGTTAAGGAAGAAGATGACATAGCATCTTCCATGACAAAAGATGCTCTCCAATGGTGTGGACTGGATCCCACTACCAAGATTGGATCATCAATGAACAGGAAGGGAATGAATTCCCTGGGCAAATTCCTGTCTGAGATTAGTGGCAAGGTTATTCTATGCAAATCAGGCGGATATGATAGGATTTCTGCCTATATGTTCAATCTCATGATCAGGGTTATATTCAAGGTGAAAACTAATTTGTCTGCTGTTGTCTTTGAAAAGATCAAAGAAAGTATTAAGAAACCTAATCTGGGAAGAATACCAAGCTTGTATCTGGCTTTGAATATTCTAGAGGTGATGAATAAGAGTGCAGGTTCTAAGATTAATCATATGAGGAGAATGGATACAAGAATACTGTCCAGATGGGATAGGGTATTGACAAAGGATGTCTCTACACCTCAACAACACTAGAAACTAGTTCAGGAAAAGAAGAAAACTCCACACAAGCTAGCTGAATCTTCCAATGATTTAGAAGAAAAAGTTGTATTCAGCTCAGATAATGATGGATCCGAAAGGACTCGAAAATCACCTGCTCTAGAAACTGTAACTGATGATAAGGTGCAGGGGGAGCAGATTCGTGCAAGCAACATCCCAGTGGATCACGACCAAGAGGAGCCTCTTTAAGGCGGAACTAATGAGCCTTTTTTAGTTCCAGCACAATAAGTGTCGTCACTTTTAGGGGGAGATAATGAGCAAGAGCCAAATATCCAAACAGCTGCATTGGACAGTGAAGCAGCCACTCAATCTATACTTGTAGTAATACAGAATATAAATCAAGCTTCTATAGGCACTGAGAATGATGCACCGGACGTGCATATGAATGAAGTTGATAAAACTAACAAAGATAATGTCCCTGAGCATGAAATTACCATAGAAGAAACTTTTGAATTTGAAGGAGGATCATCTGATGAGAAAGAGAAAGTTTTTCCTCCAGTTCAACTGCAACAAGAGGTCACATTAGAAGAATTAATTCATGATTTACTTGGAGCAAGAAATGAGGGGGAGCTGCAAAGAACTGAGGGGGAGCTGCCCATCATTGCCTCTAGTCTAAAGGATACTGTGGATATTGCTACATCATCTGATTCCTCTAATGATGAAGAAGCCTCCAGGGCTAAGAAAAGGAAACTTATAGAGCTCAGGAAGAGGAGCTCAAGCTATAAGAAAACCATGAAAAATTCCCCACAAATACAAGCTCCTACAGTAGACTTCAGCTCACTTTTACTGTCACTGCAACTGAAATTGGATGAGCAAAGAGTAGCTCTATAGAAATATGTGGATTAAAGTCATAAAGAACTGCAATTTACCTTGGCCCAAAATATCAAATCCATCAGATTTGAAGTCAATCTGCACAAAACGGAAATGACTGAATGCTTCCAAAAGGGGTGTCATTCTATTGTCTACTTGGCCAAGCAACAACAGGTGGCCAAACCTCAGTTAGATGACATTGCAGTCAAACAAGGATATGTTCTGGAGAATCAAATTAGAATGAATGACAATCTCACAGAATCTCATAATGTTATTGTCACAGAACTCAAGAATACAGCCACTGCTTTCACTGAAAACATGGATAAAGAAAAGTCTGAGTTTTATAAACAACTCAAAGCAGATTTGGCTAATGTCCACACTGCTATTCAGGACTCTCAAAAGGTAATTGGTGATCAACTACAAAAGTTCAAAGCCTACTATAAAGAAGGTACAAATTACCTAGCTAATCAGATAATATTTCAAAAGGATGATCTACGAGACCATATCGAAAGAGAAGTCATAAAGGGGGAGAGAGTATTAGTCAATGCAGGCTCAGATCATGCTAAATGGATAACTAATGCTATCAGAGCAACTCTTGGTTATCCATCCCTTTATGATGATGGTAACACTGCTGAATCAGGAATTCAACCTGCTTACAATGAAGGGGTTCAGCAGGAAGTAGCACAAATTATCTATCCACCTCCAGATTTTGATGGAATTCACTATGCAGTACAACAAATGTACAGTCCTCCACAGGAGGTACAGAATGTGATTATAGAAAAGGTAGAAATGTCTAAAGTAACCTTACAAAGAGCTAGGGATGCTCAGAAAGATGCTCAAATTTCTAAGAAAAGGTTCAGAGAACAGGCAGAATTAAAGCCTGATTTTGAAAAATGGAGTCCCACCTCCAGGAATATCATTCTCACTGCTTGGGAAGCTGTTAAAGACAATATGCATGATAGAGGCAAGAGGTATTCTGAACATGTATGGAACAAATATCAGAAGCGGCAAGATGTCATATACAAGTTCAGAAAAGACCTCAAAGCTGGGAAAATACCTGCAAAATCTTTGGAGCCTAGTAAATATTTTACAAAGCCTTATCATTACTTTGAAAGGCAAAAGACCAAGGTTGAAGAGCTCAAGAAGAAGGATCTGAAAGGAAAGAAGTCGGCTGATGATATAGAAGCTAATGTACAAGCTAGAATTCAGTCTGGCAAAGGAATTGTCATCAAGGAGCCTGATCAATCCAAGGGATAAATTGACTAAGTTTAGAACTATATAATCTTCTGTTCTAAAATCCTTATAATTTAATAAAAAAAACTTATTCATGTTCAGTGTATTTTATCATATTTTGTGATAATATTACATTCTATTTCTGTTTATTAGTTACCCTGTCTGAGTAATGCTTTTATACATCATAATCTTTGTTTTTATTTTAAGTGATGTATATCATTGACTAAGGGTTATGTCTTCTCCAAATTGGGGGAGATTGTTGGGTACATTGGAAACTGTGTACCTGATTTCGAGGAGCCTCAATTAACTCAATGATATACATCATTGTGTATTTGCTGGGTTGTTGAGTTTCAATATGCAGGTTAAGAAAATGCAGAAAGAGTTTTTAAGTACAAGTGTCGACACATGAGAAGAATGGTGTCGACACGAGGAGCCAAATTGTGTCGACACACAGGACTTGTGTCGACACACTGAAATTCTGTCAACAGTAATTGTGTCGAGACACAGGACTTGTGTCGACACACACCTGAATTCTGCCGACAACAATTATGTCGACACACAGGACTTGTGTCGACATACACCAGAATTCTATCAACACCAACTTTATCGAGACTAGAACCTATTGTGTCGATATGCAGTACTTGTGTCGACACATTCCATAGAAGCTGTGTTGAGAAGATAAAGAAGGGCTGTGTTCACATTATGAGAGCTGTGTCGACATCATCAAGAGTTGTATCGACACATGTTCTATTTGTGTTGACACATTTGAAGTATTGTCTCGACGCTTTTCTGCTGAGATAGAATACAATGAGGTATCAGGTGTCACGACTGAAGACTTGACAACTATCATAACTAACAAAGCTGTTGCATCTGTCAGAGCTGTCAGAAGGCCGTTATAAATCGGATTAGCTGGTAACCTCAGAAGGGTCTATATAAAGACCTGTTCTATCATCAAACAAAGAGAGATCTAACAAGAGAGAAGTTTTGATCCTGAAATCAAAAAGTCTTTATAGTAACGGTAGATTCTGAACAAATCTGCATGAACAATTCAGAGCTACATCTGAAAGAAGAGGAAATTGGATTGAGGATCATCTCCAACTTCACAAGAAGATCAACCTTACTTTGTTCAAATTCAAGAAGCTTTGAAGAAGCTAAGACAGGTTGAATCTTAAGCAATCACATCTATCAAGAACTGATCAAGAAGACTTCACCCCTTTCTCTCTCTACCTGAGTGAAGGATTTATCTCTTTTATAATCAAATTTTCTATAAGATCTTTTATAGATCTGTGTGTAAGAGAGTTATCTCTCTAAGTTATAAGCCTAATTTTATAAAGGCTGAGGTAGGGCTGAGTGCCTGAGGTAGGAGATTGATTTCTCTGAGTTGTAAGCCTGGTGGAAGAGGCTGAGGTATGGCATGATTGTCTGAGTTGTAGGAGTGTGGACTCACTCTGAGGAAGGATTCTCTGGAAGAATCTGAGTTATAGCACTTTGTGAGGTGTGAGCTGTAGGAACCGTTCTGGGTTCTGAGTTGTAAGATCTGAGGATCTGAGAAGAAAGATGGGAGTTATGCCGAATCTAGTATACTACTAGATTGGCGAAGGGGGAAAGTGGGTGTACCCATCTCTTTTGGAACCACTATAAATCTGTGTGTAAGCTGTGATTGTCTGTGTTTCTATTAATCTGTGCTGTGATAGTTGTTGCATAGCTCGTCTACTAGTGACATTTATTATCTGCCTTAATAAAAACTAATTGAACCTATTCACCCCCCCCCACTCTAGGTGTTTAGGATATCTTGAAAACAATTCTTTCTGATACAATACCCAACAATCTCCCCCTATTTGTAGAAGTCAGAACCCTTTACACTAAGGTGAATTATATTGACATAAAAAGGAACTAGATATGTAAATGGAGAAAGTAGTGTAAACAGGTACAAGAATATAATCAAAGAGTATATGATCAAAATTAAGAATTATATAAATGTGATTTTCCAAAACATCATTTCTAACAAGATCATTTCCACACTCTCATAATCCTTTATGCTTAAACTTGATGTTGCTGCTTGTCTTTCTTCTCTTGCTGTCTTCTTTGGTAGCTGAAGGGCTTGGGATAATATTTTGGATGCCTTGGAGGAGCAGCAGGGTTGCTCCTTCCAAATTCACTGTCATAAAGTCTCCTCTTAGTCATTGATTTTTCATACAATTCCCATTCCTGGGTGATGTAATGAATATTTCTGCTTTCATTAAAGTCCATGACAAGTTTGACAGTATCCAATATGAGAGACTTTGAAGTTGGAGACTAGATTTCTACAAACTCTGGAGCTTTTCTCTTTTCTGAATCAGGAATTGGAATTGACCTGCTAGTTGAGGCACCGTCACCATACTTTCACTTCTTCGTGGAAGTGTTGATCTTAGGAGGAGCTTGGAAGAATATATCTGCTGGGTCTACCTCCCAAACTTGAGCATATGAATCTGGAGGAGGACCTTCATAGCCTTCAGGTCTAGGAGAGAGGTAGGTCGAGGAGCTTGAGCTGGAGCAGTGTATCTAAGGGATTTAGATAGTGAGGAATGATGTTTGGATCAGCCGTGAATTCTGGAAGAATTTGATTATGCATCCAAACTGCTGTGTCATAGGTATGGAATTTTACATTCTCAATCAGTCTGAGCACATCATCATGAATCTCTTTGATCTTAGCTTCCCATTGAGCTTGCTTCAGTGCATCTGATTTCTCAAGATATTCTTTCATTAAACTCTCCCCATTTCTAACTTCTACAGTAAGTGTATTAATGGAATTATCTTTGAAAGTCCCAACTTCTTCACAAATCTTCATCTTAGTTGCTTCAGCTCTCATATCTAATTCAATTTGATTATTTGCAAGAGTCACACCCTACTTCATGACCTGACCAACACTAGTGATAGTGTGATCTAGAGCTTTTCCACCAATCTAGAAGAGATGTCTAAGCTGATCTCTGTTGTGCTGGATCTCTCCAAATCCTCTACTCGTCTCTTTCTCTAGAGAAGTCACTTTCTCATTCACAGCTTTTACTGAATCATCAAAATACTTCCTTTGTTCTTGAAGTAGAATTACAAACTGACCCGTAAGATCATGGGTAGCAGGAGGAGCAGCAGTAGAGGTAGAAGGAACTGGAGGAGGAGGAGCAGACCATGGAATAATCTCTTCAACAGAGACTGAGCTCTGGTGGTATGGATTAGGGCATCCCCTTCATCAGTGACCATGGGGATAGAGAAGTCCAGGTTCCTCAATGGAGCTTCAGTTGGTTCAGGATTCTGATCTGGCTCATCAAAAAGCAGAATAGTGTCAACCTGCTCTTTATTAGCAGTAGGAGACTGAATGGGAGATGATGGAGTATGTCGTGGAGATGGTACTAAAGAGGGTTGCTTGGATGCTTCAGTAGTTGGTTCTTTTGGAAGATGGGGAAGAGGTTCATCAACAGTCAATTCTTCAATCATTTCATTGATTACTGCTTCAGTTGATAGAAGTGTTTCTTGAAGTTGGGATTCTGATGGAATGTCTGATGGAACTTCTTTAGGTGTGGATGATGGAGGAGATGTAATAGCTGGAGGAGTACGAATTCTGATTGAAATAGAAGGAGCACTCTCCCCCTCAAAAGTTGCACCAGATAAGCTGGCAACCTATAATGGAGAGGAGATGGGGTTCTGTCCTCTATAGCTGGAAGTTCTTTAGATTTGGCAGCCTGAACATCATTCTTTAACTTCAAATCCCATCTTTGAATGCAAGAAATAGAGACTTTCTTCATGTGATGGAGAACAGTCCCTTTGGAGAAGTAGAAGATTTCAGGAAAAATCTCATGGAGGAGAAGAGAAATTATCCTGGCATAACTGGGAGCCTTAATGCAGTCCTTTATCTTATCCAGAATCATCATCCCAAACTAAAACTTTTTCCTGCAGACTATAGCTTGCATGATGTCAAAGAAGTGAAGAGAGATATCCCTTATGGAGCTTGTTTTGCAGAGAACAATTTTCCCAATGATTTTAACCAGGAGCTTTCCTTCTGGGTTCATGTCAGACCATTTGATGTATTGAACATCTGGTGAAACTCCACAAAACATACAACTCCTGTCAGATTCTTCAGGACATAGGTCATCCTCTTCATCAACAATAGGCAGTCGGAGAACAGTGGAAACAGAGGTCTTGGTAAGTTTGATTTTGATTTCTCTAACTCTAGACTAGAGAACTGTTCCATGTATCCTGACTTTGACATTCTTGAAGAACTCTGCAACTTCAGGAAATAAGATTTTACATGGCTGCTGTAGAATAAAGGTGAGGCCGATGGTGTCGCGTAGTATCAGAATGTATCGAAAGTAATCCGAAATATCGACGATTCCGGTGGCAACTTGTTCTGAACCGATTCCAATCATGGAGGAAGAGGCCATGATCCAGAAATTGGAGAAAGATCTGTGGCGGGGAGGTAGATGGCACGTGCTCTGCAACTTTCGGCGGAAGATGAAACGTCTGTCGGCTTACTCGAGAGAGAGAAGTTTGATTCATGTAGAAAAGAAATTCTGGATATTTCGATTTATATAACCCTAATTTTTCTCTAATTAAGAAATAAATAAATCTTACATACCTGGGAGAGGGCGGCAAAAGCCTTGGGTTGCGAATAAAGAAATTTGAATTAAAGTAGAAAGTTTGTCCGTCTGATACTCGACAGACTTGGCAGTACTCGAGTGAAGATATAGAAGTACTTGAGTGTGTAAGCTGGAAGTACTCGAGTGATATCTTGGAACTACTCGAGTAAATATATTGAAGTACTCGAGTAGTGAAACAGAAGTACTCGAGTGAATTTTTAATTCTCGAGTAGGTCATTATACTACTCGAGTAGGTTACTCGAGTGGCTGATAAGGTACTTGTACAACGCCGTGTCCGGCGAGCAAGGTCGCCAGGAACCAGACAGATCGGGCTGAAGTTAGTGGGCGAGCTCGGCAGTAGAGAATCCGATCCTGAGCTCGTCATTCGTCGATCGGAGATCGGCATTCGTCGACCGGAGATCGGCATTCGTCGAACGAAGATCAATATTCGTCGACCCCGAGCTTGGCATTCGCCGAGCTAGTCCAAGAATCGTCAAGCCCAGGTCAACCGATGGCGACCAATGGATGGGCGAGCTCACCGTCCGAGCTCGCGCCCTCGCAACGGAGCTCGGCAACAGCAGACGAGCAGGACCTGCCGAGGTGATCAAGCTCCCCAGCTCGCCTGGATGTATGAGATACTTTTTATTGTTTTGCCCCCATTGGTCTGCCTATAGCCCTTCAAAACAGCAGAGTTTGGATGTTGGCAGACCCAGCCAAGGGTTTTTTGGTAACTTCAGGTCAGTTCATTTGGTTATTGGCAGTTCAGATTCCAAAAACTATAAATAGGACCCGAGGGGTACCTCAGAAGACATGCTTCTTGTGCTCTCCTGCTCTAGTTTCCACGTGCTTTCTGAGGGTACCTTAGCTCGGCCTCTGGCTAAGGAGGGGAAGCGCTCTCAGATCTTCCGGCTGTGTGGTGGGTCCTCCCCGCCGATCCCTTGGGTCGGTCTTTCCTTGTTTTCTTATTGTTTTGATTGCAGGAGTGAAGTAGGCGCGAGACCACCACTTTTCGAAGGGTGAACTCCACAAGAGACCGTTTTTCGGTTTCAACATTTTGGTGCGGTGAGCGTGGTCAGTGCAGAAATGCTTCAGCAAGTTCGATGATGGGAGGACAGGGATCAGATAGGCCGGACTCGCCGCCCCCCCCCCCCCCCCCCCCCCCCGCCTCTCTCTACAGTGGGGATGTTTGAGTATTTCAGGAATGAGGTGCTGAACCTCGTCAAGTTCGCACTCTGCACGCGGGCCGAGTGCTCGACTCCAGCAGTACAGATCACAACCGCCCGCTCTTTGGGTGAGGACGCCCCCGGCAGGCGAGCTGGGAAGGAAGTGGCCGAGGAAGGCCGGGGGTGCGAACTCCCCGGGCGCGAGCTCTTCCCCGGCTCAGTAGGTCGAGGCTGGTTCGGCGAGCTACGCTCGCAAGATTCGCCAGCTCGCCCAGCAGGGGGAGGCAGCCCCTTCAGCGAGTTGGTCTCTTAAGCTCCAGTTCCAGATGGGTTTAGGGAACCCAAGATGTCCTACTATACCGGGAGGGGAGACCCGGTGCAACATGTTCAATGGTTTGAGGATTTAGTCTCCATCCGACAGATGTCGGACAGGTTCAAGTGTCGACTCTTCGCTATCACCCTCAAGGAGAAGGCAAGGGAGTGGTTCCATCAGCTACCGGCCAGCTCCATCTACTGCTTCGAGGACTTGCGCTGGGGGTTCATGCTGAGGTTCACTACCTCAAAGAGGAGGAAGAAGGAGTCAGAATCCCTGTTCCACATCAAGCATGGTGTGAATGAGACCCTGGGGAGCTACATGGATCGGTTCCAGGAGGAGGTTACTCAGGTCCATGAGATGCTGGGCCATAGTTTGATTATGGCCTTTACCCTGGGCTTGCAGTAGGGGTTCTTCAGGATGGAGCTGAAGAGAGTTCCCCCCCCCCTCTCCTACGAGGAGCTGATGGATAGGGCGGCAAGAGAAGTTGATGGGTAGGCGTCAAACCCGGAGTTTGCGCGGAAGCTGTCCAAGTGGGCCACGAAGGAGGAGAAGGAGTCGAGAGGAGGAAGAGGACAGGAGGAGAGGAGAGGAGAGCCCCGACAGACGGAGCAGATGCAGCTCCAGGGGCAGCAGCAGCCAAGGTGTGGGCGTCAGGAGCCCGACCGTCAGATGTGCTGGAGACCTGAGTGGCAAGGGAAGGGGCCACAAATAGGATACCAAGGAAGGGATCGCTATCAAGGGGGGTAAGATCAATTCCACCCCACGGTCTGAAGGCAGGCCCAGAGGCCCCGACTCCCCGATCAAGAAGAGGCTATGGCCTTAGCCTTGAGGGAGAGGAGGAGAGTAGCAAGGAGGAGGAGGAGAGAAGTTATGGTGGAGTTGTCCTATTGCGACTTCCATCAGGAGGAGGGGCACGCCACGGCCACGTGCCTGGAGTTCCCTGAAATGAGAGGGAACAGGGAAAAACAACAGCAGCAGTAGCAGGGGCACCAGGAAGTGAGGATCGAGGAGGTCTTGCCTCGGGCAGAGGAGGACCGTTGCGAAGACCGGGTGGACGTCGGTACCCGGGGAGGGATCAGAGTCATCCACAGGGGATTGGGGGTCGCGGCTTCCCGAAAGGCGAGTCTCCACACCATGTATAGTCGGAGCGTTGCCTCCACATCCCAAGCCCCACCCCCAGAAGACAGGATCATCTTCTCCAGAAGCGACATGCCGGATCACGAGGATCCAATCTGTGATGCGCTTGTCATCAATTCAGCAATCGAAAATTTTACCGTCTCTCGGATCCTCGTTGACAACGGGAGCTCCGTCAACGTCGTCTTCAAAAAGGCGTTTTACGCATTGAAGGTGGAGGCAAAGAGGGTGCTGGCCTCGGACGGACCCTTGTTCGGGGTTTTGGGGGAGAGGAAAGAAGTGGAGGGAGGAGTCGGCCTCCATGTTACCCTGGGGGGGGGGGGGGGGGGGCAGTCCAGAAACTACAGGTTCGTCATTGTGGATGCCCCCAGCAGCTACAGTGCCATCTTCGGGAGGCCCCTTATTAGCGCCTTCCGCTGTGTCCCCTCATCATTCCACCAATGCTTAAAGTTGAACATGGAGGGGATTTAGGTCAGGGTCAGGGGGGACCCCAAGGTGGCACGGGAATGCTATGTCACCGCTGTGAACTCCATCTCTTGGCAGGAGGGAGCCGAGGAGATGGGAAGAAGGATGGAGGAGGCTGAGCAGGGAGCAGGCAGGGAGGAGCTGGAGGTACAGAACTGTGTAGAGGAGGGGACAGCAGGAAGAGACCAGGAGGAGATGGCCGAAATGATGGCCATGGAATAAGAGGTGGAGGTGGAGATCCCAGTCCCAGAAGAGAGGGATGCTGAAGGATGTGGAAAGAAGTACAGGTTGGAGACTGCAGAGGAAGTGGTGGAGTTAGAGGTACTCACACGTGGAGATAGGGTGGAGAAGGTCCGCGTCAGCGGAGGGCTGAACCCGGAAGACCAAGGCAGGATGCTGGAGTGCATCCAGAAGAATGCGGATATCTATGTATGGAATGTCGTGGAGATGCCAGGGGTTGACGCAGATGTGGCCTTCCACCACCTCAACCTGGACCCGGGAACATGCCCCGTCCAACAAAAGAAGAGGTCCACTGCAGACAAGCTGGAAGAGCCCATCAGAGTGGAGGTGGCAAAGCTCCTCAAGTCCGGCTTCGTGTCTGAGATCCAATACCCTGGCTGGGTCTCCAATGTGATCATGGTCAAAAAGGGAGACCGCCGGTGGAGGATGTGTATCGATTTTTCTTTACTTAATAAAGCTTGTCCTAAGGACTGTTATCCTTTGCCTCGGATCGACGCGCTGGTTGACTCAGCCATTGGTTTTCCTGTAATGAGTTTTCTATATGCTTTTTCAAGTTATCATCAAATCAGGATGCACCCCCCGAACATCAAGGATGTCTCGATCATCATGGGGGATGGAAGCTACTGTTACAAGATGATGACCTTCGGGATGAAGAAAGCAGGGGTGACCTACCAGAAGATGATGGATAGGGTCTTCAAAGAGCAAAAGGTGAGAAATCTGGATGTGTACGTGGATGACCTCATGATTAAGAGTCGGGATGTGGACTCCCACCTCTAGGACCTAGAGGAGACCTTTGCTACCATGCGCAAGTACAAGATGCTGCTGAACCCTCTGAAGTGTGTTTTCGGGGCTAGCCGTGGGAAGTTCTTGGGGCATCTCCTAACCCCCGCGGGGGTCCAGCCAAATCCTGACAAGGTCAGGGCCATCATGGAGCTAGGATCTCCACGGAACACTGAGGAGGTGCAGCGGCTGACAGGGAAGCTGGCAGGGCTAAGTAGGTTTCTCTTTCGGGCTGGGGAGAAATGCTCACCCTTCTTCAAAATGCTAAGGGAGGGTCAAAAATTTGAATGGACCAAGGTGTGCGAGGAGGAATTCTAGGCCCTCAATATGTAGCTGACCCAGGCCCCGCTGCTCCAAGGCCCCAAGGAGGGGGAAGGCATGTTTTTATATCTCGGGGTCGGGGCAGAGGCCTTGAGCTCCGTCCTAGTTCAGGAAGAGGGAAAGAAGCAGCTCCCTATTTACTTCGTGAGTTGGGTCCTGAGATAGGCCGATCTCCGATATCCAATTTTGGAGAAGCTAGCTTTCGCCCTGGTCATCGCAGCCCGAAGGCTGCGGCCCTATTTCCAGGCACACTCAATCCGAGTGGTGACTGACCATCCTCTCCGCAACATCTTCGAGGGGATGGAGCACTCTGGCAGGATCGCCAAGTGGTCGGTGGAGTTTAGTGAGTTTGACGTTTCCTTTGTCCCCCGCCTCTCGATCAAAGCTCAAGTAATGGCCGACTTCTTGGCAGATTATGTGATTGAGATGGAGGAGGAAGAGCTCACTCGTCTGACTCCTCAGAAGGTAAAGGTGGACGGCACCTCGGGGAGGCATTCCCTAGGAGTGGGGGTGATCTTGGAGAGCCCTCAGGGGACTAGAATTGAGCAAATGATGGTGTTACACTTTCCCATCACCAACAATCAAGCCGAGTATGAAGCCGTGATAGCAGGGCTGCACCTGGCCACGGAGCTGGGGGTGTTGGACGTGGAGGTCCTTAACGAATCCGTGGGGGTATCTTCCCAGATCAACGGGGAGTTTGAGGCAAGGGAGCCTACCCTGCGATTGTACTTAGCCAAAGTAAAGGGGGTCATCGACACGTTCCAAACTTTCTCCATCCAGCACATGCCTCGCGAGGAAAGTGAGCTGGTCGATCAGCTCACAAAGCACGGTCCTCGGGTGGGAGGTACCATCACCGACCTATTCCTCCCCTCCATCGAAGAGGGGGAGCTCATGGAGATAGATCAACGAACTTCATGGATGGACCCAGTTATAACTTTCCTTTCCATGGGAGAGTATCCGGAGTGGGAAGATAAGAAGAAGCTAAGGCATAAGTCGGCATACTACCTCCTACAGGACGGGCAGGTGTACAGGAAGACACTCCCGGGGATGTTGGCTCGTTGTGTGGTCGAGGAGGGGGTACAGAGAATCTTGGAGGAAGTCCACTCCAGAGAGTGTGGGAGTCACTCCGAGGGTCAGACGTTGAAAGGGAGGATTGTCAGGCAAGGGTACTTCTGGCCCACCCTGGGCCGTGATGCAACGGAATTGAAAAGAAGGTGCCATAAATGCCAGCTGTTTGCCCCCCTCCAGCTACAGCCGGCCCAGCGACTCAAAAGTATCACGGCCCCCCGGCCCTTCGCCATTTAGGGAATAGATTTGGTTGGGCCATTCCCCCAGGCCAGCGGGCAGAAGAGGTTCCTCCTAGTAATGATCGATTACTTCTCCAAGTGGTTGGAAGTGAAGGCGTTGGCCAAGGTGACCTCCCAGGTTATCAAAAACTTTGTCTGGGGAGAGATCATCTGCCGCCATAGGCTGCCCCAGGCCATCGTCACGGACAACGGGCCCCAGTTCGCCAGCACTGAGTTCACCAGTTTTTGCGAGCAGCTCGGAATCGACCTCTGGTTCGCCTCGGTCCATCACCCCAGGAGCAACGAATAGGTGGAAGCCGCGAACAAGATCATTGTCAACCTCCTGAAAAATAAAGTGGAAAATATGAAGGGAAGCTGGGTGGAGCAGCTCCCCGCAGTTCTCCGGGCCCTGAGAACCACCACCAACACAACTACCGAAGAGACCCCCTTCAAACTCTCTCATGGGTGCGAGGTAGTGCTCCCCGAGGAATTTGAAGTACAAACACCTCGAGTCATTACGGCCAAGGAAGGCAGAGAAGAATGGAAGGCAGAAAATGAGGAGTTGCGGCTCTCACTTGATATGGTGGAAGAACTACGGGATCTTTCCACCCTCCGGCAGGAAGAGGTGAAGAGGCGGATGGCCAAGTACTTCGACAAGCACGTCAGAGTCAAACAATTTTTGGAGGGGGATTGGTGCTGAAGAAGGTGGACACAGCAGGGAGATCAACAACCGTAGGGAATCTCAACCCCAGCTGGGAAGGCCCGTTTATTATAAAAGAGGCGTTGAGATCAGGGGGGTATCAGCTCCAAAATGTGGAGGGCGAGACCCTAAGTCTCACCTGGAGTGGTGACGACTTAAAACGCTTTTTCCCTTGAAGTTTGTAAGTTGTGTCTTGATCTTTAATGAAAATTCTTTAACATGCCTATATTGTCGCTATGAGTTCGCATGAAGAAGTGAAGTAAATTTGGACCCCAAGCAGATCCCGCTGTCAGGCTCTCACCTAGGTGGCAGGGCTGGAAGTCACTCGGTGTCATCCTTGGGCCTTGAGCAGATCCCGCTGTCAGGCTCTCACCTAGCTGGCAGGGCTGGAAGTCACTCGATGGCATTGGTAGTGGACCCCGAGCAGATCCCGCTGTCAGGCTCTCACCTAGCTAGCAGGGTTGGAAGTCACTCGGTGTCATCCTTGGGAATCGAGCAGATCCCGCTGTTAGGCTCTCACCAAGTTGGCAGGGCTGGAAGTCACTCGATGGAATCGGTAGTGGACCCCGAGCATATCCCGTTGTAAGGCTCTCACCTAGCTGGCAGGGATGGAAGTCACTCGGTGTCATCCTTGGGCCTCGAGCAGATCCCGCTGTCAGGCTCTCACCTACCTGGCAGGGCTGGAAGTCACTCGATGGCATTGGTAGTGGACCCCGAGCAGATCCCGCTATCAGGCTCTCACCTAGCTTGCAGGGCTGGAAGTCACTCGGTGTCATCCTTGGGCCTCGAGCAGATCCCGCTGTCAGGCCCTCACCTAGCTGGCAGGGCTGGAAGTCACTCGATGGTATTGGTAGTGGACCCCGAGCAGATCCCGATGTTAGGCTCTCACCAAGCTGGCAGCGCTGGAAGTCACTCGGTGTCATCCTTGGGCATCGAGCAGATCCCGATGTCAGACTCTCACCTAGCTGGTATGGCTGGAATTCACTCGGTGTCATCCTTGGGACTCGAGCAGATCCCGTTGTCAGGCTCTTACCTAGCTAGCAGGGCTGGAAGTCACTCGACGGTATTGGTAGTGGACCCGAGCAGATCCCGCTGTCAGGCTCTTACCTAGCTGGCAGGGCTGGAAGTCACTCGGTGTCATCCTTGGGACTCAAACAGATCCCGCTGTCAGGCTCTCACCTATCTGGCAGGGTTGGAAGTCACTCAACGGTATTGGTAGTGGACCCCGAGCAGATCCCTCTGTCAGGCTCTCACCTAGCCGACAGGTGATGGCGCGGCCCCTCCTCCACCGGTTGAAGACGATGCTGATGATGCTGTTGATGATCCGGTTGCTAAGGCCATACGACTCAAGGACGTGAGACGACACGATGACGCTAACGGATGGCTACGCTACAACCTCCGCCCGCGCCGTGCTACCGCCACGGCAACGCCTTAGTTTTATTTATTTCCTTTTCGTGCACTTTATTTTATAATTGGAATATAAAATTATCCTATGCTTATGTGATAATTTTATATTCATTGCATGTGTTGTTGTATTTTCAATTTGAACTATTTTAGTTTTGGTGTGCAATTAGCCATTCGGATGGATGAGATTAAATCTCCATCATGAAGGGCTAAGGCTTATTTGTAACTCCTATTAGCCATTCGGATGGATGAGATTAAATCTCCATCATGAAGGGCTAAGGCTTATTGGTAACTCCTATTTAAAGGAGGCTATCATGAAGAGTTAAGGCAATTGGAAAAGAAACCTAAAAAAAACCCCCCTTGTGGAAATTTCGGCCACCATGGAGAAGTCCATAGCCGCCCCCTCCCCTTTGGTGTGAAGCCAAGCCTTGCCTCCTCCATCCCCGTTCGGTGCGACTCCGGCGTGGCTTCCTTCGGTGCGACTCCTTGGAAGAAGGTTGCAAACCATTCGGTGCGACGTCGGTGGATCCGTGGAGAGAGTGATTCTCCCACAGTTATCTCGTGTGAACGTTTTCTGGTTGGGTAATCTCTTTCCCCTCCCTTGTGTTATTTCTTCTCTTTAGTTGTGCTGGATTTCGCTCATCGTTTTCTCCGGATCTTTAATTTAATCACTACAAGTTTTGAATCGAAATCGCCGTTGCAAGGCTTTTATTTCCGGATCGGGTGGATCCTATTTGCTTGAGCGGATCTTGGCCTATAGCCTTGGTCTTGCTCTCAAAAAGGAGTGGCAACCTTTGTGTTTTCTTGGGGAATAATCCGACTCAAATTTTCGATCGTTGTTTTCGAGTCGACCATTCCTCCTTTGATTGTTTGTGCTGCGTTTGTGACGAGGAAATATTGTGGGCGATAGGTGCTGTGTAGGTGCGGTAGATCTACGACGTGTTGTGCGTAGGGAGAGCGTTAGCTTCGCGGAGATCTCCGTTTCCGGATAACCCTACATCAATTTGGTATCAGAGGAGGTCGTTTCAACTTTCACGTTGCAAACATCCTCTCTGCGTTCCTTGTTGGAGATCGGATCGTTAGAAAAAAAAAATCAAAAAAACATTCTTTTCTATGGTCTGCCAATAGCGGGCTGAAATCTTTATTTTTCAGCAAAATTTCAAAAAAAAAAAATTTTAATGATCTACGTGTTGTTCACATTGGGAATATATAAAAATATCTTATTTTCAATATAGCTACAGCCCTAGGAAAATTCATCTTGCCCGGGGCCTCCCAAACCTGAATGCGCACAAGGCTAGGAACGGAGTACGTAACCCCGTCTACGTCTAGTATGGATGCGAACGAGCATGGTGATCCCAACACCGCGGCTATAGCGGGTCTTCGTGCCGAAATGGCTGAGCTTAGGAACGTCTTAGCCCAGATCCTACAAAACCAAGCTAGGCCACCCCCGCCACCCGTTAATGATGACCGGCCCAACCGACATCAACATAACTCTGATTCGGATTCTGATGGGGACTCTCCGCGGGTGCCCCCTAGAGGACACCGCCCCGATCGAGACTTTGACATTACTAGGGCCATAAAGATAAATGCCCCCACGTATGATGGCATGGGAGACCCCCAAATCTTCCTTAACTGGACTGTGGATATGGAGTGTTACTTCGAGTGGCACAACCTGACGGATCCCCAAAAGGTCCAAGTTGCCCGGATGAAGTTAACAGGTCGTGCAAAGGCGTTCTGGCTGAATGAGGAGCGAAGATTAGGAACCGAACACGGAGCCCCCCTTATAGGTTGGCCCGTGATGAAGAACCTGTTGACCGATAAGTACGTTCCTGCGTACCATCAGACACAGATGTTCGATGAGCTTGCCACTCTGCGGCAGGGCTCAAGCTCGGTAGCTGAATATATGGGTGTACTTAAGGACAGAATGGTGCGATGTGACCTTAGGGAGATTCCCGAAGTCACTTTATCTAGATTTCGAAAGGGCCTTAACCCCGATATCCAAAGGAATCTCTTGCAATATGGGCATACAGACTTGAGCACGACTTTCAATGCCGCCTTGGACATTGAAAAACACCTAGCCTCTAAGGCTCACTCCCGTTACGCTCATGCGAAGCACAAGTCCACCACTGGGGCATCTTCTTCCACATATCCTGATAAGGGAAAGTTTAAATCTACCGAGTCGAAGTCAATTGTGATCACCGCTAGGAACTCCAAGAACCCTTCGAGTGAGCGTGTCCCTATCAGGAAGGTTAGCAAGGCTAACACCACTTGTTACTCTTGCGGAATTCAAGGCCACTATGCTTACGAATGCCCAACAAAGACAAAAACTCTAGCCTTGTTAGAGCCAACTACCGACCCTGACGATTATGTATACGAGGTCGCAGAAGAGAGTGACCCCGAAGGAGTTCCTAGTGACTTAGAGGACGATCACCCCCTTATGGTGATGCGTTGTATTTTGACCACTCCTCGTCCATTAGATGATTGGAAGAGGACGAGCATATTTTCTCTGATTTTTAAGAGTGGCGAGAAGCTTTGCAAGTTGATTATTGATAGTGGTAGCTGCGTGAACGTCATATCTGAGAACGCCGTAGCACGTATGTCCTTGGTCACGGAACCACACCCGACCCCATACCAGGTCGCTTGGATCAACAAGCTCTCTGTACCCGTTACCAAGCGATGCCTGGTCCCACTCTCATTCAAATACTACATTGATGAGGTGTGGTGTGGTGTCCTTCCGATGGACGCTTGTCATGTGTTGTTAGGCCGCCCTTGGCTATACGACCGTGATGTTACACATTTTGGTAGAGCCAACACTTATGAGTTCAAATTCAATGGCAAAACCATCACTTTGAAGCCGACCATCCCAAAGGAGCCCGTAGTCTTGGCTAAGGACACCACTATACCGGTCGAACGGAAAACGTTGAATCTCGTTGGTAGGAAAGAGTTTGAGAGAGATCCGTTCTTTGATGGAATTATGTATGCACTAGTCCTCTTAAGTGCGAAGCCCGATTCTAGCATTTTGGATGAGCTACCTAGTGAGTTACGGGTACTGTTGGAGGAGTATAGGGACGTTTACCCAGATGAGTTGCCGCCCACGTTACCCCCGCTTAGGAATATCCAGCATGCGATAGATCTCATCCCGGGGTCTTCCTTGCCAAATCAGCCCCATTATCGACTCCACCCCGCGGCTCACCTAGAGTTGCAGTCTCAGATCCAGGACTTCTATTTATCTGCCCAGGATAGCTCCCCCACGACGATATCTGCATACGTCATCAAGGATGGTTACCTGTTTAGGAACGGAAAGCTATGTATTCCGCAGTCATCGTTACGACTACATATTATATGGGAGTTGCATAGCGGAGGGTTGTGTGGCCACTTCGGTAGAGATAAGACCATTACGTTAGTAGAGGACAAATTCTATTGGCCAAAACTTAAGGTTATGGTGGGACAAGTAGTGAGTAGCTGCCGCACATGCCAGGTATCTAAGGGTAGTAAAACCAACGTAGGATTATATACACCCTTGCCTATTCCTTCCATGCCTTGGGTCGACGTTAGTATGGATTTTGTATTAGGCCTCCCCGTTACCCTACGCCGTCACGACTCAATTTTTGTAGTTGTGGATAGGTTTTCAAAGATGGCTTATTTCATCCCGTGCAGTAGGACGAATGATGCGTCTCACGTCGCTAAGCTTTATTTTAAAGAAGTTGTTAGTCACCGTGGAGTGCCCAAGACCATAGTGTCGGATAGGGACGTAAAATTCACTAGTTATTTTTGGAAGACTCTTTGGATATTAATGGGAACGAAATTATTGTTTTCCTCTGCCTATCATCCCCAAACTGATGGGAAGAGCAAGTGGTTAATAGGAGCTTAGGAAATTTGTTACGATGCCTCGTGAGTGATCACAAGAGCACTTGGGATCTTCTCCTTCCCCATGCCCAATTAGCCTACAATAATTCCAAGAATCGGTCTACGGGTCTGTCTCCAAATGAGATTGTCCACGGGTATAAGGCTCCTGTGCCGCTTGACTTGGTGCTGTTGCCCCCAACGTACAAGGCAAGTCAGTTTGCACAATCCTTCGCCCAGCACATCCATGATTTACACGCACATATACGGGACACCTTGACTACGCAATATGACACTTATCAAACGCACGCTAATTTACATAGGAGAGTATCAGACTTCAAAATTGGCGATCTAGTTTTAGTCCGTTTGGTTCCCGAACGCTTGCCAACTGGCACCGTTAAAAAGTTAGCACCAAAGCGCGCCGGCCCTTTTCGGATTATTAAGAAGTTAGGTGACAACACTTTCGTTTTGGACTTGCCTGCTGATTGGGGTATCTCCCCCATTTTTAATGTTTCGGATTTAACGATGTTTGTGTCACCACCATAAGAGTTGATTTCTTTGTCGTCTTCTTCTCCCACTGAAAATTCTCATGGGTTGGGGAGTGGTAGTACGGATGATCTCTCTCTTTCGGTCCCCACAGGTATATCATCGGATGGTAAGTTGCCTTCTTTCCTGCCTACTGCTAATATGTTCCCCAGGTTTCCACGGACGTTCTCCACTCCAGAGATGATACTTGATGCTGAGCCTGTTACCACTGCTGATGGCGACACCCACCGCTTTTGCATCCGTTGGCGTGATCGGCCCCCTTCGGATGACTCTTGGGTACTCGAGACATAGCTGCAGAATTTGGATGTCGCTCTCCTTCAACGCTATCGCTTGGACCACGCAACGGAGATGCGTGCATTTGAGCGGGGGAGGATTGATGGCGCGGCCCCTCCTCAACCGGTTGAAGACGATGCTGATGATGCTGTTGATGATCCGGTTGCTAAGGCCATACGACTCAAGGACGTGAGGCGGCACGATGACGCTAACGGACGACTACGCTACAACCTCCGCCCGCGCCGTGCTACCGCCACGGCAATGCCTTAGTTTTATTTATTTCCTTTTTGTGCACTTTATTTATAATTGGAATATAAAATTATCCTATGCTTATGTGATAATTTTATATTCATTGTATGTGTTGTTGTATTTTCAATTTGAACTATTTTAGTTTTGGTGTGCAATTAGCCATTCGGATGGATGTGATTAAATCTCCATCATGAAGGGCTAAGGCTTATTTGTAACTCCTATTAGCCATTCGGATGGATGAGATTAAATCTCCATCATGATGGGCTAAGGCTTATTTGTAACTCCTATTTAAAGGAGGCTATCATGAAGAGTTAAGGCAATTGGAAAAGAAACCTAAAAAAAACCCCCCTTGTGGAAATTTCGGCCACCATGGAGAAGTCCATAGCCGCCCCCTCCCCTTTGGTGTGAAGCCAAGCCTTGCCTCCTCCATCCCCGTTCGGTGCGACTCCGGCGTGGCTTCCTTCGGTGCGACTCCTTGGAAGAAGGTTGCAAACCATTCGGTGCGACGCCGGTGGATCCGTGGAGAGAGTGATTCTCCCACAGTTATCTCGTGTGAACGTTTTCCGGTTGGGTAATCTCTTTCCCCTCCCTTGTGTGATTTCTTCTCTTTAGTTGTGGTGGATTTCGCTCATCGTTTTCTCCGGATCTTTAATTTAATCGCTGCAAGTTTTGAATCGAAATCGCCGTTGCAAGGCTTTTATTTCCGGATCGGGTGGATCCTATTTGCTTGAGCGGATCTTGGCCTATAGCCTTGGTCTTGCTCTCAAAAAGGAGTGGCAACCTTTGTGTTTTCTTGGGGAATAATCCGACTCAAAGTTCTGATTGTTGTTTTCGAGTCGACCATTCCTCCTTTGATTGTTTGTGCTGCGTTTGTGACGAGGAAATATTGTGGGCGATAGGTGCAGTGTAGGTGCGGTAGATCTACGACGTGTGGTGCGTAGGGAGAGCATTAGCTTCGCGGAGATCTCCGTTTCCGGATAACCCTACATCAACAGGGCTAGAAGTCACTCGATGGTATTGGTAGCGGGCCACGAGCAGATACCGCTGTCAGGCTCTCACTGAGCTGACAGGATGAATGTCACCCAAAGAAGTCCTCCCCCCAGGTAATGCCTAATAAACCCGGTCTGTCCAAGAGAGGAGAGCTCGACATGGGCGAGTTCGAGCTCGCTGTCCCAGCTCGGGCTCGGCAGAAGATCGACAAGCTAGAGCCTTGAGCCTCCCCAAGAGGAGGCGGGTCCCACCGGGCCGCCTCGTCCCCCCACTATGTTTTACTTTTGAAGATTTAGAAAGGTTAGTCTCACATCGATGGGATGATGGACAGCTCGCGAGTAAGCTGGGGCGAATACCAAGAATTGGTAAGACATGCCCTGGGACCTCGTTAGGGGGACGCCTATCCCACCAAGAGGCCCTGCCCCCGCCTTATTTTACTTGGAAAAATTCAGTTTGTTTTTTTTGATTGATTAAGAAGGCCAAGGATAGCTCACGAGCGAGCTGGAGCGAAGCCCCTGGGAATTGCCGAGCACTCAGGGTACTCACTTGCGGGCGCATGCTGATGGTTATCCTACACGCAGTACCTGTCTATGCGAAGTCGCCTGGGGAAGTACTCGCGGGTATGGAGAACACAGCAAAAATCAACAATAAAGAATGGCACGGGTATGATCGAAAATCTTCTTTCGTTGAATAATAATATTTACAGGTGGAGCTTGCCGCGGCGTGGAAACAAAAAAAATATGTACATTCGGGCCTCGGCACCCCAGCCCCCACCCCCCCCCCCCCCCCGCCGAACTGGTCTGCGAAGGCCTTACCGAACATTGCGTTCAGGCTATCTTCCTTCTCACTGGGGGGGGCGTCGCCAGGAATAAGCTCGGCATCAGGTCCTTGGCGGAGATCTCCTCGCACCCCTCCACCAGCACCCCAGTATCCTTCATCATCTGGAGGGTACACTTGGCGGCCTGAATGGAGTTGATCCGCAGTCTCTCAGCGAGGTCGGCCTAGCCAAAGATCCTCGGCCACTTGTAGGGGAGGGTGGGATCAGTGTCGCAGGTCGGGAAGAAAATCTCCACCTGGCGGCTGAGGCTCTGGTTCTCCTCTTTCAGCCCCGCATTTGCCTCCTACAGCTCGGCAAGCCGAGCTCGCAACTGGCCAATCTCCTCCTCATGCTCGGCATTACGAGCCCGCAGCTCCCCGGCGGCCTTGGCATCCTAACAGAAGAAAAGTTCATTAGTTACAGCGTAAAATATTCCAAGTAAAAGTGGGAAGGAGTCTGATACTCACCAATCCGTCGGCGGCCTGTGCGAGAAGACCCACAGCGATGCCGAGCTGCCTTGCCTGATCAGTGACTTTGTCTTTGCCGACATCGCAAGCCTGCTCAGCTTTTTGGAGTTGATTGCTGAGGGCGAAGCTGTGGCGGGTCAGCACGTGGTGGAGCTCCATGGTCCGCAGATGGGCCTGCAGACCCTCATGGCCGAGCTGCCGAAGGGTCATGTTATTTTAGGCCTCGACATCCTCGCGGCCATAGAGGCCGAAGCCGAGGGCATAAGAATGGCCGATGGCGGGCTCGCGGTACTGCCAGGATGGATGCAGAGTTGAGATGGAGACCCGATGGGCCAGCTCATCCCACTACACCATGGGCTCGCCCGCTGAGTCCTTCCACCGCCCCCCGAAGTTAAAGAGGGGATGTTTCTTTGGCGCCCCGTGCTCGCGAGCCGCCCTCTTCGCCGAAGTAGTTGTGGAGATTGCCGCCGCGGAAGAAGGAGCCTCGCAGCACTTCCGGCCTTTGCTGGTAACCTCCTTCAGCGGGCTCTCTGGCGACGCGTCGGGATGGGTCTCAGATGAGCTTATGTATTTGGGGCTGGGCTGATGTTGTTCTTGTTGTTGCCCCGCGGATCCAATAGGGCTCTCCTCATCTTTTTTTGGCAGTCGCTGGCGGTGTGGCGGGTTCGACCCCGCATCGTCAGGCCGCCTCTTGCTGGAAGAGGGTTGTGAGAAGGCCGCCTCGTCTCTGCAAGCCGCCGCCGCCGCCTTCTCGCGAGCAAGGGGGTCCGGGTGCGACCCCGGGTCCGCAAATGGCGGGTTCACAGGAATTATCCGCTCCCCTGCAAGAAAATACTTGGAAAAAGTTAGAAGAATTTCAGCAGCAATATGACCAGCTCGGCAATCGGGTGAGCTCGGCAAGGTGGGGAGAACAATACCTTCGCCGGGTAGGTCGGGGATAAGCGAGTCGAGGCCCCTTCGCAGGAAGGCGACCTCGAAGTCCTTATGGAGGAAATACTTATGGAGCTCGGCATCGTTGCCGGACATGGCGGGTGGGCGGTACACCTCCTCTCCTTTTTGATGTGGCGAGTACGGGATGTTGCCGAGGTCACCCTTTATGAAGGCCATCCTGGTCATCCAGTTATGGTGCTTGTTCGCGATCTCGCAAACCTTGATCAGCGAGCCGCCGAAGTAGTCGAACCCATCTGGCGTCGCCTTGTAAGAAAAGAGCTTTCTGAACACTGTCATGTTGAACGCAGTCCTCTCCCGCAGGAGGTAGATCGCGTACGCCACCATCATCACGATGGCGTTGGAGTTTAACTGCGCGTGTACTGCGCCATAGTACTTCAGAATTTTTCGGATCTCCGGCCAGAGGGGGATGTGCAACACCTCCTCAAAATGCGAGATGGGGAAGGCGAGCTCATCCTCGTAGAAGGTGTTTATTGCCTCCCCCTACCTCGGCCTGCACGCCTCGAATCCCGGCGGCACATATTCAGCCTTGAACTCCACGAGCTCCTCCTCGCTGGTATGCCCCTCGAAGAAGCAATAGTCAGTGAAGTGCTGCGCGCACTTGGTGAGGCCGTCGGCATCAGGGTTGGCCTTGCCCATGTTCGCAGAGGAAGAAGCAGAGCGCGAGCAGAAAAGGAGAAAAGCATAGGAAGAGAGAGAAAGAGAGCAATAAAGCACAGTACGGGGGTTGGTGGTGAGGTGGGGGGGGGGGCTATTATAGAAAAAGAAATTTGGGGTCAGGCCGTCCAATCGGCTCAGCTCGCCACCTCAGCTTGCTGCCCCAGCTCGCCACCCCAACTTGCCACCCCAGCTCGCCGACTTCCGGCGCGTTCCAACCAAGGCTTGTCAAACATCGCAGTATATTATTTGAATAACGCATGTCCAAGAATATTCTAAAAAAACTTCATATTACCGAGACCAAGTTCAGGAATAAAAAAGCGGGGCGCGCGAGCAGGGGGAGCATCAGGATGCGAGTACCAGTCGGCTCGGCAAAGGGGCCTCCCTCTTATATACCCCAGGCTCGTAGCTCCCGCCCCCAAGACTGCCGCATGCGGAGCAGCTCGCGGATCCTCCACGAGTTCCTCTATGCCACTAAGAGGCCGTCACCTATCTCGTCCAGAAGTCTGGAGGGGGACATCAGCTCGCCATCCTGGCCGCTTCGCACCTCGTCGGCAAGATGCGCGTAGTCGCGTTGTAGTGTCTCGTTGACCCCCTGCACCTTGCGCAGCCCGCACACCAGCTTCTTGAGAAGCTTAACCTCCCTCCTCGACAGCTCTCCTTGATCCACTTCGGGGACCATGTAAGAGTCCAGCGCGCTCGGAGAGGGGAGTGGAGAGTAGTGGGCTACCCGTGAAGACTCCTCGGCAGCGGAATGGCAGGGTGGAACTATGGAGTCAAACGTCAGTAAAAAGAGGAATGCAGGAAAAGCTCATGGGGCAAGAATTCAAGCAAAATTTACCTGATGAGCTCGGCAACTCGAAGGAGATGCGGGGAGGGAGGAACCTCAGATCCTTCCCGTGACCTGGGTCGTGAGTCCCCGGTGAGAGAAGCTCGAATCCCGGTGTGGGGATGGTCCCCAGGCCCGCCCCCGCTGCCACGTCAATTCGCCAAGGAGAGGGGGCGCATACCGGTGAGCTCGGCCTCTGCGAGCTCAACCCCAAGATCCCAAAGGGAGGGGACGGCTACCAGTGGAGGTTTTCCGGATTCATGAACCGCGAGTCCCCAAGAGTGGTCTTGGCTTGCGGGGTGGCGTCTCGCGGTGCGGTGTCTTCTGCACCATCAGGGCGGCGGTCTGGGCTGTCGCAGATCTCGACGATGTTCCTCCCTCTTTCAGAGGCATGCAGAGTGGAGGAGCCGGTCTCGTGCTCCAAGGTGGCCCTCAGGTCATTATGGATGGGCTCGGCCTCCTGAGGGAATGGTTTTATCTTCTTGGAGCTAGGCTCGGCAGAGCCACCCTGTGGCACAGCGGCAGGGACCACCGTCAGGGCGGCTACGCGAGCTGCAGAAGCCTGGCGAGCTCGGTCTAGACGCTCTTGAATCTCCTTGGGGAGCGGCATCTGGAAGGGTTAGAGCAAAGGGATTGGCAAGAGTCAGGCAGGTGAGCAGGTGCATATATATAGCCGCAGGTGGACCCCACCCAAAGATTCCCTCCAACTCGCCACCCCGCGCTCGCCACACACTTGGGGTTGGATGTTTCTTTTCGAGCTTTGACAAGCTCAAAAAGAGAGGGGATTATGTACAACCCCGTGTCCGTCGAGAAAGGTTTCCAGGAACCAGATAGATCGGGCTGAAGATAGTGGGCGAGCTCGGCAGTAGAGAAGCCGATCCCGAGCTAGGCATTCGTCGACCGAAGATCGGCATTATTCGATCGGAGATCGGCATTCGTCGAACGAAGATCCGCATTTGTCGACCCTGATCTCGGCATTTGCCGAGCTAGTCCAAGAATCGTCAAGCTCAGGTCAACTGATGGCGACCAATGGATGGGCGACCTCACCGTCCCAGCACGCTCCCTCGCAATGGAGCTCGGCAACAGCAAGCGAGGAGGACCTGCTAAGGTGATCAAGCTCCCCAGCTCTCCTGGATGTATGAGGTACATTTTACTATTTTTCCCGCGCTGGTTTGCCTATAGCCCTTCAAAATAACGGAGTTTGGCTGTTGACAGACCCAACCAAGGGTTTTTTGGTAACTTCAGGTCAGTTCATTTGGTTATTGGCAGTTCAGATTCCAAAAACTATAAATAGGACCCAAGGGGTACCTCAGAAGGCATGCTTCAGGTGCTCTCCTGCTCCAGTTTCCACGTGCTTTCTGAGGGTACCTTAGCTCGGCCTCTGGCTAAGGAGGGGAAGCGCTCTCAGATCTTCCGGGTGTGTGGTGTGTCCTCCCCGCCGAGCCCTTGGGTCGGTCTTTCCTTGTTTTCTTTGTTGTTTTGCTTGCAGGAGTGAAGTAGGCGCGAGACCACCCCTTCCCCAAGGGTGAACTCCACAGGAGACTGTTTTTCGGTTTCAACAGTACCCGAGTAAGTCAAGTGGGTTACTCGAGGAGGTCATTTCTCACTCGAGTAGGTTACTTCTTACTCGGGTCAAAAAGTTACAAATTGGAAAATTTCAACTTTTGACTGATTTCTTTATCTCTGAGCTTTCTTGTGAGTCCATCTTCTCTAATCTTCTTTGTTGAGAATTCCAAGGTCTGTTTTAAAGAACGAGAACTTGGTCTCATCCAGTGGCTTCGTGAAAATATCTACAATCTGCCTGTCTGTAGAGACATACAATAGATCTATATCCCCATGCTACACTTGCTCTCGGATGAAGTGATACCTCAGCTCTATGTGCTTTGTCAAGCAGTGCGAGACTGGGTTGTTGGCTATTGCAATTGGGCTGGAAGAGTCGCAAAACAATGGAATGTTCTGAAACTTCTTGTTGTAATCTGCTAGTTGATTTTTTATCCACATCAACTGTTTACAGTAACTGCCTGCGGAGATATACTCTGACTCAACTGTTGAGATTGCAACACAGTTCTACTTCCTACTACTCCAGGAGATAAGCCTTCTTTCAAGAAATTGGCAAGTCCCGGAAGTGCTTTTCCTATCGTCTTTGCTACCTGCAAAATCTGCATCTAAAAAACCAATTTGCTCTTTATCATTACTTCTTGGGTACCATAAGCCAAGATTCGGTGTACCTTTAAGGTATCTCAAAATCCGCTTTGCAGCAACATAGTTAGATTCCTTAGAGTTCACTTGAAATCTAGCACATACACATGTTGAGAACATTATATCTGGTCTACTAATAGTAAGGTAGAGCAAGGATCCAATTATACTTCTGTACTTGGTTTCATCAAAAGTTTTCCCTTTCTCATCCTTGTCCATAGACACATTTGAACCCATTGTAGTGCTCATCTAGGTTGCGTTCTCCATTCCGAATTTCTTAATTAGCTCTTTGGTGAACTTAGTCTGCGAGATGAAAATTTCATCTTCAGATTGTTTCACCTGAAGCCCTAAGAGATACTTCAGCTCGCCCATACTGCTCATTTCAAACTTTCCTTGCATAAGTTTTGAGAACTTCTCGCAGTAGTTGTCGTCAGTAGAGCCAAAAATAATGTCGTCGACATAGATTTGCACTAACAAAATCTTGCCTTTTATTTCCCTAAAAAATAATTTCTTATCTATCTTTCCCTTGTGAAGTGATTCTCAAGAAAAAAGCTAGACAACGTCTCATACCAAGCTCGAGGAGCTTGTTTCAGACCATATAAAGCTTTATACAATAAGTAAACATAATCGGGAAAGTTAGAATCAACAAAACCTGGAGGTTGTTCCACATACACCTCTTCCTTTATGTCACCATTAAGGAAGGCAAACTTCATGTCCATTTGATATACAGTGAAGCCTTTGAGTGCAGCATATGCTAGGAATAACTCGATTGCCTCCAGCATTGCCATAGGAGCGTACGTCTGGTCTAAGTCGATTTCTTCTTCTTGATGATATCCTTTGGCGACGAGTCTGGCTTTGTTCTTTACGATCGTTCTGTCGTCGTCTATCTTATTCCAGTAGACCCATTTTGTCCCGATGACGTTCTAACCTTTCTGTCTTGGAACAATTTTCCATACTTGGCAATGCTTGAACTGATTTAATTCATCTTCCATCGCCATTATCCAAGATGTGTCTGAGTTTGCTTCCTCAAACTTCTTTGGTTCAACCTGTGAGAGAAAACTCAAGTATAAATTCTCGTTAGTTTTAACTCTACGAGTTTTGACACCATCCCGCGTATCTCCTATGATTTGGTCCATGGGGTGATCCTTCAAATGTCTGAGCTCTAGAGTCCTTGCATCTGGAATATCTTCAGTCACCAGAGCAACTTCATCAACTTGGACGATTTCTTCATCTTGATCATCAACCTCTCTTATAGGGTTTGGAGTGGTGATCTTGATGAACTTTTCACCTTTATCTTCAGACGGTTCATCCAAGCTAAGTTCTTTCAATTTTGTACCAGGATCTTCAATGAGCACACTTGAAGAGTTGCCGTGCAGCAAGCTCGTCTCATCAAATACAACACGTATTGATTCTTCTACAACAAGAGTATTTCTATTGAATATCCTATATGTCTTACTATTGCTACTATATCCTACAAAAATACATTCAAAACTCTTTTCGCTGAACTTCGTAGTATTATACTTGCCATTGTTAAGCATGAAGCACTTAAAACCAAAAATTCTAAAATATGAGACAGCCGTTTTCCTTCCCTTTAGAAGTTCGTAAGGTGTCATATCGTGGTTTTTGTTAATGAGTGCTCGATTTTGCACGTGACATGCAATGTTGACGGCTTCAGCCCAAAAGTATTCCGGAAGTGAGGCATCACTCAACATGGTTCTGCAGGCGTCTATGAGTGTTCTATTCCTTATCTTAGCCACTCCGTTCTGTTGTGGAGTACAAGGAGAGGAAAACTCATGAAAGATACCCAAGCTTTCATAGAATTCTGTCATGGCCCCAGACTTGAACTCTGTTCCGTTGTCACTTCTGATTTTTACTACATAACAGTTGTATTAATTCTGGACTTGTCTGACAAAATTAGTAAAGATGTCAAAGGTGTCTGACATGTGTTTCAGAAAGAACACCCACGCAAAGCACGAGTAATCATCAACAATTACCAACGTATAATCCTTACCTCCCAAGTTTCTAACTTGCAGTGGACCGAACAAGTCCATATGTAGTAGATGTAAACATCTATTCGAATCTTTGCCAATAATTCTTTTAAAAGTAGCCCATGTTTGCTTGCCTTTTACACATGCATGACAAGGTTTATCTTAGACGTACTTGACATTTGGGGCATCACATACCAAATCGAGTGAAAATAATTTATTAATGGTTTTGAAATTAATATGTGCTAGTCTCTTGTTCCATTGGTCACCAAGAGATGCACTATATTTTGCTAAAAAGCACACTGGTGTATAAGAGACTGTACAAATGAAATTTAAATAAAATATATTTCTGCTTTGAGTGCCGGATAGAATTGTTTCCATATTACCAACAGATTTTATCAAATACTTATCAGCATGAAATTCAACTATATATCCATTATCGCAGAGTTGGCTTATGCTTATGAGATTGTGTTCCAATCCTTCAACATAAGCTACATCTGAGAAGGATACACAACTGTTAGTGATCATACCAAAGCCTTTAGTGATTCCTCGGTCTGAACCTCCAAAGATGACCTTTTGGCACGTTCACGACTGGAGTGTAGTTCTGAAGTAGGTTTCTTGTTACGGTCATGTGTCGAGAACATCCATTGTCCAAATACTTGATAGGCGTTTTGGTGGCCTTTGTACATACCTGCAATTATGAATCAGTTTGCCTTAGGAACCTAAACACGTTTGGGTCTTTGGACTCATGTTAGAACACTCCCCCTACGAGTATTAGCATTATGAGCGCTCTTTCTTATATTACTAACATGAGGAGTTGTAAAATTCCTGGGATTAAACCAGCAATCAATGGCAAAATGAACAATCTTGCCAGATCACCAACACTCGAACGTGTTGTATCTTTGCCTTAGATTCTCCTGCTTGACCTTTTGAGATGGTGGTATTGCAGGGGCAGCATTCTTGGAGGAAGAAGATTCATGGTTATGGCAATCACATGAATTCTGTCCTTCAATAGCTTTTCCACAAGAGGCTTCACCTTTGGTGCTTTCTTGAAGTTATGACCTTGATTGAAAGGGCCATAGCTCTGAAGAATGACTTCTTCATAAGGTGCCTTAAATACACTCTCACCAAAGTTTCTGGGGCTTGTCCATCCTTGCTAGCGGGACTTGGGCTCTACATAGGTAGGCCTAGTCAAGTGACCATCAGACGAGTCAAGATCAAACTCGTTTGTAGGAGAGATGACCTTTTTGAAAGTGGTCTGATTTTGAGGGGCTTTCCCATTTTCTTTGTACAAAGCCTTCTTGGCGGCCTTATTCTCTCTTTGAGCCTTATTCCTCCTATAAGATTTACTAGGAGCTTCTACATGGCCTAGTCCAGCACCCTTGGCCTTAGCTGAGAATTCAGCAACGAATGGAAGAACAGACTTTGGCTTCGAGAAACTTTCAACAAGTTTCTTTTCAGCAGCGAGTTGTTCTTCCAACTCTTTGATGATTTTCTCTTTTAAGTCAAGATGCTCAAGAGCTTTGTTATATTCCTCAATGTCAGCATTGAAATTTTCTCTGAGTGAGTCGGTCTTGGTGACTTCTTCTCTTAGAGTGCTCTCATCAGTTTTTAGAGACTTTATCTCTTTATCTTGAGTTTCCACGACTCGTCGACATTTGTCGTAAGCCATGATTAACTCCTTGTACTGGGTCATGAGTTCAGACTCATCATCAGAAGAGCTGTCCTAATTATCATGCTCAGAAGATTCAGATTTTGAAAGAGGAATGTGAGAGTTTACCTTCCTAATGAACTGGGGCTCTTGTTCATCATCTATCTGTACCATAAGCCCAAAGTAGGCTTCTTCTTCTTCACTTGACTCAGATGAGTCGGAGTCACTAAGAGTTTTGCCCTTCTTGGTATCAGTCTCTTCTCTATCCTCTTCTTATTGTATGAGGATGTCTTTTCTTCTCTCTTTCCACCCTCCATCATCTTGTGGGGGCAGACAGCAATGACATGACCTGGCTTATTACAACAGTAACAAACGATCTCAGTAGAAATATGTTTGTTCGATTTAGAAGCATACATGTCATTGCTACTTGAGCCTTTTCTGTGTCAATCACTATCATGTCGTGATCTTCTATAGGAGGCATCCTTGGCTTTCCATTGCTTCTTTTTGTTCAAGAATTTATTGAACTGTCGTGAGAGCAGAGAGAACTCTCCTTCAGATAGCTCAGAGCCTGAGGTACTCGGCTCCGTGGTTTCTTCTTCACTAACTTCTTGTGCTGGGGAAGGAGAGGCAGCCTTTGACTTCCTTGAGGTGTCTGTCTTTAGAGCAACAGACTTCTCTTTGGATGCAGACCCGCTCTTCTCTTCTTCAACCTTTCTGGTGCTGAGTTAAAGCTCATATGACATAAGCTTCCCAAAGAGATTCTACGGGTTTGTGCCAGCTAGCTTTCCAAACTCCCGGATAGCACAGACCTTGTTATCCCATTCCTTAGTTAGGGATCTCAAGAATTTATCATTTAGCTCTTCGTTTGGGAAGACTCGGCCATATACCCTTAGGCCATTAACTATCTTGAAGAAGTTCTCAAAAGTGTCAGCATTGGTGTCATTGTATCCTTGTCAGAAGGCTTCATACTTCTGGTTTAGAAGGGATCTTCTATCATCCCTAACTTCTTCTGTACCTTCCATCAAAGTGACTAGGGACTGCCACATCTACTTGTCACACTGGCAGTAGTTCAAGTTCTGCAGCCTGGAGTCATTGACTGTACTTGCTATTTTATTCTTGGCCTTCTTATCTAAAGACACAAGTGCAATCTCATCTTCGTCTAGATCCATCAATTTCTTTGGAACTGTCTTTGTCGGATCTATTTTGGAGACGGTCATTGGAATGTAAGGACCTTCTTCAACTAACATGAAGATCCTTGGATCGATAGCTTCCATTAAAAATCTGATTCTTTCTTTCCACATGGGAAAGTTATTCTTGGTGCACAATGGAAGCTTGGTAAAATCATTAGCCTTGTCCATGCTTGGAAAATTCTCAAAAGACAACTAGTTAGTTCTGATGAAGGTGTTAACCTTTTAATGATCAACCTGGCTCTAATACCAATTGAAAGAGTTGAGTTGTCTACCTAAATCACCTAGAGGGGGGGGGGTGAAAAGGTGAGTTGTGCGTTTTTTTTGCGGAATAAACATTTAGAGATCTATGCACACAATTATCAACCAAGCAATCATAGACGACAAAAGATTTATAGTGGTTCCCAAAACTTGGGTACATCCACTTTCCCTCACCGATCTAGCAAAGCATTAGACTCGGCTACTCCACTATCTTGGATTGAAAACCAATCCTACATCTCGGAACAAAGTTCCTACAATCTCGATCCGCATTACAGATCTACACTCGGAATATAAAACTTCCTACAACTCGGAGATGAAAAGCTCATACACTCGGAGAAAAATCACCTACAAGAATGAAATTGAAAATATATGAAAATACAAACAGTAAAAGTTTCTCAGATCTGAAAACAGTCGGCTTGAATCTTCTTTTTTGATCTTTGCGGCTCTATCAGAGAAGTTGAAGAAGAATCTCGGCAAAGGCTAGATCTGAAATTTCTTGGCTTCACATAATCAGATAGATGATGAAGAATTGAAAGACAATCTCGATCTGTGAATCTTCTTGATCTGAATCTTCTGGATCGAAAACCCCAGCCGAATATGCGCGATGAAGGTCGGCGGCGGCGGCTTTCATTTTTAGAGAGAGAGAGAATGACATTCAGAAAAATACTTAGAGTAAAACTTGATAGCACTTATTAGTGTTTGTCGGTTTTGACAAGAACTTATATAAGATCATCCCAAACGGTCATAATTAATATAATGACGTACACGTGGAACAATCACGTCAAGGCTTTTGAAATTTCTATCAAATCTGGACTTAATAATTTTTCTGAAAAGAATGACTGAAATACTTGAGTGAATGTTTACCTACTCGAGTACTATATAAGATTACTCGAGTGAATAAAAGAGGAATACTCAAGTAGATGACTTAGAGAAAATCCAAAAATGATGAGTAGCCACTCGAGTACAAAGATACTTACTCGAGTGCTTATTAAGTTACTCAAGATGTGGAGTTTAACTACTCAAGTACAAGAAGTACTACTTGAGTAAAGAGAAATTAATTACTCGAGAGGAAGGGGGCATACTCGAGTCAAGGACTTAGAATAATTTCTGGAATGGAAAACTAGGTTACTCGAGTATTGGACTGGACTACTCGAGTATATATATACAGTTACTCGTGTAATTGACTAGAAAAATTCTGAGAGATGAAAAGCTTGTCACTCGAGTATTAGACCTGGACTACTCGAGTAGTAGATGGACTACTCGAGTACATGAACTTGACTACTCGAGTGAAGTAAAATTACACAAAATCCAGTCTTCTTTAACTCTTGACAAAAGACTATACTACTCGAGTACTTATATGACTACTCGAGTAAATCACTTAGAAAGTTTTCTAGAGAGGAAATTCTGTTAACTCGAAATGAGAAAGGATCTACTAGAGTAATTGACTTAACAACTCGAGAGCTATAATTTGACTAATCGAGAGCTAATTCACTTACTCGAGTACAGATAGTCTAACTTGAGTATTGACTAAGTATTTCACTCGAGTATGTAAGTATCTAATCAAGTAAAGAACTTAGCAAAAATTCCTTCAACAGAATTTTCTCTTCTTTAGTGAATTCAGCAACAAGTCTTTCTCCAATCAGTCCTAGTGCTTGAATCTGAAGTGTGTCCCAATAGCGAGGCTACACATGAGTCAACACCATGGATCACACAATGATGGATTACATTGTATGGTCCTGTGTTTGGTGACCCATTGTAGACTGACATTGGTCTACACTTGGCAATAAAGTCCTGCAAACACATAACTCATACAAAATATCAAATACAACTTAATTCATCGTAGCTCAAGGGTGACTTCATCAAATCTGGGTTAATATGGATACAATACCAAACAGACGACAACAAGAATTATAGTGGTTCCCCAACCTTTGGTACATCCACTTTCCACTCACCGATCTAGCAAAGTACTAGACTCAGCTACTCCACTATTCTCGGATTGAAAACAATCCTATACCTCATAACAACATTCCTACAACTCGACCCCAAATCTAGATCTTCACTCGGAATGTAAGACTTCCAACAATAACTCGGAGAAAGCAACTCCTACAACTCGGAGAAAGATCTCCTACAAGAATAAAATGAAATAACAAACAAAAACAGTGATTTATTCTCAGATCTGAAATCCTTTTGCTTGTTCTTATTCCTTTGAACTTTGCGGCTTTATCACAATTTGTTGAAGAAGAATCGGCAATCTCTGGATCTGAAAATCTCTGGACTCACACAATCAATTAGAAGATTTGTTGTTGACAATAATCTCGATCTGTGAGTCAATCTTCTCAGAATCAATCTGAATCGAAAGAGCCTTGGCGATGAAGAAGAAGATCGTCGGCTCTCAATTTGGAAAGAAAGAACAAATTCAGAAAGCCTAGAAAAATACTTCTTGCGGCTGCTGAAATTCTTCTTAAAATCTTCTAAAAACTTCTTAGGGTTAGTCTAAAATGACAAGACCTTATATAGGATTACCCTAACGGTCATAATCTATTATAATGACATCTACGTGGACCAATCACGCATTAATGATGTTTGAAATAACCATCTGTCTGGACTTAGCAATTTTCGGAAAAATCAGAACGGGTGTTCTCGAGAAGAAGGCTTTTACTCGAGAACAAATGAATTCTGTTACACGAGAATAATACATAAGTTCTTGAGAAGAAGACTTAGAGAAAATTGTTGTGGAGAAAGAAAATAGCGTTCTCGAGAAAGAAGTAAATTACTCGAGAAAGGTAGTTTATAGTTCTTGAGAAGAATTATTTTGGTACTCGAGAACAAAAGGCTGTCTCGACAAAAATACTTAGAAAAATATGTGGAGGTGGAAAACTGCAGTCTCGATAATGAAAAGAAGTACTCGAGAAAAATCATGTTTTGTTCTCGAGAAAAGACATCTTGGTATTTGAGGACAAATAGTCATCCCGAGAACAAAACTTTGGCTCTCGAGAAAAGTACACTGGGTCTCGACAAATACCTCCTGCATCTCGAGAAAAGAAGATAGTCTTCTCGAGAATAATATTGGTCTTCTCGAGAAAAATACCTAGAAAAATATTTGTCTGGAAAACAAACATCCCGAGAAGAAATGTCATATATTACTTGAGAACAAAAGCCTTTCTCGAGAACAACAAGAAGCTTTCTCGAGAACAACTTCTGTTACTCGACATGAAGATAATTCTTACTTGAGAATAATCATAAGCCCTTCTCGAGTACAAATATAGTACTCGAGAAAAAGACTTAGACGTTTTCTGAAAACTTAAAATCTTCATTCTTCACAAAAATCAGCATCCATCTTTTCTCTTGCCTGTAGTGCTTGAAAAGGAAGTGTGTCCCAATAGAGAGGCTACACATGAGTCAACACCATGAATCACATAATGAGAGATTACATTATATGGTCCTATGTTTGGAGACTCATTGTAGACTGACATTGGTCTACACTTAGCAACTAAGTCTTGTAAACACTTAATAAAAAGAGCATCAAATACAAACTTAATTCATCTTAGTTTAAGGGTCACTTCATACAAATTTGGGCTATTGTGGATACAATACCCAACAATCTCCCCCTATTTTTAGAAGTCAGAACCCTCTACAGAAAGGTGAATTACATTAAGAGAAAAACACAAAAAGATACTAATAGCATGAAAATTTAGAGAAATGCAATAATATGTAAAAATCAGACCAGAATTAGAAGTTCATATAAGTAGAAAATTGTCCAAGAGAATTAAATTCTACAATTTCAAAAATGAACTTCCATCATCTTCATTTTACTGATCCTATGAATGTTGCTTTCCTTGTCTCTCTTGCTTCTCTTGTTGTCCCTTTTGATAACTGAAAGGCTTGGGAATGTACTTAGGAGGTCTAGGTGGAGCCTTAGGATTATTTCTGCCATGTATTCTATCATAAATCCTTCTCTTAGTAAGAGACTTCTCATGTAATTCTCATTCATCTGAGCTGTAGTGCAAGCTTCTGTTTTCATTGAAATCTACTACTAGCTTCAAAGTTTCAACAATGAGTTACTTAGAGGTAGGGCTCCAAACTTCAGTATATTCTTGAGTTCATTTCCCTTCAGCTTCTGGATGCGGAGTTGATCTACTTGCAGAGGCTCCATCACCATACTTTCTTCTCTTAGCTTTTTGAACTTCTGGAGGATGAGGAGGCAGTCCTGTTTGTTCAGATTCCCATACCTGTTCATAGACATCAGAAGGGGTCCATAGTAATCTGGAGGAGGTCCTTCAAAGTGTGCTGGAGAAGGTCATTCAAAATAGTCTGGAGGAGGAGAGAAAGTTGGTCTGTTGACATCTATATTTGCAGGAGGAGGATCATTTGGATCCATAACAAATTCAGGAAACAACTGATTGTGCATCCATACAAAAGTATCATAAGTATATAACTTGGTATTTTTGATTTCTTTGAGGACAGATGTCTGAATATCTTTTAACTTATCTTCCCATTGATTTTTCAGAGTTGCAGCTTGTTTTTCTAGCAGTACTTTTACTATATCCTACCCCTTTCTGACTTCTACGAGAGGGTGTGATGACATCTTCCTTAAATTTTCCCACTTCTTCACAAGTCTTAAAATTTCTTTCATCACCACTTTTGTCTAGGAGAATATAATTATTATCAAGGGTCAATGATTGCTCCATGATTGTGCCAATGCTGGAAATAGTGTGGTCAATGGCTTTGCCACCATCTGTAGAAGCCTTCTAAACTCATCTGTATTGTCTTGGATTTCAGCAAATCCTCGACTCATTTCATTTTCAAAAGCACTTACTTCGTAAGTGACAACCTTCAGAGAATCATCAAAGTACTTTCTCTGAGTAGCAAGCATTACATCAATTTTATGAAGAATTGTACCTTCAGGGAAGACTTCATTTTGAGGAGATGGAGGTGGCTGAGCAGGGACAGTCCATGGAAGTATTTCTTGAATTGCAACAGTAGAAGAGGAGGCTTTCCTTCTATGGACTGTGCTGATATCATCTTCATCAAATGTTGGCAGTATGGTTAGAATCTGGAAATGAAGACTAGGAAGTCTTTGTTCAGCAACTTCAACTAGAATTTCGTCATCTGAGTCATGGATGGAGACAATTTCATCATCATGCATATCTTCAGCAGGAGACTTATCAGCTTTATGTATAGGAGATTGATTAGCTGGGGGAGAGGATTCATGATGTTCTGGAGACTGTGCAGGAGTTGGGAATTTTTTTGGTTGAGCAGGAGACTTAGGAGAATTTGTTGTAGTTGGAGGATGATCTTCAGGGATATGGAAAGGAGCTTCTTGGGAAGTAAGTTCCTCTATCATCTTGTTTATGTCTTCTTTAGTAGGTAGAATCTTAGCTTGAGTCTGGGCATCTGTTAGATCATCATGTACTCGAATTTCTTTAGCAGCAGGAAAGTTTGAGTCTGTATGCAGCAAATTGGAAGAAGCAGTAGTAGTAGTAGGGGTAGATGGAAGATCTGTAGCAGCAAGGGTAGCCGGAATCTCTTCTGAAGCTAAGTTAGCAGCAACAGCAGTAGTCACTGAGACAAGAAATCCTATTGTAGCAGCTGGAACATCTTGAGGAGGAATGGCTGAGACAGAAGGAGCTGGAGGTGGCTGGACTGGGACAGATGGTGCAATCTCCCCCTCAATAACTGAATCAGCTATTTGATGTGAAGGAGGAGATGGGGTACTGTCCAGCTTTTTTTTGTTCTTTGGAGTTTTGTCTGATTTCTGTAATTTGACCTCCCATCTTTGAATGAAGGTAATAGACACCTTCTTCATGTAATGGAGGGTTGTGTCCTTTTTCGTTGGAAATGCTTCCGGATTCATCTGGTTTAGATACAGAGAAATTATTCTCCCATAGTTGGGGCTCTTAATGCATGCCTTTATCGTCTCAAAAAGCATCATTCACCACTGAAATTCCTTTCTACATATAACAGTTGTCATGAGATCAAAGAACTCTAGAGTAATGTAACTTATAGAACTGGTTCTACAAAGAAGGACTTTTCCTAGGATATCAGCCAATAGCTTGCTCTCTGCCTTCATATATTGCCTTTTGACTGTGTTAGAGGATTAAGAAATACCATAGAAGCTATAGGCTCTCTCATAATCACTGCCAATTAAATCATCTTCCATATCTATGACTGGAAGTTGTAGAAGTTGAGAAATAGACAAAGCAGACATTTTTACATTGATATGATGAACTTTAGACTTGATTAATTTGCCATTTATTTTAACCTTGGCGTTCTGGAAGAATTCTTCTACTTCAGAAGTGAAAATTCTGCAAGGATGTTCAAGAATAAATGACAAACCGGCTGTGTCTAGCAGAAGAAGAACATTTCTGAAATCGTAGGTATTTCTTCAATCCCGTAAGGATAGTTCACTCCCAATTCCTAGCTTTGAAGATGAAGCCATTGTTGAAGAGAAAATGATCTTTGCTGGTCGGCAAATAAGAAAAGTGACCTGCGGTAGATGGCGGAGACGGGGAAGACGAAGCGGCTTTTCTCGAGAAGGGTTTTGATATCAAGACTAAAAATCTCTTAGATTTATTTCTATTTATATTTACCGCTAATTTTGATGATTTAACATATAAATAATCATTAAAAATACATAGAAAGAGGTGGCTAAGCGCCTGTGTGCTGCTATGAAAAATTGACCTTGAAGAAGAAAATGACGTCACATTTCTCGAGAGGAAGGATTGTTCTTGAGAAGAAATCCAGTAGCACTAGAGTATAACAAGCCTTTGTCTCGAGTAGATATTAGCCTTGTTCTCGAGTAGAGATATCTGGTTCTCGAGTAGAACATTTCTTCTCGAGAAATAATCTCTTTGTACTCGAGAAAGAGTTGTGATGTTCTTGAGAGAAATTGTGTTGTTATCGAGTAGAATGCTTGTACTTGAGAAATGAAGTCCTGAATCTGAAATTATCTGATTTTTGAGGTAATATTAGATCTTGACCTTGCCTGGTACCTTTGCCTTCATTCTCCTTCATCCTTGTTGAGCATGCCAAATTATGTTTTGAAAAACGATTACTTAGCCTCGTCCAGCGGCTTCGTGAAAATATTTTCGATTTGTCGATCAGTTGGGACATATTGCAGATCTATGTCCCCATGCTCCACATGATCCCAGATGAAATGGTATCGTAGCTCTATGTGCTTTGTATGGCTGTGAGAGACTGGATTGTTGGCTATTGCAATCACACTAGAGGTGTCGCAAAATAAGGGAATTTCTTTAACTTTGAGATTGTAATCTTCCAGTTGGTTCTTTTTCCATAGCAATTGTGCACAACAACTGTCGACAGAAATTTATTCTGACTCGGCCATTGAAATTGCGACACAATATTGCTTTTTACTGCTCCAAGATATGAGCCTCCTTCCAAGGAATTGGCAAGTCCCGGAGGTGCTCTTTTTATCATGTTTACTACCTGCAAAGTCTGCATCTGAGAAACCAATTAGTTCGCTATCATTACTTCTTGGGTACCATAAGACAAGATTTGTTGTACCTTTAAGGTATCTCAAAATCCGCTTTGCAGCAGCATAGTGAGATTCCTTAGAGTTCACTTGAAATCTTGCACACACACATATGTTGAAAACATTATATCAGGTCTACTAGCAGTAAGGTAAAGCAAGGATCAATTTGTGCTTTTGTACTTGGTTTCATCGAAAAGATTCCCTTTCTCATACTTGTTTAGAGACATAGTTGAACCCATTGGAGTGCTCATAGAGGTTGCATTCTACATTTCAAATTTCTTAATCAACTCCTTGGCGAATTTTGTCTGAGAGATGAAAATATCATCTTTAGATTATTTCACTTGAAGTCCTAAGAAATACCTCGGCTCTCCGATACTGCTCATTTCAAACTTCCCTTGCATAAGTTTGGAAAACTTTTTGCAGAGGTTGTCATCAGTAGAGCCGAATATAATATCATCGACATAGATTTGCACTAGCAAAATCTAGCCTTTTATTTCCCTAAGAAATAATGTCTTATCTATCATTCCTCTTATGAACTTGTTCTCAAGAAGAAAGTTGGATAGCATCTCGTACCAAGCTCAAGGAGCTTATTTCAAACCATATAAAGCTTTAAACAGAAGGTAAACATGATCAGGAATGTTAGAATCAACGAAACCCGGAGGTTGTTTCACATACACTTCTTCCTTTATGTCACCATTAAGGAAAGCAGACTTCACATCCATCTGATAGACGGTGAAGCCCTTAAGTGCAGCATATGCTAGGAACAACTTAATTGCCTCCAGCCTTGCCACTGGAGCATATTTCTAGTCGAAGTCGATTGCTTCCTCCTGTCGGTATCCTTTGGAGACGAGTCTGGCCTTATTCTTTATGATTGTTCAATCCTCTTCCATCGTGTTCCTGTAGACCCATTTTGTCCCGATTACATTTTTACCTTTGGGTCTTGGAACAAGCTTTCATACTTGGCAACGCTTGAACTGATTCAATTCTTCTTCCATTGTCATTATCCATGATACGTCCAAGTTTGCTTCATCAAACTTGTTCGGTTTAACCTGTGATAGAAAACTCAAGTATAAATTCTCATTAGCTGTACCTATACGAGTTCTGACTCCATCCCGGGGATCTCCTATGATTTGGTCCATTGGGTGATCCTTCAAGTGTCTGAGCTCTAAGATCCTTGCATCTGGTGCTTCTTCAACCACATGAGTGACTTCATCAACTTGAATGGTCTCTTCTTCTTGATCATCAACCTCTTCAATTGGGGTTGAAGTGGTGATCTTGATGAACTTTTCTCCTTTTTCTTCAATTGGCTCATCCAAGTTTAATTCTTTTAACTTTGAACATGCATCTTCAATAAACACACTAAAAGAGCCACCTTGCAACAAGCTCGTCTCATCAAATACAACATGAATAGATTCTTCTACAATCAGTGTTTTTCTATTAAATATCCTATATGCCTCACTATGGCTACTATACCCAAAAAAATACATTCAAACCTCTTTTCACTAAATTTGGTAGTGTGATACTTTCCATTGATAAGGACAAAGCACTTACAAGTAAAGATTCTAAAATATGAAACAATAGGTTTCCTGCCCTTTAGAAGTTCGTAAGGTGTCTTATTATGGTTCTTGTTTATGAGTGCTCGATTTTGCATGTGGAATTTAGTGTTGACGGCTTCAGCCCAGAAGTATTGCACTAGTGAGGCATCACTCAACATGGTCCTGCAGGCCTCTATGAGTGTTCTATTCCTTCTCTCAGCTACTCTGTTCTGTTGAGGAGTACGAGGAGAGGAAAACTCTAGAAAGATACCTAAGCTTTCACAAAATTCTGTCATGGCCCCAAACTTGAACTTTGTTCCATTGTGACATCTGATTTTGACTACGGAACAGTTGTATTCATTCTGGGCCTGCCTGATAAAATTAATAAAGATGTCAAAGGTATCTGACTTGTGTTTTATAAAGAACACCCATGCAAAGCGCGAGTAATCATCAACAATAACCAATCTATAATACTTACCTCCCAAACTTATAACTTGCAGTGGATCGAACAAGTCCATATAAAATAGATGTAAACATCTATTAGAGTCTTTGCCGATAATGCTTTTAAAGATAGCCCTTGTTTGCTTGCCTTTTATACATGCGTGACAGGGTCTATCTTTAGCTCACTTGACAATTGGGACATCTCGTACTAAATTAAGTGAAAATAATTTATTAATAGTTTTGAAATTAATATGTGTTAGTCTCATGTGCCATTGGTCACCAAGAGAAGCACTAACTTTAGCCAAAAAGCACACTAGTGTAGAAGAGTCTATGCAAATGAAATTCAAACAATATATATTCCTACTACGAGTACCTGATAGAATCATTTCCATATTGTCAACCGATTATATCAAACACTTATCTGCAAGAAATTCAACTATGTATCCTTTATCGCAGAGCTGCCTTATGCTTATGAGATTGTGTTCCAATCCTTCAACATAAGCCACATCTGAGAAGGATACACTACTGTTAGAAATTATACCATAGCCTTTAGTAATTCCTTGGTCTGAACCTCCAAAGATGACCTTTGGCCCGTTCAACACTGGATAATAGTTCTGAAGAAGGCTTCTTGTCCCGATCATATGCCGAGAAAATCCACTATCCAAGTAACAGATAGGAATTTTGGTTGCCTTTGGACATACCTGCAATAACAAATCAATTTGCCTTAGAAACCCAAACATGTTTGGGTCTTTGGTCTCTAGTTAGAACACCCCCCCTATGAGTATTAACATTATGAGTGGTCTTTCTCATATTGCTAAATTGAGGAGTTATATAGTTTCTGGAATAAACTAGCAATCAATTACAAAGTGACCATTTTTGCAACAACACCAACAGTTAAACTTGTTGTATCTTTGCCTAAAATTCTCATGCTTGACCTTTTGATATTGTGGTCTAGTAGGGGCATCAGTCTTGAAGGAAGAAGCTTCATGGTGATGGAAACCACATGTCTTCTTCTCCTTGAGAGGCTTTTCCATAATAGGCTTCACTTTTGGTGCCTTCTTGATGTTATGACCATGATTATAAGGGCCATAACTCTGAAGAGTAATTTCTTCATAAGGTTCCTTAAAGACACTTTCACCAAAGTTCCGGGGATGAGTCCATTCTTGGAAATGAGACTTGTGCTCTACATAAGTTGGCCTAACAAAGTGACCATAGGATGAGTCAAGATCAAACTCGTTTGTTGGAAAAATAACTTTCTTAAAAGAATTCTGATCTTGAGGAGCTTTCCCTTTCTCCTTGGCTAAAGCCTTCTTGGCCACCTTATTTTTTTCATTGAGCCTTATTTCTCTTAGAAGATTTACTAGGAGCATCAACATGGCCTAGCACAACACCTTTGGTCTTAGCTGAGAATTCAACAACAAAAGGAAGGACATTCATGGGATTTGAGAAACTTTCCACAAGTTTCTTTTCCACTGCAAGTTGTTCTACCAATTCTTTTATGATCTTCTCCTTCAGATCTAGGTGCTCGAGAGCCTTGTTATATTCTTCAATAGCAGCATTGAAGTTCTTTCTGAGTGAGTCCTTCTTGGCAACTTCCTCTCTCAGAGTGCTGTCTTCATCCTTGCGAGACTTTATCTCTTTGGCTTGAGTTTTCATGACTCTTCGACATTTGTCGTAAGCCTTGATCAACTCTTTGTACTGGGCCATGTGTTCATACTCATCTTCAGAAGAGCTTTCCTCATGATCATGATCAGAAACATCAGATTCAGATAGTGGAGTATGAGAATTTACCTTCCTAGTGAATTGGGGTTCCTATTCATCATCAGTTTGTGGCATTAGCTCGAAGCAGGCTTCCTCTTCTTCACTCGACTCAGATAAGTTAGAGTCGCTAAGAGTCTTGCCCTTCTTGGATACGAGGCTTCTTTCTGTCCTCTTCTTATAATATGAAGATTTCTTTTCCTCTCTCTACCCTCCTTCTTGTGAGAGCAATCAGTGATGATGTAACCTGGCTTATTACAATAGTAGCAAACTATATCAGAATAAATATGTTTAGTCTATTTAGTATTGTACCTATCCTGGCTGCTTGAGCATTTTCTATGTCGATCACCATCATGATGTGATCTTCTGTGCGAGGCATCCTTTCCTCTCCATTGCTTCTTCTTGTTCAAGAATTTCTAGAACTGCATTGAGAGTAGAGAAAACTCTCCTTTAGATAGTTCTGAGCATGAGGTTCTTGGCTCTGAAGTTTCTTCTTCGCTATCTTCCTGTGCAGGAGCAGGTAAAGCATTTTTAATCTTCCTTGAGCTGTCTGCCTTTAGAGCGACAAACTTCTCCCTAGATGACGATCGACTCTTCTCTTCTTTAGCTTTTCTAGAATTGATCTGCAGCTTGTATGACATTAGCTTTTTGAAGAGGTTCTGAGGGCCAGTCTCTGCTAACTTGCCAAACTCCCTGATAGCACAGACTTATTGTCCCACTCCTTAGTCAGGGACCTTAGAAATTTTTCATTCAGTTCACCATTTCTGAAGACCCAGCTATATACTCTTAGGACGTTAACAATTTTGAAGAAGTTTTCAAATGTATCTGCAATTGAGTCCTTTGGTACTTGTCGGAACGCTTCATACTTTTGATTTAATAGGGATCTTCTGCCATCCCTAACTTCTTCAATTCCTTCCATAAGGGTAATAAGATACTATCACATCTCCTTAGTAGATTGACAGTGAATCAGATTCAGCAGCATGGAATCATCGTCTGCACTTGCTATAATATTTCTAGCTTTCTGTTCAAATGAGACAAGTGCAATCTCATCTTTATCTAGATCCATTAATTTCTTAGGAACCCGAATGGTAGGATCTATAATGGAGATGTTCATTGGAATATATGGACCTTCTTCAACAATTATGAAGATCCATGGACCACAGCTTCCATAAAGAACTTAATCCTTTCTTTCCACATGGGAAAGTTAGTCTTTGTGCACAGGGAAGCTTTGCAAAATCCTTGGCCATGCCTATGCTTGCATGACTCAAAAGACAACTTTGGGGCAGATCTGTTCAAGGTGTTAACCTTTTTATGAACAACCTGACTCTGATACCAATTAAAAATATTTTAAGTTGTCTTACCTAAATCACCTAGAGGGGGTGAATAGGTGAGTTGTGCGTCTTTTATGGAAAAACAAATTTTACAATCTATGTACAGAAAAGAAACCAAACAATCAAAAATGACATCAAGAATTATAATCGTTCCGCAACCTTGGGTACATCCACTTTCGACTCACCGATCTAGCAAAGCACTATACTCAGCTACTCCACTAATCTCAGATTGAAAACAATCCTACACCTCGGAACAACGTTCCTACAACTCGATCCTAAATCTGGATCTACACTCGAAAGTTAAAACTTCCTACAATAACTCGGAGAAAATAACTCCCACAACTCTGAGCAAGATCTCCTACAAGAATAAAATGAAATAGCAAATACAAACAGTGACTTATTCTCAGATCTGAAATCATTCTGACTGTTCTTCTTCCTTTAAGTTTTGAGACTTTATCAGAATTTGTTGAAGAAGAATCAGTAATCTCTGGATCTGAAAATCTCTGGGCTCACACGATTAAATAGAAGATCTGTCATTGACAATAATCTCGATTTGTGAATCAATCTTCTCTGAATCAATCTGAATCGAAATCGCCTTGGTGATTAAGAAGAAGATCGATGGCTCTTGATTTGGAAAGAAAGAACGTATTCAGAAAGCCTAGAAAAATACTTCTTGCGGCACCCGAAATTCTTCTTAAAATCTTCTTAAAACTTCTTAGGGTTAGTCGAAAATGACAAGACCTTATATAGAATTACCCTAACGGTCATAATCAGAATTAATGACATCCACGTGGACCAATAACGCATTAATGATGTTTGAAATAACCATCTGTCTGGACTTATCAATTTTCAGAAAAATCAGAACGGGTGTTCTCGAGAAGAAGGCTTTTACTCGAGAACAAATGAATTCTTTTACTAGAGAACAATACAGAAGTTCTGGAGAATAAAACTTAGAAAAACTTTTTGTGGATAAAGAAAACAGCGTTCTCGAGAAAGAAGTAAATTACTCGAGAAAAATAGTTTATAGTTCTCGAGAAGAATTATTTTGGTACTCGAGAACAAAAGGCTGTCTCGAGAAAAATACATTGAAAAATATGTGGAGGTAGAAAACAACAATATCGAGAATGAAAAGAAGTAAAAATCATATTTTGTTCTCGAGAAAGGACATCCCGGTACTCGAGAACAAATAGTCATCGCGAGAACAAAAGTTTGGCTCTCGGGAAAGGTACACTGGGTCTCAACAAATACCTCCTGCATCTCGAGAAAAGAATATAGACTTCTCAAGAATAATATTGGTCTTCTCGAGAAAAAGACTTAGAAAAACATTTGTCTGGAAAACAAACATCCCGAGAAGAAATGTCATATATTACTCGAGAGCAAAAGACTTTCTCGAGAACAGCAAGAAGCTTTCTCCAGAAAAACTTCTGTTACTCGACATGAAAACAAGTCTTACTTGAGAATAATCATAAGTCCTTCTCGAGTACAAATATAGTGCTCGAGAAAAAGGCTTAGACTTTTTTTGAAAACTTAAAATCTTAATTATTCACAAAAATCAGCATCCATCTTTTCTCTTGCCCTTAGTGCTTGAAAAGGAAGTGTGTTCCAATAGAGAGGCTACACATGAGTCAACACCATGGATCACACAATGACGGATTATATTGTATGGTCCTGTGTTTGGAGACTCATTGTGGACTGACATTGGTCTAGACTTAGCAATTAAGTCCTGTAAACACTTAACAAAAAGGGCATCAAATACAAACTTAATTCATCTTAGTTTAAGGGTGACTTCATAGAAATCTGGGCTATTGTGGATGCAATACCCCACATGAACTCAAGCACACATAAAGTACATTATGTGTGTATGTCATTGACTCGTTTGACTTCTTACAAATCTGGGATATTGGGATCAATATACCCAACAACAAGCCTAGGCATATGATAGCTGACTGCCTAGAGAAGAGGAAGGAGGCTGAGGAGAAGAAGCAGCACCAGCACAAAGGAAAGAAGCAGAAGTCCTACATTGCCAAGAAGGAAAAGAGCTGGACAGACACATCATCCTTTGTGTCTGAAGAAGAGGAAGCCTACATTGGGCTAGTTACTACTGCTACTAATGATAAAGCTGTTGCAGCAGAAAAAGTTAATCCTACAGTGAGGATAGGAATCAGGGTCCCTCTTACACTATCAGATAGTGACTCAGTGGTGGATGAAGATACCCACATCTACAGAGGGCTGATGGCAATGACAGATGAAGAGGGCAGCCAGGATCAGCATGGTTAATGCAAGGTACATTCATTACCTAATTTAGCTTCTCTGTCTGAGTATGAGACCAGTACTTGCTTAGTAGCCTCTTCATCTAGTGGTGAAGAAGATTCTGGATCTGAAGGAGGTATCAATCAACTAATGTACAAGTATGGAGAACTTATGAATGACTTCAAGAAGGTCAAGAAGTTGTCTAAGAAGCAGGCTAAAGAGATTTCATTTCTTAATCTTGTGTTTGCCCAGCAGACTGCAACAGCTAATCTGCTGGACCGAAAAGCTCGGGAAATAAGCCAACTGAAGTCCCTCCTGAACATCCAGATAGCCTCCATAAAGAGCAAGAACTGTCTCATCAAGAATCTTGAAGATAAGATTGAGAAGGAGAAAAGAATAGTGTTTACCTTTTCTAAGCCAAATATAGTACTACCCTTGATAGACACCTTCTTTTCTAAAAAGGGTAAGAAGGTGTTGGGATTCAAGGGAAGAACAAGAGTTGACCTTTCCAAAAGGAAGGGCAAAGCTCCAACTCCACCTCAGCCTATTGCTTCCAAGCCTCCCATTCCTTTTAGAAAAGTTCTGTTACCTTCTAACAGGTATGACCAAGAAAGCGCCTGTGTTCACTGGGAGAAGGGTTATTCATTTGGGGTGAACAAATATGTTCACTGCCGAGGTGAAAGCTCTAGCCGGGTGAGTGTCTTTGCAGCTACAAATGAGAAATTTCAGATGGCCCAACCCGAACAATTTGTTTTTGGTTCTTCAGCACCAACACTCAAGAATGTTGTTGCTGACAAGCCTCTGAATCTGACAGCTAAGGGTCAGACTAAGTCAAGTCTAACAGTCAGGATGATTTGGGCATTTCTGATGCCATCAAAAGCATGCTCTCTAAAAAGAAGCTTACTGCTGATAGAACTCAGAGTAGACCAAACAAGACAGCTAGAAGACTTAACTTCAGTCAAATTCTAGCTGAAAGAAATAAGAAAAGGGCTGCAGCACATCTTCCCTCTATTAGTACTACTACCAATAAAGTTGCTTGGCCTACACATAAGAGAAGATATAACATACATGATTGTTGGTGTTGTGGTAAGATTGGACATTTTCTCATTGACTACTTGCACAATCCCAATGTGGCCAGAGCTAGGGTCAGTCCACCAGTCAGAAATTCTACTGGTAGACATGTTCATTTTGATACTAATGTGCACCTAGGACCCAATATATATTGGGGTCCTAAGGTAAAGTACATTGTGTATTGCAGGATAGTCCAAGTTGTCATACTCCTATATGATACTTGGACAGTGGTTATTCCAGGCACATGACTGGAACAAGGAGCAACTTAAAGGAATTTATTATAGTAAAAGATGGACCAAAAGTCATCTTTGATGGTTCAGATAGAAGTGTAACCAAGGGATACAGTAATATCACCAATGGCATAATCACCATCACCAATGTGGCTTATGTTGAAGGGTTGCAACACAACCTTATAAGCATAAGACAGCTCTTTGAACTTGGCTATGTCATTGTTTTTCACAAGGATGAGAGCCTAATAAGGAAGTCAAGTGACCAAGAGGTCATCTTGACAGGCACTCGGAGTGGGAACGTTTATTGCTTAAACTTTTTATGTCTTGATACAGATTCTCCTATCTATTTAGTGGCAAATGATAAAGTCTCCTACTATGTTCAGTGGTACAAGAGACTAGCTCATTTGAATTACAAGACTATTGGTAAGCTCATTAGTCAAGGGCTAGTTAGAAATGGTCCCAATATGAAGTTTTTCAAAGAGGGCATTTGCTCCTCTTGCCAAAAGGTCAAGCACACTAAAGCGTCCTTCAAGAGCATTGGGGCCAAAGATTCTGTGAGGTGCATATACCTCCTGCATATGGACTTCTTTTGTCCTATGCCAGTTCATAGTCTTGGTAGGAAGGTCTACACCCTTATCGTGGTTGATGACTTTTCCAAGTTTGCTTGGGTATTCTTCCTAAAGAGAAAGAATGAAATCCTTGATATCTTCACAAAGTTTGTCAAGCAAATTTAGAATGAGTTAAACAGCTCTGTGGTCAAAATCAGAAGTGACCATGGGACTGATTTCAGTCTGATAACATGACAAGATTCTGTGAAGAACATGGGATTCTTCTCCTCACCTAGAACACCCCAGCAAAATGGGATTGTTGAGAGGAAAAATAGGACTCTTATAGAGGCTGGTAGAACACTGTTGATTGATACAACTCTTCCAGAATATTTCTGGGCTGAGGCAATAAATATTGCATGTCAAGTCCTCAATAGGGCCTCTATCACCAAAAGCCCTTAGAAGACTGCCTATGAGATCTTGGAAGGCAGAAAACCAAAACTGACCTATCTCATAATCTTTGGTAGTATGTTCTATGTGCTTCATAATGGAAATTCCTATGTGACTAAGTTTGCTGCCAAATCCTTTTATGGAATCTTTGTTAGGTACAACAATCATAGAAAAGCCTATAGGATCTACAACTTGAAAAGCCAAGTTTTAGAAGAATCAGTTCATGTAGTCTTTGATGTTTCTACTATGATTTACATGGAGCTACCAAGCTCCTCTTATAGTACTGTAGGTACAGAACAGATGATGGACAAACTGACCATCAAGGAAGCATCTCCAATTATACAGGATGAAGTGGATACTCCAAAAGATCTACCAAATACACTGAAAGTGGAGCAAGATCAACTAGAGGCAGCACCTGAAGCTGAACCTGTTGCTGAAGAAAGACTGCCTCCTGCAGTCAGACACATAAGAGATCATCCAGCTCACCAGATCATTGGTGAGGCAAGACAAGGACTATCAACAAGCATCAGAAGTCAGAATATTAAAATGTACTCAAGCTTTCTATCCCAGGTGGAGACCAAGAAGTTTGAATAAACCAACATAGACCAGCATTGGATTGGAGCTATATAGGAGAAACTGAACCAGTTCAAGAGGTGAAAGGTCTGGAAGCTAGTTCCCAGACCACAAGGACATAATTTCATTGGAGTCAAGTAGATTTACAGAAACAAGCTTGATGAAAATGGCATTATAATCAAGAAGAAAGTCAGACTAGTGGCTAAGGGGTACAGGCAAGAAGAAAGCATTGACTTTGATCAAACCTTTGCCCCTGTAGCAAGATTGGAGGCCATCAGACTATTCCTTGCATATGCTGCACACAAGGCATTTAGGATCTACTAGATGTATATGAAGTCAGCCATTCAGAATGGTGACTTAAAAGAGGAAGTGTATGTTGAGCAGCCTCCAGGTTTTGTTGTTCCTAACTCACCTGATTATGTTTATAGACTTAGGAAAGCTCCATATGGGCTAAAGCAAGCCATTAGAGCATGGTATGAAACTTTTCCAAGCTTCCTCATTGAGAACAAATTCTCAAGGGGGAAGATAGACAGGACCCTTTTCCCAAGGGAATCTAAGGGTAAGATCATCCTAGTTCAGATCTATATAGATGAAATCATATTTGGATCTACTAATGATAACCTATGCAAAACGTTTACTAAATTTATGTAGGGGAAGTTTGAGATGAGCAGCATGGGTGAACTTAAGTTATTCTTGGGCCTCCAAGTAAGACAGACTAATGATGGCTTGTCCATATCTCAATCTAAGTTCACTAGGGAGTTGATAAAGAAATTTGGCATGGAGAACTCCTCCACCATGAGAACTACCACGGGGTCAAGTATGCCTGTAGGAAATGATGAGGTAGGGAAACATATTGAGAAACTTTATATAGAGGGATAATTGGCTCCCTTATATATCTGACTACAAGTAGGCCAGACATCATGTATGCTACAAGTTTTTGTTCTAGGTATCAGGCTTGCCATAAAGAATCACACTACTATATAGTTAAGAGAATCTTGAGGTATCTTAAGGGCACACCAAATCTTGGCCTATAGTACCCTAGGAATGGGGAGTTTGAACTAACGAGATATTCAGATGCAGACTTTGCAGGCTGCAAAGACAACAGGAAGAGCACGTCTGGCACCTGCTAATTTTTAGGAGGAAGACTTGTATCTTGGAGCTGCAAGAAACAAACCAGTGTTGCAATATCTACTACAGAGTCAGAGTACATCTCAAAAGGTAGCTGTTGTGCTCAGTTGCTATAGATCCAGCACCAGCTTCAAGACTACAACCTCTAGATAAGTAGAAATTATTTATTCTGTGATTCTACTAATGCAATCTCAGTTGCTAAGAATCCTGTATCCCATAGCAGGACTAAGCACATAAAGATTTGATTTCATTTCATTAGGGAGCATGTGGAATGTGAAGACATCACCCTTGAGTTTATTTCAACACACAAATAAGTGGCTGACATATTCACTAAGCCACTTGATGAAGCTAAGTTTAACACCTTTAAATTTGAGTTGGGTATGTTAAACTTAATATAACTTCAGTTGCTCCTCATCTATTTGCAAGCTATTTGGTATTTTGCAGATGGAGTTATTCTTTAAAGAAATGAAGGTTCTCCAATTGAGGGGGGGTGGGGCATGTCCAGCACAACTCCAACAATTCTCTGATGTCTAATTGAGGGGGAGCAGATGATAAGATGATCAAATGAATCCTATCCGCTATTTTCTGAAGTCAAAAGGGGGGAGGAAAATATGATCAGATGATCATATTAATGCTAATAACAGCAATTCAGAGGAAGCAACAACTGGTGCAGTAATGTTCCATTCTGCAGGCTAGGAAGTGTGGTAACTATTGTTCACTTATCAATTTCATAGTTTTTATGTTTAATGCTGCTTTGTTCTATGTTTGTCATTGACTCCGTTACTTAAGAGTTTTGACTTACTCAAATAGTGGGATTTTGTTGGGTCCATTGCCCACAATATCCTTGATTTGAGGAAGTCAATCTTGGCAATGATATACATATATTAGTAGATGACAGTGATGTGACAGATAGCCTATGTAGCTAAGTCAAGAAAACTCTGACCTACGATTTGGTTTGAGAAAATTGACTTAGTATAATTTCGTCGAAGTAAGTTCAAAGTTCGTCGAGCTGAGCAAATTGTTTGTCGAACTATGCTCAGAGTTTGAGAAATTTGGCCACGTCTAAATTCGTCGTACTGAGCTCAGAGTTTGTCGAGCTGAGCTCACTGTTCATCGAACTTAGTTCTGCATTCATCGAACTCAGTTCAGAGTTAGGTAAAGTTGCCTGAGACAGTCAACGCATATGGTTTAAGAGCCAGAAAAGTGGCCCAGTCCACAGACGTTGAGTGAAGGTCATTCACTCTATGCCATAGCCTCATAAGTGTTGAGTAACAATAAGTCAGTCAAATCCAGTACTTTTATAGAATATTGAAATTTGGCTAAGACATAAAGCGTTGAGTGAGGCGTGGTCACTCAACGCTCTCAACGCCATGACACAGAATATGTTAATGTAAAAGGTGTTGAGTGTAGCATGCCCACTCAATGCTGTCAATGCTTATGTTGTTGAAGAAGCAGAAATGGCTAAGGCAGATGGCATTGAGTGAGGAATCTTCACTCAACTCTCTCAACGTCATGCATGTAGAAGAGTCTGCTGAAAGGGTTAAGGCAGAAAATGTTGAGTGTGCTTTACTCACTTAACGCTATCAACGCCAAGTGAAGATATAATTTTGTCTAAGTAGTTTGGCATTGAGTTTTCCTCACTCACTCAACGCTAAGCAGCACAAAGCTTAAAAAGTATGTTGATGTTGAGTGAAGCTGAATCACTCAACGCCCAGAAATAGATTTAAAATCTAAGTCATTTGGCATTGAGCAAAGCTCATTCACTCAACGCCTATACTACTGATGCTTGAATTTTGACCAAGTCCTGAGGTGCTGATGTCAGCAAGTCAAAAAGTCAACAATATTCAAATTATTACCGGCAAAGTCACAGTACAAAACAAAAGGCACCGCATGTCTACATTACGACAGATAGGGGTTAAAGCATGATGCAACTGAACACTGTAGGTGGGGCCCACAGATCTCTAAGAGCCGTAGATCAACGGACTATAATAGGAGGAGATAGGACAAGACGCAAGATAACTTTTCTAGGGATTCATCAATAAAAATAGTTAGCAGCTGACTTCATCTTCCTCACCGTTGCTGCATGTAAAAATCTTGACGAACTCCAGAAGAAAGGTTCTGAAAGCTGTGTCGTTTCAATCTGGCACAGTAGGATCAGATACAGTTCTAAAGAGAGAAGAACCTTCAGCCTAAGTCAGGTTCAGTTAGATGTTTGAAAATTGAAGATCAACAGAACTTCAGTCTTCTACAACAAGTTCAGGAGTAAGCTACTGAGTTACTCCAGCAAAGTTTTCTCTGCAGTTCGGAGAGATAGAGCATAGATTCTATGATCGAGTTATTGACACATTAAAATTTTCATGTGTCAATGTTAAATAACTTACTTCTTGTTTTAGGATACTTCTGGATCTGAGCTGTAGGGCCTTTTGGCCTGAGGTAGGTAACAAGTGTGTCACTGAGTTGTAGGTGCCTTGAAGGGCATTGAGGTAGGTACTTGGAAGGGTACTAAGCTGTAGGAGTGTTGCAGCACTCTAAGAGTAGTGCCTTGTGCCTAAAGTTATAAGGTGATGCATTGGACGGCAAGCGTACTGATTGCACAAGTAATATAAAATGGGTGAATTTCCCCAAGTATCGATCTCTTCAAGGAACACAGTAAGGTGGAGTTAATTTCGAGGGGGACTTGAGATTAAAGTTCTTTGGTCGGAGTTAACTAAGGGGGATTTTGAAGTTTGCGGAAATAGAAAATAAAACACAAAAAACTACTCCTATGCAAAGCCGCCATGCGATACTTCGCTAGGCGACATGGCTGACTACACGGGCCACTATGCACCGAATCACTAGGCGGATGGACGAGTAGGCTTGCAGATGAGGTGGTTATAATGGCGGAATGCGGGTCGTGAGCACCTCTTTGCTTCGCACGCCACTAGCAATTGCTAGAGCCGCAAAATCGGACGTGGCGGATGGAAATAAAGGCGCACATCAAGCAAATAACAAAAATACAAAATCACATAGATATGATTGAATACAAACATTTTACAAACTAAACATACTTCATCAAATACAATAGATTAAGCTACACTATAAACAACAAGAGAAGAAAAGTGTGCGAAATCGACCGGATCCGTAGTCTTGCGAAGGATTCACGGAAGGAATCGCCGGGTTGTCAATCTGAGTTCTAGCTCGGTCCTCAACTACGTCCGGGGTAGAGGAGGCTGTCACTCACTCCCAATGGACCCGTCTTCTTTGTGTCACGAATCGGTGGAGGATGGAACAAACTTCTCCTAGCTTGATGGAGAATGCTAGATCAAACTCTCCTTGAATCTCAAGGATGAAGAAGGAGGCCGAGAGGAAGGTCGGGCTTGAATATGGCATTGAAAGCTTTCCCAGAGCACCTCCATAAGGTGGAAGATGAAGGTAAATGGCGGAAGTCGTCCTTGTAGGCGAAAAACGGCGGAGAAGAAAGACTCTTCTCAATGGAGGAAAATCTGCACTTTAAATAGAAGCGGGTTAGACAAATAGGCACGCACGGTTTGGCGCACGACCGTGCGCTAACCGTGCGTAATTAACTTACAGGCCCAACTTGCGGAAGATGAAGCGTTGACCCGTGTGTTTTTCTGCGTGTACAGGCGCTTCTGCCCGTGCATGGAGGAAATCGTACGGGTAGAGACAAAAAGCATGAAAGCAAGGAAGGGAGGTGGAACCGTGCGTTTCACTCGCGTATGGGCGCTTCCGCCCGTGCGTGAACAAAGCGCACGATTAACCACAGAAAGCTACAAATAAGAAGATACAGGAAAACTGTGTGTTTCCTTCGCACACGGTGTCGAAGAAACCGTGCCTCAACCGTGCGTTAAGAAATTCATCGAGCTCAGTTCGACTTTTCTCCTGCACAAATAAAATGCACGATCGCGAAGAACCATGTGCTAAGAAAATGCATGACCGTGTGTTTTCCTCAATTCAGAAATCCTCCCTTGCTGAAAACGCACTGCCTACACAGTTAAACCAAAACATGGAGCACTAGCATCCAACAACAATACACAGCATAAAAGAAACAAAAAGAACCATGAGGAGCACCATGTGCTTACCCCCAATAATAAAATGCCCAATTTCACGCCCATGGGCCAAAACAGTGCACTTAGCGTGTATAAAAGAAATATCAACGATAACAAACTAAAATTGAAGTGCAAATGCGTAAAAACTAGCACAGATGAGTCTGAAAAACACTATATAAATTGGACTCATCATAAGGTTGAAAAGCCTGAGCTATAGGCCTTAGAGATAAGGCTGAGGTAGGTGGTTTGAAAACCACTGAATTGAAAGAGCACTGCAGGGCTCTGAGGTAGGAACCTTTGTGGTTTTGAGGTGGGGTTCTGAAGAGAACCTGAGTGTAAGGCTTAGGGCCTGAGGTGTAAGCTCTGAGGAGCATTTTAGAGGAGTTTGGGCCTTGACTAACAGGAAGTTAGCAAGGTGGGAGGAGAGTGGATGTACCCATAATTTTGGGGATACGCTATAAAATACTTGTGTGCTTTTTTGTGTGTGTTTTTTATTTGTAGGTACATAAAAAGCTCTAATCACATAGAAACTCAAGAAGAAATAAAAAGAGATAACAAAAGACCTAGACAAATCAATTCACCCCCCCCCCCCCTCTAGGTTGCTAGCTACCTTGTATACAAGAACTTTGAAGTGGTATTGCAGGGAGGTTACTCAAAAAGTATTTAATAATCTGAGTGAGCTCCAAAGGTAGCTATAGTTAAGTGATCATGAGCTCTGGAGAGAGCCAGAGAGAGCTAAGTTCAATGAAACTTCCCATCTGTAGGAAGAAGTATTTTGGAATACAAAAAGAGTGGGTGAGACTATTCATGGAAGCCTATGATCCCCGAATTTTTGTAACAGTCAAGGAGCAACCTTTCATCCCAATGAAGGTCTCTGTTCTGAATGCTAATGACCACACCCCAAAGACATACTATGATATGTCCAAGGATGAAATCATCCTTGTTGGACTGGAAAAGAGAGCTTGGAATATTATTGCTAGTTTTGTTGATGACCCAACATTTCTGAATCTAATTCACTGCAAGACCTCCAAAGAGATGTGGGACACACTTGTGGTCTACATGGAGGGAACTGAAGAAGTGAGGGATGATAGGAAGTCTCTGCTCAACCAAGAGTATGAGGCCTTCAGGCAAAAAATGAAGGAGAACATAACTGCTTGTTATGAAAGATTCTTCAAGATCATAAATGAGTTAAAGACCTATGGGAGGGTCTTCAATAATTATGAAATAAATGACAAGTTTCTCGTATCTCTCATTAGAGACTGGTATACCAAGATCTGTGGCATAAGAGAGGTGGCTAAGCTTGCTGATACTCCTCCTCAAATTTTGTTTGGAAAGCTGCTCTCCTATGCGATGCAGCTAGATTCCAGGAAGGAGAAGGAGGCCTCCAGGAAATCCCTATCCAAGGAAAATTTTAAATTTTGTCGAGCTCAACTTGAAGTTCCTCGAGCTTAGTTAGCAATTCATCGAGCTCATCTTACAAATCGTCGAACTCAGGTCAACACTTGTTAAGCTAAAGCCAGAAAAATCAACTAAGGCAAAAAGTGCTGAGACCGCTGAGAAGATCAGAGTTAGTCGAGCTCAGCCCACAGATCCTCGAACGCAGCTAAAGCCAAACAAACTTACTAAGGAAAAAAGCTCTTAGACAGTTGAGATAACTGAGAAGAAGGCGTTGAGACCGCTGGGACAGCTGAGATTGATGAGAAGAAGGCGTTGAGAGAACTGAGATAGCTGAGACAAAACTAACTGAATTTCTCTAAGTCTAGAAGCATTGAGTGAAGCAGGTTCACTCAACTCTTCTAATGAAGAAGGAACCACTGAGACAAATCCAACGAAAATTCACAAGTCCAGAAGTGTTGAGAGCCAAGATAGATGGCATTGAGTGACTTAACATAACTCAAAGCTTCATGGATTTTTAGATTATTTTCTAAGTCTAGATGGTGATGACCATTGCTGACATCATCAAAGTCAACTTACATGTAGCCGTTGCGGGAAAGCTGCAGTGGCGCCGAAACCTGCCTTGTCCATTTCTGAAGAAGGTGGGGCTCACCAAACCTTTGTTGGGGCCCATATACTAGTGTGTCATTGATTCAAAAAAACGTATATAAAAAATAAAATGAAAAGGGATTAGGGAAACAATCAACGAACAGAAAATAAAAGAGATTGAACGAAAAAATAAAATTAGAGGCGGATGGACATCATCTTCTCCACCAAGCTTGATAGCTAAAGTCCAACAGGGATAGCCGCAAGGCAAAGGAAGTTAGCTGATGTAACATCCCATTTCCAACTAGACCACTAAGGGTGGTTTTGGACATGACTAGGGCATAACAAAACCCTATGAAACTAAAAGGGGCCAAGTGATAGAAGGCCAAGGTGACAATCACCTTGGTCTACCTGTGGCACAAACTCATCACAAACCTAGGGCTTGAACTTAGGGCTTCACCATGACTCCATGACCCCACCACAACATCACTAACCTATCAGAGGGTCCACTAGAGCCCTAAGGGTCCATTAAAGTCAACCCAAAGTGGCTAATTTGACCTAGGACCACCATAGGCCTAAATTGGGCAAGGTGCGCTTGCAAGGGGTAGTTGGCCTCTAATGTGCCCAACCAACCTTGACCAGGTCTTCCTAGACCTAAAGTGAGGTCAATGGGTCACTAAGGACACATTGGGTTCGGTCCTAGAGGCCAAGTTGACCCAAGTCAACTATAGCCCCTAATCTGGTCAAAGTACCCTTACTAAGGGTAGGTGAACTCCAAGGTGCAAGGTAACCCTACATAACCCTTCCTAGACCTCAGGGGAAGCCATGGGGTCACCAAGGACTACTTTGGGTCAACCCAAAGGGTCATGTTGACCCAAGTCAGCACTAGTCCTAAAGAGGTCAAAGTGCCCTTACCAAGGGACAAGTGACCTCCAAGATGCCAAGTCAGCCCTATCCAACCCTACCCAGGCCTTAGGGGAGATCAATGGGTCACCAGGGACTCTTTAGGGGCAACCAAAAAGGTCAAAAAGACCAAGGTCAACCCAAGCCTACCTTGGGTCGACCTAGCCCAAATAGGCTATCCCAAGTTTAAGCCTCCTCATGTGGAATCTTTAGGAGATGATGTGTATGGATAGGCTGCCAATAGACCTCCAGGTTGACCAAGTCAACTTGGTGACCAGGAGAGAGGATGAGCTTCATTTCCATGGTTATGGAGGAGAGAGGAAAATGAAAGAAGTGGGAAGGAAGGGGCTCAGCCAAGGGGAGGCCAAAGGCCACCTTTAATGGCTGAATTCAACTCCCCCCACGGAAAGGGAGAAGTTTCCAGCCATTTCCCTGGCCACCAAGGGCCTGGTTCAGCCCCCCTACCATGGACCAACATAGACATTAATGGCCTTAATGACCATTGATGATCCAGCCTCTCCCCTCCCCATCTGAGGCTTTAAACACTTTCAGTGGGCCGAGAGGAGGATTTCCCAATCCTTACCTGAAGAAACCGAGCCTCCCCACTGTGTAGTTGCAAAACCGAGCGGCGCCGCCTTCAAAGATGGCTTTCTGGCGATCTTCTCCACTTCAGGCTGCCGACAAGGTCCTCCTCCACTCCTTCTTTCATGGGTAGTTCTTACGAATCTTTAGGGCCAAGGTCCGGGCTCAATTGAGCCCGATCCAAAGGGAAATTTTCCTAGTTCTTCCTCAAAAACGCAACCATCGGGATCGTCGGAATAGGGCTCTCCGGCAGCTGTGACGCCGCCTGGTGATAGCCACCACCTTAACGAAGGTGATGGTGGCGGTGGCCGGCCGGGGAGGCGAATAGATGGCCGGCGGCAGCCGCTTGAAATTGGCCCAGGAAAAATAAATCCTGGTCGTCGGCTCAAGGTAGAAGATGAAGGGATCCCGTCCAATTTGTGCCAAGATTCGTGCCATATTATATTTCAAACTATAGTATATAAATTTCTGAATATTTAATTATGTCACAGATTTTGTATTTATTGGTTTTAATTTTTAAAAATACTTACGTGCTGTTTCATAAACCATGGTCAACATAAACTTTGTAGCTTGGAGGGTCTAGTTTATGTCAAAATTGATTTGAACCCATTTGAGTGCTGGTTTGACCACGGCACTCATTTTGGTGACGTTTATCCCTAGGGCTATCCTGAGATTCAAATGGATGAAAACCCTTCCTCCCTTGTCCAAATGACCTGAGATTTGTGCAGGGAGTCTACCCTAGCTATACCTAGGGACTGTCCAAAATTCAGAATTTTTGGAAAGTATTTTTCTATAGTTTTTTGAAAAATTAAATAATCCATGAATAAATTAATTAGGTGTTCTAAACATCTCAAAACTCCCCCAAATTTGGGTGGTTAGTCTTAGAGGGCATGTTAGGGCCCTGGTAAACCTTTCATCTCATTTTGAGATGTTTTGGTTAGGTATTGATACAACCCTAGGTTGACCCCTTTTAGGGTTAAATAGGTCAAGCATCCCCATTGGGTTTTGAGTGGTCAAATCACCTCAACAGAGGTTGATGTTTTGGCCACTGACTTTTTGTAGTATGACTCACCCTCCAATGGAATTTGGGGTGGTTAAGAGTAGGGTAGCCCTAGAACCCTAGGGTAGGTTCCTTAATGGAGATTTTTAGGGTTTGAAGATCATAGGGTCATATGACCATGGAATGACTTGAAAATTTGTGGGGAGGACCATAGTATTAGTATAGTTCTCTGGTTAAAATTTTAGGGAATTTGGAAGCATTAAACTCCCTCAAAACCCTAACCCTAGTTTAGGGCACAAACCTTATAGTGATAGAAAATGTCGCAAAAACTCTTTGAAAAGTGATGAGGTCTGGGTTGAGTAATTTTTGAGGTCAGTACAAGCTCTGGAGATTTTGTTATGAATTTAGGATTATTATTTTGGATACTTCATTAACAAATTGGTAAATTGTGTTATTTACTTAGAAATTTATTAGAAGAAACTATTTTTTGGAAATTGATGAAATTTAGACAGAGGACTATATATTATGTTTTTAAGCTCTGTGAATTTTTTATAGAATTTTGGGATGATTATTTTTAAGGGTTGCTTCATTAAGTATGGTTTCCCATGAAAATATAATTAAATTCATTTTGGAGTCTACCAAGTCTATAAAATTCTAATTTTTGTACAATGATCTTTTCTGAACAATATTAAGGTTTTGTAATTTTTACATAATTTTCTGATGAGTAATTTTGGTACTTCCTTCTTTACATATGATTAAGGGAATTATTTTGGATAAATTAATTAGAGGTCAAATAATCTCTGAAAAATTATGGAAATTAATATCTAGTATATATCTCTGTTATTTAGTGATCAAAAGTTTTGGGTGGCCATTACTTGAGTAGATCATATAGTTCATGTTCAAAATTGCCCATGGCCAAACATTTGGGAAAATTCAATAAATATCAAATTAATTAGAAAAATTATGGATCTCTGATTTTAGACTAAATTTGTAATGATAGACCTCTGGTAAATTTTATTGGAGATTTGGAAGACAATCATGGGTTCTTTTGATGTTATAACGATGACGCGCACACATGTGCTCACCACCACTTAAAAAGAATTTTCCCATGAATTTATTTTAAGCCTGACCGAAACCAGCAGTCTGATACCAAATTGTAACACCCCCTATCTGTCGCATAGCATATAACAGTAGGTCCGGTCGGGGCCCGACGCCATATACCACAGACAGACCGGGTGGTTACTCAAAGGAATACCATCCAACTAATATCAACGTCCTACACAGAGTCATTCTAGCGGAAGCAATTATTAAAAGTTGCAAATTAAAGAACCCAGCCACAAGCATGAATGTCTACTACAAAAGACAAAAGGAATGAAGTACAATACACAAGTACATGCCTTATGGGCTTACAATTGTTTACCCAAATATAAGTGTTTTCTAAACCCCGGCACGCAAGACGGTCACACATGAATAAAACAAGTAAACACTCAAATTAGGCCTTCGAGGGCCTGCTTCACAACTTGGGCTTTGGCCCGCTATTTACCGCTTGGCTCTGCAGCACCTGCAAGTAACAATCCACCGCAATGGTGGTAAATAAAGGCAACGGTCAGCTATGTTGACCAAATTATAACGATCTAACCCCCAAACTCGGTGCGGCGATGCTCCTTCCCTGCACTTTGTTAGCATAACAAAGCAGTATAGAGTAATAACACTACATCTCATGCACGGCCACACACCTCGTGCTCTCAGGGCACATTCTCGGTGAACCGGTCAACGTCATGTCAATTTAAGCCATAGACATCTCGGTCTCACCACCGCCACTAGGATGACCAATCTTGCGAGCATTTTTGTCTTCCCGGCATGGGTGACGTCAATTTAAGCCCTAGACCGTCGAAGACCCTCATCTATGCCAACGGCTCCCAGCGAGCAACATAGAGCTGGTACGGTTCTGCCTGACCCGTTGCTCACAACGAAATGTCAATTTAAGCCATATGCGCGGGTCAAACCTCCTCGAGTCCCATTTCCATCACATACTTCACATAACCTGGTTATGTTCAAGTTGGCTCCCAGGCCACGATATTGGCAGAATCACCCATCTACCCTGTTTTCTGGGTGCACATTGGAGTTAGTCCCCAAGGCTCCCTGTTGAAATTTACCGCGTAGAAAACCCGAAAAACAACCATTCGCGCGGAGTCTTCTCCGGCCATTCATGCAATGCAACATCACCGATCTAGACCAACTTGCCCGGGTAGGCTTCACACATCATGCCTATGTCCGATTCTCGATTACAGACTCTACATGTAAACAACGGGGACTATTCATGTCTACCCGAAGGAACGCCTCAACTCCCTACAAACTCACGAGAGCGGGCTTCTTATGCAAAGGAAAAGAGGACTTCACATGTCCTAGGATGAGAATCATTTCCTTAGCATTTTTCCTTAGCGCCATGGAAATCTATGCGGGTGAAAAGCACAGCAATCTCCTTGCCTCCGAAGCTCCGCCGGTGACCGGATCTAGCCTCCTTTCTTCTTCCTTGCTATCCCCTCTCTCTAAACTTTAGAAAGTGAATAACACAAGTGAAATGGGGTTTTCAATGCCCTAAACCCGGGTATATCCGAGAAAGAACAGTCCCCAGCCGTCGGAACCCAAAATAATGAAAAGGACGGCCACGATCCGGAACTGAAATGCAAAATCTGGGCCGAACAAGGCCTGTGACACACCTGTGTCCAGGGCTGTGTTCCACATTCACCGTCGAAACCAACTAATCCTAAAAAGAAGACAGGCACCCGACACGCCCGTGACCAACTTGACACGCCCGTGTCATCCTGAACACGGTCGTGTCCTGTGCCGTGTTACTCCGTAGACACAGGACCAACACCAACCCGAGAAGAACACGGTTCTTGGACACGCCCGTGTCCAAAATGACATGCCCGTGTCTACCCTACACGGCCCGTGTGCTGCCCGGTATTACAATCATGCCACAGCCCGGATTCAACCCGTGAAGGACACGGCCCATATCACAGGCTGTGTCCCCGGCCGTGTTCGCTGCTCGACCATCGTCGGCTCCAAAATTTGTCGACCTCTCAGCCAGATCGTCGACCCAAGCACGACCCGCCCAGGTACACGCCCGTGTCCTAGGCCATGTGACCCCTGCCAAGTTCCAAACTTGGCTAAAAATGCCACCAGTCGCTCTTTTGATTTTCGGGGCGTTACACTGTGTTGTAGGAGTGATGCAACACTTCGATAATAGGAATGTGTGCCTGAAGCTATAAGGATGAAGAGCCTGAGTTATAGGCTTTAGAAATAAGGCTGAGGTAGGTGATCAGTGGATCACTGAGCTGTAGGAGTCCTGCAGGGCTCTGAGGTTGGAACCCTTGTGGTTCTGAGTTTGAATTCTGTGAAGAATCAGTGTTATAGGCTGAGTGCCTGAGGTGTACGCATCGAGGAGCATATTGGTGGAGTTTGTGCCTAGTCCAAAAAATAAGTTAGATAGGTGGGATGGAAAGTGGATGTATCCAATTGGGGAACCACTATAAATCTTTGTGTTAGCTGTGTACTTTTTTGTTTTATTGCAGGTGCTAAAGACAGGTTCTAGATATTATAAGTTAAAAATCAACAAAAGAATTGATAAAAATTCAAAGACCTATTCACCCCCCCCCCACCTCTAGGTGATTAGCTAACCTTGAGTTAAAATAACTTTCAAGTTGTATCAGAGGAAGGTTACTCAAAAAGGATTTAACAATCTGAGAATTCCTCCAAGGTTAGCTATAAGATAAAAATGGGGTCTGATGTGAACTACAAGGAATTGGGAGCCATGAAGTTACCAATCTGTAGAAAGAAAGGGTTTGGGCTCTAGAAGGAAAGGGTCAGGCTATTCATGGAAGCTGCTCACCCTAGGATATACATTAAAGTCAAAGAGGGACCTTTTATCCCTATGAAAGTCTCAGTTCTGGATGCCAACATCCAGACTCCCAAGTCTTATGAGAAAATGAAAAAAGATGAGCTCCTTCTTGCCTCCATGGAGAAGAGAGCTCAAAATATTATTGTTAGTGCAGTAGATGATTCAGTATTCCAGAATCTGGTGCACTGCATGAACTCCAAGGAGTCGTGGGACATCCTAGTTGTATTCGTGGTGGGCTTAGAAGAGGCCAGGGATGACAGAAAATCCATGCTTAACCAGGAGTATGAGGCCTTCAGACAAGAAAAGTCTGAGGGCATTGCTAAAAGCTTTGAAAGATTTTTTAGAAATGTTAATGATTTGAGAATATATGGAATTGTCTTCAGCACCTATGAGATGAATGACAAATTTCTCAGGTCCCTCACAAAGGATTGGGATACAAAGATTTGTGCCACATGGGAGATGGGCAAGCAAGCTGACACTCCACCACCAACTTTGTTTGGAAAGCTACTGTCCTAGGAGATGCAGCTTGCAGCAAGGAAGGAAGAAGAGAAGATCAGTAACTCATAGATCAAGGAGAAATTTGTGGCCTTCAGGGTTGATGCTTCAACCCGGAACAGAAGGAAGACCTCTCCAATCAGGAGAACTGCTGAGTTAGAATCTGAGAGCTCAAGGTCTAGCTCCTCTGACCACCATACATCTAATGAGGACCTTGCTGCATTCTCCAGACAGTTTCAGAAATTCATGAAGAAGGTGCATTGGAAGAACATAAGGCCATCCTCCTCCTCACAGCACAGAAGGAAATCCTCTAAAGAGGACAAGTATGCTCAAAACTCTAACAAACAATCTTCCTCTAATATTATTTGTTTTTGTTACAGCAAACCTTATCATGTAGTTGCTGACTGCCCAGTGAAGAGGAAAGAAGAAGGAGTGAAGAAGCACCACAAGAGTAAGAATAAAGAGAAGTCCCTTGTGGTCAAGAAGGAAAAGACCTGGACTGACTCTTCCTCTGGGTCAGACAGTGAAGAAGAAGAAGCCTACATAGGTCTTTTGGTTTTTGCTGAAGAAGAACCTGAAGAATACCTCTTGCTAGAATAGGGATCAGGACCAATCTGTCTCACTCAGATAGTGGCTCAGAGGTGGATGAAGGTGAAGAAGAAGATGCTCAATGCCTTGGATTGATGACAATGACAGATGAAGAAAGCAGCCAGGATCTGCCTGGTTAGACTTAGGTAAATGCTAAATCACATTATTTTATTTCAATTCATGAGGTTGGCTCAGACTCTGAAGCTTAATCATCAAGAGATGAAGGGGATTCAGACTCTGAGGATGATGTCAACTCCATAATTGCCAAGTATGGAGAACTTCTTGAGGCATTCAAGAAGTGCAAGCAACTTTCCAAGAGATAGGCAAAAGAGCTTTTAAGTCTTAAAAACAAGTGTGAAAACTAAGAAAAGACCCTCACTGATATTTCTACTAAATCAGCACAGCTCAAGGAGATCATTGACAGTGAGTCTGTGGTAAGAGTCTAGAATGAGAAACTTATCCGGAAACTTGAAAATGATCTCTTAAATAAGAAATTGCTAGTGACCAAATTTTCTAAGACAAACATTTTGCTGCCCTTAATTGACACCAACCTTACCCAAGCTGGTAAGAAAGGGTTGGTGTTTAAGGGACCTGCTAGATCTTCCAATCCAAAAGGAAAGGGAAAAGGGAAGGCACCAGTTGTGCATCAAGCCTCATTGCCTCATAATCATTTTTAGAGAGTGTTGTTGCCTTCTAACAGGTATGACCATGAATGTTGTTATGATCACTGGGAAAACTGCAGATCCACAGGTATGGACCAATGTGGACCTAGCCAAGGTGGAAGATACAGCCATGTGAGAACCTATAAGGCTGCCCATGAGGAAATTCAAATGGCCTATCCTGGACCATTTGTTTTGGTGCCCCAGGCCCAAAACTCAAAGATAATGTTGCTGCTATGAATTTAAATCATCCTGCAAAAGTAGTGACTCAAGGTGAGTCTTCTGTCATGGCTGGAATGACAATCTCAGATGCTACCAAATGCATGTTAGCTGAAAAGAGACATGCAGCTGGTGGTTCTCAGAAAAGTCCAAAACAACCTGCTGAAAAATTGTCCTTCAATCAAACGACAGCTGAAAGAAGACAGAAGTATAGAGCTGCACATCTCCCCACTATTCAGGAAGCAGTACAACCTAATGCTCGTCCCAAACAGAATAGGAGATACAATATCTATGAGTGCTGGTGTTGTGGCAAAGTGGGCCACTATGTTGTAGATTGATGGCACAACCCTTCTGTGTTCAGAAGTTGCCAACCTATCAAGAATTCTGCAGGAAGGCATGGTTATTTTTAGACTAATGTGAACCTAGGACCCAACAGAAATTGGGGTCCTAAGGTAATGTGATTTGTGTACATTTTAGGTTTGTTCAAGTACCAGTTCCCGTAAATGGTACTTGGACAGTGGATGTTCTAGGAACATGACTGGAATAAAGGAGCTATTGAAGAAGTTCAATCCAGTAAAGAATGGAACCAAGGTCGTCTTTGGAGGCTCTGACAAGGGGATAACCAGAGTCTATGTTAATATCTCAAATGGTATAATCACAATCACAAAGGTGGCTTATATTGAAGGGTTTCAACACAACCTCATAAGCATAAGCCAACTATGTTATCTTGGTTATGACATTTCCTTTCACAAGGATAAGTGCCACATCAAGAGGTTAAGTGACCATAGTGTCATATTAACAGGCACTAGGAGTGGGAATATCTATTGCTTAAATTTTTCTTACTTAGATAATAGTTCACATATATGCCTAGTTGCAAATGTGTTGGAACACCCTATTACTAATTTGGGTCAGGATCACTATGTCTTTAGGAAACCTGTTTTTGACCTCTTGTATAGATCTAAAGGTCAATTAGAATTGAGTCTAAGGGTTAGTACTTAGGTTTGGAAGCTGCCCTCAAGACCAAGGATTTTCAGTTTGAAGACTAAGTCATATCATCGAGCTCAGTACGACGAATCGTCGAACTCCAATCGACGATCGTCTAGCTCATCTTCGACAGATCGTCGAACTGCATTCGACGATCGCTGAGCTCAACTTCAACAAATCATCGAACTCCATTCGACGATCTGCGAGCTTAGTTCGACGATCTTGACTCATTATTGATTCTCTATCTCTGAGCTCAGTTCGACGATCTTTGAGCTCAGATCGACGATTTCTGTTGCTGTATAAGTCCAAATCGCTGAGCTCAGTTCGACGATAGCAGAGCTCAGTTCGACATTTTCTGATGAGTTAAAGGATTTTTCAAGATTCAAATCCAGGAGTTATCCAGCAATTAATTCAGAAGATTTTCTAGCCGTTTTCATTTATTCTGGACCAAGTTTCAAGTGATTATCAAGGAATGTTTCTTTGGACTTTCCCCCAGAAGACATTTGCAATTAAGTATGCAATTAATGACAGGCCAATGGCTATTCTTGACAGAGAATGATTTTCTATTCAGTACCAGAGAATAAAATACAAGATTTTTGAATCTCTCCATCACTCAGAACACAGATCAGAAGAGACAATACAGAGAAGAAGAACAAGAACAAAACATTCTCTGTCTCAAAGAATTCATACAAGAACACACATCCAAGGAGATCAAATCTTCTGAAATCTTCTGATCTCTTGTGATTCAAGTGTTCAAGGCTAACATCTTTCAAAGACTCCAAACACCTAACATTTCAGCTGTTGCTGAAATTATCATTTGCTGGAAATCAACTTCTGAAGGCCTATCACCCTACAGCAAAGCTTCATTTCCTGAACATCTCAAGAACTCAGGGGGAGCTTTGACAACATAAAATCCACATAGTCTTCTTAACTGTTCTGAGAAAGAGAAGACTTGCATAACTCTCTCATCCCCATCTCTGTAAAGGGTTTCTCAAACTCCCTTCAAAAGTTTGTGTTTGGTTTTTGAGCACCTTATCAAAAGCTCATTGGTGCCCAAGACACCTGATCAAAAAATCTGATTTGGTTTTTGAGCACCTTATCAAAAGCTCATTGGTGCCCAGGACACCTGATCAACTCATCCTGCAGTGGATTCCTACCTAGGGTGGTAGAAGAGTGGATGTACCCAAGTTTAGGGGAACCACTATAGCTCCTTGTGTCTTCTGGCTTGCTTGTCTTTATCTTTTGTTTCTGGCTGTGATTGTTTTGTGATTAGTTTAGATCTGTGATTAATCTCTGTTGTAGGTTATTTTGTGATTAGATTTAATAGTTGCTTCCCTGTTCACTCAGATTACAATAATTGTTGTAAAAAGTTTTCAATATCCATATACTCTATTCACCCCCCCCCCCCTCTAGAGTATATCAGATCTAGCTGCACTTTTAATTGGTATCAGAGGGAGGTTGGTTAAACATACCACACCTTGGTGGTTGGACAGGCTAACACCTGAACCCAAAGATTCCTAATTAGATCTATTTTCTTTTGAGTTTATTATTAGATTTTGTTTTCACAAATCATGGCCCAAAACAAAAATTATGCTACCACCAGACCTCCAGTGTGCAATCTATCCAAGTTTGCACTTTGGAAAGCAAGAATCAGATTATACATGAATTCTATTGACGAGGATATTTTTAATTTTGTTTTGACAGTTTGTCCAAGACCTCCAGAGAACTCAAGTACAAATGTTGTTCCACCTCCATTAAGAATAGATGCTGATATCAAGAAGTGGAAGGTAGCTGATGCCAAGGCTATGAACATCTTAGCCCAGACCATGTCTGATGACATCTTTCAAAAGGTGGCTGAATGCAATTCAGCAAAGGAAATCTGGGATAAACTCTCTGAAATAGTCTCAGGCTCAGCTGATGAGAGAAAGGATAGGAGATCCCACCACATATCTAAATATGAGAATTTCAAGAAGGGAGAAGCTGAATCAGTTGGAGATATGTACAATAGACTCAGTCTGATAGTCATTGAACTCAGGACTTTGGATAAGGAGATATCACTAACTGAACTTAATGACAAAATCCTAATGTGCTTCCCTAGCACTTGGGATTCAAGAATCTGGCCAATCAAGGATGTCAGAAGTTTGAATGAGATCACCACAGAAGCCCTTTTGGGCATCCTCAAATCTTATGAGCTGCTCATTAAGAACAGAGAAGAAGAGCAGAAGGCTGCTTCACCAGCCACAAGAAAAGAGAAGACAATAGCGTTCAAAGCAACTGAAGATCAGCCTGAAGACAAAGTCACAGACAATGATGAACTGCTCAGTCTGTTGGCCAAAAGATTCTACAAGATGGCCAGAAAGGACTTCAGAAAGAGATTATACAAGGAGCATGATAAGCCAAGGTATGATAAGTCTAACAATAAAGAAATTGTTTGCTTTGGTTGCAGGAAACCAGGGCACATTGTACCTGACTGTCCAGAAAACAAAAACAAGGACAGAAGGGACAAGAAAGAAAGAAGAAAGGAGAAAGACTTCAAGAGGAATGGCAATGGCAAGCCCTACTCAAGCAAAACCAAACACACAAGAAAGGGATTTGTTGCTGAATCTTGGAGTGAGACTGAAGAGGAGTCAGAAGCCTCATCCAACTCCAGTGATGATGAAGATGATGCAGAAGAGAAGGAGTTCTGCATGATGGCAATAAATGCCTCACAACATAATTCAGATGAAGAAGACTCAGAGTCAGACTCAGAGACTCAACTTGAAAAAGACCAGGTAATTAGTTCATTTGATTTCAATTCAGAGGACTTAAATCTGAGTTTAAAGCATTATGTTTGGACTTGCTAAAATCTGAGAAAGAAATTATCTCTCTCAGAAATCATTTATCATAATACCTTAAAGTCAGAAAACCTCAAACTCTCTCAGGAGTTGGAGTTCTATAGGGAGCAGATAGCTTCACTGAAAGGTGAGCTATCAGAGGCCAAGAAGCTTGAAGAATCCCTTAATGGGAGAAGTATCAAGATGATGGACATCACAAGCACAGTGAACTCTAGATTTAATAGTACACTGGGCTTGGGTGCTTCATCCAGCCAACCCATAGTTCTAACAACTCCTATCAAGTTCATTTCTGATAAAGGAAAGGGATTTGTAGAGGTAGCTAGGAAAAATTCTGATCTGCCTAACAAAACTAAGTTCTAGCAAAAATCATCGAACGGAGCACGACGATCGCTGAACGCAGATCGCCGATCTCAAGCAAAATCGTCGAACTCAGGTCGACGATCTCTAATTCCTGAACTCTGCCATAGTCGACCGTCGAACGGAGCTCGACGATCTGACCCAAGATCGTCGAACGCAGCTCCACGATCGTCGAACAGAGGTCAGAGCTCTGGAAATTCTTTCAAGGGGAAATCAAAATCCAATCCTAGGGGTCCTTCATCCCAAATCTTTAACCCTTATACTGAATGGATTATACCTCCAAGGAGATATCATCCTGAAGGTTTTAAGAGTCAACCTAGGATGTCTTTTATTTCTGAGTTTAAAGGTTATCAACCAAGGCCCAAGGTAAACTGGGTCAAAAACAAATGAATTATTTTATGTGCAGGTGAAGACCTATCCAACATCAAACCAGCAATGGTACTTGGATAGTGGGTGCTCTAAGCACATGACAGGAAACAAGGACAACCTCACATCCTTTAAATCCAAGCTTGGACCCAAAGTTATCTTTGGTGATTCAAACTTTGGACAAACTAAAGGATATGGTGCAGTCCAGATTGGATCAGTAACATTCAAGAAGGTAGCTTATGTGGAAGGACTGAAGCACAATTTGATAAGCATTAGTCAAATATGTGATGAAGGCTACCAGGTGAACTTCAGCAAAGCATTATGCAAGATCAAGTCAGAGGACAACACAACTGTGTTGACAGGTAAAAGGAAAGGTAATATCTATCTAATAGATTTTCTTTCAACAGATGTAGATATTTGCATGTTCAATTCTGTCTGTAGACCAAACATTTTATGGCATAAGAGATTAGGACACTTAAACCATAGAACTATTGCTAGGCTATCCAAGGACAACCTTGTTAGAGGACTACCTTCTGGACCCTACAAGAAGGAAGAACTCTGCAGGGCTTGTCAATTAGGCAAGCAAACTAAAAATAGTTTTAAGTCACTTAATAAGAGTGATTCACCTAGGATCTTGTATCTGTTACACATGGATCTCTTTGGACCCATCACAGTACGAAGCCTAGGAGGGAAATCTTACACTTTGGTAGTTGTAGATGACTTCTCTAGATTCACTTGGGTGTTCTTTCTGAGGAAGAAGTCTGATAACTTTAAGTGTTTGACATGGTTTCTCAAATGTATACAGATTGAGTTCAATACTCACATTGCCCTGATCAGAAGTGATCATGGGACAGAGTTTGATTCTCTTCTTATGCAAGAGTTCTGTTAGAGTGAAGGGATCAGGATTACTTTCTCAGCTCCTAGAACTCCTCAATAAAATGGGGTAGCTGAAAGGAAAAATAGAACCCTTATTGAATCTACCACTACATTGTTGTCAGATGCTCATCTTCCTCTATCCTTTGGGGCAGAGGCAGTGAACACCTCCAACTATGTGTTGAATAGAAGTTTGATACATAAACTAAAGGGAAAGACTCCCTATGAATTACTCAAAGGGAAGAAACCTAAAGTTGATTATTTTAGGGTTTTTGGCTGCATTTGTTATATACATAATAATGACAAGAAATATTTAGCAAAATTTCAAGCTAAAGCTGATGAAGGAGTGTTTCTGGGATACTCCATGATTAGTAAGGCTTATAGGGTTTATAATAAATCATCTCTAAAAATTGAGGAATCTGTTCATATATCATTTGATGAATCTAACATATCTTTCAAGGAGAAGAACACTTCTACCATAGCACCTTTGCGGGAACATTCTCTTGTTGAAGACTTGAACAAGTTACAGGTTACTCAAAAAGAGAAAAGCAGTGAAGATGAAGAAAGTATTCAACATATTGAAGAAAAACAATTTGAAGAGCCAGTTGTTGTACCACAAGAGGAAACAACAACACAGGTTGGTGAACAATCAACACCCCATGTTGATTTAGTAACATCAAGAGACCATCCAGTTTCCCAAATAATTGGAGACATCTCAGCTGGTGTGCAAACCAGAAATCAGGTCAACCAAAACCTGTTGCACACTTGCTTCTTATCTCAAATTGAACCTCAGTCCATCCAAGATGCAGAGCAAGATCCACACTGGATCATTGCAATGCAAGAATAGTTGCATCAATTTGAAAGGAACAAAGTGTGGGAACTAGTGCTAAAGCATAAGGATCACTCCATTGTTGGAACAAAGTGGGTGTTCAAAAACAAACTGGATGATCAAGGAGTAATTGTAAGGAACAAGGCAAGGCTAGTTGCTCAAGGATATTCTCAAGAAGAAGGAATAGACTATGACCAGACTTTTGCACCAGTTGCAAGATTGGAAGCCATCAGAATCTTTTTTGCTTATGCAGCACATAAAGACTTCAATGTATATCATATGGATGTCAAAAGTGCATTCCTCAATGGAGACATCAAAGAAGAAGTATATGTCAGACAACCTCCAGGTTTTATCTCTCCAACTTATCCTGATTATGTTTTTAAGCTGAACAAAGAATTATATGGTCACAAGAAAGCTCCTAGAGCATGGTATGAGACCCTAGCATGCTTCCTTTTGGAAAATGGATTTATAAGGGGTAGAGTAGACCAAACTCTTTTCATTAGAACCCATAAGTCCCATACCCTACTAGTACAGATTTTTGTAGATGATATTATTTTTGGTTCTACTGATTCAAAATTGTGCAGAAGGTTTTCCAACCTAATGCATTCTAAATTTGAAATGAGTAGCATGGGTGAGCTATCCTTCTTCCTAGGATTACAAGTCAAACAACATGCTGAAGACATCTTTATTTCTCAAACCAAGTATGCAAATGAATTGGTTAAGAAATTTGGCATGTCTGAAGCATCTTGTATGAAAACACCCATGCCTACCAATGCTATATTGGATGCTGATGAACATGGGAAACCTGTTGATCAGACAACATATAGAGCAATGATTGGCTCTTTACTGTACCTTACAGCTAGTAGACCAGATATAATGTTTGCTACATGTATATGTGCGAGGTTCCAAGTAAGCCCTAGAGAGTCACACCTAACACTAGTAAAGAGGATTCTTAGGTATGTTAAAAGTTGTCCAAATCAAGGTCTCTGGTATCCAAAAGATTCAGCATTTGATTTAACTGGATTTTCTGATGCTGATTATGCTGGATGCAGAATTGACAGGAAAAGCACCACTGGAACTTGTCAGTTCCTTGGTGACAGACTTGTCTCTTGGTTTTGCAAGAAACAAACTTCTATGTCAACTTCAACTGCTGAAGCTGAATATATGGCTGCAGCCAGTTGTTGTTCACAAACCTTGTGGGTTCAAAACCAACTCCTAGACTATGGCTACAACTTAGAGAAGTCTAAAATCTTTTGTTATAACACCAGTGCTATTTCTATAGCTCAAAATCCAGTCCTCCATAGTAGGACAAAACACATAGAAATTAGGCATCACTTCTTAAGGGATAATGTTGAAAAGAATAAAATTGAACTGCAATATATCCCAACTGATTTACAAAGAGGAGATATTTTCACAAAGCCCTAGGATGAAAAGAAACACACCTTCTTCCTAAATCAGTTAGGAATGTTAGATGGAGGAAGTCTAAAATAATATCCAAGATTTTAAAAGTTTAAAAATTGACCAAGAATAGGCAAACATCTTGATTTTTCTTAGTGTCTAGAGTGTTTTTTTGGTCTCTAAACTGCACTCGACGATTTTCCCCAAGATCGTCGAACGGAGATCGACGATTTCCGAAATTGTCGACCTGAGTTCAGCGCTTCTCAAATAGTCTGGACTATATCTTCCGGTCAACGATCGTCGAACGACGCTCGACGATTTTATTCTCTGAACGATCGTAGAACAGAGCTCGACGCTCTCCAATATCGTCGAATGGAGATCGACGATATTGAAGACTCTTCAGATTCCTTTAGAAGCCCCGATCGTCGAACTGAGTTCAACGATCTTTCCTTTTCTGCGTCGAACCCTAATATAAAATTCATTTTTCGTCGTCGTTCTCCTTTTGCGCTTTCGATTTCTCTGCAAAAACTCTCTTTCCCTCCAAACATCTCTACACTTGGTCGTTTTGTTTGTTGATTTTTGCAGGTAACAATGGCAGTCAATGTTGCTGTTCTCGCCGCAATGAAATTTGATGCCGGCTTTGATATTGACATGGAGTCCTTCAGCACAACTGATCAAGTTTTCTAGGATATTTTGGAACTCTTCAAGGAGCAGAAACATGCTACCGTTATGACCACCAGAATCAAACTTGTTGCTGATGAGATCGAGGAATGGGTCTACACTGCCCACAACCAGGATCAAAACACCATAGTTGGATCAATTTCTGGCACCCAGGTACCCTTGACTCCAACCATTCTAACAGAAGTTTTTGAGCTAAGTTCTGGTAGAGATTCTGCTGATCTGTCTGGAGAGGAATTTGCTGATCTGCTTGCAAGAATGGGTCACTCTGAAGCTAACCCGAGCAAGCTGCTGTAGAAAAACCTGTCTGTGGAATATAGATTCTTGGCTTATGTAGTTGGGAAGGTTCTGTTGGCTAAGCACTCAGCACATGATACTATTTCTAGGTATCAGCTATGCTTAATGGGAGCCATTGTGGACAAGAAGAATTTGAACTGGGGAGAGGTCTTCTTTGACCTGATTAAAAAGAAAATTAACAAGAATTTTGTGAATTTTGGGAGGATTTTAGGCATCTTTCTGCAGAACAGATGCCCTACTCTGCTTGTATCATCTGGGATACATATTAATGCTTCAAAGAGATTGTCCTGTGCCCTATTTGGCAAATGGGACAGGCAGATCACCAAGCCCAGCAGGCCCTCTTCAAGAACACCTTCAGGCACCAGGACTGTAATAGTCACTTCCCCCCAAGTCTCTGCCCCTGCAGATGACTTGCCTGCTGCTGCCTCTCCTCCTCCTCCAATTACATCTTCTCCAGTTCCATCCACCATTCAAACTCCATCCACTATCATCATCTCCAGCCCTTCTCCAACATCAATACCATCTCCAATTCCAACTCTACCAACAATAGAAGAAATCTTCCATCCATTATATTCCTACCCTCAACCAGACATTGCCACATCACCCTCCATTCCCTCCTTCACTCTTATTGATGATTCCTTCATGGATGACTCACCCTCATCTCCTATTGAGCTACCCTCCTCATCAACATCTTGCCAACAAATTCTGCAGGAAATTCTTGATCAACCCACCTTCACACCCTCTCTCTCCATCCCACTGTCCTCCATATCCACTATACCCTCACCTCAACCATCACTTCCCCAATACACCAGCTCTCCACTACCATCACCAGTAGCTCCTCCTCCATCCTCTACCTCTGCTCCAGTCACTGCTGAGCAAGTAGATATTCCAGCCCTGGCTGACAAGATATATGAAATGATAGCCCCCGGGTTATCTCTTCTATTGGAGACCTCCTTGGCTCCATTACTTGAGTCAGTGGCAGCCCTTTCTGCCAGGCTATCCTCCCTTTTCCCTCAGGCAATCCCTTCATCAGTGTGCCTTGATCCAGCCTTATCTGGATCTAGGCAGGGGGAGATGCCTTATGAAGTAAGCTTGCCTGCTGTTTCTTCAGTTATTGTTGCTGCTGCTGTTGTTCTTCAAGCTCCAGTTCCCCCTCCAGTTTCAGTCTTCCCAGCTGCTCTGAGAAAGAGAAGACTTCCATAACTCTCTCATCCCCATCTCTATAAAGGGTTTCTCAAACTCCCTTCAAAAGTTTGTGTTTGGTTTTTGAGCACCTTATCAAAAGCTCATTGGTGCCCAAGACACCTGATCAAAAAATCTAATTTGGTTTTTGAGCACCTTATCAAAAGCTCATTGTGCCCAGGACACCTGATCAACTCATCCTGCAGTGGATTCCTACCTAGGGTGGTAGAAGAGTGGATGTACCCAAGTTTAGGGGAACTACTATAGCTCCTTGTGTCTTCTGGCTTGCTTGTCTTTATCTTATGTTTCTGGCTGTGATTGTTTTGTGATTAGTTTAGATCTGTGATTAATCTCTGTTGTAGGTTATTTTGTGATTAGATTTAATAGTTGCTTCCCTATTCACTCAGATTACAATAATTGTTGTAAAAAGTTTTCAAGCACCATATACTCTATTCACCCCCCTCTAGAGTATATCAGATCTAGCTGCACTTTCAAAATAACATAGTCTCATATTGTGTCCAAAATCACAAGAGATTGGCTCATTTATATTATAGGACCATTGGTAAGCTCTTCAGTGATGAGCTTGTTAGGAATGGTGCAAAAATAAAATGCTCCAAGGAGGGTATCTGTGCTAGTTGCCTAAAGGGTAAGCAGACTAAGACCTCTTTCAAGAGCATTGGGGCCAAGGACTCATTGAGATGCTTGTATCTCCTACATATGGACTTGTTTGGTCCTATGCCTGTTCGTATTCTAGGTAGGAAGGTCTACACCCTTATGGTGGTTGATAACTATTCCAGGTTTACTTTGGTGTTCTTCCTTAGAAGAAAGGATGAAACACTTGAAATCTTCACGAATTTTGTCAGGCAAATTCAGAATGAGCTTGCATGCTCTGTGTTCAAAATGAGAAGTGATCATGGAACCGAGTCTCAGTCTACTGCTATAACTGCATTCTGTGAAGAGCATGGGATTCAACAAGAATTCTCCTCTCCAAGAACACCCCAGCAAAATGGGTTAGCTGAGAGGAAAAATATGACTCTCATAGAAACTGGGAGAACATTATTGAGTGACACTTCTCTCCCTGAATATGTCTTGGCTGAAGCAGTTAATGCTGCATGTCATGTGCATAATAGGGATTCTATCTCCAAAGTCCACATGAAGACTCCCTATGAGATCTTGAAGGATAGAAAACCAAACATATCCTACTTTAGGATCTTTGGATGCAAGTGTTTCATCATGAATAATGGTACGTCAAAAGTGACTAAGTTTGCTGCCAAATCCCATGATGGGACCTTTGTTTGGTACAACAATAATGGTAGGGCATATAGAGTCTATAACTTGATAAATCAAGTTGTAAAAGAATCTATCCATGTAGTATTTGATGAGTCATGCATGATTGACAGTGAGCTGTCAAGCTCTTTTCCTAGCTTTATAGGTACAGAAGTCATGATGGAAAAGCTCTCCATCAATGATAAAAACCCAGCTATGCAAGAAGGATGTTGTCCAAAGGAAGCATAGGACAGTTAAGCTGGAAATGAAGACCAACCTGCTGAAGAAAATGGTAATTAGCAGGAAGCTGTCAGGCTGCCCCTGCAGTCAGATATCTGAGAGATCATCCTCCAAATCAGATAATTGGTGAGGCTAGCCAAGGTGTACAGACCAGAAGCAGGAGTATCAACACAGCTCTCTAATCCAGCTTCCTGTCATAAGAAGAGCCCAAGAAATTTGAAGAAGGAAATCAAGGCCAATTCTAGATTGGTGTAATGCAAGAAGAACTGAACCAGTTCAAAAGGTGCGAGGTCTAGAAGCTAGTTCCCAGACCAGATGGACACAATGTCATTGGAGTCAAGTGGATTTTTAGAAGTAAACTTAATGAAAATGGCATTGTAATAAAGAACAAATCTAGACTGGTGGGCAAAGTTATAGAAAGAAAGAGGGGATTGATTATGATCAAACTTTTGCCCCAGTTGCAAGGTTGGAAGCAATCAGAGTGTTCCTTGCATTTGCTGCCTTCCAGGGATTCAAAGTATTCCAGATGGATGTCAAGTCTGCCTTCTCGAATGGAGATTTGAAGGAAGAAGTTTATGTAGAGCATCTGATGAATTGTAAATATACCTATATTTATGTATATTAAATAAATTGTTTTAGTTTATTTTTGTTATTTTTGTTCATTTTTCCTTTATAAATATGTCTCTTTTTGTAAATATTTACCTAACTTAACTGAATTTTTATTTCTGCAATTTTCCAGAAAAATGGTCAAAAATTGACCTGACACGTCCGTGTCAGCCAACCCGACACGCCCGTGTCATTTCCGTTCGACGATCAAGACTCGCGCTCGACGAGTTTCCGTTCGACGATCGTTGATCATAATGACACTCCCGTGTCAGCCAACCCGACACGCCCGTGTCATTTCCATTCGACGATTAAGACTCACGCTCGACGATCTCCGATCGACGATCAAGACTCGCGCTCGACAAATTCCGCTCGACGATTGTCCGCTCAATGATCGGCGATCAACCCGACACTCCCGTGTCAGCCAACACGACACGCCAGTGTCCATCTTGATCGAAGATCAAGGCTTCCAGCTCTACGAAATGCTCTCGACATTCATCGATACCAATCCGACATGCCTCGTGTAGACAAAGTCACGGGCGTTACTGCCACGTGTACTTCTCCAACTTGCCGACAAGACTGCACCCGCGACTTTAGACATGGCCCGCGCCCAGTTCTACCTCCCCAACACGCCCATAGTCACGCCCATGACCTGGGGCATGGCCGCCGCAATACAATGACGGTTTCCTCCCAGAAGTCAACCAAGCCGTCACCTAGTCGGATCGAATCTTCAATAGTGTTGACATGCCCCCAGACATGCCCGTGTCAGAGGGTGTGTCCCATGAAAAATTTTGTCTATAAATTCCAGCCTTCTGCATGTAATCCTATTCCACTTTTTGGTTCCATTTTGTATAGGTGTTATGCTGCTGGGATGAATGCCAAATGTTATGTAAGAGATATTTTCTCCCCCCCTCTCTCTCTTCTATTTTAGCTTTGTAATCACCCTTTTTTTATTAATGAAAATGTAGTTTTTTTTCCATTACATGCCTTGTACTTCATCTATGTGTCATTCCTTATGCAATCTTATTTTTTGCTTTTTTTTTATCCTTTGGTTTTGTTCTTTTTTATACGTGTGTGTGAGTGTATGAGTATGATTTTTACTTTTATGTTTTCATTGTTTTTCTTAGACTTGTTTAGATTAGGTTTTTATAGCTTTCTATTTCATCCTTATAGATCCGTAAAAATATTTTGAAAGTGATTTTCATTTTTTTCACAAACTTAGATTTTCACTTTTATGTTGCAAAATGTTTCTTCCTTTTCACTTTATTTGCACTTTTTTAGCATTTTTACGAAGTTATAGGAATGATAACATATTCGGTTCAATTTTTCATACACTTTGATTTTGTTTTACACTTTTGCTCCTTTAAATTTTTTGTCTTCTTTTTACGAATTTCTACCGCATTATAGCGGTAGAATTGTATTCCTTTTTATTTTTTGAGCACTTACGTTTTTTCGTTTATTTGCAAAACTTTTTGCCCCGTTAATTTTTATTTTAGCTTTTTATGCATTTCTACCGCATTCTAGCGGTAAAAATGTAGTTATTTTAATTTTTCGGTAACTTAGTTTTTTGCAATTATTTTTATGTATGCGCATTTATTTCCGCCTACTCTTTAAGAGTTAAATGGCGCATTATTATTATTTCATTCAGTAGAGTGTGTGTGTGCGTATTTTAATTTCATGTCGATTGAGTGTGTTTTACCTTCTTGCAGTGTGTGTGCATTTTAAATTCAGTAGAGTGGGTGCATTTATTTAGTCCTACTCGTTTGAGTAGGACCCGCATTTATTTTCTCCTACTCATTTGAGTAGGATTTGTGTGTGCGAGTTTTACTTTATGTCGAGTGCGTGAGTTTTAATTTCTTTCAAGTGTGTGCGTGCGTTGTATTTATTTTGTCCTACTCATTTGAGTAGGACTCGCTTTCATTTCTTCCTCCCACGCATTTGCGCCGGGACTCGCACTTTATTGCTTTCATTTCAGTCCTACTCGTTCTAGTAGGACTTGTAATTTTCAGCTTTCCTTTACAGCTTTCCTTTACCGCTTTCATTTACTGCTTTTCTTTTCTACTTTATTTTCTGCTTTTTCTCGCTCCCATCCTCATTACACTTATTTCTGTTATTCCTCTTAACGACCACAAATCGATGTGTGGGCCCTATTTTCGTAGTCCATATGCTAGCTAGCCGAGAGGCCGTGCATATGCACCGATCACCCCTTGGTAAAGAGAGTTCCGCACTAACCCTCGAGAGAGGAGGCGCGCCAACTCTAGCAGACTTGGTTCCCCACCCAATAGTGGGGTTATTAGCGTAATGAGGGCATTAAGAGGAATCCTTCGTCGGACTACCGTTCGGTCGAATAGTCTTAGCGTTCAGGTGAGCGATAGTCCTAGAGATAAGTGAGCTCATTCTAGTGGAACCTCCACGGCCAAGTCTCTGCATTAATTGATTTGGAAATTAGGATCTCTCTTTATTCAAAGTTTAGTTTAGTTCAAATTCTATTCGATGCGGTCGCACTAAGCTCATCATCGGCTCCCGCTTTAATGCTTTCATTTTCTGTTTTTTGTCTTTCTTTCTGTCATTTTTATTATATATATAATACCCGGCAAGTAATTATCGGTAAAATATTAGTCCCCTCCAGGGAAGAGTACAAATAATCGAATCGACCCCGAGAACAATACGACCTCGATATTCCACCCCGGAATATCCTGTACTAAACGCGATAGGTGCACTTGCCTCCTTTCGTTAAAACTCGATCTAAACCGTTTTATATCCAAATAAATAAATCCGCGCGCCCTGTTTTCTAAATAAAAACCAAATCCGTCTTTTTCCGTAAATAAACCGCCCGGGGCGCCACGTAAATTCTCACCAATTTTTGGAGTTTTAACCGCATCAAATTTTCGGACCCGATGCGAAAATAATCAATCATGTTTTTGACGCCGTTGCCCGGGACTTGATGCATAATATTTAAATCAAATTTTTGGCGCCATTGCCCGGGAATTTTTCGAGTCGTTATTTTGAACTCTGGAGATCTATTAATTTTAACTATATATATATATATATATATATATATATATATATATATATATAATTTTGCCAACATAATAAGAATAATAATAATAATAAACTATTTAAAAAAATAAAAACAAACAAAAACTAAAAAATGTTATATTATTATTATCTATAAAAACACATAAATAATTCAAAAAAACCATAAAAATAAAAAAAAACAACCAAAAATATAAAAACAATAAAATCAAAAACATAAAAAACAACCTAAAAAACCCATAAACACTACAAAACTAACTAAACAATAAAAAACCAACTTAAAAACACACAAAGAAAATAATATCTAATAATTTGTATATATTTTGTTTAACTTATTTTATTTTAATTTATTTTGTTTTATTTTGATTCGGCGCTCTTCACTCTAGTGCGCACTAGGGGAGCGCATTTCTATCACACGCATATAGCTAACACGTTAGCTAATCGTGTCACACATGCACTTGCCATCCCCTACTACCAGCAACCTTTTGGCCCAATGTGCCTTTTTTGTTATTTTTTGTTTCCTTATTCTCAAATAATAATGCAGGACATCAACCCGGGCCTCCCAAATCTCATCTTAGGGAAGCTTCTATCCTCCCTTTTCATTTTGTACATGTTATTTTGTATATTATTCGTTCCGCAAACCAAAAAAAAATCTAAAAAAATCTAAGTTTGATTTTCTGATATAAAATCAAATAAAAAAACAATAAAACTTATAAAAATCTAAAAACAAATAAAAAAACAAAAAAAAAACTAAAAACTCTACAAAAAAACCATAAAAATTTTAAAAAAAAACCAACCAAAAATATAAAAACAATAAAATCAAAAACATAAAAAATAACCTAAAAAACCTAAAAAACCCATAAACACTACAAAACCAACCTAAAAACCAACTAAACAATAAAAAACCAACTTAAAACACACAAAGAAAATAATATTTAATAATTTGTATATATTTTGTTTAACTTATTTTATTTTAATTTATTTTGTTTTATTTTGATTCGGCGCACTTCACTCTAGTGCGCACTAGGGGAGCGCATTTCTATCACACGCATATAGCTAAGACGTTAGCTAATGGAGTCACACACGCAATTGTCATCCCATACTGCTGGCAACCTTTTGGCCCAATGTGTTTTTTTGTTATCTTTTTGTTTCTTTATTCTCTAATAATAATGCAGGGTATCAACCGGGGCCTCCCAGATCTCATCTTTGGGAAGCTTCTACCCTCCCTTTTCCTTTTGTACATGTTATTTTGTATATTGTTCGTTCCGCATACTTGGATTGCAACATTGGGTAGAATGTTGGGTTTATTTATGGGGGTGTTTTCTTATTTTTTTCATTTCTGTACTTTTATATTCTGCCATAACAAAAAAATCATCGAAAATACAAAAAATTTACAAAAATCAAAAACTCAAAAAAAAAAATTTTGTTTTTACCCTCAAAAACTCAAAAAAATTATAATTGTTTTTTCTTTTACTTTGTAAACATTTTTGTAAAACAAAATATCTCCCCCCCCCCCCTCTCTCTTCTTTTTTTATAAAAGCTCGCTTTTTAGCATGCCCGCGAAGTTCGACTCATCGAACCAACCACTGAAATAAGTGTATGTTCGCGGGCCATTGAGTTTTTACTTTGTATATTTTTGTAAAAAAATTTCTCTTTTCCCCCTCTCTTCTTTATAAATATACTTCTTTCTCTCCCCTTCTTATAATTTGATAAAAACACTAAAAAATCAAAAAAATATTCTGAATATCCAAAAACCCTAAAAAGATTAAAATCAAAAATCCTAAAAAGATTATAAATGAAAATTCAAAAAAAAAGATGATAATCAAAATACAAAAAAATGATAAAAAAACCTAAAATCCCCCAAAAAATCGTTTATTATGTAACAAAATAAATCGAATATACCATATCTTAACCTTTTTATTTTCCAAAAATCTAGTTGCGAGTTAATTTATAAGCGAATTCTTTTAATTCCTTGTTTACTATTCGTTAATTAATTAAAGTTCGATAGATTTAAGTGTCTGCGGTTAAGATTTAAAGAATTTTTTGTCTTTTCCTTATAATAGTGAACTTATTTTTCACCACCACTTCTATTTTTTTATAAATAGAAGCTCGTGTTTTATGTTAGAAAATAACAACTATGAATTTCAATTCTTTCTACTTTTTGCTTTTAGAAACATTGGAACGTTCATTTTAAAAAGGTTGCTCTCAAAACGTTTTTTATTAAAATCTAGTTTTCTTTTTGAAAAAAATAAACCCACTTCCTTTTTTATGTCTTACCTTATATGCTTAACCCTATTTTATCCCTTAAAAAAATCTTATGTCAATGGGAATAAGATTTCATTCTGTAAACATAGGCACCCAATATTAAAAAAGATTATATATTATGGAGTGAGAGGATAAAATTCATTACTCCTACACATATACATTGGGTTATTGATTATTTATGAAGTTGAAAAAAAATTATATATTAGGAAAATAAGATTTCATTTTTCTAATTATTCAAAAGAAAAAAATATATAGAGGTTCGAGAAAAAATTACCTCGCCTCTAAATCCAAGCCTTCTTCATAAACCACCAAACCACTTATCCTATTTCAATGATTCTAGAATTAATTTAAAATTTTTTGAGAGCATAATTTTTAAATTGCATTATTTCCTTTAACTTCTTTTAAGCTAAAGTTTTTTTATATAATTTCAATCCATCTTTGTTAAACTAACAAAAATAAATTTTTGATTTCTATTTGTTTTATCTCGATGTCTTTTTAAAACTCTTCCTCTATTTATAACCATTTCATAAATTAAGATTTAACTCTAGTACCCCGGATATTTATTTTGATCTTACTTTTAATTAATTCAAGCGGTAGTTAAACTTAACATTTCTTTAATTCCTTATAAGTTCATCGCCAACATTTGCTCTGGAATAACAAAAGCTTAAGTATGGGGGTATTTGATGAATTATAAATATACCTATATTTATGTACATTAAATAATTGTTTTAGTTTATTTTTGTTATTTTTGTTCATTTTTTCTTTTTAAATATGTCTCTTTTTGTAAATATTTACCTAACTTAACTAAATTTTTATTTCTGCAATTTTCTAGAAAAATGGTCAAAAATTGACGTGACACACCCATGTCAGCCAACCCGACACTCCCGTGTCATTTTCGTTCGATGACCAAGACCCGCGCTCGACGTGTTTCCGTTCAACAATCGTCGATTAGAATGACACGCCCGTTTCAGCCAAACCGACACGCCCGTGTCATTTCCGTTCGACGATCAAGACTCGCGCTCGACGATTTCCGATCGACGATCAAGACTCACGCTCGACGAATTCCGCTCGATGATTGTCCGCTCAACGATCGGCGAACAAAATGACACGCCCATGTCAGCCAACACGACACGCACGTGTCAGCCAACACGACACGCCCGTGTCCATCCCAATCGACGATTAAGGCTTCCAGCTCGACGAAACGCTCTCGACATTCGTCGAGACCAATCCGACACGCCCCGTATAGACAAAGTCACGGGTGTGACCGCCACGTGTACTTCTCCAACTGGCTGACAAGACTGCACCCTTGACTTTCGACGCGGGCCACGCCCAGTTCTACATCCCCGACATGCCCATAGTCACGCCCGTGACCAGGGGCGTGACCGCCGCGATACAGACACGTGTCCTCCCCGAAGTCAACCAAGCCATCACCTCGCCGGATTGAATCTTCAATAGTGCTGACACGCCCGTGTTAGAGGGTGTGTCACATGAAAAATTTTGTCTATAAATTCCAGCCTTCTGCTTGTAATCCTGTTCCACTTTTTGGTTCCATTTTGTATAGTTGTTATGCTGCTGGGATGAATTCCAAATTTTATGTAAGGGATATTTTCTCCCCCCCCCCCTCTCTTCTATTTTAGCTTTGTAATCACCCTTTTTTTATTAATGCAAATGTTGTTTTTTCCATTATATGCCTTGGACTTCATCTATGTGTCATCTCTTATGCAATCTTATTTTTTGCTTTTGTTTAATCCTTTTGTTTCGTTCTTTTTTATACGTTTGTGTGAGTGTATGAGTATGATTTTTACTCTGATGTTTTCATTGTTTTACTTAGACTTGTTTAGATTAGGTTTTTATAGCTTTCTATTTCATCACTATAGATCCGTAAAAATGTTTTGAATGTGATTTTCATTTTTTGACAACCTTAGATTTTATTTTTTATGTTGCAAAACTTTTCTTCCTTTTTACTCTATTTGCACTTTTTTAGCATTTTTATGGAGTTATAGGAATGGTAACATACTCGGTTCAATTTTTCATACACTTTGATTTTGTTTTAAAACTTTTGTTCCTTTAAATTTTTCGTCTTCTTTTTACGCATTTCTACCGCATTCTAGCGGTAGAAATGTATTCCTTTTTATTTTTCGAGCACTTACGTTTTTGTATTTATTAGCAAAACTTTTTGCTCCGTTAATTTTTATTTTAGTTTTTTATGCATTTCTACCGCATTCTAGCGGTAGAAATGTAGTTATCTTAATTTTTCGGTAACTTAGTTTTTTGTAATTATTTTTATGTATGCGCATTTTTTTCCACCTACTCGTTAAGAGTTAAATGACGCATTGTTGTTGTTTCATTCAGCAGAGTGTGTGTGTGCGTATTTTAATTTCATGTCGAGTGAGTGTGTTTTAACTTCTTGCAGTGTGTGTGTGTTTTCAATTCAGTGGAGTGGCTGAATTTATTTTGTCCTACTCGTTTGAGTACGACCCGCATTTATTTTCTCCTACTCATTTGAGTAGGATTTGTGTGTGTGAGTTTTACTGTATCTCGAGTGCGTGTGTGAGTTTTAATTTCTGTCAAGTGTGTCCGTGCGTTGCATTTATTTTGTCCTACTCATTTGAGTAGGACTCGTTTTCATTTCTCCCGCCCACGCATTTGCGTCGGGACTCGTACTTTATTGCTTTCATTTCAGTCCTACTCATTTGAGTAGGACTTGCAATTTTTAGCTTTCCTTTACAGCTTTCCTTTACCACTATCATTTACTACTTTCCTTTTCAGCTTTATTTTTTGCTTTTTCTCCCTGCCGTCCCCATTCCGATGAGTGGCTAATCGTTCTTAGCCCTCAGTATCGAAGAGCATTGGGACAAATAAAATAGCTTTAAATAATTAATGCTCCTTATTTTCTAATTAATTAAAATTACTTAAGATTTACCTAGGGTTTACGATGCGTAGGACCATAAATTGATGTGTGGGCCCTATTTCCGTAGTCCATACGTTACCTAGCCAAGAGGCCGTGCGTATGGACCGATCACCCCTTGGTAAAGAGAGTTCCGCAATAACCCTCGAGAGAGGATGCGCGCCAACTCTACCGGATTGGGTTTCCCACCCAATAGCGGGGTTCTTAGCGTAATGCGGGCGTTAAGAGGACTCCTTCGTCGGACTACCATTCGGTCGAATAGTCTTAGCGTTTAGTTGAGCGATAGTCCCAGAGATAAGTGAGCTCATTCTAGTGGAACCTCCACGGCCAAGTCTCCGTCTTAATTGATTTGAAAATTAGGATCTCTGTTTATTCAAAGTTTATTTTAGTTCAAATTCTATTCGATGCGGTCGCGCTAAGCTCATCATCGGCTCCCCATTTAATGCTTTCATTTCCTGTTTTTTGTCTTTCTTTTTGTCATTTTTATTATATATAAAATACCCTACAAGTAATTATCGGTAAAATAATAGTCCCCTCCAGGGAAGAGTAGAAATAATCGAATCGACCCCGAGAACAATACGACCTCAATATTCCACCCCGGAATATCCTGTACAACACGCGATAGGTGCTCTTGTCTCCTTTTGTTAAAACTCGATCTAAACTATTTTATATCCAAATAAATAAATCTGCGCGCCCCGTTTTCTAAATAAAAACCAAATCCTCCTTTTTCCGTAAATAAACCGCCCGGTGCTCCGCGGGAATTCTCACCAATTTTTGGTGTTTTAATCGCATCAAGTTTTCGGACCCGATGCGAAAATAATCAATCAAGTTTTTGGCGCCGTTGCCGGGGATTTGATGCACAATATTTCAATCAGCATCCTCCAAGTTTTGTAGATTCTAACTCTCCTACTATTGTATATAGACATAGAAAATCTCTTTGTGGGCTCAAGAAATGCCCAAGATCATGGTAGGAGACATTGTCTACCTTCCTTATTGAAAACAAATTCTCACTGGGGAAGATAGACAAGAATCTATTCTTAACTTAATCTAAGGGCAAGATCATCCTAGTCCAGATTTATGTTGATGACATAATATTTGGCTGTACTGATGACAACCTCTACAGGAAGTTTGCAAAATTTATGTAGGGGAAGTTTGAGATAAGTAGTATGGGTGAATTGAAATTTTTCTTGGGACTCCAAATAAAACAAACTGATGATGGTCTATCCATATCCAAGTCAAAGTTCACCACTGAGATAATCAAGAAATATGGCATGGAGAATACTTCCACCATAAGAACTCCCATGAGCTCAAGTATGCCTTTAGGCAAAGATAATTCATGGAAGCTTGTTGATCAAACTCTGTATACAGGTATAGTTAGCTCCCTTCTCTACCTAACTACAAGTAGGCCTGACATTATGTATGCAACATGTGTCTGTGCTAGGTATCAGGCCTGCCCTAAAGAGTCTCACTATACTGCTGTGAAAAAAAATCTTTAGATATCTTAATGGCACCCCAGATGTTGGCCTATGGTACCCCAGGAATGAGGAATTTGAATTAACAGGCTATATAGATGCAAATTTTGCAGGCTACAAGGAGGACAAAAAGAGAACTTCAGGCTCCTGTCAATTTCTAGGTGGAAGGCTTGCCTCTTGGAGCAGCAAGAAACGAAGAAGTGTTGCATTATCAACAAGAGAGTAAGAGTATATATCAACTTGAAGCTGCTGTGCTCAGTTGCTGTGGATCCAACATCAACTTCAGGACTACAATATTTAGATAAGTAGAACTCCACTCTTTTATGATTCTACTAGTGCAATTTCTATAGCAAGAAATCCTGTCTCCCATAGTAAGACAAAGCATATAGAATTCAGTATCATTTCATTAGACAACATATGGAAAGGGAAGACATCTCCCTTGAATTTGTCTCCATTGACAAGCAAGTGATTGATATCTTCACTAATCCACTAGATGAAGACATGTTCAACACCTTCAAATTTGAATTGGGTATGTTGAATCTTGCGTAGCTTCAATTCTCTCTTCTACCATATGCTGTACTATTTATTTTGCAGGTAAACATGCTCTTCCTCCAAATTATGAAGATAGTGTGCAACTGTTGAGGGGGAGCTGGCCCAACAGCTGAACTGGATTTAGTCATAGTGGGAAATTCTACTTCAGACAGATAGGGGGAGAAAACCCCCTCAGAATGCTCCCTATTGCAGATGTCAAAAAGGGGGAGGATAGAAGTCAAGGGTTGAGATGAACAGACAATTGGAACAGTAAGGATGGCAGCATGTCTGGGGGAGTAAGTAATTCTCCACAGGCTGGAGAAATATGATAACATTTCCACACTCTACTAATGTTAAATTTTTTTATAATGAATATGTTGTGTTATCAATGACCTGTATTGTTTTGAATTCTTCAAATAGGGGGATATTGTTGTGTTTATTGATCCCAATATCCCAGATTTGTAAGAAGTCAAACGGGTCAATGACATACACACATAATGTATTTGATGTGTGCCTTAGTTCTTGCATGTAGGTAGTTCATGATTGGACAGGTGAAGAAAATGAGTTTGGTCGTAAACTCAAATTTAGTTGAGCTCAGCTCGAATTTCGTCGAGCTCAGCATGCTGGTCGTTGAGCTCAGTTCAACATTTCTTGGGATAAGCACAATAGCTCAGGTTTCAAATTTCATCGATCTCAGCTTGAAGTTTGCCGAGCTAAGTGTGCAATTCGTAGAGCTCAGGTTACAAATCATCGAACGTAGCTCAACACTTATTAAGCTAAAGCCACAAAAATCAACTAAGGCAAAAAGCGTTGAGACCACTGAGAAGATCAGAGTGCGTCGAGCTCAGCCCACAGATCATCGAACGCAGCTAAAACCAAAAAAACTGACTAAGGCAAAAAGCGTTGAGACAGCTGAGATAGCTGAGAAGAAGGCATTGAGACCGGTGAGATAGTTGAGATAGCTTAGAAGAAGGCGTTGAGAGTGATGAGAATGCTGAGACAAAACTAACCAAATTTCGCTAAGTCCAGAAGTGTTGAGTGAAGCAGGTTCACTCAACGCTTCTAATGAAGAAGAAACTGCAGAGACAAATCCGGGGAAAATTCACAAGTCCAGAAGCAATGAGAGCCAAGACAGATGGCATTGAGTGACTTAACAGCACTTAACACTTCATGGATTTTTGGATTATTTTCTAAGTCCAGATGGTGATGGCCATTGCTGACGTCAACAAATTCAACTTACATGTAGCTATTGCAGGAAAGCTCCAGTGGCGCCAAAAGCTGCCTTGTCCTTTTCTGTAGAAGGTAGGGCTCACCAAACATTGGCTAGGGCCCACATACAAGTGTGTCATTGATTCAAATCAACGTATATAAAATGAAAAATGAAAAGGGATTCGGGCAACGAACAACGAATAGAAAACAAAAGAGGTTGAACGGAAAAACAAAATTAGTGGTGGCTGGACATCATCCTCTCCACGAAGCTTGAAAGCTAAAGTCCAGCAGGTATAGCTGCCAAGGCAGAGAAAGTTAGCTGATCTCTCCAAGCTCAGCAAGATAGTTCTTTTGAAGAACAGAGAAGCTGATGCTTCCACTAAGCAAGCAGGTAGCTACTCATCTGTGCAGCAGAATTGGATTTGCTGTAGAAGAGGACTAATTCCTTTTATAGCAAGTGTGCTAGACTGATATCTGCTCAGTCCAGCAAGATAGACTCAGAGACTCCTTTTATACCAAGTGTGCTGGACTGATATCTGCTCAGTCCAGCAAGATAGACTTAGAGACTTATCTCTGAGTCACTAAGGTAGGTGCCCTGTTGGGCTACTAAGGTAGCATCCAAGTGTGGATCTGAGTTGTAGGGCTTTATTTCCTGAGGTCGGAGAGTGTTGCTCTCGGAGGCAGGATCCAAGTGTAGATTTGAGGTACGGTTGTCCTCCCAGCTTGAGTGTAGGGCCTTGTGCCTGAGGTAGGTGATTGGAGATTCACTGAGCTGTAGGTGACAAGTGTGTCACTGAGTTGTAGGCCTCAGAGGAGGCTGAGCTTTAGGTACCTGGTTGGGGTACTTAGTTGTAGGAGTGCTGCAGCACTCTGAGAGTAGGTCTGTGTGCCTGAAGCTGTAGGGCTGAAGAGCCTGAGTTATAGGCATTAGAAATAAGGCTGAGGTAGGTTATCGGTGGATCACTGAGCTGTAGGAGTTCTGCAGGGCTGTGTGGTAGGAACCCTTTTTGTTCTGAGTTTGGATTCTCTGAAGAATCTGTGTTATAGGCTGAGGGTCTGAGGTGTAAGCTCTGGGGAACATATTGGTGGAGTTTGTACCTAGTCGAAGAAATCAGTTTTATAGGTGGGATGGAATGTGAATGTACCCAATTTTGGAACCACTATAAATCATTGTGTTTGCTATGTGATTGTTTTCTGTTTTGTTGTAGGTGCTAAGGACAAGCTCTAGATAGTATAAGTTAAAAATCAGTAAAAGAATTGATAAAAAGTCAAAGACCTATTCACCCCCACTCTAGGTGATTAGCTACACTTGAGTTAAAATAACTTTCAGGCATGATTGTAACTTGTGTAATGGAACAATTTCGGAAGAAGATGTGACGATCGATAATTGAACAAGTAAACCGTGTATTCATGTTAACAAAAGGGGGGTAAGATATCTTTGTATGGATGTAATTACTGTGGTTGAAGCATGATGATTGGTGGATGCTTGATCCTTGAAAGAAATCAGAAGAGATTAATGAATGATCATGAGTTGTGTCAAATAAGGAACTATAAAGTGGTCCACTGCTGTGAGGAGTGTTTCCTTATGGGTAGCAGTTTCGATTATATGTTGTATGAGGTAGTTTGCCACCTGTGTCGATGATGAACCCTTAAGTGCCTTGGAGCACGAGAATGTGAAAGGGTTTCAGTGCGGGTTTTTGACTATATTGGATCGGTAATGATGAAAAGAGACATAGGCCGATTGGGCTTTGTGCGAATAGAAAACAAACAGGCCAAAAATTTGGAGTAACAAACTTTATTATCCAAAAAAGGTGTGTATTACAAAGGTATATCCTACCTTTTATAAAATGGAGGAGATGAGAGAGATTATGAGTAAGCAATGTTGGACTAAATAATTACAAGTATATATGGCTTTACAAATAAACAAACTGAAATAGTCGCGCGGTCAGACAAGTAGGCTAACCGCTCGACAACCACCTGAAGGAGAGAATAAGCGCCACAAAGAAAAAGCCAACATAGGAGACAGCTAGATCATCGGTCTCGAAGTCACCAGAGACAAACCGCCAGACCACCCGGCCTCCAAATAGCAACAAGCCGGTAGACAAGCTATTGAGATAAACCGCCAGACCGCCCGGACTCCAAACAGCAATAGGCTGCCCAGCCTCCATACCATAACAGGCTTGGTTCTCAGTGTTGACTACTCATTGCTCCTTCCATACCAAGTGGACGGTAGGGCTTGGTCCTTTGGTGATATGCTCCCAAAGGCTCCTTCTGTGCCACGATGATGTGAAACTACATGTGGTGTGAGTCGACACGTGGTGTAGTAATTCTGGTTAAGGATAGTATGGAAGGTCTACGGGCTCGGCAGTCGTCACACCGACGGTTGTTGACAGATAGACCTTGGGTAGTTGGGCTTGGTCCTCGATGCATATTCCCGAGGCTCCCTCCATGCCAAGAGGACAGTTGGGCTTGGTCCTGTGGTAATACGCTCCCATAAGCTCCTTCTGTGCCACGACATAGGCCATTTGGGCATGCTCCTCGGTACATATCTACTGTAGGCTCATTCTGGGCCGTAGTATGCATGTGAGCTCCGCTGTTGTGTTCTTAACATTGAGGTGTATGGAGGCCTATGCTTGGTTGTGTGTTTGCCCGCCTAGTAGTGCAGAAGCCCGCTATATAGTCATCGTCTGGCAACAACGGTTGATGCCTGAGAGGTTAGTTACCTGCTCAAAAAGTGGGAACTATAAGTTTGTGTCGACATAGCAATTGCATGTGCGTGATCATGGGAGAGTCATTTCATTGCAGTCATATCATTACATTTTAGTGCATACACAGATCCTTATCGTATAAGTTTGTATGGGCACTCTTATATGATGAGTTAATTTATTGTTGAGCCGATTCTTAACTTATATGTATGTATGGGCATTCATATAAGTTGAGTTACTTCATGTTGTAGTGTTAAATTATATACTTCTGATGATGGTAAAACTTCTGGGGTAGAATGTTTATTTATTTATTGTACTACTCTGATATTCACTATTATTGATTAACTCTATACCACCTGCTCGTACTATTTTGTATATGTATATTCTACCTTGTCCGATGCTGAGGATTCGCCGAGGGAGCGGATGTGATATCCACTTAGTCTTTATGACTAACGGTTGCTACGTCATCCTTTTTAGGAGGGAACACCATAGATAGAGCAGCAGCAGGTTACACAGGAGGACAGCTAGGCTAAGGAGACAGGGCCTGATGTGACGGAACCATCATTTTCATCAGTGATAGATGTGAGTGTTTAGTGGTAAGACTCTTTTGTAGCCACTTTGGGCATGTACTCTGATATTTTAGAAGCTTTGGTTGCTTTTTATTTCTATTGTACTCGTGGACTTATATACTAGTGTGTATTTTGACTTTTGTTTTTATAATCTTTATGTTAGGTTGGCATCGATGATTTGATTAGTCGGCAGAATAGGCGTCTTGTTGTACATGTTAGCCCCTATGCTAACTCTATCGCAAGACGGCTGTTCTAGGCATAATACTCCTCACGTACCGCGTTTTGTGTCACGGGGGGGGGGGGGGGGGGGGGGGTCTTACAAATGGTATCAGAGGTGTTACGATCCTGAACTAGAGAAGTCATTGAATAATGGTGCAACCCCCATTTGATTAGTGAGTTTGGGGACAAACTGACTTAGTGGAAGCAGTGGTGTGCCCACATGTAATTCACAATAAGTATGTCTAATTTTGACCTTACGAATAACCAACCTAACCTTTGGTTTGTACCTTACGTATAGATCCCAGTGCACATTGAGCCAGTAGGGGGCACTCCCGCCCCTCCCGTACCCACTCAGTTCCAGCAATCATAGTTAGGACAGACGCTCACGACCACTCTAGATGCCTTTAGGTCTCAATAGGCCACAGTGAAGCAACACGCTCCGAGCTCAAACTAGTTGAGCACTTTTCGGGCTCTCTCCCCTCCTTCCGACCTCGGGACAGAGTCGGTCATGTGTACGGAATAATGGCTTGACACAGTGCAGGAGCTGTTGGCAGGAATCTGTTATCCAGCAAACATGGCGTGACATTAGCAGTGTATGTCCTAGAACTACACTCCAAGATATGGTGGAAGTCCCTGATGGGTTCCACCTTCCACAACCTAGTTTATATAGGGATTAGTTGGACGGAGTTCTCTGGAGCCTTTTTGGAACATTTCATCCCGTCGACCGTTAGAGATGAACTCGAGAAAAGATTCCTGTAATTAAAATAGGGATCTAAGTCGGTCACAAAATACCAGATGGATTTTCAGCATTTGGCAAGGATTGCTGACTCTTATAAGTTAGATGACCGAGGTTATGCTAAAAGACTCTACAAAGGCTTGCGGGATCCCCTGAGGCAAGCTCTTTTGATTATAACAGACTTAAGTTTAGTTGATATCATCAACATGGAAAATGTTTGGAGGTAGATCATTTGGGGAGTAATAAGAGACCCGCGGTGGGTGTAATAGAGGCTGGCCGTAGCTATAGAAGGATGCATGACAACTAAGGAAGGGGAAACAATAGGGGTGTAGGTCGCTTCCATCATGAAAGAACTAGTGCCTAAACACCTAGAGGGGGGTGAATAGGTGACTTAATCTTTTTAAACTTTTAAGGCAGAAATACAGTACAGTAATTGCAATTCACAGCATAGATAACACAACAATCATACAAGCATACAATCACAGAGAGCACACGGAATTTATAGTGGTTCCCCAAGGTCTGGGTACATCCACTTTCCCCCTTTGCTTATCTAGTAGTGTACTAGATTCGGCCCAACTTCTCCACTACTTCTCAGATCCTCAGATCTTACAACTCAGAACCCCAAATAGGTTCCTACAACTCAGAGTGATCCCACTCCTACAACTCAGGCTCAAAAGCCCTACCACTCAGTCTTCACCAAGACCTACACTCAGCCTTCAACAAGGCCTACACTCAGCGTTGAACAAGGCCTACACTCAGAGAAATGTATCTCCTACACTCAGGCACACAAGCCCTACCACTCAGCCTTTATAAATATAGGCTTACAACTCAGATCCATTGTGATCCTACAAAAATAAAAAGTACAAGGATTTATAACCACAACTCTGATTGAGAAAGTTGAGTTGACTGGCTTCTTGATGAGTTCTTGAAAGAACTTTGCAGAGATCAACCTCCCTTTGCTTTCTTCAAAGCTTCTTGAATTAGAACACAGTAGGGTTGAATCTCTATGCAGATGATCTTCAATCAACTGCTGACTTGAGAATCAGATCTCAATCTGAAACTTTCTTTATCAGTCTAGTTCAATAGTTGTCTTCTTAGAAGGAACTTTCTCTCTCCAACTTAGATCTTCACTTGAAGGTCTTATTCTGGTTTGTTGTTTTTCACTTCATTGATTGCTTCATCTATCTGATTGATTACCTTCTGTTGAAGGAAAAAGCCTTTATATAGGCTTTCTTCATGGTGACCGGATGATCCGGTTCCTAACAAACTTCTGACAGCTCTGACAGTAGCAGTTGACCGGTTGAAATGGCAGCTGTCAAGTCATCCAGTCACTTCTTGAAATCTCTGTCACTATCTGAAAGTGTCGAGACAGATAGTCTTTATGTATCGACACAAATAGACTTAGTGTCGACACAAGTAGACTAAGTGTCGACACTAGCATTCATGGTGTCTACACAACTCCTTGTGTTGTACAAATAACTTCTCGACACTGCTTCTTCAGAATGTGTCGACACTGATTCTGTGTGTCGACACAAGTCCTTCTTCAATACTTAGTTGATTTCTGCTAAGTGTCCACACTACTCCTTTGTGTCGACACATCTTCTTGTGTTGAAACTTGTTAAGTGTCGACACATATTCTTTGTGTCGACACATGCCTTCTGTGTTGAACCTTTTGCTGAGTGTCAACACATCTCCTTTGTGTCGACACATTCTTCATGTGTTGAGACTTTTGCTGAGTGTCGACACATCTCCTTAGTGTTGACCCATTCTTCATGTGTTGAGACTTTTGCTGAGTGTCGACACATTTCCTTTGTGTCGACTGTTTTGCTAAGTGTCGACATATCTCCTAGTGTCGACACTTGTACTTGAACTTTGTTGATGTTTTGCTGAGTGTCGACACAGCCTCCTAGTGTCGATAATTGTACTTGAACTTTGTTGATGTTTTGCTGAGTGTCGACACAGCCTCCTAGTGTCGACACTTTTGATGTCGACAAAGTTCCTCTGGGTGTCGACACTGCTTCTAAGTGTCGGCACTGACTGTATGTGTCGACACTTTCCTTCTGGTGTCGACTCTGCCTTCCCAGTGTCGACACAATTACTCCAAGTGTCTACACAGCTTCTCTGGGTGTCGACACAAGCCTTCTTAAGTGTCGACACTTTTCTTCTGGGTGTCGACACATGGACTTAGAACTTTTCCTGCAAACCTGCAGTTACTTAACCTGCACAAAGAAACTCAAAGCACATCAAATACACCTTGATGTATATCATTGAGTAGGGTGAGGCTTTTTCAAATCAGGTACATATATTCCAATGTACCCAACAATCTCCCCCTATTTGGAGAAGTCATAACCCTTAGTCAATGATATACACCATACATAACAAATTCTCAGTATGATGTAAAACAATAATATATGACAGGGTAAATACTTAAAAATGCATGAACAGAACATGTATATACCATTAGCTCAGAATAATTAATGTAATAGATGAACATATAATATTGTTCTTACAGATTCCAACATTTTCATTAGTCAAAAGTTTACATAGAATTTTAATACAAATGATTACAATTTATAAACTAAAGAAAATGCTATCCTAAGGCTGCTCTGATTCCTTGATTACAATCTCTTTTCCAGATTGAATCTTTTCTTGAACTTGAGCTTCAGTGTCATCAGCAGCAGCAGGCTTCTTCCCTTTAAGATCTTTCTTTTTTAACTCTTCAGCCTTTATCTTTTGCCTTTCTAAATAATGATAAGTCTTGGGAAAATACTTGCTAGGCTCCTGTGCATTAGGAGGTAGCTTTCCCAATTTAGCCTTTCTTCTATATTGTACAATGGCCTCTTGACTATTCTCATACTTCCTCCACTCCAGGACAGAATACCATTTGCCTATATCCAGGACATTGTCCTTAGCAGCCTTCCATGCAGTCAAAATGATATTCCTGGAAGTGGGGCTCCATTGTTCAAAATCAGGTCTCAATTCAGCTTGCTCTCTGAATCGTTTCTTAGACAATTGAGTCTCTTGTTCTTTTAGCAAAGCCTCTTGTTCTTTCAGTATTGCCTCTGGCACAGGCTGGACAACTTTCTCTATGATGACATTCTGATTTCCCTCAGCAGGACTGTACATAGACTGTATCTCTTGATGTATCATGTCAAAGTCTGGTGGAGGGTATATCACTTGAGCTACTTCTGCCTGCTCTCCTCCAAAGTATGTAGGATTAATTCCAAACTCTACAACATTGTCATCATCACATAAGGGTGGATATCCAAGGGTGGCTCTGATGGAATTTGAAATCCATTTGGCATGATCAGAGCCTGCCTTGACTAATACCCTCTCCCCCTTTATGACTTCTCTCTCTATATGATCCCTCAGATCATCTTTCTGAAACCTTATCTGTGCATTCAGATAGTTTACACCATCTTTATAGAAGGGTTTTAATCTTTGGAGCTTGTCAGTAATTGCCTTTTAAGAGTCTTCTATGACAGTTTTAACAGCAGTTAGGCTCTCTTGCAATTGCTTGTCAAATACTGCCTTGGCAGTAGCACTTGCTGTAGTCTGAGTAGTAGCCATATTCTTCATTTCAGTTACTATGGCATTATGAGAAGCAGTGAGATTATCATTCATCCTTATCTAGTTCACCAGGACATAGCCTTTCTTGACTTCTAGCTCATCAAGTTTTGTCTTTAGTTTCTCTTGATGTGTGGCTAGATAGACTACTGCATTGCCTCCCTTATAGAAACAATCAGTCATTTCCTTTTTGTTAAGATTCACTTCAAATCTGATAGATTTGATGTCTTGTGCAAGATCAAACTGCAGTGACTTATGCCCTTCATCAACATATTTTTCCAGAGCTTGCCTTTGCTCATCAAGCTTAATCTGTAAAGCCACCATCAGTGAACTGAAATCAGTAGTGGTGGCAGGTTGTGGAGCAACTGTCTGTAGAGCTTTCTTATAGTTCTGACTTCTTCTTTTGAAGACTTGGAACTTCCTTTTCTTGGCTCTAGCAGCCTCCTCATCCTCTGAAGTAGAAGTGCTAGCTATATCCACTATGTCCTTTGGACTAGGATGTAACTCCTTCTCAGTCCTTTGTGGTTCCCCAGCATCCTTTGGCTTCTCAGTCTCTTGTGTAGCAGTTTCCTCTATAATCTCTATATGCTCCCCCTCAATATTGATCTCCTCCCCCTCAGCCACAGCTTTCTCTTTCTCAAAATCAGTTTGTAGAAGATCATGGAATAGCTCTTCTAATGTAAATTCCTGTTGAGGAAGGGCTGGAGAATCTCTTATCTCATTAACCACTTGATCAGCAATAGATGTGTCCTCCATGACAACATCTTGGGGTTGAGGTTGTATCTGTGTTTGCTGATGAATATCAGGTAATAAATCAGTCAAAATATCTTCCTCAATAGTGAAATCTAATTGATTAATTTCAGTGATTACCTCAAGTATGGTTTGGGTAGCCCTTTCACTCTCTAGTTGAGTTGGCTCTTCCACAAGTAGAGGCTCCCCCTGGATTGAATCTATGTGAATTGGGCTAGCTGAGGGTTGCTCCCCCTACCTCTGTGCATCTTCTTTTCTAGCTGGAGACTGTCCAGCATTTCCACCATGTTCATCATCAGAATTAAACACTACTTGCTCTTCAGAGCAGCTAGAGGATTCTTGAGCCACAGTGGCTGTCTTCTTCTTCTTTTTCTGAGGTGTGTCCTTTATTGGAGTGGGCAGTTCCTTTGTCAACACTCTATCCCACCTAGAGAAGATTCTCATATCCATCTTCCTCATGTGGTTAATCTTTGAACCTGCAGCTTGGTTCAGTACCTCAGGTATACTACCAGCTAGGTATAAACTCAGAATTCTTCCAAGATTGGGCTTCTTCATACTCTCTTTTATCTTTTCAAACATAACTGCAGACCAATCAGTATCAAGTTTGAAGATAATCCTTGTCATCAAACTGAACATATAAGCTGAAATCCCGTCATGTCCTCCAGGCTTGCTCAGGATGACCTTGCCAACTATTTCAGACAGAAATTTTCCTTGGATGTTCATTCCTTTTCTATTGAAAACAGATCCAATTTTCAGATTTGAATCCAGTCCAAACCATCTCAATGCCTCTCTAGTCTTAGAAGCAGAAACATCTTCTTCCTCCTTTGTTCTTGGTAGTTGTAGTTTCTTCCTCAGACTTTTTGGTGTGACCTTGACTTTGGTTCCATGAACTTTGGACTTAATCATGAGTCCAGTATCATCAAGTGAAGCTGCACTCAGAAATTCTAGGACCTCCTTCTTCCAGATCTTGATTGGTTCAGAAACAAGGTATTCCAGTCCAGTTTCAGCAATTAGGGTTACCACACCTTTGATTTCAGGTTCCGCATCATCAAAGGCATGTCGCACGAGTTCATATCCTTCATTAACATTCTCTTCTAGCTTGGGCGCCATTAGGGTTTGAAGAAATTTGAATTTAGATAAGAGAGATGTCGACACACAAGTTTGGTCTCGAAACTTTGGTGAGCATGTCGATAAATAATGACGAAAACCTATTTATACCTTTCTAGAATCGAAGGTGAAAAGGCGCGTCAAAATACTTAAATTGTGTCGACACTGTTGAAAAGTGTTGACAGTTACTTATAATGTCTCGACACCTATGTGTCGACACAAGTATAGTCGACAGAATATATGTGTCGACACTTGTATATGTGTCGACACCACTTAGCTCGACACTTAGTCGAGACTCTACTAGACTAATTTTGTGTAAAGCCTAAGTGTCGACACCACCTTGGATGTGTCGACACCTACACTGCATGTATCGACACTAACTCTCTGAAGTGTCGACACAGACTTCCTAGATGTGTCGACACCACTTCTATGTGTCGACACAGATAACTCTGTGTCGACACCATTTTACTTAGCCAATTTTTTGTAAACTATTCTAAGTTTATCATCCCTAATTCAATTTTAAATTTATTGAATTTGGTTTCATCTAAGGGCTTAGTATACATATCAGGTAGCTAATTATTTGTATTAATATACTCTAGTGAAATATCTCCTTTTTCCACATGTTCTCTTAGAAAATGGTACTTTATTTCTATGTGCTTAGTCCTACTATGGGAGACAGGATTATTTGCAATAGAAATAGCACTAGTAGAATCACAAAATAAAGTTGTTCTACGTACTTGAATACCATAATCTTCTAGCTGATGTTGAATCCATAGTAGTTGAGCACAGCAACTTCCTGCAGCAACATACTCTGACTCTGCTGTGGAGATAGCCACACTTGTTTGTTTCGTGCTACTCCATGATATCAGCCTTCCACCTAGGAATTGACAGGTACCTGTTGTACTTTTCATATCTTCCTTGCAGCCTGCAAAATCTGCATCTGAATAACCTGTCAGTTCAAACTCTCCATTCCTAGGGTACCAAAGGCCTAGATAAGGAGTGCCCTTAAGATATCTCAAAATTCTTTTGACTGCTGTCAAGTGAGATTCTTTAGGGCAAGCTTGGTACCTAGCACAGACACATGTAGCATACATGATATCTGGTCTACTAGCAAGCAAATACAATAGGGAGACAACTATCCCTCTATACAATGTTTCATCTACAGGTTTCCCTGCATCATCTTTGCTTAGAGACATTGTTGACCCCATAGTAGTTTTCATGGTAGTGGATGTTTCCATACCATACCTCCTTATCAATTCTCTGGTGAACTTAGACTGGCATATTGATAAACCATCCTAAGTCTGTCTAACTTGGAGACCCAAGAAGAACTTAAGTTCCCCCATACTGCTCATTTCAAATTTTCCTTTCATTAGTTTTGCAAACTTTCTGCAAAGACTACTTTCTATAGACCCAAATATGATGTCATCTATATATATTTGGACTAAGATGATCTTGCCTCTGGATTCCCTAAGGAATAGAGTCTTGTCTATTTTCCCCCTTGTGAATTTATTCTCAATGAGGAAACTAGACAGGGTTTCATACCAAGCCCTAGGGGCATGTTTTAACCCATACAAAGCCTTCCTAAGTCTATAAACATAATTAGGTTTAGTAGAATCAACAAAACCTGATGGCTGTTTTACATAGACTTCTTCCTTCAGATTTCCATTCAGAAAAGCTGACTTAACATCCATTTGGTATACCTTGAACCCTTGGAATGTTGCATAGGCAAGGAACATCCTTATTGCTTCCAGTCTGGCTACTGGAGCAAAGGTTTGATCAAAATCAATACCTTCTTCCTGCCTATATTCTTTAGCAACTAGTCTAGCTTTGTTCTTTATAATTACTCCATTTTAATCCAACTTTTTCCTAAAGATCCACTTAGTTCCTATAATGTTGTGGTCTTTTGGTTTAGGAACAAGCTCCCAGACTTTGCTTCTTTTGAACTGGTTCAGCTTCTCTTGCATTGCCTCAATCCAATGAGGGTCTAGGATAGCTTCTTTAAATTTCTTTGGCTCTACTTGAGATAGAAAGATGGAGTAGAGAACTGAACTTAGATTCCTTCTCCTTGTTTGTACCCCTTGACTGAGATCTCCAATAATTTGATTGGCTGGATGATCTTTCAAATGCCTATTTGCTGGAGGCAGCCTGTCTTCTGGTTGTACACCTTCAGCTTCTTCATTCAGCTGCTCCTCTTGGTCTTCTTCAGCAACAGGAGTATCTTGTACTCCCCCTGGACAGCAGCCACTATCATCCACTTGCTGACTTACAGTAGAACCTTCTTCAATAGTAAGCTTGTCCATCTTCTCAGTCACACCTGTGGAGCTGCAAACACTTCTAGACAATTCATTGTTAATGAGTCTAGTTTCATCAAACACTACATGTACTGACTCTTCTATAACTTGAGTAGTCAAGTTGTAGACCCTATAAGCCTTACTGTTGTTGCTGTACCCAACAAAGATCCCTTCTTGGTATTTGGCAGCAAACTTGGTTAAATAAGACATACCATTGTTAAGTATATAGCATTTACAACCAAAGATCCTGAAATAGGATAGATTTGGTTTCCTGCCCTTCACAATCTCATAGGGGATCTTATTGTGGCTCTTGGTGATAGTAGCCCTATTGATCACAAGACATGCAGTATTAACTGCCTCAGCCCAGAAATATTCTGGGAGAGATGTGTCACTCAATAGGGTTCTACCAGCCTCTATCAAGGTTCTATTTTTTTCCTTTCAGCAATACCATTTTGCTGAGGTGTTCTTGGTGAGGAAAATTCCTGAAATATCCCAAACACTTCACATAGCTTTGTCATAATATCAGACTGGAATTCAGTACCATGGTCACTTCTTATTTTGACCACTATACTGTCTAACTCATTCTGAATTTGTTTGACAAAACTATAAAATATACTAGGAGTTTCAGATTTTTGCCTTAGGAAGAATACCCAGGAAAACCTTGAATAATCATCTACAACCACAAATGTGTAGACCTTTCTACCTAGGCTGTGAACTGGCATAGGACCAAAAAGATCCATATACAAGAGGTATAGGAACCTCACAGCATCTTTGTTCTCAATGATATTAAAGGTGGATTTGGTCTGCTTTCCCTTTTGATAAGCTGAGCATATCCCATCCTTTATACACTTAACTTGAGAACCATTCCTCACTAACTCTTTGCTAAAGAGTTGGCCAATTGTCTTATAGTTAAGATGAGCCAGCCTCTTGTGCCATTTAACACAATGTGAGACTTTCTCAACAGCTACAAGACAAATAGGAGAAACTATGTTCTCACACATAATGTCTAGACAATAGATATTTCTCTTCCTATAACCTGTCAGAATGATCTTATGATCACTTGACCTACTGATATGACAACCATCTTTGACAAATGAGATGTCATATCCTAAATCACTCAGCTGACTTATGCTAATGAGGTTATGTTTCAAACCCTTAACAAAAGCCACTTGAGTAATTGTAATTAGGTTGCTAGAAATGTTACCAAAGCCTTTGATGATTCCTTTTTCAGAACCACCAAAGGTAACCTTAGGACCATCCTTGATTGGTGTATAGTCCTTTAGCAATCCCCTAGTTCCAGTCATGTTCCTGGAACATCCACTGTCCAAGTACCATATTGGGGTATGGCCACTTGGACTCACCTGCAAAATAGATTACTTAACCTTAAAACCCAAATAATTCTTGGGTCCTTGATGTAAGTTAGTCTGATTCTTAACAAAACTACCTGTAGCTTTTCAAGCAGGCAGTTTGCTACTCACCTTGGCACTTGAATTATGCCAACAATCTATGGCAAAGTGGCCTACCTTGCCACAACACCAGCACTCAAATCTGTTGTACCTTTGTTTAGGTACAACCCTGATTGTTTTATCTACAGCAGGCTTCTTGTTGAGTACTGGGGCTTTTCCCTTAGACTTGGACTGTACTGTCCTGGCAGGTTTTGTAAACCCCAATCTAGTTTTACCCCTATGAGATACAAACTCATCTATCAAAGGTAGAATAGATTTTGGTTTAGAAAAACTTGCTACAATATCTCTCTCCTTTTGAAGTCTATTCTCCAAATTTCTAATTTGATCATTTTTAAATGTAATAGTCCCCATCTGAATAACTGTAATATTCTTTAGTCTGGCTATTTCATTTAATTTCTGATCTAATAACTTGTCAAAATCTATTGCAGCCACTTTAAGACTAGCAATCTCCTTAGCCAGAGTCTTGGCCAAGAGTTTGCTTTTCTTCAAAGCCTGCAACAATACTCTATATTCATCAATCAACTGATGAATGTCTCCTTCAGATTCAGATACACTCACATCACTTGATGCTGATGTATCTGATTCTGATCCAGCACTAGAATTTGAACTTGAAGAACAATTTTGTACCTAACTAGGTCCAGGCTGATCCTGGATTTTGTCTCCTTCTGATAAGGCCATCAGTCCCTTGCACTGAATGTCCTCCTGCTCATAAATTGAGTTCATTAGCTGCATGAACTCATTTTCTTCTTATTCAGCAAACTAGCCAATATAGGCTTCAGGTTCTGAATCTGTTTCTGAAGATGACATATCAGTCAGACTTTTATCCTTCTTAGAAACAAAGGACCTTTCCTTTTTGCCCTTGAACTATGTCTTCTTCTTGTCAGTGGACTCTTTCCTCTTTTCTGGACAATCAGCTATTACATGTCCTTGTCTATTGCAACAATAGCAAACTATTTTTGAGGATGTAGTTTTATTAGACTTCGACTTTCTTCTGTCATTCCTTGAAGACTTCCTGTTCTGATAATAATCATCTTTTGCCTGTGAAGTGGATGGCTTGGACCTCCACTGCTTCTTCTTTAGAAACTTCTAAAAATGCCTAGTAAATGCAGCAAAGTCTTCATCACTTTCACTGCTTTCTGACTTCTTGCTATCTGAAGTATCTGATACTATCTCAGCAACTTTTTGAGGTGGATATGGAGACATGTTTTTATATTTCCTTGTGGCTTCAGTCTTGAATGCCACATCTCTTTCTTTGTGCTCCATCCTAGTAGTCTTTTCTTCCTCCTTCCTTACCATTAACTGCATCTTATAAGATAACAGTTTTCCAAACTATATTGGAGGAGGTATATCAGCTAGTTTGGCCATTTACCTTATGGCACAAATCTTAGTATCCCAGTCCTTTGTCAGGGATCTCAAGAACTTATCATTCAATTCATAATTGCTGAACTCTCTTCCATAGGACATCAATTCATTGACTATCCTATAGAATTTCTTGTAGCATTCAGTTATGCTATCAGACCTGCCTTGTTTGAAGCTTTCATACTCTTGATTTAATAAAGACTTCCTATCTTGTCTTAACTCTTCTGATCCTTCCATATAGACTATCAGTGTGTCTCACATTTCTTTTGATGTTTTACAATGAATCAGATTCCGAAATATGGCATCATCAATTGCACTTACAATGATATTCTGGGCCCTCTTGTCCATAGTGGCCAGAATTATTCCATCCTTGGTCATTTCTGAATAGTCTTTGGGTGTTCGCTGATTGGCATCTAGAACAGATACTTTCATTGGCACATAAGGCCCTTCTTTGACAGTAATGTATATTCTTGGGTCTGAGGCTTCCATCAAAAGTCTAACCCTTTCTTTCCAAATGTCAAAGGTCTCCTTTCTGCAGATTGGCAACTTCATGGATCCTAGCTCTTTGTGATTTTCAGTTGAACCCATTTTCTTGATTCTTGATTATGTTGATACTGCCTACAGGATCTTTTACTCAGACAGTCATGTCCTTTTTGAGTAACCTGCCTCTGATACCACTTGAAAGAACTAGTGCCTAAACACCTAGAGGGGGGTGAATAGGTGACTTAATCTTTTTAAACTTTTAAGGTAGAAATACAGTACAGTAATTGCAATTCACAGCACAGATAACACAGTAATCACACAAGCATACAATCACAGAGAGCACACAGGATTTATAGTGGTTTCTCAAGGTCTGGGTACATCCACTTTCCCCCTTCGCCTATCTAGTAGTGTACTAGATTCGGCCCAACTTCTCCACTACTTCTCAGATCCTCATATCTTACAACTCAGAACCCCAAATAGGTTCGTACAACTCAGAGTGATCCCACTCCTACAACTCAGGCTCAAAAGCCCTATGACTCAGTCTTCACCAAGACCTACACTCAGCCTTCAACAAGGCCTACACTCAGCCTTTAACAAGGCCTACACTCAGAGAAATGTATCTCCTACACTTAGGCACACAAGCCCTACCACTCAGCCTTTATAAATATAGGCTTACAACTCAGATCCCTTAGGATCCTACAAAAATAAAAAGTACAAGGATTTATAACCACAACTCTGATTGAGAAAGTTGAGTTGACTGGCTTCTTGATGAGTTTTTGAAAGAACTTTACAGAGATCAACCTCCCTTGGCTTTCTTCAAATCTTCTTGAATTAAAACACAGTAGGGTTGAATCTCTATGCAGATGATCTTCAATCAACTGCTGACTTGAGAATCAGATCTCAATCTGAAACTTTCTTTATCAGCCTGGTTCAATAGCTGTCTTCTTAGAAGGAACTTTCTCTCTCCAACTTCTTAGATCTTCCCTTGAAGGTCTTCTTCTGGTTTGTTGTTTTTCACTTCATTGATTGCTTCATCTATCTGATTGATTACCTTCTGTTGAAGGAATAAGCCTTTATATAGTCTTTCTTCATGGTGACCTGCTGATCCGGTTCCTAACAAACTTCTGACAGCTCTGACAGTAGCAGTTGACCGGTTGAAATGAAAGCTGTCAAGTCATCCAGTCACTTCTTGAAATCTCTGTCACTGTCTGAAAGTTTCGAGACAGATAGTCTTTATATGTCGACACAAATAGACTGAGTGTCGACACAAGTAGACTAAGTGTCGACACTAGCCTTCATGGTGTCGACACAACTCCTTGTGTTGTAGAAATAACATCTCGACACTGCTTCTTCAGAATGTGTCGACACTGATTCTGTGTGTCGACACAAGTCCTTCTTCTTCAATACTTAGTTGATTTCTGCTAAGTGTCGACACTACTCCTTTATGTCGACACATCTTCTTGTGTTGAAACTTGTTAAGTGTCGACACATCTTCTTTGTGTCGACACATGCCTTCTGTGTTGAACCTTTTGCTGAGTGTCGACACATCTCATTTATGTCGACACATTCTTCATGTGTTGAGACTTTTGCTGAGTGTCGACACATCTCCTTAGTGTCGACACATTCTTCATGTGTTGAGACTTTTGTTGAGTGTCGACACATTTCCTTTGTGTCGACTCTCTTGCTGAGTGTCGATATATCTCCTAGTGTCGACACTTGTACTTGAACTTTGTTGATGTTTTGCTGAGTGTCGACACAGCCTCCTAGTGTCGACACTTGTACTTGAACTTTGTTGATGTTTTGCTGAGTGTCTACACAGCCTCCTAGTGTCGACACTTTTGATGTCGACAAAGTTCCTCTGGGTGTCGACACTGCTTCTAAGTGTCGACACTGCCTGTATGTGTGGACACTTTCCTTCTGGTGTCGACTCTGCCTTCCCAGTGTCGACACAATTACTCCAAGTATCGATACAGCTTCTCTGGGTGTCGACACAAGCCTTCTTAAGTGTCGACACTTTTCTTCTGGGTGTCGACACATGGACTTAGAAACTTTTCCTGCAAACCTGCAGTTACTTAACCTGCACAAATAAAATCAAAGCACATCAAATACACCTTGATGTATATCATTGAGTAGGGTGACGCTTCTTCAAATCAGGTACATATATTCCAATGTACCCAACACGTCAGAAATTCAAGACAGAGCTTCCGGCACCGCAGCCTGCACTACCTCTACCACAACCACAATACCTGCAGCATAGGGAGCAACACAAGCAAGTCTGCTTCCAGTGCAACCAGCCACGCCACATCAAGTGCTACTACCCACAACTATGTGGGAATGTCCTCCTTGCCCTTCCCATGGCAGCTCCATGACGTCATGGACACATGTGTGGATGAGGACGTGGACCACGAGGAAAAAACCCCGAGCATGCTCGGGAACAGGTGTTTGCGTTGGACTTGGCACAAGAGAGGAATCATCAAGAGGTGATTGCAGGCACCATGATGGTTGGAAGAAAACCGGCCTATACTCTTATTCAATACCAGAATTTGACCTTATTCTGGGCATGGCATGGTTGGATTGGAACCATGCCAGAATTGATTGTGCGGAGAAACGAATACACTTGACACATGGATACTCTGAAGTCATTTTTCAAAGTATTAAATTTGCACCACGTATGTTATTATCCTCAGTTCAGGCCTTAAAATTCCACCTGAAGGGAAATGAAGTCTACATGATTTGTTTCGAGTTGAAAAAGATGACAATAGCTATGAAAGATATGCGAGTGGTGCGGGATTTCCCCGAGGTATTTCCAAAGGAGCTGTCAGGACTACCACCGCATCGAGAAGTGGAATTCAAAATTAAGCTAGTACCGGGTGCCAAGCCCATTTCCAAGACCCCTTACCGAATGGCCCCGAAGGAACTCACAGTGTTTAGAGTTCAGTTGCAGGAATTAGTAGAGCCAGGGTTTGTTCCCCCGAGTTCATCACCTTGGGGATCCCCTGTTCTGTTCGTTAAGAAGAAGGACGAAATGCTACGGTTATGTATAGATTTCTGGGAGCTCAACCGATTGACGGTGCAGAACACCTACCCTCTACCATAGATAGATGAGTTATTCGATCAATTGGTACGAGTGCACTCTTTTTCCAAGTTGGATGTCCTCTCGGGGTATAACCAACTAATGTTACAAGAGGACGATATCCAAAAAATGGAATTTAGCTCAAGGTATGGGCTATAGGAGTTCATCGTGATTCCTTTTTGGCTCACGAACGCCACTTCAACATTCATGAGTCTAATGAACAAAGTATTTGAGCCATACCTAGATGTATTCATCATCCTCTTCATCGATGACATTTTAGTCTATTCGAAGACAGAGGAGGAGCATGTTGAACACTTGACCTTGGTATTAAAGAAGTTAAAGGAGCATGCCTTGTTCTCCAAATTCAGCAAGTGTGAATTTTGGCTTCGAGAAGTTGCCTACTTAGGCCACGTGATCAGTGGTGCTGGATTAGTTGTGGATCCGTAAAAAGTGCATGCTGTGAAAGAATGGTCGCCTCTAAAGTCAGCAGTTGATATGCGGATTTTCCTTGGACTTAATGTGTATTATCGTAAGTTCGTGATGGGATTCTCAAAGATAGCCCTCCCTCTCACTGCCCTGATTAAGAAAGGTGTGCCATACGAGTGGACAACCCAGTGCGAAGACACATTACAAGATTTGAAGGATAGACTTACCTCCGCACACATCCTAGCCCTTCCATCTGGGAAGGAAGGATTCTAGGTCTACACTGATGCATCATATCAAGGGATTGGGGCAGTGCTGATGCAGCATGGCCATGTGCTCGCTTATGCTTCGAGGCAATTGAAGAAGCATGAGGCTAATTACCCAGTTCTTGATTAGCATTTTGGGGCAATGGTGTTTGACTTGAAGATTTGGAGACACTATCTATATGGCGTCCACTGTGAGATATTTTTGGATCACAAGAATTTAAAGTATGTTCATGCTAAGAAGGAATTTATCCTAAGACAGCAGCGGTGGTTAGAATTTTTGTGTGATTATGAGTTTACCTTGAAATACCACCCCGAAAAATCAAACTCTGTGGATAATGCTTTGAGCAAAAAAGGTACCAGAATCGAAGCTTGAGTCACGATTGATGAGTATGAAATTGGCTCGAATGCTGGAGGAGATGGATATTACCCTGGTGTATAAGGATCATTCTGAAGTGTATACGAAGTACCTAACCTCAAAGTGCATAGTTTGTGATATTCGAGACTGAATCTGGGTAGAGTAAGGAATGGATGCTTTTCTGGCCCTAGTGTGCAGGTCAATTGAAGATGGGGCTACTGATGAATATTTCCTAAAATAAGGCCTCGTTCATTTCTATGGCCGGCTCTACATTCCCAAAGGTAGGAAAATCCTGGAAGATATCTTGAGAGAGGCACATTTCTATCAGTATTTAGTGTATCCTGGGATTGCCAAAATGTATACTGACTTACGGAAGACCATGTGTTGCCTAGGAATGAAGAGAGATGTCAGATATTTTTTTACGCACGGTGAGGCCTGTCAAAGGGTGAAGGCGGAATGCAAGAGCCATAGAGGATTATTACAGTCAATTCCTATCCCCGAGTGGAAGTTTGAGGACATCTTCATGGACTTCGTTCACAGTTTGCCTCACTCATGCTCAGGGAATGATTCAGTTTGTGTAATCGTGGATTGCCTGACAAAGGTAGCCAGGTTTATTCCTATGAAGAAAGAGGGACATATAGACGTTTTGGTGCATATATTTGTGGAGCAGTTTGTATGGTAAGGACAATTGTTTCTGACCGGGATTGTCGTTTCACCTCTAGAGAATGGAAGGCAGTACATGTGTATGTAGGTTCACGCCTTACCTTCAGCACAATGTTTCATCATCATACAAACGGGCAGTCTGAGAGGACCATCAAAACTTTGGAACATTAATTAAGATTGTGTGTGCTGGATAGAGGAGAGCAATGGGAAAGGCTTTTGTCCCCGGTAGAATTTTCATATAACAACAGTCATCAGGCCAGTATCAGGATGGCACCACATGAAGCCCTTTATGGAAGAAGCTGTAGAACTCCTTTGTCATGGGTGCAAGATGAAGATCCGAAAGTGTTGGAAAATGAGTATATTGACGACACAGATGATGTTGTTAAGTTAATATGGGACTGCATGTTTGACGCTCAAAGTCGGCATGCTAAATATTATAATGCAAAGCACCAGATGGTCAAGTTTCAAGTGGGTGACAAGGTGTTCCTAAAGATCTGGCCGATGCATGGAGTATTGCGGGTACGTGGTGTAAAGAAGCTCAGCCCAAGATACATTGGGCCTTATGCTATACTAGAGAAGATTGGCCCTTTGTCCTATCGGTTGGAGCTACCACCAGAGCTAGAGAACTTACACGACGTGTTCCATGTGTCGTCATTTTAGAAAGTGTTGTTGTGGCCCGATCAACATGTCCTCACCACAGTTGGTGTAGTAGCAACTGATAGATCCATCCGACTAGAGCCGGTGCAGATAGTAGACAGCGAGATGGGGAGCTTGCGGCGGAAAAGTGTCCCGTTGGTAAAAGTTTTGTGGTCTAATCATGGGAAGGAGAAGTATACTTGGGAGCCGATGGACTTGATTCAAAAGAGGTACCCATAGTTGTTTCCTCAATGTAACTTTAAAAGTATATCTTAATTAAAATTCATTCTTTACTTCCCCATAGCCTTAGCCTGATTTCGGGGACGAAATCTTTTATTTTGTTTATAGGATTTGTAATATCTCGTTTCACGTTAGGCGCCTCGTGCGCGTTTTGAGTCAAGAGACTCCACTCAGACTTGGGGTGCACTGGCAAAAGGTGTCGAGTTCGTTGGATGAAGTGTTGGGGTGGGTAATGCAAAACAGATCAAAGTGGAAATGCCGTAGATAAATTGGCCAGTGGAGATTCGTCTGATATCATTAAGGATATTAGATGAATTCGTCAATTATCATTGGAGGAAAAGATTAAATGAAATTCGTCAAATATCGCTGATGATATCTGACGAATTTGTCGAGTTTGATGACTATTTGTCAAGTATCACTGGTTGATACTCGATGCACTCGACACTAAAATCCAATAAAACTGCCCAAGTAAAATTCGTCGGATATCACTAGCGATATCCGACGAATTCGTCGAATATTGTTATAGGAATTAGACGGGATTGAAATTTGAATTTCGGCCAAGGTGAATTCGGCGAATATAACCAGGGATATTTGACGAATTCAGCAAATATCGCTATGCTGATTTGGTAGGACTGAAAAAGGATTCGTCGAATATGCCCGTCTAAACTCACTGATTCATCGAGTATGGAAGCCGATACTCGCCAAATTTGACTTGTGCATTTTTTGGCATAGGCAGATTCGCTTGGTCGTGTAGGAGGGTTGAAACGGGCTTCGGTATTCATGCTGGATTATTTCTTTGCACCAGTCACTTCAAATAAGGCCTATTATGAGTAGTAATGGACGGTCCACTGATACGGCGACACGTGGCAAGGGATTTAAAGCTAATACCTTATTATAAAAGAGAAGTAAGCTGAAACCCTAACCGTCACATCCTTTGTTTGCTGAGCCATTACTGTGCGGGATCGACAGAAGTAGCAAATCGCCAGAGTCGGAGAAAGAGCCGTCCATTCCCATGGAAAACGCCACCAATGAAGAGAAGAACCATGCCTCTGTGGAGGATGACTAGATCCATGGCCGGAAATGTCGGAACTGCGAAAAATGATGTGAGATTCCTACCCTCTCCCTTGCTTCTAAATCTCTAGTTATTTCTAGGAGAGATATTGACTCAAAGGATACTTGATTCGTGAGAAGAAGTTTCCTAGGAGGAGGTCATGCTAGGATATGTGTCCTAGAGATGTGATGTCTTCGACCAATCCTTACTTCTTTGTGAAGATGATGACTTGGTATCGTGAAGATAATTGTCTTTTGAGGGTGAATAAGAGAGGAGGAACTCTGGATGTGTTTTGGTAATATCGGTTGGAGGAGTAAGTCGAACCAATGAGGTTTGTTTCGTTTTAAGATGAGTGCAGAAATCTGTTTTCTGCGCGCAACGATATTCAAGGCAGTTTTCATACATGATGCGCCCATATCTGTGCTTTCGACTAAACACAAAAGTCATAGCCCTTGGAAATAACTTTCCAACGAGTAGTTACATATCTTCATGCGATGTCTGTAGCCACGGGAAAGTCTGATCGAACTTGCTGGCTGATAAGTTGAACATGTAGAAACTGTTTCCTGAACGCAGCAGACTTCAAAGCTGATTTCAAGAGTGTTACGCTCTGATCTGGGTGATGGACTGAATACCAAAGTTGTAGTACTTGGAAATATATTTCCAACGGATGGTTACACGTCTTCATATGATTCACGTAGACTCAGTAATTGCCGATCGAATTGGCTGTACAGACGAATCCATGTGTTTAATATTCTCAGGTTAGTGTAGTTTTGTGCTTGGATTAAGTAAATAAATGGTAAGAATAATTGTTGTGGTTTTTAGTGAATTTGGCTCTATGAGAATGTATTAAACAAAGGGTTTGACAACACAACCAGGCACCATTGTAACTTGTGTAATGGAACAATTTTGGAAGTAGATGTGACGTTCGATAATTGAACAGGTAAACCGTCTATTCATGTTCACAAAAAGGGGGTGAGCTATCTTTGTGTGGATGTGATTACCGTGGTGGAAGCATGATGGTTGGTGGATGCTTGATCCTTGAAATAAATCAGAAGAAATTGATGAATGGTCATGATTTGTGTCAAATAACGAAGTGTAAATAGGTCCACTGCTGTGAGGAGTGTTTCCTTACGGGTAGTAGTGTGGATTGTATGTTGTATGAGGTGGTTTTACACCTGTGTCAATGATGAACCCTTAAGTGCATTGCAGCACGAGAATGTGAAAGGGTGTTAGTGCGGGTGATTGACCGCACTGGATTGGTAATGATGAAAAGAGACATAGGCTGGTGGGCTTGGTTCTCAGTGTTTCCTACCTGAGGCTCCATTCGTGCCAAGTGGACGGTGGGTCTTGGTCCTTTGGTGATAAGCTACCATAGGCTCCTTCTGTGTCACGATGATATGAAACTGCATGCGGTGTGAGTCAACATGCGGTGTCGTAATCCTAGGTTAAGGATAGTGTGACAGTTCTACGGCCTCGCCAGTCGTCACACCGCCGAGAGTGGACAGATTGTAAGACGCCCCACCCAGAACACAAATCACGACATGAGGGGGGGGGGGGGGGGGGGGGGGCTTATGCCCAGAACAGCCATCTTGCGGTAGCGTTAGCACACAGGATAAACTACAAGGCACTTATTCTGCCAGCTATAATCAATTTCAAACATTGCAAACCCAATTAAGAATAAAAAGCAGAAGTCCATCCACACATAAGTAAAATAGTCCAAAAAGTACATCAAGTGAAAGAAGCTACAGTAAGCTTCTATAATATCAGAGTAAGTGTACAAAAGAGTCTATCTAACTCACATCGGTCACTGACGGTAGCAATGGCACCGTCCATTCAGGCCCTGTCATCTTGGTCTGGATGTCCTGCTGCATAACCAGTTGTTTCTCTATTTGCGGGGTTCCCTCCTAAAAGGAAGACGTAGCAACCGTTAGTCATAAAGACTAAGTGGCTTCACATCCGCTCCCCCGTTGACTCCTCGGCACCGGGCGAAGAAAAATGACGGGTACATATATATATATATATATATATATATATATATATATATATATATATATATATATATAGATATATATATATATATATATATATATATATATATATATATATATATATATATATATATATAAGAGTAGTAATACAAATAGGTGGTAAAAGAGTGAGCAATATCAAATATATCAGAAGCATAAAGAATGAGTAAACAATCTACTCCAACAGTTCTGTCATCTACGACATTATATGAAAAATGTAAAGCAACAACAGAAAGTAACTCAACTTATATGAATGCACATACAAACATATAAGTTGAGGATCGGCTCAGCTGTAGAGTAACTCATTGTATAAGAGTGTCCAAACAAACTTATATAATGAGGATCTTGTGTAAACAATGTAATGTAATGACATAAATGTAATACAATGACTCACCCATGATCACGCACATGCAACTGCTATATCGACACAGACATGTAGCTCCCACTTTTTGAGCAGGTAGCTAACCTCTCAGGCATGAACCATCGTGACCGGGTGGTGACAGTGGATCCAGCTTCTCCACTACTAGGAGGGCATCCACACTACCAAGCCTAGGCCTCTGTACACCTCAACGCTAAGAACACAACAGCAGAGCTCACATGCATACTACGGCTCAGAAGGGGTCTCGGGTAGATGTGCAAAAAGTGCCCAACCCAACTGGCCTATATTCATGGCACGAAAGGTGCCTCTGCGAACAAATCACCAAAGGACCAAGTCCAACCGTCAACTAGCATGGAGGGTGCATCGGGAAGTGAGCATTGAGGACCAAGGCCCAACCATGCAAGTCTAGCTGTCAACTCCCATCGGTGTGTTGACTGGCGAGCCCATAGACCTGCCACACTATACTTAACCCAAAATTACGACACCGCTTGTCGACTCACATTGCATGCAATGTCACATCATCGTGGCATAGAAGGTGCCTCTGTGGGCAAACCACCAGTGGACAAAGGCCCACCATCCACATATGTCTCTTTTCATCAATACCAACCCAGTGCGGTCAAACACCCGCACTTACACCCTTTCACAATCTCGTGCCCCAAGGCGCTTAAGAGTTCATCATCAACATAAAGTAACTTCGCATATTCACCAACCATTTAGCCAACATAATTACATATAGACTATTGTCACATAACTCTAACATCACTAGTTACAATTCTTTACCGACAATTCTTTTGCCAAGTTCAACCATTCATGCACATATTGATCCGTCAACTAAATGCCAACAACCATTTGTTCATAACAGTCACTATCAATTATGTACAGCATCTTCAAGCCAAACTCATATTTATTCAACGCATTACCATTGTCAAATACGTCCTTATTGATTCACATATTTAAACCATTCCTTCCATCATAACTCATCAACCCATTCGTTCACTACAACATGTGTTCATTATGTATCTATCCAACAAATTCCGTCAAAGATACTTTATCACAAATACATATAGCCTAAATTTACCAAAACATTAACGTTATTGTATCACGGTCTCAAACTGAAAGACAATTCAACATTATTCGTGCAGGAAAGATTACTGTACAACCACTTCAAACGGGGATTCCCGAGGCTACAGGAATCCGGTGAAGGCATGTAACCTCTCGTTGGAAAGGTATTTCCAAGGCATATGACTTTCATGTTTAGTCGAAAGCCCAGATTGATGTAGGCTCTCACGTCGACACCGTAAAATCTACGGACTAAACACCATTTCCTCTCCACGATCAAATTCTACACTCGCACAAAACTACAATGCAGCACACATGTACTACAATTATATCAATTAGATGTTAACGTATGGGTAGCCAAACTGATTAGGATCAAATAAAGGCCATAGGCCAACATTTTTTCCGGCTAAAAGGACCCACCCGGTCCGATCGAGCGATGGTTGTACCAAAAGAGATCTACCAAAATTTATGATTCAAACAATGGTAGATCTCTCGCAACAAAAAAGAAAACGAAGGTTCGCTAAACCTCTCGAACTTAAATAAAATAAGGATGAACAATAAAATCAATCGAAGAAAACCAAGATGAAAATAATGCTATCAAGAATCAATGCCACGGTATTCCACCACAAAAATTAATCTAGAGGGAAAACATACAAAGTAGCAAGGTTTTCGTTACCCAATCGGAATGGATGATTTTGATTCACTATTCTCTGGATCGTTCTTCAACGGCTCCGCCGGAGTCACGCCGGATGGAGAGAAAACTCGTCCGCCTTCGTCGCTTCACGCGGGAGTTGGAATCACAAGGAGAGATCTTTGTATCTTGGCCGAGTTTCACCAAATAAAGTTAAGGGTGGTTGGGATTTGTTATTGATCAGGGGCTACTCGGATTTTGGTAGTTATGAGGGTGGACAGCTTTGATGGTGGAGAGGGAGGATTGTGGCAAAGTGTAGCAATGGAGGGGAGAAGTGGGTGGCGGGTAGGGTGGTTGGCCGAACTATATGACCAAGGAGGGGGTCGTTTGTTTTTTGAGATGAAAGGAGATTGAGCGGGTGGTGGAGAGGAGGCTGAGTAGAGAGAGAGGGGGGATAGTGGCCGACAGCCAAAGAGAGGCGAGGAGGATAGGAGGAGCCTAATTCTCAAGAGGTAGAGAGGGGAAATAGGAGGGAAAAGATCTCAAGAAAGATTTAGGGATTCAAATTCTTATCATCCATTCCCTAATCAAAATGAAAGCAATACATGGCTATATATAGTCTACAACACTCAATCTCCACCTTTGAAAATTAACACTCATGATGGTTATATGCACCCATCATGAAAAAAATAAAATAGTGCTTGCATGAAATAAAATACTAGATGGTCATAATCACCCATCATACAAAAATTAAACTACATTAATTAAATGTAATAAAATAAAATGCATGAAATAAAATTGCTTAAAATAACAATTGATAAAGTAAAAATAATTTGATAAAATATATAACTATAATTATTTAAATTATAATAATATATTTTATTTAATAGCAACAGCGGTGTAGGCGTCGTGGTAGAGTCCCATCCTCGATCTTGTGGCAATGATCATCCCAATCCACGAACTCTCTCAGACGGGAATCAATGGCGGCCGCATCAGCAACGTCTCCGGCAATCCTCCCCACTCAAAAGTACTCATCTCTGATAAGTTTACCTGAATGTACCAGTACAGGAGAGCATCATACATAAGAGCCGCCTCCGAATCAAGAAACGAAGAGTCTTCGGTGGTCGGACAATCACGCCATCAAATCAAGTAGTGGCAAACATCACCACCTTGGGAGGAGATCACTTCATCTTGGAGTATCCTGTCATGCAAAAAGGTGGTCCTAGGGATCCTTGGAAAAGCATTAGGCAATAAAGGAGAAAACGTTTTTACATCAACAAACAACGTACCTCCAGTGAAGATCGATGAAGAGAGAGATCCAAAAAACATACTCACCCCCAACCCATTAGAAAATGCAGTAGAAATAAATAGACATACAGATAATTCAAGTGGTGGAGAAACATATGGTGTTAAATCAGGAACATTAAAAATAATGGAAATACCCTAATCAGTGGGTAACTTCCAAAGATATGCGTTTTCTCCTAATTTATTTAATATCAGAAAAAATCTTGCTCGCCGATGCGCCAACTTTTCTAGAGTGCCCGAAGGCATCCGTTCAGGGAGGAGACGCACCAAAACTAAATTGCCAACCTAAAAGTGAGACGCTCTTTTATGTATGTTAGCATGAAATTGATAAGATGTATAATGTGTGGTTAGCGCTTCACTAATGTGCTTATATGAATTTTTAATATAAGAGGCAAAATCTTGTGCGAATTGACTTGACCTATAATATTGTGGTAACAAAATCAAGTCAAAATGCACTGGTGTTTTATATCCGTGCACGATCTCATTCAGTGATGAACTTGCATGTAAGAAATAGGACGGAAAGTGAGTGATTAATTTTTTAAATGTGCTCCTAAGTATCTTACTATAGTGGGGAGTGAACCCATGTGCTAGGTGACTCAACCCAAATACGGAGGATAAGGGGGTTAAGTCATGTGGCACGGGAGCCTTATAATCAGAGATGATTTTAATGAGCTCCGAATTCACAGTTTTAATTTTATATTTTAAATACTCATGTTGGCATGAAGATATGCCGAGGAGAACCGCCCATCATGAAAAATAGAGTTGGACATGTTAAAATTCAACAAACCGCAGACGCCCCCTTGGATACCCTGTTGAAATCTCAACAAACCGAAGGAGGATACGCCCACTTATAATGTTGAAAGTTTTCCCGGATCGTGGAGTTAGCAGGGGTTATCTCAACAAAGCAGTAACAACAAGCAACACATGCAGCACAAGCTTCTTTATTGATCAAGAGCAGACTTCTTTACAAGGCGAGACATACATGGCGAGACATGCTTCACCAAAACCCAACACCGGGAGAGCAGAGACAGTTACAAAGACAAGAACAAAAACAAGCTGCGCGGACTCAATCAACAAGCCGCCGACCTACTGCTGTGGAGTCCGCTCAGTCCGCCAGGTCGCAAGACCGCAACCCAAGCCGCGCGGACTCACCCCTTCCAATGCTTAGCTCTTCACCGCCGATCTGCAGGCCGCCTGACCGCGAGGTCGCCTAGCCGCCAGACCGCACAAGCTGCGTCACCGAATGGAACAGTCCGCCTGAAGCAGGCGACTTCCTGAACCCCGAACCAAGTTGCCAAAGAGAAGACCGCCTGGTCGCTATCCGCGACCTGCTGTTTACCGCCTGTTGCTTAACCGAAGAGTCCGCACTGTCCCTGACCGCAATCAGAGCCAAGTCCTGGCTTTCCAGCGCTATCCGCACAACCTGCACAGCACAACCGGGTCAACTCTCTATCCGCGCGGACACCAAAGTCCAGACCGCAGCAACCTACGCGAGCTCAATTACTGTTCACATACTCCGGTTAGGTTCCGTTCCTCCTGATGTGACTTGGGACCTATTTATAGGCATGATGATGAGTATGGTCACCGCCCTAGCCGATAGGATCACCGCCACATCCCGCAGCAAGAACTAGTGTGTCTGCCAGCCCGCGGACACACATTCCAGTTCGCCGCTCCTGTGCAGATAGCCAGTCCGCCCCAGCTTCTCCAAGGCCGGACTCCAATATCCAGCCCGCCTTGCCGCCAGAGGCCAAGCCAGGACCACCACAGCCGGACTCCACAAAAGCTGTGTCCGCCAATCTGCGGACAAGGCATCAGCCCGCAAACCCCGAGCCCGCAGCCACGCCATCAAGGCACCTGCCGGACTCAGCGGACACCCAGCTTTCGTCCGCATATCCCAAGTCCATTACATCATCTCCAAGGAACCTCCGGATTTAGCGGACACGCCAATCCAGTCTGCTAATAGCAGACTCCAGTCCGCATGCACTGCAGACTTCTCCAGTCCGCATCCCTGCTGACTGCCTCAGTCCGCATCCCTGAGTCCAAAACCTCATCACAAGGCTATACCGGACTCAGCGGAATCTGGCTCCAGTCCGCACGCTCCTGCACAAGCAATTGTCCAGTCCGCATATCCCCAAGCTAGCAAACAAGGCAACAACACTTCTACTACGCTTGGTGGAATGAGAAACTAGCCCGCGCTCCACTGCGTGATCTCCCCGGACTGAGCCATCCTGGACTTGGTTCAGATCACACCAAGTCCAGTCCACTGGCCATAAGGGCCAGTCCGCACTTACTGGCGGACACTGGATCTAGCCAGCCATACCGGTCGACCTCCAGTTTCTGTCCGCGCTGACCGGCGGTCTCCGCGGCTTCCCGCTGCACCAGAGCAAGACCAAGGCAACTGCCAAACCGGTCTGCCGAGCTCCAGTCCTTCAGTCCGCTTCATGCCGGACTCCGCGGATAGCATTCCTATCCGCCCGATTACTTTCTGGGAGTCAACCGCCTGCTGAGCATACACTGGCCTGTCAGACCGCCGCTGCTGTCCGCGTAGTCTGCGCGAACAGACCGCCCAGGCCGCCACAGAGCAAACCGCCTGCAACATCCCTGCCGACCTAGCAGTCCGCCAACCCTGTCCGCGTAGTCCGCGCTGATAGGTTTCCCAAGCCTTCCATTCACCCACTTTCACTTCACAGAATTCAACACTCCCCCTTGAAGTGAGAAGTGGTGAATAACTCCAGCAGCTCCCGTAACCTTTCACCTGGTCCTTCCGATAGCATCTACGAAGAGTTGTCCAAGACATAGTCCTCGCCCCGCATATCATGGACCATGAGGGACCCCTCCAGCATCTCCCAAAAGGAGTCATGCTTCCCTCTGCCTTCTTCAGCTTCAACCTCCACTTTTACATCACAGGAGGATCACCAACTTCCTTGGACACAGAAGCCCAAGCCTTGTTATCTCTGAGAGAAGTCACCTCTTCAGCCTTGGTGTCAACCACCTCCTTGATTCTAGTGGGGTCATCACAGCCAGAAGAACCTTGCTCGACCTGAGGGCTAGCAAAGAAACATTGGACCAAGTCCGCCGTGTTCCCTTCGCTATATCGAGCTGGTGGCTTACTGATCCTCTTCGATCTCCGAAGAACCTGATCATGGCTAACCACCTCCGCTGCTTTTGAACCATCTCCGTTCCCGGGCAAACCTGGAATAATGCTCCCTTTGCTTCCTGAACAAGACGCCTCCTTACTGGAACCAAGATCACCTGGAGCAATGCTCCCCCTGCTACCTGAACCAGAAGACTCCCCTCTTGAACAAGAACTGCCTGGAACATCGCTCCCCCTGCTTCCTGAAACTGACGCCTTTGCCCCGGAGCTAGAACAACCTGGAGCACCTGGTGACTCAGGCAACTCCACTTCCTTAGCAGCAGCCTCCTTCAGCACACCATCTGACCTGCTTATCTCTAGCTCCACATAAGAGCTACCCCAATACGGCGTCAACTCATCAAAAACAATGTCTCTCGACACTATGAGTTTCTTCGTCGCAGGATCCATACACCTCCATCTTCTTCTCTGCTCATCATACCCAACAAAGACTAGCTTTGTCTTGAGAGCACCCGGAGAATGTATATAGCAGGTAGATCCAAACACCTGAAGGTGCTTCACTGAGGGCTTCACTCCGAACATCAGCTCATAAGGAGTCTTCACTATGATCGGACTAAGAGGCATCCAGTTGATGACATGAGCAGTACAGGCAATTCCTTCCGCCCAAAGAGCCTTCGGAACTCCTTTACTCTGAAGCCAACACTTGCAGGTCTCCGTTAACCAACGGATCATCCGAGCTGCAATACTACCCTGTTGTGAAGTATGTCCACAAGAAAGCTCCATACGGATCCCTTGCTTCCTGCAAAAGCGTGAGAACTCGGCTGAGCCAAACTCACCACCGATACTTGTCCTCAACACCTTGATCCTCCGGCCAAGCTGGCCTTCCACAAGCTTCTTGAACTCTACAAACAAGCGTACCATGTTGGACTTCTTCTTCATAAAGTATACCCAAGTATACCTAGAATAGTCATCAACCAATATCAGCATGAACCTGCTGCCTCCAAGACTGGTCGTGACGGTCGGTCCCACCAGAGCACAATGGACAACCGCCAATGGTGCATTACATCTGGATTGTGCTTTGTCAACCATGAAGCGATAGGCTCCACATTCCTGACATCCCGCACACCCCCGACCATCGCCATAGGATGACAATCTAGGCAAGCCTCTTACAAGTCTTCTTTCCGTCATTGCTTTCAGCTTGTCCATCCCTACATGCCCCAGTCTTTCATGCCAGATAGCTGCACTATCACTGGCATTCCTCCGATCAACTCCAGAACTAGTTGATAACCCAACTATGTTCTTCTCCTTCCTCCCTACATGAGCTACGTTCGACGAGAGCAAGACAACCTTGCACTCTTTCCGAAGATGACCATGCTGCTTGCATTTATAGCACTGTGGACCTTCCTTCCTCTTCCTATCACGCCTAGGAGAAACACTCCTTTCTTCCTGATACGAAGTAGAGGGACCAACGTCAGCAGCAACCTTCACCTCCTTCCTGAACAACCCATCAAGGGAAGTCCAAACCTCCGCAGCTGACCGACATCCACTGATGTGGTCCAAGAGCTCCGATGAGATCACCTGCTTGAGAATAGACTCCGCTTTCGCATTTGCCTCCTTCCAAGCTCTCATCGCCTCAGCATTGCCAGCATTATCCTTTTGTCTTCCTGCTCCGCATACAACCTCCCAAAGGTCCTCACCAAGAAGAAAGCTCTTCATACAGGACTTCCACCGTTCACAGTTCGTCTCTGTAAGAAAATCAATTCCAAGACAACTTGCATCCTCCACTGCCATGGTTCTACCACTGGTTTCCTCTACAGAAGAGCAACTACTTCCATTGAGCACTGCTTGACCACTCCAACAACCTCGCTCTGATACCATGTTAAAATTCAACAAACCGCAGACGCCCCCTTGGATACCCTGTTGAAATCTCAACAAACCGAAGGAGGATACGCCCACTTATAATGTTGAAAGTTTTCCCGGATCATGGAATTAGCAGGGGTTATCTCAACAAAGCAGTAACAACCAGCAACACATACAGCACAAGCTTCTTTATTGATCAAGAGCAGACTTCTTTACAAGGCGAGACATACATGGCGAGACATGCTTCACCAAAACCCAACACCGGGAGAGCAGAGACAGTTACAAAGACAAGAACAAAAACAAGCCATGCGGACTCAATCAACAAGCCGCCGACCTACTGCTGTGGAGTCCGCTCAGTCCGCCAGGTCGCCAGACTGCAACCCAAGCCGCGCGGACTCACCCCTTCCAATGCTTAGCTCTTCACCGCCGATCTACAGGCCGCCTGACCGCGAGGTCGCCTAGCCACCAGACCGCACAAGCTACATCACCGAATGGAACAGTCCGCCTGAAGCAGGCGACTTCCTGAACCCCGAACCAAGTTGCCAAAGGGAAGACCGCCTGGTCGCTATCCGCGACCTGATGTTTACCGCCTGTTGCTTAACCGCAGAGTCCACACTGTCCCTGACCGCAATCAGAGCCAAGTCCTGGCTTTCCAGCGCTATCCGCACAACCTGCACAGCACAACCGGGTCAACTCTCTATCCGCGCGGACACCAAAGTCCAGACCGCAGCAACCTACGCGAGCTCAATTACTGTTCACTTACTCCGGTTAGGTTCCGTTCCTCCTGATGTGTCTTGGGTCCTATTTATAGGCACGATGATGAGTATGGTAACCGCCCTAGCCGATAGGATCACCGCCACATCCCGCAGCAAGAACTAGTGTATCCGCCAGCCCGCGGACACACATTCCAGTTCGCCGCTCCTGTGCAGATAGCCAGTCCGCCCCAGCTTCTCCAAGGCCGGACTCCAATATCCAGCCAGCCTTGCCGCCAGAGGCCAAGCCAGGACCACCACAGCCGGACTCCACAAAAGCTGTGTCCGCCAATTTGCGGACAAGGCATCAGCCCGCAAACCCCGAGCCCGCAGCCACGCCATCAAGGCACCTGCCGGAATCAGCGGACACCCAGCTTTCGTCCGCATATCCCAAGTCCATTACCTCATCTCCAAGGCACCTCCGGACTTAGCGGACACGCCAATCTAGTCTGCTAATAGCAGACTCCAGTCCGCATGCACTGCAGACTTCTCCAGTCCGCATCCCTGCTGACTGCCTCAGTCCGCATCCCTGAGTCCAAAACCTCATCACAAGGCTATACCGGACTCAGCGTACTCTGGCTCCAGTCCACACGCTCCTGCACAAGCAATTCTCCAGTCCGCATATCCCCAAGCTAGCAAACAAGGCAACAACACTTCTACTACGCTTGGCGGACTGAGAAACAAGCCCGCGCTCCACTGCGCGATCTCCCCGGACTGAGCCATCCTGGACTTGGTTCAGATCACACCAAGTCCAGTCCACTGGCCACAAGGGCCAGTCCGCACTTACTGGAGGACACTGGATCTAGCCCGCCATACCGGGAGACCTCCAGTTTCTGTCCGCGCTGACCGGCAGTCTCCGCGGCTTCCCGCTGCACCAGAGCAAGACCAAGGCAACTGCCAAACCGGTCTGCCGAGCTCCAGTCCTTCAGTCCGCTTCATGCCGGACTCCGCGGATAGCATTCCTATCCGCCCGGTTACTTTCTGGGAGTCAACCGCCTGCTGAGCATACACTGGCCTGTCAGACCGCCGCTGCTGTCCATGTAGTCCGCGCGAACAGACCGCCCAGGCCGCCACAGAGCAAACCGCCTGCAACATCCCTGCCGACCTAGCAGTCTGCCAACCCTGTCCGCGTAGTCCGTGCGGATAGGTTTCCCAAGCCTTCCATTCACTCACTTTCACTTCACAGAATTCAACAGGACACTCCCGGATGTGAAAAAATGTGCGAGCGATACAACTCAAGGGACCCAACTAAAGTCACTAACATGGGGAAATGATGGTCATCAAAAGGCAGTGGGTAAATTCGTGCGACCGGGCGTGGTACATAAATATGTATAGGGGACACTGCACCTAGAGGGACAATTGCCCAAGAATCAGAATCGGTCGTAGTAGAGGACATAACTGTAGTCGTACACCCAGAAAAATGAGCTGTCAAAAGTGACGCGTAGTCATATCTATGAGGTGCGGTGAAATGTCCAAATACTAGAGCGCTCAACATAGTGATAAATATAAGCTGATACAACGCTACTGTAGGAACTAATAAAGTGGACGTGTCACAAAAACTCATACTAGGTCTACCGATTTCACGTCCCAAAAAGTCATCTAATGTGAGCAAATAAATAGGGGAAGGGTCGGTAAAATCAAACCCGGGATAAAATCCGAATCAGTAACAATTTCATCCAATCATGGCAACATCAAAGAACTCTCATCCTGGTGTACAACAATAGTATCATCCAAAATTACCCTTCCCTCAGATCGTAACTCATCCACAATAATAATAGGAATATCCTCACTTTCTAACTCCTCAGATAACTCATATACAATCTCAGTGGGTGTAATCGTAGGCCCTAACACGATGTGGATTGTATCCTAGTGAGGGCACTCAATACTAGTGTACAGACACAATGCTAGTAAGACATGTAATAGGCAACAGAATACTCTCACAGATCAGTATATCATCATCTCAAACATCATCTTCCAAATCACTAGGTATTCCTTCAATTTCAGATTCATCAGAATCATCGGGCACTAACGTAGATGTCAGAATACTCTCACCAATGGGGACATCCTCAGAATCAAAAGATACTACATCTACAACAGAATCCTCATTAGTTTCAATCACAATATTAAGAGGCTCAGCCATCGAGGCTAACAGAGGCAACACCCTAGGAGCAACATTATTGGAGTCTAAGACAAAAGACCTATTAGGAATGGTTTTCCTAAAAGTTGGTGGTTGTCCTAAGACTGTCTATCCCTTCTGAAATGAGCGAGTCTTATTCTTATGAACGTTGTGCTTCTCAATATCCAATGCAGCATTAAAAGTGGTGTTTAGGTCGGTGTGACCATAACGCAGTAATTTACCCAGGATGTCAGGGTTTAACCCCTTACGAAACCTAGAGAGGGTGAGCTCTAACACCTCTTTCACACCACACCTAACCATCATATCCTTAAGAAGACTCATATACTCAGAGACCGACTTATTTCTTTGTTTAAGGGTAGCCAAATCATCTGACAACAGCGTTCGATGGTACATAGGTATGTACTATTCTGTCAGTATGGACTTTAAGTTTACCCAACCACTAAGTAATTTACCGTTCTCGGTTCTCATACGTCATTCCTCATTCAACCAGAATATCTTAGCTCTACCTAACAACTTTATTCGCGGCACTCGCACCTTATCTGCGTCAGTCGAATTATACCCCTCAAAGTAGCCCTCTATATCCTTAACCTAGTCTAGGAAAACATGGGAACACCCAAAACCATCATAAGTAGATGTCTTAATTATAGTGGGAGGATAAGTGTGAGAACGGTTGGAATTCCTATGGTATGAAGGCAAGGCTGGGGTGTGCTTAGCCATGGTTTTATCATAACAATAGTCTAAAAGGGAAACGTGAACGTCATAGGCCATAATAATCAGAACCGGAGAGAAAACTCGATCCGATTATTGTGCACATGCAATGAAAAATGAACATGACCCACTATACTCTAGGAAAGACGGATTTGTTCCCGCTTAACAACTAGGGTAATAAAATATTATTTTTGATTTTCTGGATGAAAAAAATATGGATATTATTAAAAAAATTTTGATTTTCTTGCTGAAAAATAAAAATTTAGGCTGCTATTTGCAGACCAAAAATTAAAATTTATAATGACTTAATAAAAAAATGACAATAAAAATAAAATATTTTTTTGATTTATTACTAATAAAATGATGGATAATTTCCAGAATTTTATTTTTTTGAATTTTGAGAAAAACTGAGAATTTTAAGTTGCTATTGGCAGACCAAAAATAAAAAAATTGATTTATTATTTTGACATAGAAACATGCAAGTGCGTGTCGGCAAGATAATAAAAGGGGGAGGGTGCCAATTAGGAAATTGACGTGAACCTCCCTCTGATACCAAATTGATGCAGGCTCTCACGTCGACACCGTAAAATCTACAGACTAAACACGATTGCTAGCATGAGAGATGTCTCCACAATGACGGCAATTGATATTGGAATTGGCCCACATTGCAGCGATTTCAAATATCAGGGATACAACTACTTGGCATAGATTCTGCGAATAAAACTAACACTTCCATCTGACGGAATAACAACACAAGAGAAAAGGGATCAAAAACAACAAAATAACTCGCATCACGAAATTCTCAATCATCTGGAGTCACTCTACAGTTGCATTCCCCGGCAACGGCGCCAAAAACTTGATGCGTGTAATACGGCAAGCGCACCGGTCGCACAAGTAATAAAGTTTTTGGGAGTAAATCCCCAAGTGTCAGTCTCTTGAGGAATGCAATTAGCGTAGAACGGCAACAGTACTGAGAATATCGTTATGAGAGTTAAAAATAGAACAAAAAGGAAATAGCGGACTCGGGAGATTGTGGATGTTTGATCTACTGAACTAGTAAAAGCTATGCGGGTCGACGGCACCGCTTCGCAAGGTGAAATGGGTTTGTCGGCCGCTATGCCGAACTTCAGTTGGGCGAGTGGAAGGGAAACTAATGGATTGCAGCGTTCTTGTGTGGATTGCAATCGGACAAGGCACAGGAATGAAGTGGATGTGGGGTGAGTGAGGCGCATTCACAGACAGAACTCACAAGCATAAGAAGAAACTAACATTCCATTAACTAGAAAGTAAACTTGATGTTCAGGGATGGAAATGTTCATTACACTGCTCAAAACATTCATAACACAGAGGAAGGGGAAGAGGAGTAAACCAAAAGAGAATGAAGATCCACCGCGGGTCGTGGCCGGAGTAGCGAGTTGTCAATCCGCTTCCGGGCTCAGTCCAAGGAGGCTTCCGGTACCAACGATTTGTCACCTCGAAGGCCTTTAAGTCTGTTCTCTAGGTTATCTACTTCACCAACTCTACAGGAAAGCTTGGAGTTGAAGTCATCAATGGCCGAGGGCTTCGCCGGAGTGTTGGAAAGCTTCGGAGTAAGTGGAAATGGCTTCCCGACGAAGGTGGAAGTGATGGAGCAGCTGGAGAAGTGAAAAGGCGATTCCCGCGCACTCTCCGATCGCAGCAAATGACAGACGTTGACCTAAAACGCGGTGCAGGGCCTTTTATACGGAGACATCAGAAGCAGTGCGCACGATTAGTGGCGCACGACCAGTGGTCGTGCGCACTGTAGGTCGATGATCGTGCGGCTTTTCCAAATAAACCTGCAACCTGGACAAGAAGCATCAGCATATACGCGCACGAGCAGTGGCGCACGACTAGTGGTCGTGCGCACTATGGCCAGTGCTCGTGCGATTACCGAGACATGGTTATGAAAAATGGGGTGTAATGCGCACGAATAGTGGCGCACGACCAGTGGTCGTGCGCAGTAAGTCAAGTGGTCGTGCGCTTACCCCAGGCTGATTTTATAGAAAACGTAGAGTAGTGCGCATGATCGGGGGCGCACGACCAGTGGTCGTGCGCATTAGATCCCCGGATTGTGCGCAGTATTCCTGTTTCACAATCATCCCAGAACATGCACACGACCCCTATACCGGCAGAAGGGGCAGAAAGGCCACCAGAACATGCACACCACATCCCCGAGATAGGGCTAAAGAATAACAACAGAAATGTAAACACGGAAAGCACACAGAAGCGGGCCTACAATGCACTTAATCGTGAAATAGGCACAAAAACACAAATAAGCAATAAAGGCTCTCAAGTGTAGTGCTAAGGCGATAAAACTAGCCCAGATGAGTCCAAAAATCAGTGTAAAATGTGGACTCATCACACCCCCAGATTTAACCATTTGCACGTCCCGAGCAAATCATCACTCCATGGACTCGAAGATAGCTAACTGGCTCAGCAATTTCAAAAAGAAGTAAGACGAGAAATCAAATATATCATGAGTATAGAAGATATAATAGAAAAACTTTTTAATTATACAACGTAGTTTAAACTATTCGACAGACATAAATAAATATTGTAATTGCTCAAAATTAGAATTATGGAGAATCGTGCGATCATGTGCAGGAAGAAAGTAGGCAGGCCACTAAGGTGAGCAGTGCCAAAGTTCGGGACTCAGGATCACCTCCAAAGGAATCCACCAATGTTGGGGACCATACGCTTGCACGTTCACACTCTCTCCACGGCACGGGTTAGACTCAAGCGTGAATCAGTAGGACTTGTAGGAGGAAATGGGGCTTAGGCAACGGCTTGGTGGTCAAAGATAAACATGAAGGCTCTATGCAACCAAAGCGAGCGAAAACAACCCAAACCAAAACAGCCACTTAGAAAAGAATGGGGCACACGCCCCCAGACTTAGCTTGAAATCCGGGTGTGAACACGGCTGAACCCGACCAAATTCAATAAAGAGGATGGGGATCGAAATCTCAAAGCAATTCTTTCACATAAATATTTGTTTTTTCAATTGCGCGAATCAGCTTTTTATTTTCGTAAACTGTTGTTTTCTTTTCTGCACTAGCAATCCCCAAACGAAGCAATCAAAACGGGAATAAAATCAGCACCCCCAAAAACAATTTCCATTAATCACAACCTCGGCAAAACATGAAATACAAATCAGCTCAAGCATTTGATTGCGAAGGTGGGTTTGGCTTCAGGCCTTGGTGAAAGTGAGTGGAGCTGTATCAAAGGAAGGGTAGGCACAAATTTGGCATGCAATGGTTAACAGGTAGGAATGGCTAAACAAGGCTCAAACTAGCCAAAAAAGAAGGCCTACGTCATGCTCACGCTTAACTAACCGTGCACCAATGCTTCGAGAGTAGCTTAGGGCAAGTTCTTAGCCACCGAGAAAGATGATCCTTCCCCCGACTCGAGCAATACGAGTCTAGTGGCGGCTACACACATTCCGACACTATCATTTGATTATCCCAGATTCAGATTTTGAGCAGTACAAATAATATTGACGTGAGTAGAAAAGAATAATTCTACGAGCATAAAGAAAAATTAGTTCTATCCTAACTCTACACAAACCATGAGTATTCGATTAGGAGCACTGCATGAGTTTCGAACAACTCAATCCTGAAATCCTAAGACAGTACCACTATTTTAAAGTTTACACAAAAGTAATAAATTTAACTCGGGTTGTGCGCGTGGGTAAGAGCGCATTCGTGTGGGTGATTCAGTGTGTGCAACCAAAAAAAACAAGAAATAAGTAAATAAGAAACTGGAATGCAACAGAAGGTGCGCTGTAGTGACCACAGGCAGACTACCCCCCCTAGACTTAAAGTTGACAACGAATAAAAATAAACATTTCAAAGAGGAGAAATAGCTAGGGTAGGAAGTTACCTATGCTCAAAATTGAGCATACCAGTCGGGCAATGATATGTCCAAGTGCGGCCACGTTGCCGCGCCTCTAATAATCCTGCACCTGTGATTAAAGGATGCAAGCCAAACAAAATCTAGACACAGATATATATATGAAGAAATATACCGAACTCAAAATACAGCATAGGACCGAACGGTCCAACTTGGGTTGTCTCCCGAAAGCCATTTTGGTTACCGTCCTTAAGGTGGACCAAATACCTGTATTAGCAGTTCAAATACAGATTTCGATACAAAAAAAAGAAAAGACAACAGTCGGCTCCCAGATGGGGCTCACAAAAATATAGTAGCTGTCTTGCTCAGAAAATATAAACAAAAGAAAAGAAACAGAAGGCATGGTAGACTAGCTCTGTGGTGAGTGCCACTCACTCCCCCTCACTATCACTGTCATGAATCTAGATGGGCGACGGACGTGGACCAGGTGCTGATGGGGCGACATGAGTGGGCGGTGGTTGAATGTTCATCCCGCCTCGCACTGCTTGCTGATAAATAAAATCCTGCATCCAAAACTGGGAAGCTTCCAAATCTACAAGGCGCTCAGACAAATACGGGACTCCCCTCTCTTGAACTGAGCTGGACTGGCGGCTAGATTGCCCCTCATGCTTTATGGGCGGCCTCAGTTGTTGTTGACTCTGCTGCGGTGGCACTCCTGCACTCCGCCTACCCATAGCAGAAGATTCACCCGGCTCTCCTTCATCTTCCCCCTCATCTCGACCCGCAGGCGCATCACCAGGCATGCAGACAATAAATTGTCGGCCACCTTTTCTCCCTACCACACGTAGCAAATGGCAACTCACCAGGTTGGCCCTGGAGATCATGGATGGGGCAGTGACCTGCACCATCGGAGGTAGCTGGCTCCAAACTCCCAAACTTTTGGCAATGCGGGTAATGTAGTAAGCACCCCCGATCTCGCCCGCGAGACCATAAGTGGCCTCGTGGTGGAAGAAATAGGCCAGCATATACCCCAAATGGAGGGGGTACTGCTGCAGCATGCTAGATAAGGAGATCAAATCCTGCCACCCGACCACATTCTTGCTCAGGGCCCTAGCGGTGAGTGAATGACTAAGCAAATGCTGCATAAACCTGAGAGCGGGGGAGACAATTTTTGTTGACTTGGCACGGCGGGCTACATACTCCTCATGCCCTCCGGTCAGAGAATGCCAAGCGGACCGCAGAGTCACACCCTCTGGAAAATCAATACACAATGCGGGGAAATTAATCTGGGATGCCTCTGCCTCGGAATAGACACCTGCATGGATGGCAAGCTCGGGTAGTGTGACCGTGAAGACATTTCCCATAATCCGAAAGGAACAAGTGGGGAGAAACTGGTTGTCCGCCGTTGTCTCCCAAGTGAATGTGGAAAGGAATTCCAATGTCAATTCCCGGAAGCCAAGCTCGTCGCACTCGAATAACTTGCTCCAAAAATCAAAAGAGTAGAGAATGAGCACGGCCTCTGCTAATGCACCGACATCCCCAATGGAACGCAGCTCGATCCAGTAAACAAGCCGCTGAGAGAGGAATGGCTTGTCCTTCAGGGAATTATAGCGTTGAGTATGCTCTTCCTTAGCAAAAGTTCCGATTCTTCCCAAAATCTGCGCAGGGCTTGCTGAAGCTCGACCGGATCTCTGATAGGCCTTGACTATAGGGCGGCGTCTAGGTTCCATTACAGCAAAGTAAGGAAGGGAGATAAGAAGTTGAGGGATCCTACCGGAGGAGAGAGAGACGAACCACCGGGGAGGAATCGAAAGAAGATGAGCGCCGACAACGCACGCGCAACGGACCAAGCGGGAGATTAGGGCGCACGCACAGTGGACAACGGCTGGAAAATAAAAAGAAACCAGGCATGCGCACGACCAGTGGTCGTGCGATTATAAGTAGTGTGCACGACCAGTGGTCGTGCGCCGTGAAATTTTTCGCACGCCTGAGTTTTCAGTCTATTTCACACTGCTGGCCACGTGGTGCAACAGAGAGCTGAACACACAGCTAGGCTACCACACCCAAATAATGAAATACAAACAAAATTTTTAACAAAAGAAACACTATCCTAGATAACTGTTGGGTTTATTGTCTCCCAACAGGACTTATACAAAATCTGAGCATCTCCTAACTGATGGGCGAATGAAACTGGAAATGCTCAGGCAGAGGTTCATGGTCACGCTGTGGTAGCGGGTACCGGAACGGAGATAGAACATACGCCCCAATACCTGTATACGTATATCTATCAGAAGTTTCAGGCATGGGCAGAAAGTCACTTGGGAAGCTCATCGGCTTCAACTCCATCTGCATCCGGTGACAATAAGTCCGAGGCCGCATTACAGGCCCTTGTACTGACTGGACCAATTCCACAATGTGGTCCTGCATGGGAGTAGACACGAGAGCAGGGTCAAGAAATAAACTAGAAGAATAACATAAACGGACCTCGATCTTGGGGATGATCCCGGAGTCATCCCCCGTCGGCAGAATTGTGAATGCTTCCAAACAACTGTCTACGCTAGTGCAGGAATGTTCTGAAGCTGCATCTACCTCGTCCATTCCTCGGGCATCCTCACATGGGATGGAGGTCACAACCTCTGCCACGGAGTCGTCCTCCTCGACTGGATCTAACAGAACGCGGGAAATGCTAATTTCCACCTGCGATTCAATCTCAACAGCACTGTCCGAAGAAGAAAGAATGCTATACAAAGAGGAAGGTGAAGTCACGAAGCTTGGTAGGACGTTGAGCGCTAGCTCTTCACAACTAAAAGATTCTATGCTAGTTGAAGTAGGCACATCAGAATTACAAATAACAGTGTCAGAATGGGGATAAGCACATGTATTGGTTCACATACCTGGGATGTCTTCTCCATAACCTAGAGATGGCAATGGTACATAACCCGATACGGAAGGGATGTTGCCCAACGTTGAAGTGGAGACAATCCGAAAATCCGGCTCGTCATCCACTGCTAGCTCAGCTAGGTACGCGGCGCAATCCTTCAATGCATGATCCCAGCTTCGACAAAAAAGGGACTGCTTAGCCGGCTTCGGCGGTGCAACTGGTGCTGAAGCTGAATAAAAGTAGTGCGGTAATGGCTCCGTAGGTCAGTAGCTAACCGGCTTATGTCGACGATATGTCGATTCTTAAATTTCCTGGCTACTATACTTCTGAGGGCATTTGTCGCTAGCATGAGAGATGTCTCCACAATGACGGCAATTGATATTGGAATTGGCCCACATTGCAGCGATTTCAAATATCAGGGATACAACTACTTGGCATAGATTATGTGAATAAAACTAACACTTCCATCTGACGGAATAACAACACAATAGAAAAGGGATCAAAAACAACAAAACAACTCGCATCACGAAATTCTCAGTCATCTGGAGTCACTCTACAGTTGCATTCCGCGGCAACGGTGCCAAAAACTTGATGCGTGTAATACGGCAAGCGCACCGGTCGCACAAGTAATAAAGTTTTTGGGAGTAAATCCCCAAGTGTCGGTCTCTTGAGGAATGCAATTAGCGTAGAACGGCAACAGTACTGAGAATATCGTTATGAGAGTTAAAAATAGAACAAAAAGGAAATAGCGGACTCGGGAGATTGTGGATGTTTGATCTACTGAACTAGTAAAAGCTATGCGGGTCGACGGCACCGCTTCGCAAGGTGAAATGGGTTTGTCGGCCACTATGCCGACCTTCAGTTGGGCGAGTGGAAGGGAAACTAATGGATTGCAGCGTTCTTGTGTGAATTGCAATCGGACAAGGCACATGAATGAAGTGGATGTGGGGTGAGTGAGGCGCATTCACAGACAGAACTCACAAGCATAAGAAGAAACTAACATTCCATTAACTAGAAAGTAAACTTGATGTTTAGGGATGGAAATGTTCATTACACTGCTCAAAACATTCATAACACAGAGGAAGGGGAAGAGGAGTAAACCAAAAGAGAATGAAGATCCACCGCGGGTCGTGGCCGGAGTAGCGAGTTGTCAATCCGCTTCCGGGCTCAGTCCAAGGAGGCTTCGGGTACCAACGATCTGTCACCTCGAAGGCCTTTAAGTCCATTCTCTAGGTTATCTACTTCACCAACTCTGTAGGAAAGCTTGGAGTTGAAGTCATCAATGGCCGAGGGCTTCGCCGGAGTGTTGGAAAGCTTCGGAGTAAGTGGAAATGGCTTCCCGACGAAGGTGGAAGTGATGGAACAGCTGGAGAAGTGAAAAGGAGATTCCCGCGTACTCTCCGATCGCAGCAAATGACAGGCGTTGACCTAAAACGCGGAGCAGGGCCTTTTATACGGAGATAGCAGAAGCAGTGCGCACAATCAGTGGCGCACGACCAGTGGTCGTGCGCACTGTAGGTCGATGATCGTGCGGCTTTTCCAAATAAACCTGCAACCTGGACAAGAAGCATCAGCATATACGCGCACGACCAGTGGTCGTGCGCACTATGGCTAGTGCTCGTGCGATTACCGAGACAGGGTTTTGAAAAAGGGGGTGTAATGCGCACGAACAGTGGCGCACGACTAGTGGTCGTGCGCAGTAAGTCCAGTGGTCATGCGCTTACCCCAGGATGATTCTATAGAAAACGTAGAGTAGTACGCACGATCGGGGGCGCACGACCAGTGGTCGTGCGCATTAGATCCCCTGATCGTGCGCAGTATTCTTGTTTCACAATCATCCCGAAACACGCACACGACCCATGTACCAGCAGAAGGGGCTGAAAGGCCACCAGAACGTGCACACCACATCCCCAAGATAGGGCTAAAGAATAACAACAGAAATGGAAACACAGAAAGTACCTAGAAGCGGGCCTACAGTGCACTTAATCGTGAAATAGGTACATAAACACAAATAAGCAATAAAGGCTCTCAAGTATAGTGCTAAGGCGATAAAATTAGCCCAGATGAGTCCAAAAATCAGTTTAAAATGTGGACTCATCACCAAACTATGAGCATTTTGTCTTCCCGGCATGGGTCACGTCAATTTAAGACATAGACCGCCAAAGACTCTCATCTATGCCAATGTCTCACACCGAACGACATAGAGCGGGTACAGTTACGTCTAACCCATGCTCACATCGCAACAACAATTTAAGCCATATTCGCGGGCAAACTTCTCTCGAGTCCCGTTTCCGTTACACACTTCACATAACCCAGTTATGTTCAAGTTGTCTCCCAGGCCACCAAGTTGGCATAATCACGCATCTGCCCAGTTTTTCGGGTGCACCGTGGGGTTAATCACCAAGGCTCCCTGTTGCAATCTACCACGTAGAAAACCCGAAAAACAAACATTCGCACGGAGTCTTCTCCGGCCATTTATGCAATGCAACATCACCGATCCAGACCAACTTGTCCGGGTAGGCTTCACACATCATGCCTATATCTGTTCTCGATTACGGACTCTACATGTACACAATGGGGACTATTCATGTCTACCTGAAGGAACGAATCAAACTCACCGCAAACTCGCGAGAGCGTGATTCCCTATGCAAAAGAAGTACAGTTTCACATGCTCAAGTAGAGAATCATTACCCTAGCATACCTTCTTCCTTGGCGCCATGGAAATGTAAGCGGATGAAAAGCACCGCACTCTCCATTCCTCCATAGATCCGAAGTCGGTTCATGATTTGGAGCTCCAAAGCTCCGCCGGTGTCCAGATCTACGATTCTTCTTCCTCCTTTACTCTTCCCTCTCTCTAGACTTATAAAGAGAACCACTCTAGTGAAATGAGGGTTTCAAAGGCCAAATCTCGGGTATATCCCAGTAGGAACAACCCCCAACCGTCGGATCCCAAATCAAGAAAACGAACGGCTATGATCCGTAGTTGAAATGTAAAACTGGGCCGAACACGGCCTGCGACACCCCCGTGTCCAGGGCCGTGTCCCTCATTCACCGTCAAAATCGACGCGTCTCGAAAAACACACGGTCATCCGACACGCCCGTGTTCGACCTGACACGCCCGTGTCAGCCAGTACACGCCCATGTTCTCGGGCGTGTTCCCCCATCAACACAGGACCAACACTAACCCGAGACTCACACGGGTGTTAGACACGACGGTGTCCTATTTGACACGCCCGTATCAAACCCGAACAAGCATGGGCTCCAGGCTGTGTTCACTGCCTCGACACTTCGTCAAGCACAGTTCGTCGACCACCCGACACGGCCTTAAACACGCCAGTGTCCTAGGCCGTATTCCCTGTCTCGACACATCGTCGAGTGAAAATGTCGACTTCCCAGGCCGATCGTCGACACGAGCTCGACACGCCCTGAGACGCGCCTGTGACTCAGGCCGTGTTTGCTACTCGACGATCGTCGACTCCAAAATTCATTGACCTCTTGGCCAAATAGTCGACTCGAGCCTGACATGCCCGTGTCCCAGGCCATGTGCCCCTAGACAAATACCAAATTTGGCCCAAAACGCCGCCCGCCTCTCTTTTGAGTATTGGGGCATTACACTCGACGCTTAACCCGCCAGGATTTCAAAGTCAAATGTCGTCAAGTGCGTTGAGTCCACTCAACGCTCTTGACACTGATCCCGCCAAAATTTCTCTAAGTTAATTGGCATTGAGTGTGTTGAGTCCACTCAACGCACTCAACGCCTAACCTCCCAGAAATTTCTAAGTTAATTCCTGATCTAGTCGTTGAGTCCGGTCAAATCACTCTACGCTCCCTAAACATGAGTCAATTTTCTTTACTCAAGACACGCACGAGGGGTATAACACAAAATGGGATGTTACAAATCCTATAAATAAAATAAAAGATTTCGTCCCCGAAATCAGGCTAAGGTTGTGGGGGAAATAAATCAAGGAAATATATTATGCTTTATAAATGTTATCTTGTGGAAACAACTCCGGGTAATGCTTTCGGATCAATTCCACATGCTACCAAGTAAATTTTTCCTTCTCATGATTAGACCACAACACCTTTACCAAAGGAACACTATTGCGTCGCAAATTCCTTGTCTCGGTGTCCACTATCCGCACCTGCTCTAGTCATATTGATCTTTTGATTGTTATTGCTCCATCAGTGGTGGGGATATGTTGATCGGGCCACAACAGTGCCTTCCGGAGTGACGACACATGGAATACCTCATGATGATTCTCCAGCTCTGGCTGTAACTACAACCGATAGGACAAAGGGCCAATCCTTTCCAATATAGCGTAAGGCCTAACGTACCATTTGCTGAGCTTCTTAACACCATGTACCCGTGACACTCCATGCATAGGCCAGATCTTTAGGAGCACTTTGTCACCCACTTGAAATTCAACCATTTGGTGTTTTGCATTATAATATTTAGCCTGTTGACTTTGAGCCTGAAGCATGTGATCACGTATTAGTCTAACAACAACATCAGTATCCTCGATGAACTCAATTCTAAAAACCTTTGGGTCTTCATCTTGCACCCATGACAAGGGGTTCTACAACTTCTTCCGTAAAGGGCTTCATTGGGTGCCATTCCAATACTGGCCTTGTGAGTGTTGTTGTATGAGAATTCTACCCGGTGTAAGATCCTTTCCCACGGCTCTCCTCTATCCAGCACACACAACCTCAATAGATCTTCCAAAGTAATGCTGGTCCTCTCAGACTGCCCGTCTGTTTGAGGATGAAAGGCTATGCTGAAGGTAAGGCATGAACTTAAAATACGCCTGTATGGCCTTCCATTCTTTAGAGGTAAAACAACCATCCCAGTCAGAAATAATTATCTTTGGCACTCCATGATACCGTACAAACTGCTCCACAAAGAGGCTTACCAAGACATCCACATGGGCCTCTTTCTTCATAGGAATAAACCTGGCTACCTTTGTCACGCAGTCAACGATTACCCAAACTAAATCATTCCCTGAGCGTGAGCAAGGCAACCCGTGGACGAAGTCCAAGGAGATATCCTCGAACTTCCACTCGGTGATGGACAACGATTGTAATAATCCACCAGAGCTCTTTCATTCCACCTTCACCCTCTGACAGGCCTCGCAGTATGTAACAAAACATCTGAGGTCTCTCTTCATTCTCAGCCAACACATGGTCTTTCGCAAGTCCGCGTACATCTTGGCTATCCCAGGATGCACCGAATACTGAGAGCAATGTGCCTCTCTCAATATATCTTCCCGAATTTTACCGTCTTTGGGGATGTAAAGTCGGCCACGTATATGAACGAGGCCATCTTTTAGTTAATACTCAAGAAAAGGACATCTCTTCTCGAGAACAAGACTTATTTCTACTTGAGACAAAGACTTATTATACTCGAGTGCTATTGGATTTCTTCCCGAGAACAACCATTCATCTCGAGAAATGTGGTGTCATTTTCTTCTTCAAGACCAAATTTTCATATCGGCACCCAGGATCTTAGCCGCCCCTTCCAGGTATTTTTTAAAAATGTTTATTTATATGTTTAATCATCAACATTAACGGTAAATATAAATAGAAATAAATGCAAGAAAATTTTAGTCTTGATTTTAAAACCCTTCTCGAGAAAAAGCCATTTCGTCTTCCCCGTCTTCGCTGTCTGCCGCAAGCCCTTTTCTCCCTCTCGTAGGCCAGTCAGATCATTTTCTCTTCAATAATGGCTTCGTACTCAAAGCTAGGGATTCAGAGTGAACTCTATTCTTGCGGGATTTTAGAAATTTCCGATGATTTCAGAAATGTTCATCTTCTGCTAGACACAACCGGATTGTCATTCATTCTTCAACATCCTTGCAGAATTTTAACTTCTGAAGTTGAGGAATTCTTCCAAAATGCCAAGGTTAAGAGAAATGCCAAGTTAATCAAGTCTAAGGTTTAGTATCTTAAGGTAAAAATGTCTGCTCAATCTATTTCTCAGTTTCTCCAACTTCCAGTCATAGTAATAGAATATGATATAATAGACAGTGATTATGAGAGAGCCTATAGCTTCTGTGGAATTCCTCATTCTTATAACACCATCAGAAGACAATATATGAATGTAGAAAGCAAGTTGCTAGCTGATATTCTAGGCAAAGTGTTGCTGTGTAAGACAAGTTCTATCAGTTATATCACTCCTGAATTCTTTGATCTTATGGTTGTTGTTATATGTAGAAAGAAATTCCAATGGGGAATGATGCTATTTGAGAAGATTAAGGGCTGCATCAAAAGTCCAAACTATGGAAGGATAATTTCCCTGTACCTCAATCAAATGAATCCAACTGCTTTTCCCATGAAAAAGGGCACAACCCTCCATCACATGAAGAAGGTGTCTATACACTCCATCCAGAGATGGGAAGTCAAGTTAAAGAAGACTGACATAGCTCCAAAGGATATAGAAGATGTGGACAGGACCCCATCTCCTCCTTCACATCAAATAACTGATTCAGTTATTGAGGGGGAGCCTGCACCATCTTCCTCTGTTCCTCCAGCTCCTGCTCTTTCAGCCATACCTCCAGTCTCAGTTCCTACTGTTGCAGCCACAGTATTTCCTCCTCAAGTCACTCCTGCTGCTATCAACATTCCTTCAGAAGAAGTTCTACTTGCTGCTATATAACTACCATCAACCACTACTATTGCTGTTTCAGAAATACTAGCCTCTATTCCCTCTACTGTTGCTGCTGTTTCTTCCACTTTGATGCATTAAGATACACAATTTCCTACTGCTGACTCAGAATTTCCAGATGTGCAAAATCTGACAAATGCCTAGATCCAAGATCAAATTCTTTCTACTGAAGCTGATATCAATAAAATGATAGAGGAATTATCTTCCTCAGCACACCACTTCCCTGCTACTGAAGATCATCCTCCATCTCCAGAACATTCTCGCAAGTCTTTAGCTAAGTCTCCTGCTCATCCAGAAATATCTCCAGCACAGTCTCCAGAACATGAAGCAGATTAATCTCCAGTACATGAAGCTGATAAGTCTCCTGCTGAAGATATGCATGCTGATGATCTCAATCCCTGTCTCAGATGAAGAAATTCCAGTTGGAGCTGCTGAACAATGACTACCCAGTCTTCATTTTCAAATTCCAACTCTTCTCCCAACAAACAATTAAGATGAAATCAGTACATGAAACAGAAGATAATCTTCCACTTCTACTGTTATAATTGAATAAATACTTCCATGGACTGTTCCTGCTCAGCCACTTCCATCTCCTCAAAAAGAAGTCTTCCCTGAAGGTTGAATTCTACAGAAAATTGAAGCAATGCTTGTTGAATGGAGAAAGTACTTTGATGATTCTCTGAAAGTGGTCACTGATAAAGTCACAGCTTTAGAAAAAGAAATGAGTCGAGGATTTGCTGAAATCCAAGACAATATTGATGAATTTAAAAAGCTTCTGCAAATAGGTGGCAAATCTATACACCACACTATTACTAGCATTGGCACAGTCATGGTGCAATCTGTTACTCTTGTCAATAATCAAATTCTCCTGGATAAAAGAGGTGATAAAAGGAACATTAAGACTTATGAAGAAGTGGGAAAATTCAAGGAAGATGTCATCAACACCGTCTCTGTAGAAGTCAGAAAGGGGGAGGATAAAGTGAAGGAATTGTTAGAAAAACAAGCTTCTACTATGAAAACTAAATGGGATTAAATTGTATCCTATAGGTAGTCGGCCTGATCACAGCTGGGTATCCACAAGTACCTAGAGAGACGGGAGGCATTCGTCGTCACTTTGATTTTCTGAACCTTGCTATTTCTTAGTGAGTCATCATGACGTAATTTGGCATTACTTAATAACTCGAAGACTACCTTGTCAAGAAATTTGTAGGGGTGTTCGAGGATTAAGGAGAGTCCAGCGGTCTCCAACATCAAAATGATGTTCCTGAATTCGTCGGAGGCATGAGCAAATCCTGCTCGGACCAACTCTCCTCCTACTAGCAAGCCAGTGGTGCTTCTGGTAGCCATGGGAAATCATAAAAAACTAGAATCTCTGAAACTCTAAGAGCAAGCACTGTTTTTGAAACTGTATGAGTGTTCTGAGAGCAAGCACTGTACTATAGAACTTCTGGAAGACTACAAGAACTGGACCGCAAGCATTTCTGTCGGTAGGCGGCGGTGACACGCGGTAGTTGGCGACAACAGACCATAGGACGCGATAAATTTTAAGTTAGGGCTATGCGGCAGGATTTGCACGGTTGATGCGAGCTAGGGAACGAGAGGAAGGCGGCGAACTACTAGAGTCGGTGATTCGGGAGCCAAAGGGTCGGGAAGCACAGTTGTGCGAATCGACGGGTTTCAGCGGATTTTGAGTTCGATGAAATTCGAGCGTGCCCTCCCGTTACCATTTAAATGAATATATATATATATAGAGAGAGAGAGAGAGATTTAAAGTGCATTTAGATTGAGCGTACCTCAATTTTGATCGTTGAGTATTAGGATCCAATATAGACAGTTTGAAATATTGCCCCAGGTAGATTTCTCCGAAATTAGCTGTTGGAGGAGTCCGATTCGACGAGTGTTGTCTGAATATGTGACGTGTCGGTCGATATTCACCGAATTGGACTTGTAAAAGAAGAATTCTTGCTTTGTTGAAATTGATCTCGAGACAATTTTGCCACTTTGACCATCTTCATGGCTCCTTGTTTAGCATGCCCAGCTCTGTTTTGAAAAGAGAGATCTTGGTCTTATCCAGTGGCTTCTTAAAGATATCAGCAACCTGCTTGTCCGTCGGGACATAGCTAAGGGCTATGCCCTTGTTCTCCACATGCTCCAGGATGTAGTGGTAGCGCACCTCGATGTGCCTTGTCTGGCTATGGGAGACTGGATTGTTTGTGATTGCAATGGTGCTAGAGGAGTCGTAGAACATTGGAATTTTGCTGAACTTCAAGTTATAATCTTCGAGCTGATTCCTTATCCATAGAAGCTGTGCGTAAGAGCTACCAGCTGAGATATACTCTGATTCGGCAGTAGATGTTGCCACACAATTTTGCTTCTTACTGCTCCACTCAACGCCTATGGACTTAGTCGATTTTTGCTATGTCCAGCAACGACTTATTATGTCCACATGTCCAATCAATATGAAATGGAATAACATGCACTCAAGACCTCAATTGCACATTAAATATAGTTGATGTGTGATACATTGACCAGTTTGACTTCTCATAAATCAGGGACATTGTGAACAATTGACCCAACAGATATAGCCTTTGTTATATAGTTTACTCATGCTTATGAGATTATGGTGTAATCCCTCAACATAAGCAATGTCTGTGAAATAGACACTGCCATTAAATATCATACCATAACCTTTTGTACTTCCCCTGTCTGAACCTCTAAAAATGACTTTAGGTCCGTCTTTGACAGGGGTGTAATCACGCAAAAGGATTCTTGTCCCAGTCATGTGTCGAAAGCATATGCTGTCCAAGTACCATATTGGCATTCTGTTGGCCTTTAGACATATCAGCAAAAATAAATCAGTTTACCTTAGGAACCCAAATGTATTTGGGTCCTTAGTTCCTGCTCAGCTTACTCCCCCTAGGAACATTAGCCTTGCAAGTGGTCTGTATTGCATAGCTAAGTCAAGGAGTTACAAGATTGGCAGGGTAATACCAACAATCTGCGCCAAAATGACCAATTTTGCCGCAGCACCAACAGTCGAATCTGTTGTACCTCCTTTTGTACTACTTCTTTACCCTTTGAATGTGAGGTCTCGTAGGGGTAGTATTCTTAGAGGTAGAGGCCTCATTATTGCAGCATACACATGGTTTCTTCATCTACTTTTCCTCAGGTACGACAGATTTTTCTTTCTGTTCCTTCTTGTTGTTATGGCCATGTATATATGGACCATAACTCTTCATTTGAATCTCTTCATAAGGTTCTTTGAACAGGCTAGCACCAAAGTCATGGGGACGGGTCCATCCCTGGTATCTGTTCTTGGGCTTTACATAAGTAGGCCTTGCATGATGATCATAAGGGGACTCAAGGTCAAACATGTTCGTCGGAAAGATTACTTTCCTGAATGAGGGTTAAACCATGGGTGCCTTCCCCTTTTCTTTGGCGCTAGCCTTCTTGGCATCCTTACCCTTACCACCGACGTAGAAAGACCACTACCCTTCTATTACGCAGAGAACTCATTGATGAGTGGGAGAATAGTCTTCGGCTTTGAGTAGCTCTCAACGAGTTTTATCTCCACCGCGAGCTTTTCCTCCAGCTCATCAAGATATTTTTCCTTCAGTTTTGACGTCTCATCCAAGTCCTTGAGTTCCTCTTTCAAGCAGTGGAATTCATCTCTGAGAGGAAGTAATTGTATAATTTCTTCCTTCAGATTTGCTTCCACTTCCTTGAGGGAGGAAATCTCTTTAGCTTGCTTTCAGACTACCATTCGGCATTTGTCGAAGGCCTTTAACAAGTGCTCGTGCCGAGCCATCAACAATGATTCATTCTCATCAAAGTAGTAGTCTTCATGACCATTTGAGGAAGTTTTCGATTCAAAAAGAATGGTGTGTGAGTTTACCTACCCATGGTTCTCAGAGTCGGATCCTTCCTTTTTAGATTGAGTCATAAGCCCAAAGTACGCTTCTTCATTTTCCTAGCTTGACTTACTGGAGTCACTTTCGCTAAGAGTCTTCAACCTTTTGTCGATGAAGCTCTTTTTTTCTTTCTTTTAAAGGATATCTTCTCGTCCTTCCTGGAGCTCTCCTTGTTCTTATAAGGGCACTCTGCGATCATGTGACCTCATTTGTTACAACAATAGCAAACAACGTCAGAGGAAACCTGTTTGTTCGGTTTTGATTTGTACTTGTCCTTTTTATTATAGCTTCTGGTCATTCAATCACCGTCATGATGTGATCTTCTGTAGTCTGAAGAGGATGACTTATTCTTCATTTGTCTCCTCTTGCTCAGCAGCTTCTTGAACTGCCTGGAGAGGAGAGAGAATTCTCCATCCAATAGCTTGGAGCCCGACTTGCTAGGCTCAGAGTCTTTTGGGGTGTCTGGAGCTCGTGTCCTTACAGGTGACACAGATTTAGACTTTCTGGAACCTTCTGCCTTTAGGGCTGTTGATGAATTGTAAATATACCTATTTTTGTGTACAATAAATAAGTCGTTTTAGTTACTTTTTGTCATTTTTACTTATTTTTCTTTAATAAATTACTCCTATTGTGTAAATATTATACTAACTTACTTTTATTTTGATTTTCAGAAAATTTCGGAAATTGTCAAATTTTGAATGGGTCATGCCCGTGTACTGTTGGTCACACCCGTGACAAGCGCGTGACAATTCAAATCCCGTGAAATCAGCAATTTTTGATGAAAAAAGCTTGACACGCCCGGACACACGCCCGTTTCAACCCGACACGCCCCGTGACCAAGCCCGTGTCACTCACGCTCGATGTTTTGCGCTCGATGACTGTCGACCGATCTAAGACGCCAATGTCCAATGATCTGACACGCCCGTGTCATTCCCGATCGACGATCAAAGCGTCCAGCTCGACGATTTTCCGCTCGACGTTCGTCAACACTCCTTGATACGCCCGTGTCAAGATGTGACACTGGCGTGTACTCCCCCACCTGGCCGACAAGACCCATGCGTTGACATTTCGACGTAACCCGCGCCCACTTGTACCTCCCCGACATGCCCAGAGTCACGCCCGTGACCTGGGGCGTGACTGCCGCGATACCGATACGTGTCCTGCCCGAATTCAACCAAGCCGTCACCTCGCCGGATCGAATCTTCAATAGTAGTAACACGCCCCCTGACACGTGATGAGTCCACTTTATATACCTATTTTTGGACTCATCTGGGCTAATTTTCACGAGGTTGCACTTCACTTTTAGTTTTTTATTGTTCCTATTTCATCTAATCTTTATTTCCATAGGAAGTGCACATTTTAGCATGTGGTTCTGTATTGTGTTATTCTTTTAGTCTGTACTCCTTTTTTGTTATTGTCTGGAATGTCTGCACAGATTAGTGATTGGTTTTTCCTTTCGGTACAGGGGTCGTGTGCGTGTTCCGGGATGGTTGTGAAACAGGAATACTGCGCACGATCAGGGGATCAAATGCGCACCACTGGTCGTGCGCCCCTGATCGTGCGCACTACTCTACGTTTTTCAGAATCAGCCTGGGGTAAGCGCACGACCACTGGACATATTGCGCACGACCACCGGTCGTGCGCCATTGATCGTGTGCATTGATTCCTCATTTCTGGAGTCCTGTCTGGGTAATCGCACGATCATTGGTCTTAGTGCGCACGACCACTGGTCGTGCGCCACTACTCATGCGCATTATCCCAGTTCTTCTTCCTGATATTCCATGCCAGTGCGCACGAGCATAGGACATAGCGCGCACGACCACTAGTCGTGCGCCTGTGATCGTGCGCATTGTTCATTTCTGCTTTTGTATAAATACTGCAGGTCTCGCCCTAATCAGAGGATCCGGAGATCGCTCGTTTTCCTCCGCCATTTTCCGCCTTCTCCGCTGTTCCCCTTCATCTTCCACCCTAGGGAGGTGCTCCGGGCAAGCGTTCACCGCCAAATCCAAGCCGGAGCTTCCTCTCGGCCTTCTCCTTCATCCGTGAGCTTCAAGTAGGGTTTGATGTCATAGCCATCAAGCAAAGGAAAGCTAGCAAACTTCGTCCGCTATCGTGAGACGAAGAAGACGGGCCATTGGAAGGTGGTGACAGCCCTTCTCTACCCCGGACGCAGTTGAGGACCGAGCTTGGATGCGGAATGACAACCCGACGATTCCAACCGTGAATCCTCAGCAAGGCTTCGGATTCGGTCGATCTATTGACTTGTACTTGCTTTATTGTTGAATATTGGTGTTTTTAAACCTATTTATATTGATGAAGTGCACTGTGGTTGTTTATGTTATGTGTTTCATGTCTATGCGATTCCTATTTCATATTACTGCCTAAGTTGCTTGAGTTGCGCCTTATATTCCATCCACCATCCATCCAACCTTGTCGCACTAGCAGTTGCTAGTGGCGTGCGTTGCGAAGAGGTGCTTACGACCCTCATTCCGCCATTCTCACCACCTCATCCGCTAGCCTTCTCGTCCATCCGCCTAGTGATTCGGTGCATAGCGGCCCGACTAGTCTTCCATCCCGCCTGGCGAAGCATCGCATAGCGGCGTTGCATAGGAGTAGTTGTTAGCCTTTTATTTTCTGTTTCCGCAACCATCAAAACCCCCTTAGTTAGCTCCGACCTAAGGACTTCAATCTCAAGTCCTCCTCGAAATTAACTCCACCTTACTGTGTTCTTTGTGAGATCGATACTTGGGGAAACCCCCATTTTATATTACTTGTGCGACCGGTTCACTGCCGTGATCTTTAGCATCAAGTTTTTGGCGCCGTTGTCGGGGAACACAGTCGTGTGAGTTTTTGGACAGGGAGTTAATAGATTGAAGCCCTTTTCCATTTGTGCATATCATTTTTTTTTCTTATTTGCTTTGATTATTATAGTTTTTATTTTGCTTATTTCTTTTTGCCCTTTTCTGATTTTTGATTTAGATAGCAGATCCGTGCTATTTTCATTTTAGCTGTGTAGCACTTTTTCAGCAATTATTTTTGTTTGTGATGTATTCTGATGCTGAGTGCCGTATCCTTGACACTTTGCGCCGATCCATCGATGTCATTGCTGTTATGAATGCCGAGCATTGCATTCGGTGTTTGTTATGTCAAGGTGAGGGCCACATGTTGAAGGATTGCCCTCATTTGTGCAAGCCTTCTCCCTCTGAGGGCGTGTGGACGACAACCTCTCGTTCGCGGAAGACTGTTGTGGACAGGCCTACCAGGGTGTTTCCTGGCCCATACACTGATATAACGCACTTTGCTCATTCTTTACCCGTTGAGATTACTGAAGAATCTCTGGCCGCATACAGCTCTTTCATGGGTCCCTCGATCCCTTTTTACGAGCTTCCCTTGAGTGATGATGATCACTCTGGTGTTAGCCAACAAAAAGTGGAGCAGGAACTCATGGACGCTCCTGTATGGGACGATGAGATTGTTCCGGTCGTCGACGAGGTGGCGTCAACAAATGATTTTGCGAGAAACCTTGCCCCTCCGCAATTTTTGCCAGATTGTGCTACTCCATTTTCTTGTGAGTCGGTTGATGATGCCGTACTTGTTGATGATTCGGTGCCTGAGGTAGCGTCGAAGTGGGATGATGATTCCACTATCTCCGACGGAGAAGGTGGATTTTCGGAACACTTTTACGCACCACGGTGGGATGAGGAATACCCTATTTCTGATGTGGAGGTTTGCACCTCTTTATTAGATGAGGCCGTTCTTCTTACCACTGCGGACCCTGAGTTCTCGGATTCCCCTCGGTACGACTCGTATGATACCGACAGTGATCTCTGCTTGGATCCTGCAAGGAGTGAGACCGGGACCACTCCCCCTATTTCTGATTATTTTAGTTCTTCTTCTCCTTTATTTCTTGATCCCTCTTCTTTATCTGAGCCTGTGCAGGTTGAGTCTCCACATGTACGTTGGGATGACGATGAGCTTTGTGCTCATGCCATTGCCATCGACTCCTGCGGGCCTATGATAGACGATACCTTGCTAGGCAAGGATTTATTTTGTGGTGAGATGAGTGAGGACCAGGCCTCCTCCTCATCCTACTTATTATTTGCTCTACCTGTGTTGGGCAGGTATTATTATTTAGGTAGAGGGGTAACTGCTCTATCACTGTATCGGTACCCATTACCGAAACGGATATTGGAACAGTTACCTGTGCACTTTTTATTTCATAGGCCTATTAGCTAGAACTGTTTAGAATTTAATAAGTCGTGCTAGGATGACAATAACCCCAGTACTTATCTTTCATTTTCTGCATTTTATTTTTCTTGTCTATTTTTAGTTTTAGCATTTCTTTTTGTATATTTTGTTTTGTTTTTGCGGAGCTCACCCCTGCAGGTATTCTTGGAAAATTGCATTGGCAAGGTTCTGATTTTTCGTATGGCGGGCCTGCGTCAGGTTTCAACGCGTCTTCTGGTATGCTCACAAGCTGAGCATTGGGTAACCTCTTCCCTTAGCTTTTTATGATTTTAATTTCTCTATTATATGCTGCTTTGCTTAGTTTAAGTCTGGGGAAGATCTAGTTTTGTTACCTTTTGCACGTGCACATCTCATGTGCATACTAGAAGCCTTTATATTTTTATTTTGATTAGTTCATTGCATCACACACCACTGCACCCACATGAGCGCGTGCTTAGCTTTTTGCGTGCTGCGAGTTAAACTCATTTCTTCGTTAGATTTGGGAAAATTATGGTGCTGACATAGGATTGTGAGACGGAGTAAAATGTTGGCCTTGTTGTGATCCTAGTCAACTGCTCTCGTCTCGTGTAGAAATTGGAGTAGATTTAATTTTTCTGTATGCTTTTAGTGTTATATTTTTCTAATTGCGTAAATTCTTTTTATTCTACTCAAAAGTTGGTGAATCCGGTGTGAATCTGATGGTAGCTTAGGGATGTGTGTAGATGGACGTTAGTTTTGTATTGCTCGAGTCTGGAGGATGGATAGTCTTTCTCGTTGGCTAAGAACTTTCCCCAAGCTATTCTTGAAGCATGGGTATAGGTTAGTCATGCATGAGCGTGATGTAAGCCATCATTTTGTCCCGGTTGAGCTTTGTACCATTCCTAACATCATATCCTCGCTAGCCCCATTGTGCCTACCCCTCCTTTTGATTCAGCTCCACCATGATTTCACCAAAGCCTCATATCCAATCCTAGTCGCACACCCAAGTTGAGCTTCAGAGTTTTACATTTTAATGTTGGGATGTGATGTGGTGTTATTATTTGTGAAAATGTGGAAGTGCTCCCCAGTTTATATCTGCTGAATTGTGAAAATAAAATGAAAAAGAAAAAAAAAGAAAAAGAAAAATATTTGTAAAGAAAAAGAAAAAAAAAATAAAGTGAAAAGAAAAAGTTTAAATTGAAAATCTTTTTGGAAATGTGATTATATTTGGAGTAGGCGGTGCACACACCCATTTGTTAAAAGTTTAGTTTGGGGGTGTGGTGTACCCGAATATATTTTGGTTAGCTGATGGATTCCCTTCATACTAGCTCCTTTGGGTTAGGTGCATAGCCTTCTTGTTTATCCTTGTTTACCTCACCAAAACCCAAGCCCCATCTCTTCACCTAAAGTCCTACTGATTCGTGTGTGAACCAAAGCAGTGTCGTGGAGAGAATGCCAAAAGGCAAGCATATGGTCACCGACATTGGTGGATTCCTTTGTAGGTTATCCGGAGCCCCGATCTTTGGCAATGCTCTCCTAGTGATTAGTCTACTTTCTCCCTACGCATGACCGGATGATTCACCGTGATTCTATTTTTGAGTAATAATAAAATTTTGATACGCATTGTGAAAAGTATAAACTATTTTGTATACTTAGAAATTTCTTCTATTATATTTTTACGTGCGGGAGCATGCGACTTCGCATGGTACTCTGTATCGCAATTTCCTTGTTAGCTAAATCATTTTTGATGGCGACGGTGATGGCGACGGTGATGATGACGGCCACCAGGACGACCAACTTGTGAATGACTATGTTGAAGATGTGCCGGCAAAGGACGTGCGACGTCGTAGCGGTCATGGTTACAAGCTTCGCCCTCACAACAAGACTCATATTTGATATTTTAGCTTTGGTGTGCTAATAGCCTTTTCATGATGGCTCTTTTAAAAAAAACATTATTTAATTTCTGCATTTTCTTTATGTGGTGTGCATTTAGCCACTTGTTATTTGCTTTGAGATGTAAGCCTATATAAGGCCTTGAACTTTTCATTTGATGGTAGAATTAATTGAAATCAAAATTTGGAATTTGTCAACCCTAAAATTTCCCTCTCTTCTTCTCTTAGCCGCCGCCCCCCTCTTTCTTCCTTCCTCCAAACTGCCGGCCTCAAGGCCATCTCCTCTCTCCCTCTTGCTCTCGGCCGCCCCCTTCTCTTTAGTGCTCGGCTACTCTCCTCTCCCTCTTGCTCACGGCCACCTGAGATCCTCTCTCTCCAAGGATACTTTGGCCCATGAATGAGAGGTTGTCTGCAAGGAAGAAGATAGGGGTTTCCTCCACGGCGTGAAGTGCAGGAGATTAGCACGTTCATCATCCGTAGCGCGCTTCCCGTGGACTTTCAACGGAGGAGCGATCAAACTTGGTGGATCCACGCATCACGGATCTACAAATCCGAGAGGGGTAACGAAAATTTCTACCAAGAGATTTCTTTCTTTAGATAGTTCTTGTGGTGGACGAATTTCTGCGTTATTTTCTGATTTGTTTTTTCTTCGCGGTTAATCAAATAATAGATCGGTATTTTTTCGTTTGGATTTCCGAAAGATTCGTAAGAGGATTGACGATCCTCGCTTTCTTTTTGTTGGGATAGATCCTACTATCTTTCGAATCATTTTGTTCTTGGTGGATCTATTTTGGTACAACCCAAAAGCTCGTTCGGGATCAAGATTATCCCATTTAGCCGGAAAGAATTTGACTTATAGCCAACATTCGATCTATTTGCGGAACGGCGATCCGTATTGTTAGCGCGAGCGATAAATAAAATAATTGTTGTGGCTGCATTTTCGTTAGCGTGTGGAATAGAGAGCGTAGATCGTGTCGTAAGCGTTATCGAGGCCTCCGTGACGAATCTCTAGGACATACCCTGCATCAATTTGGTATCAGAGGGAGGTTTTCGTCAATTTCCTAATTGGCACTCCTCCCCCTCTTCAAATTAAAAACAATAAATTTCAAATTTTAAATTTCAAATTTCAGATTTCAAATTTCGAATTTCAAACTTCAAATTTCAAAATTTCAAATTTCAAAATTTCAAATTTCACATTTCAAATTTCAAATTTCAATTTTCAAAATTCAAAATTTAAATTTCGAATTTCAAATTTCAAATTTCAAAATTTCAAATTTCAATTTTCAAAATTTCAAAATTCAAAATTCAAATTTCAAAATTCAAAATTTAAATTTCAAATTTCAAATTTCAAATTTCAAAATTTCAAATTTCAAATTTCAAAATTTAAATTTCGAATTTCAAATTTCAAATTTCTAAATTTCAAATTTCAAATTTCAAAATTTCAAATTTCAAAATTTCAAAATTCAAAATTCAAAATTCAAATTTCGAATTTCAAATTTCAAACCTTCAAATTTCAAATTTCAAGTTTCAAAATTTAAAATTCAAATTTAAAATTTAAAATTTTAAATTTCAAATTTTAAAATTTCAAATTTCAAATTTTAAATTTCCAATTTCAGAAATCCAAAAAATAAAAAAAATTTTCATTAAATCATTATTTTTATTAAGTTATTTTAAAATTTAATAGTTGGTCTGCAAATAGCGGCCTATATTTTTATATTTTCAACAAAATTCAAAAATAAAATTTTTTTAATAATCCTCATATTTTTTCTAGCAAGAAAATCTATTTTATATAATTATAACTTTAGTGGCTAAGCGGGAACAATTCCATCTTTTAAAATGTAGGGTCAGGTTATTTAGTCATTGCATGTGCACCAGTTCTAGGTGAGTTTTCTCTCCGGTTCTCACTAAATGGCATATGACATATCTGCTACCCAGTTAGACTATTTTTATGCTAAGGATATGACTAAACACACCCCTAGGGCACACCACATGTATCCTACTTATGACGGTTTAGAGTATCCCCAAAGTTTTCGAGATTGGCTTAAGGGATTAGAATAATATTTTAATTATCACTTATGGGATGACTGCGAAAAGGTTAGCTTTGCCCGAGAGCGGTTAGTAGGTCGAGCCCGATTATTTTGGTTAAACGAAGAGCGTCGTGTTGGTAGCTATCATTATACTTGGCCGCACATGCGTAGTCTCCTCTCGGATCAATTTGATCCCGCCTACCTGCGCACTAATAGCACCATACCCATTAGTAAGAATAGTTATGGCACCAGACCCGTATCTGCTTATAGGAGTGACCCTACGCCTCAGGATAGATCCTATCCCCAGAGAGGTAGTGATACCCAAAGTGTGCCTAGTCCCACATATAGGGAACATAAGCCATTTAGACCCCAAAATTTGAACTCGAAAGAGGTTACGATTAGGGTGCTAGCTTCTTTAGCATCGACATCTAAGCCCTCTGGTATAGTGACTGATACCTCTGAGGATTCTTATGTGGATATAGAATCTCTGGATGATGAAGTTAATCAGCCAAGTGAGAGTCTTCCTTCACTTACGATAGTGCCTGACTCTCCTGTTGAACCTGAGGATGTGAATAGGACTAAGCCCGTCACTAAGGACGAGGCAATTCTCGCTGACGCTTTTAGTGACGTTGAGGAGTTTGGTTACCTTAGTGACTTGGACGAGGATTTCTCCTCTGAGGAATCGTCTCCTCTTCCTTTCGACGATGTTTCTGAGGCGTCTCCCTTGACAGTTATGGAGTCTTCTGATGACCCTGAGTCAGAAGACATTCCGGCTGAGTCACCCTATATTGAGAGCTTACCTATTACTGATTTAGGTGATGACCTGCTTGAACACGAGCTAGTTCCTTCTAGCCCGGAACATATTGAGGTGCCCATTTCTTTAGCTTCCCCGGTAGGTCAATCCAGTCGGATCAGTGCGAGTGAGGATCACAATATTATAATGATTGATCCCGGTTTGGTCGATGGTTCAACGGTGTTGGAAGATTCACCTTGGGATGGATGTTTATCTTGGGATAATCTTAGTGGTGCACATCCGCGAGATAGTTCATTGATATTATCATCGTTGCTTGAGGGTCATAGTAATTTAGATTCTTCCCGGGATTCGATTTGCCCAACCCTCCCTCATAATTTAGACAATGTACCTACTTCGTGGGAAGATTTGGTTAGCGAAGGATGTGACGTTTTGGAAGAGTTACCCTGTGTGGGAAGGCTATTTGTGGATGACGGTAGCACTGAGGACCCGATAAACATTTCTTTGATGTTAGCTCCTTCGCCAGAAGCCCAAAATGGATTAGGAATTTTGTCGAGTACGATCTTTCCTACTTTTGAGACCAATACTGATTCTGATTTGGACGAATTATCTAGTGGGTTGGAAGACATGTCGGCTGATTTGGTAGAGTCACCCCGTGATGAATGTTTATCTGATAGTGAGTTAGATGATGACGATCCGGCTGCGTTTTCGGTAAGGACGAATCTACTGTTTGATTTTTCCTTTGATTTTGATGGCTTGCACCCGGAGGATTTTTCTTGGACGTTAAATCCATGTTTTGACGGTGAGTATGATTTAGTTCCTCCTCCGGAATCGCCCATGTCGACTCCTCCTCCGGTTCACTTGACTCGATTAGATGACTTGTTAGGGAACGAGCTTGTCATTTCTAGCCCGAGATATTTGGAGATGTTTATTTATCCAGCTTCCCCATTCGACTTACCCAGACGGATGTGTGTGAGCGATTTGTTAGTTGTCGCGTTCGGTCTTTCCACTACTTTTCATAGATCTGACTATATTGTTCCTAGGATGGACCGTTCATCTGACCGCTTGGCGTTGGGTAAGGCTTCTTTTTGGACTGCTAGTGATTCCATGGCGATGGTATGTTTTGATGTGGTGTCCCCCAGACACAATTATTTGCCAAGCCCGGTCGCTTGCATTTATCCTCCGCCTTTTGATGATCCGTGCATGCACACGTTAGTGAACGTAGTTGGGTATGTTGAGTTGTGTCTCCCGCACTACCTTTCAACTCCGGGAGCATCCAACTCTATAGTTGGTGATGAGCGTTTTCCGCAGGCATTTCTTTGTGAAATTTTTAAATCAAAATTTAAATCTAAATTTAAAACTATGGCGTTGGACTCCACGGAAATCGTTAATGAATTTAAAGCACCCATGCCACCAGACCTAGTCCCGTTATTTTCTACTGTTAACTCAAGTCATGTTGCACATGGGTTCACCCCACACGGTTCATGGGACCTAATCCTTCCGCATGCTCAACTAGCGTACAATAATTCTAAGAACATGTCCACTGGGTTGTCTCCGAATGAGATAGTGCATGGTTATAAGGCGCCAGTGCCTCTTGACTTGGTTCTGTTACCGCCTTCTTTTAAGTCAAGTCAATTTGCACAGGACTTCGCTTCACACGTTCACACTCTCCATGAGCATATTGGCAAGATGTTAGCTAAGCAATATTCTATCTATCAATCAAATCCTAACGTACATAGGCGAGCAGTCTCCTTGAACATTGGCGATTTGGTTATGGTCCGTCTTATCCCTGAACGGATGCCTTCGGGCACCATAAAAAAATTAGCGAACAAGAAAGCCGGTCCTTTTCGAATTTTGAAGAAATTTGGCGAAAATGCTTATTTGTTAGAATTACCCGTTGATTGGGGAATCTCCCCTGTGTTTAACATTTCGGATTTAACGCTTTTTGTTTCTCCACCACCTAAACTGTCTGTCTATCCGTTTAATAATTCCACTATACAATCTAATGGGGTGGGGGGTGAGCTCAATTCTGGATCGCTTTCTCCTTCGAAATCTACGGGAGGTATGCCGTCTATTGATGATGAAACTTGTTTTTCTGCTTCACCTAACGTTTTTCCGAGGTTTCCCCGGACGGATTTCTTGCCTGACAGGATTTTGCAGGATGATGTGTTTCCCACTCCCGACTGCGACATTCACAGGTTTTTGGTTCGTTGGCGTGGTCGTCCGGCTTCGGACGACTCTTGGCTCTCTGCTGCACAGGTGGATCTTCTTGACGCGGACCTCGTACGCCGTTATATTTCAGCCCGCTCATCGGAGATGATTCCTTTTGAGCGGCGGAGGATTGATGGCGACGGTGATGGCGACGGTGATGACGACGGCCACCAGGACGGCCAACTTGGGAATGACTATGTTGAAGATGTGCCGGCAAAGGACGTGCGACGTCGTAGCGGTCATGGTTACAAGCTTCGCCCTCACAACAAGACTCATATTTGATATTTTAGCTTTGGTGTGCTAATAGCCTTTTCATGATGGCTCTTTTAAAAAAAACATTATTTAATTTCTGCATTTTTTTTATGTGGTGTGCATTTAGCCACTTGTTATTTGCTTTGAGATGTAAGTCTATATAAGGCCTTGAACTTTTCATTTGATGGTAGAATTAATTGAAATCAAAATTTGGAATTTGTCAACCCTAAAATTTCCCTCTCTTCTTCTCTTAGCCGTCGCCCCCCTCTTTCTTCCTTCCTCCAAACCGCCGGCCTCAAGGCCATCTCCTCTCTCCCTCTTGCTCTCGGCCGCCCCCTTCTCTCTAGTGCTCGGCTACTCTCCTCTCCCTCTTGCTCACAGCCACCTGAGATCCTCTCTCTCCAAGGATACTTTGGCCCATGCATGAGAGGTTGTTTGCAAGGAAGAAGATAGGGGTTTCCTCCACGGCGTGAAGTGCAGGAGATTAGCACGTTCATCATCCGTAGCGCGCTTCCCGTGGACTTTCAACGGAGGAGCGATCAAACTTGGTGGATCCACGCATCACGGATCTACAAATCCGAGAGGGGTAACGAAAATTTCTACCAAGAGATTTCTTTCTTTAGATAGTTCTTGTGGTGGACGAATTTCTGCGTTATTTTCCGATTTGTTTTTTCTTCGCGGTTAATCAAATAATAGATCGGTATTTTTTCGTTTGGATTTCCGAAAGATTCGTAAGAGGATTGGCGATCCTCGCTTTCTTTTTGTTGGGATAGATCCTACCATCTTTCGAATCATTTTGTTCTTGGTGGATCTATTTTGGTACAACCCAAAAGCTCGTTCGGGATCAAGATTATCCCATTTAGCCGGAAAGAATTTGGCCTATAGCCAACATTCGATCTATTTGCGGAACGGCGATCCGTATTGTTAGCGCGAGCGATAAATAAAATAATTGTTGTGGCTGCGTTTTCGTTAGCGTGTGGAATAGAGAGCGTAGATCGTGTCGTAAGCGTTATCGAGGCCTCCGTGACGAATCTCTAGGACATACCTTGCATCAATTTTCCCTATCTGCTTAGATTTTGTTTTCTCGGGACACGCAAACAGTTAAGTCTGGGGGTGTGATGAGTCCACTTTATATACCTATTTTTGGACTCATCTGGGCTAGTTTTCACGAGGTTGCACTTCACTTTTAGTTCTTTATTGTTCCTATTTCATCTAATCTTTATTTCCATAGGAAGTGCACATTTTAGCCCGTGGTTGTGTATTGTGTTATTCTTTTAGTCTGTACTCCTTTTTTGTTATTGTTTGGAATGTCTGCACAAATTAGTTATTGGTTTTTCCTTTCGGTACAGGGGTCATGTGCGTGTTCCGGGATGGTTGTGAAACAGGAATACTGCGCACGATCAGGGGATCTAATGCGCACAACCATTGGTCGTGCGCCCCTGATCGTGCGCACTACTCTACGTTTTCCAGAATCAGCCTGGGGTAAGCGCACGACCACTGGACATATTGCGCACGACCACCGGTCGTGCGCCACTGATCGTGTTCATTGATTCCTCATTTCTGGAGTCCTGTCTGGGTAATCGCACGATCATTGGACTTAGTGCGCACGACCACTGGTCGTGCGCCACTACTCGTGCGCATTATCCCAGTTCTTCTTCCTGATATTCCCTGCCAGTGCGCAAGAGCATAAGACATAGCGCGCACGACCACTAGTCGTGCGCCTGTGATCATGTGCATTGTTCATTTCTGCTTTTGTATAAATAGTGCAGGTCTCGCCCTAATCAGAGGATCCGGAGATCGCTCGTTTTCCTCTGCTGTTTTCCGCCTTCTCCGCCGTTCCGCTTCATCTTCCACCCTAGGGAGGTGCTCCGGGCAAGCATTCACCGCCAAATCCAAGCCGGAGCTTCCTCTCGGCCTTCTCCTTCATCTGTGAGCTTCAAGTAGGGTTTGATGCCATAGCCATCAAGCAAAGGAAAGCTAGCAAACTTCGTCCGCTATCGTGAGACGAAGAAGACGGGCCATTGGAAGGTGGTGACAGCCCTTCTCTACCCCGGACGCCGTTGAGGACCGAGCTTGGACGCGGAATGACAACCCGACGATTCCAACCGTGAATCCTCAGCAAGGCTTCGGATTCGGTCGATCTCTTGACTTGTACTTGCTTTATTGTTGAATATTGGTTTTTAAAACCTATTTATATTGATGAAGTGCACTGTGGTTGTTTATGTTATGTGTTTCATGTCTATGTGCTTCCTATTTCATATTACTGCCTAAGTTGCTTGAGTTGCGCCTTATATTCCATCCACCATCCATCCACCCTTGCCGCACTAGCAGTTGCTAGTTACGTGCATTGCGAAGAGGTGCTTACGACCCTCATTCTGCCATTCTCACCACCTCATCCGCTAGCCTTCCCGTCCATCCGCCTAGTGATTCGGTGCATAGCGGCCCGACTAGTCTTCCATCCCGCCAGGCGAAGCATCGCATAGCGGCGTTGCATAGGATTAGTTGTTAGCCTTTTATTTTCTGTTTCCGCAACCATCAAAACCCCCTTAGTTAGCTCTGATCTGAGGACTTCAATCTCAAGTGCTCCTCGAAATTAACTCCACCTTACTATGTTCCTTGTGAGATCGATACTTGGGAAAACCCCCATTTTATATTACTTGTGCGACCGGTTCACTGCCGTGATCTTTAGCATCAACACGCCCGTGTCAGAGGGCGTGTTCTTCAAATTTATTTCCTATAAATACTGGTGTTCTGTAAGAGCTCATGTTCCACTTTTTGGGCCACTTTGCTTAGAGTAGGTGCTGCCGAAATGCTTTCTTATGCTTTGTAAGGGATTTTCTTCCCCCTCTCTTAGTGTTTGTTTTTAGCTTTCTTGTAATCACTTTTCCATTAATAAAATGAGTTAGTTTTTTCTCTCTTTGCATAGTTTGGAATCCATTTATGAGCCCTACTCTAAGTTATTTTTAATGTTTGTTCTTATTTTGTTTTTTTTTCTTTGTCTTTCAAAATCTCTTTAGCTTAAAACTTTTGTCTAATTTATAGCCGTCGTATTCGCAAAATTATTTTCATGCGCCGTACTTGTTTAGGTTTAGTTTATTATTTTTTACTTTGTTTTCATTCCTATAGGTTTATAAAAATGTTTTAAAAGGTGGCTTTTAATTTTCTTTAACTTAGCCTTTTTAGGATCGTAAAACTTTTCGTTCTCTTTTAGATTTATTTCCACTTTTTATGCGTTTCTATAGAATTATAAGAATGAAAACGTAATCATTTTAATTTTTCGAGCAGTTAGCTTGTGCGTTTATTTGCAAATCCAATTGCTCGTTTAATTTTTTTCAGCTTTTTTTGCATTTCAACCGCATTATAGCGGTAGAAATGCAGATTTTATAATTTTTCAGTAACTTAGTTTTTTTTACTTTTTTTTGTACGTGTGCGCATTTATTTCCGCCTACTTCTTAAGAGTTAAATGGCACATTTGTTTTACTTTCTTCAAGTAGAGTGTGTGGAGTGTGTTTAATATTTTGTCGAGTGAGTGCGTTTTACTTTCTGAAGAGTTTGTGCATTTATTTAGTCCTACTTGTTTGAGTAGAACTCGCATTTATTCTCCTACTCATTTGAGTAGGACTTCTGTGCGTGTGTTTTACTTTCTATCGAGAGTGTGCGTGCGTTGCATTTATTTTATCCTACTCGTTTGAGTAGGACTCTCTTTCATTTCTCCTGCCCACGCATTTGTGCCAGGACTCGCATTTTATGCTTTCATTTCAGTCCTACTCGTTTGAGTAGGACTTGCAATTTACTGCTTTATTTACTGCTTTCCTTTACTGCTTTCTTTTCCTGCTTTCATTTACTGCTTTCTTTATTGCTTTTCCCGCCTGTCGTCCCCATTCTGATGAGTAGCTAACCATTCTTAGCTCTCAGTATCGAAGAGCATTGGGACAGAAAAAATAGCTTTAAATAATTAAAGATCCTTATTTTCTAATTAATTAAATTACTTAAGGTTTGCCTAGGGTTTACGAAGCGTAGAACCACATAATCGATGTGTGCGCTCTATTTCCGTAGTCCATACTCTAGCTAGCCGAGAGGCCATGCGTATGGACCGATCACCCATTGGTAAAGAGAGTTCCGTACTAACCCTTGAGAGAGGAGGCGCGCAAACTCTACCAGATTGGGTTCCCCACCCAATAACAGGGTTCTTAGCGTAATGCGTGCGTTAAGAGGAATCCTTCATCGGATTAATGTTCGGTCGAATAGTCTTAGCGTTCTGGTGAGCGATAGCCCTATAGCTAGGTGAGCTCATTCTAGTGGAACCTCCAAGACCAAGTCTCTGCCTTAATTAATTTGAAATTTAGGATCTCTTTTAATTAAAAGTTTATTTTAGTTCAAATTTTATTCGATTCCGTCGCGCTAAGCTTTTCATCGGCTCCACCTTTATTTCTTTCTCTTTTATGCCTTCATTTTCTATCGTTTTTATTATATATAAAATACCCGACAAGTAATTATCGATAAAATAATAGTCCCCTCCAGGGAAGATTAGAAATAATCGAACCGACCCCGAGAACAATACGACCTCGATATTCCACCACGGAATATCCTGTACTACACGCGATAGGTGCATTTGCCTGCTTTCGTTAAAACTCGATCTCATCTTTTTATATCCAAATTAATAAATCCGTGCGCCCCGTTTTCTAAATAAAATTCACATCCGCCTCTGTCCTTAAATAAACCGACCGGGGCGCCGCGAGAATACTCACCAATTTTTGGAGTTTTAACCGCATCAAGTTTTCGGACCCGACGAGAAAATATCAATCAAAGTTTTGGCGTCGTTGCCGGGGACTTTTCGTGTCATTATTTTGAACCCTGGAAATCTATTAATTTTACTTATATATATATATAAATGGTTAACCAACAAAAAAAATTTATTACTAATAATAATAATAATAAAACTACTAAAAAAACTTACAAAAACAATAATTTATTTTATACTTAGTATTTCATATATATTTATTATAAAACCCGGAAAAAAATGTAAAAAAACAATTAATTCATTAAAAATTAAAAACTAATAAAATTTGAAAAAAACCATAAAACTAAAAAAATCGAAAAACCTCTAAAACAGAAAAACAAAATTTAAAACAATGAAAAAAAAAACTCAACAAAAAAAATCTTCATTATGTTTTATGAAAAAAAACTATTTACCAAAAAAAACTAAAGAAAAAAACTACCTACAAACCTACAAAAAAAATTATTACAAAACCACAAAAACAAAAATAAAACCAATTAAAAAAACCTCCCTAAAACCAACAAAAAAATAAAAAAAAACAACCTACTTAAAAACACACAAAAAAAATTTGTTATTAAAAGTGTATATATTTTATTTTAACTTATTTTGTTTCGCTACAACGCACTTCATTTTTGTGCATGCTAGGGGATCGCATATTCTGTACACGCTCACAATCTAAGAGGTTTGCTAATCGAGTCTCACCTACACTTTCCCCCTACCGCCAGCACACTTTCGGCCGAGTTTATCGTTTTCGTTTTATTTTTTCCGTTTTATTTTTTTTCCTTCTTTTAACATAATGCAAGGTTTCAACCCGGGCCACCCCGACCTCGTCTTATGGAAGCTTCTACCCTCTCTTTTAATTTTTGTGCATATTTTATTTTGTATATTATCGTTCCGTATACTTAGATTGCAACATTGGGGACAATGTTGGGTTTAAGTATGTGGGTGTTTTCCTATTTTGCACTTTTTATATTCTGTACTAAGCAAAAAATACAAAAAAAATACAAAAATCAAAAACTCAAAGAAATTTTTCATTGTTTTTTATAACAATCAAAAACTTCAAAAAAAACATACTTTTATTTTGTCCAAAAAAACTCTTTCTCTTTCACGCCTCTCTTCTTCTTCTTTTTAAAAAACAAACAAAACAAAATCTCTCCACCCCCCTCTCTCTTCTTTTTTGTAAAACCTCGCTTATTAGCATACCCGCGGCGTTCGACTCATCGAACAAACCACCTATATAAGAGTATGTTAGCGGGCCATCGAGTTTTTACTTTGTAAATTTTTTTTGTAAAAAAAAATTCTCTCTTCCCCTCTCTTCTTATTTGTCCAAAATTTTTTTTCTCTTTCCCCCTTCTCTTCTTTATAAATAACACTTCTTTCTCTCCCCCTTCTTGTAAATAATTTGATAAAAAAACTAAAAATTCAAAAAAATTTTGAAAATCCAAAAATCCTAAAAAGGTAAAAATCAAAAAATCCTAAAAAGATAATAAAGAAAATTAAAAAAAAAAGATAATAATAAAAAAATACAAAAAAAATGATAAAAACCCTAAAATCCAAAAAAAATAGAAATTATATAACACAATAAAATCGAATATATCATATCTTAACCCTTTTTGCTTTCCAAAAATATAGTTGCGAGTTAATTTATAAGCAATTTTTTTTATTTTTTACTTACTATTCGTTTATTAATTTAATTTTGATAGATTTAAGTGTCTGGAGTTAAGTTTTAAAGAATTTTTTATGTCTTTTCATTATAATAGAGAACATATTTTTCACCACCACTTCTAATTTTTATAAATAGAAGTTCGTTTTTTTATGTTAGAAAATAACAACCATGGACTTCAATTATTTGTACTTTTTGCTTTTAGAAATATAAGAACGTTCATTCCAAAAAGGTTGCTCTTAATTTTTTTTTAATTAAAATGTAGTTTTCTTTTTGAAAAAAATAAACCCACCTCCATTTTTTTCATGTCTCACATGACATGCTTACCCATATTTTATCCCTTAAAAAGTTCCTATGTCAATGGGAATAAGATTTCATTCTGTAAACATGGACACCCAATATTTAAAAAGATTATATGTTACGCAGTAAGCGGATAAAATTCATTACTCATATGCATATACATTGGGTTATTTATTAATTATGAAGAAAGAAAAAATTTTTATGTTAGGAAAATAAGATTTCATTTTCCTAATTATTCAAAAGAAAAAATATATATAGAGGTTCGATAAAACATTACCTCGCCTCTAAATCCAAGCCCTCTTCATAAACCACCAATCCACTTATCCTATTTCAATGATTCTAGAATTAATTTCAAATTTTTTGAGAGCATAATTGTTAAATTGCATTATTTTCTTTAACTTCTTTTAAGCTAAAGTTTTTTATATAATTTTAATCCATCTTTTTTAAACTAATAAAAATAAACTTTTTCCCTCTATTTGTTTTATCTAGAAGTCTTTTTGAAACTCTTCCTCTATTTATAACATTTTCATAAATTAGGATTTAACTCTAGTACCACGGATGTTTATTTTGATATTACCTTTAATTAATTCAAGTGGTAGTTAAACTTAGGATTTCTTTAATTCCTAATAAGTTCATCTCCAAGTTTTGCTCTAGAATAACAAAATCTTAATTATGGAGGTATTTGATGAATTGTAAATATACTTATTTTTGTGTACAATAAATAAGTCGTTTTAGTTACTTTTTGTCATTTTTACTTATTTTTCTTTAATAAATTGTTCTTATTGTGTAAATATTATACTAACTTACTTTTATTTTGATTTTTAGAAAATTTCGGAAATTGTCAAATTTTGCATGGGCCACGCCCGTGTACTGTTTGTCACACCCGTGACCATGGCGTGACAATTCAAATTCCGTGAAATCAGCAATTTTTGATGAAAAAAGCTTGACATGCCCGGACACGCGCGCGTATCAACCCAACACGCCCCGTGACCAAGCCCGTGTCACTCACGCTCGACGATTGTCAACCGATCTAACACGGTCGGGTCCAATGATCCAACACACCCGTGTCATTCCCGATCGACGATCAAAGCTTCTAGCTCGATGATTTTCGGCTCGACGTTCGTCGACACTCCCTGACATGCCCGTGTCAAGATGTGACACGAGCGTGTACTCCTCCACCTAGCCGACAAGACCCGCGCGGTGACATTTCGACGTAACCCGCGCCCCGTTCTACCTCCCTGACACACCCAGAGTCACGCCCGTGACCTGGGGTGTGATCGTCGCGATACCGACACGTGTCCAGCCCGAAGTCAACCAAGCCGTCACCTCGCCGGATCAAATCTTCAATTGTAGTAACACACCCCCTGACACGCCCGTGTTAGAGGGCGTGTTCTTCAAATTTTTTGCCTATAAATACTTGTGTTCTGTAAGAGCTCATGTTCCACTTTTTTGGGCCACTTTGCTTAGGGTAGGTGTTGCCGAAATGCTTTCTTATGCTATGTTAGGGATTTTCTTCCCCCCCCCCTCTTTTAGTGTTTATTTTTAACTTTTTTGTAATCACTTTTCCATTAATAAAATGTGTTAGTTTTTTCTCTCTTTGCATAGTTTGGAATCCATTTATGTGCCCTACTCGAAGTGATTTTTAATGTTTGTTCTTATTTTGTTTTTTTTCTTTATGTCTTTCAAAATCTCTGCAGCTTAAAACTTTTGTCTAATTTCTACCCGTCGTAATCGCAAAATTATTTTCATGCACCGTACTTGTTTAGGTTTTGTTTATTATTTTTTACTTTGTTTTCATTCCTATAGGTTTATAAAAATGTTTTAAAAGGTGGTTTTTAATTTTCTTTAACTTAGCCTGTTTAGGATAGTAAAACTTTTCATTCTCTTTTAGTTTTATTTCCACTTTTTATATTTTTCTATAAAATTATAAGAATGAAAACGTAGTCGTTTTAATTTTTCGGGCACTTAACTTTTGCGTTTTTTTGCAAATCCAATTGTTTGTTTAATTTTTATTTCAGCTTTTTATGCATTTCTACAACGTTATAGCGGTAGAAATGCAGTTGTTTTAATTTTTCAGTAACTTAGTTTTTTTACTTTTTTGTACGTGTGCGCATTTATTTTCTCCTACTCGTTAAGAGTTAAATGACGCATTTCTTTACTTTCTTCAAGTAGAGTGTGTGGAGTGGGTTTAATTTTCTGTCGAGTGAGTGTGTTTTACTTTCTGTATAGTGGGTGCATTTTTTTATTCCTACTCGTTTGAGTAGGACCCACATTTATTTTCTCCTACTCATTTGAGTAGGACTTGTGTGCGTGTCTTTTACTTTCTGTCGAGAGTGTGCATGTGTTGCATTTATTTTGTCCTACTCATTTGAGTAGGACTTGCTTTCATTTCTCCCGCCCACGCATTTGCGCCGGTACTCACATTTTCTGCTTTCATTCAGTCCTACTCGTTTGAGTAGGACTTGCAATTTACTGCTTTCCTTTATTGCTTTCTTTTCCTGCTTTCATTTACTGCTTTATTTATTGCTTTTCTCATCTGCCGTCCCCATTCCGATGAGTGGCTAACCGTTCTTAGCCCTCAATATCGAAGAGCATTGGGACAGAAAAAATTGCTTTAAATAATTAAAGGTCCTTATTTTCTAATTAATTAAATTACTTGAGGTTTGCCTAGGGTTTACAAAGTGTAGGACACATAATCGATGTGTCGGCTCTATTTTCGTGGTCCATACGATAGCCAGCCGACAGGCCGTGCGTATGGACCAATCAACCCTTGGTAAAGAGAGTTCCGCACTAACCCTCGAGAGAGGAGGCGCGCAAACTCTAACGGATTGAGTTCCCCACCGAATAGCGGGTTTCTTAGCGTAACGCGGGCATTAAGAGTAATCCTTCGTCGGACTAATATTCGGTCGAATAGTCTTAGCATTCAGGTGAGCGATAGCCCTATAGCTAGGTGAGCTCATTCTAGTGGAACCTCCACGGCCAAGTCTCCGCCTTAATTAATTTGAAATTTAGGATCTGTTTTTATTAAAAGTTTATTTTAGTTCAAATTTTATTCGATTCCGTCGCGCTAAGCTTTTCATCGGCTCCACATTTATTGCTTTCTCTTTTATGCTTTCATTTTCTATCACTTTTATTATATATAAAATACCCGACAAGTAATTATCGGTAAAATAATAGTCCCCTCCAGGGAAGAGTTGTAATAATTGAACCGACCCCAAGAACAATATGACCTCGATATTCCACCCCGGAGTATCCTGTACTACACGCGATAGGTGCACTTGCCTCCTTTCGTTAAAACTCGATCTCATCTTTTTATATCCAAATTAATAAATCTGCGCGCCCCATTTTCTAAATAAAAACCACATCCGTCTGTTTCCTTAAATAAACTGACTGGGGAGCCGTGGGAATACTCACCAATTTTTGGAGTTTTAACCGCATCAAGTTTTCGGACTCGATATGAAAATATCAATCAGCTGTAGACTTCTATTTGCTTGAAGGTCAATTGGCTTGCTCCTCCTTTCTGGTGTTCATTTGAAGTTCGTAGGTGAGCAATTTGCCAAACAGATTCTGTGGGTCGATCTCCGGCAACTTTCTAAATTCTCTGATGGCGACGACCTTTGTGTCCCAGTCCTTAGTGAGGGATCTAAGGAACTTGTCATTCAGTTCACCATAAGTGAAGACGTGGCTGAAATTCCTGAGACCTTTCACAATCTTGAAGAACATTTCAAAGCTATCAGCAATGGAGTCATCGACGGGTTGCTTGAATTCTTTGTACTCCCGGTTCAGCAATAATCTACGATTGTCTCTCACCTCTTCAGTACCTACCATCAGGACAACAAGACAGTCCCACATCTCCTTAGAGAACTTGCAGTGGAATAATTTCTGGATCATGGAATCGTCCACTGCACTTTCAATAATATTCGTCACCTTCTTGTCAAGGGAGACTAAGGCAATCTCATCTTTCGTAAGATCCATCATCTTCTTTGGAATCATTACTGCAGGATTTATCATCGATGGCTATGTCGGGATGTGAGATCCTTCTTCCACTATCTGAAAGATTCTTGGATCAATAGCTTCCATGAAGAACCGTACACGCTCTTTCAACATGGGAAAGTTTTCCTTGGTACACACTAGTAGCTTCATAGTTGATATATCTTTGCTACCATCCAAGGTGAAAGTGTGGAATCTCTGCAAGCTAGATCAGGGAACTTGATCAAGGTGTTAACTTTATTTGACCAACCTCCCTCTAATGCCACTTGAAAGTATCTAGAGTTGACCTAAATCACCTTGAGGGCGTGAATAGGTGAATTTTGTGTCTTTTTGCGGAATTAAAATAATTGAAAATATCAAGCACATAAACGCAGAGATTTTATAGTGGTTCCCCGAGTTGGGTACATCTACTATCTTGCCTCGCCTATCTCCCACGAAGGGAAGATTTGGTTACTTTACCAATCTCAGATTTCGTCAAATCTTACACCTCGGAGTCGCAACTCCTACACCTCGGAGACAAAGCTCCTACCACCCAGAGAACAAACTCTCCAACAACTTGATCCGTAAATCGGATCGACACACTCGATCCACAAATGGATCTAATCTCTCGATCCACAAACGGATCTACAAAAACTCGAAGAAAACTCTCCTACACAATGTAAAATAAAATTACAACAACAACACCCAACTACAAGTCTTGATCCCACGTTCTTGGAAGGGTTGATCTTGAATCATGGAGAACTCGAAAAACATGAAATCGTGGGATCTTGAAACTTCAACCGACTTGGACTGGAGTAGAAAGTATCTTGAAGGAAGAATCAATCCAGTCTAAGATGTCATAGACAAAGATTATTGCTTGATGTCACGGTCGATCAGAATCTTTTTGCGAAGGAAGTATCGAGCGGCCGGCGGAAATCCTTTTCGGGAAGATTTGAAAATTTGAAATTGTAATAAGGTTTTTGAGATCGTTGTTGATTTCGAAATAGTCTTAGGTATATATAGCGAGATTCAAAATCAAACGGATATAAAAATATTTCAAAAATATAAACCTAGAAGCTGACTGTACATGGCCATCGGTTTCGAAGCAGGAAGAAAAATCGGAAAAATGCCAACGAAAATTCGGCGAGATTCGTCGAGCATCATGTATGATACTCGTTGAATCGTCGAAAGGATTTCGTCGAATAGAAGATCAATTCATCGAACGGATTTCGTTGAACAAAAGATCAATTCATCGAACGGAGTTCTTCGAACAAAAGATCAATTCGTCGAATGGAGTTCGTCGAACATAAAGCATATTTTGTTTATATTGAATTATTCCACGAGTATCACTTGGGATACTCGTCGAATTCGGTACTCGCCGAATTTGCCTTGGACAAATTTTGGAAATCTGGACATATTTTGTAAATACGACGAATTCGGCGGGTATCGGGAAGCATACATGACGAATTCGGAGAGTATCAAGGGGATACTCGTCGAATTTGACGTGTATGACTCGCCATACTCGCCGAATTTTACTTGGGTAAAATTCTTCGTTTCTGACTTCTTATCTTTGTCCTTCCTTGATCCTTCTCCTGTACTTGGGATGGAAATACACCACAATAGATATATTACACGTGAGTCAACACGATGGCCTACACAATGAGGGATTACATTGTGTAGTCATGTGTTTACTGACCAACTGTAACCTGACATTGGTGTGTACTTGGGATTATGAACCTGCAAGTACAAAACTAAAAAGCAATATTAAATACAATATCAATTTATCTTAGCTTTACCGGACCCTTCTTCAAACCAGGGTTATTATGGATACAATACCCAATAGAAACCGCCTAGCCGCAACCCACGACTGCTATTAACAGCTGCTTGCTATCCGTAGATTCCGCACTGTCCCTAACCGAAATCAGATCCAAGTTCCTGGCTTTCCAGTGCTATCTGCATAACATGCACAACATAAACCGGTCAACATGCTCAAACTACGCGGATACAAAAAACTAGTCCGCAGTAACTATCCGCGAGTTCACTTACTGTTCATTCGTCTTTAATGTTGATGTGATTGGGGTCCTTTTATAGAAAAGATGAGGAGTGTGTTCACCGCCCTAGCAGATAGGATAACCGCCCCATCTCACAGCAAGCACGAAGTCAATCCACAAGCCGCAGGTGCATAACCAGTCCGCCGTGGCCTGTGCAAGATAGTCAAACCGCCAACATCATCACCAAGGCCGTATAGCAACCCTTCCACCTTGTCACCAAAGGCCAAGCCAGGGACAAGACGCCTGAAAGTCTTGTTTTCAAGGATAGCTAAACACCTAAAGGGTGGGGGGTGAATACGTTTTTGTCTCTATTTCAATCTTCTTACTTTTTAGTCGATTTCTGTGCTCAGTGATAAGGTTAGTTTTAGCTTTCAAGAACAATCACAAATGACAAAACAATTTTATAGTGGTTCCCAAATCTTGGGTAAGTCCACTGTCCCTCTGTGCCTTTCTAACAATGTGTTATACTAGGCTCTTCCCCCAAAACTTGGCTCCTTAAGAGCTTACAACACAGATCCCACAGGACCTTTCAGGTCACACAGACCTACCACTTAGGAACTAAGCCAAACCACAGGTCATAAAGACCTTTCACTCGGCACTAAGCCAAACCACAGGTCACAAAGACCTTAGCTTTTATAACATAGGCTTACAACTTCAGTATCACAAATAATCTATATAGAAGAAATAAACAGTGATATAATTAGACCCCAGATCAAGAACTTTGTGTCTACTTCTTCCTGGACTGAGCAGATATCAACTCAAGCTTTTGTTGTTGAAGACAATGAAGTCGGTAGTTGAATCTTTCTTCAAACAACTATCGTTTCTTTGTAGAGCTTATTGATCTGCTTCCTCAGAATTGCTTGTGAACCTGCTATTGCAGATGGTGATTGCTTCAACTATCTCTTCCCTCAGCTAAGATTCCGTGCAGAACAGCTTCTTCATGATCGAAAAGAAGAGCGCGGAAGAAGATTGAAGTTCGGCCGCACTTTCATTTTCAGAAAAGCTAGACAAGGATTCAATTGTAAGCTCTAGCTGATTTGCTTCTTTTTATTCTCTAACGGCCAATCAAGAAGTGGGCCCACCACCAGGATTGATTGCTGAGATTTAGCCATATAACACATTCTTTCCATTTACTTGCGATTCAACGACACTTTGCTGTGTTTAGGCCCCATCACTTAACGATGAAAATATTTCTTTCCAAGTGCAGAGGATGATGACAGCTGGCCACCAGTGCCTCTGGCAGCATTCCCGCAACATTTGAATTTTGGTTAACTTTTTGACTTTGCTGACGTCAGCATGAATCAGCATCTCTGGACTTAGACAAAATTCAAACATTAGAATCAAAGGCGTTGAGTGAATGACCATCACTCAGTGCCAAAAGACTTCGACGAACGCAGAACTCAGTTCGACGAACTCGGAGTTCAACTCGACAAAAAATGAAAGCTTAGTTCGACGAACTTAGAGTACAGTTTGGCGAACTCAGAGCTTAGCTCAATGAAAAGTGAAAGCTTTATTTGACAAACTTAGAGCTTAGTTCGACGAATTCAGAGCTCAGCTCAACAAAAGTGAATGCTCTGAGTTCGACGAACTTAGAGCTCAGTTCGATGAACTCGGAGCTCAGCTCGATGAAAGTAAAAGCTTTCAATGCATTTGGACTTAGCCAAATTTTTTGAGCCTTGGCGTTGAGAGAGTAAGCTCCTCTCAACACAAAACTACTTAATAGAACTTTTGTTATCTGGAGTTGAGTGAGTAAGCTACACTCAACGGTTTTGGTCTTAGCCAAATATCTGTCTGAAAGAAAATATGCAAGGATACAGTCAATGATATTGCTCCATGGAATTAAGTAAGTAAGCTACACTTAACGCTTTGCTACTTATATAGATTTTTCTGTAATGGCGTTGAGTGAGTAAGTTACAATCAATGTCAGTTGACTTAGTTAAAATTCTACCCAAATTTTCTGTGGTATTGACAGGCATAGAAACACCCATTGCTAAAAGCTGTACGACATTGAGTGAGGAGACCACACTCAATGCATGTGTACTTGGCCACATTTTTAGCATATTTCTCTAGGCTTTGACTGACTCTGCCTGACTCACAGCTTTTTGTTGTATGGTGTTGAGTGAGTAGGTTACACTCAATGTCTGTGTACTTATCCATATTTTTGGCTATCTATTAGTTTGGTTAAGATAGATTCAGCGCTATTTGTTATATGACATTGAGTGAGCTGTCCTCACTCAATGCCTATTGACTTAAGCAAATTTCTAGCAAGGTAATATTGAATTCTTACCACGGTCGTTGAGTGAGCTTGCTCCACTCAACACATGCGGACTTAGTAGATTTTTGCTATGACCAACAACCAATTACTGTGTCCACTTGTCCAATCAATATGATATGGACTAACCTGCACTCAAGATCTCAAATACACATCAAATATAGTTTATTTGTGTGTCATTGACCTGTTTGACTTTTCACAAATCAGGGACATTGCGAACAATAGATCCAACAATCTCCCCCAATTTGAAAAAGTCAAAACCCCTATCCAAATTATTTTCTTTCCCTGGTCAATGACACACAGAACCTATACAGCAAAATAAATATTTAATTCTATCATAGTAGCATAAGGAAGTGTACCTCATTTCCTGCTTCTAACATAACAGCATAAGGAAGTATACATCATTTCCTACCTGTTTTGTTGTAAGGTGTTTGTCCTTACTGTTGAAACCGAAAAACGGTCTCTTGTGGAGTTCACCCTTGGGGAAGGGGTGATCGCGCACCTACTTCGCTCCTGCAAGCCAAATAACAAGGAATACAAGGAAGAACTGACCCAAGGGCTCGGCGGGGAGGACCCACCACACACCCGAAAGATCTTAGAGCGCTTCCCATCATTAGCCAAAGGCCGAGCTAAGATATCCTCAAAAAGTGCTTTAGAGATGGAGCTAGAGAGCACAAGAAGCATGTTTTCTGAGGTACCCCTTGGGTCCTATTTATAGATTTCTGAAAACGGCCTGCAAATAACCAACTCCTGTTATTCTGAACGGCTATGTGCAGTCTATATTGGCTTGCCAACAGCGTAACTCCGCTGTTTTGAAAGGCTATGGGCAGGCCAGCGGGGGTAAAACAGTATAAAGTACCTCATAGACCTGGGCGAGCTGAGGAGCTTGGCCACCCCTGAAGGTCCTGCTCGCCTACTATCTATCAAGCTCCATAGGGTAAGTGCGAGCTGGCTACGGTGCTCGCCCTTAGATCTTCCTTCATTACTCTACCTCTGCTCGATGAAGCCCGGGCTTAGCTCGGTGAGTGCCGAGCTTGGGGTCGACGAATGCCGAGCTCGGCCTTGAGATTTCCCTACCGAGCTCGCCTGCTTCCTTCTGATTTCCCTGCCGAGCTCGCCTGCTGCCTGGGCGATCTGAACCGGCTGGTCTAGTTCCTGGCGACCCCATTCACCAGATATGGTGTTGTACACAATCCCCGCTCTTTTTGAGCTTGGCAATGCTCGGAAAGAAACATCCAGCCCCAAGTGTTCGGCGAGTGCGGGGTCGACTAAAGGGAATCTTCGGGTGGCTTCCACCTATGGCTATATATATACACATGCATACCTGCCTGACTCTTGTCATTCCCCTTGCTCTAGCCTTGCCGAGATGCCGATCCCAAAGGAGATCCAAGAGCGGCTCGCGCAAGTTCTCTAGACCTCAGCTGCTCGCGTAGCTGCCTTGACTGCGGTTCTGCCCGCTGTCCCGTAGGGTAACTCGGTTGAGCCGAACTCTAAGAGGCTGAAAATATTTCCTCAAGCGGTCGAGCACATTTATGATGACCTGAGAACCACCTTGGAGCATGGGATCGGCTCCTCCACTCTGCCTGCCCCTGAAAAGGGAAAGAATATTGTTGTCCTCTGCGACGGCCCGGACAGCCAGCTTGATGGCATGGGGGGTGCTACGCCGCGAGACTCCACCCCGCGAGCCAAGACCACACTTGGGGACTCGCAATTCATAACTCCTGAGAACCGTCCCTGGGACCCGTCCCCCCCCCTGGAACCTTGGGGGTGAGCTCGTAAGAACCGGACTCGCCGGTGTGTGCCCCCTCCCCTCAGTGGGCTGTTATGAGTATGGGGGCGGGTGTGGAAACCATCACCATCCCAGGATTCGAGCTCCTCTCACCGGGAACGCGCGACACAGGCCGCGGGAAGGACCTGAGGTTTGTCCCTCCCCACACCTCCTTGGAGATGCCGAGCTCGTTAGGTAAACTTGTCCTTGAATTCTTGTCATGCAATTTTCCAGCACACCTCCCCTTGCTGATATTTCTGTCTTCACAGCTCCTCCCAGCCAATTCGCTGCCGAAGAGTCTTCTCGGACAGCCCATTACTCTCCCCTCCCCTCCCCGAGCTCGCTGGACTCTAACTTAGACCCTGAAGTGGAGCAAGACGAGCTAACGAGGAGGGGGTCAAGCTCTTCAAGAAACTTGTGCGCGGGCTACGCGATGTGCAGGAAGTCAACAAGGCGTTACAACACGACTACATACATCTCACTGACATGGTGCAAAGATTCCAGGCTGGCGAGATGATGTCTCCTTCTCGGCTTCTGGATGAGATCAACGACGGTCTCTCGGTGGCGCAGAGGAATTTGGCGAGGATCCGCGAGCTTCTCCACGCGCAGCAGTCTGGGGGGTGGGGAATGCGAGGTCGGGGTAGATAGAAGGCGGCTCCCTTGCTGAGCCGACCGACACTCGCCTCCTGTTTCCCCCCCTGCCCACTCGCTTTGATTCTTTATTCCTGCAATTGATTGTTGTAATAAATAACTTCAAACATTGTTAGATGTGTCTGGTATTTGAGTAATAATAATTATATTGCTTCTTATTAATCTTGGCATGAGGTGAAACGCGGCGGAAGTCGGCGAGCTAGGGGTTGGCGAGCTGGGACGGCGAGTTGGGCCGATTGGACAGCTTGGCCCCAGATTATTTTTTCTATAAATAGCACCCCCACCAACCCCGTACTGCTGCCTTAACTGCCTTTTTTTCTCTCTCTTCTCGCATTTCTCTCTTTCGTACTAGCGCTCCACCCCTTCTTGCGAGCATGGGCAAGAACAATCCTGACGTCGATGGCCGCACCAAATGTGCCCAGCATTTTAGAGACTACTACATCTTTGGGGAAACACCAGCGAGGCCGAGCTCGCTGAATTTGTCGGTGACCATGTTCCACCCGGCTTTGATGCACTCCGACCCAGGGAGGGGGAGGCCATAAATGCCTTTTATGACGACGAACTCGTCTTCCGCATCTCGCACTTTAAGGTGGGGTTGCGACTCACCCTCTGGCCGAAAAATCGCCAAATCTTGAAGTACTACGGTGCGGTGCGCGCAGCTGAACTCGAACGCCATCGCCATGATGGTGGCGTTCATGAGCTACCTCCGGCAAGAGAAGATAAAGTTCAACCTGACAGTGTTCAGGAAACTCTTTTCCTACAAGGAGACGCCGGATGGCATTGCTTACTTCATGGGTTCGCTGATCAAGGTTCGCGAGATCGTGAATAAGCACCACAATTTGATGACAAAGATCACCTTAATCAAGGGCGATCTCGGCAACATCCCTTTCTCCCCCCAAGTAGAAGGCAGAGGAGGTATACTGCTCGCCTGCCATGTCTGGCAACAATGCCGACCTCCACAAGTTCTTCCTTCACAAGGACTTTGAGGTTGCCTTCCTATGAAGGGGCCTCGACTCGCTCCGCCCCGTTCTACCTAGCGAAGGTATTGTTTTCTCCCCATTGCCGAGCTCGCCATATTGTGATGGGAATCTTCTAATTTTTCCAAGTTATTTTATAAAGTGGAGTGGTTAATCCCCGTGAACCCGCTGTTTGCAGACTCGGGGTTGTATGCGGACCCTCTCGCTCGCGACAAGGCAACGGCGGCGGCCTGCCGAGACTTGGCGGCTCTCTCCAAACCCTCCTCTAGCAAGAGGCGACCCGAGGATGGGGGGTCGAGCCCACCCCATCGCCAATAATTACCAAAAAAGATGAGGAGAGCCCTACTAGCTCCGCGGGAGAAACAACATCAACAACATGAACAAAGCCCCAAATACATGAGCTCGCCCGAGGTCATCCCCGATGGGTCACCGAAGAGCACGCTCAAAAAGATCACCAGCAATAAGCAGGGAGGTGGAGAGACCCCTGCTCTTCCCTCGGCGACCTCTACTCCTCCCGCAGTGAAGAAGGCGGCTCGCGAGCCTGCCGCGCTGAAAGAACACCCCCTCTTCAGGTTTGGGGGGAGGTAGAAGGACTCGGCGTGCAAGCCTATGGTACAGTGGGACGAGCTGGCCCCCCGAGTCTCCATATCCACCCTCCACCCCTCCTGGACTGACCGCGAGCCTACCATCGGTCATGCCTATGCTCTTGGCTTTGGCCCTTATGGCCGCGAGGACGTTGAGTCCTACAAGGGCGTCCCCCTGCGGCAGCTGGGCCATGAGGGAATGTAGGCCTATATGCGAGCCAATATGCGAGCCATGGAGCTCCACTACATGGTGGTCCGCCGCAGCTTCAACCTCAGCAACATCCTCCAGAAGGCCGAGCAAGCTCGTGACGTCGCCAAGGACAAGGCCGTCAACCTTTCGAGGCAGCTAGACAATGTTGAGAATCTTCTCACCCAAGCCGTCGACGGGCTGGTAAGTGTCAGGCTGTTGCCTATCCTTTTACCCTTAGGATGTTTTGCTCTATCGCTAATGTACTTCCTTTCTTATCAGGATGCCAAGGCCGCTGGGGAGTTACGGGCTCGCGCTGCAGGGCAGGAAGAGGAGATCGGCCAGCTACACGCTCGTCTTGCCAAGCTGGAGGGGACGAACGCGAAGCTGATGGATGAGAACACAAGCCTCAGCCGCGAGGTCCTCCGCCAGGCGGAGATCTTCTTCCCGGCTCGCGACGTTGAGCCCACCTTCCCCTACAAGAGCCCGAGGATCTTCGGCGAGGCTGACATCACTGAGAGGCTGCGGATCAACTCCATCAAAACCACCGAATGTACCCTCCATATGATGAAGGATACAGGAGTGCTGGTGGTGGGTTGCGAGGAGATCTCAGTACGGGACCTGATGTCGAGCCTATTCCCGGCGACGCCGCCCAACGAGAAGGAGGATAGCCTTGACGCGCTCTTTGGGAAGGGCTTCCAGGACCTGTCCGACAAAGCGGGGGAGGAACACCAATCCGGCGAGGGGGGCAAGGGATGATTATGTATATATATTTTTTGTCTCTTTTTTGTAATCTTGCCGAGGCAAGCTCCACATGTAACTATGACTTTTTAATTAAATACATTTTTGATGTTCTGTCCATTTTTCTATCTTTTTTCTGTCTTTGTTGTCTCTTGCTTGCTCGCGAGCCCTTACCTTCGCGACCTCGCATAGACAGATTTTGCGAGAAGGATAGTTGTTAGAGCTCGTTCCTGAGAGTACATTTTGAGAGCTTGTCAAATATTAGATGATCTGGGATGGAGTACTCGCCGCACTAGGCACACCACCCCCAGCTCGCTCACGAGCTACGCATAGCCTTATCTATATAAGACCAAATTTACCAAATTTTCCCAAGTAGAACAAAGTGGGGGGGGGGGGGAAGCGTCCTGGCGGGGTCCGCCTCCCTTCAGCGAGGTCCAAGGGCCCGACTCGCCACCCTTCTACCAAGGCCGAGCTGAGTTGGTGAGCCCGGACTGGCCCATGCATAGTTCTCTTCTCTTATTCTTAGAAGAAATGCCAAGCTTGTTAGACACCATTTGGAGAGTGTAGGACTTCCCCGAGTGCCTTCCAGCCCTGCCAGCTAGGTGAGAGCCTGATAGTGGGATCTGCTCGGGGTCCGAGGCTGACACCGAGTGACATCCAGCCCTGTCAGCTAGATGAGAGCTTGATAGTGGGATCTGTTCGTGGTCTTGGTAGATACCATCGAGTGACTTCCAGCCCTACCAGCTAGGTGAGAGTCTGATAGCGGGATCTGCTCGGGGTATAAAGTTAACACCGAGTGATATCCAGCCATGTCAGCTAGGTGAGAGCCTGACAGCGGGATCTGCTCGGGGTCTACGATTGACAGCAAGTGACATCCAGCCCTGTCAGCTAGGTGAGAGCCCGACAGAGGGATCTGCTCGAGGTCCGGGTAGACACCGTCGAGTGACTTCCAGCCCCGCCAGCTAGGTGAGAGCCTGACAGCGGGATCTGCTCGGGGTCTAAGGCTGACACCGAGTGACATCCAGCCCTGTTAGCTAGGTGAAAGCTTGACAACGGGATCTGCTCGGGGTCCAAGGCTGACACCATCGAGTGACTTCCAGCCCTGCCGGCTAGGTGAGAGCCTGACAACGGGATCTGCTCGGGGTCCAAGGCTGACACCATCGAGTGACTTCCAGCCCTGCCAGCTAGTTGAGAGCCTGACATCGGGATCTGCTCGGAGTCTAAGACTGACACCATCGAGTGACATTCAGCCCTGTCATCTAGGTGAGAGCATGACAGCATTATTTGCGCGAGGTACAAGGCTGACAACATCGAGTGTCTTCCAGCCCTACCATCTAGGTGAGAGCATGACAGCGGGATCTGCTCGAAGTCTAAGGCTGACACCATCGAGTGACTTCCAACCCTGCCAGCTAGGTGAAAGCCTGACAGTGGGATCTGCTCGGGAATCCAAGGTTGACACCATCGAGTGACTTCCAACCCTGCTAGCTAGGTGAGAGCCTGACAGTGGGATCTGCTCGGGGTCTAAGGCTTACAACATCAAGTGACATCCAGCCCTGTCAACTAGGTGAGAGCTTGATAGCGGGATCTGCTCGGGGTCCAAGGCTGACACCATCGAGTGACATCCAGTCCTGCTAGTTAGGTGAGAGCCTGACAGCGGGATCTACTTGGGGTCAAGGCTGACACCATCGAGTGACTTCCAGCCCTGCCAGCCAGGTGAGATCCTGACAGCGGGGTCTGCTCGGGGTCGAGTGACCTCCAACCCTGTCAGCTAGGTGAGACCCTATTAGTGGGATCTGCTCGGGGTCCAAGGTTGACACCATCGAGTGACTTCCTGACCTGCCAGCTAGGTGAGAGCCTGATAATGGTAACTACTCGGGGTCCAAGGTTGACACCATCGAGTGACTTCCAGCCCTGCCAGCTAGGTGAGAGCCTGACAGCGAGATCTGCTCAGGGTTCAAGGTTGACACCATCGAGTGACTTCCAGCCCTGCCAGCTAGGTGAGAGCCTGATAGCGGGATCTACTCGGGATCGAAGGCTGACACCGAGTGACATCCAGCCCTATCAGCTTGGTGAGAGACTGACAGTAGGATCTGCTCGGGGTCCAAGATTGACACCGAATGACATCCAGCCCTGTCAGCTAGGTGAGAGCCTGACAACGGGTCCTGCTCGGGGTCCCAGGTTGACACCATCGAGTGACTTCCATCCCTGCCAGCTAGGCGAGAGCCTGATAGCAGGGTCTTCTTGGGGTCTATTAAATGAATACATCTTATTGTACGGATTACCGCATCAGAATTGATATATCAAGAGATTTTATTAAGAACCAAAACACCACTTATATGTCTCAAGGATAAAAATGCTTCAAGTCATCACCGCTCCTAGTGAGGCTTAGGGTCTCGCCCTCCACATTTCAGAGTCGATACCCCCCTAATCTCAACGCCTCTTTTATAATGAACGGACCTTACCAGCTGGGGTTGAGCTGCCCCATGGTTGCCGACCTTCCAGCCGCATCCACCATCATCAGCACCAAGTCCCCCTTTGCAAACTGTTTGACTCTGACGTGCTTGTCAAAGTACTTCGCCATCCTCCTCTTCACCTCTTCTTGCCAGATGGCGGAAAGGTCCCGCAGTTCCTTCAACATGTCAAGAGAGAGTCGCAGCTCTTCCTCGTTCTTGGCTTATCATTCTTCCCTGCCTTCCCCAGCTGCGACGACTCGAGGCGTTTGAACTTCAAATACCACGAGGAGTACTGCCTCGCACCCATGGGAGAGCTTGAAAGGAGTCTCACCTGTTGTCGTGTTGGGGGTGGTCCTCAAGGACCAGAGAACCGCGGGAAGTTGCTCCACCAAGCTTCCTTTCAGTTTTCGACTTTCTTCTTTAGGAGGTTAAAAATGATCTTATTGGCGGCCTCCACCTACCCATTGCTCCTGGGGTGGTGGACCGAGGCAAACCTGAGGTCAATCCCAAGCTGCTCGCAGAAACTAGTGAACTCCGCACTGGCGAACTGGGGCCCGTTGTTCGTGACAATGTCCTGTGGCGGCCCATGTCGGCAAATGATCTGCCCCCAAACAAAGTTTCTGTTGACCTGGGTGGTCACCTTGTCCAGCGCCTTCACCTCCAACCACTTAGAGAAATAATCGATCATCACCAGCAGGAACCTCCTTTGCCCACTGACCTGGGGGAACGGTCCAACCAAGTCCATTCCCCAAATGGCAAAGATCCAGGGGGCTGTGATACTCTTGAGTCGCTGAGTTGGCTATAGCTGGAGGGGGGCAAACAGCTGCCACTTGTGGCATCTTCTCGCGAACTCTTTCGCATTACGGCGTAGGGTGGGCCAGAAATACCCTTGCCTGACGATCCTTCCTTCCAGGGTCCGACTCCAAGAGTGACTCCCACACTCCCCGGAGTGGACTTCTTCCAAGATTATTTGTACTTCCCCCTTGGCCACGCAATGAGCTAACATCTCCGAGAGAGTCTTCCTGTACAACTTCCCGTACCGGAGGAGGTAGTACGATAATTTGTACGCGAGCTTCTTCTTGTCCACCCCCTCCGGATACTCGCCCGTGGAGAGGAAAGTCGTGACCGAGTCCATCCACGAGGACCGCTTATCTATCTCCATAAGATCTCCCTCTTTGATGAAATGGCAGAATAGGTCGGTAATAGTCCCCCCACCCAAGGACCATGCTTCGCTAATTGGTCGACCTGCTCATTCTCCTCCAGGGGCATGTATAGGATAGAAAACGTTGGGAATGTGCCGATGACCCCATTCACTTTGGATAAAATTTTTGGCCCCCACCCCTTAGTGTTCTGAAGAAGGGGGAGAACTTCTCCCTAGCCCGAGAGAGGAACCTACTTAACCCTGTCAGCTTCCCTGTCAGCCACTGCACCTCCTTAGTATTCCGCTGTGATCCCAGGTGCAAGATATCCTTGACCTTATCAGGATTTGGTTCGACCCCTGCGGGGGTGAGGAGGTGCCCCAAGAACTTTCACCTACTGGCCCTGAAGACGCACTTCAGGGGATTCAGCCACATTTTATACTTGCGCAGGGAGGCGAAGGTCTCCTCTAGGTACTGGAGGTGAGAGTCCACATCTTGACTCTTGATCATGAGATCATCTATGTACACCTCCAGGTTCCTCCCGTTCTGTTCTTTGAAAATCATATTCATCATCTTTTGATAGGTCGCCCCTGCATTCTTCAGCCCGAAGGGCATCATTTTATAGCAGTAGCACCCATCACCTGTGATGAACAAGACTTCCTTGACATCCGGGGGGTGCATCCTAATTTGATGATAACATGAAAATGCATTTAGAAAACTCATTACATGAAAACCAATGGCTGAGACAACCAGCACGTCGATCTGAGGCAAGTGATAACAGTCCTTAGGACAAGATTTATTAAGCAAAGAGAAGTCGATACACATAAGCCACCGGCCGTCTCACTTTTTAACCATGACAATGTTGGAGACCCAGTCGGGGTATTGGATCTCGGACACGAAGCCGGCCTTGAGAAGCTTTACCACCTCCTCTCTGATGGCTTGGCCAGCTTGTCCGCGGTGGACCTCTTCATTTGTTGGATGGGGCGTGCTCTGATGAGTCAACTTTATATACCTATTTTCGGACTAATCTGGGCTAGTTTTCACGCGTTTACACTTCACTTTTAGTTCTATATCGTTCATATCTCATCTTGTCTTTATTTCCATAGGAAGTGCACACTTAGGCCCATGGTTGTGTATTTTTGTAATTTTATTGTTTGTACTACCTTTTGTGATTGTCTGGAATGTCTGCACAGATTAGTGATTTGTTTTTCCTATCGGTACAGGGGTCGTGTGCGTGTTCCGGGATGGTTGTGAAACAGGAATACTGCGCACGATCATGGGATATAATGCGCACGACCACTGGTCGTGCACCCCCGATCGTGCGCACTACTCTTCGTTTTTCAGAATCAGCCTGGGGTAAGCGCACGACCACTGGACATAATGCGCACGACCACCGGTCGTGCGCCACTGATCGTGTGCATTGATTCCTCATTTTTGGAGTTCTGTCTGGGTAATCGCACGATCATTGGACTTAGTGCGCACGACCACTGGTCATGCGCCACTACTCATGCGCATTATCCCAGTTCTTCTTCCTGTTATTCCATGCCAGTGCGCACGAGCACAAGACATAGTGCGCACGACCACTGGTCGTGCGCCTGTGATCCTGTGCATTTTTCATTTTTGCTTTTGTATAAATAGTGCAGGTCTCGCCCTAATCCGAAGATCCGGAGATCGCTCATTTTCCTCCGCCGTTTTCCTCCTTCTCCACCGTTCCCCTTCATCTTCCACCCTAGGGAGGTGCTCCGGGCAAGCTTTCACCGCCAAATCCGAGCCGGAGCTTCCTCTCGGACTCCTCCATCATCTCTTGGATTCATGTCAAGTTTCAACGCCATAGCCATCAAGCAAAGGGAAGCTTTCAACTTTCGTCCGCTGTCGTGAGATGAAGAAGACGGGCCATTGGAAGGTGGTGACAGCCCTTCTCTATCCCGGACGCAGTTGAGGGCCGAGCTTGGACGCGGAATGACAACCCGACGATTCCAACCGTGAATCCTCAGCAAGACTTCGGATTCGGTCGATCTCTTGACTTGTTCTTCCTTTATTGTTGTTTATGTGTTGTTGTAAACCTTATTTATAGATGATGTATGCTTATTTGTAAAACGATTTTATACAATCATGTGTATGTTATTTTGTATGTTTTCGTTATTTGCTTGAGGTGCGCCATATATCCATCCACCACCATCCACCCTTGCCGCACTAGCAATTGCTAGTGGCGTGCGTTGCGAAGAGGTGCTTTCGACCCTCATTCCGCCATTCTAACCACCTCATCCGCTAGCCTTCTCGTCCATCCGCCTAGTGATTCGGTGCATAGCGGCCCGACTAGTCTTCCATCCCGCCTGGCGAAGCATCGCATAGCGGCGTTGCATAGGAGTAGTTGTTAGTGTTTTAGTTTCTGTTTCCACAACAATCCAAACCCCCCTTAGTTAGCTCCAACCTGAAGACTTCAATCTCAAGTCCTCCTCAAAATTAACTCCACCTTACTGTGTTCCTTTTGAGATCGATACTTGGGAAAACCCCCATTTTATATTACTTGTGTGACCGGTTAACTGCCGTGATCTTAAGCATCACGTTTTTGGCGCCGTTGCCGGGGAACACAGTCGTGTGAGTTTTTGGAGAGGGAGATAATAGATTGAAGCCCTTTTCCATTTGTGCATATCATTTTTTTTATTTGCTTTTGTTATTAGAATTTTTATTTTGCTTATTTCTTTTTACCCCTTTTCTGATTTTTGATTTAGATAGCAGATCCGTGCTATTTTCATTTTAGCTGTGTAGCACTTTTTCAGCACTTATTTTTGTTCGTGATGGATCCTGATGCTGACTGCCGTATCCTTGACACTTTGCGCCGATCCATCGATGTCATTGCTGTTATGAATGCCGAGCATTGCATTCGGTGTTTGTTATGTCAAGGTGTGGGCCACATGTTGAAGGATTGCCCTCATTTGTGCAAGCCTTCTCCCTCTGAGGGCGTGTGCACAACAACCTCCCGTTCGCGGAAGACTGTTGTGGACAGGCCTACCAGGGTGTTGCCTGGTCCATACACTGACATAACGCACTTTGCTCATTCTTTACCCGTTGAGATTACTGAAGAATCTCTGGCCGCATACAACTCTTTCATGGTTCCCTCGATCCCTTTTTACGAGCTTTCCTTGAGTGATGATGATCACTCTAGTGTTAGCCAACAAAAAGAGGAGCAAGAACTCATGGACGCTCCTGTATGGGACGATGAGATTGTTCCGGTCGTCGACGGGGTGGCGTCAACGAATGATTTTGCGATGGGACCTGCTCATTAAGTGCTTGATTTTGAGAGCAGCCTTGCCCCTCCACAATTTTTGCCGGATTGTGCTATTCCTCTTTCTTGTGAGTCGGTTGATGATGCCATATTTGTGGATGATTCGGTGCCCGAGGTTGCGCCAAAGTGGGATGATGATTCCTCTATCTCCGACGGAGACGGTGGATCTTCGGAACACTTTTACGCACCCCGGTGGGATGAGGAATACCCTCTTTCCGATGTAGAGGTTTGCATCTCCTTATTGTATGAGGCCGTTCCTCCTACCACCGTGGACATTGAGTTCTCGGATTCCCCTCGGTACGACTCGTATGATACCGACGATGATCTCTGCTTGGATGCTGCTGAGAGTGATACCAGGATCACTCTCCCATTTTCTGATTCTTTTAGTTCTTCTTCCCTTTTATTACTTGATCCCCCTTCCTTATCTGAGCATGTGCAGGATGAGTCTCCACAGGTATGTTGGGATGACGATGAGCTTTGTGCTCATGCCATTGCCATTGCCTCCTGCGGGCCTGTGATAGACGATACCTTGCTAGGCAAGGATTTATTTTGTGATATGATGAGGGAGGACCAGGCCTCCTCCTCATCCTATTTCCTATTTCCTCTACCTGTGTTGGGCAGGTATGATTATTTAGGTAGAGGGGTAACTGCTCTATCACCGTATCGGTACCCGTTACCGAAACGGATATTGGAACAGTTACCTGTGCACTTTTTATTTCATAGGCCCATTAGCTAGAACTGTTAGAATGTAGTAAGTCGTGCTGGGATGACAGTAACCCCAGTACTTATCTTTCATTTTCTGCATTCTCTTTTTCATGTCTATGTAGTTTTAGTATTTCTTTGTAGTTTGTATATTTTTGTTTTGTTTTTGCGGAGCTCACCCCTGCAGGTATTCTTGACAACATCGCATTGGCGGGGTTCTGATTCTTCGTATGGCGGGCCTACTTCTGTTTCCACGCGTCTTCTGGTATGCTCACTAGCTGAGCTTGGGTTAAACTCTTCCCTTAGCTCTTTATGATTTTAATTTCTCTATCTTATGATTTGGTGCTTAGTTTAAGTCTGGGGGAGAGATATGTTACCTATTGCACATACATATCTCATGTGCATACTAGAAGCTTTTATTGTTTTATTTTGCTTAGTTCATTGCATCACACACCACTGCACCCACATAAGCACATGCTTAGCTTTTGTGTGCTGGGAGTTAAACTCATTTCTTCGTTAGATTTGGGAAAATTATGGTGCTCGCTTAGGATTGTGAGACAGAGTAAAATGTTGGTCTTGTTGTGTTTCTAGTCAACTGCTCTCGTCTCGTGTAGAAATTGGAGTAGATTTAATTTTTCTGTATGCTTTTACTTTTATATTTTTCTAATTGCGTAAATACTTTTTATTCTACTCAAAAGTTGGTGAATCCGGTGTGAATCCGACGGTAGCTTAGGATGTGTGTAGATGGCCGTTAGGTTAGTATTGCTCGAGTCGGGATGAGGGATAGTCTTTCTCGTTGGCTAAGAACTTGCCCCAAGCTATTCTTGAAGCATGGGTATAGGTTAGTCATGCATGAGCGTGATGTAGGCCATCATTTTGGCCCGGTTGAGCTTTGTACCATTTCTGACGTCTTATCCTCGCTAGCCCCATTGTGCCTACCCCTCCTTTTGATTCAGCTCCACCATGATTTCACCAAAGCCTCATAGCCGATCCTAGTCGCACACCCAAGTTGAGCTTTAGTGTTTACATTTTAATGATGGGGTGTGATGTGGTGATTTTACTTGTGATTATGTGGATGTGCTCCAATGTTATATTTGCTAAAATTGCAAAAAAATAAAAAGATGATTTGAAAATAAGAAAAAAAAAGAGAACAATATTTGTAAAGAAAAAAAAAACAAAGAAGTGAACAGAAAAAGTTTAATTAAAAATCTTTTTGGGAAATGTGATTATATTTGGAGTAGGCGGTGCACGCACCCATTTGTTAAAAGTTAAGTCTGGGGGTGTGGTGTACCCGCATGTATTTTGGTTAACTGATGGATTCCCTTTATACTAGCTCATTTGGGTTAGGTGCATAGCCTTCCTGTTTATCTTTGTTTACCTCACCGAAACCCAAGCCCCATCTCTTCACCTATAGTCCTACTGATTCGTGTGTGGACCAAACCAGTGCCGTGGAGAGAATGTGAAAAGGCAAGCATATGGTCACCGACATTGGTGGATTCCTTTGGAGGTTATCCGGAGCCCTGATTTTTGGCAATGCTCGCCTAGCGATTAGTCTACTTTCTCCCTATGCATGACCGGATGATTCACTGTGATTCTATTTTTGAGTAATAATAAAATTTTGATATGCATTGTGAAAAGTATAAACTATTTTGTATACTTAGAAATTTCTTCTATTATATTTTTACGTGCGCGAGCGTGCGACTTCGCATGGTACTTCGTATCGCAATTTCTTTGTTAACTAGTATTTTTCCCTATCTGCTTAGATTTTGTTTGCTCCGGACGCGTAAACAGTTAAGTCTGGGGGTGTGATGAGTCCACTTTATATACCTATTTTCGGACTATTCTGGGCTAGTTTTCACGCGTTTGCACTTCACTTTTAGTTCTATATCGTTCATATCTCATCTTGTCTTTATTTTCATAGGAAGTGCGCACTTATGCCCGTGGTTGTGTATTTTTGTACTTTTATTGTTTGTACTCCCTTTTGTGATTGTCTGGAATGTCTGTACAGATTAGTGATTTGTTTTTCCTATCGGTACAGGGGTCGTGTGAGTGTTCTGGGATGGTTGTGAAACAGGAATACTGCGCACGATCATGGGATATAATGCGCACGACCACTGGTCGTGCGCCCCCGATCGTGCGCACTACTCTTCGTTTTCCAGAATAAGCCTGGGGTAAGCGCAGGACCACTGAACATAATGTGCACGACCACCGGTCGTGCGCCACTGATCGTGTGCATTGATTCCTCATTTCTGGAGTCCTGTCTGGGTAATCGCACGATCATTGGACTTAGTGCGCACGACCACTGTTTGTGCACCACTACTCATGCGCATTATCCCAGTTCTTCTTCCTGTTATTCCATACCAGTGCGTACGAGCACAGGACATAGTGCGCACGACCACTGGTCGTGTGCCTGTGATCGTGAGCATTGTTCATTTCTGCTTTTGTATAAATAGTGCAGGTCTCGCCCTAATCCGAAGATCCGGAGATCGCTCATTTTCCTCCACCGTTTTCCGCCTTCTCCACCGTTCCCCTTCATCTTCCACCCTAGGGAGGTGCTCCGTGCAAGATTTCTCCTCCAAATCCGAGCCGGAGCTTCCTCTCGGCCTCCTCCATCATATCTTGGATTCATGTCAAGTTTCAACGCCATAGCCATCAAGTAAAGGGAAGCTTTCAACTTTCATCCACTGTCGTGAGATGAAGAAGACGGGCCATTGGAAGGTGGTGACAGCCCTTCTCTATCCCGAACGCAGTTGAGGACCGAGCTTGGACACGGAATGACAACCCGACGATTCTAACCGTGAATCCTCAGCAAGACATCGGATTCGGTCGATCTCTTGACTTGTTCTTCCTTTATTGTTGTTTATGTGTTGTTGTAAACCTTATTTATAGATGATGTATGCATATTTGTAAAATGATTTTATACAATCATGTTTATGCGATTTTGTATGTTTTCGTTATTTGCTTGAGGTGCTCCATATATCCATCCACCACCATCCACCCTTGCCGCACTAGCAATTGCTAGTGGCGTGAGTTGCGAAGAGGTGCTTTCGACCCTCATTCCGCCATTCTAACCACCTCATCCGCTAGCCTTCTCGTCCATCCGCCTAGTGATTTGGTGCATAGCGGCCCGACTAGTCTTCCATCCCGCCTGGCGAAGCATCGCATAGCGGCGGTGCATAGGAGTAGTTGTTATTGTTTTAGTTTCTGTTTCCGCAACAATCCAAACACCCTTAGTTAGCTCCGACCTGAGGACTTCAATCTCAAGTCCTCCTTGAAATTAACTCCACCTTACTGTGTTACTTTTGAGATCGATACTTGGGAAGGCCCCCATTTTATATTACTTGTGCGACCGGTTCACTGCCGTGATCTTAAGCATCATGCTCCTGGTCCAAGTTGAGGAGGTGGCAAGACACATCCGCGTCAACCGCCGGCATCTCCGCGGCGCTCCATGCAAAGATGTCCACATTCTTTTGGATGCACGCTAGCATCCTGTCTTGGTCCTCCGGGGTCAGCCCTCCGCTGACGCTGACCTTCTCCACCCTGCCTTCACGGGTGAGGACCTCCATCTCCTCCACCTCTTCCGCAGCCTCCAACCTGGACTGCTCCACCATTCTTCTACATCCCTCTCCTCTAGGATGAGGACCTCCGCCTCCACCTCTTCCTCCACAGCCATCGCCTTGGCCGACTCCTCCCGATCTCCTCCTGCCACTTCAACCTCAGCGTAACTCTCCACCTCCAGCTCCTCCCCGCCAGCTTCATGCTCCGCCTTCTCCATACTTCGCTCCATCTACTCGTCCCCCTCTTGCCAAGAGATGGAGTTCACGGTGGTGACGTAGCATACACGCGATTACTTGTGGTCCCCCCTGACCCGAACCTGGATCCCCTCGGTATTGAACTTTAAGAACTGATGGAACGATGAGGAGAGGCTGCGGAAGGCGATGATGAGGGCCCCTCCGAAGATGGCGTTGTAGCTACTAGTGGCATCCACGTTGACGAAACTGCAGTTCCCGGATTGCCCCCCTAGGTTGACATGGAGCCCCACACCTCCTTCCGCCTCCTTCCTCTCCCCCAAAACTCCAAACAAGGGCCCATCCGAGGCCAACACCCTCTTTGCCTCCCCTTCATCGCGTCAAATGCCTTCTTGAAGACGACATTGACGGAGCTTCCATTGTCGACGAGGATCCGGTAGACGGTAAAATATTCGATGGCTGTCTGGATGACCAGTGCATCGTAAAATGGATCCTCATGATCCGGCATATCGCTCTTCGAGAAGGTGATCCTCTCTTTCGGGGGTGTAGTTTGGGATGCGGTGCCAACGCTCCGACGATACATGGTATGGAAGGTTGCCATCTGGGAGGCCTCTACCCCCACCCACTCGTGGATCACTCCGATCCTTCCTCGGGTCCTGACGTCTAACCGGTCTTCACAACAGTCCTCCTCCACCCGTGGCAGGACCTCCTCAATTCTCACTTCCTGGCGCCCCTTGTCCTGCCGCTGCTCCGTGTTTTCCTTCATATCGAGGAACTCCGAGCATGTGGCTGTGGCGTGCACTTCCTCTTGATGGAAGTCGCAGTAGGGCAACTCCACCCTAACTTCTCTCCTCCTCCTCCTTGCTACTCTCCTCCTCTCCCCTATAGCTATGGCCATAGCCTGTTCTTGATCAGGGAGTCGAGGCATCTGGGCTTGCCTCCAGACCGGGGGGTGGAATTGAACCTGTCCCCCTAAATGGTGGTCCCTTCCTTGATACCCTCTCTATGGCCCCTGCCCTTGCCACTCGGGCCTCCAGCCCAGCCGACGGTCAGGCTCCTCATGCCACCACCTGGGCAGCTGCTTCCCTTGAAGCTACCTCTGCTCCTTCTGCTGGGGATCAGCTCTCCTCTCTTCCTGCCCTCTTTTGCCTCTTAGCTCCTTCTCTTCCTCCATGGCCCACCTGTCCAGCTTCCGGGCGAACTCCGAATTTTATGCCTCCCTGTCAACTTCTCTCGCCGCCCTGTCCATCTGCTCCTCGTAGGATAGGGGGGCACTCTCTTCAGCTCCATCCTGAAGAAACCCTGCTGCAGTCCCAGGGTGAAAGCCATTATCAGAATGTGCCCCGGCATCTCCTAGACTTGGGTGACCTCCTCCTGAAATCGGTCGACGTAGCTCCCCAGCATCGCATTCATTCCCTGCTTGATGTGGAACAGGGACTCTGAATCCTTCTTCTTCCTCTTCGAGGTAGTGAAACCTCAACATGAACCCCCGACGCAGGTCCTCGAAGCAGTAGATGGAGCTGGTCGGCAGCTGGTGAAACAACTCCCTTGCCTTCTCCTTGAGGGTGATGGAGAAGAGCCGGCACTAGAACCCATCCGACATTTGCTAGATCGAGGCCACGTCCTTAAACCATTGGACGTGCTGGACCGGGTCTCCCTTCGCAGTGTAGTAGGACATCTCGGGTTCCCTGAAGCACTCTGGAACTGGAGCAGAAGAGACCAACTCGCTGAAGGGGCAGCCTCTCGCTATTGGGCGAGCTGGCGCGTCTCGCGGGCCCAGCTCGCCGATCTGGCCCCTGCCTGCCATGCCGCAGAAGAGCTCACATCCAGGGAGCTCGCACCACCATCCCTCCTCGGCCACTTCCTTCCCAGCTCGCCTGTCGGGGGTGTCTTCTCCTAGAGAGGGGGCGGCTGCGATCTGGACAGCTGGAGTCGAGTACTTGGCCCACCCTCCGAGTGCGAACTTGACGAGGCCCAACACCTCGTTCCTGAAATATTCGAACATCCCCACCATGGCTAGAGGTGGGTGGGGGGTGGGGGAGGGGCGGCGAGTCCGACCTCTCAGATCCTTGGCCTCCTGTCATCGAGCTCGCTGAAGGTTTTCTGTGCTGATCACTTTCCACGCTCACCGCACCAAAATGTTGAAACCGAAAAATGGTCTCTTGTGGAGTTCACCCTTGGGGAGGGGTGATTGCTCACCTACTTCTCTCGTGCAAGCAAAATAACAAGGAGAACATGGAAGAACTGACCCAAGGGCTCGGCAGGGAGGACCCACCACACACCTAGAAGATCTTAGAGCGCTTCCCCTCCTTAGCCAAATGCTGAGCTAAGGTATCCTCAGAAAGAGCTTGAGAAATGGAGCAAGAGAGCACAAGAAGCATGCTTTCTGAGGTACCCCTTGAGTCTTATTTATAGATTTCTGAAAACGGCCTACAAATAGCCAAATCCTGCTATTCTGAATGGCTATGTGCAGTCCAAATTGGCCTCCCAATAGCATAACTGCGTTGTTCTGAAAGGCTATGGACAGGCCAGCGGGGGCAAAATAGTAAAAAGTACCTCATAGACCTTGGCGAGTTCAGGAGCTCGGCCACCCCTGAAGGTCCTGCTCGCCTACTGTCTGTTGAGGTCCATAGGGCAAGTGCGAGCTGGCTATGTTGCTCGCCCTTCGATCTTCCTTCATTATTCGAGCTCAGCTCGACAAAGCACGGGCTTAGCTCGTCGAGTTCCGAGCTCGGCGTCGACGAATGCCGAGCTCGGCCTTCAGATTTCCCTGCTGAGCTCGCCTGCTACCTTTTGATTTCCTTGCCGAGCTCGCCTGCTACCTGGGCGATCTGAACTGGCCGGTCTGGTTCTTGGCGACCCCACACGCCGGATACGGTGTTGTACACTTACTTGAGTGCCTTGATCACTTTCTCCCCTGTAAGGGAACAACTCTTTCTCCCCTTGGGTTTGCTGCTTGATAGTGATCATCTCCTTCTGATCTTCTCCTTGTCCCTTAGTGGCCACATGTCCTTATTTGGATGACTGGATATCTCCTTCTCTCCCCCTTGCCATCTCTCCCACTTGCTATGACCTTCTCTCCCCCTTTTTGACTTCTACAGAATAGCTATATAGGTGTTGGACCGTCAAGAGTAACTTACTCCCCCTTAATATCCGTTAACTGATACCACTAGGGAGTCTGTATCACTAGCAAGAGGAACAATACCTGCACCACAAAAAAGTGTAAAAAGGAGTGCATGAAGCTATGCCAAGTTCAACATACCGAACTCAAATTTGAAGGTGTTGAACTTTTCTTCATCTAATGGCTTAGTGAAGATATCAGCCACTTGCTTGTCTGTGGGGACAAACTCGAGACTGATGTCTTTCTTCTACACATGCTCCCTAATAAAATGATATCTAATTTCTATGTGCTTAGTCCTGCTATGTGAGACAGGATTCCTAGCAATAGAAATAGCACTTATAGAATCACAGTATAGAGAAGTTCTACTTACCTAAAGGTTGTAATGCTGGAGCTGATGTTGTATCCATAGCAGCTTAGCACGGCAGCAGCCTGCTGATATGTACTCTGACTCAGCAGTGGATATAGCCACAGTATTTTGTTTCTTGTTGCTCCAAGATACTAGCCTTCTTCCTAAAAACTAACAGGCTTCAGTAGTGCTTTTCCTGTCTTCTTTGTAGCCTGCAAAATCTGCATCTGAAAATCCTGTTGGATCAAAATCCCTATTTCTAGGGTATCGGGTATCATAGGCTAAGATCTGGTGTGCCCTTAAGATACCTCAAGATTCTCTTTGTAGTAGATTAATTAGATTCTTTAGGGCAGGCCTGATACCTAGCACAGACACATGTAGCATACATGATGTTAGGCCTACTAGCAGTCAAGTATAGAAGGGAGCCAATTATCCCTATATATAATGACTCATTAACAGGTTTCCCTACCTCATCTTTGCATATAAGAATAGTTGACCCCATGGGAGTTCTCATGGTGGAGGCATTCACCATACCATATTTTTTGACTAGCTTTCTGGTGAGCTTGGACTGGGATATGGACAAGCCATCATCAGTCTATCTTACTTGGAGTCCCAAGAAGAACTTGAGCTCACCCATACTGCTCATTTCAAACTTCCCTTGCATAAGTTTAGCAAACTTCCTGCAAAGGTTATCATCAATAGATCCAAAGATAATGTCATTGACATATATCTGGACTAGGATAAGCTTGCCCTTTGATTCCCTAAGGAATAGGGTCTTCTCTATCTTCTCCCTTGAGAATTTATTCTTAATGAGAAAGCTGGATAAGGTTTCATACCAAGCCCTAAGTACATGCTTTAGCCCATATAGAGCTTTCCTAAGCTTATATACAAAATTTGGAGAGTTAGGATCTACAAACCCTGGTGGCTGATCCACATATACTTCCTCTTTTAGGTCCCCATTCAAGAATGCTGACTTAACATCCATCTGGTGACTCTGAATCCTTGATATGAAGCAAATGCAAGGAATATCCTTATTGCTTCCAATCTGGCTAATGTGGCAAAGATCTGGTCAAAGTCTATGCCTCTTCTTGCATGTAGCCTTTATCCACCAGTCTAGCCTTATTCTTAACAATAATGCCATCGTTATCTAACTTATTCCTGTAGATCCACTTGGTCCCTATGACATTTTGTCTTTATGGTCTAGGAACCATCTTCCAGACCTTACATCTCTTAAATTGGTCCAATTCTTCTTGCATTGCTCCAATACAGAACTAGTCCTTGATTGTTTCTTCAAACTTCTTGGGTTCTTCTTGAGACAGAAAGCTTGAGTAAAGGTTTGTATTCATGTTTTGGCTTCTAGTCTGGACTCCATGATTTGCATTGCAAATGATTTGGTTTGTTGGATGTTTTGAATTTTCCCGAACCTTAGAGTGAGCAGCGGTTATCTCAACTTAAGTCAGTCACAACCAGAAACACATGCAGCAACAAGAGTCTTTATTGATTAACATCAATCTTCTTTACAAAGTGAGACATACATGGCGAGACATGCTTCACCAAAATCAATACAGGGAAAGCAAAGACAATTACAAAGACAAGACAACACAAGCCGCGCGGGCTCAACACCAAGACGCCGGTCTACTGCTATGTAGTCCGCACAATCCACCAGGTTACCTGACCGCAACCTAAGCCGCGCGGACTACCCTTTATTCCAATGCTGAGCTGTAGCTACCGATCTGCAAGCTGCCTAACCGCGAGGTCGCCTAGATGCTAGACCGCACAAGATGCGATGCCGAACTGAACAGTCCACCTGAAATAGGCATTTTATTGAACCTTGAATCAAGTTGCCAAAGAGAAGAACATCTGGTCGCTGTCCGCGACCTACGTTTTACCGTGTGTTGCTTAACCGCAGAGTCCGCACTATCCCTGACCGCAATCAGAGCCAAGTCCTGGACTTCTAGTGCTATCCACACAACCTGCACAGCACAACCCGGTGAACTAAATCAAACCACGCAGACACAAAAGTCCAGTTCGCAGCAACTGTGACGGGCTCACTCACTGTTCATTCGTGCATTTTTAGTTCTCTATTCCTGATGTGACATGTGTCCTATTTATAGACACGATGAGGAGTGTGGTCACCGCCCTTACCGATAGGATTACCGTCACATCCCGCAGCAAGATGTCTCCGCAAAACCGCGTGAAAGTGCAGGTTAGATCTGAAATACTCTAGAGGGGGGTGGGGGTGGCGGTGAATAGAGTATTGTGCTCTCTACAAACTTTTTTTACAACTTTTGCTGTAATCCTAAGTGAACAGATTAGCAAATAAAATGATAAGCACAGCAACCTAGTAAATCACAGAGCACAGCCAAAACAAAAGAAAAAGGGCAACCAAACGACACAAGAAATTTATAGTGGTTCCCCAACCTGGGTACATCCACTCTTCTACCACCCTAGTAGGAATCCACTCAGGTTTTTGATCAGGTGCCTGATACCAATGAGCTTTTGATTTATCAAGATCATTGGTCTGCCGCGGACACAATATGGGTTACGGGAATAAAAACGGACGCAACTCTCATTCCACAAACACACTCACACTAGCTTTAACCGCAGTACACTCTCCAACGTTTTATCACAGTTCACCAATGTACGGTAGCTACTCCGCGGGAAGATCAAACGAACGGCGATAGGCCGACATTCTCCCAAGCTAAGAGGACCAATATTGGGTCCGACCGAGCGAAAGTTGTACCAAATAGGTCTACCCAAAGTGCGATCAAAAAATGGTAGATCTCCCCCAACAAAAATGCGGGCTCGCCAAACCCTTCGAAAAATAACGCGATTAAGATAGATGCAAATCAAAAGGAAAACCACGAAGAATCTAACGATTCAAATCCAACGCAAAAATCTTTCCGGCCACTAGAATATCAAGAGGGAATCACACGTGAGTGGAGAGGATCGTTACCCCAGTCGGAATAGATGTTTCCGACTACCTTTGAAGGATCGCACTGCCACGGTTCCACCGGAGTTGCGCCGGATGGAGAGATAGATCGTCCGCCTTGGCCGCTTCACACCAAAGTCCAGATTCCTCGCCGTAGAAGGAGACCCTTTCGGATAAAGCTTCACGTGAAGAGGGGTTGCCGGATTCTCTTCAAAGGGGCTGCTCGGGTGGAGGAGGTAGGTGGCCGGCCGGCTATGGAGTGTGGTGGTCGGGTTGAAGAGGGTGAGAGGAGGTGGCGGCTTGGATGAGGGAGATGAAGGGGGGCTGGCCGAAACTTTTAGAGGGAGGGAGGGAGAGGAGGGTGGCGGCTTTGGAAGAGGGATATGAAGGAGGGGCAGGCCGAAATTTTAGAGAGAGAGGGGGAGAGGAGGGTGGCGGCTACGAGAGGTAGAGAGAGAGAGGTGGCTTAGAAAGAAAGGAAAGTTTAGGGTTTCTTCTCATTCAACTTAAGTTAAACAAACCATACATGCCTATATATAGGCTTAACACCAAGTCTTGGCTATATGTAGCCAAAAATAAAAATAAATATAACACACTAAATGGCTACATGCAGCCCAAAATAACATACTCCAAATAAAATAACCTACTAATAATAACATAAGTTCAACTAGATATTTGTCTTGCGCCGAGGGCGGAAATTGTAGCGCCGCTCCATACGAACACCATGGCGACGCGAGTCCTTTGTTGGGGATGAAGGAGGGTCTTCCGTTAGCGTATCGTCATCAACAACTTCGGGGCCGTCGTCAACTTGGGGGCCGTCGTCAACTTGGGGGCCGTCGTCGCCACCAAATTCTCTGCCAGATATATCTTTTTTTTCTTGCAAGGTTTATCTGCTTTGAGTCTCTTAGTGATCTCACCCAAATAGGGGGAGATTATTGGATCCCTAGTTGATTTGGGCTAGGTTCACTAGATTAGGATGTAACCGCATGTATAGCCAGGGTCAAATTTATGTCCTAGAGTCTAGGCCAATTCCTTAGAGTCAACTTCATATGGACCAGCCATCCTCCAGACAATCAGAGACTCAAGACTTAGAAGATTTCCAGACTAAGTCAAATGAGTTCGACGTTCATCGAACTCAGGTCGACGAAAGGCATTCTGAGCTCGACGATCTTGAGACATTTCTTTGTGCTGAGCTCGACGATCTTTGTTCTTTGTTCGACGAAGACTGAGATACTTCAACAAACTAAAGCCAGGGTAACTCCAGATTTTTCTAAGTCCAGCTTCATGCTTTGGTCGACGAACAAGAATCTGAGCTCGACGAACTTGGACCTCAAGTTCACAACTTCTCAGGTCGACGAAGTCAACTTCTCAAGTTGACAAATTCAGTACTCTGCTCGATGATTTCTGGTCGACGATTTGAATCCTTCTCAGTCAAAGACTTCTCAGATTCTAAGTCCACAATCATTTTTCGGTCGACGATTTTGGATCTCAGCTCGAAGAATGAAGATTGTCAGTTCGACGAATATTGTAGCAGAATTGACAAGTTTCCCTTGAAGACCAATTGCTATTGTCTGGTCAACGAACTCATCAGCTTAGCTCGACGAACTGTGAACTCAGCTCGATGATTCCTGTTCTTCGTTCGACGAATCCAGATTAGATCTTCTCCAGTTTTCTGTCCCTGCTCTTGGCGATGAATCCTGAGTAATTAATGCTCAATCTTCTCGGAATGTTACCGTTGGAACGAGCATTGATCATGCATTATCACATGCCATTTTTCCATGGGAAAGTTAGGGAAATCATTGATTGCCGCTTCCTTCCCAGGCCGACTATATTTACTGCTCAAACATTCAAATTTCGAATATTCTTCAGTCAGTCTCATGTCAGAAAATAAAGGATTAAGCAGTAATACAGACACACAGACAGATATAGTACTAAAGGATAATCTTACAGAAATCAATAGTTTTCATACTGTAATCATCCTAAGCCAGAGAACATCAAGAAGAAATAGAACATTCAATCACTATCAACAGTCTTCTTCCTTCAATCCTCCAGGATAACTTCAGAAGGACAACAATCTCTATCTGTCAAAGAAGTTCATAAAGCAATCTCTGGTCAAGGCAATCCAGTTCTTTGAAGACCTGTCACCCTAAAGCAGTGCTCCAGTTTTCCTGATCCATTCAAGATCTCAGGGGGATCAATCTGCTGAAATCAATCCACAAGTCTTCTCAGTTGTTATTGAGAAAGAGAAGACACCATCATCCCTTTTTCATTCTCTGTACAGGGTTTTAATTCCTTTCAAAATTATTCCTGGTTGCAAGTCTCCCTCCAAAAGACTTGAGGTTTTGGTTTTTGAGCACCTGAACAAAAGCTCATTGGTGTCAGGCACCTGATCAAAAACCTGAGTGGATTCCTACCAGTGTGGTAGAAGAGTGGATGTACTCAGGTTGGGGAACCACTATAAATTTCTTGTGTCGTCTGGTTGCCCTTTTTCTTGAATCCTTCTCTCTTCTTCTAACTTTCTTTTGATTCTCTGGACACTCTGAGATGAAGTGTCTAGGTTTCCTACAGCCAAAGCAAACTACCTCTTTAGTAGGGGTTTTGTCATACCTTGGCTTGTCATCCTACATGGATGATTTTCTTCTGAAATCTTTCCTTGCCATTTTATAAAATCTCTTGGCAAAGAGACTCATCAACTCTTCATTGATTGTTGAGGCTTCAGATTCTTCAACAGCCTTGAATGCCAGGTTATGTTCCTTCCATGCTGGTGGAGGAGTCCTTTGTTCAGCTGCTTCTCTGGACTTGATTAGCTTCTTATAGGACTTGAGCTTTCGCAATGAGATTCTGTGGAAATCGCATTTAAGCTTCTGGCCTCCTTGATTGGCCAGATCCTTGAATCCTCTGAGCTTGAGAAGCACATAAGGATTTTATCATTCACCTCAGTGAGGGTGATGTTCTTATCCAAGTTCTTCAGCTCATTGATGATTGAGCTCAGCCTGTTGTACATATCTGCAACAGATTCTGCTTCCTTCTTCTTGAAGTTCTCATATTGGGATATGAGATTGGATCTTCTATCTTTCCTCTCATCAGCTGATCCAGCAACCATTTGGTTGAGAGAGTCCTAAATGGCCTTAACTGGTGTGCATTTAGCCACTCCTTGAAAAATGTCATCTAACATTATTTGGGCCAGAATGTTCATGGCCTTGGCATCAGCAACCTTGGCTTTCTTTTGTGCTTCAGTCCACTCAGTTGGTGGAACTACATGTGTGCTGGAAGTTGATGTGGATGCAGCTGGTTGAGGAGGACCTGTCAAGATGGAATTGTAGATATCCTCATCAATAGAATTCATATATAATTTTATTTTTGCCTTCCAGATGGCAAACTTATTTAGGTTGCACACTGGAGGTCCGGTGCTTGTATAGTCTTTGTTCTATGTCATGCTGTGAATATAAACTTAATAGAAGTAAAAGTCAGATCTAACACAGGATCTTTTGGTTCAAGGGTTAACTTGTACAACCAAAGGAACCTTGCTCTGATACCAATTGAAATTAAGGGTTAGATCTAAAATACTCTAGAGGGGGGGGGGGGGTGAGTAGAGTATCTTGAAAACTTAAATACTTTTTGCTGTAAATGAAAATATACCTAAGATAAATTAATCTAGCACTATCACATGCACATCAAAACCAAATATCACAAACACAGCAACCTAGCTAGCACAGCCATAGCAAGAATAAAAGAAAAAGTGCAACCAGACAACATAAGAATTTTATAGTGGTTCCCCAACCTGGGTACATCCACTCTTCTACCACCATGGTAGGAATCCACTTATGTTTTCGATCTGGTGACTGCCACCAACGAGCTTTTGATCAGGTGCTCAAAAACCAACCCAAGTCTTTTGATCAGGATACTTGGAACCAAGAATAACTTTTGAAGGAAGTTAAAGAGCCCTTTTTACAGTGGGGGATGAGAGAGTGATTATGTCTTCTCTTTCTCAAAATACAACTGAGAAGTCTTAGTGGATATATGATGTTAGCAAAAGCTCCCCCTGAGATATTGAACTCAGGAAGATTTGAGCCTTGCTGCAGGGTGAGTAGGCCTTCAATATTTCAGCCTTGACCAGCAGGTATCCAGGAGCTTATTGACAGATAGAGTGTTTGTTGTCCTTTGAAGAATACTGAGATGAAGCAGGAAGAAGACTCTTGATTTAAAGGTATGTTCTTATTCTTCTTCAACTTTCTGTAATTTCTCTGGTCAAGGGTCAGTACTTCTTGTATCTTTACTGTATTATTTCCCTGTGTATGTTGTTCTCTCTGTTCAGATGAGAAGGAAGAAGAAAATCCCTATGCACTGTCTTTTTGGAAGAAAGAGGAAAAATCCTTTTTATATTTTCCATGAAATCTTCCTTCTAAATTTTGAATTTCTTCCTTCATTCAATGTTGATGGCCTGGAGAATATTTCCATTGATTGATTTCCCCAACTGTCCCATTGAAAAATGGCAAGCAATAATCCTGATGAAGTCCATAATCAATGTTGCGTCTAATGGTAATATTCAGAGAATGTTAAGTATTGATTACTCAGGAATTATTGCAATAAACTAAGGGACAGAGGAGAGGAAAAGTCCATGTCCGGAATAATACAGAAATCGTCGATTGAAGAACAGAATTCGTCGACCTGGGTCCAGAGTTCGTCGAGTAGAGAAATCACGTTCGTCGACCTGATAATAGTTGTTCGTCGAACTGAGATCCAAGATCGTCGACCTGAGAATAGATAACTGCTTTCTCTGGAACCTTGCCAACTCTGTGCATCAAGATCGTCGAGCTGAGATTCTGACTTCGTCGACTAGTGTTCAGAGAAACGATTCTTGGACTTTTGAATGTTGAAGTGAAGTATCCAGAAATCATCGACCTGAGAATTAATTTCGTCGAGCTGAGAACTACTAAATGCTACTTGATAAAATATTGTCAATGTTGTGGTCCAAGTACGTCGAACTGAGAACATGAATTCGTTGACTGAAGTATGATTCTGGAATTAGAATATTTAAGTGTTTCTGGTCTTAAAGTTTTGAAATAGATGATCCAGGAATCGTCGACCTAAGATCCAAGTTCGTCGAGCTGATATTCGAACTTCGTCGACTGGAGTTCAGTGTGAAGAATTTTGGACTTGGAATGTTGATGTATAGTATCCATAAATCATCTACCTGAGAACCAAGCTCATCGAGCTCAGCTCAGAGAATTTTCTCTTAGTATGTCGAGCTTAGCATGACTTTCATCGACTTGAGTTCGACGAACGTCGAAATCATTTTCTGAGTCTTTGAAATTTCTCTAAGTCTTGAGTCTTCTGCAGTCTATTAATGGCTGGTCCATGTAGTGTTGACTCTAAGGACATGGCCTAGACTCTAAGACACAAACATGACCCTAGCTATACATGTTGGGTCTAACATCATTGTTTAGTTAACCAAGCCCATATACAACTAGGGATCCAACACATCTCCTCTCCCCCTTTCTCATTTTAAGCTTTTAATCCTAGCTTAGTTTACTCCTTTTGTAATAGTTTTTGTAATTTCTTTAGTACCTTAATGTTAATAAGAATAGACAGGTGGAATAATAAGGGTGGCAGCAAGCCATTGGGAGTAAGTAAATCTCCACAGGCTGGAGAAATGTGGTAACATCCACAGGCTGGAGAAATATGGTAACATTTCCACACTTTAATAATGTTAAATTTTATTTTATGATGAATATGTTGTGTTGTCAATGATCTGTATTATTGATCAAGAAAAGTTTTGACTTATTCAAATAGGGTGAGATTGTTGGGTCTATTGATCCCAATATCCTTGATTTGTAAGAAGTCAAACGGGTCAATGACATACACACATAATGTATTTGATGTGTGCTTGAGTTCATGCATGCAGGTAGTCCATGATTGGACAGGTCAACAAAAAGAACATGTTGGAGAATTCAAATTTTGTCAAGCTCAGTTCAAAGTGTGGGTCTGAGAGTTCGTTGAGCTCAGCTCACAATTCGTCGAGCTCAGCTCAAAGATCGTCGAGCTCAGCTCACCATTCCTTGAGCTAAACTCAAGAGCATAGGATTAAAATTTCATCGAGCTCAGCTAGCAGTTCGTCGAGTTCAGCTCACATATTTTTGAGCTCAGCTCACCATTCCTTGAGCTAAACCCAGGAGCTTAGGATTCAAATTTCATCGAGCTCAGCTTACAGTTCGTCAAGCTCCGCTCACAAATCGTCGAGCTCAACACATTACTCATTGAGCTAAATTCAGAAGCTTGAGGTTCGGAATTCGTCGATATCAACCCACCAATAATCAAATGAAGTTCAATATTCATTGACCATAAGTCAGACAAATAGACTAAGGCAAAACCACTGAGATAGCTGGGACAACTGAGAAGCATGTCTCAGCATAACACCTAAGAAGAAACAGTTGAGATAGAAGACAGTCTTAGCTGAGAAGAAGAAAGCATTGAGACTGCTGAGAAGAAACCGCTGAGACAGAAGAGAATCTCAACTGAGAAGAAGAAAGCGTTGAAACCGCTGAGAAGAAACTGCTGAGACAGAAGACATCCTCAGCCGAGAAGAAGAAAGCATTGAGACTGCTGAGAAGGAAGCACGGAGACAAAAGATAGTCTCAAATGTTAAAGAATAAACCACTTAGACAGTTGAAAAAGAACCGCTGAGATAAATCCAGTAAAAATTCACAAGCCCAGAAGCGCTAAGAGCCAAGACAGATGGCGTTGAGTGACTTAACATCACTCAATGCTTATTGAAGATCTGGAATTTTTCTTAGTCCAGAATGTCATGACCGCTGCTGACGTCATAAAAAGTCAACAAGTCTAAGTGGTTCAAGTCATTGTGGGAAAGCTACAACAGCACCGGGATGGCCACTACTGACGTTACCAAGAAGTCAATAAAGTCAAATTACATGAAGCCGTTGCAGGAAAGCTGCAGTAGTGCCGAAAGCTGGTTTGTCCTTTTTCGAGGGAGGTGACGCTCACCAATCCTTTGTTTGGCCCACTCCACAATTGTATCGTTGATTCAAATCAATAGATATAAAAAGGAAAAAAGAAAAGGATTAGGATTACTTGGGACAAATGCAGAACATACAAAGAATACCAGAGGAGGCTGGACTTCATCTTCTCCAATAAGCTTGAACACAAAAGTCCAGCAGAGTTAGCCAGAAGGCAAAGAAAGAAAGCTGAGGCACTTCAAGTTCAGCAAGATAGTTCTCTTCAGAATAAGGAAACTAATTCATCTATTCAGCAAGGAGTTAGCTATGTGAAGGGCCATGAACCTTCAACCATAGATTGCTACTCATGTGTGCAACAAAGGAGTTAGAGGTAGAAGAAGACTTATTCCTACTACATCAACTGTGTTAGAGTGATATCTGCTCAGTCCAGCAAGGTAGACTCAGAGATTTTTCTCTGAGTCGGTTGTTTTAAATTTATCAAATCTTATATTGACTATCGTAGAATTCAGTTAACTTGAATCTGAGTTGTAGGGCCTTTTGGCCTGAGCTATTGGTGAATAATTAGTCACCGAGGTTGGTGTCTTGCTGGGGTACTAAGCTAGGATCCAATTTTGTATCCTAGAGTAGGGCTATCCTCCCAGCCTGGGTAGTAGGACTTAGAAATAAGGCTAGGGTAGGTGACTGGAGAGACACTGAGCTGTAGGTGACAAGTGTGTAACTGAGTTGTAGGCATTGGAGGAGGTTGAGCTGTAGGTGTCTGGAAGTGCACTGAGGTAGGTACCTGGAAGTGTACCGAGCTGTAGGAGTGTTACATCCCTCTGAGAGTAGGGTTGTGTGCCTGAAGTTCTAGGGCTGAGAAGCCTGAGCTGTAGGCCTTAGAAATAAGGCTATGGTAGGTGGTCAGTGGACCACTGATCTGTAGGAGATCTGTACGGCTCTGAGGTAGGAACCCTTGTGGTTCTGAGATTGTGTTCTGAAGAGAACTTGCGTGCAAGTCTGAGGGCCTGAGGTGTAAGCTTTGAGGACCATGTTGGTGGAGTTTGTGCCTAGTCCAACAAAATAGTTGGATAAGTGGGAGGGAAAGAAGACGTACCCAATTGGGTACCCACTATAAAGACATATGTGCTTGGATGTGTTGTTTGTTTTCTTCCATATTGCAGGACCAAAGGACAAGCTCTATTTCACACAAGAAGAAAACAGTATAAAGACTAATAAAATTTCAAAGACCTATTCACCCCCCCCCCCTAGGTGACTAGCTAACCTTAAGTAAATTACTTTCAGGAATCTTGAAGGAAAGCTCCAAAAAGAGAGGGAACTAGTGGCTAGCTACTCTAAGCCAAACACAGTGTTGCCCTTGATAGTCTCCTTCTCCTCCCAAAAGAGAAAGAAAGGGTTGGGTTTCAAGGGAAGTACAAAAGGATGCCAATCCCAAGGGAAAGGGCAAAGCTCAAGTGCAGCCACTAGCCTCTAAGCCTACTATTAAATTAAATAAAGTACAACTACCTTCTAAAAGGCATGAGCATGAGAATATTTATGGTCACTGGAATAATACAAGACCCTCCTGTGTGAACAAAGCTGCTCCACAATATGGTGGTTGATACAACAAGGGTGCAAGTGCCTTTATGGCAGACTATGAGGAAATACAAATAGCCCATCATGTACCATTTGTGTTTGGTGCACCAGCCCTTTCAGTCAAGGGTAAAGCTGCTGAGTATTCTACAGATCTTCCAACCCACTCTAAGACAAAGGGCAAGGCTGTCAGTAGACTAGACCTGGGCATCTCTAAGGCTATCAAGAGTTTGCTTTCTAAAAAGAAAGCAGCTGCTAGAAGGGCTCAAGATATCCCAAGCACTTCTACTGCCAGACCCACCACTTGTCAAACTGTGGTTGGAAAACATAGAACAGGACAGCTGCTGCTCCTTCTAGACTAAGAGCTGCGGTTAACACAACCACTAGACCTACTATGAAAAGAAGGTACAACATCCATTAGTGTTGGTGTTGCGGCAAGGTAGGACATTTTGATGTTGATTGCTAGCACAATCATAGTGTGTAGATAGCCAATGTTAGCTTGCCTGTTAGAAAAGCTGCAGGAAGGCATACTCATTTTCAGTCTAACCTGCACCCAAGACCCAATATAAATTAGGGTCCTAAGGTTAACTGATTTGTGTCTTGCAGGTTGGTCCAAGTGCCCATACCCCTATATGGTACTTAGATAGTGGATATTCTAGACACATGACTGGAACAAGGACCATGCTGAAGGATTATGCTCCAGTAAGTAATGGATCAAAGGTTATCTTTTGTGAGTCAGAAAAAGGGGTGACTAGAGGTTATGGTAAGATCTCTAATGGCATAGTCACCATCACTAGAGTAGCCTATATGGAAGGGTTGCAACACAACCAGATAAGCAACAACCAACTTTGTGATCTTGTCTATGACATAGTATTCCACAAGGATGAGCGCCAAATTAGGAGGTTAAGTGACCAAGAGGTCATCTTAACAGGCACTAGGAGTGGAAATGTTTAATGTTTAGATTTCCTATGCTTAAGCAAAGACTCGCCTGTATGCCTAGTTATAGATGAGAAATCCTTTTCTTGTGTCTAGGGGCACAAGAGGCTAGCCCATCTAAATTATAGGACCCTAGGCTAGCTGTTCAGAATTGAGCTTGTTAGGAATGGCACTAAGTCTTTATGCACTAAGGAGCGTATCTGCTCTACATGCCAAAAGGGCAAATAGACTAAGACCTCCTTCAAGAGCATTGGCACCAAAGACTCGGCGAGATGCTTATACCTCATCATATGGATCTATTTGGTCCTATGCTAATTCAAACTCTATGTAGGAAAGTCTACACCCTTGTGGTTGCTGATGACTTTTCCAAATTTGCCTGGATGTTCTTTCTAAGGAAGAAATCTGAAACCCCTGATGTAGTCCAGACATTTGTCAAGCAAATTCAGAATGAATTCAATAGCACTGTGGTTAAAATCAGAAGAGACCATGGGACTGATTTTCAGTCTGAGTGCATGTTCTTTTAGTTGAATCCAACATGGTTAACTGTGAGCTGCCTAGATCCTCCTCTTATTGTATTGCAGGTACAGAACAGATGATGGAAAAGCTGACCATCAAGGAATCTACCACCATAATCCAAGATAATAATGATGGACTGTCTATTCCAAGAGAAGGGCAAGACATACTTGAAAAAATTGAAGACCAGCTAGCTGAATACCCATAAGATCAACAAGCTGCAGTTAGATTGCATCCAGCTACCAAACATCTAACGGACCATCCTATTGAAACTTGTTAAGTGAAAGTGGGTGAATGGAGGACTTGGGCAACCTATCTGCGCGAACTACGTGGACAGGGTTGGCGGGCAGCCAGGTCGGCGGGGCTGGCGCAGACGGCTTATTCTGTGGCGGCCTGTGTGGTCTGTTCGTGCGGACTAAGCAAACAGTAGCGGCGGTTTGCCAGGCCAGCTTATGCTCTACAAGCAGTTGGATCCCAGAAGGTAACCAGGCGGATAGCGACTCTATCCGCGGAGTCCGGTATGAAGCGGACTGAAGTACTGTAGCTCGGCAAACCGGCTTGGCAGAAGCCTCGGTCTTGCTCTGGTGAAGCAGAAGGTGGAAGCCGTGGAGATTGCTAGTTAGTGCGGACAGGTGTTGGAGGTCGCCGACGCAGACGGACTGGATCCAGTGTCCGATAGTAAGTGCGGACTGGCCCTTGTGTCCAGTAGTGTGGACATGGTTGGTTCTTAACCAAGTACATGTTTTGCTCAGTCTGGGGAGATCGTGTAGTGGAGCTCGGACTGCTACTCTATCCGCCAAGCTCGGCAGTAGTGTCGTGTGTCTTGGTTGCTGTTGAAGTTGGTGACCGTGCGGTCAGGCGGTCTGGCTTGGCGGGTTGATGACTGCGTGGTTTTGTTATTACTCTTCAGCGGTTTGATTGCTGTGTGTTGCGGTCTGAGGTCGAAGAGGTCTAGCGGTTTATCTCTAGCGACTTGGAGACCGAGTGGTCTAGCGACCTCCCATGGAGATCTCTCTCTCTCTGTGGTAGTAGCCGAGCGGTTAGCCCTTCTGTCTAACCGTGCAGCTTGTGCGGTTTGTGTCTGTATAGTCCGCTTGTGTCCTGTAATTTTTTAGTCCCACATCTCTTATTTGTTTTCTCTCCTCTTTCCTCCATTCTATATAAGGGAGGTCATACCTTTGTAATAGATACCTTTTTCGGATAATAAAGTTTCAGTTAAACCACATCCGGTTTGTTTCTGTTCGATTTTTACATGTTTTTGTTCGGCTTTTACATGGTATCAGAGCACTAGATATTCTCCTCCTGATTCTGTGCGCCTTCCCTGTCTGCGCGGCTTGCTTCGCCCGTATGCGCCCGGTCTGCACGTCGTTGCCCTCTGTGTGCGCGACCTCTTTGTTACCTGTGCTAAGTCGCCACTTCCTATCGCCACGACCTGTTGCCATGTGTGCCTTGTTGATCTTTGCTTCTATTTGAGCGGACTATCTTCTAGCCTCTCGACTTCCATCCCTCTGCTTGGGTATGTGGCTTGGTCGTGGCTTTTCTGGCCGCTGGTGTCTGCCCTCGTGACCGCTGCAGCTCTTCTTCTTCCTATCTGCGCCGATTGTTTCATTACTGCACGGCTTCCCGTTGTTTGCTCCTATGGCTCTTTCTGATGCTTCTCCTGCCACCACTCCTGCCACCACCCCTGTCGCCAATCCAGCTCCGCCTCTTCCTCCTTCTCCTTCTAGGAACCTAGGCACAGTTTCCAAGCTTGTCGGCTCCAACTACCCTGATTGGAGCGTCTCTTTCACCTTTCCCCTCCGCTCGTAACGCAAATGCCACCATCTCGTTGATGTCCCTCCTCCTACCACTTCACCTCTCTTTGATAACTGGGATGCGAATGACACGCTTGTGCATACTTGGCTCGTTAACAGCCTATCCGATGAGTTCCTTCCCGTCATCTGTCATGATGAGACAGTCAAGGCCACTTGGCTTTATCTTGCCGCTCTGTACTCCAAGGGGGCTCAGACGTCCCGCATCTATACGTTGTATGCGGGCCTCTTTGCCCGTCCTACCTTGTCTCCTGCTGCTACCTACCAACAGATTCAGGCTCTTGGGGCTGAGATTCTTCAGAATCGCCCCTTTTCTGCGGATTTGGATCTACAACACAAGCACTTCCAGGAGTTTCTGGTTGTGTGTTATCTGCTCCGGCTTCCTGATACTTATGACATGATCTGCCAGCAAATTCTGGGTGGGGCAGAATCTCCTAACTTAGATGCCACCGCTGCCCGCATCGCCGCTGTCACCTCTCTCCTTCATCGCCCTCTTCTGCTCGTTCCTCCTCCACCGGACCACTATGCTCATCAAACTCAGCAGAGTGGCTCTGGTAGCCGCAGTCACCAGTCCGGCAGACGTGCTTCTTCCCGCTACCTTTGCTCTCACTGTGGCCGCACCAGACATACTTCTGAACACTGCTGGACGAAGCATCCCCATCTTTGCCCCTCCGGTTACTCTTATGCCTCCTCTTCCAAGCCGTTTGCCTCTGTTGTCACCTCCTCATGTAGTGCACATGTGGTAACTCAAGGTAAATGGCTCATCAACTTTGGTGCAACTAATCACATGACGGGCAATCCTCAGTGCTTCTCTCTACTCGAACAGCATGATCAGTTGCCCCCGGTCCTCGTTGCAGACGGTTCTCCCTCCCCGGTTCATGGGTTGGAGTGGTTCATGTTACTCCGTCCCTTCGACTGGTGGACACTCTCTATGTGCCCAAGTTTCTGTGCAATTTATTGTCGGTTACCTCTTTATGCAAGCAGCTTCAGTGTTCTGTGACGTTTACTCCGACTTCTTGTTCTTTTCAGGATCCGAGCTCCCAACGGACGATTGCTACTGGGACTGAGAGCGGCGGCCTCTACTTCCTCGACAACGTTTCCACCTTGTCCGCCTTCTCATCTTCTTGTACGGATCTTCACCAGTGGCATCTCCGCCTCGTCCATCCTCCACCACGACTTCTACATCAGCTTCTGCCCCACCTCCCTCCCTCCAGTACTCCTCTCCACTGCGGCGCTTGTCAACTCGGCAAGCATCACCGTTCCTCCTTCCCACCGAATCAAGGTCGGGGCTCTACTCGTCCATTTGATCTTGTCCACTCCGATGTATGGGGACCTGCTCTTACCCTCACCATTGGTCGGGGTAGTTCTTATTTTGTAACTTTTATTGATGATTTTTCTAGATGTACTTGGGTGTATGACTTACGAGATCGCTCTGAACTTTTCGATGTATGGATATCTTTTTATCAGTTAATTAAAACTCAGTTTGTGTTTGTATTAAAACCTTTCGCTTCGACAATGTTAAAGAATATTTGAGTCATGCTTTTACCTCTTTTTGTGTGCAACATGACATTATTCATCAGACCAGCTGTGTTTATAACTCCCAACAAAATAGGGTAGTGGAACGCAAAAACCGTCACCTCCTCGATGTCGCTCGCACATTGATGACCCAGATGCATGTCACTCGCTCATATTGGGGTTATGCTATTATCCTTGCCTACAACCTCATCAATCTCCTTCCCTCCACAGTTCTACACGGGGAAACCCCATTCTCCATTCTGTATCCGGGAAAGGAGCCTTTTCCTCTCCCTCTCCGAATCTTTGGGTGCACTGCATTTATGCATGCCCCATCTGCCACCCGAGATAAGATATCCCCTCGCTCCACCAAATGTGTCTTTCTGGGGTACTCCACCACTCAGAAAGGCTACTGTTGCTTTAACCCCATTTTTCGTCAGCAGTTTGTCTCCGCTGACGTTAACATCTTCGAGAATGCCTCCAACTTCTCGGATGACTCCTCTTCTCTTCCCCCAGTTTCCTCTCCTCTTCCCCTAGCTTCTGATTCTCCTGCTATTCCCTTCATTCCCTCGTCTCCTACTGCGATAACCACCCCTACACCATCCCCGTCCCCTCCTCTACCTCCGCCTCTCTCTCCCACTTCTCCACCACCGTCTCCCTCATCTCCACCGCCATCGCTCTCTCCTCCCAGGCCAGCTCTCTCTACCACGGATGCTCTGGATGATGAGGGCGCCGCCGGCCTTTGCGCTGGCTATCTCTGCCACTGCCACACCTCGTTCCTACCAGGAGGCCCTTGTTATTCCTCACTGGAAGATGTCCATGGATGAGGAAATATCGACCCTCATGGAGCGGGGTACCTGGACTCTTGTTCCTCCTCCCTTCGGTACTGATGTTGTTGGATGTCGCTGGGTCTTTGTGGTCAAATTTGGCACGGACAGCACGGTGGACCGTTATAAAGCACGCCTTGTTGCTACGGGCTTTACTCAGACATATGTCGTTGATTACTTTGACACTTTCTCTCTCGTGGCTCATCTCAGCACTATACGAGTCCTTTTCTCTGTGGCGGTCAATCGGGAGTGGCCGATTTCGCAGCTGGATGTAAAGAATGCCTTCCTTTATGGTGATCTTCAAGAGGCCGTCTACATGGAGCAACCTCCTGGGTATGTTGCTCAGGGGGAGACACGAGTATGCCGGCTGAAGAAGACAATATATGGCCTCAAGCAGATCCCTCGAGCTTGGTTTGACAAGTTCAGTAGCATCGTGGCGGCCGTTGGTTTTGCACGCAGCTCTGCCGATAACTCGCTATTTATTCGCAAACCTCCTAGGGACTGGTGGTTCTTGATGTGTACGTCGATGATATTCTTCTCACTGGCAATGATCAGGAAGGGGTAGCCTTGACAAAGCGGCTTCTTCGTCAACATCTAGTCACGAAAGATATGGGCTCTCCGAAGTACTTTTTGGGGATCGAAATATCTCGGAAGCCCGACTCCTTAGTCCTCTCCCAGCATAAGTATGCCCATGATCTATTAAAAAAGAATGATTGACTGGAGCCAAACCTGCCCGATGCCCCATGGAAATTGGAGAAGACAAAACCTTGACAGATGATTCGCCTCTTCTTTCAGATACTACGCGACACAGGCGTCTAGGTTGTAAGCTCATATATCTCACAGTGACTAGGCCCGACATTTCCTATGCTGTGGGAAAGGTGAATCAATTCATACAAGCACCTAGGGAGTGCCATCTACAGTCCGCTTTGCGGATCTTGGAGTATGTCAAAGCAGCGCCTAGGAAAGGACTACTCTTTCAGAAGAATGGTCATTTGAGGGTTGAAGCATACTCAGATGCGAGTTACGCTGATGACAAAGGGGATCGCAAATCTACCTCCGGTTTCTGCACCTTTGTTGGGGGAAATCTAGTAAGCTGGAAGAGCAAGAAGCAGTATGTTGTTTCCAGGTCTAGTGCTGAAGCAGAGTATCGGAGTATGGCATCGAGCACTTGTGAGTTAAAATGGCTTCGGGCTCTCATGCTGGATTTAGGAGAGGTCTACAACCATCCTTTACCTATGTTCTGTGACAACAAGGCTGCCATATACATCTCCAAAAATCCAGTCTTCCATGAAAGAACCAAGCACATTGAGGTCTACTATCATTTTATTCGTGAAGAGATTTTGAAAGGACAAATTTGCACTCCCTTCGTCACTTCTGATAAAGAACTGGCTGACATCTTCACCAAGCCACTATCTGCCTCGCTTCTTCATATTTGTGACAAGATGGGCATGATCAATATATATGCTCCAGCTTGAGGGGGAGTGTTGAAGCTGGTGACCGGTCGGTCTGGCCGTCTGGCTTGGCAGGTTGACGACCGCGCAGTTTTGCTTTTACTATTCAGCGGTTTGGTTATTGTGTGTTGTTGTCTGAGGTCCAAGCGGTCTAGCGGTTTGTCTCTGGCGACTTGGAGACCGGGCGGTCTAGCGGTCTCCCATGGCAATCTCTCTCTCTGTGGTAGTAGCCGAGCGGTTAGCCCTTCTGTCTAACCGCGCGACTTGTGCGGTTTGTGTCTGTATAGTCCGCTTGTGTCCTGTAATTTTTTAGTCCCACATCTCTTATTTGTTTTCTCTCCTCTCTCTCCTTCATTCTATATAAGGGAGGTCATACCTTTGTAATAGATACCTTTTTCGGATAATAAAGTTTCAGTTAAACCACTTCCAGTTTGTTTCTGTTCGGTTTTTACATGTTTCTGTTCAGATTTTATAGTTGCGAGCTTGGAGGAAGCGGACTGGAGATTGCGTCCGCAACTGCATTCGAACTAGAGTTGGGTCTGCTGAGTCTGACAGCTGCCTTGCTGGCATGGTCGTGGACTCAGGATATGCAGACTGGAGCAGTATGCGGGATATGCGGATTGGAGGTATCCGGAGTATTAGTTGAGTGGTGATGTGTCCGCTGATTCCTGATGTTGCCTTGGTGGCGAGTCTGTTGGCTCGGGATAAGCGGACTGGAGATGTGTCCGCGGATAGGCAGACTGCTGTTGTAGAGTCTGTCTGTGGCAGTCTTGGCTTGGCCCTCGGCGATAAGGCGGACTGGAGATGTGTCCGTCCTTGGTGAAGCAATGGCTCTAGCTTGGCCTTTGGAGACAAGGTGGACTGTTGTTGCTATCCGGCCTTGGTGAAGCAATAGCGCTGGCTTGGCCTTTGGCGACAAGGCATACTGGTATTGCTTTCCGGCCTTGGTGAAGCATTGGCAGACTGGATATCCTGCGCAGGTCGAAGCGGACTGGAGTTTATCCGCGATTTTGTGGAGACGTCTTGCTGCGGGATGTGGCGGTAATCCTATCGACAAGGGCGGTGAACACACTCCTTATAGTGCTTATAAATAAGACCCATGTCACATCAGGAATAGAGAACCAAAAATGCACGAATGAACAGCAAGTGAGCCCATCACAGTTGCTGCGGATTGGAATTTTTTGTCCGCGCGGTTTGATTGAGTTGATCGGGTTGTGCTGTGCAGGTTGTGCGGATAGCATTGGAAGTCCAGGACTTGGCTCTGATTGCAGTCAGGGACAGTGCGGACTCTGTGGTTAAGCAACAGGCGGTAAACAGCAGGTCGCGGACATCGACCAGACAGTCTTCTCTTTGGTAACTTGGTTCCGGGTTCAATAACTCGCCTGCTTTAGGAGGACTATTCAGTTCGGCATCGCAGCTTGTGCGGTCTGGCGGCTATACGACCTCACGGTTAGGCGCATTGTAGATCGGTGGCTAGAGCTCAGCATTGGAATAAAGTGTAGTCCACGAGGCTTGGTTTGCGGTCCGACGACCTGGCAGATTGTGCGGACTCCATAGCAGTAGACCAGCGGCTTGGTGTTGAGCGTGTGCAGCTTGTGTTATCTTATCTTTGTAATTGTCTCTGCTTTCCCTGTGTTGATTTTGGTGAAGCATGTCTCGCCATGTATTTCTCACTTTGTAAAGAAGATTGTTGTTAATCAATAAAGACTCTTGTTGCTGCATGTTTTTCTGCTTGTGACTGACTTAAGTTGAGATAACCCCTGCTAACTCCAAGGTCTGTGAAAATTCAACATGGTATCAGCGCTGGTTTGGAGTGGATAAGCAGTGATCAACTGAAGTGATTGTTGCTCTTGTGAAGAGGGAAGCAGTGGTCGAACCATGGCAGCGTAAGATGCAAGTGGTCTTGGAATTGAACTTACAGAGACAAACTTTATTTGGTGGAAGTCTTGTATGGAGAGCTTTCTTCTTGGCGAGGACCATTGGGAGGTGGTGTGCGGAGTAGAAAGACAAGAGGCTACTGCTGGCAATGCTGAAGAGATGAGAGATTGTAAGGAGACAAATGCAAAATCAGAGTCTATTCTCAAGTGCGTGATCTCATCGGTGCTCTTGGACCACATCAGTGGATGTCGGTCAGCTGCGGAGGTTTGGACTTCCCTTGAAGGGTTCTTCAGGAACGAGGTGAAGGTTGGTGGAGAGGATGGTCCTTCTACTTCATATCAGCAAGAGAAGAGTGTTTGTCCTAGGCGTGATGGGAAGAGGATGGAAGGACCAAGGTGCTATAGATGCAAGCAGCAAGGTCATCTCAGTAAGGAGTGCAAGTTTGTCTTGCTCTCGGCGAACATAGCTCATGTTGGAAGCAAGAAGAAGAACTTAGTTGTGTTATCAACAAGTTCTGGTGCAGATCAGATGAAGGTCAGTGATAGTGCAGCTATTTGGCATGAAAGACTGGGGCATGTATTGATGGACAAGCTGAAAGCAATGGCGGACAAAAGACTCGTGAGAGGCTTGCCTAGATTGTCATCCTATGGAGATGGTAAAGGATGTGAGGGATGTCAACATGGTGAAGCTTATCGCTTTACGGTTGATAAGGCACAGTTCAGATGTAAAGCACCTTTGGAGGTTGTCATTTGTGCTCTGGTGGGACCGACCGTCACTGCCAGTCTTGGAGGCAGCAGGTTCATGCTGATATTGGTTGATGACTATTCGAGGTATAGTTGGGTATACTTCATGAAGGAGAAGTCGAACATGTTCCGTTTGTTTGTGGATTTCAAGAAGCTTGTAGAAGGTAAGCTTGACCTGCGGATCAAGAGGTTGAGGACAAGAATCGGTGGTGAGTTCGGCTCAACCAAGTTCTCGAACTTTTGTAGGAAGCATGGGATCCGAAGGGAGCTTTCTTGTGGACATACTTCACAGCAAGGTGGTTTTGCAGTTCGGATGATCCGTCTGTTGACGGAGACCTGCAAGTGTTGGCTTCAGTGCAAAGGCTTTCCTAAGGCTTTTTGGGCGGAAGGGATGGCCTGTGTGGTACATGTCATCAAACGGATGCCTCTTAGTCCGATCAATGTGAAGACTCCATATGAGCTGATGTTTGAGGTGAAGCCCAGTGTGATGCACCTACGGGATTTTTGATCTACCTGTTACGTACACGCTCTAGATGCTCTCAAGACGAAGCTAGTCTTTGTTGGGTATGATGAGCAGAGGAGAAGATGGAGGTATATGGATCCTGCGACGAAGAGGCTCATCGTGTCGAGAGACGTTGTCTTCGGTGAGTTGACGTCGTATTGGGATAGCACATATGTGGAGCTAGAGATGTGCAGGTCAGATGGTGGGCTGAAGGAGGCTGCTGATAAGGTTCAGTTGGAGCTGCCTGAGTCACCAAGAGCTCCAGGTTGCTATAGCTCTGGGGCAAAGGTGTTAGGGTCAGGAATCAGGGGGAGCGATGCTCCATGTGCTTCTAGCTCGAAGACGGAGGCTTCTGGTTCGAGAAGCAGGGAGAGCGATGTTCCAGGTAGTTCATGTTCAAGAGCGGAGGCTTCTATTTCAGGTAGCAGGGGGAGCGTTGCTCCAGGTACTCCTGGTTCCAGTGAGGTGGCGTCTTGTTCAGGAAGCAAGGGGAGCATTGTTCCGGGATTGTCCGGGAACGGAGCTGGTTAAGGACGAGGAGTAGAGGTGGTTAGCCATGATCAAGTTCTTCGGAGATCGAAGAGGATCAGTCACCCGCCATCTCGATATAGCGAAGGGAACACAACGAGCTTGGTCCCATGTTTCCCTGCAAGCCCTCAGGTCGAGCGAGTACCTTCTAGATTTGATGACCCCACTAGAATAAAGGAGGTGGATGACAACAGTGCTGCGGAGGTGTTTACTCTCAGAGGTAACGAGGCTTGGTCCCCAGTGCCCAAGGTTGTTGGTGATACTCCTGTGTTGAACGAGTGGAGGTCGAAGCTGAAGAAGAAGGTAGAGAGAAGTATGACTTCTTTCGGGAGATGCTGGTGAGATCCCTCATGGTCCATGATATGCGGGGCGAGGACTATGTTTTGGACATCTTCTCGTAGGCTCTATCCGAGGGACCAGGTGCATGGTTACGGGAGCTGCTAGAGTTATTCACCACTTCTCACTTCAAGCGGGAGTGTTGAAAATTAAGAAGTGAAAGTCGGTGAATGGAGGACTTGGGCAACCTATCCGCACGGACTACGCGGATAGGGTTCGCGGACAGCCAGGTCAGCGGGGCTGGTGCAGACGGCTTATTCTGTGGTGGCCTAGGAGGTTTGTTCACGCCGACTAAGCAAACAACAGCAGCAGTTTGCCAGGCCGGCTTATGCTCTACAAGCAGTTGGATCCCAGAAGGTAACCAGGCGGATATTGACTCTATCCTCGGAGCCCGGCAAGAAGCGGACTGAAGAACTGGATCTTGGCAGACTGACTTGGAGAAAACCTTGGTCTTGCTCTGGTGATGCGTCAAGTGGAAGCCGCGGAGATCGCCAGTCAGTGCGGATAGGTGCTGGAGGTCGCCGGGGCAGGTGGACTGAATCCAGTGTCCTCCAGTAACTGCGGACTGGCCCTTGTGGCCAGTGATGTGGACTTGGTTGGTTCTGAACCAACTCCTTGTTTGGCTCAGTCCGGGGAGATCACGCAGTGGAGCGCGGACTGCTACTCAGTCCGCTATGCTCGCTAGTAGTGCTGTGTTCCTTGGTTGCATGCTTGGACGAAGCGGACTGGAGATTGCGTCAGCAACTATGTGCGGACTGGAGATGGGTCCGCTGAGTCAGACAGCTGCCTTGCTGGCATGGTTGTGGACTCAGGATATGCGGACTGGAGCAGTCTGCGGGATATGTGGACTAGAGGTATTCGTAGTATAAGTAGACTGGAGCTGTGTCTGCTGAGTCCTGCTGTTACCTTGGTGGTGAGGATGTTGGCTTGGGATAAGCGGACTGGAGCTGTGTTCGCAGATAGGCGGACTGCTATTGCAGAGTATGGCTGTGGCGGTCTTGGCTTGGCCCTTGGCGACAAGGCGGACAGGCGATGTGTCCGGCCTTGGTGAAGCAATGGTGCTAGCTTGGCCTTTGGTGACAAGGTGGACTGGTGTTGCTGTCCGGTATTGGTGAAGCAATGGTGCTGGCTTGGACTTTGGCGTCAAGGAGGACTAGTGTTGTTCTCCGGCCTTTGTGAAGCTTTGGAGGACTTGCTATCCTGCACATGTCGCGGAGGACTGGAGTATATCCGCGGTGTTGGATCCCTAGTTGATTTAGGCTAGGTTCACTAGATTAGGATGTGACCCAACATGTATAGCCAGGGTCAAATTTGTGTCCTAGAGTCTAGGACAAGTCCTTAGAGTCAACTTCAGATGGAACAGCCATCCTCCAAACTATCAGATACTCAAGACTTAGAAGATTTCCAGACTAAGTCAAATGAGTTCGATGTTCCTCGAACTCAGGTCGACGAAAGGCATTCTGAGCTCGAAGATCTAGAGACATTTCTTTGTGCTGAGCTCGACGATCTTTGTTCTCTGTTCGACGAAGACTGAGATACTTCAACAAACTAAAGTCAGGGTAACTACAGATTTTTCTAAGTCCAGCTTCAGGCTTTGGTCGACGAACAAGAATCCGAGCTCGACGAACTTGGACCTCAAGTTCACAACTTCTCAGGTCGACGAATTCAGTACTCTACTCGATGATTTCTAGTCGACGATTTGAATCCTTCTCAGTCAAAGACTTCTCAGAATCTAAGTCCACAATCCTCTCCATCTTTGGACAACTCCCTCTCCATCCGCCAAGAATTAGTAGGCGGCAGAAAGTTCTTTCTTTAACAACTTGTTAGGGTTACTCCTAGTAAACCCCATCAGATTCAACATTGCACAAACTCATCAGAATCAATATCCAGATCGTCTTCTCCATTTACCAACCAAAAAATTTCAGAAAGAACGGCGGGAGATAAAGAAACAGCATTACTCCCAATATTTCCTGTCAAGACATTTTTCTCAGAAACAGAAGAAGTGTATACCCATTCTCTAATTTCAGTTGCATGCAGTTTAATCCTTCTGGTCATAAATCCTTGAGACCAAGTTCCTCTAGTAGTTCCAGAATGTAGAGAAATATTGGGTCAGAGTGCTGGAATGAATCAAAATCCATGTCGAAACCGGTGTCGAATTTCATGGAAGCCAAGGTGCTCGCTGGAACCGCCATTGATGACCTGCAAGAGAGACAGAGAAAACAGCGATCAAGTGCAAGAGAACTGAAAGCGCATGACGGAGGTCGAAGAAAACCTAGATATAATGTTTTCTAGAAAATGAATCGACAATCTCCGTTCCACGAAAAAGAAACAGTTCTTTGAACTGAGGTCGACGAAATAAATTATAGACAAATAATTCGTCAATCTCATCTAGAAGAAACGAACATAGTTCGTCGAACTCCGTTCGACGAAATATCTTCTAAAGCAAGGTTTGTCGATCTCCGGTCGACGAAAAATGTTTCCACACACAGAGAATTCGTCGATCGCCGTTCGACGAGCATCTCCTAACTTTCCCTAATTCGTCGAACTCCGTTCGACGAACTCTGGAAAATTCATCGAATGCAGATAGAAACTAATTTAACTCTTCTCCATTGATCATTCCCAGTTGATTTATATAGAACAGATGATTTTTTTCATCCAAGGGTTTTGTGAAAATGTCTGCTCTCTGTAGATCAGTAGGAATATGGAGTAGGTTAATTTTCTTTTTGTCAACATTATCTCTAATGAAATGATGTCTTATATCAATATGTTTAGGTCTACTATGGTGAAATGGATTCTGTGCTATAGCAATAGCACTAATATTATCACAAAAAAAAGTTGAATTAGTTAAGTTGACACCATAGTGTAGGAGTTGGTTTTGTATCCATAATATTTGTGAACAGCAGCTGCTAGCAGCCATATATTATGCTTCTGCAGTTGATGTAGACACAAATGTTTGCTTTTTACAACACCAAGAGACAAGTCGCATACCCAGGAACTGGCAAGTTCCAGAGGTACTCTTCCCATCCACTCTACATCTAGCATAGTCAGCATCTGAGTATCCATTTAACTCAAACTCTGACTCTACAGGATACCAGAGTCCTAGATTAGGGCAACTCTTTATATATCTCAAAATTCTTTTTAAGAAAATAAGGTGAGATTCTTTGGGATTCACTTGGAACCTAGCACAAAGGCATGTGACAAACATGATATCAGGCCTGCTAGCTGTTAGGTATAATAGGGATCCAATAATTGCCCTATAATGCTTCTGAACTACAGGTTTCCCTGCTGCATCAGAATCCACAACAGCATTGGTAGCCATAAGTGTTTTCATTCCTGAAGCATCACTCATCCAAAACTTCTTGATAAGCTCTTTAGCATACTTAGCTTGGGAGAGGAAGATTCTGAAATAATAGTGCCTAATCACCTAGAGGGGGGGGGGTGAATAGGTGTTCTTTCTCTTTTGACTTTTAAGGCAGATCAATTGGAACTAACTTTAAAGAACTAATGCACTTCTACAGTTATCTCAACACAGCAATCATAGATACAAACATTCACAGAGTGCACACAGTATTTATAGTGGTTCCCCAAGGTCTGGGTACATCCACTTTCCCCCTTCGCCTATCTAGTAGTGTACTAGATTCGGCCTAACTTCTCCACTTCTTCTCAGATCCTCAGATCTTACAACTCAGAACCCCAAACAGGTTCCTACAACTCAGAGTGACCTCACTCCTACAACTCAGGCACAAGGCCTTACCACTCTGTCTTCACCAAGACCTACACTTAGGCTAAACAGCCTTACCTCAGCGTTCAATCAAGGCCTACACTCAAAGAATAGAATCTCCTACACTCAGGCACAATAGCCCTACCTCAGCCTTTATAAAATAGGCTTACAGCTCAGATCCCTTAGGATCCTACAGAAAATAAAGTTTACAAAGTGTTTAACCACAACTCTAAAAGAGAAAGATGAGTTGACTGGCTTCTTGATGAGTTCTTGATAGAACTTTGTAGAGATCAACCTCCCTTGGCTTTCTTCAAAGCTTCTTGAATTAGAACACAGTAGGGTTGAGTCTCCTCTGAAGATGATCTTCTATCAACTTCTGTCTTGAGAATCAGATCTCAATCTGATTCTTACTTAGCAGCCCGGTTCAACAGCTGTTCTTCTTAAAAGGAGCTTTCTCTCTCCAACTTCTTAGATCTTCTCTTGAAGGTCTTCTTCTTTGTTGTGTTGTTTTTTTTTTAATTCATTGATCATTTCTTCTATCGAAGGAGAAAGGTCTATAAATAGTCTTCCTCCAAGGTAGCCCACTGATCCGGTTTCTAACAACCTTCTGACAGCTCTGACAATTGTAGTTGACCGATTGAAATGGCAGCTGTCAAGTCATCCAGTCACTTCTTGAAATCTCTGTCACTGTCTGTAAGTGTCGAGACAAATAGTCTTTATGTGTCGACACAAATAGACCAAGTGTCGACACAAGTAGACTAAGTGTCGACACTAGCCTTCATGGTGTCGACACAACTACTTGTGTTGTTGTAACAGCTTCTCGACACCGCTTCTTCAGAATGTGTCGACACTGATTCTGTGTGTCGACACAATCCTTCTGTAGAATGTGTCGACACTGATTGAGTGTGTCGATAAAAGTACTTCTTCTTCAATACTTAGTTGATTTCTGCTGTGTGTCGACACAACTCCTTTGTGTCGACACAACTCCTTGTGTTGAGACTTGCTGAGTGTCGTCACATCTCCTTTGTGTCGACACAAGCCTTCATGTGTTGAAATCTCGCTGATTGTCGACACAACTCCTTTGTGTCGATACTTGCCTTCATGTGTTGTGAAAGTCCACCTAGTGTCGGCTATGTGCACCTATGGGGGGGGATAGGTGACGTGTGGTTCTTTTGCGGAATTTACAGATGTACCTGCACAATAAAAACAACAAACACAGCACACAGAAAACACAGCAAATTTATAGTGGTTCCCCGACTTGGGTACATCCACTTTCCCCCTTCGACCTATCTCCCCAACAAGGGACGACTCGGTCACTTCACCAACGGGATTGAAATCCAATCCCTTCACTAACGGAAGGAGCCCTTCCACACGTGAGAGTCAACACTCCCACAAATCGGGTTGCACCCAACCCTTACAACACGGAACTAAAGTTCCTTTACAATGAAATAAAAGTAGAATGTACACGTGATACAAACTTCTCTTGGAGACACCGGTGTTCCTCTTTGTTCGACGACGTGTTCTTGAAGTCGATGAAGAGTCTACGACCTTGGTCTCTCTTGGAGAGGATTTCCCCGGAACCGGCGGCGGCACACGAGCGGCGGCTAGCTTCGGGATCGGCGGCTACGATGAAGAGCAGCTGCTGAACTTGGAGATCCAAACTTCGTTGCGAAGCAAGCTCGGTCTACCAACGGTCACACGAGGATCGGTCGTCTCGATCGATTCGGATGGGAAGTGTTTCCGATCAACAAATCGAGAGACAAAGGATCTCTGGATAGACTCGTGAGACTCAAGCCTTGCTAAGCTACTGTTGCCGGAGATCGGGAAGAAGATCTATCGGTGGCGGCGACGGACTTGCGCGAGCGGCGACGGAGGCGGCGGAAGGATTTCGCGATTTTAGGGTTTCCGTGAGCTCGCGTATTTTTCTGTGTAGGTACTGTTCAAAATACCCATGTATTTATACTGTAGCTACCCCCAATAAGACCGTTTGTGGGACCCACAGAGGTAGCCCCCAAGTCCCGGTCCAGATATTAAACAGCGGCAGAATCCGGTTCAGGAAATTAACTGAGACAGAATCCGGTTCAGGAAATTAACTGAGAAAACGCCAAGGAAAAATCGGCGAGAATCGCAGACGATTCTCGACGAATCGGCGAGAATCATCAAGTGATTCTCGACGATTCGTCGAGAATCGATTGTGATTCTCGTCGAATTACTTGTCGATTCTCAACGAATTCAACTTGTATTCATGGGCTGCATGACCATTGGTTCGGCGGGAATTACAAGCGATTCTCGCCGAATCTTACTTGGCACCATATTGAGATGGCCAGAAGGAGTCGGCGAGAATCATTGATGATTCTGGTCGATTCGGCGAGAATCACCAAGTGATTCTCGCCGATTCGGCGAGAATCACTTGGTGATTCTCGTCGAATTTGCCTTGGACGATTTTTCGTCTTCCACCTAGGAGCTGCTCCTTGATCCTCCATGCTCCTTGTCTTCTCTTGCATATGAGCGGCCCTGTACTTGAAAGTAAGTGCACTCCAATAGAGAGAGTACACATAGGCCAACACACTGATCTGCTGAACGAGGGATTACGTCGTGCAGATCCGTGTATATTGACCTACTGCACCCTGACATTGGTGTGCACTTAGCGTGGAGAAACTGCAAGTACAACTTGAAAAAGTTTATCAAATACATAGTCTATTGACCTTAGCTTGTCCAGGGGCTTCTTCAAATCAGGTACATTGTGGATACAATACCCAACAATCTCCCCCTATTTGAAGAAGCCTAAACCCTACAAGCTAAGGTGAATAGAGCAAGTGAAAAGGAAAGCAACTGAAGACCATAAACGTAACATCATTAAGTGGAGACATCCCTTACCAATACCGATTGCTTGGGAGCAAGCTGGAGCCACCTTAGCCTTGACCCCGAGAGGGTTATCTCCCCCTTTTCGGCTTCGGCAAATCGGGGTCAGGAACCTTTGGCCCTTAGCTCCCCCTCAGTTCTTGCATCTGTACTCACGCTGGAGTTCCCGGCTCCCCCTCAGATTATGCACGAGTTGGGAGCCTCTGTAGTCTTCATTCTTCATAATTGAGCATCCCCAATTCTGTCTTGAAAAGATTGAACTTTGCCTCGTCTAGGGGCTTTGTGAATACATCAGCAATCTGCTTGTCCGTGGGGACATAACAGAGAGAGATATCCTTGTTCTCCACGTGCTCCCTAATGAAGTGGTAGCGTACTTCAATATGCTTCGTTCTGCTGTGCGACACCGGATTGTTGGCAATGGCAATTGCACTGGAGGAGTCGCAGTACATTGGAACTTCCTTGAACTGAAGGTTGTAGTCGGCTAACTGATTTCTGATCCAAAGGAGTTGTGCGCAACAGCTTCCTGCCGAGATATACTCGGACTCTGCTGTGGAGGTTGCAACGCAATTCTGTTTCTTGCTGTTCCATGAGATAAGCCTCCTGCCGAGGAATTGACACGTCCCGGAGGTGCTTTTCCTGTCATCCCTGCTCCCTGCAAAATCAGCATCTGAAAAGCCTATTAGCTCGACATCATTGTTCCTCGGGTACCACAAGCCAAGATTAGGAGTACCTTTAAGGTATCTTAGAATTCGCTTTGCAGCGACATAGTGAGATTCCTTAGTGTTCACCTGATATTGGGCACATACACATGTGGAGAACATAATATCCGGTCTACTGGCAGTAAGGTAGAGCAGGGATCCAATGATGCTTCTGTATTTGGTTTCATCGAAAGGTTTACCTTTCTCATCCTTATCCAGAGACATGGTGGATCCCATTGGAGTCCTCATAGAGGTTGCACTCTCCATACCAAATTTCTTAAGGAGTTCATTTGTGAACTTCGTCTGAGAAATGAAAATTCCATCCTCAGACTGTTTCACTTGAAGGCCTAAGAAATACTTGAGCTCTCCCACACTGCTCATTTCAAACTTTCCTTGCATAAGTTTGGAAAACTTTTTGCAAAGATTGTTGTCCGTTGAGCCGAATATTATGTCATCGACATAGATTTGCACCAGCAAAATCTTGCCTTTGACTTCCCGGAGAAACAATGTTTTATCTATTTTACCTCTGGAGAACTTGTTCTCAAGAAGAAAGCTAGATAAAGTCTCATACCAAGCTCGTGGAGCTTGTTTCAACCCATATAAGGCCTTATTAAGAAAATAAACGTGATTGGGATAAGTAGGGTCGACAAAACCTGGGGGTTGAGCGACGTATACTTCCTCTTTCAGGTCTCCGTTCAGGAATGCCGATTTCACATCCATTTGGTAGACAGTGAATCCTTTGTGTGAAGCATATGCCAGGAACAACCGGATTGCCTCGAGCCTTGCGACTGGTGCGAAGGTTTGGTCGAAGTCAATCCCTTCCTCCTGTCTGTAACCTTGAGCCACCAGCCTGGCCTTGTTCTTTGTGATGACACCATGTTCATCCAGCTTGTTTCTGAAAATCCACTTCGTGCCAATGACATTCTGCTTGTATGGTCTGGGAACCAGCGTCCAAACCTTGCAACGTTCGAATTGATGTAGTTCCTCTTGCATGGCCAGAATCCATGCCGCATCCTTGTTCGCCTCATCGAACATCTTTGGCTCAACCTGAGACAGGAAGCTGAGATGCAATACTTCGTTAGTTGTACCTCTTCGAGTTCTGACGCCTACACGAGGATCTCCGATGATCTGTTCTCTAGGATGATCCCTCACGTGACGGAGCTCTAGAAGTCTGGCGTCTGGAGCTTCAGCTACTTCTTGTGCTTCTCGTTCTTCTAAAAGATTTGTTCCATCTTGATCTTCAACATTTTCAGATGACATGGAGGTGGAAACTTTGACGTACTTGGGTGCGTCATCTTTAGGGGTCTCATCCAGATTCAGCTGGTCAAGTCTAGCACCTGCATCTTCAAGAATACAACTGGAAGAATTGCTGTTAAGCAAGCTTCCTTCATCAAATACAACATTTATTGATTCTTCTACCACTAAGATTTTCTTATTGAAGACCCTATATGCCCGACTATGGGAACTATATCCCATGAATATGCCTTCGAAGCATTTTTCACCGAATTTAGTACGCGGATACTTCCCATTATTTAGTACATATCATCTGCAACCAAAGATCCTCAAGTAGGACATGGTTGGTTTCCTGCCTTTCAGTAGCTCGTAGGGCGTCTTACGATGATGTTTGTTGATCAACGCTCGGTTTTGTACATGACATGCCGTATTGACACCCTCTGCCCAGAAGTATTCCGGGAGAGAAGCATCTTTCAACATAGTCGTGCAGGCCTCAATGAGAGTTCTATTTCTCCTCTCTGCAACTCCATTTTGCTGAGGAGTGCGCGGGGAGGAAAACTCATGAAAGATACCTTGTTCTTCACAAAATTCTGTCATAGCACCAGATTCGAATTCTGTTCCATGGTCACTTCGGATTTTGACCACGGAGCAGTTAAATTCGTTCTGAACTTGCTTGACAAAATTAGTGAAGATGTCAAAAGTATCTGACTTTCGTTTCAAAAAGAACACCCATGTAAACCGTGAGTGATTATCAACTATCACTAGCGTATATGACTTGCCTCCCAAACTATGAACTTACATTGGGCCAAACAAGTTCATATGTAGCAGATAAAGACATCGGGAAGAGTCTTTGTCTGCAATGCTCTTAAAGGTAGCCCGTGTCTGTTTGCCCATCTGGCAAGCATGACAGGGGCTATCCTTGATGCACTTGATACTGGGAGCATCTCTTACTAAATTCTTAGAAAATAGCATACTAATTGTCTTATAATTAATATGTGCCAATCTCTTGTGCCATTGTTCACAAAGAGAAGCACTGCCTGTTGCCACAAGGCATACGGGGGTAGATGAATCTATACTAAGAAAATCTAAGCAGAAGATATTTCTGCTCCTAATGCCTGATAATACCGTCTCAGAGGAGGAACATGATATTATCAGACATTTATCCTTGCAGAACTTAACGTCATAACCTTTATCACATAACTGACTTACACTGATCAGGTTATGGTTTAACCCTTCAACATAAGCCACGTCGGTGATAGAGATTATACCGTTGGAAATCATACCATAACCTCTGGTGACTCCTCGATCTGACCCTCCAAAGATGACTTTGGGTCCATTCTCGACTGGAGTGTAATCACGCAGCAGGCTTCTTGTCCCGGTCATATGCCGGGAGCATCCACTATCCAAATACCAGATTGGCGTTTTGGTGGCCTTTGGACATTCCTGCAAAACAAAATTAATTTGCCTTAGGAATCCAATCGAACTTGGGTCCTAGATTCCTGGTTAGCACACTCCCCCTCGGTCGGTTAACCCTACGAGTGGTCGGTCTCGCATTGTTAACATGGGGAGTCTCGTAGTTCCTTGGATTAAACCAACAATCCACGACAAAGTGACCGACTTTGCCACAGCACCAACAGTCGAACCTGTTGTATCTCTTCCGAGGCTCCTGCCTTACCCTGGGAACAACGGGTACAGCTGGGGCCTTGGATCTGGAGGTGGAGGCCTCATGGTGATGGCAGTCACATGACTTTGTCACCTTTTGAATAACAGGCTTGACTTTTGGCGCCTGCTTTCCATTATGGCCGCTAGAGAACGGACCATAATTTCCTATGTGGATCTCCTCATAAGGTGCCTTGAAGGCACTCTCACCAAAGTTCCGGGGGAAGTTCCAACCGTCATACTGGCTCTTAGGCTTTGCAACCGAGGGCCGGAAATGATGCCCAAATGTTGACTCAAAGTCATGTTGGTTGCAAGGAAAGCCAGGCTTTCTGAACGCAACAGGACTAATAGGAGCCTTCCCCTTTTCATCAGCAGAGGCCTTCTTGGCGGCCTTATTCTTCCTCTGGTTCTTGTTTCTCCGAGATGAAGAACCAGATGCCCCAACATGCCCCAAGCCAGCTCCTTTGGCCTGAGCAGAGAAGGTGTCAACGACTGGAAGCACTATTTTTGGCATAGAGAAGCTCTGTACGATCTTCCTTTCTGCCGCAAGTAGTTCTTCCAATTTGTTGACTTCCTCCTGCTTGAGATCAAGGAGCTGCAAAGACTCTGAGTGCTTTGAAGTCAGGTCAAGGTGTTCCTGCCGGAGAGAAATCAAACTAGTGACCTCTTCCCTTAGGGATACACACTCACCCTTAAGGAATTTTACTTCCTTCTTCTCAGCCCTCAGTCTCTTACGGCACTCGTCGAAGGTGTTGAGCAGAAGCTCATACTTCTCGAGGAGTTCAGCTTCGCGGGCCGAAGGGCCATCCTCAGGTTCATCATCCTGAGACTCAGGATCAGAGTCGGAGTCGGAAAGAGGGGTGTGAGCTTTTACCTTCCCAGTAAATGGGGGACATTCTCCTTCTGAGTCTGAGCGACCCACCAGCCCGAAGTAGGCTTCCTCATCATCACTGGAGTCTGAGGAATCAGACTCACTTAGTGTCTTTGGTCTTCTTGCGATGTAGCTCCGCTCCTTCTTATCTCTGGAGGATTTGAGCTCCTCTCCTTTCCCTTTATCTCTTTTGTTTTGATGGCAGTCGGCCACGACGTGACCTGGCTTATTGCATCCAAAGCAAATAATATCAGAAGAACGATGTTTGTTAGGTTTAGATGCATACCTGTCAGAAGAGTAGTTTTTCTTCTGATGTCTGGATGATGAGCCGTCTCTCTTCCTTTGATTCCTCATCTTGAGGAATTTCTTGAACTCTCGAGTGATGAGGGAGAAATCCTCTTCCGACAGTTCTGAGCTGGAGGAGCATGGATCGGAGTCCTCCTCTTCTTCCTTATTTCTGGCACGGTACGACACCGCACCCTTCCCTTTTCTGGAGTGACTGGCTTTTAGGGCCACAGTCTTTTCTTTTGCAGCAGCCTTCTCTGCTTCTTCCTCTGCCTTCCTGGTGTTCAGCTGAAGTTCATAGGACATCAGCTTCCCGAACAGGATTTGTGGATCCGTTTCTGCTAGTCTGCCAAATTCTCTGATGGCGCAGATCATTGTATCCCATTCCTTAGTAAGGGACCTAAGGAATTTGTCATTGAGTTCACCATTGGTGAACACTCTTCCATAGCCCTTGAGGGCGTTAACAATCTTCAGGAAGTTCTCGTATGTGACTCCGATCTCTTCCTTAGGCCCTTGCCGGAAGGCCTCATACTTCTGGTTCAGGAGGGATCTCCGATCAACCCTCACTTCATCCGTGCCCTCCATTAGGATGATCAGGCACTGCCAAATCTCCTGAGCTGTCCTGCAGTTGCTGAAGTTTTGCATCATAGAGTCGTCAACCACGCTGACCAGGATGTTTCTTGCCTTCATGTCAAGGCCCACTAGGACCATCTCATCCTTGTCCATTTCAGAGAGTGTCTTTGGCACTTTCTTGGTGGGATCAATGGTGGAGGCCTTAGTGGGTACATAAGGTCCCTCCAGCACGATCATGAACAGTCGAGGGTCCACTGCTTCCATATAGAACCTGATCCTTTCCTTCCAGATAGGAAAGTTAAGTCTGTTGCACAATGGGATCTTGCCGGAGTACTTGAGCCCGTCCATAGTAGCTGTATGTCTCCTTGTTGACACTAGTGGCAGGATTCACCTCAAGGTGTTAGCCTTTTTGTTGAGGAACCTCGCTTTGATACCACTTGAAAGTCCACCTAGTGTCGGCTATGTGCACCTATGGGGGGGGGGATAGGTGACGTGTGGTTCTTTTGCGGAATTTACAGATGTACCTGCACAATAAAAACAACAAACACAGCACACAGAAAACACAGCAAATTTATAGTGGTTCCCCGACTTGGGTACATCCACTTTCCCCCTTCGACCTATCTCCCCAACAAGGGACGACTCGGTCACTTCACCAACGGGATTGAAATCCAATCCCTTCACTAACGGAAGGAGCCCTTCCACACGTGAGAGTCAACACTCCCATAAATCGGGTTGCACCCAACCCTTACAACACGGAACTAAAGTTCCTTTACAATGAAATAAAAGTAGAATGTACACGTGATACAAACTTCTCTTGGAGACACCGGTGTTCCTCTTTGTTCGACGACGTGTTCTTGAAGTCGATGAAGAGTCTACGACCTTGGTCTCTCTTGGAGAGGATTTCCCCGGAACCGGCGGCGGCACACGATCGGCGGCTAGCTTCGGGATCGGCGGCTACGATGAAGAGCAGCTGCTGAACTTGGAGATCCAAACTTCGTTGCGAAGCAAGCTCGGTCTACCAACGGTCACACGAGGATCGGTCGTCTCGATCGATTCGGATGGGAAGTGTTTCCGATCAACAAATCGAGAGACAAAGGATCTCTGGATAGACTCGTGAGACTCAAGCCTTGCTAAGCTACTGTTGCCGGAGATCGGGAAGAAGATCTATCGGTGGCGGCGACGGACTTGCGCGAGCGGCGACGGAGGCGGCGGAAGGATTTCGCGATTTTAGGGTTTCCGTGAGCTCGCGTATTTTTCTGTGTAGGTACTGTTCAAAATACACATGTATTTATACTGTAGCTACCCCCAATAAGACCGTTTGTGGGACCCACAGAGGTAGCCCCCATGTCCCGGTCCAGATATTAAACAGCGGCAGAATCCGGTTCAGGAAATTAGCTGAGACAGAATCCGGTTCAGGAAATTAACTGAGAAAACGCCAAGGAAAAATCGGCGAGAATCGCAGACGATTCTCGACGAATCGGCGAGAATCATCAAGTGATTCTCGACGATTCGTCGAGAATCGATTGTGATTCTCATCGAATTACTTGTCGATTCTCAACGAATTCAACTTGTATTCATGGGCTGCATGACCATTGGTTCGGCGGGAATTACAAGCGATTCTCGCCGAATCTTACTTGGCACCATATTGAGATGGCCAGAAGGAGTCGGCGAGAATCATTGATGATTCTCGTCGATTCGGCGAGAATCACCAAGTGATTCTCGCCGATTCGGCGAGAATCACTTGGTGATTCTCGTCGAATTTGCCTTGGACGATTTTTCGTCTTCCACCTAGGAGCTGCTCCTTGATCCTCCATGCTCCTTGTCTTCTCTTGCATATGAGCGGCCCTGTACTTGAAAGTAAGTGCACTCCAATAGAGAGAGTACACATAGGCCAACACACTGATCTGCTGAACGAGGGATTACGTCGTGCAGATCCGTGTATATTGACCTACTGCACCCTGACATTGGTGTGCACTTAGCGTGGAGAAACTGCAAGTACAACTTGAAAAAGTTTATCAAATACATAGTCTATTGACCTTAGCTTGTCCAGGGGCTTCTTCAAATCAGGTACATTGTGGATACAATACCCAACATGTTGAAATCTCGCTGAGTGTCGACACATCTCCTTTGTGTCTACACATGTACTTAAACTTTGTTGAAGTTAGCTGAGTGTCGACATAGCCTTCTGGTGTCGACACTTTTGATGTCGACAAAGTTTCTCTGGGTGTCGACACTGCTTCTAAGTGTCGACACAGATTATGTAGACAATTCTTCACTATGTGTCGACACTGTATGTATGTGTCGACACTTTTCTTCTGGTGTTGACTGTTCCTTCCTGGTGTCGACCCAATTACTCCAAGTGTCGACACAACTTCTCTAGGTGTCGACACAAGCCTTCTTAAGTGTCGACATTTCTCCTCTAGGTGTCGACACGTGGACTTAGAAACTTTTCCTGCAATTCTGCAGTTACTTAACCTGCACAAATAAACTCAAAGCACATCAAATACACCTTGATCTATATCATTGAGTAGTGTGAGGCTTCTTCAAATCAGGTACATATATCCCAATGTACCCAAAAATCTCCCCGTATTTGGAGAAGTCATAACCCTTAGTCAATGATATACACCATACATAACAAATACTCAATATGATGTATAACAATATTAAATGACAGCGTAAATACAAAATATGTATAAACAAAACATGTATAAACAATTATCTCAGAACAATAATGTAATAGATTGAACATATAACATTGTTCTTACAACTTCAAACATTTTCATTAATCAAAAGTTTACATAGAGTTTAATGCAAATGATTACAAATTGTAAACTAAAGAAAATTTTATCCTATGGCTGCTCTGGTTCCTTGATAATAATGCCCTTTCCAGATTGAATCTTTGCTTGGACTGGATCTTCATTCTCATCAGTAGGCTTCTTCCCTTTAAGATCATTCTTTTTCTGTTCTTCAGCCCTTATCTTCTGTCTTTCAAAATAGTGATAAGGCTTAGGTAAATACTTGCTTGGCTCCTGTGCATTAGGAGGTAGCTTCCCTAATTTAGCCTTCCTTCTGTATTGTACTATGGCCTCTTGCCTAGCCTCATGTTTCTTCCATTCCTGGTTAGAATACCATTTGCCTCTCTCTAGGAAATTATCCTTAGCAGACTTCCAAGCAGTTAATATGATATTCCTAGAGGTTGTGCTCCATTGCTCAAAGTCTGGCCTTAATTCAGCTTGCTCTCTGAACCTTTTCTTAGATAATTGGGCCTCTTGTTCTTTTATAAATGCCTCTTGCTCTTTTAAGATTACCTCTGGCACAGGCTGTACAACTTTTTCAAGAATAACATTCTGATTACCCTCAAGAGGACTATACATAGACTGTACCTCCTGATGTATCATGTCAAAATCTGTAGGAGGGTATATAACTTGAGCCACTTCAGCTTGCTCTCCTCCAAAATAAGCAGGATTTAGTCCAGACTCTGCAACATTATCATCATCACATAATGGTGGATATCCAAGGGTAGCTCTGATAGAGTTTAAAATCCATTTTGCATGATCAGAGCCTGATTTGAGTAACACCCTCTCCCACTTTATGACTTCTCTCTCTATATGATCCCTAAGATCATCCTTCTGGAATCTGATTTGAGCATTTAAATAGCTAACTCCATCTTTATAAAAGGTTTTAACCTTTTTGGCTTTTCAGTGATAGCCTTTTGAGAATCTTCAATGGCTGTTGTAACAGCAGTGAGGCTCTCTTGTAGTTGATTATCAAAGGCTTCTTTGGCAGTAGCAGTCACAGCAGTCTGGGCAGTAGCTATGCTTTTCATTTCAGTGACAATATCATTATGAGAAGCAGTCAGATTATCATTCATTCTAAGCTGATTTTCCAAGATATATCCTTGTTTGACTGCCATGTCATCAACCTGTTTCTTAATGTTCTCATAATGAGTAGCTAGATAGACCACTCCATTTCCTCCTTTATGGAAGCAGTCAATCATTTCCTTTTTATGTTGATTCACTTCAAATCTTATGGATTTTATGTCTTGAGCTAAAGAAAATTGTAGCTCCTTATGGTGCTCATCCATATAAGTTTCCATTGCCTTCCTTTGCTCATCTAGCTTTATTTACAATGCCACCAACAGAGAACTATAATCAGTAGTTGGGGCAGGTTGTGGAGCAATTATCTGTAGTGCTTTCTTGTAGGTCTGGCTTCTTCTCTTGAAGACCTGGAACTTCCTTTTCTTGGCTCTAACAGCCTCTTCATCCTCTGAAGAAGAAGTACTAGCAATATCTACTCTATCCTTAGGTCTAGGAGGTAATTACTTATCACTCCTTAGTAGCTCCTCAGCATTTATTGGCTCCTTAGTCTCTTGTCTAGCAGGCTCCTCTACAGGCTCTTCTTCAAGATTTACCTTCTCCCCCTCAACAGTTGCTATCTCTCTCTGAAGGTCTGTATGTACAAGATCAGGGAACATCTCTTCTAATGTAAACTCCTGTTGAGGTTGTTGATGGCGCGGCCCCTCCAACACTTCCTGATGATGACCCGGTTGCCGCGGCGCAACAATTTAAAGATTTGCGACGTCATGACAACGCCACAGACGATAACGGAAAGCTGCAATACAACCTCCGTCCGCGGCGCGCAAAACTTGCTTAAACGTTTTACTTAGTTTTATTTTAATCGCTTTAAACATATGGCTTGTATTAATTTTTATTTTCAAGTTGGTGTGCTACTAAACACTTGGTGTGTATGTAACCGCCCGGATGGATGAGATTTCATCTCCATCATGGACGGTTGGATCTCTTTTGTAACTCCTATTTAAAGGAGGCTATTATGATGAGTTATGGAAAGGAAAACGTAAAACCCCCCTTTGAGGAATTCGGCCACCATGGAGAGAGTCCATTAGCCCCCCCCCCCCCCCCCATTGGTGTGAAGCCAAGCCTTGCCTCCTCCATCCCCGTTCGGTGCGACTCCGGCGTGGCTTCTATCGGTGCGACTCCGTGGAAGAAGGAAGCAGCCCCATTCAGTGTGAAACCGGTGGAACCGTGGAGAGAGTGATTCTCCCACAAATATTGTGTGTTCAACTTCTTGGTTGGGTAATCCCTTCCCTATCTTTGTGTTTCTTGCTGTGAGATTTTGTGGAGGTTATTCAACCGTCTTTTCTGCAATTTTAAAGTGTTTTCCGCTTGCAAAAATCTGAATCGAAACGTTGTTATTGACCCTCTTGTTATCCGGTTTGGGAAGATCCGTTGGAGAACAAACTAGGCCTAGCCTTGACTTGTTCTCCAAGTTTTGGGCACGCTTGTGCTAATAAGGGAGTTAATCTCAACTTGTTCTTGATCGCTCTTTATCGTTTACCGCCGCTCCTAATTATTTTATCGCTGCGATTGATGGCTTATTGTGAAAAGAATAGATGCTTATGTAGGTGCGGTGAGACGTGTGTTTGTTGGAGAGGTAGGTCTTAAGGTCGTGGTATCGAGTCCGGCTATGAGCGAGTTGTGTGCTTGTTGGAGAGTTAGGTCCTAAGGACGTGGTATCGAGTCCCGTATTTTTGAGAGCCAACCGACCCCTTTTCGTTCGCTTTTGGTCGGAGCACTCTCTTTATTTTCTATGTTCTGTGATGGGTAAGCTACCGTCAGCGTAAGCACGTCCGTGTCACGTTCACCCCCACACCAATTTGGTATCAAAGCGAGGTTGTTTCAACTTCTACGTTGCAAACATCCTCGCTGCGTTCCTTGTCGGTCCATCTAATCTTAGAAAAAAAAACGCAATCAAATTTTTTTTTTTTGTGGTCTGCCAATAGCGGGCTAAAATCTGTAATTTTCTGCGAAATCTGAAAAAAAACATTTTTTAATGATCTACGCCTTACTCCCATCGGGAATATCTAAAAATATTCCATTTCCAGTATAGCTTCACTAGGCTAGCAACGGAGTACTCAACCCCGTCTACGTCTAGGATGTCTGCGAACGAGCATGGTGATCCCAACACTGAGGCTATAGCGGGTCTTCGTGCCGAAATGGCTGAGCTTAGGACCGTCTTAGCCCAGATCCTACGAAATCAGGAAAGGCCACCCCCACCTCCCGTTGATGTTGGGCAGCCCAACCGGCACCAACCGAACTTTGACTCGGATTCTGAGGGAAACTCTCCCCGTTTGCCCCCTCGAGAACCCCACCCCGAGCGAGGCTTTGATATCACGAGGGCCATCAACATAAATGCCCCCACCTATGATGGCATGGGAGATCCCCAGATCTTCCTCCATTGGGCTATCGACATGGAGTGTTATTTCGAATGCCACAACCTCACGGACCCCCAAAAGGTTCAAGTTGCTAGGATGAAATTAACGGGACGTGCCAAAACTTATTGGCTTAATGAAGAACGTAGGTTAGGAGCTGGGCACGGGGTCCCACTCATTGGATGGCTGTGATGAAGAACCTGCTAACCGATCAGTACGTTCCCGCGTACCATCGGACGCAGATGTTCGATGAGCTTGCCACCCTTCGACAAGGCTCAATGTCTGTTGCTGAATATATGGGAGAACTTAAGGACCGTATGGTACGATGTGACCTTCGAGAGCTCCCCGAAGTCACTTTATCTAGATTCCGAAAGGGACTTCACCCCGACATTCAGCGGAAACTCTTGCGTTACGGTCACACGGACTTGAATACGACTTTCAATGCCGCCTTGGACATTGAAAAGCACCTTGCCTCTAAGGCTCACTCCCGTTATTCTAATACGAAGAATAAGTCCACCACTGGGGCATCTACTTCCACTTTTCCTGATAAGGCAAAATTTAGATCCTCTGATTCGAAATCTGTAGTGATTACCGCTAGAAATACCAAAAACCCCGCTAGTGAGCGTATCCCCGTTGGAAAGGTTAGCAAGGCTAACACCACTTGCTACTCATGCGGTGTTCAAGGCCACTATGCCTACGAGTGCCCCACTAAGACGAAGGCCATAGCCTTGCTAGAGTCCGCTACCGACCCTGACGATTATGTCTATGAGGCCGAAGAAGAGAGCGACCCCGATGGAGTCCCTAGTGACTTGGAGGACGATCACCTCCTTATGGTGATGCGTTGTATTATGACCACTCCTCGTCCCGTAGACGACTGGAAGAGGACGAGCATATTTTCCCAGATCTTTAAGAGTGGAGAAAAACTTTGCAAATTAGTTATCGATGGTGGTAGTTGCGTAAACGCCGTTTCTGAGAACGCTGTTAAGCGTATGTCCTTGACTGTCGTGCCGCACCCGACCCCTTACCAGGTCGCTTGGATTAGTAAGGTTACCCAACGATGCCTAGTCCCCCTATCTTTCTAATCCTACACGGATGAGGTTTGGTGCGACGTCCTATCGATGGACGTTTGTCATGTGTTACTAGGCCGCCCTTGGCTATACGACCGTGATGTGACGCACTATGGTCGTACAAACACTTATGAGTTCAAATTCAATGGCAGGATCGTCACCTTGAGACCGACTGTGCCAAAAGAGCCGGAAGTGTTGGCTAAGGATACCACCATCCCAGTAGAGAGGAAAGCCTTGAGTTTAGTTGGTAGGAAGGAATTTGTGAAGGATCCCTTCATTGGGGGAATAATGTACGCTCTCGTTCTCCTGAGTACGAAGACTGAAAGTGGCGTGTTGGAAGATTTACCCCAAGAGCTACGGGTATTGTTGGATGAGTTTAGGGATGTATACCCGGAAGAGTTACCTTCGTCGTTACCACCGCTTAGAGATATACAACACGCAATAGACCTTATCCCCGGATCGTCCTTACCCAATCAACCACACTATAGGCTTAATCCTACTGCCCATATAGAGTTACAAACCCAGATAGAGGATTTGCTAAATAATGGATTTATTAGGACGAGTATGAGCCCATGTGCTGTCCCCGCCCTTCTTGCCCCTAAGAAGGATGGCACCTGGCGCATGTGTGTTGATAGCCGAGCACTCAACAAAATTACTATAAAATATAGGTTTCCAATTCCGCGACTAAGTGATCTCTTGGATGTCCTATCGGGTGCCACTATCCTCTCAAAATTGGACTTACGGAGTGGTTACCACCAGATTAGGATCCGAGAGGGGATGAGTGGAAGACGGCGTTCAAGTCTAAGGACGGGTTGTATGAATGGCTTGTGATGCCCTTTGGGTTATCCAATGCCCCCAGCACCTTCTCCCGCATGATGACACACATCTTCAGGCCATATATGGGGAAGTTTGTTGTAGTATATTTCGACGACATCCTAGTGTTTAGTACCTCCCCCGCCGAACACCTCTCCCACATCAAAGTAGTCCTCTCCACCTTAAGGACTGAAACCTTATATCTAAATCTTAAGAAATGCACGTTTTATGTTTCAGAGGTTGAATTCTTAGGTTACATAGTTGGCTCCGAAGGAATTCGTGTTGACCCAGGAAAGGTTCAAGTGATTAGAGACTGGCCCGAGCCCACTAGCCTTCGTGAGGTGCGTAGTTTCCACGGGTTATCTACCTTTTATCATCGTTTCATACGCGATTCTAGTTGCATTATGGCACCCATTATGGACTGCATGAAGAAAGGCGAATTCAAATGGTCCAAATCCGCCACATTTGCATTCCATCGTATTAAGGAGCTTATGACCGAAGCACCGGTGTTACGTCTCCCAGACTTCACCGAGGTCTTCGAGCTTACTTGTGATGCATCTAGCGTAGGGATTGGAGGTGTCTTGAGTCAAGAGGGTCACCCGGTTAGTTATTTTAGTGAGAAGTTAGCGGGTGTTAAATTAAATTATTCCAATTATGATAGGGAGTTTTACGCGGTCATTAGATGTTTGCATCATTGGAGGCACTATCTCCTTCATAAGTAATTCGTGATCCTCTCTGATCATGAAGCGTTACGATTCATCAATGGTCAGCACAAAATCAGCCCGCGCCACGCTAAATGGGTATCTTTCTTGCAAGAATACACATTTACTCTCAAGCACCTTAAGGGGTCCGACAATCGAGTTGCCGATGCACTCAGTCGCCTCACCCTCTTACTTTCCTCCATGCAAGTCCACGTGGTAGGGTTCGAGCGCATAAAGGATGAATACGCCACATGCCCTGATTTTCAGGAGCCATACTTATCTGCCCAGGATAGCTCTCCTGCGACCATCACGACCTTTTCACTTAGAGACGGATATTTATTCAAACACGGAAAATTGTGTATCCCTCACTCCTCTTTGCGACTCCACATCATTTGGGAGTTACATAGTGGTGGCTTGAGTGGTCACTTTGGCCGAGACAAAACGATAACGCTCGTAGAGAAGAAATTCTTTTGGCCTAAACTAAAGGCGATGGTTGGGAAAGTAGTGAGCAGTTGCCGTACGTGTCAAGTTTCTAAGGGTACTAAGTCCAATGTAGGTTTATACACCCCGCTACCTATTCCGTCCGTTCCGTGGGAAGACATGAGCATGGACTTCGTATTAGGCCTTCCCCCCACCCTTCGACGTCCTGATTCTATACTCGTTGTCGTGGATAGGTTCTCCAAGATGGCGTACTTCCTCCCATGTAGTAAGACCAACGACGCTTCTCACATTGCGAAACTGTATTTTAAGGACATCGTTAGTCACCGTGGAGTTCCGAAGACTATTGTCTCTGATAGGGACGTCAAGTTCACTAGCTACTTTTGGAAAACCTTGTCGGTTCTTATGGGAACAAAATTATTATTCTCTGCGGCTTATCACCCACAAACTGATGGCCAGACGGAAGTAGTCAATCGGAGCCTAGGAAATCTTCTTAGATGTCTCGTGAGCGATCATAAAGGCACTTGGGATTTACTTCTTCCACATGCACAACTGGCTTACAATAATTCTAAAAATCGGTCCACGGGTATGTCTCCGAATGAAATTGTTCACGGGTATAAGGCCCCTGTGCCACTTGACTTGGTCCCCTTACCTCCCACATACAAAACAAGTCAGTTTGCACAATCCTTCGCCCAACATATTCACGACTTACATGCACGTATACGAGCTACCTTGACTGCTCAATATGAGTCTTATCAAGCGCACGCTAATCTACATAGGAAGGTGTCACACTTTAAGTTCGGCGATCTGGTTTTAGTACGGTTAGTTCCCGAACGAATGCCAACTGGCACCATTAAAAAGTTAGCTCCAAAGCGCGCCGGTCCTTTTCGGATTATAAAGAAGCTAGGTGACAACGCTTTCGTATTGGATTTGCCTGCTGAATGGGGTATCTCCCCTATTTTTAACGTCTCGGATTTGACGCTATTTGTTGTGCCTCCACAAGAGTTGGTTTCTTTGTCGTCTTCTCCCTCCATTGAAATTTCTAATGGGTTGGGGAGTGGTAGTTCGGATGATCTCTCTCCTTCGGTCCCCGCAGGTATAACATCGGATGGTACGTTGCCTTCTTTTATTCCTACTGCTGACATGTTTCCCAGGTTTCCCAAGACTTTTCTCCATCCAGATGTGATACTCGCTGCTGAGCCACTTACTACTCCAGACGGTGCTACCTACCGCTTCCTCATCCGTTGGCGTGACCGCCCACCTTCGGACGACTCATGGGTACTCGCGACAGAGCTTCAACGTTTGGATGCCGAGCTTCTCCGCCGCTTTCTCTCGGCCCACGCATCGGAGATGCGCGATTTTGAGTGGGGGAGGATTGATGGCGCGGCCCCTCCAACACTTCCTGATGATGACCCGGTTGCCGCGGCGCAACAATTTAAATATTTGCGACGTCATGACAACGCCACGGACGCTAACGGAAAGCTACGATACAACCTCCGTCCGCGGCGCGCAGAGCTTGCTTAAACGTTTTACTTAGTTTTATTTTAATCGCTTTAAACATATGGCTTGTATTAATTTTTATTTTCATGTTGGTGTGCTACTAAACACTTGGTGTGTATGTAACCGCCCGGATGGATGAGATTTCATATCCATCATGGATGGTTGGATCTCTTTTGTAACTCCTATTTAAAGGAGGCTATTATGATGAGTTATGGGAATGAAAAGGAAAACCTAAAACCACCCTTTGAGGAATTCGGCCACCATGGAGAGAGTCCATTAGCCGCCCCCCCCCCCCCTTTGGTGTGAAGCCAAGCCTTGCCTCCTCCATCCCCGTTCGGTGCGACTCCGGCGTGGCTTCTATCGGTGCGACTCCGTGGAAGAAGGAAGCAGCCCCATTCGGTGTGAAACCGGTGGAACCGTGGAGAGAGTGATTCTCCCACAAATATTGTGTGTTCATCTTCTTGGTTGGGTAATCCCTTCCCTATCTTTGTGTTTCTTGCTGTGAGATTTTGTGGAGGTTATTCAACCGTCTTTTCTGCAATTTTAAAGTGTTTTCCGCTTGCAAAAATCTGAATCGAAACGTTGTTATTGACCCTCTTGTTATCCGGATTGGGAAGATCCGTTGGAGAACAAACTAGGCCTAGCCTTGACTTGTTCTCCAAGTTTTGGGCATGCTTGTGCTAACAAGGGAGTTAATCTCAACTTGTTCTTGATCGCTCTTTATCGTTTACCGCCGCTCCTAATTATTTTATCGCTGCGATTGACGGCTTATTGTGAAAAGAATAGATGCTTGTGTATGTGCGGTGAGACGTGTGCTTGTTGGAGAGGTAGGTCTGAAGGTCGTGGTATCGAGTCCGGCTAGGAGCGAGTTGTGTGCTTGTTGGAGAGTTAGGTCCTAAGGACGTGGTATCGAGTCCCGTATTTGTGAGAGCCAACCGACCCCTTTTCATTCGCTTTTGGTCGGAGCACTCTCTTTATTTTCTATGTTCTGTGATGGGTAAGCTACCTTCAGCGTAAGCACGTCCGTGTCACATTCACCCCTACACCAGTTATTCAGAAGAATCTCTTATCTCAGGAGCATCTGTTTCCATTTTATCAGCAACAGATGTGTCATCCATGACAACATCTTGTGGTTGAGGTTGTATCTGTGTTTGCTGATCAACATCAAGTAATGGTTCAGACAAAACTTCATCCTCAATATGGAAATTTAATTGATTTACTTCAGTAATTACCTCTAGAATAGTTTGGGTAGCCCTTTCACTCTCTAATTGAGTTGGCTCATCCACATGTAGAGGCTCCCCCTGGAGTGGATCTAGGTGAATTGGGCTAGCTGAGGGTAGCTCCCCCTGCCTCTGAGCATCTTCTTGTCTTGCTGGTGACTGTCCAGCATTGTCATCTGCACCATCATCAGAACTAAACACCACTTGCTCCTCTGAGCTACTTGAGGATTCTTGTGCCACAATGGCTGTCTTCTTCTTATTATTCTGAGGTGTTTCCTTTTCTGGAGTTGGCAGTTCCTTTGTCAATACTCTATCCCACCTTGAGAAATTTCTTACATCCATTCTCCTCATGTGGTTTATCTTTGAACCTGCAGCTTGGTTCATCACTTCAGGTATACTTCCAGCTAAGTATAAGCTCATAATTCTACCCAGATTGGGCTTCTTCAGACTTTCTTTTATCTTGTCAAACATCTCTGCTGACCAATCAGTTTTAAATTTGAAAAATATCCTTGTCATCAGACTGAACATATGAGCTGAAATTCTGTCATGTCCTCCAAGCTTGCTCAGAATTACCTTGCCAACTATTTCAGACAAAAATTTCCCTTGTATGTTCATGCCTTTCCTGTTGAAAACTGATCCTATCTTCAGCTTTGAATCAAGTCCACACCATGTCAGTGCCTCCCTTGTCTTTGAAGCAGAGACATCTTCCTCTTCTTTTGTTCTAGGGAGATATAGAACTTTTCTTAGAGACTTATGAGTGACCTTCATCTTTGCCCCCATGAACTTTGGACTTAATCTTGAGTCCAGATTCATCAAGAGATGCTGCACTCAAAAATTCGAGGACTTCCTTCTTCCAGATCTTGATAGGTTCTGAAATAAGATACTCTAGGCCAGTCTCTGCAATTAGGGTTATTACACCTTGGATTTCGGGTTCCGCGTCATCAAAGCCGTGTCACACGAGCTCATATCCTTCATTAATGTTCTCTTCTAGCTTGGGCGCCATTAGGGTTTGAAGAAATTTTGAATTTCGAGAAGAGAGATGTCGACACACAAGTTTGCTCTCGAAACTAAGGTGAGCGTGTCGACAAACAATGGGGAAAACCTATTTATACCTTTCTAGAATTGAAGGTGAAAAGGCGCGTTAAAATACTTGAATTGTGTCGACACTGTTGAAAAGTGTCAACACTTACATCTAATGTCTCGACAACTATGTGTCGGCACAAATATAGTCGAAAGAATATATGTGTCGACAGTTATATATCTCAGCTCGACACTTAGTCGAGACACTACTAGACTAATTCTGTGTAAATCCTAAATGTCGACACCACCCTGGATGTGTCGATACCTACACTGCATGTGTCGACACTAATTCTCTAAAGTGTCGACACAGACTTCCTAGATGTGTCGACACCATTTCTCTGAAATGTCGACACCACTTCTATGTGTCGACACAAACAACTCTGTGTGTCGACACTATTTTACTTAGCCAATTTTTTTTAAACTATTCTAAGTTTATCATTCCTAATTCAATTTTAAACTTATTGAATTTGGTTTCATCTAAGGGCTTAGTAAACATATCAGCTAACTGATTATCTGTCTTAACATGCTCTAGGGAAATGTCTTCTTTTTCCACATGTTCTATTAGAAAATGGTGCTTTATTTCTATGTTCTTAGTCCTACTATGAGAGAAAGGATTATTTGCAATAGAAATGGCACTAGTAGAATCACAAAATAAAGGTGTCCTACTTACTTGAATACCATAATCTTTTAGCTGCTGTTGTATCCATAGTAGTTGTGCACAACAGCTTCCTGCAGCAACATACTCTGACTCTGCTGTGGAAATAGCCACACTGGTTTGCTTCTTGCTACTCCATGATACCAGCCTTCCACCGAGAAATTGACAGGTTCCTGTGGTGCTTTTCCTATCCTCCTTACAGCCTGTAAAATCTGCATCTGAATAACCTATCAGTTCAAAATCTCCATTCCTAGGGTACCAAAGGCTTATATAAGGAGTGCCCTTAAGATATCTCAAAATTCTTTTGACTGCTGTCAAATGAGATTCTTTAGGGCAAGCCTAGTACCTAGCACAGACACATGTAGCATACATGATATCTGGTCTACTAGCAGTCAAATACAGTAGGGAGCCAACTATCCCTCTATACAAAGTTTCATCTATAGGTTTCCCTGCATCATCTTTGCTTAGAGACATTGTTGACACCATATGAGTTTTCATGGTAGTGGATGATTCCATACCATACTTCCTTATCAACTCTAGGGTGAACTTAGACTGGCATATGGATAATCCATCTTCAGTCTGTCTAACTTGGAGACCCAAGAAGAACTTAAGTTCCCCCATACCGCACATTTCAAATTGTCCTTGCATGAGTTTTGCAAACTTTCTGCAAAGACTACTTTCTGTGTACCCAAATATGATGTCATTTACATATATTTGGACTAAGATAATCTTGCCTCTGGATTCCCTAAGGAATAGAGTCTTGTCTATTTTCCCCTAGAGAATTTGTTCTCTATGAGGAAACTAGACAGGGTTTCATACCAAGCCCTAGGGGCTTGTTTTATCCCATACAAAGCCTTTCTATGTCTATATACATAGTCAGGTTTAAGAGAATCTACAAAACCTGATGGCTGCTCTACATAAACTTCTTCATTCAGATTTTCATTCAGAAAAGCTGACTTAACATCCATTTGATATACCTTAAACCCTTGATATGTTGCATAGCCAAGGAACATCCTTATTGCCTCCAGTCTTGCTACTGGAGCAAAGGTTTTATCAAAATCAATACCTTCTTCCTGCCTGTTGGAACACCCGATTACTAATTTGGGTCAGGATCACTATGTCTTTAGGAAACCTATTTTTGACCTCATTGTATAGATCTAAAGGTCAGTTAGAATTGAGTCTAAGGGTCAGTAGTTAGGTTTGGAAGCTGCCCTTAAGGCCAAGGTTTTTCAGTTTGGAGACTAAGTCATTTCATCGAGCTCAGTACGACGAATCGTCGAACTCCAATCGACGATCGTTGAGATCACTTCGACGGATCGTCGAACTCCATTCGACGATCACTGAGCTCAACTTCAACAAATCGTCGAACTCCATTCGATGATCTGCGAGCTTAGTTCGAGATCTTGACTCCAGTATTGATTCTCTATCTCTGTGCTCAGTTCGATGATAGTTGAGCTCAGATCGACGATCTCTGTTGCTGTCTAAGTCCAAATCGCTGAGCTTAGTTCGACGATAGTAGAGCTCAGTTCGACGTTTTTCTGAAGAGCTAAATGATTTTCAAGATTCAAATTCAGAATAGTTAAGGAGTTATTGTCAGCAATTAATTCAGAAGATTTTGTAGCCGTTTTCATTTATTCTGGACCAAGTTTCAAGGGATTATCAAGGAATGTTTCTTTGGACTTTCCCCCAGAAGACAATTGCAATTAAGGAAGTCAATTAATGACAGGCCAACGGCTATTCTTGACAGAGGATCATTTTCTGTTCAGAACAAAAGGAATAAAAGATAAGATTTTTGAATCTCTCACTAGAAGCAATCAAGAAGAAGAGAGTGCACAAGAAAAAAAGAACAAAAACTTTTCTCTAGAACATCTTTCTCAACAACAATCACTCAAGAGAAAAAGAAAGAGAGTTGTAGACATTCTCTGTCTCAAATAGAATTCATACAAGAACACACAACCAAGGAGATCAACCAACTGAAATCTTCAGATCTCTTTTGATTCAAGTGTTCAAGGCCATCATCATTCAAGACTCCAGAGACCTAACATTTCAGCTGTTGCTGAAATCATCAATTGCTGGAGATCAACTTTCTGAAGGCCTATCACCCTACAGCAAAGCTTCATTTCCTGATCAACTACAGATCTCAGGGGGAGCTTTGACAACATCACTGAATCCACATATTCTTCTCAGCTGCTCTGAGAAAGAGAAGACTTCCATCACTCTCTCATCCCCATTTCTATAAAGGGTTTTTCAAACTCCCTTCAAAAGTTTGTGCTTGGTTTTTGAGTACCTTATCAAAAGCTCATTGGTGGCAAGACAGCTGATCAAAAAATCTGATTTGGTTTTTGAGCACCTTATCAAAAGCTCATTGGTGCCCAGGACACCTGATCAACTCATCCTGCAGTGGATTCCTACCTAGGGTGGTAGAAGAGTGGATGTACCCAAGTTTAGGGGAACCACTATAGCTCCTTGTGTCTTCTGGTTGCTTATCTTTATTTTTATTTCTGGCTGTGATCTGTGATTAGTTTCTTTTGTAGATTGTGATTAGATAACTTCTGTGATTAGATTTAATATTTGCTTCCCTGTTCTCTCAGATTACAACAACTGTTGTAAAACGTTTTTAAGAACCATACTCTATTCACCCCCCCCTCTAGAGTATATCAGATCTAGCTTGCACTTTTAATTATTATCAGAGCGAGGTTGGTTAAACATACCACACCTTGGTGGTTGCACAGGCTAACACCTGAACCCAAAGATTCCTAGTTAGATTTGTTTTCTTTTGATTTTATTATTAGATTATTTCCTCACAAATCATGGCCCAAAACAAAGATTATGCCAGCACCAGACCTCCAGTGTGCAATCTGTCTAAGTTTGCACTTTGGAAAGCAAGGATTAGACTCTACATGAATTCTATTGACGAGGACATTTTTAATTCTGTTTTGATAGTTTGTCCAAGACCTCCAGAGAACACAAGCACAAATGTTGTTCACCTCCATCAGGAACAGATGCTGATATCAAGAAGTGGAAAGTAGCAGATGCAAAGGCTATGAATATCTTACCCAGACCATGTCTGATGACATTTTTCAAAATGTGGCTGAATGTAATTCAGCAAAGGAAATCTGGGATAAGCTCTCTGAAATAGTCTCAGGATCAGCTGATGAAAGAAAGGACAGGAGATCCCACCTCATATCCCAATATGAGAACTTCAAGAAGGGAGAAGCTGAGTCAGTTGGAGATATGTATAATAGACTCAGTGTGATAGTCAATGAACTGAAGACTTTGGATAAAGAGATCTCACTGACTGAACTAAATGATAAAATCCTAATGTTCTTCTCAAGCACTTGGGACTTAAGAATTTGGCCAATCAAGGATGCCAGAAGTCTGAATGAGATTACAACAGAAGCTCTCTTGGGCAAGCTCAAATCTTATGAGCTGCTCATCAAGAACAGAGAAGAAGAGCAGAAGGCTACCTCACCAGCCACAAGAAAAGAAAAGACAATAGCTTTCAAAACAACTGAAGATCATCCTGAAGGCAAAGTCACAGGAAATGATGAGCTGCTTAGTCTATTGGCCAAAAGATTTTACAAGATGGCCAGAAAGGACTTCAGAAAGAGATCATACAAGGAGCATGATAAGCCAAGGTATGACAAGTCAAACAATAAATAAATTGTTTGCTTTGGTTGGAGGAAACCAGGGCACATTGTACCTGACTGTCCAGAAAACAAAAACAAGGACAGAAAGGATAAAAGAGAAAGAAGAAGAGATAAGGACTTCAAGAAGAATGGCAATGGCAAACCATCCTCTAGCAAGAACAAACACCCAAGGAAGGGATTTGCTGCTGAATCCTGGAGTGAGACTGAAGAGGAATCAGAAGCTTCATCCAACTTCAGTGATGATGAAGATGATGCTGAAGAGAAGGAGTTCTGCATGATGGCAATCAATGCCTCTCAACACAATTCAGATGCAAAAGAGTCAGGGTCAGACTCAGAGACTCAACTTAAAGAGGACCAGGTAATTAGTTCTTTTCATTTCAATTCTGAGGAATTTAAGTCTGAGTTTAAAGCATTATGTTTAGACTTACTAAAATCTGAGAAGGAAATTATTTCTCTCAGAAATCATTTATCTGAACATAGTATCTTAAAGTCAGAAAACCTCAAACTCTCTAAGGAGTTGGAGTACTGTAGGGAGCAGATAGCTTCACTGAAAGGTGAGCTAACAGAGGCCAAAAAGCTTGAAGAATCCCTTAATGGGAGAAGTATCAAGCTGATGGAAATCACAAGCACAGTGAATTCCAGATTCAATAGTACACTGGGCTTGCGTGCTTCATCCAGCCAACCTATAGTTCTAACAACCCCAATCAAGTTTATTTCTGATAAAGGGAAGGGAGTTGTAGAGGTAGCTAGGAAAAATTCTGATCTGCCTAAGAAAACCAAGTTCCAGCAGAAATCGTCGAACGGAGCTTGACGATTGCCGAACGCAGATTGACGATCTCAGGCAAAATCGTCGAACTCAGGTCGACGATCTCTAATTCCTGAACTCTGCCACAGTCGACCGTCGAATGGAGCTCTATGATCGGACCCAAGATCGTCGAACGCAGCTCCACGATCGTCGAATAGAGATCAGAGCTCTGGAAATTCTTTTAAGGGCAAATCAAAATCCAATCCTAGGGGTCCTTCATCCTAAATCTTTAACCCTTATACTGAATGGATAATACCTCCAAGGAGATATCATCCTGAAGGTTATATGAGTCAACCCGGGATGTCTTTCATTTCTGAGTTTAAAGGTTATCAACCTAGGCCCAAGGTAAACTGGGTCAAAAACAAGTGAATTATTTTATGTGCAGGTGAAGACCTATCCAACATCAAACCAACAATGGTATTTGGATAGTGGGTGCTCAAAGCACATGACAAGAAATAAGGACAACCTCACATCCTTTAAAGCCAAGCTTGGACCCAAAGTCATATTTGGTGATTCAAACTTTGGACAAACTAAAGGATATGGTGCAGTCCAGATTGGCACAGTGACATTCAAGAAGGTAGCCTATGTGGAAGGACTGAAGCACAATTTGATAAGTATCAGTCAGCTATGTGATGAAGGCTACCTGGTGACTTTCAGCAAAGCCTTATGCAAGATCAAGTCAGAGGACATCACAACTGTGTTGACAGGTAAAAGGAAAGGTAACAACTACTTAGTAGATTTTCTTTCAACAGAAGTAAATATTTGCCTGTTTAATTTTATTAGTAGACCCAATGTTTTATGGCATAAGAGACTAGGGCATATAAACCTTAGAACCATTGCTAGGCTATCCAAGGACAACCTTGTTAGAGGACTACCTTCTGGCCCCTACAAGAAGGAAGGACTCTGCAGGGCTTGTCAATTAGGTAAGCAAACTAAAAATAGTTTCAAATCACTTAGTAAGAGTGATTCACCTAGGATCTTGTATCTGTTACACATGGATCTTTTTGGACCCATTACAGTACAAAGCCTAGGAGGGAAATCTTACAGTTTAGTAGTTGTAGATGACTTCTCTATATTCACATGGGTGTTCTTTCTGAGGAAGAAGTCTGATAACTTTAAGTGTTTGACAGAGTTTCTCAAATGTATACAAATTGAGTTCAATACTCACATTGCACTGATCAGAAGTGATCATGGGACAGAGTTTGATTCTCTTCTTATGCAAGAGTTCTGTCAGAGTGAAGGGATCAAGCATACTTTCTCAGCTCCTAGAACTCCTCAACAAAATTGGGTAGCTGAAAGGAAAAATAGAACCCTTATTGAATCTGCCACTACATTTTTGTCAGATGCTCACCTTCCTCTATCCTTTTGGGCAGAGGCAGTGAACATCTCCAACTATGTGTTGAATAGAAGTTTAATACATAAACTAAAGGGAAATACTCCCTATGATTACTTAAAGGGAAGAAACCTAAAGTTGATTATTTTAGAATTTTTGGTTGTATTTGTTATATACATAATAATGACAAGAGATATTTTGCAAAATTTCAAGCTAAAGCTGATGAAGGAGTGTTTTTGGGATACTCCATGATTAGTAAGGTTTATAGGGTTTATAATAAATCATCTCTTAAAATTGAGGAATCTGTTCACATATCATTTGATGAATCTAACATGTCTTTCAAGGAGAAGAACACTTCTACCACAGAACATTTGCAGGTACATTCTCTAGCTGAAGATTTGAACAGGTTACAGATTACTCAAAAAGATGAAAGCAGTGAAGATGGAGAAAGCATTCAACATATTGAAGAGAAACAACTTGAAGAGCCAGTTGTTGTACCACAAGAGGAAACAACAACACAAGTTGGTAAACAATCAACACCCCCTATTGATTTAGTAACTTCAAGAGACCATCCAATTTCCGAAGTAATTGGAGACATCTCAGCTGGTGTGCAAACTAGAAATCAGGTCAACCAAAACCTGTTGCACACTTGCTTCCTATCTCAAATTTAACCTCAATCCATTCAAGATGCAGAGCAAGATCCACACTGGATCATTGCAATGCAAGAAGAGTTGCATCAATTTGAAAGGAACAAAGTTTGGGAACTAGTGACAAAGCCTAAGGATCACTCCATTGTTGGAACAAAGTGGGTGTTCAGAAACTAATTGGATGATCAAGGAGTAATTGTAAGGAACAAGGCAAGGCTAGTTGCTCAAGGGTACTCACAAGAAGAAGGAATAGATTATGACCAGACTTTTGCACCAGTTGCAAGATTGGGAGCCATTAGAATCTTCTTAGCTTATGCAGCACACAAGGGTTTCAAGGTATATCAGATGGATGTAAAGAGTGCATTTCTAAATGGAGACATCAAGGAAGAAGTCTATGTCAGACAACCTCCTGCTTTTATCTCTCCAACTCATCCTGATTATGTTTTCAAATTGAACAAAGCATTATAAGGTCTCAAGCAAGCTCCTAGAGCATGGTATGAGACCCTAGCATGCTTTCTTCTGGAAAATGAATTTATAAGGGGTAGAGTAGACCAAACTCTTTTCATTAGAACCCATAAGTCCCATACCCTACTAGTACAAATTTATGTAGATGATATTTGTTGAAACACCCTATTACTAATTTGGGTCAGGATCACTATGTCTTTAGGAAACCTATTTTTGAGCTCATTGTATAGATCTAAAGGTCAATTAGAATTGAGTCTAAGGGTCAGTAGTTAGGTTTGGAAGCTGCCCTCAAGACCAATGTTTTTCAGTTTGGAGACTAAGTCATTTCGTCGAGCTCAGTATGACGAATCGTCGAACTCCAATCGACGATTGTTGAGCTCACTTCGACGGATCGTCGAACTCCATTCGACGATCGCTGAGCTCAACTTCTACAAATCGTCGAACTCCATTCGACGATCTTCGAGCTCAGTTCGACGATCTTGACTCTAGTATTGATTCTCTATCTCTGAGCTCAGTTCGATGATAGTTGAGCTCAGATCGACGATCTCTGTTGCTGTCTAAGTCCAAATCGCTGAGCTCAGTTCGACGATAGTAGAGCTCAGTTCGACGTTTTTCTGAAGAGTTAAATGATTTTCAAGATTCAAATTCAGAACAGTTAAGGAGTTATTGTCAGCAATTAATTCAGAAGATTTTGTAGCCGTTTTCATTTATTCTGGACCAAGTTTCAAGGGATTATCAAGGAATGTTTGTTTGGACTTTCCCCCAGAAGATAATTACAATTAAGGAAGTCAATTAATGACAGGCTAACGACTATTCTGGACAGAGGATCATTTCTATTCAGAACAAAGAGAATAAAAGATAAGATTTTTGAATTCTGATAGCATCTACAGAGAGTGCACAAGAAGAAGAAGAGAAAACGATTCTCTTCTACAAATTTTCTCTAGAACAACATCTTTCTCAACAACAATCTCTCAAGAGAAAAAGAAAGAAAGCTGTAGACATTCTCTGTGTAAAAGAATTCACAAGAACACCATCACCAAAAGGAGATCAACAAATCTGAAATCTTCAGATCCCTTTTGATTCAAGTGTTCAAGGTCATCATCATTCAAGACTCCAGACACCTAACATTTCAGCTGTTGCTGAAATCATCAATTGCTGGAGATCAACTTTCTGAAGGCATATCACCCTACTGCAAAGCTTCATTTCATGAACATCTCAAGAACTCAGTGGGAGCTTTGACAACATCACTGAATCCACAGAGTCTTCTCAGCTGCTTTGAGAAAGAGAAGACTTCCATCACTCTCTCATCCCCATGTCTGTAAAGGGTTTTTCAAACTCCCTTCAAAAGTTTGTGTGTGGTTTTTGAGCACCTTATCAAAAGCTCATTGGTGGCAAGACACCTGATCAAAAAATCTGGTTTGGTTTTTGAGCACCTTATCAAAAGCTCATTGGTTCCCAGGACACCTGATCAACTCATCCTGTAATGGATTCCTACCTAGGGTGGTAGAAGAGTGGATGTACCCAAGTTTAGGGGAACCACTATAGCTCCTTGTGTCTTCTGGCTTGCTTGTCTTTATTTTTGTTTCTGGCTGTGATCTGTGATTAGTTTCTTTTGTAGATTGTAATTAGATAGCTGCTGTGTTTAGATTTAATATTTACTTCCCTATTCACTCAGATTACAACAACTATTGTAAAAAGTTTTGAAGCACCATACTCTATTCACCCCCCCCCCCTCTAGAGTATATCAGATCTAGCTTGCACTTTCAATTGGTATCAGAGCTAGGTTGGTTAAACATACCAAACCTTGGTGGTTGCATAGGCTAACACCTGAACCCAAAGATTCCTAGTTAGATCTGTTTTCTTTTGATTCTATTATTAGATTATTTCCTCACAAATCATGGCCCAAAACAAAGATTATGCCAGCACCAGACCTCCAGTGTGCAATCTGTCTAAGTTTGCACTTTGGAAAGCAAGGATTAGACTCTACATGAATTCTATTGACGTGGACAATTTTAATTCTGTTTTGACAGTTTGTCCAAGACCTCCAGAGAATATAAGCACAAATGATGTTCCACCTCCATCAGGAATAGATGCTGATATCAAGAAGTGGAAAGTAGCAGATGCAAAGGTTATGAATATCTTAGCCTACACCATGTCTGATGATATTTTTCAAAAGGTGGCTGAATGCAATTCAGCAAAGGAAATCTGGGATAAGCTCTCTGAAATAGTCTCAGGATCAGCTGATGAAAGAAAGGACAGGAGATCCCACCTCATATCCCAATATGAGAACTTCAAGAAGGGAGAAGCTGAGTCAGTTGGAGATATGTATAATAGACTCAGTGTGATAGTCAATGAACTGAAGAATTTGGATAAAGAGATCTCACTGACTGAACTAAATAATAAAATCCTAATGTGCTTCACAAGCACTTGGTGTACAACCCCGTACCCGGGCGAGTGGGACCCTCCCCAAATATCAGCCTAGGGGCGCGTTGTGGGCGACGAGTTAGTGCGACCCCGCGCGGGTCCTCGTGCATGCGTGCGCGCGGGGGTTCTATGTGCATATGGTTATAATTTATATATATATATATATATATATATTATGTATTATATTAGAATAGAGGTAATATATTATATATGTGATAGAGGGGGGGAGATGAGATCAGCTGGGGGGGGAAATAAAAAGAAGGAAAATAAAAAGAGAGGGTCACGGGTTCCAAAGGGGGGGATAGAGAATGGCAGGGGGAAATAAATAAGAGAGAAAAAAATAAGAGAAAGGGGGGGGGGGGGGGGCACGGGTTACAGCAGGGAGGAATCGGGGGGAAGAAGAGCCCTAGCCCGGACCTGGAGCCTCGCCGCCGCCGCCGCCCCTTCCCCGCCCTCTCCCATCGCCGGCAAAGCAGCGCCGCCGCCGCCTCCCCTCTCTCTCTCACCCTCGGCTTGGAGCAGCAAGGGGGCGCCGCACCCCTCTATCTCTCTCGCCGTCGCCGCCCAAGCTAGGGCACGGCGTGTTTTACCTCCCTCTCTCTCTCGCCGTCGCCGCCGCCTGTAGTGGCAACCACGGCCGCCCCGTCTCTCCCGCCGGCCAACAGCGCAGCGCCGCCCCGATCCGCCCTCAACCCATTCTTCCCGCAATAAACTCTGCAGCCTCTCGTTCCCTATCCCGATGCTTCGCCGGAGGAGAAATGCGCTTTGAGGCACCGTGAAATCTTCTGATTCCACCGAGAACGTCGCGCCCCGGGATGCCGAGCTAGATAAAGATGATCAGAGAGTTGGCCCAAACCTGGAGACACTTTTCAGAAGATTTTGGAAAGTAGCCGCTCCATATTGGTCATCAGAAGATAAAATACAGGCCAGGTTACGTCTTGGTGCTGTTTTCGCTCTCACCTTGGCAACTACAGGAATAAGTGTTGGGTTTAATTTCCTTGGTCGTCACTTTTACAATTCGCTTGCTAATAAGGATCAAGAACAGTTTACAAAGCAGCTTTTCTACTACTTAGGAGCTTTTGCTGGAGGGATTCCGGTGAGCATATTGCTGCACCCTTGTAGGAGAAAGCAAATGACAAAACTTGCTACCTCCCTGGGATAGGAAGATAAGATGAGCGCCGCCTGGAGCACCCCGACCGATCCACTATTTTTCCCTACCTGGAGCAGCACACCTCGACCTCCCCTTCTCCCGGCGGCAAGCTCTGCCTGGAGCGAGGCTTGGCCTGGAGCGAGGCTCGGCCTGGAGCAAGGCTCGGCCTAGAATGGAGGTCGACCGCCGACGCGACCGCATGCAGTTGGACCAGCCCGGAGCTCCTCTCCCGGCCCCGCCGTCAAGCACGCGACAAGGGTAACGATGTTTCAACTTGGGCATGTGAAGCCTTCAGTTTCCATATTCGCACGGAAGCACCTCTCCACCAACGGGTGGGGGGAAGGTAGCTCCCCGACGGGTTGACGTGCACGTCCCCGCAGTTAATTGCATTAGTGCCCGGAAGCGTGAGTATGGGTTTAGGCATGCTGTGTGAAGCTCATCCGGACGTGTGAGCCGGATTGGTGATGTTCTGGGGTTCCCGGAGAAGACTCCGAGGAAGTTGTTTATTTAGCCGCTTGCAGGGAATGCGCGCCACAAGCCCCATAAAAGGGGGTGTGCGCAATATGTTTGGCCCGCTTATGTTGGCCGACCGATGACTAGTTGGCCGCCGCTCGTCGAGACGTTGGCGTACAAGTGTTGCAGTACCAGGTGGGGAGTAGTGGGCTTAAGCCCAAGCTTGTGCTGGCCCTCGAAGGCCTTTTTGTTTATATTTCCGGCCTGCGTGCCGAGTATGGAATTTATATTCCTGTAATATTCTTTTATATCTGTGATGCTCTGCAATTATAGTTTACTCCTCCTGTCTTGGGCGAGCGGTGTGTTCGTGAACCGCTCCCCCCGTGTGGGCCCCGAGGAATAGATGCCGGGAAGCCCCTGATGGCCCGTTGCCATCCTTTCAGAGTAGCGGAGTTCCGCTGTTAGCGGCCCAATTGGGGCTGCGTAGAGTAGGGCTGCTGGGCGGTTTTGTGCCGATAGTAAGGCGGGCGGGGAACGTTTTACATAGACCCAAGGTGGCACCTCTAGTTTGGGAGTGGATCTCGAGATCCTCCTTGGATGTTCCGGTCGGCCAAGAGAGCCCTCTGAAGGTGCCTTAGCTCAGCCCTTGGCTTGGGAGGGGAAGAGTTAGTTAGTCTTCCGGGTACGCGGCGGGTCCTCCACGCTGAGACCTTGGGTCTGTCCCTCGTGTTCCTAGTCTTGTGCCTAGATCGTTTGCTTGAGGATAGTAGGTGCGCGGTCACCCCTTCCCCAAGGGTCGAACTCCACATGAGACCGATTTTTCGGTTTCAACATTTCGGTGCGGTGAGCGTGGAGAGTGACCAGCACAGAAGAACTCAGGCGAACATCATGGCTATAGAAGTGGAACCAGGTGACAACCAGGGTCATGCGTTGATGCTTTGTGTGTAAGGTCCTCATACTCAGGGTTGTCCCCTCCCATAGCTGTTGTTTGAATCTCATAGCATTCGCAGTAAGATTTGCACCTATTTGAAGCGCTTCTACCTGTGAAAACCTGTGTGTCCCCACTTATTACATCAACGAGAAACCTGGAGGTTATTGTCCTCAAGATCGCGTAAGAGGGAAGCTGAGAGGTATTAGGAGCCGGGGTGACCGGAGAGGGTTCCCTCCCTAGCGGTAATATGTTATCTCTTCCTTGTAATTCAGTAGCGGTCGGGTTTTCTCTTTATTATCGATTCGCCTCGAGCTTCTGAGGGCTTCAAGGGTTAGCCTCGCGATCGACTCCGGAAGCCAAACGTCCAACTCGTTCCTTTTAAATAGCCTAGTTCGGACGATGGGACGGTGCCGCGTGACTTTAAGCGCTATTGTAAGACCGAGCCTCTGCACTGACGGCCGAGATCAGCTCCCCCCTTGCACGTCGGCCTATGTCCCCCCGATCGCACCTCTCCTCCGACTAGAGGAATTATCAGGAACGAGCCTAGACGCTAACCTCCCAGATTTGATAAAGGTCCGATCTCTCCAAGCAATCACAAGTGACAGGGCGGAAAGTGATCTTTGTCATTAGATCAGGATACGAAACGTCCAACCTGTTCCTTCTAAATAGCCCAGTTCGGATGATGGGACGATGCCTCGGGACTCTAAGCGCTATTGTAAGACCGAGCCTCTGCACTGACGGCCGAGATCAGCTCCCCCCTTGCACGTCGGCCTATGTCCCCCCGATTGCATCTCTCTTCCGATTGGAGGAATTATTAGGAACATGCACGGACGCCAGCTTCCCGATTTGGCGACTTCCAGATCGTCTCTCTTATGTATAGAATGCGTCATCCATTTGTAAAAACATCGGTGCAATTGACTCTTCAGCACCTCTTAAGTAGATAAGATGTCTCCATCTCGAGCAAAGTCAAGTCGGGTAGTTTTGGACCCCGAGCAGATCCCGCTGCCAGGCTCTCACCTAGATGGCAGGGTCGGAAGTCACTCGGTGTCATCCGTGGGCCTCGAGCAGATCCCGCTGTAAGGCTCTCACCTAGCTGGCAGGGCCGGAAGTCACTCGATGGCGGTTGTTTTGGACCCCGAGCAGATCCCGCTGCCAGGCTCTCACCTAGCTGGCAGGGCCGGAAGTCACTCGGTGTCATCCGTGGGCCTCGAGCAGATCCCGCTGTCAGGCTCTCACCTAGCTGGCAGGGCCGGAAGTCACTCGATGGCGGTTGTTTTGGACCCCGAGCAGATCCCGCTGCTAGGCTCTCACCTAGTTGGCAGGGCCGGAAGTCACTCGGTGTCATCCGTAGGCCTCGAGCAGATCCCGCTGTCAGGCTCTCACCTAGCTGGCAGGGCCGGAAGTCACTCGATGGCGGTTGTTTAGGACCCCGAGCAGATCCCGCTGTCAGGCTCTCACCTAGCTGGCAGGGCCGGAAGTCACTCGGTGTCATCTGTGGGCCTCGAGCAGATCCCGCTGTCAGGCTCTCACCTAGCTGGCAGGGCCGGAAGTCACTCGATGACGGTAGTAGTGGACCCCGGGTAGACTCGCTGTCAGGCTCTCATTAGCTGGCAGGGCTGTAGGCACACCTGGGGGGAAAGGGTTGGTTCTTGGAGAGTTTTTTGCAGGACCCCGAGTGACGCTCGGCCCCGGGTAGACTCGCTGTCAGGCTCCCACTAGCTGGCAGGGCTGTAGGCACACCTGGGGGGTAAGGGAGAGAGTTTGGAGTTTGGATATTTTGCAGGACCCCGAGTGATGCTCGGCCCCGGGTAGACTCGCTGTCAGGCTCTCACTAGCTGGCGGGGCTGAAGGCACACCTGGGGGGTAAGGGACCCCGAGTGCTGCTCGGCCCCGGGTGGACTCGCTGTCAGGCTCTCACTAGCTGGCAGGGCTGTAGGCACACCTGGGGGGAAAGGATTAGCTCAGCGTGTACAAGAGGATACAGAAGATACGGCTTTGTTGTTTCACGATGTCGCGAGAAATTATGTACTTGTTGTAAGTAATGGTATAAGGGCAATTCGATAGCAGTGAGCCAAAGGGTATCGAGCGATTCAAAAGATCAGAAAGGTCGTGGAGAGAGCGGAGTTCCAAGCGCAGTTTCCAGTTTCTCTCAAACTTTTTTTGGGTCGGCTCCCACTCGCCGGATACGTTGGGTTGGATGATTCTTTCCGAGCTTGTGCCAAGCTCGAAAAGAGCGGGGATTGTGTACAACCCCGTACCCGGGTGAGTGGGACCCTCCCCAAATATCAGCCTAGGGGCGCGTTGTGGGCGACGAGTTAGTGCGACCCCGCGCGGGTCCTCGTGCATGCGTGCGCGCGGGGGTTCTATGTGCATATGGTTATAATTTATATTTATATATATATATATATATATATATATATATATATATATATATATATATATATATATATATATATATATATATATATATATATATATATATATTATGTATTATATTAGAATAGAGGTAATATATTATATATGTGATAGAGGGGGGGGAGATGAGATCAGCTGGGGGGGGGGAAATAAAAAGAAGGAAAATAAAAAGAGAGGGTCACGGGTTCCAAAGGGGGGGATAGAGAATGGCAGGGGGAAATAAATAAGAGAGAAAAAAATAAGAGAAAGGGGGGGGGGGGGGCACGGGTTACAGCAGGGAGGAATCGGGGGGAAGAAGAGCCCTAGCCCGGACCTGGAGCCTCGCCGCCGCCGCCGCCCCTTCCCCGCCCTCTCCCGTCGCCGGCAAAGCAGCGCCGCCGCCGCCTCCCCTCTCTCTCTCACCCTCGGCTTGGAGCAGCAAGGGGGCGCCGCACCCCTCTATCTCTCTCGCCGTCGCCGCCCAAGCTAGGGCACGGCGTGTTTTACCTCCCTCTCTCTCTCGCCGTCGCCGCCGCCTGTAGTGGCAACCACGGCCGCCCCCTCTCTCCCGCCGGCCAACAGCGCAGCGCCGCCCCGATCCGCCATCAACCCATTCTTCCCGCAATAAACTCTGCAGCCTCTCGTTCCCTATCCCGATGCTTCGCCGGAGGAGAAATGCGCTTCGAGGCACCGTGAAATCTTCTGATTCCACCGAGAACGTCGCGCCCCGGGATGCCGAGCTAGATAAAGATGATCAGAGAGTTGGCCCAAACCTGGAGACACTTTTCAGAAGATTTTGGAAAGTAGCCGCTCCATATTGGTCATCAGAAGATAAAATACAGGCCAGGTTACGTCTTGGTGCTGTTTTCGCTCTCACCTTGGCAACTACAGGAATAAGTGTTGTGTTTAATTTCCTTGGTCGTCACTTTTACAATTCGCTTGCTAATAAGGATCAAGAACAGTTTACAAAGCAGCTTTTCTACTACTTAGGAGCTTTTGCAGGAGGGATTCCGGTGAGCATATTGCTGCACCCTTGTAGGAGAAAGCAAATGACAAAACTTGCTACCTCCATGGGATTGGAAGATAAGATGAGCGCCGCCTGGAGCACCCCGACCGATCCACTATTTTTCCCTACCTGGAGCAGCACACCTCGACCTCCCCTTCTCCCGGCGTCAAGCTCTGCCTGAAGCGAGGCTCGGCCTGGAGCGAGGCTCGGCCTGGAGCAAGGCTCGACCTAGAATGGAGGTCGACCGCCGACGCGACCGCATGCAGTTGGACCAGCCCGGAGCTCCTCTCCCGGCCCCGCCGTCAAGCACGCGACAAGGGTAACGATGTTTCAACTTGGGCATGTGAAGCCTTCAGTTTCCATATTCGCACGGAAGCACCTCTCCACCAACGGGTGGGGGGAAGGTAGCTCCCCGACGGGTTGACGTGCACGTCCCCGCAGTTAATTGCATTAGTGCCCGGAAGCGTGAGTACGGGTTTAGGCATGCTGTGCGAAGCTCATCCGGACGTGTGAGCCGGATTGGTGATGTTCTGGGGTTCCCGGAGAAGACTCCGAGGAAGTTGTTTATTTAGCCGCTTGCAGGGAGTGCGTGCCACAAGCCCCATAAAAGGGGGTGTGCGCAATATGTTTGGCCCGCTTATGTTGGCCGACCGATGACTAGTTGGCCGCCGCTCGTCGAGACGTTGGCGTACAAGTGTTGCAGTACCAGGTGGGGAGTAGTGGGCTTAAGCCCAAGCTTGTGCTGGCCCTCGAAGGCCTTTTTGTTTATATTTCCGGCCTGCGTGCCGAGTATGGAATTTATATTCCTGTAATATTCTTTTATATCTGTGATGCTCTGCAATTATAGTTTACTCCTCCTGTCTTGGGCGAGCGGTGTGTTCGTGAACCGCTCCCCCCGTGTGGGCCCCGAGGAATAGATGCCGGGAAGCCCCTGATGGCCCGTTGCCATCCTTTCAGAGTAGCGGAGTTCCGCTGTTAGCGGCCCAATTGGGGCTGCGTAGAGTAGGGCTGCTGGGCGGTTTTGTGCCGATAGTAAGGCGGGCAGGGAACGTTTTACATAGACCCAAGGTGACACCTCTAGTTTGGGAGTGGATCTCGAGATCCTCCTTGGATGTTCCGGTCGGCCAAGAGAGCCCTCCGAAGGTGCCTTAGCTCAGCCCTTGGCTTGGGAGGGGAAGAGTTAGTTAGTCTTCCGGGTACGCGGCGGGTCCTCCACGCTGAGACCTTGGGTCTGTCCCTCGTGTTCCTAGTCTTGTGCCTAGATCGTTTGCTTGAGGGTAGTAGGTGCGCGGTCACCCCTTCCCCAAGGGTCGAACTCCACATGAGACCGATTTTTCGGTTTCAACACTTGGGATTCATGAATCTGGCCAATCAAGGATGCCAGAAGACTGAATGAGATTACAACAGAAGCTCTCTTGGGCAAGCTCAAATCTTATGAGCTGCTCATCAAGAACAGAGAAGAAGACCAGAAGGCTGTCTCACCAGCCACAAGAAAAGAAAAGACAATAGCTTTCAAAGCAACTGAAGATCAGCCTGAAGACAAAGTCACATGCAATGATGAGCTGCTTAGTCTATTGGACAAAAGATTTTACAAGATGGCCAGAAAGGACTTCAGAAGGAGATCATACAAAGAGCATGATAAGCCAAGGTATGACAAGTCAAAAAATAAAGAAATTGTTTGCTTTGGTTGCAGGAAACCATGGCACATTGTACCTGACTGTCCAGAAAACAAAAACAAGGATAGAAGGGACAAGAAAGAAAGAAGAAAGGACAAAGACTTCAAGAAGAATGGCAATGGCAAACCCTCCTCAAGCAAGAACAATCACACAAGGAAGGGATTTGTTGCTGAATCCTGGAGTGAGACTGAAGAGGAATCAGAAGCTTCATCCAGCTCAAGTGATGATGAAGATGATGATGAAGAGAAGGAGTTCTGCATGATAGCAATCAATGCCTCTCAACACAATTCAGATGCAGAATAGTCATGGTCAGACTAAGAGACTCAACTTCAAGAGGACCAGGTAATTAGTTCTTTTGATTTCAATTATGAGGACTTTAAGTCTGAGTTTAAAGCAATATGTTTAGACTTACTAAAATCTGAGAAGGAAATTATTTCTCTCAGAAATCAATTATCTGAACATAGTATCTTAAAGTCAGAAAACCTCAAACTCTCTGAGGAGTTGGAGTGCTATAGGGAGCAGATAGCTTCACTGAAAGGTGAGCTATCAGAGGCCAAGAAGCTTGAAGAATCCCTTAATGGGAGAAGTATCAAGCTGATGGACATCACAAGCACAGTGAACTCCAGATTCAATAGTACACTGGGCTTGGGTGCTTCATCCAGCCAACCTATAGTTCTAACAACCCCAATCAAGTTTATTTCTGATAAAGGGAAGGGAGTTGTAGAGGTAGCTAGGAAAAATTCTGATCTGCCTAAGAAAACCAAGTTCCAGCAAAAATCGTCAAACGGAGCTCGACGATCACCGAACACAGATCGACGATCTCAGGCAAAATCGTCGAACTCAGGTCGACAATCTCTAATTCCTGAACTCTGCCATAGTCGACCGTCGAACGGAGCTCGACGATCTGACCCAAGATCGTCGAACGCAGCTCCACGATTGTCGAACAGAGATTAGAGCTCTGGAAATTCTTTCAAGGGCAAATCAAAATCCAATCCTAGGGGTCCTTCATCCCAAAGATTTAATCCTTACACTGAATGGATAATACCTCCAAGGAGATATCATCCTGAAGGTTATAAGAGTCAACCTGGGATGTCTTTTATTTCTGAGTTTAAAGGTTATCAACCTAGGCCCAAGGTAAACTGGGTCAAAAACAAGTGAATTATTTTATGTGCAGGTGAAGACCTATCCAACATCAAACCAACAATGGTATTTGGATAGTGGGTGCTCAAAGCACATGACAGGAAACAAGGACAACCTCACATATTTTAAAGCCAAGCTTGGACCCAAAGTCGTATTTGGTGATTCAAATTTTGGACACACTAAAGGATATAGTGCAGTCCAAATTGAGACAGTAACATTCAAGAAGGTAGCCTATGTGGAAGGACTGAAGCACAATTTGATCAGCATCAGTCAGCTATGTGATGAAGGCTACCAGGTGACTTTCAGCAAAGGCTTATGCAAGATCAAGTCAGAGGACAACACAACTGTGTTGACCGGTAAAAGAAAAGGTAACATCTACTTAGTAGATTTTCTTTCAACAGATGTAGACATTTGCCTGTTTAATTCTGTTTATAGACCAAATGTTTTATGACATAAGAGACTAGTACATTTAAACCTTAGAACCATTGCTAGGCTATCCAATGATAACCTTGTTAGAGGACTACCTTCTGGCCTCTACAAGAAGGAAGGACTCTGTAGGGCTTGTCAATTAGGCAAGCAAACTAAAAATAGTTTCAAATCACTTAATAAGAGTGATTCACCTAGGATCTTGTATTTGTTACACATGGATATTTTTGGACCCATTACAGTACAAAGCCTAGGAGGGAAATCTTACACTTTAGTAGTTGTAGATGACTTCTCTAGATTCACATGAGTGTTCTTTCTGAGGAAGAAGTCTGATAACTTTAAATGTTTGACAGAGTTTCTCAAATGTATACAGATTGAGTTCAATACTCACATTGCCCTGATCAGAAGTTATCATGGGACAGAGTTTGATTCTCTTCTTATGCAAGAGTTCTGTCAGAGTGAAGGGATTAGACATACTTTCTCAGCTCCTGGAACTCCTCAAAAAAATGGGGTAGCTGAAAGGAAAAATAGAACCTTTATTGAATCTGCCACTACATTGTGCAGAGACAGTGAACACATCCAACTATATGCTGAACATAAGTTTAATATATAAACTAAAGGGAAAGACTCCCTATGAATTACTCAAAGTGAACAAACCTAAAGTTGATTATTTTAGAATTTTTGGCTGTATCTGTTATATTCATAATAATGACAAGAGATATTTAGCAAAATTTCAAGCTAAAGCTGATGAAGGAGTGTTTCTGGGATACTCCATGATCAGCAAGGCTTATAGGGTTTATAATAAATCATATCTTAAAATTGAAGAATCTGTTCACATATCATTTGATAAATCTAACATGTCTTTCAAGGAGAAGAACACTTCTACCATAGAACCTTTGCAGGTACATTCTCTTGCTGAAGATTTGAACAGGTTACAGGTTACTCAAAAAGAGGAAATCAGTGAAGATGAAGAAAGCATTCAACATATTTAAGAGAAACAACTTGAAGAGCCAGTTGTTGTACCACAAGAGGAAACAACAATACAGGTTGGTGAACAATAAACACACCCTGTTGATTTAGTAACTTCAAGAGACCATCCAATTTACCAAGTAATTGGAGACATCTCAGCTGGTGTGCAAACCAGAAATCAGGTCAACCAAAACCTGTTACACACTTGCTTCCTATCTCAAATTGAACCTCAATCCATTCAAGATGCAGAGCAAGATCCACAGTGGATCATTGCAATGCAAGAAGAGTTGCATCAATTTGAAATGAACAACGTTTGGAAACTAGTGCCAAAGCCTAAGGATCACTCCATTGTTGGAACAAAGTGGGTGTTCAAAAACAAATTGGATTATCAAGCAGTAATTGTAAGGAACAAGGCAAGGCTAGTTGCTCAAGGATACTCTCAAGAAGAAGGCATAGATTATGACCAGACTTTTGCACCAGTTGCAAGATTGGAAGCCATCAGAATCTTCTTAGCTTATGCAGCACACAAAGACTTCAAGGTATATCAGATGGATGTAAAGAGTGTATTTCTAAATGGAGACATCAAGGAAGAAGTCTATGTCAGACAACCTCCAGGTTTTATCTCTCCAACTCATCCTGATTATGTTTTCAAATTGAACAAAACATTATATGGTCTCAAGCAAGCTCCTAGAGCATGGTATGAGACCCTAGCATGCTTTCTTCTGGAAAATAAATTTATAAGGGGTAGAGTAGACCAAACTCTTTTCATTAGAACCCATAAGTCCCATACCCTACTAGTACAGATTTATGTAGATGATATTATCTTTGGCTCTACTGATTCAAATTTGTGTAGAAGGTTTTCCAACCTAATGCATTCTAAATTTGAAATGAGTAGCATGCGTGAGCTATCCTTCTTTCTAGGATTGCAAGTCAAACAACATGCTGAAGGCATCTTTATTTCTCAAACCAAGTATGCAAATGAATTGGTCAAGAAATTTGGTATGTCTAAAGCATCTTGTATGAAAACACCTATGCGTACCAATGCTGTATTGGATGCTGATGAACATGGGAAACCTGTTGATCAGACAACATACAGAGCAATGATTGGCTCTTTACTGTACCTTACAGCTAGTAGACCTGACATAATGTTTGCTACATGCATATGTGCTAGATTACAAGTGAGCCGTCGAGAGTCACACCTAACATTAGTAAAAAGGATTCTCAGGTATGTTAAAAGTTGTCCAAATCTAGGTCTCTGGTATCCAAAAGATTCAGCATTTGAATTAACTGGATTTTCTGATGCTGATTATGCTGGATGCAGAATTGACAGGAAAAGCACCATTGGAACTTGTCAGTTTCTTGGTGACAGACTTGTCTCTTGGTTTTGCAAGAAACAAACTTCTGTGTCAACTTCAACTACTGAAGCTGAATATATGGCTGCAGGTAGTTGTTGTTCACAAATATTGTGGATTCAAAACCAACTGCTAGACTATGGCTACAACTTAGAGAAGTCTAAAATATTTTGTGATAACACCAGTGCTATCTCTATAGCTCAAAATCGAGTCCTCCATAGTAGGACAAAACACATAGAAATTAGGCATCGCTTTTTAAGGGATAATGTTGAGAAGAACAAAATTGAACTTCAATATATCCCAACTGATTTGCAAAGGGGAGATATTTTCACCAAACCCTTGGATGAAAAGAAACACACCTACTTCCTAAATCAGTTAGGAATGTTAGATGGAGGAAGTCTAAGATAAGTTCCAAGACTTTAAAACTTTAAAAACTGACCAAGACTAGGCAAACATCTTGATTTTTTCAGTGTCTAGAGTGTATTTCTTGTCTCTGAACTGCGCTCGACGATTTTCCCCCAGATCATCGAACGGAGATCGACGCTTTCTGAAATCATCGACCTGAGTTCTGCGCTTCTCAGAAAGTGTTCAACTATCTCTCCAGGTCAACGATCGTCGAACGGCGCTCGACGATTTTGTTTTCTGAACTATCGTCGAACGGATCTCGACGCTCTCCAATATCGTCGAACGGAGATCGATGATATTGAAGACCCTTCAGATTACTTTAGAAGCCCCAATCGTCGAACTGAGTTCAACGATCTTTCCTTTTCTGCGTCGAACCCTAATATAAAATTCATTTTTCGGCCGTCGTTCTCCTTTTGTGCTTTCAATCTCTCTGCAAAAATTCTCTTTCCCTCCAAACATCTCTACATTTGGTCGTTGTGTTTGTTGATTTTTGCAGGTAAAAATGGCCGTCTCAGTTGCCGTTCTAGCCGCAATGAAGTTTGATGCTGGATTTGACATAGACATGGATTCGTTCAACACCAGTGATCAGATTTTCCAAGACATTATGGAACTGTTCAAGGAGAAAAAGCTCATCACCATTATGTCCACCAGAATCAAATTGGCTGCTGATGAGATAAAGGAGTGGGTCTATACTGCCCACAACTAGGACCAAAACAAAGTGGTTTGTTCAATTTCTGGAACCCAGGTACCTTTGACTCCTGCTATTCTAACAGAGGTTTTTGAATTAAGTTCTGGAAGAGATTCTGTTGAATTGTCTGGAGAGGAATTTTCTGACTTACTTGCTAGAATGGGTAACTCTGATGCTAACCCTAGCAAGCTGCTGAAAAAGAACCTAACTGTTGAATATAGATTCTTACCTGATGTAGTGGGAAAGGTTCTATTGGCCAAGCATTCAGCACATGATACCATCTCCAGGTATCAGCTGTGCTTGATGGGAGCCCTTGTGGATAAGAAACAGTTAAACTGGGGAGAGGTCTTCTTTGACCTGATCAAGAAGAAGATAAATAAGAATTTTGATAATTATGGAAGGATACTAGGGCTGTTTCTCCAAAATAGATGCCCTGCACTGCTGGTCTCCTCTGGAATGCATATCAATGCCTCTAAGAGACTGTCCTGTGCCCTCTTTGGCAAATGGGACAGGCAAATAGTGAAGCCCAGCAGGCCTTCTGCAAGCACAACTTCAGGCACAAGGACTGTAACAGTCTCTTCCTCTCTTCATCTCCTCCAGTTCCATCCACCATTCAAATTTCATCCACAATCATTATTTCCAGCCCATCTCCTACATCAATTCCATCTCCACTTCCAACTCTTCCTCTCATAGAAGAAATCTTCCATCCATTACACCACTACCCTCAACCAGACATTGACACATTGTTGAAGTATTAGACCGGGCGGCTTGGCGGTCTGATCCAGCGGTTTGTTGACCGAGCGGCTTAGCGGTCTGATCCAGCGGTTTGTAGACCGGGCGGTCTGTCGGTCTACCTCTGCGGTTTGTTCTCTCCTGCTGGAGTTGCCGAGCGGTTAGCCCATCTTTCTAACCGCGCGGCCTATGCGGTCTCCATTATTCTAGCCGCTCAGTACTGTAAATGTTTAGTCCCACATTGTTTGTATACTCTCTTTCTTATCTCCTCCATTTTATATAAGGTAGGCCATACCTTTGTAAATGATACCTTTTTTGGATAATAAAATTTCAATTATTCAAAAGTCTGTTCGCTTGTTCTCTACTTTTCGCTTCTTGTTCTCTACTTTCTAACACACATCATCCAACATTTCCTCATTCAATCTTCTAGATGATTCCTTCATGGATGACTCACCTTCATCGCCTCCTGATCTACCCTCCTCATCTACATCATATCAACAACTTCTACAAGACATCATTGATCAACCCTCTTGCACACCTTCTATCTCCACACCACTTTCTTCCATTTCCACAATCCCCACACCTCAACCCTCACTTCTACCATCCACCAGCTCTCCTCCAACATCACCAGTTGCTCCACCATCCTTCTCCACCTCTGCTCAAGTCCCTGCTGAGCAAGTAGATATTCCTGCCTTAGCTGACAAACTATATGAGCTGATAGCTCCCAGGCTGTCACTTCTGTTGGAGACCTCCTTGGCTCCACTACTCTAGTCAGTTGCAGACTTATCTGTCAGGCTCTGCTCCATCTTTCCTCCTCAGGCAATCCCTTTATTTGGGTGCCTTGATCCAGCTCTCTCTGAATCTAGGCAGGGGGAGATGCCTCATGAAGATGTGAGATTGCCTGCTGATGCTGTTGTTACCTTAGTTCTTGCTGCTGCCATTTCTTCAGTCTCTGCTGCTGCTACTGCTGTCTCTTCACCTCAAGCTCCAGTTTCAACACCACCTCAAGTTGCTGTCTTCTCAGTGGACCTCAGGTCCTTATTATCAGTTTTTGATTCAACTTATTTCAGCTGTCTTCCAGTGAGTAATGCAGTCCAGCCATCAGAGGATCTTTCCAAGGCCATTGTGCCCTTCTCAAGTTGTGACACCAGTGTTATAACTTCATTTGTAAATTCAGTTTATGCTGCTAAAAATGTTGTTGTTTCTGTTTGTTCTGATGCTGCTGATGTTCCTGTTTCTGAGGATATGCAGACAGAGGTATATGATTTTGAGCCTACTGTTATTGCTGTTATTGTTGTATCTGAAAATGTTTTATCTGAAACTGTTGCTGCCCTAGCTGCTGCTGTCATTACTGCTGCTATATCTTCTGCAAGTATTGCTCCAGAAAGTTCTGTATATGTTGTTACTCCTACTGCTGCTACAACTTCTGCCAGTACTATATCTACTGTATCTGCTGCTACTACTCCTGCTGTCACCACTGTTTCATCTGCTCCAACCCAACTTCAGAAAGATTATCTGAAAAGGATTGATGCCTTATATGATGAGCAAAGCTCTGAAAGTGATGAATATAGGACTGATTCTGATGATTCCTCACCCACTATAGCCAGGAATAGAAAGGCAAGGAGCAAGGCTATGAAAAGAGTAACTCCAGCCAAAGTCAAAGATACAAATGAGATACCTTATTACATTCTTCATGACTGCCCCATTACTGAACATTGGATGAAATATTCCAAGAACCAACTTAAGGCTATGAAGAAGAAGAGGAAATATGAGAAAGGATCTTCTCATTTTCATCATCCTCATCCTCCTCCACCACCTCCTCCTGATGCAGGTGCAGGTGGAAGCTCAGCTGCTCAACCCTCTGCTAGAAGTCAAACCCCCTATCAACCTCATGCAAGATCTCAAAATAGGGGAGGCCAATCCAGCGGTTGTCAATCTAGGAGAGGAAATTATAGAGGAAGCCAGAGTGAATTCCAAGTCTACTCCAAAGGCTATTCAAGGCAACATCCATACTCTAGGGAAGGACAAGCTTCATCAGATACAACTTCAGGTCCTTTTCCCTACAAGTTGAAAGAAGTAGTCTCATCCAGAGCTCCTCAAGATAATCCTTCCAACAAATATGAGCCTCCAGTGCCCTTTGAAGATCCAGAGAATAATCCTACTGCATGGACTGGCAGGATGAAAGAATTAGCTGCCCTGGATCAGATCAAGAAAGCCAGAGAGCAAGGCAGAGACACCTCCAACATTAATACATTGTCTGAACAAAGAAAGAAGGAACTTGAAAGATATGCCTCCAGCAAATTCTTTGATTCTGAAAGATATATGGAGCTGCATCCTGAAGCTGTGGTACCAAGGCCTAAACAACAAACATCTCTGGGTGCAGCTGATGACAGAAGGTCAAAGAAAGGAGCTCTTAATCCTAATAGAGAAATTAAACTTATAAAGAGCAAGGAGAAAGAATTATTTTGTAAGGTGACAATCATTCTGATTTCTGATTTCTGTCTGAGATAATATATCTATGATTTTGCTATGTTGTTGTTTATTGTTGCTTTGTATGCTGTTCTTTAATTTCTCCAAATTCTGTAAATATTAATCCTAACCCAAATAAGGGGCGATTGTTGGAACACCCTATTACTAATTTGGGTCAGGATCACTATGTCTTTAGAAAACCTGTTTTTGACCTCATTGTATAGATCTAAAGGCCAATTAGAATTGAGTCTAAAGGTCAGTAGTTAGGTTTGGAAGCTGCCCTCAAGACCAAGGTTTTTCAGTTTGGAGACTAAGTCATTTCATCGAGCTCAGTACGACGAATCGTCGAACTCCAATCGATGATTGTTGAGCTCACTTCGACGGATCGTCGAACTCCATTCGACAATCGCTGAGCTCAACTTCTACAAATCGTCGAACGGTATTCGATGATCTTCGAGCTCAGTTCGACGATCTTGACTCCAGTATTGATTCTCTATCTCTGAGCTTAGTTCGACGATAGTTGAGCTTAGATCGACGATCTCTGTTGCTGTCTAAGTCCAAATCACTGAGCTCAGTTCGACGATAGTAGAGCTCAGTTCGACGTTTTTCTGAAGAGTTAAATGATTTTCAAGATTCAAATTCAGAACAGTTAAGGAGTTATTGTCAGCAATTGATTCAGAAGATTTTGTAGCCGTTTTCATTTATTCTGGACCAAGTTTCAAGGGATTATCAAGTAATGTTTCTTTGGACTTTCCCCCTGAAGACAATTGCAATTAAGGAAGTCAATTAATGACAGGCTAACAGCTATTCTGGACAGAGGATCATTTCTATTCAGAACAAAGGGAATAAAAGATTAGATTTTTGAATTCTGATAGCATCTGCAGAGAGTGCACAAGAAGAAGAAGAGAAAAAGATTCTATGCTACAACTTTTCTCTGGAACAACATCTTTCTCAACAACAATCTCTCAAGAGAAAAAGAAAGAAAGTTGTAGACATTCTCTGTCTAAAAGAATTCACAAGAACACCATCACCAAAAGGAGATCAACAAATCTGAAATCTTGAGATCCCTTTTGATTCAAGTGTTCAAGGCCATCATCATTCAAGACTCCAAACACCTAACATTTCAGCTGTTGCTGAAATCATCAATTGTTGGAGATCAACTTTCTGAAGGCCTATCACCCTACTGCAAAGCTTCATTTCCTGAACATCTCAAAAACTCAGGGGGAGCTTTGACAACATCACTGAATCCACATAGTCTTCTCAGCTGCTTTGCGAAAGAGAAGACGTCCATCACTCTCTCATCCCCATCTCTATAAAGGGTTTTTCAAACTCCCTTCAAAAGTTTGTGTGTGGTTTTTGAGCACCTTATCAAAAGCTCATTGGTGGCAAGACACCTGATCAAAAAATCTGGTTTGTTTTTTGAGCACCTTATCAAAAGCTCATTGGTGCCCAGGACACCTGATCAACTCATCCTGTAGTGGATTCCTACCTAGGGTGGTAGAAGAGTGGATGTACCCAAGTTTAGGGTAACCACTATAGCTCCTTGTGTCTTCTGGCTTGCTTGTCTTTATTTTTGTTTCTGGCTGTGATCTGTGAATAGTTTCTTTTGTAGATTGTAATTAGATAGATGTTGTGTTTAGATTTAATATTTGCTTCCCTGTTCACTCAGATTACAACAACTGTTGTAAAAAGTTTTTAAGCACCATACTCTATTCACCCCCCTCTAGAGTATATCAGATCTAGCTTGCACTTTCAATATTATCTTTGGCTCTACTGATTCAAATTTGTGCAGGAGTTTTTCCAACCTAATGCATTCTAAATTTGAAATGAGTAGCATGGGTGAGCTATCCTTCTTTCTAGGATTGCAAGTCAAACAACATGCTGAAGGCATCTTTATTTCTCAAACCAAGTATGCAAATGAATTGGTGAAGAAATTTGGTATGTCTGAAGCATCTTGTATGAAAACACCTATGCCTACCAATGTTGTATTGGATGATGATGAACATGGGAAACTTGTGTATCAGACAACATATAGAGCAATGATTGGCTCTTTACTGTACCTTACAACTAGTAGACCTGACATAATGTTTGCTACATGCATATGTGCTAGATTCCAAGTGAGCCCTAGAGAGTCACACCTAACATTAGTAAAAATGATTCTCAGGCATGTTAAAAGTTGTCCAAATCTAGGTATCTGGTATCCAAAAGATTCAGCATTTGAATTAACTGGATTTTCTGATGCTGATTATGCTGGATGCAGAATTGACAGGAAAAGCACCAGTGGAACTTGTCAGTTTCTTGGTGACAGACTTGTCTCTTGGTTTTGCAAGAAACAAACTTCTGTGTCAACTTCAACTGCTGAAGCTGAATATATGGCTGCAGGTAGTTGTTGTTCACAAATATTGTGGATTCAAAACAAACTCCTAGACTATGGCTACAACTTAGAGAAGTCTAAAATATTTTGTGATAACACCAGTGCTATCTCTATAGATCAAAATCCAGTCCTCCATAGTAGGACAAAACACATAGAAATTAGGCATCACTTTTTAAGGGATAATGTTGAGAAGAACAAAATTGAACTTCAATATATCCCAACTGATTTGCAAAGGGGATATATTTTCACCAAACTCTTAGATGAAAAGAAACACACCTTGTTCCTAAATCAGTTAGGAATGTTAGATGGAGGAAGTCTAAAATAAGTTCCAAGATTTTGAAACTCTAAAAATAACCAAGACTAGGCAAACTTTTTGACTTTTCTAGTGTCTAGAGTGTATTTCTGGTCTCTGAACTACGCTCGACGATTTTCCCCCAGATCGTCGAACGGAGATCGACATTTTCCGAAATCGTCGACCTGAGTTCAGCGCTTCTCATATAGTGTTCAACTATCTCTCAAGGTCAAAGATCGTCGAACGGCGCTCGACGATTTTGTTCTCTGAACTATCGTCGAACGGAGCTCGACGCTCTCCAATATCGTCGAACGGAGATCGACGATATTGAAGACCCTTTAGATTCCTTTAGAAGCCCCGATCGTCGAACTGAGTTCCACGATCTTTCCTTTTCTGCATCGAACCCTAATATAAAATTCATTTTTCGGACGTCGTTCTTCTTTTGCGCTTCCAATCTCGCTGCAAAAATTCTCTTTCCCTCCAAACATCTCTACACTTGGTCATTTTGTTTGTTGATTTTTGCAGGCAACAATGGCCGTCTCAGTTGCCGTTCTAGCCGCAATGAAGTTTGATGCCGGATTTGACATAGACATGGATTCGTTCAACACCAGTGATCAGGTTTTTCAAGACATTCTGGAACTGTTCAAGGAGCAGAAGCTTGTTACCATCATGTCCACAAGAATCAAATTGGCTGCAGATGAGATCAAGGAGTAGGTCTATACTGCCCACAACCAGGACCAAAACACAGTGGTTGGTTCAATTTCTGGAACTCAGGTACCACTGACACCTACCATTCTGACAGAGGTTTTTCAATTAAATTCTTGAAGAGATTCTGCTGAGTTATCTGGAGAAGAATTTTCTGACTTACTTGCAAGAATGGGTCATTCTGATGCAAACCCTAGCAAGCTGCTGAAAAAGAACTTAGCTATGGAATATAGATTTTTAGCTGATGTAGTGGGAAAGGTTCTGTTTGCCAAGCATTCAGCACATGATACCATATCCAGGTATCAGCTGTGCTTGATGGGTGCCATTGTGGATAAGAAACAATTAAACTGGGGAGAGATCTTCTTTGATCTAATCAAGAAAAAAATCAATAAGAATTTTGTTAATTATGGAAGGATTCTAGGGCTCTTCCTTCATAACAGATGCCCTGCCCTCCTAGTCTCATCTGGGATGCACATCAATGCCTCAAAGAGGCTGTCTTGTGCCCTCTTTGGCAAATGGGACAGGCAAATAGTGAAGCCCAACAGGACTTCTGCAAGCACAACTTCAGGCACAAGGACTGTAACAGTCTCTTCCCCTCAAGTCTCTGCCCCTGTAGATGACTTGCCTGCTGCCTCTTTTCCTCCTCCAACTCTTATTTCATCTCCTCTAGTTCCATCCACCATTCAAATTTCATCCACAATCATTATTTCCAGCCCATCTCCAACCGTTATTCCCTCTCCAACTCTTCCAATAACAGAAGAAAGCTTCCACCCATTACACCACTATCCTTAACCAGACATTGACACATCATCCAACATTCCCTAATTCAATCTTCTAGATGATTCCTTCATGGATGAATCACCTTCATCCCCTCCTGATCTACCCTCCTCATCCACCTCATATCAACAACTTCTGTAAGATATCATTGATCAACCCTCTTTCACACCCTCTAACTCCATACCACTTTCTTCCATTTCCACAATCCCCACACCTCATCCTTCACTTCTACCATCCACCAGCTCTCCTCCAACATCACCAGTTGCTCCACCATCCCTCTCTACCTCTGCTCAAGTCCCTGCTGAGCAAGTAGATATTCCTGCCTTAGCTGACCAACTCTATGAGCTAATAGCTCCCAGGCTGTCACTTCTGTTGGAGACCTCCTTGGCTCCACTACTCAAGTCAGTTGTAGACTTATCTGCCAGGATCTCCTCCATCTTTCCTCCTCAGGCAATCCCTTCATTTGGGTGCCTTGATCCAGCTCTCTTTGAATCTATGTAGGGGGAGATGCCTCATGAAGATGTGAGATTGCCTGCTGTTGCTGCTGTCATTTCTCCTGCTGCTGCCATTTCTCCTGCTACTGCTGCTGTTGTTACTAAAGCTCCAGTTTCAACTCCTCAAGTTGCTGTCTTCTCAGTGGACCTCAGGTCCTTATTATCAGATTTTGATTCAGTTTATTTCAGCTATCTTCCAGTGAGTAATGCAGTCCAGCCCTCTGAAGATCTCTCCAAGGCCATTGTGCCCTTCTCCAGCTGTGATACCAGCTTAGTTAGCACCTTCATAACCTCCCTATATACTGCTGAGCCTTCTATTCCCAGTAATCTTACTGCTGTAAATGTTGATGTTTCTGTTGCTGCTGCTGATATTGTTGATACTGCTAACAATTCTGATGATATACATATGACAGATGCATATGACTTTGAGCCTGCTGTCACTGATGATGTTGCCCCTGCTGATATTTTTGTATCTGAAACTATTTTATCTGAAACTGTTGCTGCCCCAGCTGCTGCTGTCATTACTGCTGCTATATCTTCTGCAAGTATTGCTCTAGAAAGTTCTATATCTGTTGTTACTACTGCTGCTGCTACAATATCTGCCAGTACTATATCTGCTTTATCTGCTGCTGCTACAACTGCTGTGTCATCTGCTCCAACCCAACTTCAGAAAGATTATCTGAAAAAGATTGATGCTTTATATGATGAGCAAAGCTCTAAATGTGATGAATATAGGACTGATTCTGATGATTCCTCAGCCACTATAGCCAGGAAAAGAAAGGCAAGGAGCAAGGATATGAAAAGAGTTCCCCCAGCCAAAGTCAAAGATACAAATGACATACCTTATTACATTCTTCATGACTGCCCTATTACTGAACATTGGATGCAATATTCCAAGAACCAACTTAAGGCTATGAAGAAGAAGAGGAAATATGAGAAAGGATCTTCTCAGTTTCATCATCCTCAACCTCCTCCACCACCTCCTCCTGATGCAGGTGCAGGTGGAAGCTCAGCTGCTCAACCCTCTGCTAGAAGTCAAACCCCCTATCAGCCTCTTGCAAGATCTCAATATAGGGGAGGCCAATCCATAGGTTCTCAATCTAGGAGAGGAAATTATAGATGAAGCCAGAGGGAATTCCAAGTCTACTCCAAAGGCTATTCAAGGCAACATCCATACTCTAGGGAAGGACAAGCTTCATCAGATACAACTTTAGGTCCTTTTCCCTATAAGTTGAAAGAAGTAGTCTCATCCAGAGCTCCTCCAGATAATCCTTCCAATAGATATGAGCCTCCAGTGACCTTTGAAGATCCAGAGAATAATCCTACTACATGGACTACCAGGATGAAAGAATTAGCTGCCCTGGATCAGATCAAGAAAGCCAGAGAGCAAGGCAGAGACACCTCCAGCATTACTACACTGTCTGAACAAAGAAAGAAGGAACTTGAAAGATATGCCTCCAGCAAATTTTTTGATTCAGAAAGATACATGGAGCTGCACCCTGAAGCTATGGTACCAAGGCCTAAACAACAAACTTCTTTAGGTACAACTGATGACAGAAGGTCAAAGAAAGAAGCTCTTAATCCTAATAGAGAAATTAAACTTATAAAGAGCAAGGAGAAAGAATAATTCTATAAGGTGACAATCATTCTGATTTCTAATTTCTATCTGAGATAATATATCTGTGATTCTGCTATGTTGTTGTTTATTGTTGCTTTGTATGTTGTTCTTTAATTTCTCCAAATTTTGTAAATAGTAATCCTAACCCAAATAGGGGGAGATTGTTGGAACACCCTATTACTAATTTGGTTCAGGATCACTATGTATTTAGGAAACCTGTTTTTGACCTCATTGTATAGATCTAAAGGTCAATTAGAATTGAGTCTAAGGGTCAGTAGTTAGGTTTGGAAGCTGCCATCAAGACCAAGGTTTTTCAGTTTGGAGACTAAGTCATTTTGTCGAGCTCAGTACGACGAATCGTCGAACTCCAATCGACGATCATTGAGCTCACTTCGACGGATCGTCGAACTCCATTCGACGATCGTTGAGCTCAACTTCAACAAATCGTCGTACTCCATTCGATGATCTGCGAGCTCAGTTCAACGATCTTGACTCCAATATTGATTCTCTATCTCTGAGCTCAGTTCGACGATAGTTGAGCTCAGATCGACGATCTCTGTTGTTGTCTAAGTCCAAATCGCTAAGCTCAGTTCGACGATAGTAGAGCTCAGTTCCACGTTTTTCTGAAGAGCTAAATGATTTTCAAGATTCAAATTCAGAACAGTTAAAGAGTTATTGTGAGCCATTAATTCAGAAGATTTTGTAGCCGTTTTCATTTATTCTGAACCAAGTTTCAAGGGATTATCAAGGAATGTTTCTTTGGACTTTCCCCCAGAAGACAATTGCAATTAAGGAAGTCAATTAATGACAGGCCAACGACTATTCTTGACAGAGGATCATTTTCTGTTCAGAACAAAAGGAATAAAAGATAAGATTTTTGAATCTCTCACAAGAAGCAATCAAGAAGAAGAGAGTGCACAAGAAAAAAAGAAGAACCAAAACTTTTTTGTGGAACAACATCTTTCTCAACAACAATCACTCAGGAGAAAATGAAAGAGAGTTGTAGACATTCTCTGCCTCAAATAGAATTCATACAAGAACACAACCAAGGAGATCAACCAAGTGAAATCTTCAGATCTCTTTTGATTCAAGTGTTCTAGGCCATCATCATTCAAGACTCCAGACACCTAACATTTCAGCTATTGCTGAAATCATAAATTGCTGGAGATCAACTTTCTGAAGGCCTATCACCCTACAGCAAAGCTTTATTTCCTGATCAACTACAGATCTCAGGGGGAGCTTTGACAACATCACTGAATCCACATAGTCTTCTCAGCTGCTCTGAGAAAGAGAAGGCTTCCATCACTCTCTCATCCCCATCTCTGTAAAGGGTTTTTCAAACTCCCTTCAAAAGTTTGTTCTTGGTTTTTGAGCACCTTATCAAAGACTCATTGGTGGCAAGACACCTGATCAAAAAATCTGATTTGGTTTTTGAGCACCTTATCAAAAGCTCATTGGTGCCCAGGACACCTGATCAACTCATCCTGCAGTGGATTCCTACCTAGGGTGGTAGAAGAGTGGATGTACCCAAGTTGGGGGGAACCACTATAGCTCCTTGTGTCTTCTGGTTTCTTATCTTTATTTTTATTTCTGGCTATGATTTGTGATTAGTTTCTTTTGTAGATTGTGATTAGATAACTTCTGTGATTAGATTTAATATTTGCTTCCCTGTTCACTAAGATTACAACAACTGTTGTAAAAAGTTTTTAAGCACCATACTCTATTCACCCCCCCTCTAGAGTATATCAAATCTAGCTTGCACTTTCACTGCCTATATCCCTTTGCAACAAGTCTAGCTTTATTCTTTATGATGATACCATGCTCATCCAACTTGTTCCTAAAGATCCACTTAGTTCCAATAATGTTGTGGTCCTTGGGTTTAGGAACTAGCTCCCAGACCTTGCATCTTTTGAATTGATTCAGCTCCTCTTACATGGCCTCAATCCAATGAGTGTTTAGGATTGCTTCTTCAAACTTCTTTGGCTCAACTTGGGATAGGAAACTTGAGTAAAGAACTGTACTTAGATTCCTGCTCCTTGTTTGCACTCCTTGTTTGGGATCTCCAATTATTTGATTGGCTGGATGATCCTTTAAATGCCTATTTGCTGAAGGCAGCCTGTCTTCAGGTTGTACACCTTCAGCTTCTTCATTCAACTGCACCTCTTGGTCTTCTTCAGCATCAGGAGTATCTTGTACTCCCTCTAGACAGCATTCACCATCTTCCACTTGCTGACTTACAGTAGAACCTTTTGTTAAGGTAAGCTTGTCCATTCTTTCAGTTATACCTGTGGAGCTGCAAACACTACTTGGCAATTCATTGTTAATGAGCCTTGCTTCATCACAAACTGCATGTACTGACTCTTCTACAACTTGAGTAATCAAGTTGTAGACCCTATAAGCCTTACTGTTGTTGCTGTACCCAACAAAAATTCCCTCTTGGGATTTGGCAGCAAACTTGGTTAGATAAGACTTACCATTGTTAAGGATATAGCACTTGCAACCAAAGATCCTGAAATAGAATAGATTTGGTTTTCTGCCCTTCACAATCTCATAGGGGGTCTTCTTGTGGCTCTTGGTGATAGTAGCCCTATTTATTACATGACATGCAGTATTAACTATCTCAGCCCAGAAATATTCTGGGAGAGAAGTGTCACTCAATAGAATTCTACCATCCTCTATCAAGGTTCTATTTTTCCGTTCAGCAATACCATTTTGCTGAGGTGTTCCTGGTGAGGAAAATTCCAAACTCTTCACACAGTTTTGTCATACTTTCAGACTAAAATTCAGTACCATGGTCACTTCTGATTTTGACCACTATATTGTTCAATTCATTCTGAATTTGTTTAACAAAACTATACAAGATACTTGGAGTTTCAGATTTTTTTCCTTAGGAAGAACACCCAGGAATACCTTGAGTAGTCATCAACTACCACAAATGTGTAGACCTTCCTACCTAGGCTGTGAACTGGCATAGGACCAAAAAGATCCATATGCAAGAGGTACAGACACCTCACAGAATCCTTATTATCAAGGCTATGAAAGGTGGATTTGGTCTGCTTGCCCTTTTGACAAGCTGAGCATATCCCAACCTTTATACACTTAACCTGAGGAGCATTCCTCACTAACTCTTTGCTAAAGAGTTGACCAATTGTCTTATAGTTAAGATGAGCTAGTATTTTGTGCCATTTAACACAGTGTGAGACTTTCACATGAGCTACAAGACAAATAGGAGAAACATTGGTCTCAAATACAAAGTCATGACAATAAACATTTCTCTTCCTATATCCTGTCAGAATGATCTTTTGATCACTTGACCTTCTGATATGACAACCATCCTTGACAAATGAGATGTCATATCCTAAATCACTTAGCTGACTTATGCTAATGAGATTATGTTTCAAACCCTTTACATAAGCCACTTGAGTAATTGTAATCAGGTTACTAGAAATGTTACCAAAGCCTTTGATGATCCCTTTTTCTGAACCACCAAAGGTAACTTTAGGCCCATCTTTGATAGATGTATAATCCTTCTACAACCCCCTAGTTCCAGTCATGTGCCTTGAACATCCACTGTCCAAGTACCATATAGGGGAATGACCACTTGGACTCACCTACAAAACAGATTACTTAACCTTAGAACCCAAATACTTCTTGGGTCCTTGGTGCAGGTTAGTTTGACTTTTAACAAAACTACCTGTAGCTCTTCTAGCAGGTAGTTTGCTACTCTCCTTGACACTTGAATTGTGCCAACAGTCTATGGCAAAGTGGGCTATCTTGCCACAACACCAGCACTCAAACCTGTTGTACCTTTATTTAGGTACAACCTTGGCTGAAGTATCTACAACAGGCTTTTTGTTTAGTGCTGGGGCTTTGCCCTTAGACTTGGACCTAGCAGTCCAGGTAGGTTTTGTAAATCCTAATCCAGTCTTACCCTTATGAGTTATAAACTCATCTATCAAGGGTAAAACAGATTTGAGTTTAGAAAAGCTAGCCACAATATCCTTCTCCTTCTGAAGTCTAACCTCCAGATTCGTAATTTGATCATTCTTAAATATAATAGTTCCCATCTAAATAACTGTAATGTTCTTCAGCCTGGCTATTTCATTCAGTTTCTGATCAAACAACTTGTCTGAATCAGCAGCAGCCAATTTAAGACTAGCAATCTACTTTGCCTGATTTTTGGCCAAGGTTTTGCTTTTCTTTAAGGCCTACAACAAGTCCCTATATTCATCAATTAACTGATGAATATCACCTTCAGATTTAGACCCACTCACATCACTTGATGCAGATGTATCTGATTCTGACTCAGTACAAGAAATTGAACTAGAAGAACAATTTTGTACCTTACTTGGTCCAGGCTGATCCTGGATTTTGTCTCCTTCAGATGAGGCCATCAGCCCTTTGCACTGATTGTCCTCATGCTCATAAATTGAATTCATTTACTACACGAACTCATCTTCCTCGTCTTCAGCAAAAAATCCAATATAGGCTTCAACTTCTGAATCTGTTTTTGAAGATAACTGATCAGTCAAACTTTTGTCTTTCTTGGCAACAAAGGGCTTTTCCTTTTTGCCCTTAAACTGTGTCTTCTTTCTATCAGTTGACTCCTTCCTCTTTTTAGGACAGTCAGCCACTACATGTCCCTGTCTATTGCAACAATAGCATATAATTTTTGAGGATGTAGTTTTACTTGGCTTGGACTTTCTTATGTCATTCCTTGATGACTTCGTGTTCTAATAGTATCCATTTTTTGTCTGTGAAGTGGATGGCTTGGACCTCCTCTGCTTCTTCTTCAGAAACTTTTGAAAATGTCTTGTAAAAGCAGCAAACTCTTCATCACTTTCACTGCTATCTGAATTCTTGCTTTCTGACTCATCGGTCTCTCAGCCTCAGCAACTTTTTGAGGTGGAGATGGAGACTTGCTTTTTTATTTCCTAGTGACTTCAGTCTTGAAGGCCACAGCTCTTTCCTTGTGCTCTACTCTAGTAGTCTTCTCTTCCTCCTTTCTAACCATTAACTGCATCGCATAAGATAACAGTTTTCCAAACAATGTTGGAGGAGGTATATCAGCTAATTTGGCTATTTCCCTAATGGCACAAATCTTGGTATCCCAGTCCTTAGTCAGGGATCTTAAGAACTTGTCATTCAGCTTATAGTTGCTGAATTCTCTTCCATAGGACATCAATTCATTTACTATCCTATAGAACTTCTTGTAGCATTCAGTAATGCTATCAGACTTTCCTTGTCTGAAGCATTCATATTCCTGATTTAACAAAGACATCCTATCTTGTCTTACTTCTTCTGATCCCTCCACACAGACAATTAATGTGTCCCACATTTCTTTAGAAGTTTTACAGTGAATTAAATTCTGAAATGTTGCATCATCAATTACACTAACAATAATATTCTGGGCCCTCTTGTCCATAGTGGCCAGAATAATTTCATCTTTAGTCATTTTTGAATAGTCTTTGGGAGTTCTCTGATTTGCATCCAGAATAGATACTTTCATTGGCACATATGGCCCTTCTTTGACAGTAATGTATATTCTTGGGTCAGAGGCTTCCATAAAAAGTCTAACCCTCTCTTTCCAAATGCCAAATATCTCTTTTCTACAGATTGGCAATTTCATGGACCCCAGCTCTTTGTGATTCTCACTAGAACCCATTTTCTTGAATCTTGATTATTCTGAATCTTCCTACAGGATCTTAGTCAGACTGTTATGTCCCTTTTTGAGTAACCTCCCTCTGATACCACTTGAAAGAAATAGTGTCTAATCACCTAGAGGGGGGGGGGGTGAATAGGTGTTCTTTCTCTTTTGACTTTTAAGGCAGATCAATTGTAACTAACTTTAAAGAACTAATGCACTTCTACAGCTATATCAACACATCAATCACAGATACAAACATTCACAGAGTGCACACAGTATTTATAGTGGTTCCCCAAGTTCTGGGTACATCCACTTTCCCCCTTCGCCTACCTAATAGTGTACTAGATTCGGCCAAACTTCTCCACTTCTTCTCAGATCCTCAGATCTTATAACTCAGAACCCCAAACAGGTTCCTACAACTCAGAGTGACCTCACTCCTACAACTCAGGCACAAGTCCTTACCACTATGTCTTCACCAAGACCTACACTCAGGCTAAACAGCCCTACCTCAGCCTTCAATTAAGGCCTACACTCAGAGAATAGAATCTCCTACACTCAGGCACAATAGCACTACCTCAACCTTTATAAAATAGGCTTACAACTCAGATCCCTTAGGATCCTACAGAAAATAAAGTTTATAAAGTGTTTAACCACAACTCTGAAAGAGAAAGATGAGTTGACTGGCTTCTTGATGAGTTCTTGATAGAACTTTGCAGAGATCAACCTCCCTTGGCTTTCTTCAAAGCTTCTTGAATTAGAACACAGTAGGGTTGAGTCTCCTCTAAAGATGATCTTCTATCAACTTCTGTCTTGAGAATCAGATCTCAATCTGATTCTTACTTAGCAGCCTGGTTCAACAGCTGTTCTTCTTAGAAGGAGCTTTCTCTCCAACTTCTTAGATCTTCTCTTGAAGGTCTTCTTCTTTGTTGTGTTGTTTTTTTTAATTCATTGATCATTCCTTCTGTCGAAGGAGAAAGGTCTATAAATAGTCTTCCTCCAAGGTAACCGGCTGATCCGGTTTCTAACAACCTTCTGACAGCTCTGACAATTGCAGTTGACCGGTTGAAATGGCAGCTGTCAAGTCATCCAGTCACTTCTTGAAATCTCTGTCACTGTCTGTAAGTGTCGAGACAGATAGTCTTTATGTGTCGACACAAATAGACCAAGTGTCGACACAAGTACACTAAGTGTCGACACTAGCCTTCATGTTGTCGACACAAATCCTTGTGTTGTTGTAACAGCTTCTCGACACTGCTTCTTCAGAATGTGTCGACACTGATTCTGTGTGTCGACACAAGCCTTCTGTAGAATGTGTCGACACTGATTGAGTGTGTCGACACAAGTACTTCTTCTTCAATACTTAGTTGATTTCTATTGTGTGTCGACACAACTCCTTTGTGTCTACACACCTCCTTGTGTTGAGACTTGCTGAGTGTCGACACATCTCCTTTGTGTCGACACAAGCCTTCATGTGTTGAAATCTCGCTGAGTGTCGACACAACTCCTTTGTGTCGACACTTGCCTTCATGTGTTGAAACCTCGCTGAGTGTCGACACATCTCCTTTGTGTCGACACATGTACTTAAACTTTGTCGAAGTTCGCGGAGTGTCGACATAGCCTTCTGGTGTCGACACTTTTTATGTCGACAAAGTTTCTCTGGGTGTCGACACTGCTTCTAAGTGTCGACACAGATTATGTAGACAATTCTTCACTGTGTGTCGACACTGCCTGTATGTGTCGACACTTTTCTTCTGGTGTCGACTCTGCCTTCCTGGTGTCGACACAATTACTCCAAGTGTCGGCAAAACTTCTCTAGGTGTCGACACAAGCCTTCTTAAGTGTCGACACTTCTCCTCCAGGTGTCGACACATGGACTTAGAAACTTTTCCTGCAATCCTGCAGTTACTTAACCTACACAAGAAAACTCAAAGCACATCAAATACACCTTGATGTATATTATTGAGTAGGGTGAGGCTTCTTCAAATCAGGTACATATATCCCAATATACCCAACAGATTCCATCAGGGAGCTGCTTCACTTGGAGGCCAAGAAAGTAGGAAAGCTCACTCATGCTACTCATCTCAAATTTGGAATGCATGAGGTCAGCAAACCTCTTGCATAATTTGGGATCAGTATACCCAAAGATGATGTCATCCACATATATTTGTACTAACAAAATTTGGTCCTTATGATGTCTAGTGAAAAGAGTTTTATCTATGGTTCCTCTTGTAAATTTATGCTCTAAAAGAAAGCTTGTTAAGGTCTCATACCAAGCTCTTGGATCTTGCTTTAAACCATAGAGATCTTTATGCAATTTAAATACAAAAGGGGGTTGAGTTAGAGAGATAGAAACTGGAGGTTGTTCTACATAAACCTCTTCTTGAAGCACTCCATTCAAAAATGCACTCTTGACATCCATTTGGAAAACTTTGAATCTCCTTTGAGCTACATAGGCAAGGAATATTCTTGTAACACCCCCTATCCGTCACATAGAATATAGCAGTAGGTCCGGCCGGGGCCCGATGCCGTATGCCACAGACAGACCGGGTGGTTACTTATGGAAACCATCCAACCAATCTCAACGTCCTACACAGAGCATTCTAGCGGAAGCAGTTTATAAAAGTTGTAAACAAGAACCCAGCAACAAAGCACGAATGTCCACTAATACAAAAATAGGAATGTTATTACAAAATACTCAAAACAAGCCTTAAGGCCTTACAAAATGTTTCACTTGAATGTTACATGTTTTACAAACCACGGCAGCAGGCCGGTCATACATGAATAAAACAGTAAACATTTCCAAATTAGGCCTTCGAGGGCCGTCTTGGCAAAAAGGGCTTTAGCCCGCTATTGACCGCTTGGTCCAGCTGCACCTGCAAGCAACAAACCACCGCACGGTGGTAAAACAAGGCAACGGTCAGCAATGCTGACCAAATTATAACGATCCCACCCCCAACTCGGGGCGGCGATGCTCCTTCCCTGCATTTCATTAGCATAAGCGAGCAATGTATTACAATAGCCATTTCATCACAGACGTTGGCTCGCACGGCCACACGCCCCGTGCTCTCAGGGCACATTCTCGGTGAACCGGTCGATGTCACGTCAATTAAAGCCATAGACATTCCGGACACACCACCGCCACTTGGACGGCCAAACCTATGAGCAATTTGTCTTCCTGGCCTGGGTCACGACAATTTAAGCCATTGACCGCCGAAGACCCTACTCTATGCCAACGATAAGTGCCACGTGCCTTTAGGTCTCTTTAACTGAATGACATAGAACGGGTACGGTTCCATCTAACCCGTGCTCACATCGCAACGACAATTTAAGCCATTTGTGCGGGTCAAACTTCCGCCGAGTCCCATTTCCATCACAAGTCACATAACCTGGTTATGTTCAAGTTGGCTCTCAAGCCACCAAGTTGGCAAGATTTCGTATCCGCCCAGTTTTCTGGGTGCACCGTTGGGTTAGTCCCCAAGGCTCCCTGCTGCAATCTACCGCGTAGAAAACCCGAAAAACAACCAATAGCACGGAGTCTTCTCCGGGATTATGCAATGCAACATCACCGATCCAGACTAACATGTCCGGGTAGGCTTCACACATCATGCCTATGTCCGTTCTCGCATACGGACTCTACACAACGGGGACTTCACATATCTACCCGAAGGAACGCCTCCAACTCTCCGCATACTCGCGAGAGCGGGCTTCCTATGCTAAGAAAGAGAGATACTCATGCTCAAGATGAGGATCGTTACCCTTGAGTTCCTCTTTGGCACCATTGAAAAGTAATCGGATGGAAAACACCGCACTAGCGTTGCCTCCGTCGATCCGGAGTCGGCTTGCGATTCGGAGTTATGAAGCTCCTCCAATGGCGGATCTAGCTCCTTCTTCTTCCCTTAGCTCTCCTCTCTCTCCAAGGATTTAGAAAGAGAACAAGTGAAGAAAAGTAAGGGTTTTCTAAGTCAAAACCCGGGTATATCCCTTCAGGAACAACCCCCAGCCGTTGGATCTTCAGTCAAAGAAATGAACGGCTTCGATTCGGGACTGAAATGCCCAATCTGGGCCGAACACGGCCTGGCACACGCCCGTGTCCAGGGCCGTGTGCCGCATTCGCCGTCAAAATCGAATCTCCTGGAACCTCACACGGGTAACGCACACGCCCGTGTTCGAGCTGACACGCCCGTGTTCCACCTGACACGGCCGTGTAGCCGGCCGTGTACCCCATGATTTTTCCCCATTTTCAACCCGAGCACTACACGGGTTCTAGGACACGCCTGTGTCCTTACCCGTGTTACCTTGACACGCCTGGACCCCAGGCCGTGTACACGGGACATTTCGTCGAGGGAAGATCGACGACTTGATGACACGGCCTTGGACACGCCCGTGTCCTAGGCCGTGTGCCGTGTCTTGACGATCGTCGAGCGAATCTCGACGACTCCCCGGGACGATCGTCGACACGGGTCGACACGCCCTGCGACACGCCCGTGTCACAGGGCGTGTGCCCACTCTCGATGAATCGTCGAGTAAAACTCGACGACTTCGCGGCTAAGTGTCGACACGGGCTTGACACGCCCTGGGACATGCCCGTATCCCAGGCCGTGTGCCTGCTGCCAGAACCCAAACAGGCCCAAAACGTCCCCCTTTTTCTCCTTTGAGTTTCGGGGCATTACAACTCTCCCCCTCTTAAAAGAATTTCGCCCACGAAATTAAGTAAAGGAAAGACATGTACAAAACCAAAATTTGTACCTGAGCGGAACAACTCCGGATACTCGTCAAGCATAGTCTGCTCTCGCTCCCAAGAGAGCTCGTCACGACCGCAATTGTCCCACCGGACCTTGACCATCCTGATCTCTTTATTGCGTAGCCGCTTGACCTCCGAGTCCTCGATCTGCACGGGCTTGACCTTTGTCGTTAGCCCATTATCCACCGGCACCTGATCAACCGCGATCACTTGCGTAGGCTCTTGCACCGCCTTCCGAAGCACCGAAATGTGGAATACATCGTGTAAACCACTAAGCTCCACTGAAAGCTTCAACCGATAGGCCGCTTCACCAACTTGCTCCAGAACCTCAAACGGTCCAAGGTACCTCGGGCTTAGCTTTTTCAATCGCCGCACCCGCGAGACACCCTTGAACGGCTTGATCTTTAAGTATACATAATCGCCCACAGCGAACTCCACATTCCTGTGCTTGGCATTATAGTACTTTTCTTGCCGGTCCTGAGCGATAAGCAACCTCTCCCGAATGGTTCTCACCAAAGAAGTAGCATCATCCACTTCCGATCGCTTATACAACTTTGACTCACCCGTTTCTAACCAAGACAACGACGTGCGACATTTTCTACCATATAGGGCCTCGAAAGGCGCCATCTGAATACTCGCTTGGTAGCTATTGTTGTATGCGAACTCCACCAAATAAAGGTGGTCTTCCCACTGCTTTCCAAAATCTAAGACACACATGCGGAGCATGTCTTCCATGGTTCTATTGACCCTCTCGGTCTGCCCATCCGTTTGCGGATGGATGGCTGTGCTGAACTTCAACTTAGTTCCCAACATTCGTTGCACTAGCCTCCAATCATTGGACGTGAACCGCCCATCTCGGTCACTCATGATGCTGCGGGGCACACCATGAAGCCGTACTATGTTATCCACATATAGCTTTGCCAGCTTCTCCACCGGATCATCCTTCCTATGCTGAATAAAATGCGACACCTTCGTTAAACGATCAACAACCGCCCAAATGGCGTCGTTTCCCTTCTGTGACCTTGGCAAACCGTGCACAAAGTCCATAGAGATGTCGTCAAATTTCCACTCCGGAATAGGCAAGGACTTAAGAAATCCTCCCGGCTTTTGGCACTCCGCCTTTACCAAGGCGCAGGTTTGGCATTTCGCTACGTATAGCGCCACATCCTTTTTCAAACCCGGCCACCAAAACAGTTTCTTCACATCACGGTACATCTTCGTGCTCCCCGGGTGAATCGAGTACTTGGTATGGTGCGCCTCGTACAACAACTCCACCCGTAAATTGCCCACACTTGGGACGCACAGACGACCGTCTTTCCAAAGCAATCCGTCCTCCACGACGAATTGGGAATTTGACCTATCCAGAGCCTCTACCATGAACTGCTTCAGCACTTGATTGTCTATCCACACAAACAATCTCCAACGCCTCCAACTCTCGCACCAACCGCTCATCATGCACTGATAGCCAATTGGCTTGAGCTGGGGCTCGGCGACTCAACGCGTCCGCGACCGCATTCCCTTTGCCAGGCACATAGTGGATCTTAAATGTATAGTCCGCCAGGAACTCCATCCATCTACGTTGCCGCATATTCAGATCCTTCTGATCAATTAGATACTTTAGGCTCTTGTGATCGGTGTAGATATCAATCTTCACACCGTACAAATAGTGTCTCCACAGCTTCAAGGCAAAAATCACGGCCGCTAACTCCAAGTCATGGACCGGATAATTCCTCTCATGCACTTTTAGCTGTCTCGAGCCATAAGCTATCACGCTTCCGTGTTGCAGTAGCACGCAACCCAAACCGCTGCCTGAAGCATCGATATATATCTCATAGCCTTCGGTTCCACATGGCGAACTCAGCACAGGCGCCGTGGTCAACCGACACTTCAACTCCTCGAAAGCTCGCGCGCACTCCGGCGTCCAAACGAACTTATGCTCCTTCCTCGTCAAAGTAGTGAGAGGTAACGCTATCCGCGAGAAGTTCTCTACGAAGCGCCTATAATAGCCGGCAAGCCCCAAAAAGCTCCGGACTTCTGCTACCGTAGCAAGCTCAGGCCACTCCCGTATCGCAACAATCTTCGCCGGATCCACAGCAATACCCTCTCCACTCACTCTATGATCGAGGAACGCTACTGAGGATAGCCAAAACTCGCACTTCGAGAACTTGGCATACAACTGATTTCTCCTTAGCATCTCCAACACCAAATGAAGATGCTTGAAGTGATCTTCCTCACTTTGCGAGTACACCAAAATATCGTCGATGAAGACGATCACGAAATGGTCCAAGTACTCCCTGAACGTCCTGTTCATCAAATCCATGAACACTGGCGGCGCATTTGTCAGCCCAAACGGCATGACCGTAAACTCATAATGCCAGTATCTCGTACTAAACGTTGTCTTCGGGATATCACTCTCCCTTATTCGCAGCTGATAGTACCCAGCCTTGAGATCTAACTTCGTGTACACCGTCGACCCGACTAACTGATCAAAGAGATCATCAATCCGGGGGATCGGGTACTTGTTCTTCTCCGTCAGCTTGTTTAATTCCCGATAATCAATACATAGCCTCAAGCTTCCGTCCTTCTTATTAACAAAGAGGACCGGTGCGCTCCAAGGCGAAGAACTCGGGCGCACATACCCTTGATCCAACAACTCTTGCAGTTGAACTTTCAGCTCTGCCATTTCCTTAGGCGCTAGCCGATACGGAGATCGTGACACAGGTTTTGCACCTGGCACTAGCTCGATCGTAAAATCTATCTCCCGCTGAGGCGGGGCTCTAGGAAGATCTGCGAGGAACACATCAGGGTATTCCGATACCACTGAAATACAATCCAACGCGGGCTTCGACTTTGCAACCTCCACTAGTGTAAAGAATAGTTCTGCTCCAGCACGAACCGCCTTCACCACCTGAAGAGCAGACATCAACATCTTTCTCGACCCCTTTAAGCCTGTAAAAGTCGTCTCACGACTTGCTCCCAGCTTAACCCCCTTGCTACCGCAATCTATATGGGCCTGCTGCTCCGAGAGCCAGTCCATGCCAAATATGACGTCGAACTCCACTAACGGAAGTAAAGACGCCCGCAGGTCGAACTCCTGCTCCCCAATACGAGTCTTAACATCGCAGATCCTATCCGCTCGCATCGAACACCCGTTGGGCAACAAAACATCCAACTTATCCTTCGCCATCGAAGAAGGGACTCCGATGCGTGATATAAATCCTTCGGTCAAGAAAGAGTGTGAAGCTCCCGTATCGAAGAGTGCTCGTGCCGGATTTTCACAAATCAATACAAATCCTAAACAAGCAGTGGTAAGGTAACATGCATATAACAAGTATTTAAAGAAATTGACTTGCTATAAATTAAACCGTACCTGTCACCACATCAGCTTGTTTGATGGCCTCCTGTTGGCCAAGATTATAGACCCTTGGTTGGGCCGGAGCATAGTGGGATGCGGTCGACTCCACCACCTTTCCCTTCTCTTCATAAGTAGCTCTTGGCTTTCTCTAGGACTTAGGACGTCCGCTCCAACAGTCACGGGCGAAATGCCCCGTCTTTCCACATGTAAAACACGCGCCCGGGGTCCGACTCGTAGTCGCCCCAGAAGCACCAGAAGGAGCTGGACCCGAAGTCCTATGCTTCTTGAAAGCCCTCTGATAGCCGGCCTTTGAAGTAGTCGGCACTTTCAATTCAGATTTCCTCTCACCCAAGCTTTTCTTTGCTTGTACGTTCTTCATGTCCTTCTCCAAGGACCGGGCAGTATTGACCAAGGTTAAGAAACCCTGCGTCATCGGCCCCGAGAGTAGTAATCTCAACTCATCCCTCAAGCCTTCATAGAAGCGATTAGTCTTGCGCTCCTCATCCACGATGGTGGAGCTAGCATAACGACTCAGACGAGTAAACTCGTGGAGATATTCATCCACGCTCCTCTCACCCTGTACCAACTTCAGGAACTCATTCTCCAACGCTATCTTCTGCGTCGAAGGGAGGTATCTAGCCAAAAATAATCTCGAGAACTCCTCCATCGAGACATCACCAAGTTGCCTACCTCTCAGTAAGTGCAGCTCCAATCCTTCCCACCACATCCTCGCTTCACCGTCCAAAAGGAATGTAGCGATGGTGGTCATTTGCCACTCCTCCGTCTCCGTCGCTGTCATGACTCTCTTCACCCTGGAGAGCCAGTCTTCAGCCTGAGATGGGGTTCCCAACCCCGAGAATAACAGAGGGTTAAAGATCATAGGTGCTTTAACTGCCTCTCAGTTGCCCTCCTTGGCACCACCGGTTCCAAAAACACTTGCTCCACCCTCCTCGGCTCAGCCTCTTGAAGAGGTACTTGCTCCATCACAGGATCGGGCTGTTGTGTTTGCCTTCCAGGCTGCACATTTATCACGGCCAACACCGCTTCAGCCACCAATCGAATATTCTCAGCCGACAGAGGTGTTGCGGGAGCAACATCCGGTGCACTACTAGCCTCAGAAAATCGGCGTTCTGATGGCCCAACACCACTTCTGGTCACCTATAGTGGTACAAAACACCGTTAAGCGACCACATAATATTGCAAACAGCAATTATAGGAACACGCAGGTTCCTCAAACACGAGTATTTTCATTCCTAAGTGAATATTCATGGGTTCTTTTACCATTATAACGATGACGCACACAATGTGCTCACCACCGGTTAAATTGAATTCGCCCACGAATTCACTTTAAGCCCGACCAAAACCAGTAGTCTGATACCAAATTGTAACACCCCCTATCCGTCACATAGCATATAGCAGTTGGTCCGGCCGGGGCCCGACGCCGTATGCCACAGACAGACCGGGTGGTTACTTATGGAAACCATCCAACCAATCTCAACGTCCTACACAGAGCATTCTAGCGGAAGCAGTTTATAAAAGTTGTAAACAAGAACCCACCATCAAAGCACGAATGTCCACTAATACAAAAATAGGAATGTTATTACAAAATACTCAAAACAAGCCTTAAGGCCTTACAAAATGTTTCACTTGAATGTTACATTTTTTACAAACCACGGCACGCAGGCCGGTCATACATGAATAAAACAGTAAACATTTCCAAATTAGGCCTTCGAGGGACGGCTTCGCAAAAAGGGCTTTAGCCCGCTATTGACCGCTTGGTCCAGCTGCACCTGCAAGCAAGAAACCACCGCACGGTGGTAAAACAAGGCAACGGTCAGCAATGCTGACCAAATTATAACGATCCCGCCCCCAACTCGGGGCGGCGATGCTCCTTCCCTGCATTTCATTAGCATAAGCGAGCAATGTATTACAATAGCCATTTCATCACAGACGTTGGCTCGCACGGTCACACGCCCCGTGCTCTCAGGGCACATTCTCGGTGAACCGGTCGATGTCACGTCAATTAAAGCCATAGACATTCCGGACTCACCACCGCCACTTGGACGGCCAAATCTATGAGCAATTTGTCTTCCTGGCCTGGGTCACGACAATTTAAGCCATTGATCGCCGAAGACCCTACTCTATGCCAACGATAAGTGCCACGTGCCTTTAGGTCTCTTTAACCGAACGACATTGAACGGGTACGGTTCCATCTAACCCGTGCTCACATCGCAACGACAATTTAAGCCATTTGCACGGGTCAAACTTCCGGCGAGTCCCATTTCCATCACAAGTCACATAACCTGGTTATGTTCAAGTTGGCTCTCAAGCCACCAAGTTGGCAAGATTTCGTATCCGCCCAGTTTTTCGGGTGTACCTTTGGGTTAGTCCCCAAGGCTCCCTGCTGCAATCTACCGCGTAGAAAACCCGAAAAACAACCAATAGCACGGAGTCTTCTCCGGCATTATACAATGCAACATCACCGATCCAGACTAACATGTTCGGGTAGGCTTCACACATCATGCCTATGTCCGTTCTCGCATATGAACTCTACACAATGGGGACTTCACATATCTACCCGAAGGAACGCCTCCAACTCTCCGCAAACTCGCGAGAGCGGGCTTCCTATGCTAAGAAAGAGAGATACTCATGCTCAAGATGAGGATCGTTACCCTTGAGTTCCTCTTTGGCTCCATTGAAAAGTAATCGGATGGAAAACACCGCACTAGAGTTGCCTCCGTGGATCCGGAGTCGGCTTGCGATTCGGAGCTCCGAAGCTCCTCCAATGGCGGATCTAGCTCCTTCTTCTTCCCTTAGCTCTCCTCTCTCTCCAAGGATTTAGAAAGAGAACAAGTGAAGAAAAGTAAGGGTTTTCTAAGTCAAAACCCGGGAATATCCCTTCAGGAACAACCCCCAGCCGTTGGATCTTCAGTCAAAGAAATGAACGGCTTCGATTCGGGACTGAAATGCCCAATCTGGGCCGAAAACGGCCTGGCACACGCCCGTGTCCAGGGCCGTGTGCCGCATTCGCCGTCAAAATTGAATCTCCTGGAACCTCACACTGGTAACACACACGCCCGTGTTCGAGCTGACACGCCCGTGTTCCACCTGACACGGCCGTGTAGCCGGCCGTGTACCCCATGATTTTTCCCCATTTTCAACCCGAGCACTGCACGGGTTCTAGGACACGCCCGTGTCCTTAACCGTGTCACCTTGACACGCCTGGACCCCAGGCCGTGTACACGGGACATTTCGTCAAGGGAAGATCGACGACTTGATGACACGGCCTTGGACACGCCCGTGTCCTAGGCCGTGTGCCGTGTCTCGACGATCGTCGAGCGAATCTTGACGACTCCCCGGGACGATCGTCGACACGGGTCGACACGCCCTGCGACACGCCCGTGTCGCAGGCCGTGTGCCCACTCTCGACGAATCATCGAGTAAAACTCGACGACTTCGCGGCTAAGTGTCGACACGGGCTTGACACGCCCTGGGACACGCCCGTGTCCCAGGCCGTGTGCCTGCTGCTAGAACCCAAACTGACCCAAAACGTCCCCCTTTTTCTCCTTTGAGTTTCGGGGCGTTATAATTCTTATGGCCTCTAACCTTGCAACAGGGGCAAAGGTTTGGTCATACTCAATTCCTTCCTCTTTCCTGTAGCCTTGAGCAACAAGCCTAGCCTTGTTTCTCACAATGTTTCCTTGAGCATCTAGCTTGTTCCTATAGACCCATTTGGTTCCAATAACTGGGTAATTATGAGGTCTTGGAATCAAATCCCAAAGTCTACATCTCTCAAGCTGATTTAGTTTCTCTTGCATTGCAATGATCTAGTGGGGATCTTGCTCAGCTTCATGGATGTAGAGAGGTTCAATCTGAGAGAGAAAACAAGCATGCATCAAGTCTTGGTTGAGTTGATGCCTTGTCTATACACCTGCTGAAATGTATCCAATCACTTGAGATCTGGGGTGATCTCTATGTGTGACAAGATCCGTAGGTGGAGTTTGTTCAGCAATAGCTTCTATATTTAATTCCTCTTGAGGAATGTTATTAGCTGTTGAGGGAAGTTCAACCATTTTCACTTGAATTTTTTCTTCACTGTCTTCAGCAACCTGTGGAGAAGGATGGGTTGACACCTCTTGAGTAAGGTTTAGTCCATCCATAGACTCACACAGTTGTGGAACCTGCAAACAGCTATTGGTAGAAATCTCTTTCTCCTTATAAGACATGTTAGCTTCATCAAAAGATGCATGGACTGATTATTCAATTTTAAGAGATGATTTATTAAAAACCCTATAGGCCTTGCTTACTTGGGAGTATCCTAGAAAAATCCCTTCTTCAGCCTTAGCCTCAAACTTTCTAATGTATCTCTTGTTGTTTGTGTGAATATAGCATATGCAACCAAAAACTTTAAAATATATGATTTTAGGTTTCTTCCCTTTAAGTAATTCATAGGGGGTCTTATTTTTCAGCTTATGTATAAGGCTTCTATTCAGGACATAGTTAACAGTGTTTACAGCTTCTGCCCAGAAGGATGGAGGCGTGTAAGCATCTGCCAATAATGTGCCTGTAGATTCAATGAGTGTCCTGTTTTTCCTTTCAGCAACCCCATTTTGTTGGGGAGTTCTAGGAGTTGAGAAGCACTGTCTGATACCTTCTTTCTCACAGAACTCATGCATAAGAAGAGAATCAAACTCTGTGCCATGATCACTTCTGATCAATGCAACATGAGTATAGAACTCAATCTGTGTGGTCCTGAGAAAATCTGTAAGAACCTTTAATGTATCTGACTTAGTTCTCAGAAAGGCTACCCAACTGAATCTGGAGAAGTCATCAATAATTACTAAAGTATAAGACTCCCTCCTAGGCTTTGTAATGCAATGGGTCCAAATAGGTCCACATGAAGCAGATACAAAATCCTAGGTGAATCACTCTTATTAATGGATTTGAAGCTAGTTTTAGTTTGCTTTCTTAATTGACAAGCCCTGCATAGGTTTTCCTTCTTGTAGGGGACAGAAGGTAAACCTCTAACAAGGTTGTCTTTAGATAACCTAGCTATATTTTTAAGGTTTACGTGGCCTAATCTTTTATGCCACAACTCATTTTGGTTACTAATGATATTGAGTAAACAAACATCAGATTTGGCAGAAATAAAGTCTACTAGATATATGTTATCTTGTCTAATTCCAATTAAAATAGTTTTGTTTTCATTATCAATAATAGAACAGGAGGTAGAGTTAAAGTGTACATGATAACCTTCATCACATAATTGGCTTATGGATATTAGGTTATGTTTGAGTCCTCTTACATGTGTTATTCTCTTGAAGGTAACTGTTCCAATCTTTACTGCTCCATATCCTTCCTACTGGCCACTATTTGAATCACCAAAAATCACCTTTGGTCCTAGCTTGGACTTGTAATTGGATAGATTTGCCTTGCTGCCTGTCATATGCTTGGAGCAACCACTGTCCAAGTACCAGGTCTGACTCACCCTTGGACAGCTCTTCACCTGTACCTGTAATGAAAAACAAAACTCAATTGTTCTTGATCCAGGTTACCTTGGGTCCTTTATCTGGTTGAAAAGAAAAGCTGGAGATAACTGACAAAGTAGGTTGAGATTTGTAACCTAAGGGGTGATATCCCCTAGGTGGAATAACTCAATCAGCTACTGGATTGAATGGTTTATTAGCTGGCTTAGAATTTCTATAAGAGAAATGATTTATGTTTGGTCCTTCTAGGTTTGACGAATTTCTGTAAGTTCGTCGACCAGAGTTCGACGAATAGGGATGAGATCGTCGATCTCTGCTCAGAGAATGACAATAGTCATTTTCTGGGCCACAAGTTCGTCGACCTCTGCTCGACGAACTATACAAAGTTTGTCGATCGCAGTTAGACGAATTGTTATAACTGAAGTTTGCGTTCAGCGTTCGTCGATCTAGGTTCGACGAACGGCCCTTATTTCGTCGATCTGAGTTCGACGAATGCTGCTGAACCTTGTTTTTATTAGTTGTTTTCTGATTTCTATTTCTCTTATCTATGGGTTTTAGATTGTTTTCAGATATTGGTTTGTCTATTATCTTTTCTATTCCCTCAGCAGAAATAAATTTAATGGGTGTGGTAAGAATATTTTTCTTAATTATGGGGGGCAAACCTGATGATGCACCCAAGCCCAGCTTGCCGTTTAATCTGCCATTTACTGTGCTTGTTATGTCCATCAGCTTGAGACTTCTCCCATTAAGAGATTGCTCAAGTTGTTTGGCCTCACATAAATCAGATTTTAATTTAACTATCTGTTCATTTGCTAAGGTTAGTTGATCTTTTAGTTTAATATTTTCTGAGTTAACAGATTCAAGATTTCCTATTCTTTCTCTAAGGTTTTTTATTTCTTTTTCTGAATTAATTAAATCTAAACACATAGTTTTGAATTCAATTTTAAAAGAATCAGAATTGAAATTAAAACTAGAAAGAACCTGATCTGCCTCTGACTCTGAGGCTGCTTCTTCTTCAGATTCACCTTCTGATCCTGAATAGCTCCTGGAGGCATCAATTGCCATAAGGCAAACCTCCTTAGATCTTGCTTCTTCTTCTTCTTCTTCACTGTCTATTACAAAGGTATGACCTCCTGCCTTGATGATTTCTTTCTAAAATCCTTTCTAGCCATCTTATAGAATCTTTTTGCAAAGAGGCTCATGAGTTCTTCATTTGATGTTGAGGTCTCACTTTCCTCAGATTCCTTGAAGGCTATACTGTGATCCTTTCTCACTAGAGTTGTTGCTTTCTATTCATCTGCTTCTCTTGATTTGATCAACTGCTCATAAGACTTTAATTTGCCTAGCAGAGATTCAGTGGATATCTCATTTAGGCTTATGGCTTATTTGATAGGCCAGATTCTTGAATCCCAAGAGCTAGGGAAGCACATCAAGATTTTGTCATTCACCTCTGTCAGGGTGATGTCTTTATCCAAGGTTTTAAGCTCATTGATGATTGAGCTCAACCTATTGTACATTTCAGCCACTGATTCAGCCTCATCCTTCTTAAAATTCTCATACAGGGATATGAGATTTGATCTCCTGTCTTTCCTTTCATCTGCTGAACCAGCTACCATTTGGTTGAGGGAATCCCAAATGGCCTTGGCTGCGGTACACTCAGCCACCTTCTGAAATATGTCATCTGACATTGTCTGAGCCAAGATGTTTATTGCTTTTGCATCTGTAATTTTGGCTTTCTTGTATGCATCATTATTCTCTAGAGGAGGTACTACAGTCATGTTGGTAGAGGTGCTTGTAGAAGCTGAATGTGGTGGAGGTACTCCTATCAAGATGGAAGCAAAAATACCTTCATCAATAGAGTTCATATATAGTTTGATTCTTGCCTTCCAGATGGCAAACCTATTAAGATTACATACTGGAGGTCTGATGCTTGCATAATCTTTGTTTTGATTCATTTCTGTGAAGAAATAAATCTAATAACAAAAACAAAACAATCAGATCTAACAAGAGGGATCTTTATGGTTCAGGTGTTAGCCTGTACAACCAATTAACCTCTCAAGGTGTGGTAGATTAACCAACCTCGCTTTGATACCAATTGAAAGTGCAGGTTAGATCTGAAATACTCTAGAGGGGGGGGGGTGAATAGAGTATTGTGCTCTCTACAAAATTTTTTTACAACTTTTGCTGTAATCCTAAGTGAACAGATTAGCAAATAAAATAATAAGCACAACAACCTAGTGAATCACAGAGCACAGCCAAAACAAAAGAAAAAAGGCAACCGGACGACACAAGAAATTTATAGTGGTTCCCCAACCTGGGTACATCCACTCTTCTACCACCATGGTTGGAATCCACTCAGGTTTTTTATCAGGTGCCTGACACCAATGAGCTTTTGTTCAGGTGCTCAAAAACCAAAACCTCAAGTCTTTTGGAGGGAGACTTGCAACCAGGAATAATTTTGATGGGAATTAAAACCCTGTACAGAGAATAAAAAAGGGATGATGGTGTCTTCTCTTTCTCAATAACAACTGAGAAGACTTGTGGATTGATTTCAGCAGATTGCTCCCCTTGAGATCTTGAATGGATCGGGAAAACTGGAGCACTGCTTCAGGGTGACAGGTCTTCAAAGAACTGGATTGTCTTGACCAGAGATTGCTTCAGGAACTTCTTTGACAGATAGAGATTGTTGTCCTTCTGAAGTTATCCTGGAGGATTGAAGGAAGAAGACTCTTGATAGTGATTTAATGTTCTATTTCTTCTTGATGTTCTCTAGCTTAGGCTGGTTGCAGTATGAAAACTATTTATTTCTATAAGATAGTTCTTGAGTACTATATCTGTTTGTGTGTCTGTAGTACTGCTTAATCCTTTCCTTTCTGACTTGAGACTAACTGAAGAACATTCAAAATTTGAATGTTTGAGCAGTAAATACAGTCGGCCTGGGAAGGAAGCGGCAATCAATGATTTCCCTAACTGTCCCATGGAAAAACGGCATGTGATAATCCATGATCAATGCTCATTCCAACGGTAACATTCCGAGAAGATTGAGCATTAATTACGCAGGATTCCTCGCCAAGAACAGGGACGGAAAACTGTAGAAGACATAATCCGGAATCGCCTAACGAAGAACAAGAATCGTCGAGCTGAGTTCACAGTTTGTCGAGCTGAGCTGATGAGTTCGTCGACCAGACAATAGCAATTGGTCTTCAAGGGAAACTTGTCAATTCTGCTAAAATATTCGTCGAACTGACAATCTTCATTCGTCGAGCTGAGATCAAAAATCGTCGACCGAAGAATGATTGTGGACTTAGAATCTAAGAAGTCTTTGACTGAGAAGGATTCAAATCGTCGACCAGAAATCGTCGAGCAGAGTACTGAATTCGTCGACCTGAGAAGTTGTGAACTTGAGGTCCAAGTTCGTCGAGCTCAGATTCTTGTTCGTCGACCAAAGCCTGAAGCTGAACTTAGAAAAATCTGGAGTTACCCTGACTTTTGTTTGTTGAAATATCTCAGTCTTTGTGGAACAGAGAACAAAGATCGTCGAGCTCAGCACAAAGAAATGTCTCAAGATCGTCGAGCTCAGAACGCCTTTCGTCGACCTGAGTTCGACGAACGTCGAAATCATTTGACTTAGTCTGGAAATCTTCTAAGTCCTGAGTCTCTGCTAGTTTGGAGGATGGCTGGTCTATCTGAAGTTGACTCTAAGGACTTGGCCTAGACTGTAGGACACAAATTTGACCCTGGCTATACATGTTGGGTCACATCCTAATGTAGTGAACCTAGCCCAAATCAACTAGGGATCCAACACCGCGGATATACTCCAATCCTCCGCGACATGTGCAGGATAGCAAGTCCGCCAAAGCTTCATAAAGGCCGGACGACAACACTAGTCCTCCTTGTCGCCAAAGTCCAAGCCAGCACCATTGCTTCACCAAGGCCGGACAACAACACCAGTCCGCCTTATCGCCAAAGGCCAAGCCAGCACCATTGCTTCACCAAGGCCAGACACATCGCCTGTCCGCCTTGTCGCCAAGGGCCAAGCCAAGACCGCCACAGCCAGACTCTGCAATAGCAGTCCGCCTATCTGCGGACACAGCTCCAGTCTGCTTATCCCGAGCCAACATCCTCACCACCAAGGTAAAAACTGGACTCAGTAGACACAGCTCCAGTCTGCTTATACTGCGGATACCTCTAGTCCGCATATCCCGCAGATTACTCCAGTCCGCATATCGTGAGTCCACAACCATGCCAGCAAGGCAGCTGTCTGACTCAGCGGAACCATCTCCAGTCCGCACGCAGTTGCTGACGCAATCTCCAGTCCGCTTTGTCCAAGCTCGCAACCAAGGCACACGACACTACTACCGAGCTTAGCGGACTGAGTAGCAATCCGCGATCCACTACGTGATCTCCCCGAGCTGAGCCAAACATGGACTTAATTCAGAACCAACCAAGTCCACACCACTGGCCACAAGGGCCAGTCCGTACTTACTAGCAGACACTGGATCCAGTCCGCCTACCCCAGCGACCTCCAGCAACTGTCCGCACTGACTGGCGATCTCCGCGACTTCCACTTGCCACATCACCAGAGCAAGACCAAGGTTTCTGCCAAGTCGGTCTGCCAAGATCCAGTTCTTCAGTCCGCTTCTTGCCGGACTCCGAGGATAGAGTCACTATCTGCCTGGTTACCTTCTAGGATCCAACTGCTTGTAGAGCATAAGCCGGCCTGGCAAACCGCTGCTGCTGTTTGCTTAGTCAGCGTGAACAAACCGCCTAGGCCACCATAGAATAAGCCGTCTGCACCAGCACCACTGACCTGGTTGTCCGCCAACCCTATCCGCGTAGTCCGCGCGGATAGGTTTCCCAAGTCCTCCATTCACTGACTTTCACTTCTCAATTTTCAACACTCCCGCTTGAAGTGAGAAGTGGTGAATAACTCCAAAAGCTCCCGTAACCATGCACCTGGTCCCTCTGATAGAGCCTACGAGAAGATGTCCAAAACATAGTCCTCGCCCTGCATATCATGGACCATGAGGGATCTCACCAGCATCTCCCGAAAGAAGCCATGCTTCTCTCTACCTTCTTCTTCAGCTTCGACCTCCACTCGTTCATCACAGGAGTATCACCAACAACCTTGGGCACTGGGGACCAAGCCTCGCTACCTCTGAGAGTAATCACCTCCGCAGCTCTGTTGTCAACCACCTCCTTGATTTTAGTGGGGTCATCATATCTAGAAGGTACTCGCTCGACCTGAGGGCTTGCAAGGAAACATGGGACAAGCTCGTTGTGTTCCCTTCGTTATATCGAGATGGTGGGTGACTGATCCTCTTCGATCTCCGAAGAACTTGATCATGGCTAACCATCTCCGCTCCTCCTCCTGAACCAGCTCCGTTCCCGGACAATCCCGGAACAATGCTCCCCTTGCTTCCTGAACAAGACGCCACCTCACTGGAACCAGGAGTACCTGGAGCAACGGTCCCCCTGCTACCTGAAATAGAAGCCTCCGCTCTTGAACAAAAACTACCTGAAACATCGCTCCCCCTGCTTCTCGAACCAGAAGCCTCCGTCTTCGAGCCAGAAGCACCTGGAGCATCGCTCCCCCTGATTCCTGACCCTAATGCCTTTGCCCCGGAGCTATAACAACCTGGAGCTCTTGGTTACTCAGGAAGCTCTAACTAAACCTTAGCAGCAGCCTCCTTTAGCCCACCATCTGACCTGCACATCTCTAGCTCCACATATGAGCTATCCCAATACGACGTCAAGTCATCGAAGACAACGTCTCTCGACACGATGAGCCTCTTCGTCGCAGGATCCATACACCTCCATCTTCTCCTCTGCTCATCATACCAAACAAAGACTAGCTTCGTCTTGAGAGCATCCGGAGCGTGTACGTAGCAGGTAGATCCAAACTCCCGTAGGTGTATCACACTGGCCCTCACCTCAAACATCAGCTCATATGGAGTCTTCACGTTGATCGGACTAAAAGGCATCCGTTTGATGACATGTACCGCACAGGCCATCCCTTTTGCCCAAAAAGCCTTAGGAAAGCCTTTGCACTGAAGCCAACACTTGCAGGTCTCCGTCAACAGACGAATCATCCGAACTGCAACACCACCTTGCTGTGAAGTATGTCCACAAGAAAGCTCCCTTCAGATCCCATGCTTCCTACAAAAGTTTTTGAACTCGGTTGAGCCGAACTCACCACCGATTCTTATCCTCAACTTCTTGATCCGCAGGCCAAGCTTGCCTTCTACAAGCTTCTTGAAATCCACAAACAAGCGAAACATGTTCGACTTCTCCTTCATGAAGTATACCCAAGTATACCTCGAATAGTCATCAACCAATATCAGCATGAACCTGCTGCCTCCAAGACTGGCAGTGACTGTCGGTCCCACCAGAGCACAATAGACAACTTCCAAAGGTGCTTTACATCTGAACTGTGCCTTATCAACCGTAAAGAGATAAGCTTCACCATGTTGACATCCCTCACATCCTTTACCATCGCCATAGTATGACAATCTAGGCAAGCCTCTCACGAGTCTTTTGTCCGCCATTGCTTTGAGCTTGTCCATCAATACATGCACCAGTCTTTCATGCCAAATAGCTGCACTATCACTGGCCTTCATCTGATCTGCACCAGAACTTGTTGATGACACAACTAAGTTCTTCTCCTTTCTTCCAACATAAGCTATGTTCGCCGAGAGCAAGACAACCTTGCACTCCTTACTGAGATGACCCTGCTGCTTGCATCTATAGCACCTTGGTCCTTCCGTCCTCTTCCCATCACGCCTAGGAGAAACACTCTTCTCTTGCTGATATGAAGTAGAAGGACCATCCTCTCCACCAACCTTCACCTCCTTCCTGAACAACCCTTCAAGGGAAGTCCAAACCTCCGCAGCTGACCGACATCCACTGATGTGGTCCAAGAGCACCGATGAGATCACCCACTTGAGAATAGACTCTGATTTTGCATTTGTCTCCTTACAAGCTCTCATCTCTTCAGCATTGCCAGCAGTAGCCTCTTGCCTTTCTACTCCGCACACCACCTCCCAAAGGTCCTCGCGAAGAAGAAAGCTCTCCATACAAGACTTCCACCTAATAAAGTTTGTCTATGTAAGTTCAATTCCAAGACCACTTGCATCTTACGCTGCCATTGTTCGACCACTGCTTCCCTCTTCACAAGAGCAACAACCACTTCAGTTGATCACTGCTTATCCACTCCAAACCAGCTCTGATACCATGTTGAATTTTCACAGACCTTGGAGTTAGCAGGGATTATCTCAACTTAAGTCAGTCACAAGCAGAAAAACATGCAGCAACAAGAGTCTTTATTGATTAACAACAATCTTCTTTACAAAGCGAGAAATACATGGCGAGACATGCTTCACCAAAATCAACACAGGGAAAGCAGAGACAATTACAAAGATAAGACAACACAAGCCGCACACGCTCAACACCAAGCCGCTGGTCTACTGCTATGGAGTCCGCAAAATCTGCCAGGTCGTCGGACCGCAAACCAAGCCTCGCGGACTACACTTTATTACAATGCTGAGCTCTAGCCGACGATCTGCAAGGCGCCTAACCGCGAGTTCTCCTAGCCGCCAGACCGCACAAGCTGCGATGCCGAACTGAATAGTCCTCCTGAAGCAGGCGACTTATTGAACCCCGAACCAAGTTGCCAAAGAGAAGACTGTCTGGTCGATGTCCGCGACCTGCTGTTTACCTCCTGTTGCTTAACCACAGAGTCTGCACTGTCCCTGACCACAATCAGAGCCAAGTCCTGGACTTCCAACGCTATCCGCATAACCTGCACAGCACAACCCGGTCAACTCAATCAAACCGCGCGGACAAAAAATTCCAATCCGCAGCAACTGTGACGGGCTCACTTACTGTTCATTCATGCATTTTTGGTTCTCTATTCCTGATGTGACATGGGTCCTATTTATAAGCACTATGAGGAGTGTGTTCACCGCCCTTATCGATAGGATTACCGCCACATCCCGCAGCAAGACGTCTCCACAAAATCGCGGATATACTCCAGTCCGCCTCGACCTGCGCAGGATAGCCAGTCCGCCAATGCTTCACCAAGGCCGGACAGCAATACCAGTACGCCTTGTCGCCAAAGGCCATGCCAGCACTATTGCTTCACCAAGGCCGGACAGCAACAATAGTCCACCTTGTCGCCAAAGACCAATCCAGAGCCATTGCTTCACCAAGGACGGACACATCTCTAGTCCGCCTTGTCGCCGAGGGCCAAGCCAAGATTGCCACAGATAGACTCTGCAATAGCAGTCCGCCTATCCGCGGACACAGCTCCAGTCCGCTTATCCCGAGCCAACAGACTCGCCACCAAGGCAACAGCAGGAATCAGCGGACACATCACCACTCAACTTATACTCCGGATACCTCCAATTCGTATATCCCGCATACTGCTCCAGTCTGCATATCCTGAGTCCACGACCATGCCAGCAAGGCAGCTGTCAGACTCAGCGGACCCAACTCTAGTCCGAATTAAGTTGCGGACGCAATCTCCAGTCCGCTTCCTCCAAGCTCGCAACTGTAAAAGCCAAACAGAAACATGTAAAAACCGAACAGAAATAAACCGGAAGTGGTTTAACTGAAACTTTATTATCCAAAAAAGGTATCTATTATAAAGATATGACCTCCCTTATATAGAATGGAGGATAGAGGAGAGAAAACAAATAAGAGATGTGGGACTAAAAAATTACAGGACACAAGCGGACTATACAGACACAAACCACACAAGTCGTGCAATTAGACAGAATGGCTAACCGCTCGGCTACTACCACAGAGAGAGAGATTGCCATGGGAGAATGCTAGACCGCCCGGTCTCCAAGTCGCCATAGACAAACCGCTAGACCGCTTGGACATCAGACCACAACATACAGCAACCAAACCGCTGAAGAGTAAAAGCAAAACCGCGCGGTCATCAACCCGCCAAGCCAGACCGCCAGACCACCCGGTCACCAACTTCAACACTCACCCTCAAGCCGGAGCATATATATCGATCATGCCTATCTTGTCACAAATATGAAGAAGCGAGGCAGATAAGTAAAGAAGGGAGGAGGAACAAGATTCCAGGTACCCCGCTCCGTGAGGGTCGCCATTTCCTCATCCATGGCCATCTTCCAGTGAGGAATAACAAGGGCCTCCTGGTAGGAACGAGGTGTGGCATTGGCGGAGATAGCTAGCGCAAAGGCCCGATGAGAAGAGGTAAGATGATCATATGAAACAATAGCAGCAAGGGGGTGTAGGGTACACATCCGCACCCCTTTTCGAAGAGCTACAGGAAGGTCCAGGTCGGCGGCGCCCTCGGCATCCAGAGCATCCGTGGTAGAGAGAGCGGGCCTGGGAGGAGAGAGCGACGGTGGTGGAGATGAGGGAGACGGTGGCGGAGAAGTGGGAGAGAGAGGCGGAGGTAGAGGATGGGACGGGGACGGTGTAGGGGTTGTTATCGCAGTAGGAGATGAGGGAATGAAGGGAATAGAAGGAGAATCAGAAGCTGGGGGAAGAGGAGAGGAAGCTGGGGGAAGAGAAGAGGAGTCATCCGAGAAGTAGGAGGCATTCTCGAAGAAGGTAACGTCAGCGGAGACGAACTGCTGACGAAGAATGGGGTTAAAGCAACAGTAGCCTTTCTGAGTGGTGGAGTACCCCAGAAAGACACATTTGGTGGAGCGAGGGGATAGCTTATCACGGGTGGCTCCTTTCCCAGATACGTGATTTTTCCTCTTTCTTCCAAAAAGACGGTGCATAGGGCTTTTCTTCTTCCTTCTCGTCTGAACATAGAGAACAACATACATAGGGCAATAATACAGTAAAGATACAAGAAGCACTGACCCTTGACCAGATAAATTACAGCAAGTTGAAGAAGAAGAAGAACATACCTTTGAATCAAGAGTCTTCTTCCTGCTTCATCTCAGTATTCTTCAAAGGACAACAAACACTCTATCTGTCAAGAAACTCCTGGATACCTGCTGGTCAAGGCTGAAATATTGAAGGCCTACTCACCCTGCAGCAAGGCTCAAATCTTCCTGAGTTCAATATCTCAGGGGGAGCTTTTGCTAACATCATATATCCACTAAGTCTTCTCAGTTGTATTTTGAGAAAGAGAAGACATAATCACTCTCTCATCCCCCACTGTAAAAAGGGTTCTTTAACTCCCTTTAAAAGTTATTCTTGGTTGTAAGTCTCCTGATCAAAAGACTTGGGTTGGTTTTTGAGCACCGGATCAAAAGCTCGTTGGTGGCAGTCACCAGATCAAAAACATAAGTGGATTCCTACCATGGTGGTAGAAGAGTCGATGTACCCAGGTTGGGGAACCACTATAAAATTCTTATGTTGTCTGGTTGCACTTTTCTTTTATTCTTGATATGGCTGTGCTAGCTAGGTTGCTGTGTTTGTGATATTTGGTTTTGCTGTGCATGTGATAGTGCTAGATTAATTTATCTTAGGTATATTTTTATTTACTGCAAAAAGTATTAAAGTTTTCAAGATACTCTAGTCAACCCCCCCCCCTCCCCCTCTAGAGTATTTTAGATCTAATCCTTAATTTCAATTGGTATCAGAGCAAGGTTCGTTTGGTTGTACAAGTTAACCCTTGAACTAAAAGATCTTGTGTTAGATCTGACTTTTACTTCTATTATGTTTATATTCACAGCATGACATAGAACAAAGACTATACAAGCACCAGACCTCCAGTGTGCAACCTAAATAAGTTTGCCATCTAGAAGGCAAAAATAAAATTATATATGAATTCTATTGATGAGGATATCTACAATTCCATCTTGACAGGTTCTCCTCAACCAGCTGCATCCACATCAACTTCCAGCACATATGTAGTTCCACCAACTGAGTGGACTGAAGCATAAAAGAAAGCCAAGGTTGCTGATGCCAAGACCATGAACATTCTGGCCCAAATAATGTCAGATGACATTTTTCAAGGAGTGGCTGAATGCACATCAGTTAAGGCCATTTGGGACTCTCTCAACCAAATGGTTGCTGGATAAACTGATGAGAGGAAAGATAGAAGATCCAATCTCATATCCCAATATGAGAACTTCAAGAAGAAGGAAGCAGAATCTGTTGCAGATATGTACAACAGGCTGAGCTCAATCATCAATGAGCTGAAGAACTTGGATAAGGACATCACCCTCACTGAGGTGAATGATAAAATCCTTATGTGCTTCTCAAGCTCATAGGATTCAATGATCTGGCCAATCAAGAAGGCCAGAAGATTAATTGAGATTTCCACAGAATCTCTTTTGGGAAAGCTCAAGTCCTATGAGCAGATAATCAAGTCCAGAGAAGAAGCTGAACAAAGGACTCCTCCACCAGCAAGGAAGGAACACAACCTGGCATTCAAGGCTGTTGAAGAATCTGAAGCCTCAACAGTCAATGAAGAGTTGATGAGTCTCTTTTCCAAGAGATTTTATAAAATGACAAGAAAAGATTTCAGAAGAAAGTCATCCATGTAGGATGACAAGCCAAGGTATGACAAAACCCCTACTAAAGAGGTAGTTTGCTTTGGCTGTAGGAAACCTAGACACTTCATCTCAGAGTGTCCAGAAAATCAAAAGAAAGAAAGAAGAAGAGAGAAGGATTCAAGAAGACAACAAAGCAGCAGGCCTTCCTCCAGAAAATATAAAAGGAAGGAGAAAGGCTTTGTAGCTGAATCCTGGAGTGAAACTGAAGATGAATCCACATCCTCAGCTCCAGTGAAGAAGAAGTAGAGGCAAGGGCCAAGGAAGTTTGTCTCATGGCTATTGATGTCTCTAGAAGTCAATCAGATGAAGAAGATGCATCTGACAATGAAGAAGCTTCTGAATCAGAAGCTGATCAGGTATTGTCCTCTTTTGAATATAATTCTGATAATTTCAAAATTGAATTTAAGTCTATGTGCATTGACTTAAAAAATATGAAAATAAAATCAAAGCACTTAGAGAAAAATTAGCTAATCAAGAAACTCTGATTGCTGAAAACATCAAGTTAAAGGAAGAACTTACACTAGCTAATGAACAAATTATTGCTTTAAAAACTGAACTATGTGAGGCCAAACAACTTGAGGAATCTCTCAATGGGAGAAGCCTTGAGCTGATGGACATCACAAGCACAGTCAATGCCAGACTTAATGGCAAACTAGGCTTGGGTGCATCATGAAATTTGCCCCCTATTCTCAAGAAGAACATATTATCAGCCCCCATCAGATATGTTACAGCTAAGGGTAAAGGAGTAATGAACAACATCCAAACCACAGAAGAAGTAACTATCTTTAAAAATCATAATAACAGAAACCAGAAAACCATAGGTAAAAACAAAGTTCAGCAGATTTCGTCAAACTCAGATCGACAAAATGTGGCCAGTTCGTCGAACTCAAATCGACGAACACTGAACGCAAATTTATATAATAATCATTCGTCTTACTGCGATCGACAAACTGTATATGGTTCGTCGAGCAGAGATCGATGAACTTGGGGCACAGAAAATGAACATGTTCATTCTCTAAGCAGAGATCGACGATCTCATCCCGTTTTGTCGAACTCTGGTAGACGAACTCACAATATTTCGTCGAACCCAGAAAAACTTAATAGAAGTCATAACTTTAACAGTAACTCTAATAAATCTAGGAAACCTTTTAATACAGTGGCTGATTGGATAATTCCTCCTAGAAGATATCACCCCTTAGGTTATAAATGACAACCTGAATTTTCTGTAATATCAAGCTTTTCTTGTTAACAATATAAAGGACCCAAGGTAACCTGGGTCAAGAACAACTAACTATTTTCATTGTAGGAAAAGAGTTGTCCAGCTGTTAATCAACAATGGTATCTGGACAGTGGTTTCTCCAAGCACATGACTGGCAGCAAGGACAACTTACATAATTACAAGTCCAAGCTGGGACCAAAGGTAATCTTTGGTAATTCAAAGTGTGGCTAGTCTGAAGGTATGGAGAAGTAAAGATTGGAGCAGTCACTTTCAAGAAAGTGACATATTTAAGTGGACTCAAGCATAACCTCATCTCCGTAAGCCAACTATGTGATAAAGGTTATAAGGTACACTTCAACTCAAAATCCTGTATTATTTCTAATAAAGAAAAACAAAAAGTTTTAATTGGAAATAGACAAGGAAACATATACTCAGTTGATTTTCATTCTGCACCTTCAGACATTTGTCTACTTAATTTAGTTAGCAATCAAAATGAATTATGACATAAAAGACTAGGACATGTAAACATCAAAAATATTGCTAGGCTATCTAAAGACAGCCTTGTAAGAGGCTTACCTTCTGGTTCATACAAGAAGGAAGGCCTTTGCAGGGCTTGTCAACTAGGCAAGCAAACTAAATCTAGTTTTAAATTAGTTAATAAAAGTGATTCGCCTAGGATTTTGTACTTGCTACGCATAGACCTATTTGGACTCATTGCTGTACAAAGCGTAGGAGGGAAATCCTATACAATAGTCATTGTAGATGACTTCTCAAGATTCACTTGAGTGTTCTTTCTGAGATCTAAGTCAGATACCTTTAAGGTTCTTATAGGTTTTCTCAGAACCATATAGATTGAGTACTCTACTTATATTGCATTGATCTGAAGTGATCATGGTATAGAGTTTAAGTCTCTTCTTATGCATGAGTTCTGTGAGAAGGAAAGTATCAGACACTGCTTCTCAGCTCCTAGAACTCCACAACAAAATGGGGTAGCCAAAAGGAAGAATAGAACATTGATTGAAGCTGTAGGCACATTACTTGCAGATGCTTATATGCCACTATCCTTTTGGGCAGAGGCTGTAAGCACAACAAATTATGTAATGAACAGAAGTTTGATACATAAACTTAAGAATATGACTCCCTATGAATTACTTAAAGGGAAGAAACCTAAAATCACTTACTTTAAAATATTTGGATGTGTATGTTATATACATAATAATAATAAGAAATATATTAGAAAGTTTGAAGCTAAGCTGAAGAGAGAATTTTTTTAGGATATTCCCAAGTAAGCAAAACTTATAGGGTGTTTAATAAATCATCTTTAAAAATTGAAAAATCTATTCATGTCACTTTTGATGAGGCTAACATATCATACAAGGAGAAAGAAATTTCTACCAATTGCACTTTGCAGGTACCTCACTTGTGTGAGAAAATGGGTGAATTAAACCTTCCACAAGAAGCTATAGCACCCTCTCCTCCACAAGTTATTGAAGACAGTGAAGAAGAATCTTTGGAAGAGGCTAAACCTCATTCAACAGCAAACTTAATTCCACAAGAGGAATTAATTTCAAATGTTATTGCTGAACCAACTCCACCCACTGATCTTGTCACACTAAGGGATCACCCTAGATCCCAAGTGATTGGATACATAACAGTAGGTGTACAGACAAGGCACCAACTCAACCAAGATGTGATGCATGCCTGTTTTCTCTCTCAAGTTAAACCTCAATCCATAAATGATGCTGAGCAAGATCCCCACTGGATCATTGTAATGCAAGAGGAACTCAACTAATTTGAGAGATGTAGAGTTTGGGATTTAGTTCCAAGACCCAAAAACTACCCAGTCATTGGAACTAAATGGGTATACATAAACAAACTTGATGCCCATGGTGTAATTGTGAGTAACAAGGCTAGGCTTGTTGCTCAGGGATATAGGAAAGAAAAAGGTATAGACTATGATCAAACCTTTGCACCAGTTTCAAGGTTAGAAGCAATCAAAATATTCCTTGCCTATGCTGTATACAAAAAGTTCAAAGTTTATCAGATGGATGTAAAGAGTGCCTTCCTGATTGGAGTATTGAAAGAAGAGCTTTATGTTGAACAACCTGCAGGTTATGTCTCTCCAACTCATCCCTCATATGTTTTTAGATTGCATAAAGCTCTTTATGGTTTAAAGCAAGCTCCAAAAGCTTGTTATGATACCCTAGCTAGCTTTCTGATAGAGCATAAATTCACTAGAGGCATAGTAGATAAAACATTGTTCACTAGACACCATAAGGATCAAACTTTGTTAGTACAAATATATGTAGATGACATTATATTTGGGTTTACTGATTCCAAACTATGCAAGAGGTTTTCTGACCTAATGTATTCAAAGTTTGAAATGAGTAGCATGGGTGAGCTCTCCTACTTCCTTGATCTCCAACTGAAGCAGCTACCTGATGCCATCTTCATCTTCTAGGCTAAATATGCTAAAGAGCTTCTTAAAAAGTGGGATGGCTGATGCCTAAGAAAAGAAAACACCTATGACTACTAATGTTGTAATAGACACTGATGAACATGGGAACCCAGTTGATCAGAAACTATATGGGGGCATTGTTGGGTCCTTATTTTATCTTACAGCTAGCAGTCCTGATATAATGTTTGTCACATGTATTTGTGCTAGGTTCCAAGTGAACCCTAAAGAATATCACCTAGTTTTTCTAAAATGAATTTTGAGATATATAAAGAGTTGTCTTAGTGTAGGCCTTTGGTATCCTACTGAGTCAGAATTTGATTTAACTGGATATTCAGATGCTGACTTTGCTGGATGAAGGGTTAATAGGAAAAGTACCTCAGGAACTTGCCAGTTCCTAGGTATGAGATTAGTGACTTGATTCTACAAGAAACAATTATCTGTGTCCACATCAACTACTGAAGCAGAATACATTGCAACTGGCAGTTGCTGTCCTCAGATGTTGTGGATTCAAAACCAACTCCTAGAATATGGTTTCAACTTAAATAATTCAACTCTACTATGTGATAACACAAGTGCTATATCCATAGCATAAAATCCATTCCATCACAGTGGGACTAAACATATAGACATTAGGCATCATTTCATTAGAGAGTGTATACACAAAAACAAAATCAAACATATCTATATCTACACTGATCTAAAACGAGCAAATATGTTCACCAAACCCTTGGATGAAAGGAATCAGTTGTTCTTTATAAATCAGTTGATCATGATCAATGGAGAAGCTTTGATTTAACTTCTATCTGCACTCGACGAATTCTTCAAAGTTTGTCGAATGAAGCTCGACGAACTGGGAAAATTTCTTGAGATATTCGTCGAACAGAGATCGACGAACTCTATGTGAGTGAAGTTATTTTCGTCGAACAGAGATTGACAAATCTGCTTCTGAAAACTTTCATCGAACGGAGCTCGACAAAATGTTTTCAAATCTTCAGACTGAGCTCAACGAATTATTTAACTACTAATTATTTCGTCGATCTCAGATCGAAGAATTATTTATTTTTCGTGGAACGGAGTTTGTCGATTCATATTCTGAAAAATCTTATATCTAGGTTTTCTTCGACCTCCGTCCCGCGCTTTCATTTACCTTGCACTTGATATTTGTTTTTCTCTTGCAGGTGAACTAATGGCATTTCCAGCGGGCAGTCTTGCAGCGATGAAATTTGATACAGGATTTGATGTAGACTTTGAATGATTTCAACACTCAGACCCAATATTCTTGGATATTCTGAAACTGCTTGAAGATCAGCAGTTGAAGAATCTTATGTCCACTAGGATCAAGATAGCTGGCACTGAGATCAGAGAGTGGGTCTACACTTCTTCCACCACCGATGAGAACACCATGACAAGGACAATATTGGGTAATACAGTTTCTCTCACCCCCTACTGTGCTGACTGAAATTTTTGGATTAAACAATAGTACAGAATAATTAGAGATTGAAAATGAAGAGTTTGATGAGATGCTGAGTATGATGGGTTATTCTGGAGAAACCCCTAACAAACTACTGAAGAAACACCTCTCTGCTGAATACAAATTTCTAGCAGATATTGTGGGGAAAGTACTACTGGGCAAACACAGTGCCCATGATTACATCACCAGGCACCAAATCTTGATAATGTGTGCTATGGTGAACAAGAAACAAGTGAACTAGGCTCCGATTATGTTTGAATTAATCAAGAAAAAAGAACACAAAGAAAGAGGTTTGTTTTGGAAGAATTTTGGGAATCTTCCTGAAATAAAAGGCTGCTGAATCCTTGGTCACCCCGACCGTATTCTTAAATGCCTCCAAAAGGCTCACCCGTGCCCTCTTTGGCAGGTGGGGAAGGAACATAACCAAGCCCTCTAAGGCTTCTTCCTCTTCCTCAAGGCCTTTTGAGAGCACTAGGGCCTATCAAGCAACTTTCCAACCTGCTAAAGCTATCCCTCCTCCATTCCCTCACCTCCAGCCATCCAAACTCAACCTCAGCTGGCATAGCAACTCCCCTCACAAGTTCCCTCATAGTCCCTACTCCCACACCTCCATCCTCCCCAATACATACATCCTCAACACATATTCACTTTCATACCTCATCTCCCTCCTAATATGGTACACATATTCCCTCAACCACTCGTACTACGTCTCCCTATGGTACACCAACTACCTCCCCACCTTACTCTCCCTTACCCCACCATTTGGCTAACATCCCATCCTTCACTCTTCCTATATCTACTCTTCATACTTCTTCCTCTCTAGCTGCTCACATGATATATTCTTTACCTCCTCCTTCACTGACATCTTCCTTCCCTCCCTCTGTTTCCACTGACATACCCTCTACATTCCTCCCTCTGGACCCCTCCATCATTCCACCTCTCATTACACTTCTCACTCCCCTCCTCAAAACCCTTATAGCAGAGGCTATTACACCTCTTGCTTCCTCTATATCCTCTCTTGCTGCTCACATATCTACTCTCTCTGCTCTGCCATCTTTATTAAGGGGCCCGGATCCAGTTACCACTGAAACCAGATAGGGGGAGATGCTCTATGAAGAAATAGCAGCAGAAGTAGCAACAGCAGCAACAACAACAGAAAAAGAAGCAGCAGAAAAAGAAGAAACAGTAGATGTAGATGCTGATGATTTAATTGATTTCATTAATTTTATTGAGTCTAATATGGACCTGGATGAGCAAGTTCCAGAGGAAATAAATTCTGTTGGTGATTTTATGATAAATCCCACAGTTGATCTGATGAATTTGTTGAAAGTTTTTGATACAGTTTATTTGAGTGAACTTCCAAAGTATAATACAAAGCCATCCTTGGCTATTGTCCCTTATACATCTCCCATAAGCCCCAAGGTTGCCAAGCAACTAAAGGCCAGTTTTGCTATAACAGAGGCTCCAGCCATTCCATCTCCACCAAAAGATGCTCCCCTCACTACTTCATCTACACCCAGAGCTGATCCCGTCACTGTTGCATCCCCTCCTGCTCCAACTTTTGTCATGGATGATTCCCCAATGCCTGATTTAGATGAACTGATCATGACTGACATAGAAGAATAAAATAAATCAGTTGTTGAAAGCACTGATATGCACAGCTCTCCTGCTCCAGTCTAGCTCCTTCTCTAGTTCTTTATCCAGCTCCTACTTAGGCTAAAAAGCCCATTGATAAATCTGCACTAAAAGCTATTGATGCTTTGTATGATGCTCCTTAAGACTCTGATGATGAGGATGATGATGAAGAGGACACTGATGATGAGCCTAGGAAAAAGAAAGTCTCCAAGAATAGAAAAGCTCCTCCACCTCCTGCTCCAAAACCAAATCCAGCAAATGACACTCCATATTTTATACTGCAGAAAATCACACCTTATAAGGGAATACCACCATGAATGTGGCTGTCCAAGAAACAACAAAAAGAAAGAAAGAAAAGCCGGAAGTACTCCCCTCCTCCTTAGAGATATAGAAAGGACCCTCCTCCTCCTCATCCACCTGTTGTTAGTTTTCAAGTTCTTTGACTCAGAGGACTACCAAGTTTCAAACCAATCAGAGACATCAGGGTAGGTCCTCTTATTCTTTAGGAAGCAGCCAACAGAGGCATTATTCATCAGGAAAATAGCAATAACAACATTAACATCAATTGCAACAGCATCAAAAACATCAACAACAACAAATATCTGAACATAAAGAAGCTGGAAGCCCAAAAGGACCTGCCTCCCCTACTATACCCTTTGAAGATCCAGAGACAGCTACAACTGCAAGGATGGCCAGGTTCTAGGAACTAGTTGGCCTATCTATGATTAATAAAGCAAAAGCCGAAGGAAAGGATCCTTCTCAATATTCAACCATGTCCAAATACAGGAAGGAGGAACTTAACAGGTTTGTTAAAGCTAATAAATTCTTTAATGTTGATAATTATATGAAACTGCATCTAGAAGTTGTAGTGCCAATGACTACCTCCCTTAATATCATTGGAGCTGCTGACATGACAATGATAAAGACACAAGCAGCTAATCCAAACAGGGAGATCAATTTTACTCAGCCAGGTGAAAAAGCTAAAGAGGAGAAGCATAAGGAGCCCAAGAAGAAATAAACTTTAAACTATTTAAGTATCTTTGATTATTTTAAAACTGTCTATTTTTATTCTGATACAAAGCTCTCTGTATATATATATCTGATGCATATGTTAAAATTCCTGCCAGATATATTTTTCTTGCTTTGTTATTAATGTAAGTCTGTAATTAGTGACCTTACCCAAATAGTGGGAGATTGTTGGATCCCTAATTGGATTTGAGCTAGGTTCACTAAACTAGGATGTTTGACCCAACATGTATAACTAGGGTCATGTTTGCTTCTTAGAGTCTACGCCATGTCCTTAGAGTCAACACTACATGGACCAGCCATCAGCAGACTACAGAAGACTCAAGACTTAGAGAAATTTAAAAGATTCAGAAAATGAGTTCGACGTTCGTCGAACTCAGGTCGACGAAAGTTGTGCTCAGCTCGACGAACTCAGAGAAACTTCTCTGAACTGAGCTCGAAGAACTTGGTTCTCAGGTCGACAATTTATGGACACTATACATCAACATTCTAAGTCCAGAATTCATCTCCCTGAACTCCAGTCGGCGAAGTTAGAATATCAGCTCGATGAACTTGGATCTTAAGTTGATGATTTCTGGATCATCTACTTCAACACTTTAAGACTAGAAACACTTAAATATTCTAAGTCCAGAATCATACTTCAATCAACGAATTCATGATCTCAGTTCGACGAACTTGGACCACAACATTGACAAGCTTTTATCAAGTAGCAGTTATCAGTTCTCAGCTCAACGAAATTAATTCTCAGGTCGATGATTTCTGGACACTTCACTTCAACATTCGAAAGTCTAAGAATCATTTCTCAGAACACTAGTCGACGAAGTCAGAATCTCAGCTCGACGATCTTGATGCACAGAGTTGGCAAGGTTCTAGAGAAAGCAGTTATCTATTCTCAGGTCGACGATCTTGGATCTCTATTCGACGAACAACTATTATCAGGTAGACGAACGTGATTTCTCTGCTCGATGAACTCTGGACCCAGTTCGACGAATTCTGCTCTTCACTCGATGATTTTTGTTTTGTTCCAGATATGGACTTTTACTCTCCTCTATCCCTTAATTTATTGTGATAATTCCACAGTTATCAATGCTTAACATTCTTTGAATATTACCATCAGACGCAGCATTGATTATGGACATCATCAGGATTATAGCTTGTCATTTTTCAATGAGACAGTTGGGGAAATCAATCAATGCAAATATTCTCCAGGCCGTCAGCATTGAATGAAGGAAGAAATTCAAAATTTAGAAGGAAGATTTCATGGAAAATATAAAAAGGATTTTTCCTCTTTCTTCCAAAAAGACAGTGCATAGGGCTTTTCTTCTTCCTTCTCGTTTGAACACAGAGAACAACATACACATGACAATAATATAGTAAAGATACAAGAAGCCCTAGCCGTTGACCAAAGAAATTACCGTAAGCTGAAGAAGAAGAAGAACATACATTTAAATCAAGTGTCTTCTTACTGCTTCATCTCAGGATTCTTCAAAGTACAACAAACAGTCTATCTGTCAAGAAGCTCCTAGATACCTGTTGGTCAAGGCTGAAATATTGAAGGCCTACTGACCCTGCAGCAAGGCTCAAATCTTCCTGAGTTCAAAATCTCAGGGTGAGCTTTTGCTAACATCATATATCCACTAAGTCTTCTCAGTTGTATTTTGAGAAAGAGAAGACATAATCACTCTCTCATCCCCCACTGTAAAAAGGGTTCTTTAACTCCCTTCAAAATTTATTCTTGGTTGCAAGTCTCCTGATCAAAAGAATTGTGTTGGTTTTGAGCACCTGATCAAAAGCTCATTGGTCGCAGTCACCTGATCAAAAACATGAGTGGATTTCTACCATTGTGGTAGAAGAGTAGATGTACCCAGGTTGGAGAACCACTATAAAATTCTTGGGTTTCTGGTTGCACTTTTTCTTTTGTTCTTGTTGTGGCTGTGCTAGCTAGGTTGCTGTGTTTGTGATATTTTGTTTTATTGTGCATGTGATAGTGCTAGATTAATTTATCTTATGTATGTTTTTATTTACAGCAAAACGTATTTAAGTTTTCAAGATACTCTATTCCCCCCCCCCCCCCTCTAGAGTATTTCAGATCTAACCCTTACTTTCAAGATGCATGAAAACTACTAGAAAATAAAAGGGCAGCACCTCCCCTCTCACTCCAAAACTGGTTTGGACATAAGGAGGGTCTGAATTTATAGAAAACTTTGCGGGTCAGTCACGCCCCCCTGTCACGCCCGGGTAGGGCATGTCAGCGGCGTGTCATGAATGGGTTATCATCGAGAGCTGAATTCTGACAAAAATCATCATTTCTTTTGTACGTCGGTGGACACACCCACGGTCGCGCCCGTGTGGGGTGGTCGTGTAAGGCAAATCAAGCTTAAATCATTGGTCGGAAATCCATCAAACATCGGAAATTGCGGAGCATGCCTGGGGCCACACCCATGTAGGGGGGGCGTGTCAGTACTGTTGACGTATAGCAACGGGAAATCTTTAAATGCGGTAGCAGACTTCGGGAAGAGGGTGACATGCCCGGTGACACTTTCATTGTGGGTATGTAAGGGGGGCGTGTCAGGGGTTTTGCTCGGGATTTGGGTTCAGGCAGCAACCTTCCTCGGGATCGGGTTACACGCTCGGTGACACGCCCATGGAGGGCGTGTAAGGGGGGCGTGTAAGGTCATTTTGGCCGAAATCTTTAGAAAACCTGCAAAAAGAGAAAACATTAGTGGTATTTAAAATATTTACAAAACGAGGTCAAAATAACACTTTACAAACATGATTTCTATATTAAAAACTAATAATTACCCTAGTGGTTTAAACTACAAAACGTACTATCAAATTCCCTCAAGCTTAAGCTTTGCTTGTCCCCAAGCAAAAATATAAAAACTAGTTAACATAAAAGTGACTAATCAGGAAAATTCTAATTATGCTAACATAAGTACCATGCAAAATTCTAAGTAAGGAGAAGGTGAAACGTAAACCTAAAAAATTTATTTAAATATGATTTAACAATTTATAAGCTTTACTAACATAAAATAAATCATCCAAAAATTTAACAAAATCATTTAAATAAATTTAAGCAAAGCAACAAAATGAAAAAACGCATTGAGTTGTTAATAGATCCAAGAGACACATTATAACTAAATCAATCAAATAACAAAAATCTAAATTTAAATCAAAAACTATACAATTTTACTTTCCTTCTTTACCTAGGTAATAAATAAAAATTAAAAGCATGAATGAAAAGGACTTTTTAAGACTGAAACGTTTGGTTTAGGCATATAATTAGGAATGGAATTCAAAGATAAATGTGAAAGCTTAAAATCACACTAAACCAAAACAAAAAGTTTCAAAAAATTTCATCATAAATAAATTTTTTTTTATTTTTTTTTTCATTTTCTTTTCTTTCTTTTTTATATTTTTCTTTTTTTCAAAACAAAATAAAGGCCATAAATAATTTTTTTCATTTTGAAATTGGCGAAACAAAAGTAAATTCTTCTTTTGAGCATACTTTTTCAAAAAGTTTTCGAAATCAAAACACAAAAACAACCTAATCATAATCATGAAAAATTTTAATAAAACTCAAAAAGGTTAGTGTGATTAGATATGTTGGAAAAAATTAGCTTTAGTGAAAATGAAATGATAAGTGTAGCTAATCAATTGAAATCAGAAAAAGGCTCAAAAGCGCCTAACTATGAATAAAAATTTTTAGGTTGGCAAGAAGGCTCAAACGAAAACAAAAATGACCTAAATCATTTTCATACTTCTAATATTTATCTAAATCATAGTTTTGAAAAATTTCAAAAAGCAACTCCTAGATAATAAAAGAAAATTAATGAAATTATCCTGAAAATAGAAATAATAAGCGACTTGGATCATTTACATCTACTACGCTAATCAAAAGTTGACATTTCAAAAAATATTCAAAATGAAAAGGAAAATGGTGGATGAAAGATTTTCGAGAAAATAAAGAAAATAAAAAACAAAAACCATAATAAAATGCGAGTTTTAGAAAAATGTTTCACATTAACATGCTACCGTGAATTAGAAACACAGCAAGGCCAACATTTTACTTGTGAAACATAATTAAAAAGAATGATTAGAATGATTATAATTGGCTAAGTTATTTATATGGATTTTTGAGAAAATAAATCAAAAGCAAGGGGTACTATAAAATACAAAAATTCGTTTGAACTATTAAAGTAAAAAACAAATAGTATATAAATAATTTTTTTTTGATTTTGAAATATTATTTTTGGATTTTTAAGATATTCTACTTTTTTTTTGTATTTTTAAGATATATAAAAAAATTTTCAATTTTATTTTATTTAAAAGAAACAAAATAAAGACAAGAGAAGGAGGAAATCCTCCCCCAAGCTTAAAATAGACATTGTCCTCAATGGAGAAAGGAGGGGTATGAGAGAGAGAATTTAAACAGAAATGAAAGTACAGAATTGAAAAATAGGTACTTCCCCGGATTTATGTTCCGCGAATGTTGATTGATGTCGCTCCCCAAATCTTGCATTCTTGATCTTCATTAAATGTCTTCTATGGACTTCGTGATGGACTCAACAATGTTGGAGTAGGTGATCCCAGAGTCTTCAGCTTATCAGAGCCGTCCGAGGAAAAAAGTGTAAAATAAAGAAAACAGAAAAATAACTTGCGTTGCCTCCCAAGAGCGTCCTTTGTTTAAAAATGTCATTTGAGCTCGACGCAACAAAATAATATTGTCCAAAAAGAATTTGTCCAAAATATTATTTAGAGTTTTTAACAAAAATAAAAAAGTCCGAAGATACTTAGAGTTCGGATCATGCATAATAAAATTAATACAGTTTAGAATGACATCACAACAGAAATAAAGTTTAAGACGTTGACCGTTCACTTTGAACTCACCCTTATCAGGGTGTGAAATTAAAATCGTGCCATACGAAAAAACTGATTTAACAGTAAATGGCACAGACCATCGTGATTTTTACTTCCCCAGAAATAAACATAATCATGAGTTATATAAAAGGACTTGGTCGCCCGGTTTGAAGGTTTTTGGGTGCCTTAAGTGTTTGTCGTGAAAATGTTTCGTCCGCTCTTTATAAAATTTGTTATTTTCGTAAGCGTAAGAGCACCACTCGTCGAGTTCGTTAAGTTGAAATTTTCTAAGGTCAGCAACAGAGTGGGGGTCGAAATTTAAAAACCTTAAGGCCCAAAAAGCACGGTGTTTTAATTCTACCGATAAATGACACGATTTTCCATAGACTAATCGATATGGCGTACAACCGATGGTGGTTTTGTACGCTGTACGGTAGGCCCATAAGGTATCATCTAATTTGGTTGATCAGTCTTTTCTAGAGGTAGATACAGTCTTTTCTAAAATTCTTTTGAGCTCTCTGTTCACTACTTCAACTTAGTTGTTGGTTTGGGGGTGGTAGGCAGTTGAAAGCTTATGCGTAATGCCGTAATGAATTAGAATTTTTGAAAACCGCACGTTACAAAAATGTGAACTCCTATCGCTAATGATGGATCGTGGCGTACCGAATCGAGATAATAATTTTTTCAAAAACATAATTACGACTCGGACGTCGTTTGTAGGAAGAGCTTGGGATTCAGCCCATCGTGAAACATAATCAACAACAACTAAAATATATTTATTCCCGAAGCTAGAAGGAAGGGGGGCAACAAAATCAATTCCCCAGAGGTTGAAAACTTCACACACAAGGAAAAAAATATGCGGCATTTCATTTTTATAGGAAATATTTCCTGACTGTTGGCAACTATCACACCTACTCATAAAGGCTTGCACCTCTTTAAACAGGGTAGGCCAGTAAAAACTCGCACAGAGCACTTTCTGGGCGGTTCGAGCAGCTTGATAGTGACCACCAGTCGGTCCTTCATTCAAATGTTTTAAAATATCTAATCCTTTCTCCAAAGAGACACATCTCCTTATCACTTTTTCCGCACATAATCGGAAAAGATGTGTGTCCTCCCAAATATAGTTCTTCAACTCAGAAAAGAATTTATTCTTTTGGTGAGAGGAGAACACTTTCGGGAGCACGCGAGCCACTAAATAGTGGGCAATGCGTGCAAACCGAGTAGAGGGGGATGTGTTAATTAAAAGCAGCTTCTCATCGGGGAAGAAATCATTAAAATATTTTTCATCTAATGTTTCTATATAAGGATTATCTAATCGTGAGAGATGGTCGGTGGCCAAATTCTCGGCACCTCGCTTATCACGGATTTCTAAGTCAAACTCCTGGAGGAGTAAGACCTAGTGAATAAGGCGTTGCTTGGCATCCGTCTTAGCAAGAAGATACTTGAGGGCCGAGTGGTCCGTAAAAATGATAATTTTGGAAAGCATGATATATGAACGAAATTTATCAAAAGTGAAAACGGTAGCTAGGAGCTACTTCTCGATTGTGGTATAATTATCATGTGCATATATAAGTGTTTTACATGCATAATAGATGGGGTGGAAGTTTTTAGATATTCATTCTACTAGTACGGCTCCCACTGCGAAACTACTCGCATCGCACATAATTTCAAAGGGAAGGTCCCACACCAGAGCTGTCATAATAGGGGCATTAATTAACTTTTCTTTTATTAATACAAAGGAAGATAGATAAAGGTCATCAAAAATAAACAGGGCATTTTTTTCCAGAAGATGAGTAAGGGGGGTTTGGTGATTTTGGAGAAGACATTTATGAAGTGGCGGTAGAAGCCAGAGTGTCCTAGGAAACTTCTTATAGCTTTGACATTCGTAGGCGGAGGTAGCTTCTCGATAACTTCTATCTTAGCTATGTCTACTTCAATTCCTCCCGCAGAAATATTATGACCCAAAAGTAACCCTTCCCTCACCATAAAATGACATTTTTCCCAATTTAGTGCAAGGTTAGTTTCTTCGCATTTTTCTAAGACTTTTTCGAGGTTTTCTAAACAACTATCAAAGGCATCACCGAAGATGGAGAAATCATCCATAAATACCTCCATAATACTTTCTACATACTTGTCGAAGAAAGCGAGCATACATCGCTAGAATGTAGCTGGCGCATTGCATAATCCAAATGACATTCTTCGGTAAGCAAAGGTGCCGAAGGCACAAGTAAATGTAGTTTTCTCTTGGTCCTTACGAGAGATGGGGATTTGAAAGTACCCAAAGAGACCATCGAGAAAACAGTAAAAGCTATGGCCGGATAATCATTCTGAAATTTGATCGATGAATGGCATGGGTAAGTGGTCCTTGCGGGTGGCGTCATTTAACTTACGATGGTCAATACACATTCGCCACCCTGTCACCGTCCGTGTCGGGATTAAGTCATTTATCTCATTACTAACTACAGTTATCTCTCTCTTTTTCGGCACTACCTGGACAGGACTAACCCACTTACTATCAGAGATAGGATAGATAATTCCTGCATCTAAGAGTTTCATAATCATGCCCTTTAGGACTTCTTTCATATTTGGATTTATACGACGCTGAGGTTGGATTGAATTATGCGAATTATCTTCCATTAGGATTTTGTGGGTGTAGAAAGATGGGCTTATGCCCTTGATATCAGCTATTTTCCAGGCAATAGCTCGGCAATGTTTTCGTAACACTAGTAGGAGCTTATCATTTTGCACTTCGGTTAGGTAGGCCGAAACTATTTCTGGTAGCTTGGAGTCTTTTTCAAAGAAGGCAAACCTAAGATGTTCGGGTAGTTCCTTTAATTCCAGGGTTGGGAGTTCTTCATATGACGTTTTGGAAATTCTTTCTTTTTCAAATACAATGTCTTCGTAGATTTAGTTTATATGGAAAATTGCAAAGGGTGTTGTCCGCGGCCATGCCCGTCTCTTGCAGAAATTCATTTGGAAGAGTTGAAGAAAAACAAAAAATCAGAAATTTCACTTTTACTTTCAGAAAATTAGAAGGAAGATTCTTTACCTAAGGCATTTAAGAAAAAAACAGGGGTCGTCATTCTCTAGGGTATTCTTCATTGAGGGTGTTATAGAGAAAGTCACTTCATCGTCGCCTTCTTGTAGGAAGAGCATGCCATTGCTTATGTCAATGATAGCTCGGGAGGTGGCAAGGTAGGGTCGGCCAAGGATCAAGGGAACATCGACGTCTTCTTCGATGTCCAATATGACGAAATCCACTGGGAAGATGAATTTATCGACTTTAACTAAGACATCGTCCACGATTCCTATCATGTATTTAATGGATCTATCGGAGATCTAGATACTCATGCATGTGGGGTTGAGGCTACCAATTCCTAACTTTTTGAATAACGAGAGGGGCATCAGGTTGATACTCGCACCTAAGTCGGCCAATGCGTGCTTGAAAAAAGATTACCAGAGACACACGAAATAGAAAAACTACCCGGATCACTGATCTTCTTCTGTAAACCGTTTGTCAAGACCGCAGAGAATTCGACATTTATTGTGACATGTGATAAGTTTTCTAACTTCTTTTTATTAGTCAGGAGGTCCTTAAGATACTTAGCATTCTTCGACATTTGGGACAATGCTTAGTGGAAGGGTAGATTTATGTGGATTTGCTTAAATATCTCTAGGAAGCGGGAGTATTGATCATCCTGACGTTGCTTGTTAAGTTCGGAAGGGTATGGTGGAGTTGGAATATTTTTAAAGATGGAAGGTAGAGTGAGATTGTTTTCTTCCGCAGGGGAGAGGGGTGATAACTTCTTCTTCAGAAGTGGGTGAAATGATAAAAAAATTTCTCGGCGGAGGGTTGATTTTTTAAAATGGGGGCGGAGCATTGATTTTTAAAATGGATGCGGAGCTTTGATTTTTTAAAATGGATGCGAAGCTTGCCTCGGGCTCTTCGCTAACCATACCAGAAACTTTCTTCCCACTCCGAAGAGTTATAGCTTTCGCTTGCTCTCTCAGATTGGGCTCGACGTTAAACTTTTAACGGTCCCGGTTAGGGTTCTTATAGTAGCATCATTACCAATCATATATTTTGAAAATATCTCCTCCAAACTTGGAGGTTTTGGAAAACTTTCAGGAGGTGGTGGTATAGAAAAATCATTTTATCGTGGCGGCGCATTGCATTTGAGGGATTACTCCACGAAAGTTCTGGTTGTTCCGTAAAGTGGGATTATAACTATTTGGAAAAGCGAAACCCGGAGCAGGAAAATTAGCAGCAGAAAAATTATGAAAAGTGTTTCTAAGCATATTATTAACAAAATCTAATTGTTCGGGTGCAGGAGTTGCAGATTCCCATACCTGAAGGGTGGAGGCAGGAGTCATCACCGTTATCTTTTTATTTAAAATTTCCACTAGCAGAGCTAGCTGGGAGACGTTGTCAACTTCTAATATACCTGCAGGTTAGTTTGGGCGGTACCTAGGCACATTCCACTGATATATGTTCATGGTCATGTACTCGAAAAGCTCAAGAGCTGCTTTCGGGGTTTTGTGGTTTAAGGTACCACCGGAAGCTACGTCTATCATTTTCTTTGTGCTTGATTTAGCCCGTTATAAAATGTCTGCACCTGCAACCATATAGGCAACGCGTGATGGGTACATCATCTTAAGAGTTTTTTTAAATCTTTCATAGGTTTCATACAATGTTTCAGAATCTATTTGTCCAAAGGCCGAAATATCGTTCCGAAGTTTTGTTGTTTTAGCTGGAGGAAAATACTTCGCCAGAAATTTTTCAGTTAGTTGATCCCAGGTGGTGAAGTTGTTTTTTGGTAGAGTGTTCAGCCATTTCTTAGCCTTAGGTCTAAGGGAGAAATGGAATAGTCTTAGCCTAACAGCATTATTTGTAACACTATTGATTTTAAATGTGTTAAAAATCTCAAGAAAGCTTGTTATGTGTGCATTCGGATCTTCATCTTGAAGTTTGTCAAAATGCACATACTGCAGCACCATTTTAATTATGCCAGGCTTAAGTTCAAAATTATTATTAGCTATAGCAGGGCAAACTATGCTTGATTCTGTACCCTCTAGATTCGGTCGTGCATAATAGGACATAGGCCTATGCACGACTTCCTGTATGTGTGGTTCTATCATTCTTGAGGTAGAAAATGACTCGGAATCCTCAACTGATATTTGGAAGGTAGGGCCTTGAAATCGCGATCTTCTCCGAAGAGTAAGCTCAATTTCGTGGTCCAAGTCCAAAATAACTCACGGAATCTCGCGGGTCATGCACTAGAAGAAGAGAAGATTGAGAAAGAGAAATAAATAAACTAGAAAAGAGTGAATAATTTTTTTGGAAATAGATTTTTTTATGATTTAACTCCCGAAATTCCCAAGGGCTGCCCGATGAAGGGTTCGCATTGTACTAGACAAGATAGTGACATTTATTGCCACATTACCCTTTTCGAGAGAATTAGGTGGTATAGAAAAATTGCGATGTGTGTTTCTATTAAGAGCGGTAATATTTTTTGAATTTTTTAATTTTTTAGAAAGTGGGTGAGATAGAAAAGTGATAAAAGTAATCGGTTCGTGCTTTCAAATTATCAACAAAAGTTGCTCCCCGGCAACGACGCCAAAAATATGGTGTCTACTAATCGCGAAGAGAATATAAACCGAACTAGCTATCCAACAATGCAAGTATACCTATCGAAATGTAGCTAGGGGACACAAGTGTCGTATTAACATTTGGGATCTGTTGAGTAATCTTAATCACCCGAAAGCTATTATCTTATCAAGATATTGTTTTAGGGTTTAAGAAAGCTAAATAAGAAAAAGAAAAGAAATATTGCGCTAAAAGAGAACTACTTGCAGGTAAATAGAGAGTTTCTAAAAGCGATTACAATGAGTGGTTGAGACGTTGAAATAGAAAAGCAGTCGATCGAGGATCACCTCGGCTAAAGTTGATTAAAAATAAGATAATAAACCGTAACTTAATAAGGTAAAAGTCCTTGACCGTGTAGGTTCCATAAGCATGAACACGCTTCTCTCGAAGGTGTGCCCACTTGAGTTTAGGAAGGTCCGACCGAACTCTCGTCCAAATCGGAGACCTAAAGATCTCTTTATGCTGTAAACCCCACTATTGGATTTCACTCCAATCCGGGAGATTTAAAGTATGCCTCTCTCTAGAGGTGTGTACAACTCTCTTTACTCTTGACTATTTACTTCAAACTACGAGACTCTTGGCTAGCTAAGAATGAAAACAAATATGGAAAATATATATCGATGATATAACTCCAAACAAGATTAATCAAGAGTAAATAAAGGTCTAACGCCTAAAAAGAAAAAGCAAACTGAAAGCATCATAACTTAATCAACTCGAACCTCGGATCATCAAGATCAAGTACAAGGAGGATTAGTTAATCATGGAGAAATGGTGGAAGAGAGTAGGGTAGAAGAACATTAAGAAAACGAAGAAGAGGTGCACTTTTTATTAATGTGAAAGTAGTGCTACAACTTGAAATACAATATTACACTTGCAGGAAATGAAAACGAATCTAGCATTAACATTAAGCTATTAAAGTAATTACAAAACTATTACAAGAGGAGTAAACTAAGCTAGGATTAAAAGCTTAAAATGATAAAGGGGGAGAGGAGATGCATGAAAAACTACTAGAAAACAAAATGGCAGCACCTCCCCTCTCACTCCAAAACTTGTTTGGACACAAGGGGGTCTGAATTTATAGAAAACTTTGCGGGTCGGTCACGCCGCCCTGTCACGCCCTGGTAGGGAGTGTGTCAGGCGGCGTGTCATGTACAAGTTATCATCGGGAGCTGAATTCTGAAGGAAATCATCATTTCTTTTATACATCAGTGGACACTCCCACGGTCACCCTCGTGTAGGGTGGGCATGTAAGGCACGTCAAGATTCAATCATTGGTCGGAAATCTATCAAACACCGAAAATTGCGGAACATGCTCGGGGCCATGCCCGTGTAGGGGGGCGTGTCAGTACTGTTGACGTATAGCAACGGGAAATCTTTAAATGCGGTAGCAGACTTCAGGAAGAGGGCAACACGCCCAGTGACACGCCCATGGAAGGCGTGTAAGGGGTGCATGTCAGGGGTTTTGCTCGGGATTTGGTTTTAGGCAGTAACCGTCCTCGGGATCGTGTTAAATGCCCAGTGACATGCCAAGGGAGGGCATCTAAGTGGGCATGTAAGGTCATTTTGGACGAAATATTTAGAAAACCTGCAAAAAGAGAACACAAAAGAGTGGAGTTCTACTTATCTGAATATTGTAGTCCTGAAGTTGATGCTGGATCGACAACAACTGAGCAAAGAAGCTTCCAGATGAAATATACTCTGACTCTGCTATTGAGATTGCAACACTCATTTGTTTCTTGCTGCTCTAAGAGACAAGTCTTCCACCTAGAAATTGACAGGAGCCAGAAGTGCTCTTCTTGTCCTCCTTGCAGCCTGCAAAATCTGTGTCTGAATAATTTATTAGTTCAAATTCCCTATCCCTGGGGTACCATAAGCCAAGATCTGGGGTGTGCTTAAGATATATCAAGATTATTTTCATAGCAGTGTAGTGAGAATCTTTAGGGCAGACCTGATACCTAGCACATACACATGTTGTATAGATAATGTTAAGCTTACTTGTAGTGAGGTAGAGAAGGGAGCCAACTATACCTCTATACAGAGTTGGATAAAGAGGTTTCCCTAGATCATCTTTGCCTATAGGGATACTTGAGCTTATGGGAGTTCTTATGGTGGAAGCATTCTCCATGCCATATTTCTTGATTATCTCCCTGGTGAACTTTGACTGTGATATGGATAGACCATCATCAGTCTGTCTTACTTGGAGTCCCAAGAAAAACTTCAGTTCACCCATACTACTCATCTTAAACTTCCCCTGTATAAGTTTTGCAAACTTCCTGTAGAGGTTGTCATCAGTAGAGCCAGATATTGTGTCATCAAAATAAATCTGGACTAGGATGATCTTGCCCTTAGATTCCCATAAGAATAGGGTCTTGTCTATCTTCCCCCTTGAGAATTTGTTCTTAATGAGGAAGGTAGATAGTGTCTCAGACCATGCTCTAGGGGCTTGGTTGAGCCTATAAAGAACATTCCTAATTCTATATACCGCAATAGGAGAATTAGATTCTATAAAACCTGGAGGCTGCTCTACATAAACCTCTTCCTTCAAGTCTCCATTCAGGAAGGCAGACTTTACATCCATCTGGAAGACCTTGAATCCCTAGAAGGTTGTAAATGCAAGGAACTGTCTGATTGCTTCCAACCTTACAACTAGGATAAAGTCTAATCATAATCAATCTCCTCTTCCTGTCTATAATCTTTGGCCAGCAGTCAAGCTTTATTCTTTATTGAAATATCATTTTCATCAAGTTTATTTCTGATAATTTACTTGACTCTAACGACATTATGTCCATCTGGTCTGGGAACCAGCTTCCAGACCTTGCACCTTTTGAACTGGTTCAGTTCTTCTTGTATTGCACCAATTTAGAATTGGTCTTGATTTGCTTCTTCAAATTTCTAGGGCTCTTCTTGTGATAGAAAAATGGAATATATAGAGGTGATGAAACTTTTGCTTCAGGTCTGTACACCTTGGCTGGCCTCAATAATTATCTGATCTATAGGATGATCTCTCAGATATCTGACTTCAGGGGTAGCCTGACTACTTCTAGCTTAACACCATTTTCTTCAAGTGGTTGGTCTTCAAACCTAGCTAGACTATCCTCTACTTCCTCTGGACAGCTTCACTCTTCACATTCTTCTTGCATGGCTGGGTCTTTATCCTTGATGGAGAGTTTTTTCATCATGACTTCTATACCTGCAGAACTAGGCAACGAGCTAGATAGCTCACTATTAATCATGATTAACTCATCAAACACAACACGGATAGATTCTTCTACATCCTGATCAGTCAAGTTCTAGACTCTGTATGGCTTACTATAATTATTTGATAAGACATTATTTATAGTTATTTATATATAGATTTTATTTAATAAATAATAAATTTTATTTAGTATATTTAATATTGTTATTAAAATGCTTTATTTTCTTATTTCTGGTCAATATGGGCTTCTAATAGCAATTTGGAGCTAACAGAATTGATCAAGAGAACATCTGGAAAAAAACCAAACTTTTCCCTAGTACACGCCCATATCACGGGCGTTATAGTTGGGCGTGACCATAGTCACGGGCCGTGACCTCCAGGTGTTGTTCTGCCGCCATTCCAGGTCAATTAAAGTTACACGCCCCCATATCATGGGCGTGACATTAGGCGTGACCATCCTAAACTAGCCGTGCCGCCAGCAGGAGCTCTAATTTCACAACGCACGCCTGTTATAGGTTACATGCCCTGGATAGGGGCGTGGCCTACTGGTCATGGGGGTGGTCATGGGCATGACTCCCCGACATTACTCAGTCATCAATCAACATTTCTGTTGCAAAGCGTTCAAGCTTACACGCCCTAGGTCACGGGCGTGACCTAGGGCCTGACCCTTCAGCAACTGCCAAAGTTATTTCTCGCCGCTTCGCGTTCCCACCGTTTCCTGGAATAGACTTGACACGCCCTAGGTCACATGCGTGACCGAGGGGCGTGACTCGCAAAAGGATGACTTTTGGCAATTTTTCTCCAACGTTCCTAGTCTTTTGAGGCAGCAGTTCCGAGCCTTACACGCCCTAGGTCATGGGTGATACCCAGGGGCATGACATCCCAAACAAATTTATATAAATTGCAGATCGAGCCAGAATCTGAGGAAGGCATCTAGGATTTATCTAGGACTAGTTTATTAGCTAATTTTAGTTCTTTATATAATTTCAATTTCATAGATTAGTTTTGCTTTTCTTTATTTCAATTCAAGCACTTTTTCTATCATGTTCTTGTCCTTCTTTTATTGTAGTTACTTAATCATGTTAAGTATCTAAACTTTATTTAGCACTTGATCAGGATGAACTTTGGAATGAAATAAACTTTCTTTATTTTTCTCAAAATTGTCAAGCTTTCTATTTTTGCTCACTATCAATTTATCTTTGATTCGCTTTGCGTCGAATTCATATTTCGCGGATATATACTTTGATTCTAGATCCATATCTTAAATGACCGAGAGGTTGCGGATACTAGTAGATCACTCAAAGATAAAAGGAGTTGCATGCACTCCTCGAGAGAGGACGACATAAATCCGCAGGATTGGAGTCAAATCCTATAGTGGGGTTCACCGCTTAAAGCAAGCTTAGGGGTTTAGACTAGCCAAGGGGTCTTAATCGATCAACCTAAGTTTAGTCAAAAGCATGAGCTCGAGAGAGACGCTTTTGTATTCTTGGAACCTACACGGTCGAAGTAAGTGATTAGGAGCTTGTGCTTTTATCATTTCAAGAAAGTCTATTTTAATCCAAAGGGATTCTAGATCAATTGTTAATTTGCATTCCATAGAAATTTCTCTTTTAGTTTAATTATTCTCTCTGATTATTATTAGATAAAATAATATTAATTTGCGTGAATAGAAGTACTCAACAGGCCCCGAGTCTAATACGATAATTTCTATACTATATTTCGATAGGTATACTTGTGTATTTCAGGATTTTAGTTTGAAATTATTTTTCAAACTATAAAATTCCTCATCAAGTATTTGGCGTCGTTGCCGGGGATTTATTTTGTTGATATTTTGAAAGCGCAAATTTAATTACTTTTATGATTCTTCTTCTCTACCTTAATTCTGTTTTCTTTTTCTTTTTAAAATCATTTCAATTAGGTAACCGTTGTTTTTATTTTCTTTCTTAAAAAATGCTATCTCCATTGGCCTCTAAGATTGCCGAGCTTACACACAAAGTTAATATTTTTGAAGGAGCAAAAAAGCTCCAAATTTTTGTTATTATTGTGGTGCTCCACATTGAAGTGAAAATTGTTATTATTATTATCAAAAATTTTGTTATGAAAATAATTTTGCAATTAATAATTATTCTCACTTTAATGTTAATTATTTTTCATATTTTCATGAAAATAATTTTTTCAATTTAACTAATATTCATGAAAATACTTTTTCAAGTTTTCACGAGAACACTTTTTATGATTTGAATAATTGCTCTTTACATTCGGATGCTACTTCTTCTTGTTGGCAAGATCAACTGGAAAAATGCCCGAGTAATGAGAATAATTATTTAGATTTGAATTCTTGTTCTTCTTTTCCCGCAACTCAAATCGAGTCTTCTAATTTTGGGGAATTTTTTCATACTCAATTTTCTCCTCCCCAAAATCTAGCTCCGATTAATACTTGTTCTAATAATTCTTCTCCATCTTCGAATATTTCACCTATGGCGGAACATGAATCCTCATGTGCCTCCTTAGTGTCTTATTCCGAAGAAGAAGAACAATTATTATTTCAAGAGTTTATTAAAATTATGGGCACTCCGGGTGAAATAGAAGAAGAACATGTTTCTTGTCCTATCTCTCCCGATTTTTCTTCTCATTATGAATTTCCAATTATCACTTATAAATATTTAGGAATTCAAATTCATGAGAATTTTGTGCCTACTAATTTTATAAAAGAAAATTCAAATAATAAATTTACTTTAGAGAATAAAAAACTGGAGCTTAATCTTCTAATTTCGCAAGAGCCTCCTCCTTGCGAAACTTTTTCTGACACGTTTCTTCTCGATTTTTCTTCAACTAACAATTTGTAGAAAGAAGTTGAGCCATTGCAATCAAACATAGTCACCGACCCATTTGCCGCTCATCTAGAAAGATTAAAATCACCTCAGTTATGTATCAGTGATTTGAATCCACATTCTCAAGTCCACCATTCAAAGAATAAAAAACAAGAAGCAAGCGGAGGAGTATCTGGGCGAGCGTCTTCGGTGTATTCACCAGAGCGGGAATTAAGGGAGTAGCCCTTACACTTAAATTTTTATTTCCCTTTTTCCTAACCAACACCATCAAGCTTAAAGACGGGAAAAAGAAAAGCGCTATTGGGAGAGACCCCCTTGCTTATCTTTATTTTCTTGCAATTTAAATTTCAATGCATTTTATTTATTTTTCTTTCTCCCTCCTACTTGGCTTATAAACATTGGGGACTTTTTTATTTTTTAAGTATGGGGGGATTCTCATTTATTGTGTTTATTTAAAAATCCAAAAAAATGAAAAAACTTTTAAAATTTTTAAAAAAGTTTGCTTTCTTTTTATTGTTAAAAACACAAAAAATATAGAAAATCAAAATTTAATTTCTTGGAAAGGGACGTGTTGGGCTTTCATCCCACAAAACCGTCTAGTACTTTGCGAACCCGTCTCTGGGTATCCCTCGGGAAGTCCAAGAATAACTAAAAATTCAGATTTTATTTCTTAAAAAATAAAAACTATATTAAACCCCTACTTAATATTTTGTGATTTTCGAAAAATATTTTTGAGGTAATTTATAAGAATTTTTATAATTTTTGATTTTCTATTTTTTATTTTATCATTGTTAGTTAGATTTAATTTTTAGGTGATTTAATTTTGAGAAAAACTTTATAAATTAAATTTGTTTAGAGTAATCTATTTAGCACTTTGTCTCTCTAATTAAAATTAGTTTAAATTTTATAGTGCTTAGTTAAACAATTTCTAGATTTCAAATTATAATCACTTATGCTTAAAGATTCTTAGGAAATTTTAATCTACTATAGTTTCTCTCTAATTATTTTAATTTAATCTAAAATTTTGTATATTCTTCCCTTGTTTTTTATTTTTCTTATTAGAACATTTGTCATGGGGATAAGAGGATAAAATTTATTATCCCTTGATACACATATTCAAATTTTATTTTCATTTTTGTTAGATCATATGTCATGGGAATCAAGTATTCCTTGGTACACATATGCAACCCAAGTAATTAAATAGAAGGAGTAAGAGGATAAAATTCATTATTCCTAATCAATTTTGTTATTTGAAGAGAGAAAAAATATTTGTTCATATGTCATGAAAAATGAGAGAATAAAATTCATCATTTTCTTGGTAAACATATGCGAATATCAAAAAATGAATTGTGTAGGGTGAGAGGATAAACTTCATCACCCCCAATCCAAAACCTCTTCAATTTCCTTTTTCCAAACCCAATAGCCAATATAATTGCTTTAGAATTAAATTAAAATTCTAAGAGAGCATAAGTAGTAGTTTAATTTTTTCCTTTAAGTTCCTTTTTAGTTAAATAAGTGTTAATAATTCTAAATCTAAATTTGTTTGCTAACTACTCAATTTTGCAGTCTAATTAATTTATATGAGAAAATTTTGCTAAATATATATGGCTCTTCGCATTTTAATTTCATATTTTTGGACTTAATTTTAAATTAGTAAATTTTACATTTAACTTTCTTTTGATTTAATAAATTTTTAGTTTAATTAAAAATTTAAATTAATTTCTTATAAGTACTACTCATAGTTTTGCTTTGGAATAGAAAAAGATTAAGTATGAGGGTATTTGATAAGTCAATAATTATAGTTATTTATATATAGATTTTATTTAATAAATAATAATAGTTTTTTTAGTTTATTTATTATTATTATTAAAATGCTTTGTTTTCTTATTTCAGGTCAATATGGGCTGCTAATAGCAATTTGGAGATTATAGAATTAATTAGGAAAAAATCTGGAGAAATGCTGATTTTTTTCCTAGTACACGCCCATATCACGGGCGTGACAGGGGGCGTGACCATAGTCACGGGCCGTGACCTACTGGTGCTGTTCTGCCGCTATTCCACGTCAATTAAAGTTACACGCCCCCATATTACGGGCGTGATATTGGGCGTGACCATCCTACACGGTGCGTGCCGCCATCAGGAGCTCCAGTTTCACAATGCACGCAGATTATGGGTTACATTCCCTCGATATGGGCGTGGCCTACTGGTCATGGGCGTGGCCATGGTCGTGACTCCCCGGCATTACTCAGTCATCAATTAACAATTCCATTGCAGGGCGTTCAAGCTTACACGCCCTAGGTCACGGGCGTGACCGTTCAGTAACTACCGCAGTTATTTCCCGTCATTTCGCATTCCCACCGTTTCCTGAAACAGACTTGACACGCCCTAGGTCACAGGCATGACCGAGGGGCGTGACCTGCAAAACGATAACTTTTGGCGATTTTTCTCCAACATTCCCGGGCTTTCAAGAGAGCGGTTTCGAGCCTTACACTCCCTAGGTCACGAGCGTGACCTCCTAGGAAAATTCCTATAAATTCCAGATTGAGCCAGAATCTGAGGAAGGCGTCTAGGATTTATTTAAGACTAAATTGTTAGCCAATTTCAGTTCTTTATATAATTTCAATTTCATAGATTAGTTTTGTTTTGCTTTATTTCTATTCAAGCACTTTTTTTATCATGTTCTTGTCCTTCTTTTATTGTTTTTACATCATCATGTTAAGTAACTAAACTTTATTTAACACTTAATCATGATGAACTTTGGAATGAAATAAACTTGCTTTATTTTTCTCAAAATTATCAAGCTTTCTATTTTTGCTCGCTATCGATTTATCTTTGATTTATTTTGTGTCGAATTCATATTTCGCGGATATTTTATTCGAGTCTAGATCCGTATCTTAAATGACCGAGTGGTTGCAGATATGAGTAAATCACGCAAATATAAAAGGAATTGCATGCACTGCTCGAGAGAGACGCTTTTGTATTCTTGGAACCTCCACGATCGAAGTAAGTGATTAGGAGCTTGTGTTTTTATCATTTCAAGAAAGTCTATTTTAATCCAAAGGGATTCTAGATCAAGTGTTAATTTGCATTGTATAGAAATTTCTCTTTTAGTTTAATTATTCTCTATGATTATTATTAGATAAAATAATATTAATTTGTGTGAGTAGAAGTACTCGACAGTCCCCAAGTGTAATACAACAATTTTTATACTATATTTTGATAGGTACACTTGCCTATTTCGGGATTTTAGTTTGAAATTATTTTTAAAACTATAAATTTGATCATCATTGTTGTACCTGATAAGTTGTAAATATACGTAATTTTACGTACAATAAATAAGTCGTTTTAGTTTTTTTTGTTATTTTTAGTTAATTTTCTTTAATAAAATGCTTCTTTTTTGTAAATTTTATTTTAACTTAGCCTCTGTTTGTTTTCTGAAATTTTTCAAAAAAAAGTCAAAATCAGCATGGTACACGCCCGTATACTTCAGGTCACGCCCGTGATGTGGGCGTGTACCTTCAATTACAAGCAAAATCAGCGTCCACAAGTAAATTGTTGAACATGCCGCCCCACATGCCTGTGTCAAATATGACAAGTCCGTGACCAAGGTCCATGTCACCCGCTCGACGAACTGCACTCAAAGTTCGCCGACCCGACCAGACATGCCCGTGTCAAGATGCGACAAAGGGCGTATACTTCTCCACCTGGCCCGACAAGACATCATCGGCGCCATGTTGATAGGACGCTGCGGCCAGATCAACCTCCCCGACACGCCCACCGACATGCCCGTGACCTTGGGCGTGACATCCACATGTACAGCCGTGAAGTCAAACTAGCTGTCAAGTCGCTGGATCACCTCATGTACAGTGGTTTCACGCCTACCTACATGTCCGTGACCTAGGACGTGTACCTCGAAAAGTTTTCCCATAAATTCAAGTTTTCTGGTTGAGTTCATGTTCTCCTTTTTTGGACCATTTTGGTTAGGGAGTTGGCTGCTTAGGTGATTCCAAAGGCTATGTAATGGAATTTCTCCCCCTCTCCTTTATTTTTGTTTGAGATTTGTAATCTCCTTTTTAGATTAATAAAATTGTAGATTTTCTCCCTTTATATGGATTTGGATTTCATCTATGTGCCCTCCTCCTTCAGCAATCTTATTTTTATTTTATTTTATCCTTTGTTTTTTGTTCCTTATAATGTGTGTGTGTGTATGAGTTTTGTTTTATGCTTTCATAGCTTTTATAGTTTCAATAGTTTAGCTTTTTAGCATTCCTCATGTTCATCCATATGAGTTTATAAAAATGTTTTAAAAGTGGGTTTTATCTTTTTCTTTAGTTTTGTTCCTTTTTTGTTCGTAAAACTTTTTGTTCCTTTCAACTTTATTTCCACTTTTTTTAGCATTTTTATCAAGTTATAAGAATGAATATATAGTACTTTTAATTTTTCGAGCACTTTCATTTTGCGTTTATTTGCAAAACTTTCTGCAACTTTAATTTTCATTTTATCTTTTTATGCATTTCTACCACATTCTAGCGGTAGAAATGTAATTGTTTTAATTTTTTGAATACATTCATTTCGTGTTTATTTTTAAAAACATTTGTAACATCTCATTTTCAACTAGACCCCTAGGAGTGGTTTTGTCCATGACTAGGTCATGACAAACCCTAGGAAGCCAGGAATGGGCCAAGAGATAGGAGACAAAATGTGGAAAATCATCATGGTCGGCAAATAGTAGAACTCTGAACAATGGTTTAGGATGACCATGGGCTACACCTTGACCCCAAGACCCTGCCACAACACCCACTAATACCTTGGGAGGCCCTTTAGATCCATGAGGACCCATTGGGGTCAACCAAAGAGGCTCAGTTGACCAAGGTCAACCCTAGCCCTCAATGGGTCAAACTAGCCTACTTAGGGTCAATTGACCTACCCCTAGCCTAGAGGACCCCACCTATGCCCTCCTAACCCTAAAGTGAGGTCAATGGGTCACTAAGGACACATTGGGGCCAGCCCTAGAGGCCAGGTTGACCCAAGTCAACTCAAGCCCCTACTATGGTCAAAGTACCCTAACTAAGGGTATGTGACCTCCAAAGTGCAAGGTAACCCTACATAACCCTGCCTAGACTTTAGGGGAAGCCAATGGGTCACCAAGGACCCAATAGGGTCAACTCAAATGGTTATGTTGACCCAAGTCAACTCTAGCCCTAAAATGGTCACAGTGCCCTTACCAAGGGACATGTGACCCCCAAGATGCCCAACCAACCCTATTCAAGTCTTCGTAGACCTTAAGGGAGTCCAATGGGTCATTAAAAATGCAATGGGGTCAACCCAGATGATAAAATTGACCCAGGTCAACCCTAATTTAAACCAAGTCAAACCTTGCCCAAAAAGGACTAACCCAAGCCCAAGCCACTTCTTCCTTAGGCTAACCTCATTTTCATGTTCATCATGACTAAGTGGGTTGCACTTAGCCTATGGGGTTGACCAGTCAACCAGGGGTGACTAGGAGAGAGAAGGGAGCTTCCCTCCATGTTAATGGAGGAGAGAGAAGATGGGGGAGAGGAAGGGAGAGAGTGGAGCCGGCCAAGGGAGGCTAACAGCCACCTTTAATGGCTTCAATCAACTCCTCTAGGGAAGAGGAGTTGATTCTAGCCATTTCCCGGCCACCAAGGGGTGGATTCAGCCCCCCTACACTCAACCCGAGCCACACCATAAATGGTGTTGATGGGCATTGAAGAACCAGGCGCCCACCCAACCCAATTGCCATTTAAACACCATCAGTGGGCAGAGGGGAACATTTTCGAGCTTTTACATGGAGGAAACAGGCCGTCCCACTGTGCTGTTGCATAAGCCGAGCGCCGCCGCCGTCAACAATTGCATCCCGCCGCTCTTCCCGCATTCAGGCCGCCAGGAAGGTCCTCCCCCTCTCCTTAACTCACGGGTAGATCATAGGATTCCTTAGGTTTAAGTTTCAGGCTCAATTGAACCCGATCAAAACAAGGATTTTCATGGTTTTCGTCTAAAAATGATCATGCTATAACCGCCGGAAATTGCCTCTCCGGCGGCAGAGCCGCCGCCTGGCGATAGCCACCACCTCAACGGAGGTGGTGGTGGCGGTGGCCGGCCGGGGAAGGGGCTGGATCGCCGGCGGCAGGGCTTGGAAACGGCTCTAGGAGGGATGGATCCTGGCCATTGGCTCAATGTCGAAGATGACGGGATTCCGTCGAATCTGCGTCAAGATTCGTGCTTCTCCTGATTCTAAACTATAGGATATTAAATTTTTAATATTTGATTTATGTCACAGTTTTAGTATTATTTGGTTTTATTTTTAAAAATACCTAGGCTCACCTGGTGGGAATACCGCCAACATGACAGTTGTAGTCCTTTGTGTCTACTTTATTTTAAAATTTGTTTGAACCCATTTGGGTGCATGGTCTGACCAGGGCACACATTTTGGTGAGACATGTACCTAGGGCTAGGCAGTCATTAAACTGAGTGCCCACACCTCATCCCTGGTCCAAATCACTTGTAATTTTGGCAGGGAGCCTAACCTAGCTATACCTAGGGCCTGCCCAAAACGCAGAATTTTTGGACACACCTTTCCTAAAGTTTTTGCTTTTATTTAATAAAGCTAGGGTAATTTAATTAAGTGGTCAAATTACCTCCAAACCCTCCCAAATTTTGGAGAGTGGTCCCTGTTATCGAGACCTAGTTCTGTTCAAGATTGCATCTCATTTTGATATGTTTTGGTCAGTGAATCACCAAACCCTAGTTTGGCCTTAAGAGGGTATTTTTGATTTCAAGTGCCCTATGGACTTAGGGTGGTCCCCTCACCTCAACAGAGGCTGCGGTTTTGGACACTGACTTGGCATGGCTAATGTCACCCTCTTATGGAAAATGGGATGATTTAGGCTTGATTCACCCCAGGGTTCAACCACAAACCCTAAGGAAGGACTTTTGAGGGTTGTGGAGGACATGGGGGCAAATGCCCTTGTATGACCTTGGAAATCCAGAAGAATTGTGGGTAATGTAACTTAAGATCTCTGGTAGGAACATTAGAAGAATTGGAACAAGGTAGACACCTCAAAACCATAACACTAGTTTTTCGGTAGGAGCACAAGTTTGAAGATTCAGCCACTAAACCTTCCCCAAATGTTATGAAACTTGGGTAGAGGTAGGTTTTAGGACACTTAGAACCTCTGGTAATTTTTGTAGAATTTTATGGATTATATTTTTGGTACTTCATTTGTTAATTACCAAAAGGCCCAAAATGATTTTTGATTTTCTTATGGATATTATGTGCTTTAAAATATGATGAAACTTGGTCAAAGGTTAGTCTAGGGCTTGTTGAACATATCTGAATTTTTATCACAATTTGTAATTAATTTTATTTGGTACTTCCTTCATTAATTTCAGTAAGGGGCTTTGGTAAAGAAAATTCATTATTGATGATATATCTGTTGAAAAATCACGAGGCTTAGATTTTGATGTTTTCAGGCCAAAAATTACTTGTAGAAATTTATTTATAATTTTTAGAGGTCTGTTTTCAGAACTTTCTTTACAAGGCCATATTTTTGAGAATAGAATAATTAATTAATTTAGGGAATAATTCTTTCAAAAAATTTATGAAAGTTTACTTAGAGGTTTTATGTGCCCTTACAATCATCCTGGAAGTTTTTCTGAATTTTTGGAAGTATTTGTATTGTGCATCCCCCTTTAATGATTTATTTTGGAATAAATTGGATATAAAATTTAAGGGCTAAAATCTTGCTGGAAAATTTGGAGATTCTGGATTTTTAGATGATTACCCATCTTGCATTTATCATAATTTTAGTGGAGCTTATCTTGCATAAATCTTGTACTTCCTGTTCAACCTTGGAACTTTAGGCTTTTAAAATAAATAAATAAATTAGCGTTTAAATTATGAAAATTAGGAAATTGTGGATTCAGTCTACAAATGCCAATGTAGACCTCTAATAATTATTATATGAGCATTGGATGATCATATGACATACTTCCCTTTTTACGGGTCATATAGCTTAAGTGGTCTGCATTTAGCAAAACTGTAGGAAATCATTTGGGATATGAACTAGAGCACATGTGTTGGGTGTTGTTGGGTTGCTTGAAAGGATAAATAGAATTAGGTGCATCTTTGGAAGATAAGTGAGTAGGGTGTTGTTTTGTCTAGGGTTTAGAGGCGCTCGGGTCCGACGAAGATCGTCCTCCCCGAGGAGAGTTGGAGTCAAATCACCCTAGGATTAGCCTATCAGAACATGAGAAAGTAATGGGTAAGGGGATCAACCAATAACATTATTAAGTACCTTGCGAAAGGGAATGCTGTGCGTAATCCCAACACAGTTCCTAGGGCCCCTTGAGAGCCCTTCACAGGGAATACCGGGGGCAGTCCTGGGTTAACATAAACTGTTTTTATCAAGCTGAAAAGAGTAACTTAGTAATTAGGGTTGCACCTTTCACAAACACTGATAGCACCAGAAGTTAGCTGGGATCTTCAGCTCGGATGGTTAAAAGACGAACTTTGGGTCCGAGGAGCTTCGGCTCGATTATTGAGACGGATATTTTGGTCCGGGGAGCTTCGGCTCGGTTTTTGATTACGCTAAATTTGCATGTGCATAAAAGGAAAGAGAAATTAAGGTGGTGGGTCTTCGGTATTGGAGGGTCGATGCACCGATGCCAATACTTTGACTCAGCAAGTGTGGTTAGCACTTCGCCAACAGAAGTCCGCTGCGCCAGCCGGCAAGAGTACGCAGGAGTCCGCTTCGTGCACAAAGCGTTGAGGCGTATGATAGGTCTGACCGGTAGTGCGTTACTGGTTTAGAGGTGGGCGAGGCCCAACCCACCGCTTCCGTCTTCCACTAAGGAGGTATCCTGGGAGGTTACGACTCCAAAAAGGGGGAACTAAAGGTCTGTGTGCACAGAGTCGGGTGTGTGTGTTGCACTTGCATGATCCATCATACCCACTTGCATGTCATAGCATAATCGTTTCATTTAACCCTGACACCTAAGTATAAGTGGAATGGGACGCTGATACTTTAGGCCAGGCAAAATGACCCCTTAGTCTATAAGCTTGTGTGGGCAAGTTTATAAATTAAGGTCAATTTTGATAAATATATTACATATACTGCTGTTTGATAACTGACACCACAACGTATAAATTGGTATGGGACTTTTTATACGATGGGAGCCTTGCAGAAGACCCCTTGGCTTATGTGTTCTCACATAAGTGAAGGTTACCTTTTCATATTTCAGCTTATTATCTATACCTGTTATAGAATTGCTAGTATAGGTCCGCTGTCATCTGTTTTTGATTATTCTCCACCTTCAAGTCCTCCCCTTTATTCCTCTCCGCTCGGTGCCTAGGAGCCGTGGGGGAAGGGGCAGGGGATGATAGGACTTAGTCTTCTAGACTAACGGTTTTCGAACCGCATCATTTAGGGGATCGTGGAGAACAGCATGGAGGTGCAGCCCTGGAGACCGGTGCGCTTGGAGGTGGGGCAATCTAGTTCCGGAGTTCATACTGCCGGGACCATGAGTCTCGACCTTGAGTAGTTTTCTGCTTTTGCTTCCGCATGAGTGAATTTGTAGTGAGGATATGATGTACCGGGCATAAGCCCGTATTTTGCTACTCTGATGTTTTATTCTGTGGACACTCCCTTCGTGGAGATTTATTACTATGATATGTGATTTTCTGTGGACTGATAGTTTCCATTACTTCTTTATGCTACTCTTCTGTGATCGAAATCAGTCGGCAGAATCGGCGCTTTGTGGTGATGACCCTTCAGGGCGTGAAGGAGTCACCGCAAAACGGCGGTTTTGGGCCTAAGACCACGGTGTCGATAAAGAAAAAAAAGGGGGGGTCTTACAAGTGGTATCAAAGTCAGGTTTCGATCCAAAAGTAGCAGTCCACAACCCTGGGTCACACCCGCGCGAGTTTAGTTTGGGGTCAAACTAAGCAGCGGAAGCAGTGGTGTGCCCATATGAGGGATCACATGTAAATTGTCCACTTTTTATGGGATTGAGTCGATTACCTGCTAATGTAGCTCATTTTTGCAGCCCCCAGCTCAGCCCACCCCACAAGGTGGAGCTCAGCAGACTCCAGACGTTGCACCACCTCCCATGGTCCCCACACCTTTCCTTCAGTCAGACATGGGGAAACTATTACAGCTATCCTTGAGGCCTTTCGGGCTCAGCAGGCTCCGGCCCAGCAGCCAAACCTAGGGGACAACTTGATGAGCACCTTCCGAGGGCTCTCTCCCCCATCCTACTTGGGGACAGAGTCGGTAATACGGACAGAGGAATGGCTGGATATTATGTACGAGATGTTTACTGGGATACGGTGCCCCTGGGAGGAGAGGGTGGCTTTGGTGGTATCTTGCTTGGAGTCCCATGCCAAGAGGTGGTGGAAGACGCTGTTGGACACGACATTTGTCGATAGGGAGGCTGCGGAAATCACCTGGGAGGAATTCAGGGCCACGCTGCTGGAGCATTTTGTTCCGCAGTCGGCCAGGGATGAGTTGGAGGAGAAGTTCTTATAGCTGAAGCAGGGCACCAGGACGGTGGTGGAGTACCACCGAGAGTTCGACCATTTGGCTCGATATGCAGGTTTTTACCAGCTGGACGAAGTAGGATACGTCAAGAGATTCTATAAGGGCCTAAAAGAGGAGTTGAGGGAGGCCTTGCTGTTTGTATCTGACGGGCCTATCTCCCGGATTTTGGAGATGGCAAAGAGGATTGAGGCTGATTGGCACACCACTCGGGGCCCGAAGCGGCAAGCGGAGGACCAGGGTCGGAGGGCCCGAAATGATCAGCGGTGAGGCACCATACCAGATGGGAGAAGGACAGAGGAGCAGCCTCGCCAGGAGGTGAGACAGGAGGCGAGAGAGCAGGTGGTTTTGGCCCCTCAACCTCTTCGGATACAGGAGATGCCGAGACCCGGGGGTATGGCGTATCCCCCGCCGGAGTGCTTCCATTGTCATCAGGTGGGACACCTCCGGAGAAACAGCCCCATGAGGGGGGCACCACCTCCAACACCATAGGGTGGCACACCTGCTCAGCATTTCGGAGGCCGAGGACGCGGCCGAGGATATGGTTACCAGGGAGGAGATCGAAGACAGGAAAGGTAGCAGGCATATGCCTTGGATCTGGCACAGCCTCGAAATCCAGAGCGGGTCATCACAGGTAAGCTAAGATGTTTTAAATTGTTTAAACTAAATTCCCGTTCTCAATTGCCCAACAAGTAGAACTGCCCTAGGTAGAATAAATAGGAAAGAAAACACGTTATAAAATACTAAGACATTTAATCGTCTCAGGTATAGTCTTCATTAGCAGCAAGCCCGCCTATATTCTGTTCGACACGGGTGCCTCGCACTCGTTTGTGTCGGAGGCCTTTCTGGAAGGGCTGGAAGGAGTGGAACGGTTCACAGGCCAGATGAGGAGGGTGCGTCTACCCGACGGATCGGAGATACTCACCTCAGCCCACTGCAGTATGGAGGCGGAGATTGGTGGGAAGTCGTTCGAAGTTCCGGCAACGGTCCTGAGGATGTCAGTCTTCGATCTGATCCTGAGCATGACTTGGCTACAGTGGAATCATGCCCAGATTGATTGTCAAGCGAAGAGGATCACCGTGAGGCACGGGGACTCTTCCATCATCATCGAAGGTATAAGACCTGCCTCACGTATACCCTTATCTTCGGTACAGGCCGTTAAGGCCTATTTACAGGGGGAGGAGGTCTACGAAGTGTTGTTTGAGATGGCGGAGGCCACGAGTTCTATATCGAATATCCTGGTGATGCGGGAGTTTGAGGATGTCTTTCCAGAGAAGTTACCCGGATTACTCCCTCGCAGGGAGCAGGACTTCCAGATACATCTTGTGTCGGGGGCCAAGCCAGCGTCCAAGGCACCTTACCGGATGGCCCCAAGGGAGTTGACAGAGTTCCGGAGCCAGCTTCAGGAGTTAGAGGAAGCCGGATTTGTCCGGCCAAGCTCTTCACCTTGGGGAGCCCCGGTATTGTTCGTCAAGAAGAAAGACGGGACCCTCAGATTGTGCATCGACTACCGAGCACTAAATCGGCTGACGGCCCGGAACACCTATCCGCTGCCAAGGATAGAGGAGCTGTTCGACCAGATGCAGGGAGCGCAGTTCTTTTCGAAATTAGATTTGAGGTCGGGATACTACCAGCTTCGGATTCGAGAGGAGGACATTCAAAAGACTGCTTTTAGTAGCAGATATGGATTATTTGAGTTTACGGTGATGGCCTTCGGGCTCACCAATGCACCCTCGGCGTTCATGACTCTCATGAACCAGGTTTTCAAGGAGTACCTAGACATGTTTGTCATTATGTTTATCGATGACATCCTCATCTACTCGAGGACGGAGGAGGAGCACACTCGCCATGTGGCACTGACCCTGCAGAGACTGCGGGAGAATCATTTATATGCGAAGTTTAGTAAATGTCTGTTCTGGTTGAAGGAGGTGGGCTTCTTAGTCCATATTATCAGTGGAGCCGGGTTGGCAGTGGATCCGGCAAAGATTCAGGCTATTCGGGATTGGCCGCAGCTGAAGACAGCCACCGACGTATGAAGTTTTCTAGGACTTGCCGGTTACTACCGGAAGTTCGTGGAGGGATTCTCTCGAATCGCCCTCCCTCTCACATCCTTGATGAAGAAGGAGGTACCGTTAGTGTGGACCCCGCAGTGCTAGGTAGCTTTCCAGGAGCTGAAGGATCGACTAACCTCGGCTCCCATTCTTACTCTGCCCTTGGGGAGGGAAGGATTTCAGGTCTACACTGATGCTTCCTACCAGGTTATGGGAGTTGTACTGATGCAGAAGGGCCATGTGATTGCATATGCATCTCGCCAGTTGAAGAAGAACGAACAGAACTATCCGGCGCACGACCTTGAGATGGGGGCGGTCGTTTTTGCTTTGAAGGTCTGGCGCCATTATCTTTATGGAGTCCACTACGATATCTATTCTGACCACAAGAATCTGAAATACATGGACACGCAGAAGGAACTGAACATCATACAGAGGCGCTGGGTGGCGTTCTTAGCATATTATCAGTATGAGATGCACTACCATCCAGGGAAGGAAAACGTGGTGGCTGACGCGTTGAGTCAGAGAGCTGCCACTTCCAAGGCCGGGCCCCAGGTTATGTCTATGTAGCTGGTGAGAAGATTGGAGGATATGCACATCACACTAGTGTCGTCCGAGTACCTCAAGCTTTACATGGAGTATTTAGCTGCGGTGAGTGCTACAGATGATATCCAGGACCGAGTCAGAGAGGGACAGAGGCGAGATGTCAAATTGGAGCCGATATTCTGGGCCTTGGAGAACGGTGCAGTAGGGGATTACACGATGACGGATGGTGAGGTATGCTTTAGAGGTCGAACTTATATACCGGAAGGATGCTAGGTCCAAGAGGATTTTATGGCGGATGCCCACCACAGCAGATACTCGGTGCACCCGGGCATCACGAAGATGACTGCGAATTTGAAGAAGACTATGTACTGGCCTGGCATGAAGAAGGATATCACTCGGTTTGTGACTCACTGTGAAACTTGCCAGCTAGTGAAGGCAGAGTGCAAAAACCCCGCAGGTTTGTTGCAACCACTCCCGGTACCAGAGTGGAAGTTCGAAGACCTCGCGATGGACTTCATTCATGGACTTCCCCGATCACGAACAGGAAATGACTCGATTAGGGTCATCGTCGATCGTTTGACAAAAGTAGCAAGGTTCATTCCGATCAGGAAGGACGACGCTATGGGAGTATTAGTACGGAGATTTGTGGAGCAGTTCGTTCGATATCACGGGGTGCCCAAGACGATCGTGTCGGATCGGGATGGCCGGTTCACTTCCAGGGAGTGGAGATCCGTGCAAACTTACATAGGTACGCGATTGACCTTCAGCACTGCATTCCATCCCCAGACGGACGGGCAGACAGAACGCACCAACCGGACGCTGTTAGATCTTTTGAGGCTATGCATTTTGGACTACGGGGAACCGTGGGAGAAACTCTTACCCCTGGTCGAGTTCTCCTATAACAACAGCTACCAGTCCAGCATCAGTATGGGGCTTTACGAAGCCTTGTATAGAAGGAAATGCCGGACCCCGCTTTCTTGGGTTCAGGACGAAGATCCGAAGGTGTTGGGATCAGAGTTTGTTGAAGACACCGAGGCTCAGGTAAGGCTGATCAGAGACAGGATGCTAGAGGCGCAAAGTAGACAGGCTAAGTACTATGACGCCCGGCATCGGCAGGTGGAGTTCCAGGTGGAAGACCGTGTGTTTTTGAAGATCCGGCCCATTCATGGAGTCTCGCGGGTGCGTGGTCGGAGGAAGAAGCTCAGCCCTAGGTACATGGGCCCTTACAGGATCCTGGAGCGGATCGGGCCCCTAGCCTACAGGCTGGAGTTACCACCAGAGCTGGAAGCTCTGCATGACGTCTTCCATATTTCTTCGCTGAGGAGGGCTCTGCTACGCCCGGAGAAGCAGATTTTGACCACCTAAGGGCCGGTAGCTTCAGACCGGTCAGTTCGTTTGGAGCCGGTTAGGATCGACGACCGAGGAGTACGGGTCTTGCGTCGCAAGAAGGTCCCATTAGTCAAGGTCCTGTGGGTTTATCCATTCAGTATAATGTGAATATTGAACTCACTCTGTATGCATTTGAGAAACTCTGTCAAACACTTAAATTTATAAGACTTCTTCCTCAGAAAGAACACTCATGTGAATCTAGAGAAGTCATCTACAACCATTAAAGTATAAGATTTCCCTCCTAAGCTTTGTACTGTAATGGGTCCAAAAAGATCCATGTGTAACAGATACAAAATCCTAGGTGAATCACTCTTATTAAATGACTTGAAACTATTTTTGGTTTGCTTGCCTAATTGACAAGCCCTACAGAGTCCTTCCTTCTTATAGGGGCCAGAAGGTAGTCCTCTAACAAGGTTGTCCTTGGATAGCCAAACAATGGTTCTAAGGTTTATATGCCCTAATCTCTTATGCCATAACTTATTAGGTCTACAAATAGAATTAAACAGGCAAATATCTACTTTAGTTGAAAGAAAGTCTATTAAATAGATGTTACCTTTCCTTTTACCTGTCAACACAGTTGTGTTGTGCTCTGATTTGATCTTGCACAAAGATTTGCTGAAAGTCACTTGGTAGCCTTCATCACATAGTTGACTGATGCTGATCAAGTTGTGCTTCAGTCCTTCCACATAGGCTACTTTCTTGAATGTGACTGTGCCAATTTGGACTGCACCATATTCTTTTGTTAGTCCAAAGTTTGAATCACCAAATATGACTTTGGGTCCAAGCTTGGATTTGAAGGATGTGAAATTGTCCTTGCTTCCTGTCATGTGCTTGGAGCACCCACTATCCAAATACCTTTGCTTGTTTGATGTTGGATAGGTCTTCACCTATACATAAAGCAATTTACTTGTTTTTGACCCAGTTTACCTTGGGCCTAGGTTGATAACCTTTAAATTCAGAAATAAATGACATCCCGGGTTGACTCTTTTAACCTTCAGGATGATATCTCCTTGGAGGTATTATCCATTCAGTATAAGGGCTAAATCTTTGGGATGAAGGACCCCTAGGTTTGGATTTTGATTTACCTTTGAAAAAGTTTTCAGAGCTCTGATCTCTGCTCGACGATCGCTGAGCTGAGTCTGATGACCTTGGGTCAGATCGTGGAGCTCCGTTCGAAGATCGACTTTGCCAGAGTTCAGGGTTTAGAGATCGTCGACCTAAGTTCGACGATTTTGCCTGAGATCGTTGATCTCCATTAGGCGATCGTCTAGCTTTGTTCGATGATTTCTGTTGAACTCTTGTTTTCTTAGGTAAGTCAGAATTTTTCCTAGCTACCTCTACAACTCCCTTACCTTTATTAGAAATAAACTTGATTGTGGTTGTTAATACTATTGGTTGGCTAAATGAAGCACCCAAGCCCAGTGTACTATTAAACCTTGAGTTCACTGTGCTTGTGATGTCCATTAGTTGGATACTTCTCCCATTGAGAAATTCTTCAAACTTTTTGGCCTCTAATAGTTCACTTTTCAGTGAGGCTATCTGCTCCCTACAACATTCCAACTCATGAGAGAGTTTGAGGTTTTCTGATTTTAAGGTACTGTGTTCAGATAATTGATTTCTGAGAGAAACGATTTCCTTCTCAGATTTTAATAAGTCTATACATAGTGCTTTAAATTCACACTTAAAGTCCTCAGAATTAAAATCAAAAGAACTTATTACCTAATCCTCTTCAAATTCAGTCTTTGAGTCTGACTCTGACTCTTCTGCATCATAATTGTGTTATGAGGCATTGATAGCCATCATGCAGAAATCCTTTTCATCAGCATCATCTTCATCATCACTTGAGCTGGATGAAGCTTCTGATTCTGTTTCTGTCTCAATCCAAGTTTCAGCAACAAATCCCTTCCTTATGTGTTTGTTCTTGCTGGAGGAGGGTTTTCCATTGCTATTCTTCTTGAAGTCCTTGTCTTTTCTTCTTTCTTTCTTGTCTTTTCTGTCCTTGTTTTTATTTTCTGGACAGTTAGGCACAATGTGGCCTGTTTTCCTGCAACCAAAACAGATAATCTATTTGTTATTTAATTTATCATACCTTGGCTTGTCATGCTCTTTGTATGATCTTTTCCTGAATTACTTTCTAGCCATTTTGTAAAATATTTTGGCCAGTAGTCTTAGCAATTCCTCATTGCCTATGGCCTTGTCTTCATGCGGATCTTCAGTGGCTTTGAAAGCTATTGACTTTTCCTTTCTTGTGGCTGGTGAGGCAGCCTTCTGCTCTTCTTCTCTATTCTTAATGAGCAGCTCATAAGACTTGAGCTTGCCTAAGAGAGCTTCAGTGGTGATCTCATTTAGACTTCTGGCATCCTTGATTGGCCAGATCCTTGAGTCCCAAGTGCTTGGGAAGCACATTAGGATTTTATCATTTAGCTCAGTCAATGAGATCTCTTTGTCCAAAGTTTTCAGCTCATTGACTATGAGACTGAGTCTGTTATACATGTCTGCTACTGACTCAGCTTCTCCTTTCTTGAAATTCTCATATTGGGTTATGAGGTGAGATCTTCTGTCTTTTCTCTCATCAGCTGATCTTGAGACTATTTTAGATAGCTTATCCCAGATGTCCTTTATTGAGTTGCATTCAGCTACCTTTTGGAATATGTCATCAGACATAGTCTGGGCTAGAATGTTCATAGCTTTTGCATCAACCAATTTCCATTTCTTTATTTCTGCATCTGTTCCTGAAGAAGGTGGAACAGTACTTGTACTTGTGTTCTTTGGAGGTCTTGGACACAATGTCAAAACAGAATTGAAAATGTCCTCATTAATAGAGTTCATGTATAGTCTAATCCTTGCCTTCCAAGGTGCAAACTTAGATAGATTGCACACTAGAGGTCTGGTGCTAGCATAATATTTGTTTTGGGGCATGATTTGTGAAGAAATAATCCTAATAACAAACTTAAACAAGCAGATCTAACTGGAGGAATCTTTGGGTTCAGGTGTTAGCCTATACAACCACTAAGGTATGGTATTTTAACCAACCTCGCTTTGATACCAATTGAAAGTGCAAGTTAGATCTGATATACTCTAGATGGGGGGTGAATAGAGTATGATGCTTGCTAAAACTTTTTACAACTGTTGTTGTATTCCTAAGTGAACAGGGAAGCAAATAACATAAAGTAAATCTAAACACAGAACAATCACAGATTAATCACAAAGCACAACCAGAAAACAAAAGAAAAACAAGCAATCAGAAGACACAAGGAGCTATAGTGGTTCCTCAACCAATTTGGGTACATCCACTCTTCTACCACCCTAGGTAGGAATCCACTGCAGGATGAGTTGATCAGGTCTCTTGGGCACCAATGAGCTTTTGATAAGGAGCTGAAAAACAAAACCAGATTTTTTGATCAGGTGTCTTGCCAACACTGAGTTTTGATAAGGTCTCAGAAACCAATAACAAACTTTTGAAGGGAGTTTGAAAAACCCTTTACAACAAAGAGAGAGAGAGAAAGGGATGAGATGATATTCTCTGTCAATAGTCAGAGAGAAGATAGTGGATGTTGTCAAAGCTCCCCCTGAGATCTTAAGTTGTTCAGGAAGTGAAGCTTTGTAGTAGGGTGATAGGCCTTCAGATGATTTGATCTCCAATAAAATATGATTTCAGCAGCAACTGAAATATGAGGTGTCTGGAGTCTTGAATGATGATGGCCTTTGAATACTTGAATCAAGAGGGATCTGAAAGTTTCAGTTAGTTGATCTCCTTTTGTGATGTATGTTCTTGTATGAATTTTTGAGACTGAGAATGTCTGCAACTCTCTTTCTTTCTCTTGTGTAATTGTTGTTGTAAGAGTTGTAATTCGTGTTTTTGCAGAGAATTGTTGTTGCAGAGAATTGTTGTTGCAGAGAATTGTTGTTGTTGAATAATAAATATATTTCTTTTATTCCTTTGATCTGAATAGAAATGATCCTCTGTCCAAGATAGCCGTTAGCATTTCATAAATGACTTCCTTAACTGCATTTTGTCTTCTGGAGGAAAGTCCATTAAAACATTCCTTGAAAATTTCTTGAAACTTGCTCCAGATTAATTAAAAACGGCTACAGGATCTCTGACATAAATGCTGAGAATAATTCCACAACTGTCTGAATTTGAATCTTGAAAAACGTCTAACTCTTCAGAAAAATGTCGAACTGAGCTCTACTATCGTTAAACTGAGCTCAGAGACTGAACTTAGATAGAAACAGAGATCGTCGATCTGAGCTCAACTATCGTCGAACTGAGCTCAGAGATAGAGAATCAAACTGGAGTCAAGAACGTCGATTTGAGCTCGAAGATCGTCAAATGGATTTCGACGACTCTTTGAAGTTGAGCTCAGAGATCGTCGAATGGAGTTTGACGATCCGTCGAAGTGAGCTCAGTGATCGTCGAATGGAGTTCGACGATTCGTCGTCCTGAGCTCAACGAAATGACTTGGTCTCCAAAACTAAAAGAACCTGGTCTTGAGGGCAGCTTCCAAACCTAACTACTAACCCTTAGACTCAATTCTAATTGACCTTTAGATCTATACAATGAGGTCAAGACAGGTTTCCTAAGAGACATAGTGATCCTTGCCCAAATCAGTAATAGGGTGTTCTAACACATACCTGCAATCACATCTTGGGGATTCCGTTCTTGCGCCATGTCCAGCGCGTACACTTGATCCCGAGCAAGACCGGGGTTTCCTCCTCGTGGTCCTCGTCCTCGACCACGCATGTAACCTCGCCCCAGTAGACCTACCGGAGGGGGACCAAGAGGGACATTTCCATACAACCGCGGGCAGAAATGTCGAATGTGGCCCGGCTGGTTGCATTCAAAACACACCAGACACGACGCCCTTCATGTTGCTGAAATTGTTGAGGCTGAGGCGGTGGAGGCAACGCAGGCGGCTGCGGAACCGGATGCTCCACCCTAAGGTCTCGGTGGAAATGTCCTCCACCTCTTTGATGTTCTCTTCCTCCTCTGACGTCCCGTCTCCTTCAATTGCTTGGACCCGCTTCCATCACATCTTCCACAGGCCTCTTACCACTACTCAAGTGATCCGCCTCGAATCTCTTCGCCATGTTGATAATCTCCGCCAAGCTAGCATCCGCTATAATCAAAAGGGCCTACCTTTAGGGGATCTCGCAGCCCTTTGTAGAAATGCTTAGCGTATCCTCTATCATCCAGGTAATATGAGTCTGCGAACCTTGCGAGATGCTGGAACTCTCGTTGGTATTCTGTAACCGATTTTGATCCCTACTTCAGCAGTAGAAACCTCTGCTCGAGCTCGTCTCGAGCCGATATAGGAATGAAGTTCTCCAAGAAGACTCCCGAGAACTCGCTCCAACTTATCTCGGTATACACTCGTCCTTGGAACGTGGAGCCCATGAGTGACTTCCACCACCTCTTAGCATGTAGATCCAAGACAGACACCACCAACGATACAGCCATGTTGGCCGGGCAATGGATCCCCTCCAATAGCTCTTAGACCGTGTTAAGCCATTCCTCAGTGCGTACGGCCGACTCCGTCTCGTGCGTACGGCCGACTCCGTCTCGATAGAGGCGGGAGGGGAGAGAGCCCGAAAGGTACTTAGCCAGTTAGAGCCCAGATTCTATTGCTGGACTGGAGACTGCTGCGCCCTAAAGGCATCCAGGATGGCGGTGAGCGTGTGCCCCAACTCGGATTGTTGAAACTGAGTGAGTATGGAAGGGGCAGGAGTGCCCCCATCGGCTCAGCGTGTACTGGAATCTACACATAAAACATAAACGTATGGTCAGATTGGCTAATCTTGAGGTCAAAGTTGGACAACTCAGTGTGAATTACATATGGGCACACAACTGCTTCCGCTAAGTCAGTTTGTCCGCAAACTGACTAATCGAACAGGGGTGGTACCATTGTTGAATGACTTCTTTAGTTGAGGATCGTGGCAAACTAATACCATTTGAAAGACCCCCCATCCCGGATCCCAAAATACGGCACAAAGGGGGTCTTATGTCCGGAACAGCCTGCTTGCGGTAGCATTAGCATACAGGCTAACCTGTACCACACGACGCCTATTCTGCCGGCTACAATGAATATCAATATATACATGCCAACCCAACCATAATATAAATAGAGAGAGAGAAGTCAAATCCACACTAAGCATATATGTCCAAATACATCAAATAAGAGAAGCTAAAACATGCTTCCACAATATCAGAGTACAACTATAAAATTGCCAAAACGGGATACATCAATATCTCACAACACTCACATCCGTAACCGATGGTAGCGACAACACCGTCACTTCAGGCCCTGTCGTCCTGGCCTGGCTGTCCTGCTGTAAAGTCTACGGCTGCTCTACCTGCGGGGTGACCTCCTAAAAAGAAAGACGTAGCAACCGTTAGTCGATAAGACTAAGTGGCTTCACATCCGCTCCCCCGGCGACTCCTCGGCACCGGGCGGAGAAAATAGCAAGAGAACAAGTATAATAAATGGTGTAACAGGTACAAGCAGGTGATAATGGTACAATAAGATTAATAGCATTATATTCTAACAGTTCTACATAAACAATAACAAACCATCAAGTACAAGTATCTACTGCAGGAACGTAACTTAACTTATAAGGATGCTCATACAAGCTTATAAGTTAAGGATCGGGTTACATAAAAGTAACTCATCGTATAAGAGTGCCCATACAAACTTATACGATGAGGATCTTGTTTGTTTAATGCTATGTAATGGTATGTATGCTATATAATGACTCACCCATGATCACACACATGCAATTGTCATGTCGACACAGACTATAATTCCCACTATTCGAGCAGGTAGCTAACCACTCAGTCATCAACCGCCGTGGCCAGGCAGTGACAGTAGAGCGGGAAACTTTACTACTAGGCGGGTATCCACACAACTTCACGTAGGACTCCGTACACCTCAACGCTAAGAACACAACATCGGAGCCCAAGCGTACTATGGCCCAGCGTGGTCTCCGGTAGATGTGCACCGAGAACATAGCCCGAACTGGCCTGCTGTGACCCGAAAGTGGCCTCGGAAGAAGGCACGAGGACACAACCCAACCGTTAACTTGGCACGGAAGGGGCCTCAGGACGTGAACACCGAGGACATAGCCCAACCGCCAAAAGTCTAACTGTCAACTCCCGTCGGTGTGACGATCGGCGAGCCCGTAGACCTGCCACACTATCCTTAACCCCGGATTACGACACCGCGTATCGACTCAGACCGCATGCAAATTCCACATCACCGTGGTATGGAAGGGGCCTCGGAAGTAAGCACAAGGACACAGCCCAACCATCCATCTATACCTCATCTCAACACTAACCCAACTAGCGACGGTCAACATCGCACTTACATCCATCCACAATACTACCCGTTGGGAGACTACGCTCTAAGTATTGGACAACTACATTTCATTCTAACCATCATACATACTCATGGCCATAGTTTATCCCTATATTTATCATTCCAAAAACTTTCAACATATTACAAACATGATGCGGATTAATAATAATCTACCAATTTGTATATAGTAATTCCATTCATCATATTATAAACATGATGCGCATTTATAATAATCTATAAATTTTAGCAAGTCGTATCATGCAATAAAGCTCGCTTCACAATTCAGTTTTATGAAATCTAATTAACAAGATTTATCATTCATAGCACTACGGTGGTAAGCATAAAATAGTTCATCAAAATCTCGAGTTAATTTGCAACATCGATTCCACCGAATTTAAATTCATATTATATAAAACCCAGAATTTAAGTGCAGAATAAATCTGGCCAGCAAATTCGACCGGAGATTCCCAAAGCTACAGGAATCCGATGAAGACGTGTAACCCCTCGATGGAAAAGTGTTCCCATGGGTTACAACTTTCATACTCAGACCACAACCAAGATTTGAATGTATCCTATTTGAAATCGGCTTCAAAGTCCGCTGCGCACAGAACAACAATTCTGCATGCAGGATTTATCAGATATCATTTTCGTTCAGGATTTCCTGTGGCTGCAGACTTCGTCTGAAGTTGTGCAACCATTCGTCGTAAATGTATTTTCAAGGGCTTCAACTTTCGTGTTTAGTAGGAAAACCAGATCTAGCCACAGCCTAAATGAAAATGGGCAAGACGATCGTTGCGCGCAGAATACAAATTCTGCACGTATCTTAAAGAGGGATGAACGACATCGGTTCATCTTCCTCCTCAAGTCGGTCTTCCAAAATCACATTAGAAATTCCTCCTCCCATATTCACCCTCAGAGTGTCTTGATTTTTCACGAAACCAACCACCCTTCATCACATAGAAGAAAGGGGAGGTTGAGGATATCTAAAACCTAGAATACATGTCCTAGCATGGCCATCCCTAGAAAACTCCTCTCCATCAAAACTCTCTTGAGTCGATATCTCTCCTAAGAAAATAACAAAAGTTCTAGCACCAAGGGAGAGGGTAGGAAGCTCACATCATTTCCAGCATTTGCATTATTTCCGGCCATGGATCGTGTAACTCTTCTCGGCGACATCTTCTCCTTCACGGTGACGGCGGATCTTCTCCTCTACAACTAGATCCAACAACTTCCTTCTCTCAACAGGAGTTTCTCTCAGAAAATAGGGGATGAAGTGAGCATGAAAACAGTTAGGTTTTTCATTTTCCCTTATATATGAAAAGTGACACGGGTAGGGACACGCCCGTGTCATTCTTACTCGAAGCGTTACAGACGGTTTCAGTGTCGGTTCATTATTCGACACGTGTAGGGACACACCCGTGTCCACATGACATTGTCGTGTTCCCTGGCCATATCCTTCTCTGGATACATCTCGATGAACTTAACTCGACACAATGACACACGGGTAGGGACACGCCTGTGTCTCTACCCGTGTCATACAGTTCATAGATCTCGACATGTGTTATCGAGTTAAACTTGTCTCACACACACACGGGTAGGCCTGTGTCTTGCATCATGGTGTCGACACCAGAGTGTCGACACCTCAACATCTGGGTGTCGACACACTGTGTCGACACACTGTGTCGACACACTGTGTCGACACCTGGTTCTAGTGTGTCGACACAGCGAGTGTCTACACATGGTGTTGACACCAGTGTGTCGACACCTCAACCTGGGTGTCGACACACTGTGTCGACACCTTGACCCAGTTTGTCGACACAGTGTGTGTCGCCACACAGTGCCGACACCAGTGTGCCGGCACCTCAACATCAAAGTGTCTACACACTGTGTCGACACCTTCACTCCAGTGTGTCAACACCTCGACACCAAAGTGTTGAAGAATGGCTCGCGTGATACAAATCCTATTCACATGTACTGCCCAGTTATCAGCACTCCCCCGAACCCAAGTCAGCTCTCCCGACTCAAAAACACGTACGAGGGGCCTAGTGCGATTCAGGACTTTACAGCCTCTCTGGCAATCCCGAGAAAGCTCAAAAGCTTGAGATTTTCTCCCGCACCTCACATGGTTCCGAGGTCAATTGAGCTCAAAATCACACCTAAATGATCTAGGAGGCTAGCACAGAGGGAGAGGAGGAGAAATAGACCTTAATCGGAGCCCCACGGTGGGGGCGGCGATAGTTGGCCATGGAATTTCTCCTCTGCTACGAGCTTGCTCCCGAACTCATTTCTCCAGCAAAAGCTTTGATCCAGATATCCAATTCCACTCTTCTCGGCCTTCTAAAGCTTATGATGAGGTCAAATGGGGGTGAGTGGGCTGGTTATGGTGTTTTGAGTAGTGGAAATTTTGGCCAAGCATTGTATGCTTCACCATGGCTGTCATGTGTCATGGAATTGGGCTGCAAAGGATGAGAGTGACTGCTGGAGCTCAGTGGAGAGCTTGGGAAGAGAGGAGGACGGCTACATGGCCTCCATCCCTCAGTTCCCTCTCCTCTCTCTCCTCATCTCCTCTTAATTTCCAAAACACCCCCATGCATGTACTCTCTCTACTATTTCAGAGGGGTGGGGGCTGTCAATGACCACTTGTGCTGGTCATGGGCCTTGACTCATGGGCCTAGCCCATTAGGAATGGGCTTGGCTGATTTCTTTTCTTTTCTCTAAACCCTATGTTGACTTGTTGACTTTTTAGGTTGACTTGGTCAACTTGATGAGTGAGCTGGCCCCACTTGATGGTCATGGACACTGTGGAACCACCCAACTTGGGATGGGCCATAGTGGTGCCCCACTTGGACTTATTGGGCCTATAGGTGTAGGTTTGACTAATTTAGGGTTTGACTTAAATTGGTCAACATGATGAGTGTGTTTGTCCCACATGACGGTCATGGACCCAATGACACCACCCAACTTGAGCTGGGCCATGGTGGTGCCCCATTTGGACCACTTGGGATTATAGGTGTGGGTTTGACCAATTTAGAGTTTGCGTTGACTTGTGTCAACTTGGGTCAATGGGTGACCCAATGATGTGTCTTTTAGTTCACTTAGATTGCTTTTAGGGTTAGGTACATAGTTCTGGGGCCATTGTGTGCTTATGACTCCATATTGGGCTAGTTTGACTTGAGTTGACCTGGGCCCTATAGTGCGCACTATGTGAATCCACCGTAACTCCATGGGTCAAAAATAGCCTAAACCCCATTCACCCACCACATGTCCTAACCTAATCTAAGTATAGGGGGTCTTGTAGGGAAGGGGATGTTACAAACCCCAATAAATAAAAGAATAATTTCATCCCCTAAAATTAAGTTCGGGTCTACGGGGTTTCTGTGCACAAGAATTTTAAGAAACTTTCAACATAGTTAAAATATACATGAGGTGAAAAGGTCTGGGTACCGTTCATGCATCAGATCCATAAGCTCCCAAGTGCGCTCCTCCCGTCCGTGGTTGGACCTCAACCCCTTGACCAAGGGAACCTTCTTCTACAGAACTCGAATCATCGTATCATCGCTCCGGACTGGCTCGAAATAAACTGATCTATATGGTGCCACTGGTACTGCTGCAGTGGTAATATGTTGCTCTAATCAAAGTAGAGCTCTTCAAAGTGAGGAGACGTGAAAGTCGTCGTGCAACGTACCATGTTGAAATTTGTGAAGTGAAAGTGGGTGAGGGAGTAGACCGAGCGGTCTGTTGGCGATGCTCAGCTTGATCTGCGGCCTTACAGTTGGACAGCTCTTGTGGTAACCGGGCGGATTGGAATTTTTATCCGCGGTGTATTGGAGGACTTGTTTTTTGCGTCCGCGGAGTCCACATTTGTGGATTCCTTGGAGATGGGATTTTGATTTTGCCGAGCTCTCCATGTTGTCATGGATTTTTCACATCCTTGTGGTGGGTTGTCCTGCTGATTGGCGGTCTGGGTCTTCTGTGTCCGCCGTGCTCGCGCCAGTTGCTTGATGGGGTACTGGACTTGGTCATTTTCTGTGACAAGTCCATGATGTCCGCAGTGTCCGCAAAGTCCGCTGTTGACCAGGCGGACTGCTTGTTTGTCGTGGACTTGTGGCAGGCTGTGGAATTGTTGTCGGGCTATGCGGACTGGTGCAGCAAGTTTTGCGGGTGTGTCCGCATGCTGTGTTGAGTGGCGGACTGGTGCTATGCTTGCGTTGGGCGGACTGGTGCCGTGCTTGTATTGTGCGGGCTAGCCTTGTGTCTGCATGGTGGCAGACTTGCTTTTGACCTGGTACCTGGAGGTTTGAAGTCTGGCCAAGTCCTTGCTGACTTGGCGGACTGGGTTGTGTTAGCGTGCGGGCTGGGGCGGTGAATCTAATCAATAGGGTGGTGACCACACTCCTCACCTCACCTATAAATAGACCCCCCCGGCACATCTACAGTAACTGAGTGAATAGTAAGTGAAGGCTTGGTTAATTATTGCGGTCTGTTTTTTTTTGTTGTTCGCGCGGGTTTAGCAGAGATAATTGTTTTCTTGAGCGGTGATCAACTTGTGTTATTTCTCTGTACTTTTGAACGCTTAACCAAAGTTTTCTATAATGGAAGGGAACTATGCAAGAGGTCTGAGTATTGAACTCTTGACCATGACTAACTTCAAGAAGTGGAAGTCGTGCATGAAGAGTTATCTTCTTGGCGAGGAGCTATGGGAGGTCGTCGATGGTGACGACAGACAGGAGGTTACTGCTGCTTTTGGGACTGCTGAGTAGGTGAGTCTGGGGGAAAACTAAAGCAAAGGCAGAGTTTACTCTCAAGAGGGTTGTGTCACCGGAGTTGTTTGACCACATCATAGGATTTGAGTCAGCTGCTGATATATGGACAACTATTGATGGGTTGTTCAACAGGAAGAATGTGACTAGACTACAGTTCCTGGAGAATGAGTTGGCTAGGACAACTTAAGGAGACCTGCCCATCTCAAAGTTCTTTCTGAAGACGAAAAGCCTGTGTGCTGAGATATCAGCGCTTAATCCTGATGAGATGATTTCTGAGGCTAACTTGAAAAGGCATATTATCCGCGGCTTGCGGAAGAAGTATGTTGCCTTTGTAACCTCTGTTCAAGGCTGGGAAACTCAGCCATCTCTGCTGGAGCTTGAGAAACTGCTTGCATCGCAGGAAAGTTTGTCAAGATAGATGGCAAGAGTGACTATCTCTGAAGGAGGTAGTGAAGCGTTGTTCACAGGCAAGAAGAAGAAGAGATGGGAAGGGAATAAGAAGAACACTGCTGAAAAAGAGCCTTCAACTTCTTATCAGCCAGAGAGGAGCGCTGTTCCTAAGAAGGATTGGAAGAAGAACTTGAAGTTCTACAGGTGTCATCAGCGAGGACACTTCAAGCATGACTGCAAGGTCAAACTGCAGTCTGGGCATGCTGCAGGCAAGGAGGAAGCTTGCTTGAGTACTGAAGAAGATGGATGGGGCAGAGATTTCATGACGAGCACTTGTGTTCGTTCTTTGTCCACTGTAGACTTCAATGATGAGTGGATCGTGGACTCCACGTGTGGTCATCACCTCACTGGAGACAAGTCGAAGTTCTCTTCTCTGCAAGTGTACTCAGGTAATGAAGCTATCATAACTGCTGATAATACTATTTATGCAGTAGACAAGGAGGGGGTCGTGTCCTTGGGTAGTGATAAGGGGCCACTCACGTTAAGGAGTGTGTATCATGTGTCGGGCACGAAGAAGAACCTCTTCTCTGTGACCAATACGGTAGACGCGGGTTATCACGTTCTGTTTGGTCCAACAGAAGTGAAGTTCCTTCGCAATGTATCAGCGGTAAAGGCTGATGTTGCTCATGTTTGGAGGAGAGTTAAGAACTTGTTTGTTCTTGTAAAAAACTCTTACGTTGATCAGATGAGGTCAAACGATAGCGTTGCTATATGGCATGAAAGGCTGGGGCATGTAGGAATGGATAAATTGAAAGTAATGGCAAATAGAAGCCTTGTGAGAGGCTTGCCTAAGCTATCTTCCTTTGGTGACAATCACGTTTGCGCGGGGTGTCAGTACGACAAGGCTTATTGACTTTCGTTTGATAAGTCACAAACGAGGAGCAAGAGACCATTGGAGTGTATCTATGGCGACTTAGGGACCAACCGCCACTGCTAGCCTTGGTGGGAGCAGATACATGTTTGTGTTGACTGATGACTACTCAAGATACACTTGTGTTTATTTCTTGAAGGAGGAGTCAGAAGCTTTCCAAGTGTTTGTGGAGTTCAAGGAGCTAGTGGTGGGACGGCTTGGCTTGCGGATCAAGAAGTTTAGAACAGATAACGGTGGGTGTTTGTCTCCTCCGAGTTTTCTAACTTCTACATGAAGCATGGGATCCAAAGAGAGATTACTTGTACTCATACTCCACAATAAAACGGAGTAGCGGAGCAGAAGATCCGTTATCTGATGGAATCCTGCAAGTGTTGGCTTCGCGCGAAAAACATTATTAGGTCTTTCTGGCAGAGGGGATGTCTTGTGCTTCTAACATCATCAATTGAATGCTGCTCAGTCCGATCAACATGAAGTCTCCCTTTGAGATGTTGCTGAAGGAGAAGCCAAGTGTGGAACACCTTCGGGTGTGTGGATCAACTTGCTATGTGCATGTCCCGAATGCTTTAAGGTTAAAGCTTGATGCAAAAGAAAGGAAACTTGTCTTTGTTGGCTATGATGAGCGGAAGAAGGGATAGAAATGCCTGGATCCTGCGACGAAGAAGTTTGTTGTATCAAGATACGTGGTCTTTGACAAACTGACATCATATATAGGTGGGTTCGTTGATCTACCAGAAAGCAAGGTTGATGAAGACCAGAAGGTGGCTGCTGAAGTTCTGGAAGAGGAGCTTGTTGTTTCACCAATAGCTCCTATTTCTTCAAGATCTGGTGCTGAGGCTTCTAGCTCAGGAAGTAGGGGGATCATCGCTCAAAGCATGCCCAAAGTTGGATTTGAGCCTGAAGAAGTAACAGAGGTGGTGAGCATGGTGCAGACCCTTCAGAGATCAAAGAGGGTTGTCAAACCACCAGCTCGATACTGTGATGGGAATGAAGTGAGTTTTTTCTCCTGCTTCTTTGTTGGCCCTCTGGATGAGTGAGAGCCTGCAAACTTCAATTAGGCCACTGGAGTAAAGGAGTGGCAAGATGCCATGAAGGAGGAGATTGCTGCTCTTAAGAAGAATGAAACCTGGGACCTTGTGCCCAAGGTTGATGGCATTACTCCAGTGACTTGCAAGTGGGTGTACAAATTGAAGAAGAAGGCTGATAGGAGCATTGATAGATACAAAGCTTGCATTGTTGCTCGAGGATTCTCACAATAGTATGGTGAATGTTGGGTACATTGGTTCTAATGTACCTGATTTGAAGAAGCCTCACCCTACTCAATGATATACATCAAAATGTATTTGATGTATGTTGAGTTTACTTGTGCAGGTTAAGTATTTGCAGGAAAGATGAAAAAGTTTATAAGTCCAAATGTCGACACCCAAAGGGAAAGTTTCGACACTTAAGAAGACTTGTGTCGACACCCAGGCAAGCAGTGTCGACACTTGGAGTATTTGTGTCGACACCAGGGATGCAGAGTCGATACCAGACAGAAAGTGTCGACACAAGGAGCTGTGTCGACACTCAATGAAGAAAAGTGCAGTGAAGCAGTGTCGAAACTTAGCAGTTGTGTCGACACCCAGAAGAACTGTGTCTACATCAGAAAGTGTCGACACTTGGAGGTTGTGTCGACACTCAGCAAAAGTCAGCAGAGTCTAAGTATAAGTGTCGACACCCAGAGCAATGTGTCGACACACAGCAGAAGAGTCAACACTTGAAGAAAGTGTCGACACAAGAAAGAATGTGTCGACACTCAGCTGAAGACTCAACACTTGAAGAAAGTGTCGACACAAGGAGCTGTGTCGACACTTAGCAAAGTTCAAGAATATTCTAAGTACAAGTGTCGACACAAAGGAGATGTGTCGACACTCAGCCAGAGTCTCAACAGAAGAAGAATGTGTCGACACAAGAAGCAGTGTCGACACTCAGCAAGTATCAACACTGAAGACATGTGTCGACACCAAGAAGAAGTGTCGACACTTAACAAGGTCAACACATGAAGTTGTGTCGACAAAAAGGTGTTGTGTCGACACTTACAAGAATTCAATAAAGTGCTGAAGAACAAAGTATTGTGTCAACACACAATATCAGTGTCGACACATAAAGAAGAAGCTGTGTCGAGAAGTGAAGTCTACAACACAAGCAGTTGTGTCGACACCTTGTAGGCTAGTGTCGACACTTAGTCAACTTGTGTCGACACTTAGTCTATAAGTGTCGACACTTAAAGACAGACAGTCTTGACACCTTCAGACAGTTACAGAATTTTCAAGAACTGACTGGATGACTTGATAGCTGCCATTCCAGCCGGTCTACAGCACCTGTCAGAGTTGTCAGAAATCAGTTATGAACCAGACCAGCTGGTTACCATGAAGAAGACCTATAAATAGGCTTACACTGTCTACAGAAACAGATGATTGAACACAAGTTCAAGTGATCAATATACAAAGAAGATCTAGTTATTCATTGAAGAATCCAGTGAAGATCTAAGAAGTTGGAGAGAGAGAGCTTCATCCAAGAAGACAGCCGTTGGAACCAGGCTGAGAAGAAGGGTTCAGATTTTGTTCTGAATCTTAAGTAGCAGAGATTAAGGATCAACTACAGAGGAGATAAATCTTATTGTGTTCTACATTCAAGAAACTTTGAAGAAAGCCAAGTCAGTTTGATCTCAGCTAATTTCTTCCAAGAACTCATCAAGAAACTCACAACTCTTCTCTCTTTTCTCTGAGTTGTAGAGTTTACATTTTTGTATTCATATTATCTTGTAGGATCCTTAGGGATCTGAGTTTGTAAGCCTGTAATTATAATGGCTGAGTGTAGGGCCTGAGTGCCTGAGTGTAGGAGATTTAAATCTCTGAGTGTAGGCCTGTTGTGGCTAAGTATAGGCTTTGGTGGCTGAGTGTAGGCCTTGGTGGCTGAGTGTAGGCTTTGTGAAGAAGCTGAGTTGTAGGGCCTTGGGCCTGAGCTGTAGGAACCTGTTTTGTGGTTCTGAGTGTAAGATCTGAGGATCTGAGATAGTGGAGGAGTTTGGCTGAATCTAGTACACTGCTAGATAGGCGAAGGGGGAAAGTGGATGTACCCAACTCTTGGGGAACCACTATAAATTTGTGTGTTCACTGTGTGCTGGATTGATTGTTGTGATTGCTGGTTAATTGTTGTGTTATTAATCCGTGAGAAACTCTGAATTCTGCCTAAAAATAAAAAAGATTTAAGTCACCTATTCACCCCCCCCCCCCTCTAGGTGATTAGGTACAATATCTTTCAAGTGGTATCAGAGGGAGGTTTCTCAAAAAGGGACATAACTGTCTGAGTAGATCCTGAGAATATATATCATAGTGAAAGAAGGGCCATATGAGCCCATGAAAGTTTCAGTCTTAGATGCTAATCAGAGAACACCTAAGGATTTCTCTGAAATGACAAAGGATGAGATAGTTCTAGCCACAATGGACAAGAGGGCTCAGAATATCATAGGGAGTGCTATAGATGATGCTACCTTTAATAATTTGATACACTGCAAGACATCCAAGGAAATGTGGGATACCTTGATAGTGTATATGGAGGGGTCTGAAGAAGTGAGGCAAGACAGAAAGTCTTTGCTAAACCAAGAATATGAAAGTTTCAGGCAAGGTAGGGCTGATAACATAACTGAATGCTATAAGAAGTTCTATAGAATTGTGAAAGAGCTTATGTCCTATGGCAGAGAGTTCAGTAATTATGAGCTTAATGATAAGTTTCTAAGGTCCCTAACAAAAGATTGGGACACTAAGATCTGTGTCATTAGGGAAATGGTAAAGTTAGCAGAAATTCCTCCACCAACACTATTTGGAAAACTGCTGTCCTATGAAATGCAGTTAATGGTGAGGAAAGAAGAGGAGAAATCTACAATAAGTGAACATAAAGAAAGGACAGTGGCATTTAAAACAGAAGCCCCCAGAAAGTACAGAAGTAAGTCACCAACTCCACCACCAAAAGTAGCTGAAACTGATTCAGATGAGTCAGCAAGCAGAAAGTCTGAAAGCAGTGGAAGTGATGAGGACTTTGCTACCTTCACAAGACATTTTCAGAAGTTCTTAAAGAAGAAACAGTGGAGTACAAAGCCATCTACTTCACAGGATAAAGAAGACTATTATCAGAATAAAAAGTCTTCAAAGAAAGACAGGAAAAAGACCAAGTCAAGCAAAGCAACTCTTTCAAAAATTGTATGCTATTGCTGTAATAGACAAGGACATGTTGTTGCAGACTGTCCAGAGAAAAGGAAGGAGTCTAATGATAAGAAAAAGACTCAATACAAGGGCAAGAAGGAAAAGTCTTTTGTAGCCAAAAAGGATAAGAGCCTGTCAGATATTTCTTCATCAGAAACTGAGTCAGATGCTGAAGCATATATAGGACTGTTTGCTGAGGAAGAAGAAGAAGAGTTCATCCAGATCATGAACTCAATATATGAACAAGAGGACAGTCAGTGCCAAGGACTGATGGCATTGACAGAAAGTGACAAAATCCAGGAGCAGCCTGGACCTAGTAAGGTACAAAATTGTTCTTTAAGTTCAATTTCATGTGCTAGTTCAGAAACAGATTCATCATCATCAAGTGATGAGAGTGCATCTGAGTCTGAAGAGGATATTCATCAATTGATAGATGAATATAAAGTTCTGTTGCAAGCATTTAAGAAATGCAAATCCTTGTCCAAGAGTAAAGCTAAGGAAATTGCAAGTCTCAAAGTGGCTGCAACTGATTATGAGAAGTTGTTTGATCAAAAACTTAATGAGATAGCCAGACTGAAGCACATAATTATGATTCATATGGGGACTATATCATTTAAGAATGATCAAATCAAAAGTCTGGAGATTAATCTTCAGAAGGAGAGAGATGTGGTTGCTAGGTTTTCAAAACCAAAGTCTGTTCTACCCTTAATTGATGAATTTGTTCATCAAAAAGGTAAAGCTGGACTGGGGTTTTCTAAACCAGCTAGGACTGTCAAGTCCAAGTCCAAGGGCAAAGCCCCAACTCTCAACAAGCCAGCTGTAGATAAAACAGCTAAGACTGTACCTAAGCAAAGGTACAATAGGTTTGAGTGTTGGTGCTGTGGCAAGGTAGGCCACTTTGCCATGGACTGTTGGCACAATACTAGTGCCAAAGTGAGTAGCAAACTATCTGTTGGAAAACCTGCAAGTAGCTTTATTAGGAAGCAAACTAATCAGTATCAAGGACCCAAGAATTCTTTGGGTTCTAAGGTTCACTAATCTGTTTTGCAGGTGAGTCCAAGTGGTCATGCCCAAATATGGTACTTGGACAGTGGATGTTCCAGACATATGATTGGAACAAGGGGATTGCTAAAGGACTTCACTCCAATTAAAGATGGTCCTAAAGTCACCTTTGGTGGTTCTCAAAAAGGAATCATCAAGGAATTTGGTAACATTTCTAGCTCCCATATTACTATTACTCAAGTGGCTTATGTCAAAGGTTTGAAACATAACCTTATTAGTATAAGTCAATTGAGTGATGTAGGATATGACATCTCATTTGTGAAAGATGGTTGTCATATCAGGAGATCAAATGATCAAGAGATCATTTTGACTGGTTATAGAAAAAGGAATGTCTATTGTCTAGACACTATGAGTGAGAACAATGGTTCTCCAGTGTGTCTTGTTGCTGATGAGGAAGTCTCTCATTGTGTGAAATGACACAAGAGGCTAGCCCATCTTAACTACAAGACAATTGGGCAACTCTTTAGTAAAGAGTTAGTGAGGAATGGTCCTCAAGTTAAGTGTATTAAAGATTGAATATGCTCATCTTGTCAAAAGGGCAAGCAGACTAGATCCATCTTTAGTAGCATTGAAAACAAAGATGCTGTGAGGTGTTTATACCTCTTGCATATGGATCTCTTTGGTCCAACGCCAGTTCAAAGCCTAGGTAGGAAGGTCTATACCTTTGTAGTTGTAGATGACTACTCAATGTTTTCCTGGGTGTTCTTCCTTAGACAGAAATCTAAAACACCTAGTGTCTTCTATAGCTTTGTCAAACAAATTCAGAATGAACTAGATAGTACAGTGGTCAAAATAGAAGTGACCATGGTACTGAATTTCAGTCTGATAGTATGGCAAAACTATGTGAAGAATTTGGGATATTTCAAGAGTTTTCTTCACCAAGGACACCTCAGCAAAATGGCATTGCTCAGAGGAAGAATAGAACCTTGATTGAGACTGGTAGGACCCTATTAAGTGATACATCTCTACCACAATATTTCTGGGCTGAAGCAGTTAATACTGCATGCCATGTTATTAATAGGGCTACCATTACTAAAAGCCACAACAAGACCCCCTATGAGGTTGTGAAAGGCAGAAAACCAAACCTATCCTACTTCAGGATCTTTGGTTGTAAGTGCTTTATACTTAACAATGGAAAGTCTTACTTGACTAAGTTTGCTGCCAAGTCCCAAGAGGGGATCTTTGTTGGGTACAGCAACAATAGTAAGGCTTATAGAGTCTACAACTTGTCTACTCAAGTTGTAGAAGAATCTGTACATGTAGTATTTGATGAAACTAGACTTATTAACAATGAGTTGTCTAATAGTATATGCAGCTCCACAGGTATAACTAAGAAGATGGACAAACTCACTATAGAAGAAGAACCTACTGCAAGTCAGCAAGTAGAAGATAGTGGCTATTGTCCAGGGGGTACTACATATACCTAATGCAGATGAAGTTCAAGGAGTACAACAAGATGAAGAAGTTCAAGAAGTTCAACCTGAAGCCAGGATGCCTCCAGCCAATAGGCATCTAAGAGATCATCCAGTAGAACAAATCATTGGTGATCCAAGACAAGGGGTACAAACAAGGAGCAGAAATCTGAGTGCAGCACTCTACTCCAGTTTTCTATCCCAAGTTGAACCAAAGAAGTTTGAAGAAGCCATCCTAGACCCTCATTGGATTGAGGCAATGCAAGAAGAGCTGAATCAGTTCAAGAGGTGCAAGGTCTGTGAGCTTGTTCCTAAACCAAAAGACCACAATATAATTGGAACCAAGTGGATCTTTAGGAACAAGATGGATGAACATGGAGTCATCATTAAGAATAAAGCAAGATTGATTGCTAAAGGATATAGGCAGGAAGAATGTATTGACTTTGATCAAACCTTTGCTCTAGTAGCCAGACTGTAAGCCATAAGGATGTTCCTGGCCTATGCAACCTTTCAAGGATTTAAAGTTTACTAAATGGATGTAAAGTCAGCCTTTCTGAATGGTAATCTAAAAGAGGAAGTCTATGTGGAACAGCCATCAGGTTTTGTTGATTCAACTCAACCTAATCATGTCTATAGACTTAGGAAAACATTGTATGCGTTAAAGCAAGCCCCTAGGGCATGGTATGAAACCCTGTCTAGTTTCCTCATTGAGAATAAGTTCACAAGGGGGAAAATAGACAAGACTCTATTCCTTAGGGAATCCAGAGGCAAAGTAATACTAGTCCAAATATATGTAGATGACATAATATTTGGGTCTACTGAAAGTAGTCTTTGCAAAAAGTTTGCAAAACTAATGCAAGGACAATTTGAGATGAGTAGTATGGGGGAGCTTAAGTTCTTCTTGGGTCTCCAAGTTAGACAGACTGAGAATGGTTTATCCATATGCCAGTCTAAGTTCACCCTAGAACTCATAAGGAAGTATGGTATGGATTCATCCAGTACTATGAAGACTCCTATGGGGTCAAGTATGTCTCTTAGCAAAGATGATGCAGGGAAACCTGTAGATGAAACTTTGTATAGAGGGATAGTTGGCTCCCTACTCTATTTGACTACAAGTAGACAAGATATCATATATGCTACATGTGTCTGTGCTAGGTATCAAGCATGCCCTAAGGAGTCTCATTTGACAGCAGTCAAATGTATACTGAGATATCTAAAGGGCACTCCTTATCTAGGCCTTTGGTACCCTGGGAATGGAGATTTTGAACTAACAGGTTATTCAGATGCAGACTTTGCAGGATGCAAAGAAGACAGAAAAAGCACAACTGGAACCTGTCAATTCCTAGGTGGAAGACTGATTTCATGGAGTAGCAAAAAACAAACAAGTGTGGCTATCTCCACTGCAGAATCAGAATATGTGGCTGCAGGAAGTTGTTGTGCTCAACTTCTATGGATACAACATCAGCTTGAGGACTATGAAATTCAGGTAAGTAGAACTCCACTATTTTGTGATTCTACTAGTGCTATATCAATTGCAAACAATCCTATTTCCCACAGTAAAACTAAACATATTGAAATAAAATATCATTTTCTTAGGGAATATGTAGAAAAAGAAGATATTTTACTAGAATATGTTAGAACAGATAATCAACTAGCTGATATGTATACTAATCCCTTAGAAGAAACTAAGTCCAATAGGTTTAAAATTGAACTAGGTATGATAAACTTAGAATAAGTTTATAGAAATGGCTAAGTAAAAAGGTGTCGACACACAGAGATATCTGTGTCGACACAGAAAAGTGGTGTCGACACTTCAGGGAAAAGGTGTCGACACATCTAGGAAGTTGGTGTCGACACTTCTGAAAATTAGTGTCGACACATACAGGGTCAGTGTCGACACATCCAAGGTGGTGTCGACACTTAGTGTTTACTCAGAATTATCTAAGTAAAGTCTCGACTAAATGTCGAGTTATGTGGTGTCAACACATAAACAAGTGTCAACACATATATTCTGTTGACTAAACTTGTGCCGACACATAGGCGTCGAGACATTATAAGTCTGTATCAACACTTTTCCACAGTGTCGACGCAATTTAAGTTAGTTAACCCGCCTTTTCATCTTCAAACCTAGAAAGGTATAAATAGGATTTCTCCATTGTCTGTCGACACGCTCACTAAAGTTTCGAGACCAAACTTGTGTGTCGACACCTCTCTTCTCTCCAGTCAAATTCTTCAAACCCTAATGGTGCCAAAGCTCGAGGAGAAGTCAATGAAGGCTATTAACTGGTGCGACAAGCGTTTGACGAAGCAGAACAGGAAATCAAGGATGTAGTAACACTAGTTGCAGACTCAGGGTTAGAATTTCTTGTTTCAGAGCCTACAAAAATCTGGAAGAAGGAAGTTCTAGAGTTTCTGAATGGAGCTAAAGTAGACGAATCTGGATTCAAGATCAAGTCCAGGGTCCATGGAGAAAAAGTAAAAGTCTCTCCAAAAAGTTTGAGAAAGGTTTTAAACCTGCCAAGGACAAAAGAAGAGGATGAAGTAACTGCTTCTAAGACCAGAGAAGCATTGATATGGTGTGGTCTGGATTCAAAGATGAAAATTTGATTTGTGTTTAATAGGAAAGGCATGAACAGCCAGGGAAAATTTCTATCAGAAATTGTTGGCAAAGTGATCTTAAGTAAGCCTGGAGGGCATGACAGGGTATCTGCCCATATGTTCAATCTCATGACCAGGATAATCTTCAGCCTAAAAACTGATTGGTCTGTAGTAGTCTTTGATAAGATTAAGGAGAGTCTAAAGAAACCCAATTTGGGTAGAATAATAAGTTTATACCTAGCTGGTAGTATACCAGAGGTTATGGGTCAAGATGCTGGAACTAAGATCAACCATATAAGAAAGATGGACATGAGGATCTTCTCCAGATGGGACAGAGTTTTAACTAAGGAGATGCCTACTTCTGAGAAAGTAACACCAATAAAGAAGAAGAAGAAGACTACCCCAGTGGCTCAAGAGTCAACTAGCAGCTCTGAGGAACAAGTGGTCCTCACACCTGATGAAAAAGACACTAGAACTGTTGTGAAGTCTCCAGCACAACAAGATGCTGCAGAGAGGCAGGGGGAGCAACCTCAGGCTAGCCCCATACACCAGGATCAAATCCAGGGGGAGCCTCTAGTTATAGAAGAGCCAACTCCTCTTGAGAGTGAGCAAGCAACACACATCATTCTTGAGGTAATCACTGAGCTTAATGCTTTTGATTTCCCTATAGAGGATAATGCATTGTCTGATTCCTTAAATAATGTTAATCAGCAAACTCAGATTGATAGTCAAGTCCCAGATGTTGTCATGGAGGACACATCTGTTACAGTTCAAGTAGTATCTGATCCAGTGGTAGATGAGGCAAGAGTTTCTTCAGCCCATTCTCCACAAGAATATACTATGGAAGATCTTTTCCTCAATCTGGATCAAACAGACTTTGACAAGGAAACTGCTGCTGCTGAGGGGGAGAATGCTCCAGTTGAGGGGGAGCAAGTGGTAATACTAGAAGAAACTACAAGGCAAGATCCTGAGAAGCCCCAAGCTGTTGAGGAGCTACCTAAGGAGAGGGTAGATATATCCAGCACCTCAGCTTCTGAAGATGAGGAGGCAGCAAGAGCTAAGAAAAAGAAGTTTCAAGTATTTAAAAGAAGAAGCCAGAATTATAAGAAGGCATTGCAAATCATAGCACCACAGCCTGCACTACAACCAGCACCATCAGTAGATTATAGTGCTCTAATGGTTACTATGCAAATAAAACTTGATGAGCACAGGAAAGCCATTGAAACCTATGTGGATGAGGGGCACAAGTCTTTACAGTTTGAACTGGCACAGGACATTAAGTCCATAAGATTTGAAATGAATCTAAATAAAAAGTAAATGACTGACTGCTTCCACAAGGGAGGGAATGCAGTGGTATACTTAGCAACTCATCAGGAAAAGATAAAAGCTCAAGTAGATGACATTGCACTGAAGCAAGGATATGTTCTTGAGAACCAGATCAGAGTGAATGATAACTTAACTGCTTCCCATAATGCAATTATCACAGAGATGAAGAACATAGCTACTGGACTAACAACTTCTAATGCTACAGCTATGGCAGAGTTTGATAAAGCCTTACAAGAGAGCATCACTGCTGTTACATCTGCTATTCAAGATTCTCATAAACTGATCTCAGAAAAACTCCAAAGGTTAAAACCTTTCTACAAGGATGGAGTTAATTATCTCAATGCACAAATCAAATTTCAAAAGGATGATCTAAGAGATCACATGGAAAGAGAAGTCATAAAGGGGGAGAGGGTGTTAGTCAAAGCCAGCTCTGATCATGCCAAGTGGATTTCTAACTCTATTAGAGCTACTCTTGGATATCCTCCTTTATGTGATGATGACAATGTAGCAGAATCTGGAGTTAATCCTGCCTATCTTGGAGGTGAGCAACCTGAAGTAGCTCAGGTAATCTATCCTCCACCAGATTTTGATATGGTTCAAGCTGATATACAATCAATGTATAGCCCACCTGAGGGTCAGCAAAATGTCATCATAGAGAAGGTAGTTCAGCCAGTCTCTGAGGCTTTACAGGAAGCTATACTGAAGGAACAAGCTGAACAAGAAGCCAGACTGTCTAAAAAGAGGTTCAGGGAGCAAGCTGAACTAAGACCCGACTTTGAGCAGTGGAGCCCCACTTTAAGAAACATAATCTTAACTGCATGGAAAGCTGCAAAAGATAATATACAAGACAGAAACAAGTGGTTTTTTGAATTAGAATGGAGAAAGCATGAGACAAGGCAAGAAGCCATATTCTAATATAGAAGAAAGGCCAAGATGGGAAAGCTACCTCCTACTGCCTAGGAGCCTAGCAAGTACTTTCCCAAGCCTTATCATTATTTTGAGAGGCAAAAGATCAAAGCTGAAGAGCTAAAGAAGAAGGAGCTGAAAGGGAAAAAGCCTGCTGAAACTGAAGATGCTGAAGCTTCTGTGCAAGCCAAGATACAGTCTGGAAAAGGGATAGTGATCAGAGATGCTGATCAAAAATAGAATAGAATAGCATTATCTTAAGTTTACTATATAATCTTTTGATGATAAACATTCTGTAAACTTTTGTTTAATGTATATGACAAGTTATTAGAACAATGTGTTATTTGTTAAATCAATTTCATAATTGTTCTGTGATGATATCTGTGTATGCATGTTTGTTTAATACATGTTATGTTTTTTTCCTGATTACATAATCCCGCTTTACTTCATACTATGATTTTATTCTGTTTGGTGTATATCATTGACTAAGGGTTATGACTTCTCCAAATAGGGGGAGATTGTTGGGTACATTGGTTCTAATGTACCTGATTTGAAGAAGCCTCACCCTACTCTATGATATACATCAAAATGTATTTGATGTATGTTGAGTTTACTTGTGCAGGTTAAGTATTTGCAGGAAAGATGAAAAAGTTTCTAAGTCCATGTGTCGACACCCAGAGGGAAAGTGTCGACACTTAAGAAGACTTGTGTCGACACCCAGGCAAGCAGTGTCGACACTTGGAGTATTTGTGTTGACACCAGGGATGCAGAGTCGACACCAGACAGAAAGTGTCGACACAAGGAGCTGTGTCGACACTTAATTAAGAAAAGTGCAGTGAAGCAGTGTCGACACTTAGCAGTTGTGTCGACACCCAAAAGAACTGTGTCTACATCAGAAAGTGTCGACACTTGGAGGCTGTGTCGACACTCAGCAAAAGTCAGCAGAGTCTAAGTATAAGTGTCGACACCCAGAGCAATGTGTCGACACACAGCAGAAGAGTCAACACTTGAAGAAAGTGTTGACACAAGAAAGAATGTGTCGACACTCAGCTGAAGACTCAACATTTGAAGAAAGTGTCGACACAAGGAGCTGTGTCGACACTTAGCAAAGTTCAAGAATATTCTAAGTACAAGTGTCGACACAAAGGAGATGTGTTGACACTCAGTCAGAGTCTCAACAGAAGAAGAATGTGTCGACACAAGAAGCAGTGTCGACACTCAGCAAGTATCAACACTGAAGACATGTGTCGACACCAAGAAGAAGTGTTGATACTTAACAAGTTCAACACATGAAGATGCGTCGACACAAAGGTATTGTGTCGACACTTACAAGAATTAAACAAAGTGCTGAAGAACAAAGTGTTGTGTCGACACACAATATCAGTGTCGACACATAAAGAAGAAGCTGTGTCGAGAAGTGAAGTCTACAACACAAGGAGTTGTGTCGACACCTTGTAGGCTAGTGTCGACACTTAGTCAACTTGTGTCAACACTTAGTCTATAAGTGTCGACACTTAAAGACAGACAGTCTCGACACCTTCAGACAGTTACAGAATTTTCAAGAACTGACTGGATGACTTGACAGTTGCCATTCCAGCCGGTCTACAGCACCTGTCAGAGTTGTCAGAAATCAGTTATGAATCGGACCAGCCGGTTACCATGAAGAAGACCTATAAATAGGCTTACACTGTCTACAGAAACAGATGATTGAACACAAGTTCAAGTGATCAATATACAAAGAAGATCTAGCTATTCATTGAAGAATCCAGTGAAGATCTAAGAAGTTGGAGAGAGAGAGCTCCATCCAAGAAGACAGCCGTTGGAACCAGGCTGAGATGAAGGGTTCAGATTTTGTTCTGAATCTTAAGTAGCAGAGATCAAGGATCAACTGCAGAGGAGATCAATCTTATTGTGTTCTACATTCAAGAAGCTTTGAAGAAAGACAAGTCAGTTTGATCTCAGCTGATTTCTTCCAAGAACTCATCAAGAAACTCACAACTCTTCTCTCTTTTCTCTGAGTTGTAGAGTTTACATTTTTGTATTCATATTATCTTGTAGGATCCTTAGGGATCTGAGTTTGTAAGCCTGTAATTATAAAGGCTGAGTGTAGGGCCTGAGTGCCTGAGTGTAGGAGATTTAAATCTCTGAGTGTAGGCCTGTTGTGGCTGAGTGTAGGCCTTGGTGGCTGAGTGTAGGCCTTGGTGGTTGAGTGTAGGCTTTGTGAAGAAGCTGAGTTGTAGGGCCTTGGGCCTGAGCTGTAGGAACCTATTTTGGGGTTCTGAGTGTAAGATCTGAGGATCTGAGATAGTGGAGGAGTTTGGCTGAATCTAGTACACTGCTAGATAGGTGAAGGGGGAAAGTGGATGTACCCAACTCTTGGGGAACCACTATAAATTTGTGTGTTCACTGTGTGCTGGATTGATTACTGTGATTGCTGGTTAATTACTGTGTTATAAATCCGTGAGAAACTCTGAATTCTGCCTAAAAATTAAAAAGATTTAAGTCACCTATTCACCCCCCCCCCCTCTAGGTGATTAGGTACAATATCTTTCAGTGAGGACTATGAGGAGACATTTAGTCGAGTTGCAAAGATGACATCGGTTCGGGTAGTGATCACCTTGGCTGCTTGCAAGGGATGGAGGATGTCGCAGCTCGATGTGAAGAACACTTTTCTTTACGGATAGATTGATAAAGACATCCACATGGATTAGCCGCCCGGTTTTATTTCTGAAGTTCATCCAGACTATGTCTGCAAACTCAGGAAGGCTTTCTATGGGTTGAAGCAAGCTCCTAGACCTTAGTATGAGAAGATAGTAGAGTATCTTCAATTCTGTGATTATCTTGCTTCCAACTCAGATTCCAGCTTGTTCATCAAGAAGAAGAGGAAGCTTCAAGGATTGGTCCTGCTGTATGTTGATGATATGATCATCACAGGAAATTCAAAGCAGGAGGTAGCTAGGCTCAGGGATGAGCTAGATATTCACTTCGAGATGAAAGACTTGGGGTAGCTTCATCACTTCCTTTTTCTCGAAGTGGAGAGGAATGTGAGCGGGATACTCATCTGCAAGAAAGGATATGCAGAGCGCATTGTGAATCGATTCGGCATAGGAGAAGGGAAGAGTTACTCTACTCCTCTAGATCTTGGTCTGAAGCTTCGACTAGATGAAGGAAGGATTCTTCCTGATCCCTTGGTGTTCAGAGCTCTAGTGGGAAGCTTGATCTACTTAATGATTACAATGCCAAACATTGCTTATCCTATTGGTCGAGTAAGTCTATTTATGGTTGAACCAAGGAAGTCTCATCTGGTAGTGGCAAAGAATATCTTGAAGTGTGTTAAGGCGACTTCTGATATGGGAGTCCTCTATAGAAGGGACACAGGCTTCTCTTTGCTTGGATACACAAATGCTGATTATGGTGGTGACTCGGATGATCGAAGATCAACTTCGGGTTATGTCTTCACTTGTGGATCAAATTGCATCTCGTGGTGTAGTAAGAAGCAGGACTCAGTGTCAGTGTCTAGTGCGGAAGCAGAGTATAATTCTTCGGCCTTGGCTGCTCGGGAAGCCATCTGGTTGAGGAGGCTTGTAGAGGATGTTCATGAAGAAGTGCAAGGACCTACTTTACTTCGAGGTGACAATGAGAGTGCTCTCAAACTGGTGAACAATCCAGTGTGTCACGCAAGGACCAAGCATATTGATATAGAGCACCACTTCATAAGGGATAAGGTGTTGGAGGGATCTCTTCTGGTCGGGCATGTTCTGAGTGAAGATAATCTTGTTGACATCTTCACGAAGCTACTGTCAAAGGAGCCATTTCAACGGTTACGAGGCTTGATGGGCTTGATCACCACTTCTCACTTCAAGGGGGAGTGTTGAAATTTTTCGAAGTGAAAGTGGGTGAGGGAGTTGGCCGGGCGGTCCGTTGGCGTTGCTCATCTAGATCTACGGCATTGTAGTTGGCCAGCTTTTGTGGTAACTAGGCGGATTGGAAGTTGTATTCGCGGTGTGTTGGTGATCTTTTTTTACGTCCGCGGAGTCCGCATTTGTGGACGCCTTGGAGATGGGCATTTGTTCTTGCCGAGCTCTCCATATTGTGATCGATGTTTCACATCCTTATGACGGACTGTCTTGCTTATTGGCGGTCTGGATCATCATTGTCCGTTGTGCTCGCTCTAGTTGCTTGATGGGATACTGGACTTGGTCATTTTTTATGACAAGTCCATGATGTCCGCAGTGTCCGCAGAGTCCGTTGTTAACAGGGCGGACTGCCTGTTGGTCGTGGACTTGTGACGGGTTGTGATATTATTGTCGGGCTGTGCGGACTGGTGCTGCATGTGTTGCAGGTGTGTCCGCATGCTGTTTTGAGTGGCAGACTGGCTCTATGCTTACGTTGGGCGGATTGGCGTCGTGCTTGAATTGTGTGGGCTGGCCTTGTCTCCGCATGATGGAGGAATGGCTTTTACATGGCGCCTGGAGGTTTAAAGTCTGGCCGAGTCCTTGCGGACTTGGCGAACCGGGTTGTGTTAGCGTGCGGGCTGGGGCGGTGACTCTATTCACTAGGGTGGTGACCACACTCCTCATCTTAAGTATAAATAGACCCCTCGACACATCTACAGTAACTGAGTGAACAGTAAGTGAGTGCTTGGTTAATTGTTGCGGTCTGTTTTTTTGCTGTCCGCGCAAGGTGAGCAGAGATAACTGTTTGTTGTTTGTAGGTTGCGCGACTAACACTGAGGAGCCAGGAATTTTGCTTTGACTGCGATCAGCATCAGTGAAGTTTGCGGTTTTAATCAGTGGTTTCAGCAGGTCGCTTCTGCGGCTTGTCAGTTTTCTCTTCTTCAGCTTTTCCAAGTTCAATAACCTGTCAGCCGAACTCGGCGGTCTAGGCGGTCTGTTTAATAGTTCGGCAGCAGCTTGTAGCAGTCAGTGAATAACGGTGTGTCCGCGTGACCTAGCGGTCTCGACGGACTCCGTGTTCTATTCGTCTTCTAGCAGCAACTGCAGTTCCGGCGGCATCGGCGACTTCGTCGGTCTGGGCGGTGTCGCCGGTCTCCAATTCTGTCCGCTCGAATTATTTTACTTGTATTTTCTTGTGTTCCTACGTACTGATAAAATCATGTCTCGCTATGTATACCTCGCTTTATAAAGAAGAAATAAAAGAATACATAATCTGCTTGCCACTGTGATTGCTTTTGGTTGTTGATCTTGCTTTCCTGTTTTCCACATGATCAAGGTGTGATCTTGATAGTTCTGAGGATATTAATTTGGCATTTGGCTATCTCGTTGATCACTTTGAGAAAATTCAACATCCCGAACTCTAGCGGCAGTTCTAGCCTTTAAGCTAAGGGGCCGATCCGCTCCATGATCTAGTACGGCCCCATATCGAGGGTTGAGCTTCTTGTGACTTCGCAGCCGAGAGACACCATGCACCAAACATATCATCAAGAACACCAGGTCCCCCACCTGGAAGTCCACCATCTGATGTCGTACATCGTAGTACTTGACCTACCTATTCTGAGCCTCCAACATCTGATCCCTAATCAGTTGTATCTAAGCAAACTTATCCTCTATATATTCCGATCCAAGTGCCTTGGGGTACTCATCCTGAACCCAAGATAGTGGTGTCCAACACTTCTTCTCATATAGATCTCCATAAGAACTCATTCCAATGCTTGCCTTGTGGTTGTTCTTCATAAAAAAAACTCTATCAGAGGTAATAGTCCCCTCCAAGTGTATTTTCATTATACTTCATAATATTCATAATCATGATTACATGGGCATATTTCCAAGTCTTCCAACGCATTATCATTAAAAAACCTTAATCATACATTATTTCGTAGTCCCTTACGAGCATGTCCAAAAAGTACGTGAGAATCAGTACATTTATATGTAGAATTGAGCACATAAATCTCAGATTTCTCTTCTAGAATCCCATCATGCCTCATGTCTTATACTACATTGATTCTTCAAATGCAATGTATCGTGATATTATTTATTACGAAGATCCAACTTATTTATAGAAATTAACCAACATCCAAAATTAAGATGTGATGAAGAGGTCATTATTTTGTTTCTTACAGACTCATGACTTATTACACCTCTATATAAACGGTAGTACATAATTCATAGAGTGTTCACCTTTCAAGGGTACATCAAGCGATCATTTTTGATATTGATATTGATACAAATGACTCCCAATCATTTTTCACATATAGTCTAATTCATAAATATATAAGCATAACTTTTTAATAATGGTGAGGTCTGACACAAATCGATTTCATCATCAAGAGAATCTTAATAAACACTTATTAATTCTCGTGTAATTTCATCGTATACACCTTAGCAAACCAAAATTGATCTCTTCATAGTCATGAATTTCCTAAGGTGATCATGATGTTATCAACGTATGTGTCCCAGTTCTTGATAATATCATAATCAAGGGATCATACCTATGCGTATGCTTCAACTAATCATCCACCCCAATTGAATTTGTTGAGTCGTTAAATTTTCAATGTCATGCCATAGGAAATTAATCTTATTTATCATGACATTACCTTATTTCAATTCTTAAGTTCCAATATAATGACTTTTGCTTAATTGAGTAATTCAAGTCTATAGTTCACCCTTATGATCAAGTGTCTGGCTATATCATGTAAGCGTGAATAGTAATGATATTTCATCATTGTGTTTAATTCTCTGAATCCATGCCCCTTTTAGGATCACACAAGGTAGTACTAAATCAAACCAAACCATAGTAAACTTAATCATTATATTCTAAAAACAAGATGTTATCTTATCAAGATTTCTAATTATAACTTAAACCATCTCCCAAAGTATAAGGGTAAGTAAACAATTCAAATTTGAAAAGGATTGATTCTTTGAGAGAACACACCATGTGTAAATCACCATCGAACACTTTTGTTTTAGTTCTTGTGATCATCAGAGTCATATCCAAAGGATCATACCTGTCACAACCCGCATTTTCTCCTTATTCAAAAATACATCAGAGTAGGGAAAATACGTGTCATGATGCCACGCCGTGCAGGGGACAAATGCAGACACTCAGGCAACTCGTCCTCACATTTACTTCATGTAAAAGATTTATGAAATTAAGTTAAAAACAATGCATATAAGTTATTAGAGTTAATGACCGTGTCCCTCGGTCGGGTGGATCACCAGTCCATAGGGGAGAAACTATATAGGTTTTACGCGGCGGAAAAATACTGTGTTGGTTCATTTGTTAACCTATATGAGTGTGAAGGTCAAGTATCTTAAAATAATGACGTCACTTCTACATGTATTATATATAGAGAACTTTTATAATGCTTAAAAGAAGTAGATTTAGTAGTTGAAAGTCATGGCATGTCGATACTCCAGAATGCAGTTTTGTATATTTTAAAATAACTAAATGCATCCTAACATAAATCCTTCCCAGAGAGCAAGTACAAACAGGTAAAAAAATATTACAGCAGTAAAAGTAGCAAGTGATCTATCACAGAAAAGTCAAAGGCTATGGGTGTCAACAACTGAAACGAACCCATAATAAAATCAGGCAAGTTTAAACAAAGTCAACTAACTCAAGCTCAGAGGTGGAAGCAAACGACCGCAGCAACCAGCAGCACCAGAAGCACAACACGGTCAGCTAAACCTGCTACAACTCTGGTCCTGAGGCATTCAAAGGGAGAATACCTCAGAAGCAAGATACAAATGGTGCAAAGAACAAAGACAGACTAAACAAATCTCAAAGTGAAGGAAATTGTAAAGCGACTACAACAAAAGGGTCAACAGCAGAGTAAAAGAAAGTAACAAAAAAACTACCCGAGCAGGAATGACTAATCACATCATCTGGACGGAACAAAGAACCAACATCAGAAGTTCAAACTTTCATCTTTAATTAATATTCATGTTATTTATCAATAAAAAAAATATGAGACTGATCAGCTCAACCGTAAAGAGTATTGTGCCGGGGAAAAAGGTCCACAACGCGCACAAACCTAGCCAACAGGCACCATGCCGAGGGAGAAACCCCAATGCGCACAGACCAAGCTAAGGTAATGTGTCGGGGATGAAAGTCCACGACACGCACAGACTCAAGCATAAGGCATTATGCCGAGGGAGAAACCCCAACGCGCATAGTCCATCTGTGTTTCTTTAGTTACATAATTGTACAAGCAGAGTTCCTTTTTATCCACCACGGACTGGTCAACAACAATATGGACTGCATAAGGACATTTCAAGGGTCAAGTAAAGTGTAGTATAAACAATACAATGAGACGCACAGGGCGTCACAACGATCAACATGACTTCATAAGTAAGGTGGCTCGGCAACAAAATTTGATTACCAAATCTACAGGATGAGAATTGAGAGTAAAGGTTCAATAATTTGACTAGAAATTTATAGAGAAGTTCTAATGAATTTTATAGATAATTTTCAATGAAATAATAACATGACAACTCAATGAAAATCTGGGAAAATAAAGAGGAAGAGAGCAAGATAGAGGGCAAAAACACCACTTGCCTCGTTTTTACCGGAAAAATCCTCTGAATCACCCCACGTCGCAGATCAGGGCAAAAGAAGACAGACGGGAGGAGTCAAAATCTGAAAGAAAATGATCGAAATTAATATTAGGGACGAAAAACCCCAATGAGAAAACTCAAGAAATGAGAAAACAATTACAACGATAGCGTAGCTCTCGACGAGAGCTTTCCAGATCTACGATCGGTTGAAAATTTCAAGCACCGGAGCTCTGCCGGTGATCACCGGAAGATTCACGACTTAGAGTTCTGTCATCACATCGCTCTGGTTCGGCCAAGAGAAGAAGAAGGATAAGTCTTTCTGTTTTTGTTTTATAACTATCATAAGTATACGATTATATATTTATATATATATATATATATATATATATATATATATATATATATATATATATATATATATAATTTCTTGTCTAAAACTGACAATCTACGAGCGGGAGCGCACATGACTAAATAGAGTTTTAGGATGACTTCAAATCCAAAAGTGCCCAACATGAAAGTTGTAGACCTCGTCGATACGAACAAATTTCATGTTAATCATTTTTCGATACGACATCGTTTTGATTTTCAAAACGGCACTCGAAAACAAACTATAATGGGCTACTCAGGAACAAGATTACAGGTACTCGAGAGGTAGAAAAAAAAAGGCTACTCGAGTAAGCAGAAAAAAATTCACTTGAGAGAAAAAAATTGCGGGAACAGTAAAATTACTCGAGTGAAATATTGCAGAAATAATAACGAACACGAGAGCAAAACTTCACCCGAGTAATGTTTTGACTGAACAGTACATCACCCGAGTAGAATAGGCAGCACTCGAGAGAAATTATAAAGTAGGACTCGAGTACTACAAATAGAACACTCGAGTATATCGAACAGGTCACTCGTGTATATAGAACAAGTCACTCATGTATGAAGAAAAATTCATTCGTGTATATAGAACAAGTCACTCGTGTATGAAGAACAATTCGATCGTGTATAAAGAACAAGTCACTCCAGTATATCAAACAGTACTAAGAACAAATCCTTTGCATAAATAACAATGTTTTTGCAAAAATACCCTTTTGATCAAACTATACAAATGAATAGTACTTTTCTTTTTTGAATAGTACTGTAATAATAAAATATTAATATTTATATATTATTGAATAAGGAAACTATGAGATCAAAACGAGGCCCAAACACGCGCCGAATTAAATGAAATTTGTACAATAGGCGAACACTGACGTTACGAACACAACGGCGAAGACGGAACAAAAATCCGATGAGCCGTTCTTGAGATATAAATGCTCAATATCTACGACAAACATAAATTCTACAAAACTTCGGAAATTCGCCGAGGCTCGAATATCGCTCGGATCGCGATGAAACTTGACGAGCATGACAAAAATTAATCAATTTAATTTTCCAATGCGAAATTTTCCATTTTCGGCAAAGATTCGCGAATTTAGCCGAATCGATCAAATAGACGCGAAAACGCACTAATGGCGACTCGCCGTCAACTCCACGATAACGTAACGCCCCTTACGTCATTATGACGTCAACAAGAGGATTAAATAATTGCTGGAAATTCAGGGGCGTTACAGTCACCCCACCAAAAGGGAAGTTTCGCCCCGAAACTTGGAACACGAAACGAAACAAGAGGGCAGAGGGAGAGACACGACAGAAGAATTCATTAAACAAGAATACTAACTAGGGAAGACTAGTAGAACAGCTGAGGATGAGAATCTCTCATTACGAATTCCAATTCCCAAGTTGCACCTCTAGCATCCTCATTTCGCCAGAGAACCTTAACCATCAGAATTATTTTCTTTCGTAGCACACGATCTTGCGCCTCTAGAATACGGACAGGCTCCTCGACATACGAGAGATTTGGCTACAACCGGGGCACTGCGTCAAGAACATGCCGATCACTATGAACACACTTTCGCAACTGGCACACGTGAAACACGTCATTAACACCAGGGAAAGAATCAGGAAATTCCAGTCTATAGGCAGAAACTGCAATGCGCTCCAGAATATGAAAAGGTCCCACATACCTGGCATCTAGCTTATGGTTCCTTCCAAATCTTTTAACACCTGGAATCGGAGAGACCTTCAGAAACACCATGTCCCCAACTGCAAACTCCAAATCAACTCTGTGTTGATTAGCATACTTTTCATATCGCTCCTGAGCCAATCTCAGCTTTTCACGAATATTCCTCACTGAAATTCTAATATCCTCCAGAGCTTCCGGACCGAGCAAAGGATTCTCACCAACTACTGCCCAAAACAGGGGAGTTCGACAATGCCTACCATATAAAGCTTTAAAGGGCATCATCTACAAACTCTCCTAATAACTGTTATTGTACGCGAACTCCATCAATCTGAGGCGTTTATCCCAAGCCCCACCAGGATCCAGAATATAGCATCTAATCATATCCTCGAAGATCTGATTCACTCTTTCCATCTGACCATTTGTCTGTTGATGAAATGCAGTAGAATACCAAAGGGTCAGTTCCTAGAGCTTCTTGCAAGCTTTGCCAGAAATGAGACATGAATCGGGAGTCTCGGTATGACATAACACTCGTAGGTACACCATGCAGTTTGATAACTTTGTCTAGATAAAGCTCAGCTATCTTTTCCATGGAATAATCAATCTTGAAAGGCACAAAGTGGGCACACTTGGTTAGTCTGTCCACGATAACCCACACTGCATCATGCCCTCGGGGAGATCTCGGTAAACCAGTATTGAAATCCATGGATAAACTCTCCCATTTCCAAGTCGGTATATCCAAAGGCGTTAACTTACCATCCGGACTTCTATGATCAGCTTTGACATGCTGACAGGTATAACATTCAGATACAAATCTTGCGATGTCATTCTTCATGCCTGACCACCAAACAATCTGCTTCAAATCTCTGTATATTTTCGTGGAGCCAGGATGATAAGCAACACTTGAACCATGCGCTTCACTGCATATTCTTGATCGGATGTACCCAACAGAGGGAATATAGTATCCACATCGTCAGTTGAAAAGTCAGGTAATTCCCCTTTCTCAGTCCTACTGCGGAGGTGCTGTAAATCAAGATCGTCTTTCTGATGTAGCCTAGTGACAGTATTCCATGAAGGCTGTAACGCCCCTGGTTTTTCTGTGTTTTGTTTGACCTTTGGCTGGCGTTGCGATGACGTGTTTCCGGCTCTTTGCTGTTGTAGAGCGTGGTCTTAGCTCTTAGGGTTCCCTGTGTAGCCTATTTGTAGCCTGTTAGCAAGGTTCGCCAGCTAGCCGGAGTCCGTTTGATGACTCGGTTGGGCCTCTTAGGGAATGCTTGTGTTTTGGCTTCGGGTGGTGATATCCCGGGTTTTGTTCGTCGAATGCTAATTTCGACTTCGCAGTTATGTTCGTAGCATGGGTTTTTAGCTGCGACGTGAATTTCGTCATTTTTCCGAGATGTTTCGGGTCTCGTGTTGTTTTGATATTGCGTGTAAGTAATTAATATGTATTGATTGTTTATTATTAAACTGCTGTATATATATATAACCTTGGGTTAGAAATTAGGGCTCAGTTCTTTGTCTTTTCCTTTTTCTCTTTCTGGAAGAAGCCGCCGCTTGTGCGAGAGGAAGAGAACCGCCAGACTACCCTAGCCTTCGGACGCCGATTCCTGGAGATTTAGTGGTCAAAATTCGATTTCGAGAGTGGATCTAGACTGCCCTCGCCTGGATCTGCATTCTTTCTGCTCCTCAGCTTGCTGCTCTGCGGCTAGATCCGAGAGTGGGGGAGGCCGCCGACCAAGTTTTTCTGGTATTGAGGCAAGTGATGTTCCCTCATCCTTGCCATAGTTGATCCTTGACTTCTTTTTGATTAAATTTTATCTCTTTCCTGCTTAGATCTTAGGTGTACGTTAGGGTTCGTTCCCGATCATACCGTGGTTAGTGTAGAAAAGTTCCCGTTAAATCTCAGATTTCCTGAGGGATTTTGTTTATTAGGGACAGATTTGGTTCGGTTCAGGTAGAGTAGTTGTTATTGCCGATGGATGATGGAACTCGAGAGAGAGGCCTCGTTCTCGTTTTGGTTGTTTGCTGGGTTTAGCGCCGGTGGCCAATCGGGGTGTTGACAGCTTTGTGTCAACACCGGCCAGCAGTGGTGTCGACACTTGGTGTCGACACCAGTTGCTGTGGTGTCGACACTTGGTGTCAACACTAGTAGCAGAGGTGTCGACACTTGGTGTCGACACCAGCAGCTGTGGTGTCGACACTTGGTGTCGACACCAGCAGCAGACGTGTCGACACTTGGTGTCGACACCAGCAGTTGTGGTGTCGACACCAGCAGCAGAGGTGTCGATACTTGGTGTAGACACCAGCAGCTGTGGTGTCGACACTTGGTGTCGACACCATCAGCAGAGGTGTCGACACTTGGTGTCGACACCAGCAGCTGTGGTGTCGACACTTGGTGTCGACACCGGCTTGTCGTGGTGTCAACATATTGTGTCGACACTGGGTGCTGTGCTTGTTTTGGGGTCAGTAAGACTCGGGGTTGGTTCGGGTTAGGCGTGCAAGGCCGCGTCGGTTGGACCCGACGTTTTTGCCTTGGGTTCGTGTGTTTCTTAGGATTGTTAGTGTGACTTTTTCCCTAGGGGGGGCATTGGGTGTTCGTCTAGTTTCTGCATGCCGACTCTTGGGTTGTGGAAGGTGGTGGAGTTTTGGTGGCCTCTGGAGGGGTGGTTTTATGTGGAGAGCTGTGGCCACTGCCTTTTGCCCCGGTTTGGGTTGGTGTGTGGGACCCTAAAGCTGCCACTGTTTGACCCCTTAGCCCTTTTTGGATCTGATTTTGGTTATATATTCAGATCCATGTTTTGACCACTGCCACTTGCCCACGTGTTAGGACTATTAGTCCCTTTCCTGCTTTTGCTTTCTTTTCTTTTGGCATATAAGTACATGTCTTGTTGCTGTTGCAGACTCTTTTGGTAGGGCATAATGGTTTTATTACTCGCACTTGGTGTGCTCTGCTGTGCTCTAGACAATACTCTCTTCTTACTATCACCCCTTTTCTTTTGCTTATAGCAGTTTCTTGCCGGGTTGGTAAACCCTTCTTCTTATTGCTCATTAATCTATTGCTCTATTTACCTTTTGATTATTTCCTTGCTGAGGTGTTCTTTTCTTGAATGCCTCAGGTCCAGGTTGTAGCAAATTCAGCGGCTAGTTCTTTTGGAGGGGCTTGTTGGTGGCCTCTTGGGTAGCTGAGATAGCTGATCCCCGTTTTGTGAGGTAGTCCTTTACTTTTTCTTTATAGACATACATACTCGCCACTGGGTTCGTGTCAGGTTGGTGACGCCCACTGGTGGCTTCTTGCGATGCTGGGTATGACTTAAACTGCTGTTTTTGCCTATTTTATGGTTGGTTACTTGCTTCTGGGAAGGATTTATGCTAGGTTGCATGTTAGATATTTTAAAACCTAAAAGTATTGCTATATGTACCTCATGCATAACATGTTTTCTAAAACAAAGACACGATTTTTCCTCAGCATAAAACACTATCTTTCATACCTACTATATTCACCTTAGAGTCGTGCATACCATAAGTCGTCCCCCGGGGACACTCATGCTCATTTAGGGTGTCAGCTTAATTGAACCAAAGTATTTCCTGTTGCGTATAAATATAATTTCAACTGTGGACTAGCTGATCCACTGTGCCGAGGGATACGACCATTCAACATAACTGATTTTCTTTCACATTTAATCAACGATTTTCCTTAAAATCTAAGGTCTAGAGTTTTGCCTGAGCGTGTGCAGTTATCCCCTGCACGACGTGGCATCACGGCACGTGTTTTCTCTTGCTCTGATACGATTTCTTCGTTGAGGAAATGCGGGTTGTGATAGTTGGTATCAGAGGGAGGTTGCTTGAAAAATGATTGGGCAACCTTTCCCTTGTCTGCATTAGTGGTTAGCGTCATACCATACACACACCGATATGTCATCAGTATGTCTTGGCTGAAGCACGAACACTACACTCATGAGCATAAAGAAGTATACAGGGCATATTATGTAGTATGGGATGCATAATATGTGTTTGTATATGGATCCACCATAATAGGCAACATGTGAGGGTTATGTAGTATGGGATGCATAACCTCACCAAATGAATGCGGCAAGCACGTTTTCTTTTTTCGTTGCATGGGAATGTTATGTAGTATGGGATGCATAACATTTTCATGTGTACGCCGCCCATGACATGCACTAAGGCCTTTTTAGAATGCATAGCACATCATGCATAACATAACATTTCATAAGCACAACGTGCCAAGCTAAAGATTTGCAAGATGACATATGTACACACATGGTTTTGAGTCAAAAAGAATACAAATACATGCATTCATGGTTTAGGCACCTGAGTTAGTATGATGGTGGTGAACCATCTTAGGTTAAGCATAACATCATCATGGTAAAAACAACTCCCAGAGCAAGTTTTGCAGTTGAAGTTCATATTTAAGTGTGTTTGTCCGTACCGGGTAGTTTTGTTCTAGCTGATGGGCTAGGTTTTGTCTAAAGCTTGTGCGATTTTAGGATGACGAGACCTCCTGCGACGAGATCGACCCCCCAATCCGAGGGTGAGACGTCAGGAGCGCAGAGTGATGCGTTGGTAGAAAGCCTGCGGCAGAGTAATGAGGCGTTATCGAGGCAGGTAGTGGCTATGCAGGCTCAGATTCAGTCCCTTGTAGCAGTGGTAGCGGGACAGACCCCGAGAGCTCAGGACCCCGCTGAGGTGGTAGCTGTCCCTACCCCTCCTGCTCCTCCCGTGCCTTTGGTTGTGGTGCCCCCGGAGATGGCGTTCATATCCCAGTTTCAGCGGCTGAGACCCCCTACCTATGATGGGCAGGCAGATTTCATGATTTTGGATGACTGGCTGATTACCATTGAGGAGATGTTCTCTTACTCAGGAATTACGGACGATCAGAGAGTGATGCTCGCTGCCTACCAGCTCAAGGTCTTAGAAAAGAATTGGTGGCTGAGGGAGAAAGAGAGCTTAGTGGCAGGTTGCACTTGGGAGTTATTTAAGGTGATGTTGTTAAGTAAGTTTCTGCCTTCAATCGAGCGGGACCGGCTAATGAATGACTTTCTTCATTTAAAGCAGAGGAAACTCACGGTTAGTGAGTATGGGATTGAGTTTAGTAAGTTGAGTCGGTTTGCTCCGGGTCTGGTGAGTGTTGAGGCAGACCGAGTTAAGCGATTTCTGGGTGGACTAAGAAGCGACATTCAGCAGTTAGCGAATGCCTATGGTGCAGTCAGTTATGCCAGCGTGCTTGAAGCTGCCTTGAGAGTTGAGGCCATTGAGAATGCCAAGAATAGAGGCCAGCAGTTAAGGAAGGATAAGCGGAAGTCCGATGGAGGGAAGAGCCCTCAGGAACCTGATGCAGTCTCGAGAAAGAAGATCAAAGAGATTTGTAGCTTTTATGGCCGGCCAGGCCACCCCTTTGAGAAGTGTTTCAAAAGGTTAGGAGCGCAGAAGAAGGAACAGGTGCACGCGATTCAGGGTGTTTCCAGGGGAGACTTGGTGTGTGCCTTGTGTGGAACGAAGGGGCATGAGGCTGCCCGTTGTTGGTTAAAAGATAAGGTCTGTTTTCAGTGCGGCCAGAAGGGTCATCTCAAGACAAGGTGCCCTCAGACCCAGCCTATTCTGCAGCCAGTTCCCCTCCAGGCTTTGCCACCGCCTCAGTAAATGGATAAAGGAAAGGGGAAGCTGAATGTGCTTTCGACAGACGAAGCGAAGACCTCGACCTAGGTTATCTCAGGTTGGACTCCTCCCCAGTCGTCTCGTTACGTTCCCTTTTTTGGTTGTAGTTTTCATTTTAGCGCTTGTTGCCTTAGATGTGTGTGCAATTCGTAGGACGATTTAAGGTAAAGAACCGCTGGGCACGCATTCTCTTCGATTCCGACCCTACCCACTCGTTTGTGGCTAGAGCCTTCGTGGAGCGGTTCAGTTTGGGCCTAGATCGTGTTGGTGGTGCCTTCTGCGTTAAGTTCCCATCCGGTGACTCTGTGGTTACGGACCTGGGTGTCCTCGATTGTCCGATTTTGTTTGGAGATTTTCTAGCCAAGGCAGATCTGAAGGTGATTGACCTTGGGGACTTCGATGTTATTTTGGGCATGGACTGGTTGTCAAGGTACGATGCTGTGATCCAGTGCAAGGGTAAGTGCTTGGACTTCGTCAAAGACAACGGTCAGTCAGGGAGCGTTTATGGGTATTCCCTCCAGGAGTCTCCAGTCATTTCTGCGATGCGTGCTCAGAAGTTGCTTGATTTTGGTTGTTTTGCCTGTGTGGTCTCTCTGGTAGGGACGATTGTTAGTGTGCCCCGCTTGGAAGAGATTCCTATGGTGTGTGACTTCTCTGATGTGTTTCCTGACGATCTTCCCGGTCTTCCACCCGATCGAGATGTCGAGTTTGCCATAGATTTGGAGCCAGGCACGCGTCCTATTGTAAAGGCGCCGTACCGGATGGCCCCGCGAGAGCTGGAAGAGTTGCGAATTCAGCTGGATGAGTTGTTGGCAAAAGGCTTTATAAGGCCGAGTGCTTCGCCTTGGGGTGCGCCAGTGCTGTTCGTTAAAAAGAAGGATGGGTCGATGAGGTTATGCATTGACTATAGAGAGCTGAACAAGGTTACTATTAAGAACAGGTACCCTTTGCCGTGAATCGATGATTTGTTTGACCAACTGCGTGGTAGTGCCGTGTTTTCCAAGATAGATCTTCGTTTGGGCTATCACCAGTTGAGGATTCGGGAGTCAGATGTTCCACGGACGGCGTTCCGCTCTCGTCATGGGCATTTTGAGTTTTTGGTTATGTCATTTGGTTTGACTAATGCGCCCTCAGCTTTTATGGATTTGATGAACAAAGTTTTCATGGATTTTCTAGATAAGTTTGTGATTGTCTTTATAGACGATGTTTTGGTGTATTCTAAAGATGCGGAGGAGCATGATCGACATTTGCGACTGGTCTTGGCGACTCTGAGAGACCATAAGCTATACGCCAAGCTGAGCAAATGTGAATTTTGGTTGCCTCAAGTTTCTTTTCTAGGCCACGTGATTAATATGGAGGGAATATCGGTGGACTCAGAAAAGATCGCTGCTGTTATGGAATGGGCAAGACCTGTTACTCCCAAAGAGATCAGAAGTTTCTTGGGTTTGGCTGGTTATTATAGAAGATTTGTAGAAGGCTTCTCTACCTTTTCCGCGTCGTTGACCAAGTTGATGCAGAAGAATGTAGCCTTTATATGGGATGGTAAGTGTGAGAAGGCTTTTGAGGAACTAAAAAGAAGGCTATGTTCGGCTCCAATTTTGTCTTTTCCTACGGAGGGTAGTGAGTATGATATATATGTGGATGCGTCGCATGTCGGACTGGGCTGCGTTTTGATACAGGGCGGGAAGGTGATTGCAGACGGGTCGAGGCAGCTAAAGACTCACGAGAGGAATTACCCTACGCATGACCTGGAGTTTGCAGCTATGATCTATGCGCTGAAATTGTGGAGGCATTTTCTATATGGCGCGCAGTGCAAGATTTTCACGGATCATAAGAGTTTGAAGTATGTCTTCACTCAGAAAGAATTGAATATGCGCCAGCGGCGGTGGTTGGAGTACGTGGCCGACTATGATGTTGAAATTCAGTATCATCCGGGTAAGGCAAATGTGGTGGTCGATGCCCTAAGTCGGAAGTCAGGTAAGATTTTTAATCTTTCCGCCGAGCGTCTAGTGGAAGAGTTTCTTTTGATGGACATTTCTGTGGGAAGCTGTGATTCGCAGAGTAGCTTGGCAGTTGCAGAACCTTCGTGGATTACGCTTACGAGACTGCATCAGAAGGACGATGCCGATCTTCTGCATTTGTATCTTCGAGCTGAAAAAGGTGAATTACCAGATTTCTCTATAGATGATGCGGGTACCTTGAAGTATCGTGGCAGGTTTTGCATCCCCGCGGTTGGAGATATCTGGGATTTAGTGTGCAGAGGAGCCCACGGATCTAGTGTCTCCTACCATCCAGGGTCGACCAAGATGTATCATGATTTAAAACAGATTGCCTGGTGGTACGGGATGAAGAAGGACATATCCAGATTTGTTTCAAAGTGTTTCACTTGCAGGCATGTGAAAGCCGACCATGGGAGGCTTGGTGGCAAGCTGACTCCCTTAGAGATTTCGATGTGGAAGTGGGAGAGTATCTCGATGGATTTCATTACTGGCTTACCGAGATCTCCTAAGGGGCATGATTTAGTCTGGGTAATCGTAGACAGATTGACGAAGAGCGCTCATTTCGTACCATTTAAGATCGATTATCCGATGAGGAAGATAGTCGATCTGTATCTGGAAGAGGTTGTCAGATTGCATGGTGTACCCGTAAGTATCATATCAGATCGAGACTCTAGGTTCACGTCTCGTTTTTGGAAGAACCTTCAAGAAGGGTTGGGTACAGATTTGAGATATTCTACGGCTTATCATCCGCAGACCAATGGTCAGACGGAGCGAGTAAATCAGATTGTGGAAGATATGATCCGATGCTATATTCTGGACCACGGAGGAGCATGGGACGAGCGCTTGCGGCTTTTGGAATTCGCATATAACAACAGTTATCAAGAAAGCCTTCAAATGGCTCCTTTTGAAGCTTTGTATGGGAGGCGCTGTAGGACTCCCTTGTTTTGGGCTGAGCTTGGCAAGGGACCTTTGTTGGGTCCAGAAGCGCTCGAGGAGATTGAAACCGCTGTAAAGCTTATTCGGGAAAAGCTTCGGATAGCCCACGAGAGATATGAGAAGAACGCCAATCGGCGTAGATCGGACTTGGAATTTGCTATGGTGGACTCGGTGTTCTTAAAGGTCTCCCCGTTGATTGGAGTCAAGCGGTTTGGCAAGAATAGGAAGTTGGACCCGAGGTACGTGGGGCTGTTTCCGATTGTTGAGCGGATTGGGGTATCAGCCTACAGGCTGGCTTTGCCCGCAAATTTCACTGGCGTGCATGATGTCCTTCACGTCAGTCAGCTGCGGAAATGTGTGGTAAATGGCAGGCAGGTGTTGGATTCTGTGCCTCAGTTGGAGCCGAATCTTTCTTATGTGGAGGTGCCTGTTCGCATTTTGGATTCTCAAGTTCGGGCGTTGCGAAAGAAGACTATTCCTATGGTTAAAGTTTTATGGAGTAATCAGGATGTGGAATGCGCGACTTGGGAGTTGGAGTCGGCTATGAGGGAGGCTCACCCTCATCTGTTTCCATGATCTTGTGCCAGGTATGCTCTGTTTTATTATATAGCCCTTTCCTGGCTCTTTCTCTCTCCTTCTTTATAGGTGTGTTGTGAGTAAAGTTTCGAGGCGAAACTTTCTTTTAGGGGGAGTGGCTGTAACGCCCCCGGTTTTTCTGTGTTTTGTTTGACCTTTGGCTGGCGTTGCGATGACATGTTTCCCGCTCTTTGTCGTTGTAGAGCGTGGTCTTAGCTCTTAGGGTTCCCTGTGTAGCATGTTTGTACCCTGTTAGCAAGGTTCCCCAGCTAGCCGGAGTCCGTTTGATGACTCGGTTGGGCCTCTTAGGGAATGCTTGTGTTTTGGCTTCGGGTGGTTATATCCCGGGTTTTGTTCGTCGAATGCTAATTTCGACTTCGCAGTTGTGTTCGTAGCGTGGGTTTTTAGCTGCGACGTGAATTTCGTCATTTTTCCGAGATGTTTCGGGTCTCGTGTTGTTTTGATATTGCGTGTAAGTAATTAATATGTATTTTGTTTATTATTAAACTGCTGTATATATATATAGCCTTGGGTTAGAAATTAGGGCTCAGTTCTTTGTCTTTTCCTTTTTCTCTTTCTGGAAGAAGCCGCCGCCTGTGCGAGAGGAAGAGAACCGCCGGACTACCCTAGCCTTCGGACGCCGATTACTGGAGATTTAGTGGTCGAAATTCGATTTCGAGAGTGGATCTGGACTGCCCTCGCCTGGATCTGCATTCTTTCTGCTCCTCAGCTTGCTGCTCTGCGGCTAGATCCGAGAGTGGGGGAGGCCGCCGACTAAGTTTTTCTTGTATTGAGGCAAGTGATGTTCCCTCATCCTTACCATAGTTGATCCTTGTCTTCTTTTTGATTAAATTTTATCTCTTTCCTGCTTAGATCTTAGGTGTACGTTAGGGTTCATTCCCGATCATACCGTGGTTAGTGTAGAAAAGTTCCCGTTAAATCTCAGATTTCCTGAGGGAATGTGTTTATTAGGGACAGATTTGGTTTGGTTCAGGTCGAGTAGTTGCTATTGTCGATGGATGATGGAACTCGAGAGAGAGGCCTCGTTCTCGTTTTGGTTGTTTGCTGGGTTTGGCGCCGGTGGCCAGTCGGGGTGTCGACACCTTTGTGTCGACACCGACCAGCAGTGGTGTCGACACTTGGTGTCGACACCAGCAGCTGTGGGGTCGACACTTGGTGTCGACACCAGCAGCTGGGGTGTCGACACTTGGTGTCGACACCAGTAGTAGAGGTGTCGACACTTAGTGTCGACACCAGCAGCTGTGGTGTCGACACTTGGTGTCGACACTAGCAGCAGAGGTGTCGACACTTGGTGTCGACACCAGTAGCTGTGGTGTCGACACTTGGTGTCGACACCAGTAGCAGAGGTGTCGACACTTGGTGTCTACACCAGCAGCTGTGGTGTCGACACTTGGTGTCGACACCAGCAGTTGTGGTGTCGACACTTGGTGTCGACACCGGCTTGTCGTGTTGTCGACATATCGTGTCGACACTGGGTGCTGCGCTTGTTTTGGGGTTAGTAAGACTCGGGGTTGGTTCGGGTTAGGCGTGCAAGGCCACGTCGGTTGGACCCGACATTTTTGCCTTGGGTTCGTGTGTTTCTTAGGATTGTTAGTGTGACTTTTTCCCTGGGGGGGGGCATTGGGTGTTCGGCTAGTTTCTGCATGCCGACTCATGGGTTGTGGCAGGTGGTGGAGTTTTGGTGGCCTCTGGAGGGGTGGTTTTATGTGGAGAGCTGTGGCCACCGCCTTTTGCCCCGGTTTAGGTTGGTGTGTGTGGGACCCTAAAGCTGCCACTATTTGACCCATTAGCCCTTTTTGGATCTGATTTTGGTTATGTATTCAGATCCATTTTTTGACCACTGCCACTTGGCCACGTGTTAGGACTGTTAGTCCCTTTCATGCTTTTGCTTTCTTTTCTTTTGGCATATAAGTACATATCTTGTTGCTGTTGCAGACTCTTTTGGTAGGTCATAATGGTTTTATTGCTTGCACTTGGTGTGCTCTGCTGTGCTCTAGACAATACTCTCTTCGTACTGTCACCCCTTTTCTTTTGCTTATAGCAGTTTGTTGCCGGGTTGGTAAACCCATCTTCTTATTGCTCATTAATCTATTACTCTATTTACCTTTTGATTATTTCCTTGCTGAGGTGTTCTTTTCTTGAATGCCTCAGGTCCAGGTTGTAGCCAGTTCAGCGGCTAGTTCTTTTGGAGGGGCTTGTTGGTGGCCTCTTGGGTAGCTGAGATAGCTGATCCCCGTTTTGTGAGGTTGTCCTTTACTTTTTCTGTATAGACATACATACTCGACAGTGAGTTCGTGTCAGGTTGCTGACGCCCACTGGTGGCTTCTTGCGATGCTGGGTATGACTTAAACTGCTGTTTTTGCCTATTTTATGGTTGGTTACTTGCTTCTGGGAACGATTTATGCTAGGTTGCATGTTAGATATTTTAAAACCTAAAAGTATTGCTATATGTACCTCATGCATAACATGTTTTCTAAAACAAAGACACTATTTTTCCTCAGCATAAAACACTATCTTTCATACCTACTATATTCACCTTAGAGTCGTGCATACCATGAGTCGTCCCCCGCGGACACTCATGCTCATTTAGGGTGTCAACTTAATTGAACCAAAGTATTTTCTGCTGCGTATAGATATAATTTTAACTGTGGACTAGCTGATCCACTGTGCCGAGGGATACGGCCATTCAACATAACTGATTTTTTTTCACATTTAATCAACGATTTTCCTTAAAATCTAAGGTCTAGAGTTTTGCCTGAGCGTGTGCAGTTATCCCATGCACGATGTGGCATCACGGCATGTGTTTTCTCTTGCTCTGATACAATTTCTTCGTTGAGGAAATGCGGGTTGTGGCAAAGGCTCAACCATCTCTAAGCTACTCGGCGAAGCGCTATTCCCTACGGTTATGTCCATGAGCAAAAACTCTTCATCAAGGGATTGCACCGAGAGGTTAAAGATATGTGCGGGCTTCCGGCTCAACGCATCTACTACTACATTAGCCTTGCCGGGATGATAAAGGATATCGACTTCGTAGTCCGCAACATACACTAGCAATCGACGCGAGAGCAAATTCAATTCATTCTGAGTGAAGACATATTTAAACCTTTTGTGGTCCGAATAAATTTTGCACGACACTCCATACAGAAGATGTCTCCACAGCTTCAAGGCATAAATGACGGCAGCAAATTCCAGGTCGTGCGTTGGGTAATTCTTTTCATGCACCTTCAATTTTGTCAATCCATATGCAATCACTTTGCCGTCGTGCATCAACACCCAACCGAGTTCAACTCGGAAGGCATCCACATAAACAACATACTCTACTCCTTCCACCGGCAATGCCAATACTGGAGCAGAACATAATCTCCTCTTGAGCTCTTGAATAGCTTCCTCAAAGGCATCACTCCAAACAAAAGCCGCGCTCTTCTGCGTAAGCTTGGTCAATGGCACAGAGAGAACAGAGAATCCTTCGACAAATCTTCTGTAGTAACCTGCCAACCCTAAGAAGCTCCTTATCTCCTTAGGCGATGTAGATCTCTTCCAATCCAAGACCACGGCTATCTTCGCGGGATCCACTGAGATACTGTCCTTACTTACAATGTGTCCTAGGAATGACACCTGAGACAACCAGAACTCACACTTGCTTAGCTTCGCATACATCTTGTGCTCCCTCAGAGTAGACAAGACCAAGCGCAAGTACAATGCGTGCTCATATGCATTCCTAGAATATACTAGGACATCGTCAAAGAATACAACCACGAACTTATACAGAAAATCCTTGAACACCCGATTCATCATGTCCATAAAAGCTGACGATGCATTCGTTAATCCAAATGACATTACCAGAAATTCAAAGTGACCATATCGAGAATGAAAAGCAGTTCGCGGAATGTCTGACTCCCGAATTTATAACTGATGGTAACCTGAACGGAGGTCAATCTTTGAGAACACAAAGCTACCTCACAACTGATCGAACAAATCATCGATCCTAGGCAACGAATATTTATTCTTAATGGTTACCTTGTTTAGTTCTCGATAGTCAATGTTTAGCCTCATCGTTCCATACGAAGAGCACTAGTGCACCCCAGGGGGAAGAACTGGGTCTAATAAAACCGCACTGCAATAACTCATCCAGTTAAGTACGCAGCTCCTCTAACTCCCGTGGCGCCATGCGGTACGGTGCCTTTGCAATCGGGCGAGTGCCTGTCTCGAGGTCTATAACAAACTCTACCTCTCTCTCAAGAGAAAGTCCAGGAATACTAATAGGAAAAACATCCGGAAACTCACGCACCACAGAAACGTCCTCAACTCGAGGCTCAACCGATGCAGCTCCCAAAATAGAAACAGAGACAAGAAAAGAATCACAGCCAGACTCTAGAAATTTACGAGAACGTACCGTAAAAATGATCAGAGATTCCTGATGCGGCAAACCATATAGACGCATGGGCTGGCCATTGTCACCTTTAAAATCCAAGCGCTTGTGATTGCACTGAATGACGGCATCATAGCTGGACAGCCAGTCCAAGCCCAAAATCACGTCGAATTCTTCCAAATCTAGTACCTTCAGATTCGTAAATGCTAGAAAACCACCTATGGAGATGGGGCATTTTTGGATACCCTGACTTGACCTCACCAACTCTCCTGAAGGAAATTTGACATATATGGAGGTGTCTAACTAGTTGAGAGCCCAGCGATGTTGGTCTACAAAACTCCTCGCCACAAAGGAGTGAGTAGCACCCGAATCGAACAAAACGCGCGCCCACTTATTCTTCACCTTAAATTCACCTAAACAAATAGCGCGCGCAACTAATATGAGGAAACTATAAATCTACAAAAGAGATTACTAGCAAGTCAGAGACTAACCTGAGATCACTTGAGTCGAAGATTGGGTTTCCTCCTTGGTCAGCACATTCAACTTTCCTTTTCCCTTGGCCATGAGAGGCGGGGGTGGTGGTAGAGTTTGCAACGGAATTGCATGCAGCGCAGGCTGTCGTTGCGGGCAATTAGCCTTCATGTGACCTTTCTGGCAACCTAGAAAACAGGATCCAGCCTTCTTGCGACAATGGGCCACATCATGCCCACTCCTCTGGAAATAAGAACGGACAGGACCTCCCTTTGGAGCATCCTGGATCGCGTGTACCTGAGACAGCTTCTGCGTATCCAGTCTCTTAACGCACTTATCAAAAGGGTGTCTTGGTTTACCACAAACTCTACACGCTTCCCTTCTATCCTTCTTCGCTGTAGGGCCAGATGCCCTAGGACTTCCTCCATCATCAGATTTCCTCTTGTCCTTCTTCTCTTGCAATCCCCGATTCTTCGCATTTTCTATCTCCTCAACCTTTAAGGCAACTTCGACTACTTCTACAAAGGTCTCATACTTGTATGCGCTAGCAAACTGCTGGATGTTATACCTCAGACCACCCAGGAAACGCTTTACTCTACCTTCTTCGGATGCTACCAGATCTGGAGCGAAACGACTAAGCTTGCTAAACTTGACCTCGTACTCACTAACAGTGAGTTGCCTCTGCTTCAGGTGTAAAAAGTTGTTCATTAGACGGTCTTGCTCGACTGATGGTAAGAACTTCTTCGGTAACATACTCTTGAATGATTCCCACGAGCACCCATCAGAAAGGATCTCTTTTCCTCTGATCCACCAACCCTTCGCAAGACCCTTGAGCTGATACGCTGCAATCATCACCTTCTCATCAGAGGATACACTAGAGTAGGAAAACATTTCTTCCATGGTAATGATCGAGTCATCCAATGCCATAAAGTCTGTTCTACCATCGTACAAAGGAGGTCCTAGTCGCTGGAAGTGAGAAATGAAGTTCATCTCAGGCGGCACTGCGACTATGGGAACTAGAACAGCAGGCTGAGTAGGAAGAGTTTGGTCCATAGCAGGGTCCTACGCTCTAGTCTGCTGCCCGGTGACGACAGCCAACAACGATTGTATCTGACACTGCATGTCCACCATCTGCCTTGATAGGGCCTCATTACTTTGCCGCAGTGCTTCGATCACCGCTTCGCTTTGGGCACCAGAAGACTCAACCTCTGACTGGGGAGTCGACCTCATCGCAACGCGTTTAGGTGTCATTCTATAGAATAAATGGATATCTAGTCAAACCTTGCCTAAGACATAACAAACTGGGATGATTTTGCCTTAGCAAACTGTTTCGGGTTCATATTTTACCGATACGAACAAATGACTTATCAAGGACCTAGCTTACGACACTGAAGCTAGAAAACTCGAATACCCTGACTCAGATCAGATCAGGAACAAATAGATAATTTCTCTTGATGTTACCTTGCCCTGGGAAATCATAAAATGACGTTATGCTTCTAACTTGTGCCTATAATATGAATGCATGAATGTTTCAATTTCATCTCCAATTATGGGTGTACATAAGTCATCATGCAGATCTTTAACTTGGCATGTGTGCTTATGCGATGGTATGTTATGTATGCAATGCTATGCATTCTAAAAAGGCCTTAGTGCATGTTATGAGTGGCGTACACATACAATGTTATGCATCCCATACTGCATAATATTGTATGTAATGAAGAAAAGTAAACGTGCTAATGGGCATCCATGTGATGATGGTTATGCATCCCATACTACATAACCGTCACATGTTGCCACCTATGGTGGATCCATATACAAACACATATAATGCATCTCATACTATATAATATTCCCCGTATACTTCTTATCATGCCATGAGTGTAGTGTTCGTGCTTCCATCAAGATCTGCTGATGACATATCGATGTGTGTATGCAATGAAATGATACGATTAGAGTTTCGCTTAACGGAAAGTTGTTCGACTAGCTTGCCAAACCAACAGACCCTCTTGCAAAACCTCGCTCTGATACCAACTGTCACAACCCGCATTTTCTCTGTATTCTAAAATACGTCAAAGTAGGGAAAATACGTGTTGTGATGGCACGCCATGCAGGGGACAACTACAGACGCTCAGGCAACCCATCCTCACATTTACTTCATGTAAAAGATTTATGAAATTAAGTTAAAAACAATACATATAAGTTATTAGAGTTAATGACCGTGTCCCTCGGTCGGGTGGATCACCAGTCCATAAGGGAGAAACTATATAGGTTTTACGCGGCAGAAAAATACTGAGTTGGTACATTTATTAACCTATGTGAGTGTGAAGGTCCAGTATCTTAAAATGATGATGTGACTTCTACATTTAATATATATAGAGAACTTTTATAACGCTTAAAAGTAGTAGATTTAGTAGTTGAAAGTCATGTCGTGCCGATACTCCAGAATACAGTTTTCTATATTTTAAAATTACTATATTCATCCTAACATAAATCCTTCGCAGAGAGCAAGTACAAACAAGTAAAAAAAATAACAGCAGTAAAAGTAGCAAGTGGTCTATCACAGAAAAGTCAAAGGCTATGGGCGTCAACAACTGACACGAACCCATAGTAAAAATAGGCAAGTCTAAACAAAGTCAACTACCTCAAGCTCAGTGGTGGAAGCAAATGGCCGCAGCAACCAGCAGCACCAGAAGCACAACACGGTCAGCTAAATCTGCTACAGCTCTGGTCCTGAGGCAATCAAAGGTAGAACACCTCAGAAGCAAGATACAAATTGTGCAAAGAACAAAGGCAGACTATACAAACCTCAAAGTGAAGGAAATTGTAAAGCGACTGCAATAAAAGGGTCAGTAGCAGAGTAAAAGTAAGCAACAGAAAAACTACCTGAGAAAGAATGACTAATCACATCATCAGGACGAAACAATCACCAACATTAGAAGTTCAAACTTTCATCTTTCATTAATATTCATGTTATTTATCAATAAAAAAAATATGACACTGATCAGCTCAACCATAAGAGTACTCTGCTGGAGAAAAAGGTCCACAACGCGCACAAACCCAGCCAACAGGCACCATGCCGAGAGAGAAACCCCAACGCGCGCAGACCAAGCTAAGGTAATGTTTCGGGGATGGAAGTCCACAACGTGCACAGACTCAAGTATAAGGTACTATGTTGAGGGAGAAACCCCAATGCGGACAGTCTATCTGTGTTTCTTTAGTTACATAATTATACAAGTAGAGTTCCTTTCTATCCATCACGGACTCACGGTGAATAACAATATGGACTGCATAAGGACATTTGAAGGGTCAAGCCAAGTGTAGTAGAAACAATACAATGAGACGCACAGGGCGTCATAACTATGAACATGACTTGATAAGTAAGGTGGCTAAGCAACAAAATTTGATTTCCAAATCTACAGGATGAGAATTGGGAGTAAAGGTTCAATAATTTGATTAGAAATTTATAGACAAGTTCTAATGAATTTTATAGATAAGTTTAAACGAAATAATAACATGACAACTCAACAAAAATCTGGCAAAATAAAGAGAAAGGGAGCAAGATAGAGGGCAAGAACACCACTTGCCTCGTTTTTACCGGAAAAATCCTCCGAATCACCCCATGTTGCAGATCGGGGAAAAAGAAGACGGGAGGAGTCAAAATCTGAACAAAAATGGCCGAAATAGAGGTTAGGGCCGAAAACCCTAACGATAAAACTCAAGAAATGAGAAAAATTACCACGATAGCGTGGCTCTCGACGAGAGCTTTCTAGATCTACGATCGGTTGAAAATTTCGAGCACCAGAGCTCCGCCGGCGACCACCGGAAGATTCACGACTTAGAGTTCTGTCATCACGTCGCTCTGGTTCGGCCAAGAGAAGAAGAAGAAGAAGTCTTTCTGTTTTTTGTTTTATAACTATCATAAGTTTATGATTATATATAAATATATATATATATATTTATAAAATTTCTTGTCTAAAATGGAGGATCTACGAGCGAGAGCTCGGATGACTAAATAGAGTTTTAGGATGTTTTCAAATCCAAAGATGCCCAACATAAACGTTGTAGATCTCGTCGAGACGAACAAATTTCATGTTAACCATTTTTCTATACGACATCGTTTTGATTTTCAAAACGGCCCTCGAATGCAAACTATAATGGGCTACTCAGGAACAAGATTACAGGTACTCGAGAGGAAGAAAAAAAAAGGATACTCGAGTAAGCAGAAAAAAATTCAATCGAGAGAAAAAATTTGCGGGAACAGTAGAATAACTCGAGTGAAATATTGCAGAAATAATAACGTACACGAGAGCAAAACTTAACTCGAGTAATGTTTTGAATGAACAGTACATCACTCGAGTAGAATAGGCAGCACTCGAGAGAAATTATAAAATAGGACTCGAATACTACAAACAGGACACTCGAGTATATCGAACAGTTCACTCGTGTATATAGAACAAGTCACTCGTGTATGAAGAACAATTCACTCATGTATATAGAACAAGTCACTCGTGTATGAAGAACAATTCACTCGTGTATAAAGAACAAGTCACTCGAGTATATCGAACAGTACTCGAGTATGAAGAACGAATCCTTTGGATAAATAACACATTTTTTGCAAAATTACCATTTTGATCAAACTATACAAATGAATAGTACTTTTCATTTTTGAATAGTACTTTAATAATAAAATATTCATATTTATATATTTTGAATAAGGAAACTACGAGATCAAAACATAGGCCCAAACACGCGCCAAATTAAATGAAATTAGCACCGTAGGCAAACACTGACGTTACGAACACAATGGCGAAGATGGAACAAAAATCCGATGAGCCGTTCTTGAGATATAAATGCTCAAAGTCTACGACAAACATAAATTCTACAAAACTTCAGAAATTCGCCGAGGCTCGAATATCGCTCGGATCGCAATGAAACTTGACGAGCATGACAGGAAATAATCAATTTAATTTTCCAATGCAAAATTTTCCATTTTCGGCAAAGATTCGCGAATTTAGCCGACTCAATCGAATCGACGCGAAAACGCACTAACGACGACGCGTCGTCAACTCCATGATAACGTACCGCCCCTTACGTCATTATGACGTCAACAAGAGGATTAAATAATTGCCGGAAAATCAGGGGCATTACAATACCTATAATATACGTCTTCCAATTTTATTTTTTCACTTGACTTTAAGTTTTCTGGGATCGTTATACCCCCAGTATTATAGACATAATTACTCAAATATTTGAATCCTTACTTGATGGGCTCCAATCACGTCATAGTTGAGACCCGTAATCACACCTTCACATTACCATTATGTTACTGTATCTCGATCTGTATGTTTCTAACATAATGACTTGAGTATGTCAGGTAGGTGCGGATAGCAGTGATCCATCATCATTTTCACTTCCCCCAATTCTACACATTTAATATAGTCATAGTCACTTTCCTAAGAGCCACATCTATGTAGAATTTTCAACTATCCTTCTAACTTATACTGAATTCTCAATTCACATTGGCTTTATCTTGCAATATATCTGAGTTCATTAATCAAATCCTTAACCGATGATAAAATTATTAATCGTGTGTCACATCAATGGGGTTAAGGTGTTAGGGCATCTAGGAACGTGCTTTGTTGAGCTAACACACTCCTTTAATTATACATAAAACCTTTATATCGCTGTTACCACTTGATTTTAGTTTATCGAAAAGCCCGATGTTCAAATTCTTGTGGATTGTACACAACTTGTTTTGTTCCTTGGGATATAGCATGTCATTATGCATCGATGAAATTATTATCTCTCTTTAAGTTGTGTCAAGTAATTATCTGATTCACAAGTCTGAGAAAATTTCTTACGTCACATGCGGTTTTCCTTGATCTAATATTGTGATATATTCAAGCGGGCAACCCTCTACGTATATCCCAACTTTGATGGAGGGTTGATATTCTTAGCAATTATTCGTACATAAGTCTCGATTTTCATACGGGTAGTGTTCAAATACCAATTTTCCAAGATCACTATGTTTGCGACACAACATTATATAAACAGGGTATAGGGAAATCCAAGTCATTATCAATTTAGCCCAATAAACAAAAGGATAAGCCCCCATACATTTTAGGCTAAATTTCTTTAATATCCATAATGTAATCATCTTATATATGCCTCAATCCTTAGGGTTAACAATCTTAGACTTGGAGTTCTACATTGGGAATTATTGATATGTTATATACCTTAGGCTCTTAAGGTTACTATTTACGACAATCTCTCATGGTCAACATGTGACCCAACCAAAAATGGGTCTCTTCTGAAGCTTGATTTTTTTTTAATTCAACCTTTGGTATTTGTCACTATGGTTATCTCAGTGTAATCAAGTCATCGATACGAGGGTTAAGTTTACGAGTACCCTACTATTCCACTAATATACTATAAACATCAATTCTCCTTGAGACATTCTATTAGCTTTGGTAAGCGGTGATAATATCAATTAATAGGTGAAGTAGGGACATCAGAATTTAAGCCTTAAGTAGTTATGCTTGTATTAAATTCTCCCCCTAGTATTTTTGGGTATCCTGGAACCTTAATTAATCTATATACGAGGTCGATTTTAGTTTAGGACACACTACAAAATCCTCTTGGTAAGTAAAACTAAGGTGGTGTCCTAATTTGATTGGTCTAACTCATTGTTTAAATGGACTATTTTCTGTGACTTTTTACACATGGGCACATAATTGCTTCCGCTGCATAGTTTGTCAGCAAACTATTGATCGAGCGGGGTGACCTAGTGTTGTGGACTTCTTTCTCAAATGATTGTTTGTTCAAGTGATACTAGTTTGTAAGACCCCTCCCCTTACCAAGGAGATAACCCGATCTTATGCCCAGAACCGCCGCTTTATGGTGACACTAACACACGGGTTAGTGGACACCGAAAGAAGTCGATCCTGCTGGCTAGTACGATCATTTACCACTATACCAATTGAGAATAGAAGTACAACAGAAAGACAATTAGCAAGTCCACAAGTCATAACAATTACATCATATATACAATGAAAAGGTACAACAGTCCACAATGAGTACAAAAAGAAAAAAGGGCTTATGCCCGTACATGCCAAAAATGAATAGTAAAGCTCTCTCTCTCTCTCACTATAACACTATGCGGAAGCATAATCTAAACAATCACACTCGTCATCACTTGACGCTGAGCTACGGTAGTAGCACATGTTATCTGCTCCTCAAGTCCTGCCACCTCATCCTGCTGTTCGTATTGGTGCTCCAGCTCCTCGAGCTTTTAAAATGATATGGTCACAACCGACCGTTAGTCATAAAGACTAAGCTATTATCATCCTCGCCTCACCAACGCGACTCCTAGGCACCTAGCAGGAGGAAACAAATGGAGGATAGTAAAGCAATATAAAAATAGAAGCAGGTGACGGTGGATATATTCTATCATGGATATATTTCTAATAAATATATCATTACATTAGAAGTTCTATATATATAGCACATGTAAAGTAAGCAAACAGTACTGAAAGAAGAGTGTAGTAAGTAAAGTGAAGAAAGAGCAGAAAGTAAACTATCTACCGCTACACTAACATCACAAGAGTCCCTTAAATTATATGAATGCCCATACAAACTTATAAGTTAAGGTTTCAAAAATATAACTTATCATGTAAAAGAGCCCTTATAATTTATATGTTAAGGATCCATGGTGTGTATGACCTAAATATGTATGTATATTATGTATGCAGGTTATGATTCATGCAAGTGCAACTCACACACATGACTCTATGATCACAGACCTTTAGTTCTCTCTATTTGGAGCTAGCATCACTCTCTGGTACCACCGTTTTGGCTATGGCCGGATTAGAGCGGGCGTCTTCACTCTTAGGCGGTATACACACTACCAGGCCTAGACCTCCCATACTCCTCTGTACACATCCTAGATGCATTCTATAGTCTATGCGTACTATTTGCTGGCTACCTACCAGTATTTTTGGTCGAGTGTGCATTTTTGGGGATCGTCCTCCAGACCGCAGTGTAAAACAACTCATTGGCCCCTCAAACCATCACACCTCGCTAGAGTAATCGTTCAACCATCAAGTGATGATTGGCCCAGTACCGCATGACCCGCCACTAGTTTATTTCTATGCACACGCAAGATATTCCAACCTGAGCCTCCAGCTTGCAGGACCAAACCTGTCCTGATATCAAACTCCTGAGCCTCCAGCTCACAGGACCAACCCATCCTGAAACCCTCCAGTCCATCATGGGTGAGATTGCACATCAGTGCCTCAGTTTTGAATCCCTCCAACCCTTCACGTGTGATGAATTGTAAATACACCAATATTTATGTACAATAAATAAGTTGTTTTAGTTTATTTTGGTTATTTTTGTATATTTTTCTTTAATAAATTGCTTCTTTTTCATAAAAATTGTTCTAACTTAAGTTATTTTGTTTCCTGAATTTTTCAGGAAAAATTGCAAAAAAGTCAAGTACACGCTAGTGTACTGTTGGTCACGCCCGTGACCAGGGCGTGACAGTTCAAATCCCGTGAAATCAGCAATTTTTGATCAAAAAAGCTTGACATGCCCGGCCACACGCCCGTGTCAACCCGATACGCCCCGTGACCAAGCCTGTGTCACTCCCGCTCGACATTTTCCGCTCGACGAACGTCGACCAACCAGACACGCCCAACATCACGCCCGTGGCCTGGGGGGTGACTACTCCACCTGGCCCGACAAGACCCGTGCTGCAACTTTTCGACGTGACCCGCGCCTAGTTCTACCTCCCCGACTCGCCCACCGTCACGCCCGTGACCTAGGGCATGACAGCCACGATTCCAGCCGAAGTTAACTTTGATGTCAAATCTCGCCAGCCGCATTTTATACAGTGCAGACACGCCCCCCTACACGCCCTTGTCATGGGGCGTGTCCCATGAAAAATTTCTCTATAAATTGGCAGCTTCTGCTTGTAATCCTGTTCCCCTTTTTGGGATCCATTTTGTATAGGGGATATGCTGCTTAGATGATTCCAAGGCCTATGTTAGGGATTTTCTCCCCCTCTCCTTTTTGTTTTTAGATTTATAATCTCCTTTTTAGATTAATAAAATTTGTAGTTTTTCTCTCTTTCTATGGATTTGGACTTCATCTATGTGCCTTCTCTTTATGCAATCTTATCTTTTCTTTTGTCTTTCTTGTTTTATTTTTCTATGTGTTTGTGCGTGTACGAGAATAACTTGTTCTTTTTATGTTTTCAACTTCATTTTTGCTTAGTTTAGCTTTAGATTTTCTTCTATAGATTTTTAGTCATCCTTATAAACCCGTAAAACCGTTTTCAAAGTGGTTTTCATTTTCTTTAACTTAGTTTTTCCTTTTTATGTTGTAAATCTTTTTCGTTCTTTTTATTTTATTTCCACTTTTTACGCGCTTTTACGGAGTTATAAGAATGAAAATATAGTCGTTTTAATATTTCGTGCACTTTGACTTTGTTTTAAACTTTTTCCCGTTTAATTTTTCTGTCCTCTTTGTATTCATTTATACCGCATTCTAACGGTAGAAATGTAGTCGTTTTAATTTTTAGATAACTTTCATTTTGCGTTTATTTGCAAAACTTTTGGCTTGTTTAATTTTTATTTTAGCTTTTTATGCATTTCTACCGCATTCTAGCGGTAGAAATGTAGTTATTTTAATTTTTCGGTAACTTAGTTTTTTTTGCAATTTTTTTGTGTCCGCATTTATTTTCGCCAACTCGTTAAAAGTTAAATGGCGCAGTGTTTTGTTTCCTTTCCAGTAGAGTGTGTGAGTTTTTCCTTTCTAGTAGAGTGCGTGAGTTTTTACACTTTGTTGTGTCTGTGTGTTTCATTTCATGTCGAGTGTGTGCGTGAGTTTTAATTTCCGTCAAGTGTGTGCGTGCATTGCATTTATTTCCTCCTACTTGTTTGAGTAGGACTCACTTTCATTTCTCCCGCCCACTCATTTGAGCCGGGACTCGCATTTTCTTCTTTCATTTCAGTCCTACTCGTTTGAGTATGACTTGCAATTTACTGCTTTCTGTACAGCTTTATTTTACTACTTTCTTTATCGCTTTCATTTACTGCTTTATTTATTGCTTTCACCGCTTGCCGCCCCCATCCCGATGAGTGGCTAACCGTTCTTAGCCCTCAGTATCGAAGTTCATTGGGATAAATAAAATTGCTTTAAATAATTAAAGGTCATGTTTTTCCAATTAATTAAAATTACTTAAGGTGTGCCTAGGGTTTACGAAGCGTAGATCCACATATCGATGTGTGGGCTCTATTTCTGTTGTCCATACGCTAGCTAGCGGAGAGGCCATGCGTATGGACCGATCACCCCTTGGTAAAGAGAGTTTTGCACTAACCCTTGAGAGAGGAGGCGCGGTAACTCTACTGGATTGGGTTCCCCACCCAATAGCGGGGTTCTTAGCGTAATGCGATCGTTAAGAGGAATCCTTCGTCGGACGAGAACCCGGTCGAATAGTATTAGCGTTCAGGTGAGCGATATCCCTATAGCTAGGTGAGCTCATTTTAGTGGAACCTCCACGACCAAGTCTCGGCCTTCATTAATTTGAAATTTAGGATCTCGTTTTATTAAAAGTTTATTTTAGTTCAATTTCTATTCAATGCCGTTGCGCTAAGCTTTTCATCGGCTCCCCCTTTTATGCTTTCATTTTCTGTCATTTTTATTATATATAAAATACCCGACAAATAATTATCGGTAAAATAATAGTCCCCTCCAGGGAAGAGTAGAAATACTCGAACCGACCTCGAGAACAATACGTCTTCAATATTCCACACCTGAATATCCTGTACTACACGCGATAGGTGCACTTGCCTCCTTACGTTAAAACTCGATCTTATCTTTTTATATCCAAATTAATAAATCCGCGCGCCCCGTTTTCTAAATAAAAACCACATCCGCCTTTTTCATTAAAAAATTTGCCCGAGGCGTCGCGGGAATTCTCACAAATTTTTTGAGTTTTAACCTCATCAAGTTTTTGGACCCGATGCAAAAATATCAATCAAGTTTTTGGCGTCATTACCGGGGACTTGATGCAAAAATATCAATCAACGGGTGAGATTGCACATCAGTGTCTTAGTTCTGAATCCCTCCAACCCTTCACGGGTGAGAATGTTACCATGTTCTCTTATCCTATGAGACTACTCTTGCCTAATGTTTGTTATACCTATCAATTTAGGGTTAATCTCAGGACTGCCCTGGGTATGCCCAATAAGGGGTCTTGGGGGTACTAGGAACCAAGATGGTATTGAATGCCCCGAGTTCCCTTTTGCAAGGATACTTACTTTTATTAATGTCTACCCATGATCCATACCCAGCTCTCGTTGTTACTTTGGAATGAACCTAATGACTTCGGATATTATTGGGGAATCGGCGGTCTTCTGCCAGTCTCCGTTCTAGCTATTGTCCTTCGGGATTTCACCATTTTTCTAAGTAATTAAGTACCTAAATTAAATCTTTTAATTATGTGACCTAAGTGACTTTGTGCATGATATACTATATCCAATGAGTCCACATACCTAAGAAATTTTGCTGGTATTCAAATATGTTAAATATGACTGCCTACCAGGGATCATAATTTTTCCATTTAAATTTCTATATAATTTCCATTTAAGATTAAAATCATATTTAAACCATTTTCCAAAAAAAGTACATCCATTATATAATCAAAAATTATAGGAAAATTACTGGAGGTCAGTATTGACATAATAAAACAACATACAGAATTTGGTGATACAAACCAGTGATTTGATCTAGCAAAATTCCATAATGATGATAATACAAAAGTGCCTCTACTTATGTTTTTATCCTACATATTCACCCATAAATTATAAAATAATTACACAGGGTTCTAATTATAGAATTAAAATGCTATGAAGTTTCGCATAATTTTTCAGCAAAAATTTCCTTTTCTTTTAATTAATTTACAAAAGGGAAATATAGTAATTCTAATAAAAACACAAGATAAATTTTCCAAACAATCTTAAAAAACTTTTCAGAGGTTTATAATATCCCACTAGGGCTTGTGACAGAGTTTTAGAATTTAATAATGTAATTGCCATATTTTCAAATTTATATTTCCAAATGGACCTAAATTCCAATAAATCTATTTAATGGGATTTTTGATCCCAAAAATCCCATACTTCCTATGCGAGGTGTAATGCATCCTTGTAGGCCTCTGTCCAGAGTTTCATGGACATGCATTTTGCCAAATGGGCTAAATTTCCATTTTCCCATTTCTACTATAGGCACACCAAATTTCAATATACCTTCATCATGCATGTTGGATTTCCCAAACATGCAGAGGTAACAATGGCCTAAAATTTTTACAATGGTCATATAATGACCCAATGACCATTCCACCCAAATTCGGGAGCATTTGTAGTTGCAGATCTCCAAAAATTTAATTAATTTAATAAATGATATTTCTCCAAAACATTTGTTAAAATTCTTTCCCAAAATTCTCATTTTAGTCAGTACCTAAGTATGACCTAATGACATGCATGACCAAAATCTTAGGTCATGTGGAATTAGGGTTTGGCTTGGGTACTCATTTAAAGATCGGCCCTAGTCTAGGACAAGTCTTGGTAGAAAGGCCCTACAGGGAGCTGTATTGCTCCAAATTATAACTTCAGGGTGTCATTTTAAAGGTAAGACCTAGGGCTACATTTTATATGTTGAACATATGTTTTGAATATCCTACTAAGAGTCCTACAATTAGCCCGGAAGATACATAATAAAGTGTGACAGATTATTAAGATTAATATATTTATATAGCATGAATCTCAAAGCACAAACGAAGGGCATCCATTCATCTTCCTCCTACATCCAAGGGACAAGATTGCCCCAACCTGGAGCCTCTTCAAACCTCATTTCTAGGCCACCCCTAGGCCTCCAAGGCCGGCTACCACCACCACCACCTCTGTTGAGGTGGTGGCCATCGCTTGGTGGCGAAATGGAGGCCGGACACCACCTCTCTGGCGACCCCGATCAAGCTCAAAAGCTTGAGATTTTTTCCCACAACTCACATGGATCCAAGCTCAATTGAGCTCGAAATCTCTCAGAAATGATCTATGATGCTAGCACAGAGGGAGAGGAGGAGAAACAGACCTTAATCTGAGCCCCACGGTGGCTGCGATGACAGCGGTTTGCCATGGAATTTTTCCTCTCCGACAAGCTTGCTCCTGAACTCGTTTCTGCACAAAAAGTTTCGATCCAAATATCGAATTTCGCTCCTCTTGCCTTCTGAAGCTGATGGTGAGGTCAAATGGGGGTTGAGTGGGCTGGTTATGGTGTTTTGAGTAGTGGGAATTTCGGCAAAGCATTGTATGCTTGACCATGGCTGCCATGTGTCATGGAATTGGGCTTAAAGGATGAGAGTGACTGCTGGAACTCAGAGAAGGGCTTTGGAAGAGATGAGGAGGGCCACATGGCCTCCATCTCTCATTTCCCTATCTTCTCTCTCCTCTTTTCCTCTCAATTTCCAAAAACACCTCCATATATGTACTCCCTCTCCTATTTCAGAGGGGTGGGGGCTTTCAATGACCACTTGGGCTGGTCATGGGCCTTAACTCATGGGCATAGCCCATTAGGAATGGGTTTGGCTCATTTCTTTTCTTTTCTCTAAGCCCTATGTTGACTTGTTGTCTTTTTAGGTTGACTTGGTCAACATGATGAGTGAGCTGGACCCACTTGATAGTCATGGACCCTATGCCACCACCCAACTTGGGCTAGGCCTTGGTGGTGCCCCACTTGGACCAATTTGGCCTATAGGTGTACGTTTGACCAATTTAGGGTTTGAGTTGACTTGGTCAACATGATGAGTGGGTTGGCCCCACGTGACGGTCATGGACCCAATAACACCACATAACTTGAGTTGGGCCAGGGTAGTGCCCCATGTGGACCACTTGGGCTTATAGGTGTGGGTTTGAGCAATTTAGGATTTGTGTTGACTTAGGTCAACTTGGGTCAATGGGTGCCTAATAATGTGTCTTTTAGTTCACTTAGATTGCTTTTAGGGTTAGGGTCATAGTTGTGGGGCCATTGTGTGCTTATGACTCCATATTGGGCTAGTTTGACTTGAGTTGACCTGGGCCCTTTAGTGGGCACTATGTGAATCCAACCTAACTCCATGGGTCAAACCTAGCCTAAACCCCATTCAACCACCACATGTCCTAACCTAATCTAAGTTTAGGGTGTCTAGTAAGGAAGGGGATTTTATAGTTTTCCTCTTTGATTGAATAATTTTCTTTTCAGAGAACCAGATTTATCCTCATTATATCCACACTATGTGAGAACACTGTCTCTGTTCGTGTCGGAGAGCTCATGTTCCTCGAAAGGGTTGACGGAGGGTATATGGAGAGCCTTTCCTAGTCTCTTAGGGTTTACCTTTATTTTGATATCATCAATCTTATACCTAAGAGAGTTTTGAGAAGGGGACATTTTGATGTTTGAGAAAAATTCCACTACCTCTTTTCTAAGAATGGCGGAGGGTTCGGAAAGGGTATATTCCAAGCCTGCGACCTCAATCATCCTTAGTACAACTTTAATCTCAGGAGAGGCATGATTGAATTCATCCCTCACTATTTCATATCCATCCTGAAACTCCTTGATGACATTTGGCGCCATTGTAACAGAGCGACAAGATGCTGAGACGGTTTCGGTCTCGACGTCTAGGGTCAAGGCTTTAGAGAACGATGTGGCTATTCATTTCTTGTCGCCTTTATATATGTAATGAAAAAATTTAATTAAATTTTTCATTAGACTGTTAAATTAAGTATTTTAGACTTTACGTCTTACTCAACGATTCTTGTAATGATACAGGAAACTTAGTGCTTTTACTATATCCCTTAGCTTTTGTTTTATTTGTTCCATACATGTTTAATTTGTGGTTTCCCTTACTGATTGGCTGTACAATTTACTTGACTTAGTAAATTGTCAAGTAAAATAGAAGGGGACCTAACATGTTAATGGGACAGTTCTATTGGCACCGAATTTATGCATTGTTTTTCCCTAAAGCTTGCTAATAAGTTATTTGAATTTTTTTTGAATAAGGCCTGCTAGAAGTTTGCTAAAGCTTGCTAATAACATGATTAGATTCATCTTGAGCACAACTAACATAACTTAACAAATAGCAAATTAAATCTCTATATAAGAGAGTGACATACCTTGAGGCTTGCTTCCTCTAGCTTTTGAGGATTACTTACTTAACAACCACAACCTTAATTTGTTGTCTTTTCTGAAGCATATTTGTAGAGCAACTATCATGTCCCAGATATTTACCTAGAACACTCACTGTCCAAATACCAAGTCTTAAGTGGGCAGGTACTTGGACTATCCTGCAAAACAGAATTCATTTTCCCTTAGGCACCCAATGATAATAGGGTCCTAGGTTCTTATTAGCATCATAAAACATCTATCCCACTATTTGTCTAGGATGAGCACCTTTCTGTCCACTAATCACATTCAGGTTAAGCCAACAATCAATGGCAAAGTGACACGCATTTCCACAACACCAAAATTTATGAATGTTGTACCTTCTCTTTAGGACAACACAGAATTATTATACATGAGAGATATGAGCAACACCAGACTTTGCTGGATGAGCATTGCATGATGATGCCCCCTTCTTCCTGAGTGAAGCTACTAAGGAACTAAATACAGCTGGTCCAAAATAGGCAAGATGTATTTTTGGAGCCTGCCATCTAGTGGACATTCTCATTTCCTTAGATATAGGATACTTCGATCCAAATATAAAGAACTTCTCCTGAACTTTGTGGCTAGAGTGGACAGTGGCACTCTTTCTTGGATCATGTGCCTTCACCGCACTAGTGGAGCACACATTTGATTGATCCTTCTAGAGTGGTGTAAACTTGACAATATTAGAAGGTGTATTTGCCTTCTGAAACATTGTTATCTTATCAGGAAATTCAGATTTGAAATGATGATTAATGTGATTAATACCGAGCTTCTCAGGGACTTTGCAAGTTGCAGCTTTTGGAAACTAACCCTGTGACTGAAAAGGGTTAATCATAATCCTCAATTTCTCCATGAAATTTTGTTCTAGATATCTAATGTGCTTCTTCTTTTCTGCTAGAAGCATGGTCTGACACTCGAGACTTTTCTTGAGCTCAGACAGCTCATGACTTTTCCTATAAAACTCAATTGATTTACTGTTATAGAGAGTTTTATAAGGCTTTAGTAGCTTTATTTCCTTGGCTTGCCATTTGGCAAGTATTCTGCTCTCCTTTAGAGCAATTAGGAGTTGTCCAAACTTGTCAATCAATTGATTGACATCAGTCATAGATTCATAGCAATCTTCATCATAGGATGAAGATGTACCCGTATCTGGACTGGATTCAAAGTTAGAGAAAGATACAGAATTTGAGAGAGATTGTACCTTGATTGATTCTAATTCTTCCAAACTTCTTTCTTCTATAGACATTGCCATCAACCCATTGCATACATAATTTTCTTAATCCTCCTCATTGTCACTGTCTGAGTGTGATAGAGGGGCCCTATTTCCTACCCTGGCAGCAAGATATTCCTCCTCTTCTCTTGGGCTCTTCTCCTGGATCTGCAGCAATAGATATCAGCCCTATATAGTCTTCTTCCTCTTTATCTTCAGAATCCGACGATGAAGAATCTGTCCAACTTATCTCCTTCTTATCCACAAAGGACTTTCCTTCCTTCGTGGCCTTGTGGTGGCGGTGATGCTTTTTCATCTTCTTCTCATCTCCAGACTGTGAACCACTGTCAAAAAGACTAACTTTCTTTGTCCCTTCTATATAGCTAGTGTGGGAATCCCACATTTCTTTGGATGACTTACAGTGGACCACTCTCATGAGGGTTGAGTCATCTATGGCACTCACCATGATCTGTTGTGCCCTCTTATCCATAGATACAAAGTTTATTTCTTCTTCAGATATCTCTGTATAACTCTTTATAGTCTGGATGCTTGCATCTGATGTTGAGAACTTCATGAGGATGAAAGGTCCTTCTTGAAATATTGCAAGGACCCTTAGATCAGAGGCTTCCATGATTTACCTGACCGTTTCTTTGCAAGTCTTAAAGTTCTACTTGTTGTAGACTTGAAGTTCTATTCCTTGTGGTTGTCTTTTAAACCCACAAGTGTAATCCTTTTAGCTAACCATGGAGATATACTCAGATTGTTAAATCCTTTTTGAGCAATCTCCCTCTCATACCACTTTAAAGTTACTTAACTGAAGGTTAGCTAATCACCTAGAGGGGGGGGGGGGGGGGGTGAATAGGTCTTTGAAATTTTATTAAATCTTTTGCTAATTTCTAATTATACTAACTAGAGCTTGTCCTTCAATCCTGCAATAATGAAGAAAAACAAGCATATAACAAACACAAGGTTTTATAGTGGTTCCACATGTGGGTACATCCACTTTCCCACCCACCTATCCAACATACTGGTTGGAGTAGGCGTAACTTCTCCACTATGATCCTCAGAGCTTAAACCTTAGTCCCACAACCTTACACATAGATTCTTCACAGAATCCAACTCAGAACCACAAGGGTTCCTACCTCAGAGCCCTGCAGGACTCCTACAGCTCAGTGATCCACTGATCACGTACTTTAGCCATATTTCTAATGCTTACACTCCGGCTCTTCGGCCCTACATCTTCAGGCATACGACCCTACTCTCAGAGTGTTGCAACACTCCTACAACTCAGTATCATTTCAGGTACCTAAAGTTCAGCCTCCTCTAAGGCCTACAATCTCAGTGATAATCTGTCACTTACAGCTCAGTGACTCTTTAGTTACCTACATCAGGCACAATGCCCTACACTCAGGCTAGGAGGACAACCCTACCTCAAACCCACACTTGGATCATACCTTAGAGAGCAACACTCTTCTACCTCAGGAACTTAAGCCCTCCAGCTCAGATCCTCACTTGGATCCTACCTCAGTAATAAATTTGTCACCTACCTCAGGTACTAAGTGCCCTACACTCACATTCAGATCTACTGAATCTTATACAACATTGATACAGTAAGTTGAAGAAAATAGAAAAACTGACTCAGAGAAGTATCTCCGAGTCAACCTTACTGGACTGAGTAGATATCAGTCTAGACAACTTACATCATAAGGAATTAGCCTTTTTCTACAGCTAACACTTTACTGCAGCACAGGTAAGCAGTTATCCGCTTGCTGAAGAGATGTATCAGCTACACTATTCTAATGAGAACTAACTTGCTAAACTATGAAGTGCTTCAGCTATCTTTATCTACCCTCAGGCTATCTGGGCTAGACATTAGCTTTAAAGCTTGATGGGGAAGAAGATGTCCAGCCGCCTCTTTCTTTTTCACTTTTTTTATATTTTCTACGTTTGATGCCCAAGTATTGGTTAACCCTAATACCTTTACAATTTCCTCTTTATATGCATTGATTTGAATCAACGACATAATAGAATGTGGGCCCACCAAGGATTAGTAAGCGCCATCTCCATCAGAAAGGGACAAAACATCTTTCGGCGTTGTTGCAGCTTTCTCGCAACGGCTTCCTGTAATTTTGACTTTGATGATGTTAGCAGTGGTCATCAACATCTGGACTTAGAAATTTTTTCAGAATCCCATCAAGCGTTGAGGGGTGTTAAGACACTCAACGCCATCAGACATGGCACTCAGCGCTTCTGGACTTAAAAATTTCCCTGTTTTTATCTCAATGATTTTATCTCAGTGGTCTCAGCGGTTTTTCATTATTAGCTGAGTCATGCCTTTGTCTCAGCGGTCTCAACAGTTTTTGCTTTTAACTATCTCAGCACTTCCATCTTCATTAGAAGCGTTGAGTGAACCTGCTTCACTCAATGCTTCCGGACTTAGAAAAAATCCAGCTAGGTTTTTCTCAGCTATTTACCTCTTAACTGTCTCAGCGCTTCATGCTTTATTAGAAGCATTGAGTGAATCTACTTCACTCAACGCTTCTGGACTTAGAAATTTCCAGCCAATTTTGTCTCAGCTGTCTCAACCATCTCAATGCTATCTTCTCAGCTTTCTCAGCTATCTCTGTGGGCTCAACGCTATCTTCTCAGTTATCTCAATGCTATCTTCCCAGTTGTCTCAGCTATCTCAGTGGTCTCAATGCTATCTTCTCAGCTGTCCCAGCTATCTCAGTGGTATCAAAGCCTTCTTCTCAGCTGTATTAGCGCTTTTACCTTAGATAGATTTTCTGGCTTTAGCTGCATTCGACAATCTGTGGGCTGAGCTTGATGAACTTTGATCTTATCAGTGGTCTCAATGCCTTCTTCTTATCGGACTCAGCCTTTTTTCCTTAGTTGATTTTTCTGCCTTTAGCTTAATAATTGTTGAGCTGAGTTCGACGATTTGTAAGTTGAGCTCGACGAACTTCAAGTTGAGCTCGACAAAAGTTGAAACCTGCACTCTTGTACTTATCCTATTGAATGTTGAGTTGCGCTCGACGACTAGTGAGCTGAGTTCGACGAACTCTGAGCTGAGTTTGACGAAATTTGAGTTTACTACCCAACTCATTTTTCTTCACTTGTCCAATCATAGACTACCTGTATGCATGAACTTAAGAAGCACACATCAAATACATTATGCTCTTAGCATTCTTGGTGATGCCACTTCAAATCCTGAGGACCATTGTAGTGCACAATTCCCAACAGTATGTGTGTGTTAGTGTTGTGTGTGTGTATGTGTTGTGTGTGTGTGTGTATGTGTGTTAGTGTTGTATGTGTGTTGTAGGTGTGTTATTATGTTTGTTGTTATTGTGTTGTATGTATATGTGTGAGTGTGTTTGTGTGTGTTTGTGTGTGTTTGTGTGTGTTTTATGTGTGTTTGGAATGTCTGTGTTGTATGTTTGTGTGTGTGTGTTGTTGTTGTTGATATTGTTGTTGTTGTGTGTGTGTATGTGTGTGTGTTATAGGTGTGTGTGTTGTTGTATGTGTGTTTGTTGAGTTGTATGTGTTTGTGTGTGTTGTATATATATGTGTGTGTTTGTTGTCGTTGTGTTGTATGTGTTTGTGTGTGTTTGTGTGTGTTGTATATATATTTGTTTGTTTGTTATTGTTGTGTTTTATGTGTGTGTGTGTGTGTGTGTGTATGTGTGTGTGTTGTATGTTTTTGTTGTATGTGTGTGTTGTAGGTGTGTATGTGTATTGTTTTTATGTTTTGTGTGTGTTGAATGTGTGTGTGTGTGTGTGTGTGTGTGTGTGTGTGGTGGCGGTGTATGTTGTATGTGTGTGTTAGTGTTGTGTGTGTGTGTGTTTGTGTGTTTGTGTGTTAGTGTTGTTTGTGTGTTGTTAGTGTGTATTTTGTGTTTGTTGTTATTGTGTTGTGTGTGTGTGTGTTTGTGTGTTCTATGTGTGTGTTTTTTGTGTGTTTGGAATGTGTGTTTATGTGTTGTTGCGTTGTATGTCTGTGCATTATAGGCATGTGCGTGTTGTATGTTTGTGTGTATGTGTGTGTGTGTGTGTGTGTGTGTGTGTGTGTGTGTGTGTGTGTTTGTGTTTGTTTGTTGTGTGTATGGTGTATGTGTGTGTTAGTTCTATAAAATATTTGTAGGTCTGTATGTGTGTTGCTATTGTGCTGGTGTTCAATATTTTCTGAGAAAATAAGCTTTTGATCGCCATCTTCTTCTAATTTGGTAATTGCATGATTAGTGGGTTGTTTATCAACATTTGTACACACAATATAACATATTTAATCCAAATTATTCAATTCATATAACATTTTTGCTGAAATAACATGGTTATGAAATTATAGATTCCAAAAAACAGATATAACTTGTCTCTCTCAAATCATTCTTCAGACACATAAAATAACTTGCAATTTTTTATACTACTGCTTTTCTTTTCAACATATCAGCGAAGAGCACTTACAGTTGATTGAATTTCAGCGAACTGGATGTGCAGTTCGCTGAATTTCAATGAAGAACACGTGCAGTTTGCTGAATTCCAGCGAACTCCACGTCCAGTTCGTTGAATTTCAGCGAAGATGAAAAATATTCTCTCTCAACGTGCATGAAATGTTTTAAGAAAGAACACACAATTCTTCTTTTGTAAATTTTGCTTTAATAATGTAACTCAATATAATGTTTTTTTGTTTAGGTACTGCCATTTTTCATTATTCAAAAGATAAAATATGATGAAAAAGGATTGGATTTATTTGCCTCGTTATAGTGAAGATTATATTAATGGTGTTAAACATTTCTTGGATATTTCATTTAGTAAAGGGTTGTTCGAAGGAGAAGAGATTTTATGTCCATGTCTTGTTTGTTGCGATGGTATTTGGGGGAAAAGAGATATGGTGTTTGACCATTTGGTAAGTAAGGGATTTGTAAAAGGCTACAACGATTGGATTTACAATGGAGAGGATATTAAAGGTATGAATCTTGATCAAGAAACTAATGATGATGTTCATCTAATGATATCAATGGATTATTATTTGACACATTTAAAGATGTGTTTGAAGAAAATGGATTATAGAAGAACTAAATGAAGATGCAAAGAAGTTTTATTTGCTTGTTGAGGAAGCAAATAAATAACTATATTCTGGTTGTAAAAAATTCTCTACATTATCTTTTAATATTTGTATGTATTTACTGAAAAGCCTGCATGGATGGAGCAATGCATCAATCACATCTCTCTTAGAGTTATTGAAATTGGCTTTGCCTGATTTGAACATCCCTATCTCTCTTAAGCTTTTGGAGGTGCAGCATGCGTGAATTTCAGCGAGATGCATCCGCAGCCCGCTCACGCTGAATTTCAGCGAGCTGCAGGTGCAACACGCTGAAATTCAGTGTGCTTTACCTGCAGCTCGCTAAATTTCAGCGTGTTGCACACTGAAATTTATGGAGCTGCACGCTGCAGGTGCAGCACGCTGAATTTCAGCGTGCTGCACCTGTAGCTCGCTCAATTTTAGCGAGCTGCACATCCAACTCTCTGAAATGTTGAATTTAATCGAGTTGCACGTGCAGCTCATTGATTACGTGCAGTTTGTTAATTACGTGCAGTTCACTGATTGTGTTTAATTTTCAATAATGTTTTTTATGCATTTGTAGCGTTCAAAAACAAAGAGAGACCCCACTCAAGTTGAAGTTTTTATTAAAACTCGAAAAAGCATTAATGGAAAGGAGTTGGATTTCAAAACAAATAATGTTATTGTGTGTTTTTTTTATATTAAGATAAAATATAATTTTCTTATTTTGTTTTATTTAGAAATCAACTATTCAATTTGTTATCAGTTGCAACTTCAAGATACTATGAATAACGAGGAAAGTAATGTGATGGCACGGCCCCTCCTCCACCGGTTGAAGACGATGCTGATGATGCTGTTGATGATCCGGTTGCTAAGGCCATACGACTCAAGGACGTGAGGCGGCACGATGACGCTAACGGACGGCTACGCTACAACCTCCGCCCGCGCCGTGCTACCGCCACGGCAACGCCTTAGTTTTATTTATTTCCTTTTCGTGCACTTTATTTTATAATTGGAATATAAAATTATTCTATGCTTATGTGATAATTTTATATTCATTGCATGTGTTGTTGTATTTTCAATTTGAACTATTTTAGTTTTGGTGTGCAATTAGCCATTCGGATGGATGAGATTAAATCTCCATCATGAAGGGCTAAAGCTTATTTGTAACTCCTATTAGCCATTCGGATGGATGAGATTAAATCTCCATCATGAAGGGCTAAGGATTATTTGTAACTCCTATTTAAAGGAGGCTATCATGAAGAGTTAAAGCAATTGGAAAAGAAACCTAAAAACCCCCCCTTGTGGAAATTTCGGCCACCATGGAGAAGTCCATAGCCGCCCCCTCCCCTTTGGTGTTAAGCCAAGCCTTGCCTCCTCCATCCCCGTTCGGTGCGACTCCGGCGTGGCTTCCTTCGGTGCGACTCCTTGGAAGAAGGTTGCAAACCATTCGGTGTGACGCCGGTGGATCCGTGGAGAGAGTGATTCTCCCACAGTTATCTCGTGTGAACGTTTTCCGGTTGGGTAATCTCTTTCCCCTCCCTTGTGTGATTTCTTCTCTTTAGTTGTGGTGGATTTCGCTCATCGTTTTCTCCGGATCTTTAATTTAATCGCTGTAAGTTTTGAATCGAAATCGCCGTTGCAAGTCTTTTATTTCCGGATCGGGTGGATCCTATTTTCTTGAGCGGATCTTGGCCTATAGCCTTGGTCTTGCTCTCAAAAAGGAGTGACAACCTTTGTGTTTTCTTGGGGAATAATCCGACTCAACATTCCGATCGTTGTTTTCGAGTCGACCATTCCTCCTTTGTTGTTTGTGCTGCGTTTTGTGACGAGGAAATATTGTGGGCGATAGGTGCTGTGTAGGTGCGGTAGATCTACAACGTGTTGTGCGTAGGGAGAGCGTTAGCTTCGCAGAGATCTCCGTTTCCGGATAACCCTACATCAATTTGGTATCAGAGGCGGTTGTTTCAACTCCCACGTTGAAAACATCCTCTCTGCATTCCTTGTTGGTCGATCGGATCTAAAAAAAATATCAAAAAAATTATTTTCTGTGGTCTGCCAATAGCGGGCTGAAATCTTTATTTTTCAGCAAAATTTGAAAAAAAAAATTTTTTAACGATCTACGTGTTATTCAATTTGGGAATATATAAAAATATCTTATTTTCAATATAGCTACAGCCCTAGGAAAATTCATCTTGCCCGGGGCCTCCGAAACCTGAATGCGCACAAGGCTAGGAATGGAGTACGCAACCCCGTCTACGTCTAGTATGGCTGCGAACGAGCATCGTGATCCCAACACCGCGGCTATAGAGGGTCTTCGTGCTGAAATGGCTGAGCTTAGGAACGTCTTAGACCAGATCCTACAAAACCAAGCTAGGCCAACCCCGCCACCCGTAAATGTTGACCGGCCCAACCGGCACCAACATAACTCTGATTCGGATTCTGATGGGGACTCTCCGCGGGTGCCCCCTAGAGGACACCGCCCCGAGCGAGACTTTGACATTACTAGGGCCATTAAGATAAATGCCCCCACGTATGATGGCATGGGAGACCCCCAAATCTTCCTTAACTGGACTGTGGATATGGAGTGTTACTTCGAGTGGCACAACCTGACGGATCCCCAAAAGGTCCAAGTTGCCCGGATGAAGTTAACAGGTCGTGCAAAGACGTTCTGGCTGAATGAGGAGCGAAGATTAGGAACCGGACACGGAGCCCCCCTTATAGGTTGGCCAGTAATGAAGAACCTGTTGACCGATCAGTACGTTCCCGCGTACCATCGGACACAGATGTTCGATGAGCTTGCCACTCTGCGACAGGGCTCAAGCTCGGTAGCTGAATATATGGGTGAACTTAAGGACCGAATGGTGCGATGTGACCTTAGGGAGATCCCCGAAGTCACTTTATCTAGATTTCGAAAGGGCCTTAACCCCCATATCCAAAGGAAGCTCTTGCGATATGGGCATACGGACTTGAACACGACTTTCAATGCCTCCTTGGACATTGAAAAACACCTAGCCTCTAAGGCTCACTCCCGTTACGCTCATGCGAAGAACAAGTCCACCAATGGGGCATCTTCTTCCACATATCCTGATAAGGGAAAGTTTAAATCTACCGAGTCGAAGTCAATCGTGATCACAGCTAGGAACTCCAAGAACCCTGCGAGTGAGCGTGTCCTTATCGGGAAGGTTAGCAAGGCTAACACCACTTGTTACTCTTGCGGCATTCAAGGCCACTATGCCTACGAATGCCCAACAAAGACAAAAACACTAGCCTTATTAGAGCCAACTACCGACCCTGACGATTACGTATACGAGGCCGCAGAGGAGAGTGACCCCGAAGGAGTCCCTAGTGACTTAGAGGACGATCACCCCCTTATGGTGATGCGTTGTATTTTGGCCACTCCTCGTCCATTAGATGATTGGAAGAGGACGAGCATATTTTCTCTGATTTTTAAGAGTGGCGAGAAGCTTTGCAAGTTGATTATTGATAGTGGTAGCTGCGTGAATGTCATATCTGAGAACGCCGTAGCACGTATGTCCTTGGTCACGGAACCACACCCGACCCCATATCAGGTCGCTTGGATCAACAAGCTCTCTGTACCCGTTACCAAGCGATGCCTGGTCCCACTCTCACTCAAATCCTACATTGATGAGGTGTGGTGTGATGTCCTTCCGATGGACGCTTGCCATGTGTTGTTAGGACGCCCTTGGCTATACGACCATGATGTTACACATTTTGGTAGAGCCAACACTTATGAGTTCAAATTCAATGGCAAAACCATCACTTTGAAGCCGACCATCCCAAAGGAGCCCGTAGTCTTGGCTAAGGACACCACTATCCCGGTCGAACAGAAAACGTTGAATCTCGTTGGTAGGAAAGAGTTTGAGAGAGATCCGTTCTTTGATGGAATTATGTATGCGCTAGTCCTCTTAAATGCGAAGCCCGATTCTAGCATTTTGGATGAGCTACCTAGTGAGTTACGGGTACTGTTGGAAGAGTATAGGGACGTGTACCCGGATGAGTTGCCGCCCACGTTACCCCCGCTTAGGAATATCCAGCATGCGATAAATCTCATCCCGGGGTCTTCCTTGCCAAATCAGCCCCATTATCGACTCCACCCCGCGGCTCACCTAGAGTTGCAGTCTCAGATCCAGGACTTCCTTTTATCTGCCCAGGATAGCTCCCCCACGACGATATCTGCATACGTTATCAAGGATGGTTAACTGTTTAGGAACGGGAAGCTATGTATTCCGCAGTCATCATTACGACTACATATTATATGGGAGTTGCATAGCGGAGGGTTGAGTGGCCACTTCGGTAGAGATAAGACCATTACGTTAGTAGAGGACAAATTCTATTGGCCAAAACTTAAGGTTATGGTGGGACAGGTAGTGAGTAGCTGCCGCACATGCCAGGTATCTAAGGGTAGTAAAACTAACGTAGGATTATATACACCCTTGCCTATTCCTTCCATGCCTTGGGTCGACGTTAGTATGGATTTTGTATTAGGCCTCCCCATTACCCCACGCCGTCACGACTCAATTTTTGTAGTTGTGGATAGGTTTTCAAAGATGGCTTATTTCATCCCGTGCAGTAGGACGAATGATGCGTCTCACGTCGCTAAGCTTTATTTTAAAGAAGTCGTTAGTCACCGTGGAGTGCCCAAGACCATAGTATCGGATAGGGACGTAAAATTCACTAGTTATTTTTGAAGACTCTTTGGATATTAATGGGAACGAAATTATTGTTTCCCTCTGCCTATCATCCCCAAACTGATAGGCAGACGGAAGTGGTTAATCGGAGCTTAGGAAATTTGTTACGATGCCTCGTGAGTGATCACAAGAGCACTTGGGATCTTCTCCTTCCCCATGCCCAATTAGCCTACAATAATTCCAAGAATCGGTCTACGGGTCTGTCTCCAAATGAGATTGTCCACGGGTATAAGGCTCCTGTGCCGCTTGACTTGGTGTCGTTGCCCCCAACGTACAAGGCAAGTCAGTTTGCACAATCCTTCGCCCAGCACATCCATGATTTACACGCACGTATACGGGACACCTTGACTACGCAATATGACTCTTATCAAGCGCAAGCTAATTTACATAGGAGAGTATCAGACTTCAAAATTGGCGATCTAGTTTTAGTCCGTTTGGTTCCCGAATGCTTGCCAACTGGCACCGTTAAAAAGTTAACACCAAAGCGCGCCGGCCCTTTTCGGATTATTAAAAAGCTAGGTGACAACGCTTTCGTTTTGGACTTGCCTGCTGATTGGGGTATCTCCCCCATTTTTAATGTTTCGGATTTAACGATGTTTGTGTCACCACCACAAGAGTTTATTTCTTTGTCGTCTTCTTCTCCCACTAAAAATTCTCATGGGTTGGGGAGTGGTAGTACGGATGATCTCTCTCTTTCGGTCCCCCCAGGTATATCATCGGATGGTAAGTTGCCTTCTTTCCTGCCTACTGCTAATATGTTCCCCAGGTTTCCACGAACGTTCTCCACTCTAGAGATGATACTTGATGCTGAGCCTGTTACCACTGCTGATGGCGACACCCACCGCTTTCTCATCCGTTGGCGTGATCGGCCCCCTTCGGATGACTCTTGGGTACTCGAGACGGAGCTGCAGAGTTTGGATGCCGCTCTCCTTCACCGCTATCGCTTGGACCACGCAATGGAGATGCGTGCATTTGAGCGGGGGAGGATTAATGGCGCGGCCCCTCCTCCACCGGTTGAAGATGATGCTGATGATGCTGTTGATGATCTGGTTGCTAAGGCCATACGACTCAAGGACGTGAGGCGGCACGATGACGCTAACGGACGGCTACGCTACAACCTCCTCCCGCGCCGTGCTACCGCCACGACAACGCCTTAGTTTTATTTATTTCCTTTTCATGCACTTTATTTTATAATTGGAATATAAAATTATCCTATGCTTATGTGATAATTTTATATTCATTGCATGTGTTGTTGTATTTTCAATTTGAACTATTTTAGTTTTGGTGTGCAATTAGCCATTTGGATGGATGAGATTAAATCTCCATCATGAAGGGCTAAGGCTTATTTGTAACTCCTATTAGCCATTCGGATGGATGAGATTAAATCTCCATCATGAAGGGCTAAGGATTATTTGTAACTCCTATTTAAAGGTGGCTATCATGAAGAGTTAAAGCAATTGGAAAAGAAACCTAAAAACCCCCCCTTGTGGAAATTTCGGCCACCACGGAGAAGTCCATAGCCGCCCCCTCCCCTTTGGTGTGAAGCCAAACCTTGCCTCCTCCATCCCCGTTCGGTGCGACTCCGGCGTGGCTTCCTTCGGTGCGACTCCTTGGAAGAAGGTTGCAAACCATTCGGTGTGACGCCGGTGGATCCGTGGAGAGAGTGATTCTCCCACAGTTATCTCGTGTGAACGTTTTCCGGTTGGGTAATCTCTTTCCCCTCCCTTGTGTGATTTCCTCTCTTTAGTTGTGGTGGATTTCGCTCATCGTTTTCTCCGGATCTTTAATTTAATCGCTGCAAGTTTTGAATCAAAATCGCCGTTACAAGGCTTTTATTTTCGGATCGGGTGGATCCTATTTGCTTGAGCGGATCTTGGCCTATAGCCTTGGTCTTGCTCTCAAAAAGGAGTGGCAACCTTTGTGTTTTCTTGGGGAATAATCCGACTCAAATTTCCGATCGTTGTTTTCGAGTCGACCATTCCTCCTTTGTTGTTTGTGCTGCGTTTTGTGACGAGGAAATATTGTGGGCGATAGGTGCTGTGTAGGTGCGGTAGATCTACGACGTGTTGTGCGTAGGGAGAGCGTTAGCTTCGCGGAGATCTCCGTTTCCGGATAACCCTACATCATAATGTAGAAGCATTTAAAACTATGTTTGTGAAAGAACATCCTGGATCAATGCGTCGCTTTGGTAAAGTTGTTACACAAACTGCTTTGAAGCGAAAGGATGACATTGCCGCTTTGAAGAAAGTATTTAATGAAGAGGTAGCTTTATTGAATGAAAAAATGAAAAATGTGGTAAATACACTTAACACTCTAAAAAGTGTACTTAAAATTATTCTGCAACAAAGCACACCCATTGTAATTGATGTAGAATCATTAGAGAATCTATTAGGTTCATCTCCAGAGGATGCAAATAGTGGACAGAAGAGAGACAGGCTATCGCATGCACATTCTTCTACATCAACACACGTTCCAAATATGGAGAGATATAATGTTGTAGATTTTCATATAATAGATTAAAATACTTTTATATGTTTACAACTTTTTAATTATATATTGATCTTGATGTCATTATATTTATATATATATATATATATATATATATATATATATATATATATATATATATATATATATATATATATATATATATATATATATATATATTATTTTACTTTGTGCATAAAGTTCTTGATGTTGGGAAGATCGACAAATGAGGAGTTGCAATATGATGACCCCATATCATGAAGATCATTTGATGTTTAAGATAATTTAGATAATTTTGTCTGTGTATCGTAATATTTAATTATTTTGATGTATTTTGCTAAATTGTGATGCTAATGATGGCATGTGCAACATTATTCTAAATGAAAATATTTGTCTTGTTAAATTATTTTATACTTATGCGGTATAAAAATGTCTCATGACATAACCTATTTGTTTATGAAGTTTTAATTTATTTTCATGTTTTTTAAAATTTATATTTTTTAATAATTAAAAAGTTTTGGCAACATTTATTGAATGTAACTCTAAACATTTTGAAACTGTTGTAATAGGTCCATGTATTAATTTTTGCCTTTACTAGGGATATAAACAACAATTTCAATTAATGTTGCCTAAAAATACGAAAATTGTTGCCATAAGTCTTTGGTAACACAGGTATAAACATACACGCCTATGACAATAGTATTCAATGTTTTGACAACACTTTGCAGTTTTATGCTATAGTTTTCAAATTTTGATAAAGACCAAAAATGTTGTAATGTCACGGGCTGAACACGGCCGTGTCGAATCAGGATACGGGCGTGTCGGGCAGTTCGACGAACATCAAATGTCGATCGTCGAGCAGGCTGCAACCTCTTTTGGAATCAAAGTCACACGCCCAGGTCACGGGCACGACCGAGAATTACACGGGCGTGTACTATGGAATTTTTTGACTTTTCCTGAAAAATTTCAGAAAACAAATTTAAGTTAAGTTAGAATAATATTTACAAATAAGAAACATTTTATTGAAGAAAATTAACTAAAAATTACGAAAATAAATTTAAAAGACTTAAATAACTTACGTAAAAATACGCATATTTACAACTTATCAAATACCCCCATACTTAAACTTTTGCTATTCCAGAGCAAAATTTGGATACGTACTTATAAGGAATTAAAACAAATCCTAAATTTAGCTACCGCTTGAGTTAATTGAAAGAAAGATCTAAATAAATATTCGGGGTATAAGAGTTAAGTCCTAAATTATGACAAACATTTAAATAGAGGAAGAGCTTCAGCTAAAAACTTCTCAATATAATCAAATAGAAAGTAAAGAATTGTATTTGTTAGGTTAACAAAAATAGATTGGGATTATGGAAACTTTAGCTTATAAGAATTACAGAAAATAATGCAATTTAAAAATTATGCTCTTAGAAGATTTTAAAATTAAATCTAGAATCATTTGAATATGGCGGAGGGTGATGTTGGTTTATGAAGAGGGCTTTGGTTTAGAAGTGTGGTATATTTTTTTGCTCAAACCTCTAATGAAATTTTTTTTTGAATGTGGATGTTTAGGAAAATGAAATCTTATTTTACATAACATATAATATTTTTTTGAACAACTTCATTATAACCCAATGTATATGTATAGGTGTAATGAATTTTATCCTCTTACTCCGTAACATAAAATCTTTTCAAATATTGGATGCCTATATTTACGGAATGAAATCTTATTCTCATTGACATAGGTTCTTTTAAGGATCAAAAATCATGGAAAGTAAGACATGAAAAAAAAAGTGGGGAGATAGTTTTTTTCAGAAAGAAAACTAGGTTTAATAAATAAATTTTGAGAACAACTTTTATAAATTGAACGTTCATATATTTCAAAAAAAAATGCTTGGAGTAAACATAATTGAAATGTAAGGTTGTTATTTTCTAACAAAATAAATGTGCAGCTCTTTAGATAAGTTAGAAGTAATGCTGAAAACAAGTCCCTTATCTAAATAATAAATACATATGAAATTCTTTAAATTTAACCCCAGATATCTAAATCTATAGATCTCCAATTAATAAACAAATAGTAAACAAAGAATTAATAATATTCACTTATAAATAAACTCCCAACAAAATTTTTGGAGAGCAAATAGGGGTTAAGAAAGAGACATTCGATTTATTTGTTTAATAATAAACAAAAAATTTGGGAATTTTGTATTTTTACCTTTTTTTTGTATTTCTTTTTTTTTAATTTTTAGAGTTATTCACTTTTTAGGATTTTTGGATTTTCTAAAGTTTTTGATTATTTTAGTTTTTAGTTTTTTTTAACATTTCTATCAATTTATTTACAAGAAAGGGGAGACAAAGATGTGTTATTTATAAACAAGAGATGGGGAAAGAAAAAGATTTTTTCCAAAAAAGATTTACAAAGTAAAAAAACAATTTTTTATTTTTTTTTGGAATTTTTGTTTTACAATTTATTTGAACTTTTTGTGTTTTATGAATTATTTTTGAGTTTTTGATTATAAAAACAAGCAACAATTTTTGAAGATTTTAATTTTTTTGGTATTTTGATTGGGTGCAGACAATATAAGTGCAAAAATAAAAGTATGAGGAAAGGAAACATCCCCACATTTAGTTCTAACATTGTCCCCAATGTTGCAAAATAAGCATGAGAAACAAAAATAGATAAAATACAGTAATTACAAAAATAAAGATGGATGGTAGAAACTTCACTCAGATAAGGACGGGGAGGTCCATTTCGAACCCTGCATTATTTAAAAAACGGAAAGAAAAAAATTCCATTATATGGAATTTATTTGGTGACGTGAGATTTTTATTTGTAGTATGCGCCTTATTTATAGATTTACAAACTCGACATGGTCATAAGGTTACGGGTGGTAATGGGTGGAAAGTGTGGGTGACTCGTAAGTAGCTAACGTCTTAGCGATATGCGCGCGATAGAAATCCGTTCCCCTATCGCATAAAATAATGTGAGGCACGCCGAAGCTAGAAAATAATTATATAATTCTTAAAATTATTTTAGTTTTTTTTTGAAAAAGTTAAAATAAAATATATATACGAAAATTTTATTGTGGTTTTTTGTAGTTTTTTTATGTTTTTGTTTTTAGTTTTTTTTGTTTTTTTAGTCTTTAGGTTTTGTAGATTTTTTTTGTTTTTAGTTTTTAGATTTTTATTTTTTTTTGTGTTTTTACTTTTTGTGTTTTTTGTTTTTTTAATATTTTTTAGTTTTTAGATTTTTAGTTTTTGATTTTTTAGTTTTGTAGTTTTTAGATTTTTTGAAGTTTTTCATTTTTCGATTTTTTTTTGTTTTTAGTGTGTTCATAAAAAATAATGAATTTTTTGTAGATTTTATAGTTTTTCATTTTTTAAGGTTTAGAGTTTTTGGTTTTACAGTATTTTCAATGTTTTAGTTTTATAGTTTTTTTTTAAAAAACAATTTGGAAAGGGCGCTATTTCATTTTTTTGTTATATATAGATAAATAGATATGAAATAAGAAGCATAAAATAAACTTCCTTTTTTTGGTTTCGTTAAGTTTTCTTTAAGTAGTTTTATTATTAATATTTTTATTATTATTATTAGTATTAGTATTATTTTTGGTTGGCCTTTGTTTGTTATATATAAAAATAGTTAAAAGTAATAGTTTTGTAGAGTTCAAAATAACAACACGAAAATTCCCCTACAACGGCTGCAAAAACTTGATTGATTTACCAAGTCCCTGACAACGACGCCAAAAACTTGATGGTTAAAAATCCAAAAAAAATAATGGTTAAATCAAGTCCCCGACAACGGCGCCAAAAACATGATGGATTTACCAAGTCCTCGACAACGGCGCCAAAAACGTGATGGTTAAAACTCGCGGCGCCCTGCGGGTTTATTTTTTGTAAAGCGGGTGATTTTATTTATCTTGGAAGGATGGGATGCGAGGATTTATTATCTATAAAAAAGTTGAAACCGATTTATAATGAAAGGAGACAAGTGCACCTATCGCGTGTAGTACAAGATATTCCAGTGAGGAATATCAGGGTCGTATTATTCTTGGAGACGTGTTGATTATTCTTACTCTTCCCTGGAGTGAATTATTATTTTACTGAAAATAACTTGTCGGGTTATTATTTATATATATATAACAGAAAATAAAATTTAAAAAGCCAATGACGAAATAGCGCAACGGTACCAAATTGAATTTGAACTAAAATAACTTTAAATAAATAGAGTTCCTAAATTTCAAATTAATTAATTCGGAGACTTGGCCGTGGATGTTCCACAAAAATGAGTTCACCTGTCTCTAGATCTATCGCTCACCTGAACATTACTACTATTCGACCGGGCTCTCGTAAGACAAAAAATTCCTCTTAATGCTCGCATTACGCTAAGAACCCCTCTATTGGGTGGTGAATCTAATCCGATAGAATTCTGTGCCTCCTCTCTCGAGGTTTAGTGTGGAAGTCCCTTTACCCAAGGGTGATCAGTCCATACGCGCGGCCTCTCGTCTAGCTAGCATATGCACTACGAAAATAGAGACCGCGCATCGATATGTGATTCTACGCGTTGTCAACCCGGAGTAAAACTTAAGTAATTTAATTAACGAGAAAAGGAGGACCTTTAATTATTTAAAGCGATTTTATCTGTCCCAATACTCTTCGATACTGAGGGCTAAGAGCGATTAGCCACTAATCAGAATGGTGACGTCCTGCGGAAAGAAATGCAGAATTGAAAATGCAAGTCCTACTCAAATGAGTAGGAAGAAAATGAAAGCAGTAAATGAAAATAGAAAAGGAAAGCAGTAAAATGAAAGCAGTAAAATGCAAGTCCTACTCAAACGAGTATGCGAGAAATGAAAGCTGTAAAATTGCGAGTCCTACTCAAACGAGTAGGCGGGAGATGAAAGCATAAAAATTAAAAGTCCTACTGAAACGAGTAGGCGGGATATGACAAGTCCTACTCAAATGAGTATGCAGGAAGTTTCAAGTCCTACTCAAACGAGTAGGCGGGAAATTAAAGCGAGTCCTACTCAAACGTGTAGGAGGAAATAAATGTACACATGCACGCAATCTATAGGAATAAAAGCACACACTCTACATAAATAAAACACACACACTCTTCAGAAAGAAAAACCTAACTCATACACTCATGCACACAAACGAAAAAGATGAAAAATGAATTGATCTAAAAAAGAAAACAATCACATTTCTACCCCATAGAACTTAATAGAAATGCATAAAAAGAGAAAATAAAAATTAAACGAGCAAAACAGTTTAAAAAAAGCAAAATAAAAGTGTTCGAAAAAGAAAAATGATGACTTATTCATTCTTATAACTTTATAGAAATGCTTAAAAAGTGGAAGAACGAGTAACGAAAAAAAAGTTTTACAAAACCAAAACACTAAGTATAAATAAAAATCAAAACCACTTTTTAAGATCATTTTTATAAATTGATAAGAATGAACATAAAGAGTGTAGAAAAATCCTAAATCTAAACGAAGCAAAGTAACAAAATAACTAAAACATCAAAGCATAAAATCTATTCCCATACACACACACCCATTGAAAGAGAAAAACAAAAATAAAACAAATAAATAAGATTCCTCAAGGAGGGGTACTTAGATCCATTCTAAAACCATATAAAGAGAAGAAAAACACATATTGTATTAAGATAAAAACGAGTTACGATGGAACTAAAACAAAAGCTAAAGAGAAGGGGGGATTTCCTTTACATAGTTTGGATAACACCAGAGCAACACCTACCCTAAGCAAAGTGGTTCAAAAAAACAGAACCCATAACCCTTACAGAAAATTTCTATATACAGGCAAAATTTTTGGGTTACATACCCTAGGTCACGAGCGTGTAAGGGGGGCATGTAGCTACTGTTGCTGAGTTGATGCTCAGTATTTATTGCTTTGTTGACTTTTGGGTTGTATACGTTGAAGTCACGGGCATAACCCTACTGTCACGGGCGTGACCCTACTGTCACAGGCGTGTCGGGAGGGGCATGTCGGGGAGGTTTATCTGGGGAAGGCATCGTGGCATTTCGATGCTGGTGCTGTCTTGTCTAGGATACATAGATTGGTCATGTGTGTATCACTGACTTGGTATAGGCGTAACAGATGGTTCCACGATCGTCGAATGTAGAATGTCGAGCTGGAGGCGTTGAGTGGCGATGGCGTCGAGTGGTTGGCTGGCATCGAGTGGTTGGCATTGAGTGCTTGGCTGGCATTGAGTGGAGATGGCTGGCATTTAGTGGAGATGGCTGGAGTTGAGTGGAGATGGCTTGCATCAAGTGGATATGGATGTCATCGAGTGGTTGTCACGGCCTGAACACGACCATGTCGAATCGGGACACGAGTGTGTCGGGTAGTTCATCGAATATCGTACGCCAATTGTCGAGCTGTCGGCAACCACTTTAAGAATCAAAGTCACACTCCCAGGTCACGAGCGTCACTGAGAAGTACACATGCATGCATTGTGGAATTTTTTGACTTTTCCTGAAAAATTTCAGAAAACAAATTTAAGTTAACTTAGAATAATATTTACAAAAAAGAAACAATTTATCGAAGAAAATTAACTAAAAATAACAAAATAAATTAAAACTACTTAAATAACGTACGTAAAAATACGTATATTTACAACTTATCAATGCCTTAGAACCGAAATATTTCTGGGCTGAAGCCATCAACACTGTGTGCCACGTTCAAAATCGAGCACTCAAAGACAAGAATAATAATAAGACGCCTTACAAATATCTAAAGAGCAGGAAACCGACTATTTCATATTTTAGAATCTTTGGTAGTAAATGCTTCGTCATTAACAATGGGAAGTATCATACCACTAAAATTAGTGAAAAACGTTTTGAAGGTATTTTCATAAGTTATAGTAGCCATAATAAGGCATATAGGATTTTTAATAAGAAATCCCTGGTTGTAGAATAATCTATCAATGTTTTATTTGATGAGAAGAGCTTACTACAAGACACCTCTCCTTGTGTGTTTGTTGAGGCCAAAATGACCTCAACGGGAGTTCAAATCAGGGGTGCAGCCAACACCTACTTCTCTCAAGCCTCAACCCTCGACTAGATTCAAAGGTCCCTTGACTGACCCAAATCCTTAGCAGGGAGGTCCCACCTCACACCCGGAAGATCTCTGAGAGCTTCCCCTCCAAAGCCAAAAGCTGGGCTAGGAGCTCCTCAGAAAGCACTGGAAGTTGGAAGATTATGAAAGCTTGCCTTCTAAGGATCCCTTATGGGTCTATTTATAGCCTTTGCAGACCTGAGATTACTGAAATGCCCTTAGTTGATCTGCCAATAGCCAAATCCCGTGGTTTATCCTGAGGGTATAGGGGTAATTTTACCTGAGGCCAATTAGGTCATTTTACCCAAGGCCCTAGGCCCCACTCGGCGAGAGCTCTGAGCCGAGAGCCTTCTGTCCAGAGTCCGGCGCAAGCGGTCTTGCCTGCTTATAGGCGAGAGCTCCTTTAAGACATGAGCTTGGCGCTAGTGCAAGCGTTCCCGCGTTGGCTGCGTTCGACGATTGGGCCTGTTGATTTTCGTTCGATGATTTGGTTGCGCTCGACGATTTGGCCAGAGAGCTCCGTTCGACGATTTGGCTGCGCTCGACGATTTGGCCAGAGAGCTCTGTTCGACGATCTGGTAGCGGTCGACGATCTTGGTCAGAGAGCTCTGTTCGACGATCTGACAGCGGTCGATGATCTTGGTTCGACGATCGTCGAGCGCGGGGCGCTTTGTAGGCGAGAGCTCCTTTAAGACCGGAGCTTGCCGCTAGCGCAAGCATTCCCGCCTACTTGGGCAAGAACTTCTTTAGGGCGAGAACTCCTCTGGTTAGCCTAATTGTGACCGTTGGTGCCTCCTGTTCTGACTCAGCGAATATGGGGTTGTACACAATCCCCGCTCTTTTTGAGCTAGCTCTACGCTCGAAAAGACACATCCAACCCATAAATATTTGCTTAGCACATGTCAATATCAGGGAATCTTTTTGTGGGCTGTACCGTTGCTATATATATGTGCTGATAGACAGCCATAATTCTGCCCTCGAATCGTCATTCTTCGCCTAAGTTCTCGCCTCCTCTCGCGATGCCTTCCAAGCACGCCGACAAACCTCTTCCGCAGGATCTTCAAGACCGCATCAATGCGGCATAGGCGCGATCCAAGGCCAACAGCACCTTGGTTGCCCCGTGGCTGGCGAGAAAGTCATCAGTCGATGAGCCTTCTCAGCCCAAGAAGAAAAATAAGAAGGCGAAGGCAGTCCAGCGAGACCTACCCCACGAGAACAGGAGCCCGCCTACCCCAACCCCAAGCCGTGCGGATGATCCCTCTCCGTAGAAGGTATGTCCGACTCGCTGATTATTGAAACTACTAGTTCCTTATGCGGGAGGACTTATAGCTGACGTGATAGTCCTCGCAGGAAATGGTTCCCGACGTCGTCAGGTCCTCGCGGGAACCCTTGGACCCATCATCTCATCCCCTTGAGGACCAACCACGGGTCTCGGAGGTAGCTCCTCCGCCTGACCCGGGAACTGCAGGCAACTTTTCCATTATCGCTTTTAACTCAAATCTCAGAACGCTGAATTGTCTTCCCGCAGCGCCAGCTTCCGCCGAGCCGGGTCTCGCTACCCGGGAGAACGAAGTAAGGGCCGCAAATCAGCCTGTCCCCGCGGTTGATTCCTCCCAACAGGTGGGAGGAATGGCTGCCGAATCATCCTCTGCTCCACAGGATGTCAGCCATCCCGCGGGAGAGGAGACCTCCCCCCCCCCCGCCCGCTTTCGGCCAAGCCGGGATCACCACACGCAAAATCTTCCCCCCGGGAAAAGGGAAGTCGATCCACCTAATCTTTGGAACTGAGGGGGGGGGGGGGGGCTGGGCCTACTCGCCTGCCATCGAACAGGGGTTCTCGCCATACTGTAGGTATGCGGTATGTTTATCACGATTATCACTTAGTTCTCGCAATGACTGTGGAATTCATTTGCTAGGGGATCCGGGCTCACAGTCGGGAGCTGACGCAGAGGAAGAAGAAGATGAAGAAGGCGAAGACAGAGAGGGGGAAGAGTACAAGAGCTCCCCCTTCCCTTCATCTGACGAGATGGAGGAAATCTTGACTAGTGTCGGGAGCGCTAGAAGACGGGGGAATAAGGTTGCCGCCGTCCTATCGAAGCTTATCTAGCGGGAGCGGGCCCATGACTCCGTGGCGAGAGAGTTCTGTCAGGAGGTGGAGAAGAGGCTGGAGGCTCCGGAGCGGGACTATTTCATCGATGAGACGGATCGGTCAGGTGGGCCTACCGCAGGATCCTCTCCCGAAAGGTTCATCGAGCGGATCCGAGACCTGTCTCGCCGGATCAACCTAGGATGCACCGTCTTGTCATCCAACTTCAACCCGCAGGCGCCACCGAGGACGAGGTAGCGGGAGCGAGGACGATGGCGGTGGGAACCCTACTGACTTGCGAGACCTTGCCCTTTCTTTTTCCTGGCCTTCCCCTTCTGCGATGTACCCCGTTAATTTCATGTCTAATTGATAACTTCGGTATTATTGTTGTTACTTTCTACTCAGCTCTCGCTTGGCGAGAGCAATAACATTGCTATTATTATTATTACTTTCTATCCAGTTCTCGCTCGGTAAGAGTAACCCTGCTTCCATTTGTTTTACTTGTCGCATGTCACCTCATAATGCTTGCGCTAATCATCTGTCAGTCAGTCACTGTCAAACTTGGGTGGGAAAATGAAGCGCCACCGACTTAGGGCGTGACGGCTGTACCCCCGCCGCCTTTTTGAAAACAGTCATTGATCCCAGTTTTCTATAAATATAGAAGTTCATCTAGCATATTCATTTCTCCGATGCAAATACTCTCTTTTCTCTTTTCTCTCTCGCGGTTTGCCAAACGCTCTCGCTTGCTTTCGCCTACTCCTCCCGTTCTAGCACAGTTCTCGCCCTCGCCTCTCTCCTGAAGACCTCGCATACAACCTCTTAAACACGATGTCGGGCGGATGTGAGGGATGTTTGAATTGCTCGGAATCCTTTCAGCAGCATCTGTTCCCCTCCTGCATCTTGACCCTGCAGGAGTTCCAACTGACCCAAACTCGCTACGTTCTTGTCGGTTTCACCGTGCGAAACCCCGACAACCACGATAATGTAAACAGCGTAGGGCGGGGGGAGCTCGCCATCCCCCTTGAGCACTTTGAGGTCGGCTTCTGCCTCCCGATGTGGCCCGAGATGCGATAGGCCCTCCGGTATACGGAGTGGTTCCCGCGCAACTGAATCCAAACTCGGTCGCGATTCTGGTGGACTTTATCTGCTATATGCGATCCGAGAGGATCGAGTTCAGCCTTCCAATCTTCCGGAAGCTGTTCACCTTCCGCGCCAAGGGAGGGGTGGTCTTCTTTTCAGGGCAGCTGCTCAAGACCATCGATCTTGCCAACAAGCACCACCACTGGGGCGAGAGGGTCATCTTCGTTTCTGGTGATTTTGGGAACGTGCCTCTCGCGCCCATTCAATATGAGGATGCCGCTTATATGCCGCCCTCCTTGGGCTCGCGTGAGAGCTCCCTCCTTGAGTTCTTCGGAACCAAGGACTTCAACGTCCAATTCCTTCGGCGAGATGTTGATTGACTCCTCCCCGTGCCTCCGGGCAAAGGTAAGGTCTCTCCCTTGTCTCTATATTCCCTTCCTTTTTAAGGTTAGAACTGAGTGTTGTCACTTTCGCAGGAGAGCGTGAGATCCCCCTACACCAACCCTTCAATGAGGCTCGCGCTATCGAGAACCAATCTGTGAGAGACCCGCTGGCTCTCGCAAAGGCCGCGACGTAAGCTTGCCGGGATGAGCCGGCCCCGCTTCCTTCGACCGGCGCCGGGAAGTGAAAGTCCGGTGCCCCTCTACCCCCACTGCTCAAGAGTCCCAAAATAACTGCCGCCGAGAAGGGTAAAGCCGTTGTGCTGCCTCCCTCCCAACCTCTTGCTGCAGGCCGCTCCGTTGAAGAGATCTTGCAGGTCATCAGCGAGATCACGACAATGAGGGGTGGTGCCGAGGCACCTGCCGAGAACCCCCCGGCCCCCGGTGGAGTGGATGGCTAGGTAGGCGCCGCCGAGACTGTAACGCCCCCGGTTTTTCTTTGTTTTGTTTGATATTGGATTGGCGTTACGATGACGCATTTCCGGCCCTTCGCCGTTGTAGAGCGCGGTCCTAGCTCTGTAGGTTCCTTGTGTAGCCTGGTTGTAGCCAGTTGGCAAGTTTCCCCAGCTAGCCGGGGTCTGTTTTGGTGACTCGGTTGGGCCTCTTAGGGAAATGCTTGCGTTTTGGCTTCGGGAGGTGTTAGCCCGAGTGTTCGATCGTCGGGTGTTGTTTTCGACCTCGCCGTTGTTTTCGTGGCTTGGTTGTTTAGCTACGGTGCGAGTTTTGGTCGAAATCCGAGATAGTTTGCCTTCACGTCCTTTCGGCGTTGTTTTGTTAACTGCATGTTTGTAATGTTTGCTGTGCTATGCGTGGTCTGTTATGGCTGAGCTTGTAGGCTGGTGCCTTGTCTCTTGTTTGCTAGGTGTTAGCAGGTTTCTTTTCTGTGTAAGTTTGGGTGAGACGGCCTGGGTCACGCCCGTGACCCAGGGCGTGTCGTGCTCGGGCAGAGCTCCCGTTCCTCCGGTCGACGAATTTTTGGTCGACGGGGTTTTTGTAGGAACACGGCCATGACACGGGCGTGTCACGGGCGTGTCCCCCTTCGGTTCGTCGAGCTGCGCTCGATGGTCGTCAGGCGGTGTTTAGTGAGAACACGGCCCTCTCACGGGCGTGTCGTGTCGAACACGGGCGTGACATTGGGGCGTGTCTCACTGTTCGACGATCGGCGCTCCACGATCGTCGGGCGGTGTTCGAGTTGGTACACGGCCTGTGACACGGGCGTGTCACAGGGCGTGTCCCTTGCTTCGTTGAGCGGAGATCGACTTTCGTCGAGTGGGTAGGAGCGTGAGTACACGCCCCGTGATACGGGCGTGTCGGGCCGTGTCACGGGTGTGTCTGGGGGGGCGTGTCCCGTGTTTTCGTCGAGTAGAGATCGACGTTCGTCGAGTGTGTGAGTACACGCCCCGTGACACGGGCGTGTCGGGCCGTGTCACGGGCGTGTCTTGGGCGTGTTCCGTACTTTTTTCCTGAAATCGTCTTTTGTTGCCGTGATCTGTTTTTCCTCCTCATTTTTCATCGTTCCCGAGTCTGGAGAGCTTCCAGCGGAAGGGATTTGAGAGGAGGCGGTGGTTGTTTTGGCCGGCGATTTCGGGAAGGTTAGAGCCCATTTTTCTCGTGTGATAGCGGATTCAGTTTGCTCTCGGCTAGATCTTCCCTTCCATGTAAGTTTTTCTTGATTTAGGGTTCGATTCCAGGAATTTCTAAATATCTGATTTCTTTCTTCCCTCAAGTTTCAGCTTTGGTCTTCTAGGTGGCCGATCTTGCCGCCGGAGCCAAGCCGTGGTGCGGCTGTTGTTTGTTTTTCCGAAGAGGTAGAGGCAAGTGGCCCCTTGCCCTTGCCAAATTTATTTTCTAACCCATGATCTTTTTTTTTATTTCTTCTGCAAAGCTCTGTTCTCTTTGTCCTTTTTCCTCCCTAGGGCAGCAGGTTAAGTTATTACATCAAGCTTTTAATCAAGTGCTGATTCTTCATTTCTTTTTCTGGAATTTTAATCAATGTTCTCTTTTGTCGGAGGTTTAGTGTCCAGTGGGTAGCTAGAGTTAGGGTGAGGTGGTTGTTAGTTACAGTTTAGGGTTAGTTGCGGTAGCTCCGTGTAGTTAGGACGGAACGGTGGGTTGGGATTAAATCTCCAACTCTCTGTTTTTCGCGCATGAGATGGCTTAAGCTGCGATTTTAGCAAGACTCACGTTTACCCTAAGTGGAAAGCACTGACAGCGTCGAGTGAGCCGAGCTCACTCAACGCCGTCACCCAGCGTAGGACTTGCGGCTAAGTGTTTTTAGGCGTCAGGTGAGTGGAGTTTACTCCACGCTGCGTCGAGTAGGCTCGACATTTCTGTCCTGAGTTCATGTGTACATTAGGATTGTTAGTGTGTCTTTTCCCTTCCTTTAGGGGGTGGTATTGGGTGTTCGGCAAATTTTTGCTTGCCGACTCTTGGGTTGTGGCAGGTGGTGGAGTTTTAGTGGCCTATCGAGGGGTGGATTTTGACGTGGAGAGCTGTGGCCACCGCCTGTTTGCCCAGGTTTGGGTTGGTGTGTGGGACCCTAAAGCTGCCACTGGCGACCCCTTAGCCCTTTTTGTTGGATCTGATTTTGGTTATGTATTCAGATCCATGTTTTTGACCACTGCCACTTACCCACGTATTAGGAATGTTAGATTCTTTTGTTGAGCTTGTTGCTTTTATTGCTCGCACTTGGTGTGCTTTGCTGTGCTTTAGACAGTGCTCTTTTCTTACTGTCATGCTCTTTCTTTTGCTTATAGCAGCTTGTTGTCGGGTTGGTAAACCCTTCTCTTTTGCTCTTAACTCTAATGCTTTATTTACACTTTTGATTATTTCCTTGCTGAGGTGTTCTTTTCTTGAATGCCTCAGGTCCAGGTTGTAGCCGGTTCACCGGCTAGTCTTTTGGAGGGGCTGGTTTGCGGCCTCTTGGGTAGCTGAGACAGCTGATCCCGATTCTGTGAGGTAGTTCTTTACTTTTCTGTATAGACATACATACTCACCAGTGGGTTCGTGTCAGGTTGTTGGCGCCCACTGGTGGCTTCTTGCGATGCTGAGTATGAACTTAAACTGCTGTTTTTGCCTATTAGTGGTTGTTTACTTGCTTCTGGGAAAGATTTTTGCTAGGTTGCATGTTAGATATTTTAAACCCTAAAAGCATTATTATATGTATATCATGCATAGCATAATTATAAAACAAAGTCACTATATTTCCTTAGCGTAAAAAGACTACCTTTTTATATCTATTATATTCACTTTAGAGTCGTGCTTACCATGAGTTGTCCCTCGGGGACACTCATGCTCACTAGGGTGTCAACTTAATTGAACCAAACTATTTTCTGCTGTGTATACTTATACTTTTAATTGTGGACTAGCTGATCCACCGTGCCGAGGGATACGGCCAATCAACATAACTGCTTTTCTTTCATAATTAATCAACGTTTTTCCTTAAAATTTAAGGTGTGGAGTTTTGTCTGAGCGTGTGCAGTTATCCCCTGCACGACGTGGCATCACGACACGCGTTTTCTCTAGCTCTGATACAATTTTATCGTTGAGAAAATGCGGGTTGTGACAGCTGGTATCAGAGGGAGGTTGCTTGACAAATGGTTGGGCAACCTTTCCCCTTGTTTGCATTAGTGGTTAGCGTCATACCATACACACACTGATATGTCATCAGCACGTCTTGGCTAAAGCACGAACACTACACTCATAAGCATAAAGAAGTATACGGGGCATATTATGTAGTATGGGATGCATAATATGTGTTTGTATATGGATCCACCATAGGAGGCAACATGTGAGGGTTATGTAGTATGGGATGCATAACCTCACCACATGAATGCGGCTAGCACGTTTTCTTTTTTCGTTGCATGGGAATGTTATGTAGTATGGGATGCATAACATTTTCATGTGTACGCCGCCCATGACATGCATTAAGGCCTTTTTTTAGAATGCATAGCACATCATGCATAGCATAACATTTCATAAGCACAACGTGTTAAGCTAAAGATTTGCAAGATGACATATGTACACACATGGTTTTGAGTCAAAAAGAATACAAATACATGCATTCATGGTATAGGCACCTGAGATAGTATGATGGTGGTGAACCATCTTAGGTTAAGCATAACATCATCATGATAAAACAACTCCCAGAGCAAGTTTTGCAGTTGAAGTTCATATTTAAGTGTGTTTGTCTGTACCGGGTAGTTTTGTTCTAGCTGTTGGGCTAAGTTTCGTCTAAAGCTTGTGCGATTATAGGATGGCGAGACTTCCTGCAACGAGGTCGACCCCCCAATCCGAGGGTGAGACGTCAGGAGCGCAGAGCGAGGCGTTGGTAGAAAGCCTGCGGCAGAGTAATGAGACCCTATCGAGGCAGGTGGTGGCTATGCAGGCTCAGATTCAGTCCCTTGTGGCAGTGGTGGCGGGACAGGCCCCGAGAGTTCCGGACACCGCTGAGGGGGTAGCTGTTCCTGCCCCTCCTGCTCCTCCCGTGCCTTTGGTTGTTGTGCCCCCGGAGATGGCGTTTATATCCCAGTTTAAGCGACTGAGACCCCCTACTTATGATGGGCAAGCAGATTTCATGATTTTAGATGACTGGCTGATTTCTATTGAGGAGATGTTCTCTTATTCGGGGATTACGGATGATCAGAGAGTGATGCTCGCTGCCTACCAGCTCAAGGGCTTGGCAAAGAATTGGTGGTTGAGGGAGAAGGAGAGTTTGGTGGCAGGATGCTCTTGGGAGTCATTTAAAGGGATGCTGTTGAGTAAGTTTTTGCCTTCAGTCGAGAGGGACCGGCTGATGAATGACTTTCTCCATTTGAAGCAGAGGAAACTCACGGTCAGTGAGTATGAGATTGAGTTTAGTAAATTGAGTCGATTTGCTCCTGGTCTGGTGAGTGTTGAAGCAGACCGAGTTAAGCGATTTCTGGGTGGACTGAGAAGTGACATTCAGCAGTTAGCGAATGCCTACGGTGCAGTCAGTTATGCCAGCGTGGTCGAAGCTGCCTTGAGGGTTGAGGCCATTGAGAATGCCAAGAATAGAGGTCAGCAGTTGTGGAAGGATAAGCGAAAGTCCGGTGGAGGGAAGAGCCCTCAGGAACCCGATGCGGTCTCAAGAAAGAAGAGCAAAGAGGTTTGTAGTTTCTGTGGCCGACCAGGCCACCCCTTTGAGAAATGTTTCAAAAGGTTTGGAGTGCAGAAGAAGGATCAGGTACACGCAATTCAGGGTGCTCCCAGAGGAGACTTGGTGTGTGCCTTGTGTGGAAGGAAGGGGCATGAGGCTGCCCGTTGCTGGTCGAGAGATAAAGTCTGTTTTCAGTGTGGGCAGAAGGGTCATCTCAAGACAAAGTGCCCACAGCTCCAGCATGTTCTGCAGCCAGTTCCCCTGCAGGCTTTGCCACCGCCTCAGCAATTGGATAGAGGAAAGGGGAAGCTGAATGTGCTTTCGGCAGACGAAGCACAGACTTCGACCCAGGTTATCTCAGGTTTGACTTCTCCTCAGTCGTTTCGATATGATCCCTTTGTGGTTGTAGTTTTCGTTTTAGCGTTTGTTTCCTTAGATGCGTCGCTATTTGTAGGACGATTTAAGGTAAAGAACCGCTGGGCGCGCGTTCTCTTCGATTCAGGCGCTACCCACTCGTTTGTGGCTAGAGCCTTCGTGGAGCGGTTCAGTTTGGGCCTAGATCATGTTGGTGGTGCCTTTTGCGTCAAGTTCCCCTCCGGTGACTCTGTGGTTACGGACCTGGGTGTCCTTGATTGTCCGATCTTGTTGGGGGATTTTCTAGCCAAGGCAGATCTGAAGGTGATTGACCTGGAGGACTTCGATGTTATCTTGGGCATGGACTGGTTGTCAAGGTACGATGCTGTGATCCAGTGCAAGGGTAAGCGCTTGGACTTCGTCAAGGACAACGGTCAGCCAGGGAGCGTTTATGGGTATTCTCTCCAGGAGTCTCCAGTCATTCCTGCGGTGCGTGCTCGGAAGTTGCTTGATTCTAGTTGTTCTGCCTGTGTGGTCTCTCTGGTAGGGGCTGTTGTTAGAGTGCCGTGTTTGCAAGAGATCCCTGTGGTGTGTGACTTCTCCGATATGTTTCCTGATGATCTTCCCGGTCTTCCACCCGATCGAGATGTCGAGTTTGCTATAGATTTGGAGCCAAGCACGCGTCCTATTGCCAAGGCGCCGTACCGGATGGCCCCGCGAGAGCTGGAAGAGTTGGGAATTCAGCTGGATGAGATGTTGGCAAAAGGTTCATTAGGCCGAGTTCTTCACCATGGGGTGCTCCAGTGCTGTTCGTTAAAAAGAAGGATGGGTCGATGAGGCTATGCATCGACTATAGAGAACTGAACAAGGTTACTATTAAGAACAGGTACCCTTTGCCTCGGATTGACGATCTGTTTGACCAACTGCGTGGTAGTGCCGTGTTTTCCAAGATAGATCTTCGATCGGGCTATCACTAGTTGAGGATTCGGGAGTCAGATGTTCCGCGGACGGCATTCCACTCTCGTCATGTGCATTTTGAGTTTTTAGTTATGTCATTTGGTTTGACTAATGCGCCCTCAGCTTTTATGGATCTGATGAACAGAGTTTTCAAGGACTTCCTGGATAAGTTTGTGATTGTCTTTATAGATGATGTTTTGGTGTATTCTAAAGATGCGGAGGAGCATGATCGGCATCTGCGTCTGGTCTTGGCGACTCTGAGAGACCATAAGCTATACGCCAAGCTGAGCAAATGCGAATTTTGGTTGCCTCAAGTTTCTTTTCTCGGCCACGTGGTGAATAAGGAGGGAATATCGGTGGACCCAGAAAAGATCGCTGCTGTTATGGAATGGGCGAGGCCTGTTACTCCCAAAGAGATCAGAAGTTTCTTGGGCTTGGCTGGATATTATAGGAGATTCGTAGAGGGATTCTCTACTTTGTCTGCGCCGTTGACCAGGTTGACGCAGAAGAATGCAGCCTTCATATGGGATAGCAAGTGTGAGGAGGCTTTTGAGGAATTAAAAAGAAGGTTATGTTCAGCTCCAGTTCTGTCTTTGCCTACTGAAGATAGTGAGTATGATATATATGTGGACGCGTCGCACGTCGGACTGGGCTGCATTTTGATGCAGGGCGGGAAGGTGATTGCGTACGGGTCGAGGCAGCTAAAGACTCATGAGAGGAATTACCCTACGCATGACCTGGAGTTTGCAACCGTGATCTATGCGTTGAAATTGTGGAGGCATTTGCTGTATGGCGCGCAGTGCAAGATTTTCACAGATCATAAGAGTTTGAAGTATGTCTTCACTCAGAAAGAGTTGAATATGCGCCAGCGGCGGTGGTTGGAGTATGTGGCCGACTATGATGTTGAAATCCAGTATCATCCGGGTAAGGCGAATGTGGTGGCCGATGCCCTAAGTCGGAAGTCAGGAAAGATTTTCAATCTCTCGGCCGAGTGTCTTGTGGAAGAGTTTCTGTTGATGGACATTTCTGTGGGAAGCTGCGATTCGCAGAGTAGCTTGGCAGTGGCAGAACCTTCGTGGATTGCGCTTACGCGACTGCATCAGAAGGATGATCCCGATCTTTTGCATTTGTACCTTCGAGCTGAAAAGGGTGAACTACCAGATTTCTCTATAGATGATGCAGGTACCTTGAAGTATCGTGGCAGGTTTTGCATTCCCGCAGTTGGAGATATCCGGAATATGGTGTGCAGAGAAGCCCATAGATCTAGTGTGGCCTACCATCCAAGGTCTACCAAAATGTACCATGATTTAAAGCAGATTGCCTGGTGGTATGGGATGAAGAAGGACATAGCCAGATTTGTTTCTGGGTGCTTCACTTGCAGGCGTGTGAAGGCCGACCATGGAAGGCCTGGTGGCAAGCTAACTCCCTTAGAGATTCCGATGTGGAAGTGGGAGAGTATCTCGATGGATTTCATCACAGGCTTACCGAGATCTCCTAAAGGGCAAGATTCTGTTTGGGTGATCGTAGACAGACTGACGAAGAGTGCTCACTTCGTACCATTTAAGGTCGATTATCCGATGAGGAAGATAGCCGAGCTGTATTTGGATGAGGTTATTAGATTGCACGGTGTACCCGTGAGTATCTTATCGGATCGAGACTCCAGATTTACATCTCGTTTTTGGAAGAGCCTTCAAGAAGGGTTGGGTACAGATTTGAGATATTCCACAGCTTATCATCCCCAGACCAATGGTCAGACAGAGCGAGTAAATCAGATTGTGGAAGATATGATCCGATGTTATATTCTGGAGCACGGAGGAGCGTGGGATGAGCGCTTGCGGCTTATGGAATTTGCGTATAATAACAGTTATCAAGAAAGCTTGCAAATGGCTCCTTTCGAAGCTTTGTATGGGAGGCGCTGCAGGACTCCCTTATTTTGGGCTGAGGTTGGCGAGAGACCTTTGTTGGGTCCAGAAGAACTCGAGGAGATGGAAACTGCTGTGAAGCTTATTCGGGAAAAGCTTCGGATAGCCCAGGAGAGATATGAGAAAAATGCCAATCGGCATAGATCGGATTTGGAATTTTTGGTGGGGGACTCGGTGTTCTTAAAGGTCTCCCCGTTTATCGGAGTCAAGCGTTTTGGCAAGAACAGGAACTTGGACCCGAGGTTCGTGGGGCCGTTTCTGATTGTTGAGCGGATTGGGATATCAGCTTATAGGCTGGCGTTGCCCGCAAATTTCCCTGGCGTGCATAATGTCTTCCACGTCAGTCAGCTGCGGAAATGTGTATCGAATGGCAGGCAGGTTTTGGATTCTGTGCCTCAGTTGGAGCCGAATCTTTCTTATGTGGAGGTGCCTGTCCGCATTCTGGATTCTCAGGTTCGTGCGCTGCGGAAGAATTCTATTCCGATGGTTAAAGTTTTATGGAGAAATCAGGATGTAGAAAGCGCGACTTGGGAGTTGGAGTCGGCTATGAGGGAGGCTTACCCTCATCTGTTTCCCTGAGCTTGTGCCTGGTATGTTTTGTTTTATTTATGTTTATATAGTCCTTTCCTGGCTCTTTCTCTCTCCTTCTTCATAGGAGTGTTGTTGTGAGTAAAGTTTCGGGGCGAAACTTTCTTTTAGGGGGAGTGGCTGTAACGCCCCCGGTTTTTCTTTGTTTTGTTTGATATTGGATTGGCGTTACGATGACGCATTTCCGGCCCTTCGCCGTTTTAGAGCGCGGTCCTAGCTCTATAGGTTCCTTGTGTAGCCTGGTTGTAGCCAGTTGGCAAGTTTCCCCAGCTAGCCGGGGTCTGTTTTGGTGACTCGGTTGGGCCTCTTAGGGAAATGCTTGCGTTTTGGCTTCGGGAGGTGTTAGCCCGAGTGTTCGATCGTCGGGTGTTGTTTTCGACCTCGCCGTTGTTTTCGTGGCTTGGTTGTTTAGCTACGGTGCGAGTTTTGGTCGAAATCCGAGATCGTTTGCCTTCGTGTCGTTTCAGCATTGTTTTGTTAACTGCATGTTTGTAATGTTTGCTGTGCTATGCGTGGTCTGTTGTGGCTGAGCTTGTAGGCTGGTGCCTTGTCTCTTGTTTGCTAGGTGTTAGCAGGTTTCTTTTCTGCATAAGTTTGGGTGACACGGCCTGGGTCACGCCCGTGACCCAGGGCGTGTCGTGCTCGGGCAGAGCTCCCGTTCCTCCGGTCGACGAATTTTTGGTCGACGGGGTTTTTGTAGGAACACGGTCGTGACACGGGCGTGTCACGGGCGTGTCCCCCTTCGGTTCGTCGAGCTGCGCTCGATGGTCGTCAGGCGGTGTTTAGTGAGAACACGGCCCTGTCACGGGCGTGTCGTGTCGAACACGGGCGTGACATTGGGGCGTGTCTCTCTGTTCGACGATCGGCGCTCCACGATCGTCGGGCGGTGTTCGAGTTGGTACACAGCCTGTGACACGGGCGTGTCACAGGGCGTGTCCCTTGCTTCGTTGAGCGGAGATCGACTTTCGTCGAGTGGGTAGGAGCGTGAGTACACGCCCCGTGACACGGGCGTGTCGGGCCGTGTCACGGGCGTGTCTGGGGGGGCGTGTCCCGTGTTTTCGTCGAGTAGAGATCGACGTTCGTCGAGTGTGTGAGTACACGCCCCGTGACACGGGCGTGTCGGGCCGTGTCACGGGCATGTCTTGGGCGTGTTCCGTACTTTTTTCCTGAAATCGTCTTTTGTTGCCGTGATCTGTTTTTCCTCCTCATTTTTCATCGTTCCCGAGTCTGGAGAGCTTCCAGCGGAAGGGATTTGAGAGGAGGCGGTGGTTGTTTTGGCCGGCAATTTCGGGAAGGTTAGAGCCCGTTTTTCTCGTGTGATAGCGGATTCGGTTTGCTCTCGGCTAGATCTTCCCTTCCATGTAAGTTTTTCTTGATTTAGGGTTCGATTCCAGGAATTTCTAAATATCTGATTTCTTTCTTCCCTCAAGTTTCAGCTTTGGTCTTCTAGGTGGCCGATCTTGCCGCCGGAGCCAAGCCGTGGTGCGGCTGTTGTTTGTTTTTCCGAAGAGGTAGAGGCAAGTGGCCCCTTGACCTTGCCAAATTTATTTTCTAACCCATGATCTTTTTTTTTATTTCTTCTGCAAAGCTCTGTTCTCTTTGTCCTTTTTCCTCCCTAGGGCAGCAGGTTAAGTTATTACATTAAGCTTTTAATCAAGTGCTGATTCTTCATTTCTTTTTCTGGAATTTTAATCAATGTTCTCTTTTGTCGGAGGTTTAGTGTCCAGTGGGTAGCTAGAGTTAGGGTGAGGTGGTTGTTAGTTACAGTTTAGGGTTAGTTGCGGTAGCTCCGTGTAGTTAGGACGGAACGGTGGGTTGGGATTAAATCTCCAACTCTCTGTTTTTCACGCATGAGATGGCTTAAGCTGCGATTTTAGCAAGACTCACGTTTACCCTAAGTGGAAAGCGCTGACAGCGTCGAGTGAGCCGAGCTCACTCCACGCTGTCACCCAGCGTAGGACTTGCGGCTAAGTATTTTTAGGCGTCAGGTGAGTGGAGTTTACTCCACGCTGCGTCGAGTAGGCTCGACATTTCTGTCCTGAGTTCATGTGTACCTTAGGATTGTTAGTGTGACTTTTCCCTTCCTTTAGGGGGTGGTATTGGGTGTTCGGCAAATTTTTGCTTGCCGACTCTTGGGTTGTGGCAGGTGGTGGAGTTTTAGTGGCCTCTCGAGGGGTGGATTTTGACGTGGAGAGCTGTGGCCACCGCCTGTTTGCCCTGGTTTGGGTTGGTGTGTGGGACCCTAAAGCTGCCACTGGCGACCCCTTAGCCCTTTTTGTTGGATCTGATTTTGGTTATGTATTCAGATCCATGTTTTTGACCACTGCCACTTACCCACGTATTAGGAATGTTAGACTCTTTTGTTGAGCTTGTTGCCTTTATTTCTCGCACTTGGTGTGCTTTGCTGTGCTTTAGACAGTGCTCTTTTCTTACTGTCATGCTCTTTCTTTTGCTTATAGCAGCTTGTTGTCGGGTTGGTAAACCCTTCTCTTTTGCTCTTAACTCTAATGCTTTATTTACACTTTTGATTATTTCCTTGCTGAGGTGTTCTTTTCTTGAATGCCTCAGGTCCAGGTTGTAGCCGGTTCAGCGGCTAGTTCTTTTGGAGGGGCTGGTTTGCGGCCTCTTGGGTAGCTGAGACAGCTGATCCCGATTCTGTGAGGTAGTTCTTTACTTTTCTGTATAGACATACATACTCACCAGTGGGTTCGTGTCAGGTTGTTGGTGCCCACTGGTGGCTTCTTGCGATGCTGAGTATGAACTTAAACTGTTGTTTTTGCCTATTAGTGGTTGTTTACTTGCTTCTGGGAAGGATTTTTGCTAGGTTGCATGTTAGATATTTTAAACCCTAAAAGCATTATTATATGTATATCATGCATAGCATAATTATAAAACAAAGTCACTATATTTCCTTAGCGTAAAAAGACTACCTTTTTATATCTATTATATTCACTTTAGAGTCGTGCTTACCATGAGTTGTCCCTCGGGGACACTCATGCTCACTAGGGTGTCAACTTAATTGAACCAAACTATTTTCTGCTGCGTATACTTATACTTTTAATTGTGGACTAGCTGATCCACCGTGCCGAGGGATACGGCCAATCAACATAACTGCTTTTCTTTCATAATTAATCAACGTTTTTCATTAAAATTTAAGGTGTGGAGTTTTGCCTGAGCGTGTGCAGTTATCCCCTGCACGACGTGGCATCACGGCACGTGTTTTCTCTAGCTCTGATACGATTTTATCGTTGAGAAAATGCGGGTTGTGACAGAGACCTCCGCTCAGCCCCCGCCTGGAGAGGTACCGCGGGGTCACCGTAATTTTGGTCTCGGCATGAAGAGCCTGGATGCGGAAAATAAGCCGCTGCTTCAGTGGGACCCTGACATCAACAGGGTCTAAATCTCGTCTCTTCTGCCTAACTGGGCGGAGCGTGATGAGGTCACCAGTGAGGCCTTCGCCTTGGCCTACTGCCTCTACAGCCGGGAGAATGCCAGTGTCTATGATAGGATGACAACCAGGCTCCTGGCTTATGACTCCACCCGGGCTCTGATGCGCAGGATGGAGCTTGCGCAAATGTGTGCTCGCCGGAGCATCACCATCGACCACAACTTCCAGGATATGTTCAAGGCCATGGAGGGCGCGGTGGCTGAGGCGGCTACCTTAAAGGAGGAGCTAGCAGACGCCAGACAACAGTTGTCTTCACGCCGGGCAGAAGAGGTAAGCGAGACTTTTCTCGGCACTCGCTCTCGCCACTACAGATTTCAACATCATTCTTTTCCTTTCATGCTAACTTCTCACTATACAGGATTCCGCTCAGGCCGCGGCGATTCACGCGGAGCTGTCCCAGGCGCGATACGAGAATGTCCTGTTGAGGGTCCAGATCCTGCGCCTGGAGGTGAATGCGCCCCCTCCCTTGAACGAAATGTTGAAGAGCCGCTACTACTCCGTCTACGACATCGACAAGCTCCTCCAGGACAACGTGCAAGCCACAGTCAAGCTGAATCTGGAGATGCTGCGGGATGTCGGTTGCTTGGATGGGAGGGGCAAGACTATTACTGCTCATCAGCTACAAGTGGTATGTGAGACTAAGGTAAAAGCGTTAAGTGTACTTAGCACGGCGTTGAGTGAAGCCTTTGAGTTTTTTCAAACAGCGTTGAGTGAAACCTTGGTGTTGACTAGCTTCGAGACTAGGTCAAAGCATTGAGTGGACACAACGCGGCGTTGATTGGACTCAACGCGGGGTTGAGTGATTGTAACTTCACTGAGTAATCTGGTTGGCGTCGAGTGTATTGAATGCACTCAACGCGGTGTCGACTGTACTTGACGCTTTTCCCAGGCACTTAGTATTTTTTTCAGATTAAGTTGAATTCATCAAGTATGTCTTAGAATGGATATCACTTGGGAATTTTCTTCCTTTATGTCAAGGAGAGTTTTTGTATCATGATTGAGGTTATATGTGTTTATGGATGTTATGTGTGGCACTTGGTTGGCAGTGGATATAGGACCCCAAACCTAGTGCCAAATTGTGAATCATTACACTGTTGGGCTTGTTTTTTTGTCTGTGTGTTGAGTTGGACAATGTTGCCACTACCACAACACCTTGTTTGTATATATTTTTATTGTTGGGTTGAGTTGGACAATGTTGCCACCACCCTAGTTTCTTGTTGAGACAATTGGAATGTCGGGTTGTGTTGGATAATGTTGCCACCACCACAGTACCTTCTTGGAATATGTTGGGTCTGTAAGTTTGGGTTGGACAATGTGGCCACCAACTTAAGACCATTTCTTACCATGGTTAATGATTCATATGAGTATAGTTATTTAGTCCCTTTCCTCGTATTGTACAAATATATGTTATTCTGCTTACTTTTGCAGGTATTCTCGAAGCATGGCTTCGTTTTGCACTTGGTGCAACTTTCTTACTTTTGAACTCAATAATTAAATATTTTACCATTGTAATATGATTAATTGCTGATATTTGACTGCTTCCTTATGTTTGGGTTAGTAACCATTTATTCCTTTTTGGTTTATTGCTTGCTTTTTGATATTTGATCTCCACTTGTATTTTCATTCTTGCTGAGGTGTTCTTTCTTTAAATGCCTAAGGTTTGGAGAAGTAGTCAGTTTAGCCTCTAGAGGTGGTTTTTGGCTGTTACTCTAGAGTTGTCGTTTCCTCATTGACTGTGAGGTAATTGTTGTTTGTTTTCTTTTAGTTCAGACATACATACCTTTTAGTTGGTTCGTGTCAGGTTGTTGCTGCCGACTAGATTTTGTGTTTAATGTTAAGTACTTGCTAACTGCTAAGCCTTTTCCTATGATGGTTTGGATTTACTTGCTCTCTGGGAAGCTTTTATGCTAGGTTGCATGTTAGATATATTATAGTATAAAAGTATTACCACTATTATCTCATGCATGACATCTTTTGAAGCTAAAGTCACTATATCTTATTAAACATACAAACTAATTACTGTACTTATACTAAATCTAGAGTCATGCATAACATGAGTTGTCCTATGGCGACGTTTATGCTCATGTTCGATGTTAGCCATTATAAACTAACTATTTCCGTAGCGTATACTTATAGTTTTAGTCGTGGACTAGTTGATCTACTGAGCCGAGGTATACAACCATCAAAACGTAACTTGAAACATGTTTTTCTCACATCATAACTTGGTATTTTCATAAACTGTGTTAGGATTGTAGATTTCCTGAGCATCTGCAGTTATCCTATGCAAGGTGTGGCATCACGACGCATGTTTTCTCTTACTCTGATATATATTTAAATTCGGAGAAAATGCAGGTTGTGATAGTTTGTATCAAAGGGATCGATTGTTAGGCAATTGGTCGAACAACCATCTCAAGTTAGTTTTAGTTGTCTTGTTCCATTACATACATACACTCAAGTGTCATCAGTACGTATTGGCTGGAGCATACACATTACACTTATAGGCATGACAAGAAGTATACGTGGTATATTATATAGTATGAGATGCATAATATGTGTTTGTATATGGATCCTCATAGGGGGCAACTTGTGACTATTATGTAGTATGGGATGCATAACAATCATCATATTAATGCACATTAGAATTTTCTTTTCGTTGCATGCAATATTATGTACTATGAGATGCATAATATTTCATATGTACACCGCTCATAACATGCATTAAGGCCTTTATTAAATTGCATAGCACAACATGCATGACATAGAATTATATTAGCACACAAGCCAAGCTAAAGATTTACTTGATGACACATGTACATACATGGTTTTAAGTCAAAGGAGTAAGAATTCATGCATTCATGGTCTATGCACATGAGTTATTGGGATGATGGTATATCATCCTAAGTTTAAGCATGACATCATTAATGAAATTCCTAGAGCAAGTTGGCAGCTTGAGCAAGTATTTGCACTTGTATTGTATGAACCAAGTTGTGTAGTTCTTGCGGTAAGCTAGGTAACGATTAGTTGTTTGTTGTGTTTTTATAATGCTGTCGAGGCATCCTGCAATAAGGTAGACTCCCTAGTCTGAGGGCGAGTCCTCTGGGCACATGGTGAGGCAGTGATCGAAGGAGTGCGAGCAATATACCAATTATTCAGTAGGGCTATCGCCAGTGGTATAATAAATGTTGTGTGGTTGCTAATAAAGCAAAATACCAATACTCGGTCGGGGTACTGTCACGTTGTATCCCTTTATCGCCTTGCAATAGTACTCAATGATCGTTGAGTCCACTTGGCGCACGTTGGCTCTATTTAACATTCGTCGTGTATACTCAACGAACAATACCTCCCCCTATGGTACCTGCTACCGTCGCACAGTAGCACTAGACGATCGTTGAGTCCACTTGGCACTCTCCACACCTCTTAGTATTCTTCATGTACACTCGACGATCGCTACCGCCACACGATACCATCTACGGCCACGTGGTAGAATCCTAAAACTCAGTGGAGTCATTACTTCCCGACTGAGGCGTAAGACTGGACACCAGTGCACCCCAAGCCCAAGTCAACTCTCTTGACGAAAAAATGTGTGCGAGGGGTCTAGCACTAATTTGGACGTTGCAAATCCTATAAACAAAATAAAAGATTTCTTCCTAGAAACCAGGCTAAGTCTGTGGGGGAACATAAGGTATGACTAATACAAGGTATGCGATTAAGTTTACCTTGGGGAAACAACTTTGGTTAGCGCTTTCGCATAAAGTCCACCGACTCCCAATTATACTCCTCTTTTCCATGATTAGACCATAAGACCTTCAACAATAGAACAGTCTTTCGTTACAAGCTTCTTGTCTTAATGTCCACTATCTGCATCGGCTTTACTCGAACAGACCTATAGGCTGTCACTGTTCTATTTATGGCAGGTAAATGTCGTTTGGGCCATAGTAGTGCATTCTGAAGCGACAACACATTGAAGAGGACGTGCATATTTTCTAGTTCAGGTGTTAGCTCCAGCCGATAGGTCAGAGGGACAATGCTTTCCAATAAAACATAAGGCCCCACATATCTCGGGCTGAGCATCTTTCTAACGTGCACACGCGACACTCCATGCATTTGGCTGATCTTCAAGTACACCTTGTCACCCACTTGGAACTCCACCATCAGGTGCTTCACATTATAGTACGTTTCCTGCAAACTCTGAGCCTCTAGCATGTGGTCTCATATCAACCTAATTATAGCTTCAGTTTCATCAATATACTCCACTCCCAACATCTTAGGATCTTCATCCTGAAGCCATGATAAAGGGGTTCTACGCCTCCTCTCATAAAGTGCTTCGTAAGGCATCATTCTAATGCTAGCTTTATAACTGTTATTGCAAGAAAACTCCACTAGCGGCAAAATCTTTTCCCCCGACTAGCCCTTATCCAACACATAATCTCAACAAATCTTCCATGGTTCTGATGGTCCTTTTAGACTGGGTGCCCGTCCGAGGATAAAAAGTCGTACTAAAGGTAAGCAGAGAGCCCATATATGCTTGAACTAAACTCCATTCCTTGTAAATTAAGCGACCATCGCGGACAAAAATAATTATCTTTGGCACCCCACGGTACCGTACAAACTGCACCACAAAGAGACATACCAATACTTTTATATGTGCCTCCTTCTTCATTGGAATACACCTGGAAACCTTGCTAAAGCGATCCATAATCACCCAAACTGAATCATTCCCTTATCGTGATCGAGGAAGATCGCAAACAAAATACATGGAGATATCCTCGAACTTCCACTTAGGGAGGGGCAATGACTACAATAATCCTCCTAGGATCTTACAGTGCACCATCACCCTTTGACAAGCCTCATAATGTGTAACGTAATACTTAACAGCTCTCTTCATTCCTGGCCAGAACATTGTCTTCTGCAAGTCATTATACATCTTGGCAATCCCTGGATGCACTAAATATTTTGTGCAATGAGCCTCTCTCAAAATGTCTTCCCGGATTCCATCGTCATTGGGAATATAGAGCCTATCATAAAAATGTATGAGGCTTTCCTTTAGGGTATACTATTCACTAGATCCACTCTCGATTGCCTTGAACACAAGGGCCAGAGCATCATCCTTCCCTTACTTTTCTCGGATCCACTCACGGGTGTCGCATACTATACCCAAGGCAACTAAGTATTTTATATACATCTCGAAATGATCCTTACGCACCAACGTAATCTCCATCTCTTCGAGCACATGTGCCAATTCCATAGTCATCATACGAGATTCGGGGCTTGACGTTGGTACCTTTCTGCTTATTGCATGTGCTATATAGTTCGTTTTCCCGGGGCGGTAGTTCAACGTAAACTCATAATCGCACAAGAATTCCAAACACCGCCGCTGCCTCGGATTCAACTCCTTATGAGTATGAACATATTTCATGTTCTTAAGATCTGAGAAAATCATGCAATGAACTCCGTAGAGATAGTGCCACCAAATCTTTATGGCGAAGGCCACCGTCCCCAATTCTAAATCATACACTGGGTAATTTATTTCATGCTTCTTCCGCTGTCTTGAAGCGTAAGTGATCATCTGCCCAAGCTGCATCAACACTGCTCACATACCTTGATAGGACGCATCAGCGTAAACCTAAAATACTTCCTTCCCGAACAGAAGGGCTAGGATTGGTGCGGAGGAAACTCGAACCTTCAGTTCTTGGAATGCAACCTCACACAGAGGTGTCCACTCATATTACACACCCTTCTTTGTTAGTATAGTGAGGGGAAGTGCATTCTTTGAAAATCCTTCGACAAACATGCAGTAGTACCCAGAAAATCCAAGAAAGCTTCGCACATCAGCCGCTGACCTCAAAGGAGACCACTCCTTCACATCAGGCACATTAGTCAGGTCTACTACTAATGCAGCATAACTTATAACATATCCCAAGAAAGCAACTTCTCGCAGCCAAAACTCACTTCAGCTGAACTTAGCAAACTAGGAGTGTTCTTTCAGTTTCGTTAAGACTAAGTCAAAGTGCTCAACATGCTCCTCTTTTGTCTTTGAGTAGACCAAGATGTCGTCAATGAATAAGATGATGAAAACGTTATGATACGGCTCTGAAAGTGAAGGGATAGATCTTTTTTACATTATAGGGGGGTGAATAGTGTATATTAAAAACTTTGATTTGTTTTTATAGTAGTTTAGAAAATTAAGTGATATATATATACAGAATAAAAGTCACAGCACATAAATAAAAAGAAAAGCATCAAACACGGATGACACAAAGAATTTTAAAAGTGGTTCCACAATAAATCTGGGTACGTCTACTCTTCTACCACCCTGGTAGGAATCCACTATAGGTTTTTTATTAGGTTCCCTTTCACCAGAAGATCTATTTTCTAAAGGAAATTTAGCAACCCTTCGAGCTCTTGATCAGGTGCCCAAAAACCAAGCTTAAGTCTTTTGATCAGGTAACTTAGGAACCAAGAGGTTAACTTCTGAAGGGAGTTATAACGCCGTATATAGTTTAGGAAGTAAATTAAAAGTTGATGTTGTCTTCTCTTTCAAATATCTCTGAGAAGACTAAGTGGATTGATGTTGCAAAACGCTCCACCTGAGTTGAGTAGAATTTGTAATCAAGGGAGAAAGCTTTTCTTCAGGATGTAGGCCTTCTTGAGTGTTGTTCCTCTCTTGTTGAAATTTTAGACTGATATGAAATTTTAATGTCTTGAAAGTGAGGGATAGATCTAAATAACCCTAGAGGGGGTGGGGGGTGAATAGAGTATTTTAAAATTTTAATTTGTTTTCAGAGTGGATTTTAAAGTAGGAGATATATATGTATATCTATATATCTTTATTATATAATACAATATGCATATTTGGATCACATCATGAAACTCATCTGGATCGTCCGATCTCCAAGAAATCGCATCTGGCCGTTGGATTCCTAAAGATTGCTCTATAATTAAACAAATCCCGTAAAGTGTTACTGTTCATTTTCGGAGAAACCACGATGCCCACATTCCGCAGTCCCGAGCCTCACCGCTGCACCCCCTCTGCCACCAGCAGAGCAGCCGACGGCCTATACGGTGCCCACCGGCTGCCCGTGCGCGGGGTTTTTTTTCGATTTTCTAATTTTTTAATATTTAAATAAATTGTATTATTAATAAATAATTAAATAATTATTTAAAAAATCAAAAAATAAAATTTTGAACTTTAAAATTGTAAAATTGTATGTCGGGCGAGCGAAGCCCGCCGGGGGAAGCGGGCGAAGGCCACCTAGTGGCGGGCGAGGACCGCCGGGGGGCAGGCGAAGCCCGCCGGAATGCCAAGCGGGCGAAACCCGCAGCGACGCATCGTGAACGCGCGGAGCCCGTTTGAAGATGCTAGTATATATATATATATATATATATATATATATATATATATATATATATATATATATATATATATATATATATATATATATAAAGAGAAATATCACAGCACAAAAAATAAACAAGTTAAGGCACAACCAGACGACACAAGGAATTTATAGTGGTTCCCCAAAAAACCTTGGTACATCAACTCTTCTACCACCCTGATAGGAATCGACTACAGATTTTTGAATAGGTGCCCAACCACCACAGGTTTTTGATCAGGTGCCCTGCCACCACAGGTTCTTGATCAGGTGCCCTGTCACTAGAATATTTATTTTTCTAAGGAAGATCTAGCAACCCTTTAAGATTTTGATCAGCTTCCCAATAACCAATCCCAATCCTCTTGATCAGGTGACATGTGAACCAAAATGTTAACTTTTGAAGGGAGTTATAACCATGTACACAGTGAAAGGAAAATGAAAATGATGTTGTCTTCTCTGTCTCAAATCTCTGAGAAGACTAGTGGATTGTTGATGATGTCAAAGCTCCCCTTGAGTTGTATAGATCTGATCAGGAGTGGTAGCTTTGCTTCAGGGTGTAGGTCTTCTTTGAAAACTTCTTCGTCCAGTAAATGTTATTGAGAGATGTGAAATTTTGGTTTCCGATTGAAGATCAGTTGCAAGAAGTAAAGCTTGAAGCAGATGATGAAGAATAAATGTATCTGTCTCTATTTCTTATTCTCTGATTAATAATTTTCTCTTTCTTCTCATTGACTACTGACAATCTTCTGAAAATCACTTTATATATTGATTGCAGATTCAAAAACATTTGAATTTTAAATTCTTTACTTGAAATTCTCTGCATAATTTCTGGGAGTTGGAACGACTAATTTAGTCTTGAATGTATTTACCTAACTGTCCCAGTAAATTTGGTAGAGTAATAACTCTGTGAAATCCATAATTAATACTGCCAGGTAACAACCATATTCTTAAGAATATTGAGCATTAATTATCAGATTATTAGTGTCTTAATATAATATAATTTGAAATCAAACTGCTATAGTCAAACTGAGAAACTGCACAGAAGATTAGTCGAACAGAACCTGGAAAGAGTTAGTCGAACTCAGCAAGGCTTTCGTCGACCTGAGCTCCAAGTTCGTCGAACTGAGATAGTCCTTCATCGAGCTGAACTTCTGATATGAGTTCACAATTCGTCGATCTCAGTTAGACTTTCGTCGAGCTCAACTCAGAGAAGGAACTCTGAGTTTGTCGATTTGAGATCGACGATCGTCGATCTAAGATCGACGATCGTCGAGCTGTGTTCAGCTATCGTCGAATGCCTTTTTTTGTATTCTTTAAACTGCCTTGTCTTTAAAGTCTTCTGAAGGTGGGTTCCAACAATCTAACATCATGAGACTGACCTTGACCCTGAAAATATCTTATGACCCTAGACAATACATGTTGGGTCATCTAATCAATCCTAATAGTGAACCTAGCCCAAATCACAAATAAGGTTTCAACAATTTCAACCTATTTGGTTGAGGTCACTATAGAAAAATAAAGAAAATCGCAAAGCATCAAAAATATCTGACAAAATTTTAGAACTTCAGCAGATATAAACAATTGTGCCTTGTGAATATATATACAACAATAATAAAGTTCAAAATGCATAAGCAGGAAAATTATAAATCCTTTTTTGGAGCATCTGAAGAAGGGTCTGAAGAAGGTTTTGGGAAGACCATTATTCTTCTGGGGTCCTCTGCTTCTCCTTGAGTAATTTTCATATCTCCAGCACCAAGAATCTTCACTGATATAGCTCTAGGCAATACTACCTCTAGATGGAGATGCACATATTTACAAGCATTAAAAGATTTTTTTACTTGATACTTATCCAATTCCTTCTTTCTTTAAGATTACATTATTAAAAATTGAGAAGAATATTTCCCTTTAGCTTTGGCTTTCCATATCTAAGAGTGAGCTATTGGCTCATTAAACCTGGCCATTCTGCAGTTAGGATCCAACTTGGGATCATAGGTTGGAGAAGGATGTCTCTCTGAACTTGATTTTTGTTGTTGATTACCTTGAGATGTCTGCTAGCAGCTTTGATTAATATGTTGTTGTTGTGGTCTTCTTTGTTGGTTGCTGGACTAAGATTCTAACCTTGAAGGTCTATCTCTGCTACTTTGAGTAGGCCTTAATTGATGTGAATGAGAAGTAGACCTATGAGCTTGAGAAACACTTCCTGCTGATCCTACTGCAGGAGGAGGAGGAGGAACTCTCCTAAATAGTGGGGTTGGAGAGTATCTCCTACTCTTCTTTCTAGCTTTTAGAACATTATAAGAATACCTCATCCTATGAGGGGAGTCTCGAGTAAGAGTAATATTGTGCAGAATATAATAAGGGGTATCTGCTGTATGTGATGGTTTCGGAGGAGCCCTGGAGGGAACCTTCTTCTTAAACTTTCTCTTCTTAGACCTATAATCTTCTGAGACATCTGACTCATCATCATCATCAGATTCTTCTACATGATTATCATAGAGAGCATCAATTTTTTTAACATTTCAGCAGAGATTGCTGGAGGAGCCTGTGACTGTATATCTGTATTTATTATTTTAGTATGTGGATGTACAACTTTATCTTCTATATCCATGTCTTGAAACATTAAATCATCAAGATTGGGCAAAGGGGATTCAGCCCAACCAAAAGTGGAGAGGAGAAAGTTTTTGGCTCTATATCAGTTACTTTCTATGTAATATTCTCAATAATAGCAATGATTATCCTTAGTTGTTCCAAAACTACATGACTTATTGGGGCAGTATAGCAAACTATAGCTTTAGAATAATCATATACAAAAACTAGTAAAGTGCTGCTATAAGCTGTATCAAAAGAATGAAGTAATGATGGAATAACAACTGTGGGATTAATGATAAAATCACCAACAGTGATGATTTCTACTATTGTCTCTTCTGCTATACAAACCATTTAATTATCATTCAAAATTTCAACTACTGTTGCTGCTGGATTTGCTGTTGCGGGAGTTTCTTCATTTACTACAGGAGTTGTTGTTGCTGCTGCTACTGGAGCTTCTTCATAGGACATCTCCCCCTACCTGGTGTTAACCCCTCAGTCCGCAGCATCCTACAAGATGGTGGGACCCCCATTCATCATCCGCGGACTCAATTATGCAGTCCGCCCCGTACGGCAGAGCAGAAGCAGTCAGCCACCAAGGGTGATCCCCCTGCGGCTAACTCATCACTCAGTTCGCCAGTCCTCCGTGCCCTTGGATCTTTGGGTTCTCTACATCGGCGGATGCAGTGTCTCGACTGCCCAGGCCGCCGTCCTCCAGCAGGTCGCGCCTAGCAGTAGCAGTTGGAAGCTTCAGCCCGCGAGCCCAGTCCGCCCCTTCTGCGCGGACTGGAGTGTTCTTAATTTTTGCTTCCCGTCACCGCTGCCCGGTTCTCCTGTACCCCGGGCAGTCGGTTATTTTAGCCGTGCCCGTTTGGGCAGGACCCCCATCCTATAAATAGGGGGAGGTGGTGCACCCAGGGCACGCTGACTCGGACCCAGGAGCCTACTTGTTAAAGGTTGCGGACTCGAATCTTGTGCCTTACGGACTCCTACTTGCTCTGCTTTTGACAACCTTTTCCCTTCACTTGTAACCAAATCTTTCTTCAATCAAGGAAAAGCCCGTCGCAAGAGAGGCAATCAGGCCACGACGGACGAAGTCTGTTGTTGCTGTGGCTCACGGCCCTGCTGTTCTTCCTACTCTCATCCGCTAAGTAGATTACTACTCGCAGTATCTCTATTCCCCGGTGCTCGAACCGTTAGCTGGTGTTGCTCGACCCCCCCCCCCCCCCCCCTTTGTGTTTTTGTGCATCAACAGTTAACACGTGACCTTCAGATTCGAGTAGTGTTTTGAATTCAGTGGACAGAAATGTCAGACCGCAGAGCCCGCTCTTCAGACCGCTCCAGTTCTTCAGAGGACTCTCTTTGGGATGCAATTGAGCAAGCTTGCCTTCAGGCCGAGCAGTCCCGCCGGCAAACTGACCAGCGTCTCGATGCAATCAGCCAAGCCCTGCTCGCGCTAGCCCAGCAGCTTGCTCCTCAGGCCACTGTAGAACCAGCGGACTAGCCAGTCTGCCAGACTCTAGCTCGCCGAACTCTGCTTCGGAAGTCGCCAGCCACTCCTCGAAATTTTGCTCAGTCCGCCGCCCCTCTGCGCCCTCAGGAGGAGCAGTTTGCTTTCAGGAATTTATTCAGAGAAGCTGCCAGGGGCACTCCTGCCCGCCAGCTTCATTTTGCTGACTGCCACTCCGATGAGCCCGCGGACTCCCCGGCTTCAGTCCGCCCCTTCTACCCTGCTGAGTTCGAGACCCCGCCTCCCTTCGTTGATCGAATCTGATGAGAATCGGCTCCGAACAACTTCAGGGAGCCTCGCATCCCATTCTATTCAGGGGGGACTGATCCAGTCTCCCACCTCCAAGCGTTTGAAGGGGCAGCTGCTTTGAGATGCCTCTCTGACGCCATCAAGTGTAAACTCCTAGTTACCACTCTCGAAGGACAGGCGAGAGAGTGGTTCTATGAGCTACCTTCGAGCACAATCTCTTCTTTCGCAGAGCTTCGCAACCATTTGTTGCTGAGGTTTGCTACCTCAAGAAAGAGAAAGAATGGGCCAGCTACCCTCTTTGAAATCAAACAAAGGGACAATGAATCAGTGGCGTGATTCGTTGATCACTTTCAAAGAGAGATCCAAGGGGTAAGGAATGTGAACCCCGATTATTACAAGGTTGCCTTGATCCATGGCCTCCGGGAAGGCCCCCTGAAGTTTAAAGCAACAACCAAGGCACCTGAGACTTATCAAGAGTTGATCGCCATGGTCAACCATTTCATTGAAGGAGAAAACGCCAATCCAACCTATGTGTCATCCCTGACAGCTAAGGCTGAAGGAAGGGATGCCTCCGCTTCTTCCTCTCATAGCAAGCCCCCTCGCCCAGACTTCCAGCCTCCCTCTCAAAGAGGCAGGAACTTCCGCCACAAGAAACCTTTCCTTGGTCATCAACAGTTTCACGAGCAGAGACTGTCGTTGGGCGCCACTCCCGCCATTCCATTGCAAGCTCTTCCCATCCTCCAACAAGCAGCCTTGCCTACTCCGAGCCAATCTGATGCAAGTCCCATGGAGGACATTGCAGATCTGGACCTTGACGAAGTCATATAAATCTTGCAAAGGAGATCAGAAGAAAAGAGGCAAGAGCCTCAGAAAGTGTGGAGGCCAGGGAACAGTGCACAGTATTGCCAGTTCCACAAAGAAAAGGGCCACTTGACCGAGGATTGCAAGGCCCTTCGCATGCTGATAGAGAAGCTGCTTGCCGAGGGCAAGATTAACTTGGCCAAGAAGGATTCTCCTTCTTCTTCGAAGCCATCCACCTCAAAGGGCAAAGAAGTCGCTGAAGCATACCAGGAATGTGTGGAGGTCGAGGACGAAGGCCCTCTGGGGCCGATCAATGTCTTGGTGGAGTGCTTCGACACAGATGATGAAGGGGTTCTGGGACGCCTCTTCTTTATCCATGGTGGAGCAGGGAACGAGTCTACTCGGAAATCTTCAATTTCAACGGTCACCCGGGCAGAGGTGGCCTCTTCTTCTTTCGTTGCTCCTCCAAGTGAGGTTGTCACCTTTGGTCCAGCAGATCTACCCCAAACAACCAATCCGTTTGATGATGCTGTAGTGATCAAGGCTGTGATTATGGACTTCACAGTTGATAGAATTCTAGTTGACACAGGCAGCTCGGTCAACCTCCTGTTCAAGTCTACTTTTGAGGCCCTGAGGACTGGAAAGCCTCTGCTTTCCACTGAGGGGCCACTCTATGGTTTCTCAGGAGAGAGAAAAGAAGTGGAAGGTAGCGTCATCCTGCCAGTGAAGCTTGGAGGGGCAACTAAGAAAGTGCAATTCATAGTGGTTGACGCCCCCAGCAGCTACCATGCCATCTTCGGCAGGCCCCTGTTAAACAAGTATCAAGCGGTGGTTTCCACTTACCACCTTGCCATCAAGTTCTTCGTAGATGGAAGGATGTGCCGGGTCAGGAGTGACCGAAGGAGAGCAAGGGAGTGCTACGTCCGCACTGTCAACATGGTTGAAGCCAGCCCTTCCCTTGCACCAGCAGCAGCTGCAGAAGCCTCTCCCAGTTCAGAAGCTGCTGCTGATGAAGGTTCTCACATGGAACATGCCCAGGTGATGCAAGGAGTCCCCATTGCTGAAGGGGAGGAGAGGAAGCTCTCCATCAACTCGGAGTTGCCTGAAGATCAAAAGGCCGAGCTGATTTCCTACTTGCTGAATAACTTGGCTGTCTTTGCCTGGACAGCAGAAGACATGCCAGGAGTGGATTCGGATGTTGCATGCCATCACCTGAATGTTGATCCTAGCTTCAAACTTGTGCAACAAAAGAAGAGAGGTATGGCAACAAAACTTGCTGAGCCAATAAGAGAGGAGGTCGCGAAGCTCCTCAAGGCAAATTTTATTAAAGAAATTCAATATCCCACCTGGATATCAAACGTTGTAATGGTTAAAAATCCAGGGGGAAATTGGCGAATGTGTGTAGATTTTAACAAACTTAATAAAGAATGCCCTAAAGATTGCTACCCCTTGCCTCAGATAGATTCTTTAGTTGATTCCGTGGTTGGTTACTCTTGCATGAGCTTTTTAGATGCATTTTCTAGTTATCACCAGATAAGAATGCACAAGCCTGACGTTCCTCATGCGTCGTTCATTACTAATGATGGTTGCTATTGCTACCTTGTGATGCCCTTTGGGCTTAAAAATGCCGGTGCAACTGTAATGCCCCGAAACTCAAAGGAGCAAAGGGGGACGTTTTGGGCCAGTTTTGGTTTCTGGCTGAAGGCACACGGCCTGGGACACGGGCGTGTCCCAGGGCGTGTCAAGCGTGTGTCGACACTTAGCCGCGAAGTCGTCGAGTTAGTCTCGACGATTCGTCGAGAATGGGCACACGGCCTGCGACACGGGCGTGTCGCAGGGCGTGTCGACCCGTGTCGACACTTAGCCGTGAAATCGTCGAGTTATACGCGATGATTCGTCGAGAATGGGCACACGGCCTGCGACACGGGCGTGTCGCAGGGCGTGTCGACCCGTGTCGACGATCGTCAAGGTGAAATCGTCGAGATTCACTCGACGATCGTCGAGTCAAGGCACACGGCCTAGGACACGGGCGTGTCCAAGGTCGTGTCATCCAGTCGTCGTTCTTCCCTCGACGAAATGTATCGTGTACACGGCCTGCGGGCCCAGGCGTGTCAAGGTGACACGGGCAAGGACACAGGCGTGTCCTAGAACCCGTGCAGTGCTCGGGTTGGAAATGGGGGAAACATCATGGGGTACACGGCCAGCTACACGGCCGTGTCCGCTGGAACACGGGCGTGTCAGCTCGAACACGGGCGTGTTCGATACCCGTGTGCGGGTTCAGAAGATTCGATTTTGACGGTGAATGCGGCACACGGCCCTGGACACGGGCGTGTGCCAGGCCGTGTTCGGTCCAGATTGGGCATTTCAGCCCCGAATCAAAGCCGTTCGTTTCCTTGATTGAAGATCAAATGGCTGGGGGTTGTTCCTGGGAGGATATACCCGGGAGTTGACTTGAAATCCATCATTTTTCTTACCTTTTCATCTCTCCAAACCCTTGGAGAAAGAAGAGCTAAGGCAAGAGGAAGAGGAGCTAGATCCGCCATTGGAGGAGCTTCTGAGCTCCGAATCGCAAGCCGACTCCGGATCCACGGAGGCAACGCAAGTGCGGTGATTTCTATCTGATTACTTTTTGATGGCGCCAAAGAGGAACCCAAGGGCAACGATCCTCATCATGAGCACTAATAGCTCTCTTTCTTAGCATAGGAAGCCCGCTCTCGCGAGTTTGCGGAGAGTTGGAGGCGTTCCTTCGGGTAGATATGTAAAGTCCCCGTTGTTTAGAGTTCGTATGCGAGAACGGACATAGGCATTTTGGTTGAAGCCTACCCGGACATGTTAGTCCGGATCGGTGATGTTGCATTGCATAAGGCCGTAGAAGACTCCGTGCTATTGGGTGTTTTCGGGTTTTCTACGCGGTAGATTGCAGCAGGGAGCCTTGGGGACTAACCCAAAGGTGCACCCGGAAAACTGGGCGGATACGAGATCTTGCCAACTTGGTGGCCTGAGAGCCAACTTGAACATAACGGGGTTATGTGATTTGCGGTAGAATGGGATTCGGTGGAAGTTTGACCCGCGCAAATGGCTTAAATTGTCGTTGCGATGTGAGCACGGGTTAGATAGAACCGTACCCGCTCTATATCGTTCGGGTTAGAGAGACCTAAAGTTACATGGCACTCGCCGTTGGCATAGATGGGGGTCTTCGGTGGTCAATGGCTTAAATTGACGTGACCAATACCAGGAAGACGAATTGCTCATAGGAATGGCCGTCTAAGTGGCGGTGGTGAGTCCGGAATGTTAATGGCTTTAATTGACGTAACATCGACCGGTTCACCGAGAATGTTCCCTGAGTGCACGGGACGTGTGGCCGTACGAGCCAACATCTGTGTTGAAATGGCTATGGTTATATGCTTTGCTCGCTTGTGCTAATGAAATGCAGGGAAGGAGCATCGCCGCCCCGAGTTGGGGGCGGGATCGTTATAATTTGGTCAGCATTGCTGACCGTTGCCTTGTTTACCACCGTGCGGTGGTGTGTTGCTTGCAGGTGCAGCTGGACCAAGCGGTCAGTAGCGGGCTAAAGCCCTTTTTGCGAAGCTGGCCCTCGAAGGCTCAAGTGGAAATGTTTTTCTGTTTTATTCATGTATGACCGGCCTGCGTGCCGAGGTTTGTAATTCATGTATTAAATAAGTGGAACACTCTATAAGGCCTTAAGGCCGATTTTTGGGTATTTTGTGTACATTCCTAATTATTGTATTAGTGGACATTCGTGCTTTAATGCTGGGTTCTTGTTTACAACTTATAAAAACTGCTTCCGCTAGAATGCTCTGTGTAGGACGTTGAGATTGGTTGGATGGTTTCCATACGTAACCACCCGGTCTGTTTGTGGTATATGGCGTCGGGCCCCGGCCGGACCTACTGCTATATACTATGCGACGGATAGGGGGTGTTACAATTTGGTATCAGACTACTGGTTTTGGTCGGGCTTCAAGTGAATTCGTGGGCGAATTCTTTTAATGGGGTGGTGAGCACCTTGTGTGCGTCATCGTTATAACGGTAAAAGAACCCATGAATGTCCACTTAGGAATGAAAATACTCGTGTTTGAGGAACCTGCGTGTTCCTATAATTGCTGTTTGCAATGTTCTTTGGTCGCTTAACGGTGTTTTGTACCACTATAGGTGACCAGAAGTGGTGTTGGGCCGTCAGAACGCCGAGGTTCTGAGGCTAGTAGTGCACCGGAAGTTGCTCCCGCAACACCTTTGTCGGCTGAAAATATAAGATTGGTGGCTGAAGCGGTGTTGGCCATGATTAATGCACAGCCTGGGAGGCAAGCGCAGCAGCCCGCTCCCGTGATGGAGCAAGAACCTCTGCAAGAGGCTGAGCCGAGGAGGGTGGAGCAAGTGATTGTGGAACCAATAGTTCCAAGGAGGGCAACTGAGAGGCAGTTGAAGCATGTAATGAGCTTTAACCCTCCGTTATTCGCGGGGTTGTGAACCCCATCTCAGGCTGAAGACTGGCTCTCTAGGGTGAAGAGAGTCATGACAGCGACGGAGACGGAGGAGTGGCTGATGACCACCATTGCTACGTTCCTGCTGGACGGTGAAGTGAGGATGTGGTGGGAAGGATTGGAGCTGCATCATTTGAGAGGTAGACAACTGATAGACGTTCTGATGGAAGAGTTCTCGGGATTGTTCTTAGCAAGATACCTCCCTTCTACTCAGAGGATTTCAATGGAGAATGAGTTCCTGAAGTTGGTGCAGGGTGAGAGGAGCGTGGATGAATATCTCCACGAGTTTACGCGGTTGAGTCGTTATGCGAGCTCTACCATCATGGATGAGGAGCGCAAGACTAATCATTTTTATGAAGGCTTGAGGGATGAGCTGAGACTATTACTATCGGGGCCGATGACGCAGGGTTTCTTAACCTTGGTCAATACTGCCCGGTCCTTGGAGAAGGACATGAAGAGCGTGCAAGCGAAGAAAGGCTTGGTTGAAAAGAAATCTGAGTTTAAAGTGCCGACTACTTCGAAGTCCGGCTATCGGAGGGCTTTCAAGAAGCATAGGACTTCGGGTCCAGCTCCTTCTGGCGCTTCTGGGGCGACTACGGGTCGGACCCCGGGTGCGTGTTTTACTTGTGGCAAGACGGGGCACTTTGCCCGTGATTGTTGGAGCGGACGTCCTAAGTCCGAGAGGAGGCCGGGAGCCACATATGAAGAGAAGGGAAAGGCGGTGGAATCGACAGCATCCCATTATGCTCCGGCCCAACCTAGGGTCTACAATCTTGGCCAACAGGAGGCCATTAAACAAGCTGATGTGGTGACAGGTACGGTTTAATTTATAGCAAGTCAATTTCTTTATATGCTTGTTATGCACATGTTACCTTACCACTACTTGTTTAGGATTTGTATTGATTTGTGAAAATCCGGCACGAGCACTCTTTGATACGGGAGCTTCACACTCCTTCTTGTCCGAAGGATTTATATCACGCATCGGAGTCCCTTCTTCGATGGCGAAGGATAAGTTGGATGCGTTGTTGCCCAATGGGTGTTCGATGCGAGCGGATAGGATCTGCGATGTTAAGATTCGTATTGGGGAGCAGGAGTTCGACCTGCGAGCGTCTTTACTTCCGTTAGTGGAGTTCGACGTCATATTTGGCATGGACTGGCTCTCGGAGCAGCAGGCCCATATAGATTGCGGTAGCAAGGAAGTTAAGCTGGGAGCGAGTCGTGAAACGACTTTTACGGGCTTAAAGGGGTCGAGCAAGACGTTGATGTCTGCTCTTCAGGTGGTGAAGGCGGTTCGTGCCGGAGCAGAACTGTTCTTTACACTAGTGGAGGTTGCAAAGCCGAAGCCCGCTTTGGATTGTATTTCAGTGGTATCAGAATACCCTGATGTGTTCCCCGCAGATCTTCCTGGAGCCCCGCCTCAACGGGAGATAGATTTTACGATCGAGCTAGTGCCAGGTGCAAAGCCTGTGTCACGATCTCTGTATCGGCTAGCGCCTAAGGAAATGGCGGAGCTGAAAGTTCAACTACAAGAGTTGTTGGAGCAGGGGTATGTGCGCCCGAGTTCTTCGCCTTGGAGCGCACCGGTCCTCTTTGTTAAGAAGAAGGACGGAAGCTTGAGGTTATGTATTGATTATCGGGAGCTAAACAAGCTGACTGAGAAGAACAAGTACCCGATCCCCCGGATTGATGATCTTTTTGATCAGTTAGTCGGGTCGACGGTGTACTCGAAGTTAGATCTCAAGTCTAGGTACTATCAGCTGCGGATAAGGGAGAGTGATATCCCGAAGACAGCGTTTAGTACGAGATACGGGCATTATGAGTTTACGGTCATGCCGTTTGGGCTGACTAATGCGCCGTCAGTATTCATGTATTTGATGAACAGGACGTTCAGTGAGTACTTGGACCATTTCGTGATCGTCTTCATCGACGATATTTTGGTGTACTCGCAAAGTGAGGAAGATCACTTCAAGCATCTTCATTTGGTGTTGGAGACGCTAAGGAGAAACCAGTTGTATGCCAAGTTCTCGAAGTGCGAGTTTTGGCTATCCTCAGTAGCGTTCCTCGGGCATATAGTGAGTGGAGAGGGTATTGCTGTGGATCCGGCGAAGATTGTTGCGATACGGGAGTGGCCTGAGCTTGCTACGGTAGCAGAAGTCCGGAGCTTTTTGGGGCTTGCCGGTTATTATAGGCGCTTCGTAGAGAACTTCTCGCGGATAGCGCTACCTCTCACTACTTTGACGAGGAAGGAGCATAAGTTCGTTTGGACGCCAGAGTGCGCGCGAGCTTTTGAGGAACTGAAGTGTCGGTTGACCACGGCGCCTGTGCTGAGTTCACCATGTGGAATCGAAGGCTATGAGATATATAGCGATGCTTCGGGCAGCGGTTTGGGTTGCGTGCTACTGCAGCACGGAAGCGTGATAGCTTATGGCTCGAGACAGCTAAAAGTGCACGAGAGGAATTATCCGGTCCATGACTTGGAGTTAGCGGCCGTGATTTTTGCCTTGAAGCTGTGGAGACACTATTTGTACGGTGTGAAGATTGATATCTACACCGATCACAAGAGCCTAAAGTACCTGATTGATCAGAAGGATCTGAATATGCGGCAGCGTAGGTGGATGGAGTTCCTGGGGGACTATACTTTTAAGATCCACTACGTGCCTGGCAAAGGGAATGCGGTTGCGGACGCGTTGAGTCGCCGAGCCCCAGCTCAAGCCAATTGGCTATCGGTGCATGATGAGCGGTTGGTGCGGGAGTTGGAGGCGTTGGAGATTGTTTGTGTGGATAAGCAAGCAAGTGCTGAAGCAGTTCTGAATTGGACTGAAGTCCAATATGACCTGGCTGATCGGATTTGGCAGGCTTTGGATATGGATGCTCATATGAAGCAGTTCATGATAGAGGCTCTGGATGGGTCAAATTCCCAATTCGTCGTGGAGGACGGATTGCTGTGGAAAGACGGTCGTCTGTGTGTCCCAAGCGTGGGCAATTTACGGGTGGAGTTGTTGTACGAGGCACACCATACCAAGTACTCGATTCACCCGGGGAGCACGAAGATGTACCGCGACGTCAAGAAGCTATTTTGGTGGCCGGGTTTGAAAAAGGATGTGGCGCTATACGTAGCGAAGTGCCAAACCTGCGCCTTAGTAAAGGCGGAGTGCCAAAAGCCGGGAGGATTTCTTAAGTCCTTGCCTATTCCGGAGTGGAAATTTGACGACATCTCTATGGACTTTGTGCACGGTTTGCCAAGGTCGCAAAAGGGGAACGACGCCATTTGGGTGGTTGTTGATCGTTTAACGAAGGTGTCGCATTTTATTCCGCATAGGAAGGACGATCCGGTGGAGAAGCTGGCAAAGCTATATGTGGATAACATAGTGTGGCTTCATGGTGTGCCCCGCAGCATCGTGAGTGACCGAGATGGGCGGTTCACGTCCAATGATTGGAGGCTGGTGCAGCAAATGTTGGGAACAAAGCTGAGTTTAGCACAGCCTTCCACCCACAAACGGATGGGCAGACCGAGAGGGTCAATAGAACCATGGAAGACATGCTTCGCATGTGTGTCTTGGATTTCGGAAAGCAATGGGAAGACCACCTTTATTTGGTGGAGTTCGCATACAACAACAGCTACCAAGAAAGTATTCAGATGGCGCCTTTTGAGGCCCTTTATGGTAGAAGATGTCGCACGCCGTTGTCTTGGTTAGAAACGGGTGAGTCAAAGTTGTATAAGCGATCGAAAGTAGAGGGTGCTACTTCTTTGGTGAGAACCATTCGGGAGAGGTTACTCATCGCTCAGGACCGGCAAGCAAAGTACTATAACGCCAAGCACAGGAACATGGAGTTCGCTGTGGGTGATTATGTGTACCTAAAGATCAAGCCGTTCAAGGGTGTCTCGCGGGTGCGACGGTTGAAAAAGCTAAGCCCGAGGTACCTTGGACCGTTTGAGGTTCTGGAGCGAGTTGGAGAAGCGGCTTATAGGTTGAAGCTTTCGGTGGAGCTAAGTGGTTTACACGATGTGTTCCACATTTCGGTGCTTCGGAAGGCGGTGCAAGAGCCTACGCAAGTGATCGCGGTCGATCAAGTGCCGGTGGAAAGTGGGCTAACGACAAAGGTCAAGCCCGTGCGGATTGAGGACTCGGAGGTCAAGCGGCTACGCAATAAAGAGATCAGGATGGTCAAAGTCCGGTGGGACAATTGCGGTCGTGAGGAGCTCTCTTGGGAGCGAGAGCAGACTATGCTTGACGAGTATCCGGAGTTGTTCCGCTCAGGTACAAATGTTGTTTTTGTATATCTTTCCTTTATGTAATTTCGTGGGCGAAATTATTTTAAGAGGGGGAGAGTTGTAACGCCCCGAAACTCAAAGGAGCAAAGGGGGACGTTTTGGGCCAGTTTTGGTTTCTGGCTGAAGGCACACGGCCTGGGACACAGGCGTATCCCAGGGCATGTCAAGCATGTGTCGACACTTAGCCGCGAAGTCGTCGAGTTAGTCTCGACGATTCGTCGAGAATGGGCACACGGCCTGCGACACGGGCGTGTCGCAGGGCGTGTCGACCCGTGTCGACACTTAGCCGTGAAATCGTCGAGTTATACTCGACGATTCGTCGAGAATGGGCACACGGCCTGCGACACGGGCGTGTCGCAGGGCGTGTCGACCCGTGTCGATGATCGTCACGGTGAAATCGTCGAGATTCACTCGACGATCGTCGAGTCAAGGCACACGGCCTAGGACACGGGCGTGTCCAAGGCCGTGTCATCCAGTCGTCGTTCTTCCCTCGACGAAATGTCTCGTGTACACGGCCTGGGGTCCCAGGCGTGTCAAGGTGACAAGGGCAAGGACACGGGCGTGTCCTAGAACCCGTGCAGTGCTCGGGTTGGAAACGGGGGAAAAAACATGGGGTACACGGCCAGCTACACGGCCGTGTCCGCTGGAACACGGGCGTGTCAGCTCGAACACGGGCGTGTTCGATACCCGTGTGCGGGTTCAGAAGATTCGATTTTGACGGCGAATGCGGCACACGGCCCTGGACACGGGCGTGTGCCAGGCCGTGTTCGGTCCAGATTGGGCATTTCAGCCCCGAATCAAAGCCGTTCATTTCCTTGATTGAAGATCCAATGGCTGGGGGTTGTTCCTGGGAGGATATACCCGGGAGTTGACTTGAAATCCATCATTTTTCTTACCTTTTCATCTCTCCAAACCCTTGGAGAAAGAAGAGCTAAGGCAAGAGGAAGAGGAGCTAGATCCGCCATTGGAGGAGCTTCTGAGCTCCGAATCGCAAGCCGACTCCGGATCCACGGAGGCAACGCAAGTGCGGTGATTTCTATCCGATTACTTTTCGATGGCGCCAAAGAGGAACCCAAGGGTAACGATCCTCATCATGAGCACTAATAGCTCTCTTTCTTAGCATAGGAAGCCCGCTCTCGCGAGTTTGCGGAGAGTTGGAGGCGTTCCTTCGGGTAGATATGTAAAGTCCCTGTTGTTTAGAGTTCGTATGCGAGAACGGACATAGGCATTTTGGTTGAAGCCTACCCGGACATGTTAGTCCGGATCGGTGATGTTGCATTGCATAAGGCCGGAGAAGACTCCGTGCTATTAGGTGTTTTCGGGTTTTCTACGCGGTAGATTGCAGCAGGGAGCCTTGGGGACTAACCCAAAGGTGCACCCGGAAAACTGGGCGGATACGAGATCTTGCCAACTTGGAGGCCTGAGAGCCAACTTGAACATAACAGGGTTATGTGATTTGCGGTAGAATGGGATTCGGTGGAAGTTTGACCCGCGCAAATGGCTTAAATTGTCGTTGCGATGTGAGCACTGGTTAGATGGAACCGTACCCGCTCTATGTCGTTCGGGTTAGAGAGACCTAAAGTTACATGGCACTCGCCGTTGGGATAGATGGGGGTCTTCGGTGGTCAATGGCTTAAATTGACGTGACCAATACTAGGAAGACGAATTGCTCATAGGAATGGTCGTCTAAGTGGCGGTGGTGAGTCCGGAATGTTAATGGCTTTAATTGACGTAACATCGACCGGTTCACCGAGAATGTGCCCTGAGTGCACGGGACGTGTGGCCGTACGAGCCAACGTCTGTGTTGAAATGGCTATAGTTATATGCTTTGCTCGTTTGTGCTAATGAAATGCAGGGAAGGAGCATCGCCGCCCCGAGTTGGGGGCGGGATCGTTATAATTTGGTCAGCATTGCTGACCGTTGCCTTATTTGCCACCGTGTGGTGGTGTGTTGCTTGCAGGTGCAGCTGGACCAAGCGGTCAGTAGCGGGCTAAAGCCCTTTTTGCGAAGCTGGCCCTCGAAGGCTCAAGTGGAAATGTTTTTCTGTTTTATTCATGTATGACCGGCCTGCGTGCCGAGGTTTGTAATTCATGTATTAATCAAGTGGAACACTCTGTAAGGCCTTAAGGCCGATTTTTGGGTATTTTGTGTACATTCCTAATTATTGTATTAGTGGACATTCGTGCTGTTAACCCCTCAGTCCGCAACATACTCCAAGTTCCCAAAGCCCCCATTCAGCAGGCGCGGACAGGATTCGTCCGTCCGCCCAGTCCGGCACTGTCGCCAGTCGGCGCCAAGGATGGTACCCCAGCAGCGGACGCAAAGTCCAGTCCGCTCAGTCGGCCGGCGCGTTGGGCAAGTCTCCAGCGGCGGACTCAGTGTCTCGTCCGCCCAGGCCGCCGGTCTCCAGTGGCCGCGCCCAGCAGCAGTGGAAGCTCCAGTTCGCGAGCCCAGTCCGCCCCTTCTGTGCGGACTGGCGTGTTCTTTCTTTTTGCTTCCCGTCACCGCTGCCCGGTTCTCCTGTACCCCGGGCAGCAGGTTATTTTAGCCCTGCCCGTTTGGGCAGGCCCCCGACCCTATAAATAGGGGGGAGGTGGTGCACTCAAGGCACGCTGACTCGGACCCAGGAGCCTACTTGTTACAGGCTGCGGACTCGAATCCTGTGCCTTGCGGACTCCCCCTTGCTCTACTTCCCTCAGTCCTTTCCTTTCACTTGTAACCCACTTCTTCTTCAATCAAGGGAAAGCCCGTCGCAAGAGAGGCATTCAGGCCGCGACGGGCGAAGTCTGTTGTTGCCGTGGTTCACGGCCCTGCTCCTCTTTCAGCTCTCATCCGCTTAGTAGATCGCTGCTCGCAGTCTCCCCTTTTTCCCCTGTGTTCGAACAGTTAGCTGGTTGTGCTCGACCCCCTTGTGTTTTCGTGCATCAACAGTTAACACGCGGCCTTCAGATCCGAGTAGTGTTTTGAAATCAGCGGACACAAGATGTCAGACCGCAGAGCCCGCTCTTCAGACCGCTCCAGCTCTTCAGAAGACTCCCTTTGGGACGCGATGGAACAAGCTCGCCTTGAGGCCGAGCAGTCTCGCCGGCAGACCGACCAGCGTCTTGACACAATCAGCCAAGCTCTGCTTGCTTTGGCTCAGCGGCTTGCTCCTCAGGCCGCAGCGGACCCAGCGGACTCGCCAGTCCGCCAGACCCCAGCTCGCCGAACTCCGCTTCGGCAGTCGTCAGCAACTCCCCGGAACGCTGCTCAGTCCGCTGCCCCTCTGCGCCCTCAAGAGGAAGAGTTTGCTTTCAGAGAGTTTTTCAGAGATGCTGCTAGGGGCACTCCTGCCCGACAACTCCACTTTACTGATCGCCAGTCCGCCGAGCCCGCGGACTCCTCGGCTCCAGTCTGCCCTTTCTACCCTGCAGAATTCGACACCCCGTCTCCCTTTGTTGACCGAATTCGATGGGAATCAGCTCCAAGCAACTTCAGGGAGCCTCGCATCCCTTCCTATTCGGGAACGACAGATCCAGTTTCTCATCTCCAGGCATTTGAGGGGGCAGTAGCTTTGAGATGCCTCACAGATGCCATCAAGTGTAAATTGCTGGTTACCACTCTCGAAGGGCAAGCGAGAGAATGGTTCTATGAGCTGCCTTCGGGCACTATTTCTTCTTTTGCAGAGCTCCGTAGCCAGTTACTGCTGAGGTTTGCTACCTCAAGGAAGAGGAAGAATGGGCCAGCTGCCCTATTCGAGATTAAGCAGAGGGATAACGAATCGGTAGCACGATTCATTGATCGCTTTCAAAGAGAAATCCAGGGGGTGAGGAATGTGAACCCCGACTATTACAAAGTTGCCTTGATCCACGGCCTCCGGGAAGGCCCTCTGAAGTTCAAAGCAACCACCAAGGCTCCAGAAACCTATCAAGAGTTGATTGTCATGGTCAACCGCTTCATAGAAGGGGAAAATGCTAATCCGACCTATGTTTCATCCCTGACAGCTAAGGCTGAAGGAGGGGATGCCTCCGCTTCTTCTTCTCGTGGCAGGCCCCCTCGTCCAGACTTCCAGCCTCCGTCTCAAAGAGGCAGAAACTTCCGCAACAAAAAACCATTCCAAGGCCACCAACAGTTTCACGAGCAGAGACTGCCGTTGGCCGCCACTCCCGCCGTGCCTTTGCAGGCTCTTCCCATCCTCTAGCAGGCAGCCTTGCCTGCCCCGTGCCAATATGAAGAAAGTCCTATGGAGGACCCTGCAGATCTGGACCTTGACGAAGTCATCCAGATCCTGCAAAGGAGATCAGAAGAAAGGAGGCAAGAGCCTCAGAAGTTGTGGAAACCGAGGAATAATTCGCAATACTGCCAATTCCACAAGGAAAAGGGTCATCTGACTGAGGAGTGCAAGGCCCTTCGTGCGCTGATTGATAAGTTGCTTGCCGAGGGCAAGATTGACCTGACCAAGAAGGATTCTCCTTCCTCGTCGAAGCCATCCACCTCGAAGGGCAAAGAGGTAGCCGAAGCCTACCAGGAGTGTGTAGATGTGGAGGACGAAGGCCGTCTGGGGCCAATCAACGTCCCAGTGGAATGTTTTGATGCAGATGATGAGGGAGTCCTGGGACGCCTCTTCTTCATCCATGGTGGAGCAGGGACCGAGTCCACTCGGAAATCTTCAATTTCGAGGGTCACCCAGGCAGAGGTGGCCTCTTCTTCCGTTGCTCCCCCAAGAGAAGTCGTCACCTTTGGTCCAGAAGATCTTCCACAAACAGCCAATCCATTTGACGATGCTCTTGTGATCAAGGCCGTGCTTGGAGACTTCACAGTGGACAGAATTCTTGTTGATACGGGCAGTTCAGTCAACCTCCTCTTCAAGTCTACCTTCGAGGACCTGAGGACCGGAAAGCCTCTGCTTTCCACTGAGGGGCCGCTCTATGGATTCTCAGGAGAGAGGAAAGAGGTGGAGGGCAGCGTCACCTTGCCAGTAAAGCTTGGAGGGGCAATAAAGCAGATACAGTTCATAGTGGTCGACGCCCCCAGCAGTTACCATGCCATCTTCGGCAGGCCCCTGCTGAACAAGTACCAAGCAGTAATTTCCACTTATCACCTCGCCATCAAGTTCTTTGCCGATGGGAGGATGTGCCGGGTCAGGAGCGACCCAAGGAGAGCAAGGGAGTGCTACGTTCGCACTGTCAACATGGTTGAAGCTTCCCTTGCTCCAGCAGAGGCTGTAGAAGCCCCTTCCAGTTCGAAAGTTGCTGCTGATGAAGGTGCTCACCTGGAACCTGCCCAGGTGACGCAAGGAGTCCCCATTGCTGAAGGGGAGGAGAGGAAACTCTCCATCAACTCGGAGCTTCCTGAAGATCAAAAGGCTGAGTTGATTTCCTGCCTGCTGAAGAACCTGGATGTCTTTGCCTGGTCAGCAGAAGACATGCCGGGGGTGCATCCTGATGTAGCTTGCCACCATCTGAATGTTGATCCCAGCTGCAAGCCCATCCAACAGAAGAAGAGGGACGTGGCAACAAAGCTTGCAGAGCCAATAAGGGAGGAGGTTGCAAAACTCCTCAAGGCGAATTTTATTAAAGAAGTGCAATACCCCACCTGGATTTCAAATGTTGTAATGGTTAAAAAACCAGGGGGAAAGTGGCGAATGTGTGTAGACTTTACAAAACTTAATAAAGCATGTCCTAAAGATTGCTACCCCCTGCCTCGGATAGATTCTTTAGTTGATTCCGCGGTAGGATACTCTTGCATGAGTTTTTTAGATGCGTTTTCTGGTTATCACCAGATAAGAATGCATAAGCCCGACGTTCCTCACACGTCGTTCATAACTAACGATGGATGTTATTGCTATCTTGTCATGCCCTTTGGGCTTAAGAATGCTGGCGCGACCTATCAACGGATGATGGACCGTGTGTTTAACCATCAAAAAGGAAGAAACCTAGAAGTGTATGTAGACGATCTCTTAATTAAGAGTAAATCGTTTTCGCTGCACTTGCTAGATCTAGCAGAGACGTTCGCTACTCTGCGTAGATACAAGATGAAACTCAATCCTTTGAAGTGTACTTTTGGAGCGAGTAAGGGGAAGTTTCTTGGTCATCTCCTTACTCCGGAGGGACTTGCCCCCAATCCCGACAAGGTAAAAGCTATTCTTGAAATGCCTACCCCTCGTTCACCGAAGGAAGTTCAGCAGTTAGGGGGAAGGCTGGCAGGTCTTGCAAGATTCCTCTCTCGGGTTGGAGATAGGAGTGCCCCCTTTTTCAAAACTCTCCGCGGTGCATCCAAGTTTGAGTGGACGGAAGAGTGCTCCCATGCTTTTGAGCAGTTAAAAATGCAGCTCACCTCGTCGCCTCTGCTTCAGAGCCCCAGGCCAGGAGAGGTTCTTTTCTTGTATCTAGGGGTTGGCCCTGAGGCCGTCAGCTCCGTTCTCCTCCGGGAAGAAGGCAGAAAGCAGTTTCCAATCTACTATGTCAGCCATATCTTGAAGAGTGCTGAAACGCGGTATCCGATCTTGGAAAAGTTAGCCTTGGCACTGGTCATGTCAGCTCGCAGGCTTCGCCCATACTTCCAAGCACACTCAGTCCAAGTCATCACCGATCAACCTTTGAAGGGTGTGTTGGAAAAGCCCGAGCATTCCGGCAGGCTAGCTAAGTGGGCAATAGAGCTAAGTGAATTTGAAATTTCTTATGTGCCCAAGACAGCCATCAAAGCTCAAGTCCTAGCAGATTTTCTGATTGACATGCCAGAGCCCAGTTCTGATCAGGCAGAAAGGTCACCTTTGGCTTGGACCGTCTATGTTGATGGTGCCTCAGGCAGAAGTTCATCTGGAGCAGGAGTGGTTCTCATCAATCCAAATGGAATCAAGCTGGAGCAGGCCATCAAGTTTTACTTTCCAGTAACCAACAACCAGGCTGAATATGAATCTCTGCTAGCAGGCTTGAGGCTCGCAAGGGAATTAGGGATCGATCATGTTCACATCAGAACTGATTCTCTTGTAATGGCGTCGCAAGTCCTTGGTAACTTTGAAGCAAGGGAGTCAGTCTTGAAAAAGTATCTAGCTCTTGTGAAAATAGAAATCGGCAGGTTTAAAAGCTTCACCATCGAACATATCCCTAGAACAGAGAATGAGGAGGCCGATTTTCTTTCTAAGCATGGGATACCTTCAGGAGGCACAACTTCCGAGCTCTTCCGCCCGGCAGTGGTGGAAGGAGATCTGATGCAAGTCGACCAGCGTGTCTCTTGGATGGACCCGTTCATCCTATATCTATCAACAGGAAATTATCATCATACAGTTAGAGACAAGAAGAAGTTCAGAATAAAAGCAGCTCACTACTTTCTAGTGGCGGGAATCCTTTATAGAAAGACCTTCCTCTCAACCATGGCCCGATGTGTTTCAGAAGAAGAAGCTCACACCATTTTGCAAGAAGTTCATTCAGGAGAGTGTGGAAGTCACTCCGGAGCAAGAACTCTTGAAAGACGAGTCCTACGGCAAGGGTATTTCTGGCCCACAATGAAGAAAGACTCAGAGATCTGTGCCAGAAGATGTGTTCAATACCAGAAGTTTGCTCCGCTTCAGCACCAAGCAGCTCAGTCCCTCAGGTCGATTGCAACTCCTTGGCCCTTTGCGGTTTGGGGAATGGATCTCATTGGTCCTTTTCCCTTGGCAAGCGGGAAACGGCGTTTTATCATCGTAATGATCGACTATTTCAGCAAGTGGATCGAAGCCAAGGCATTGGCCAAGACAACGACTCAGATCGTCAAGAACTTCATTTGGGGAGAAATTGTATGTCGGCACGGGATACCAATGGCAATAATCACTGACAATGGGCCACAGTTCAACAATTCAGAGATGATACATTTTTGCAGGCAGATCGGAACAGAGCTGCGTTTTGCATCAGTTCATCATCCCAGAAGCAATGGACAGGTGGAAGCTGCCAACAAGCAGATCCTCAACTTGCTCAAGAAGAAAGTGCAGAATCTTAAGGGTAGCTGGGCTGATCAGCTTCCATCAGTCCTCTGGACCCTTAGGACTACGCCATCATCCGCAACCGGGGAGACTCCTTTCAAACTCTCTCATGGCTCAGAGGCACTCATCCCGATTGAGTTTGAAGTCCCGTCACCCCGAGTGCTACTTGCAAGAGAAGGTGTTGATGATTGGGCTGAGTTGAATAATGAGGAGATGAGGTTCAGCTTGGAACACATCGAGGAGGTCAGAGATCAAGCAGCCATAAGGCAGGAAGAGGTTAAAAGAAGGATGGCCCGTTACTTCGATCAGAATGTAAGGATCAAACACTTCCAAGTGGGAGATCTAGTTCTAAAGAAGGTTGATGCTGCTGCAAGAGCTGGTTCAGTTGGAAAGCTTAATTCGAATTGGGCCGGCCCTTTTGTCGTTAAGGAAGCATTAAAAAGCGGCGCTTACCGCTTGCAGACTCACGAAGGAGAGGATATACCGCACACTTGGAACGGAGATGATCTCAAGCGGTTCTATTCTTAAAACCTCCTTTTTCTACTTTGTATATCCTCTTCAAGAACTATTATGAATAGAAATTGCTTGCTAACACTTCTTCGAGTGTTTTTGTTGTAATCATAACAGATAAAGTGCTAAGAGAGATTTCAAAAACGGTTCTACACTCAAACTCTCTTTCTTCTTTCTTGTGTTTGCTTTGCAAATATGTTTTATAATCCATACTGACACCTTTTTCTAGTGTTTACTCTCTCTCCCAAAGACCTATAACGGTTCCCTGATACCAGGAGACATCGCCGAGTTCAGCTAGACCTCCCCTAGAGCCGTTGTCATTAGCGTAACACCACGAAGACCACGTGTTGCGAGGAGATTTCGCACCGTGTAGTGGGAGCTTGCAGGCTCTAGCGCGGTTGGATTCTGGACTTCGGATCCCGGCAGGTACCTGACCCCACCTTTGCATTATGGAGGGCAAGGTGGGTGTAAAGCTCTACCATGCCGCTTTAGGGATATTGTTACAACTTCGATGATCACATGAGGAAAGTATGCCGTTCTGGCTCACCTGCCCGCGGGTCATCTTAGCTTGTAACTCTCGAACACTCCATGGTACCCTCAAGCAGTGCCTGCAGGAGACCCACAGTTTAGACTGTACTCCAGGCAAGAGGGCAGGGAACCGTTCCGCCAAGTGAGGGTCTTGCTTTTTGCAGGGAATATTTTGCGGACTGGTTTTCTCTGTCCGCGCAGTCCGCCTATTTGGGTTGGTCTTATAGCTTGTAGCCCGGTGAGGAAAGTATGCCGTTCAGGCTCACCTGCCCACCTGGTCGCAAGCTATAGATCATTTCTGTCTTTGGCGAACTGGTTTTCTCTGTCCGCGCAGTCCGCCTATTTGGGTTGATCTTATAGCTTGTAGCCCGGTGAGGAAAGTATGCCGTTCAGGCTCACCTGCCCACCTGGTCGCAAGCTATAGATCATTTCTATCCTTGGCGGACTCGATTCGTTATCCGCATAGTTCGAAGCTTTGGATTCGCAAGCCGATTGTCTTTAGCGGATTGGTTTTCTGTATCCCCTTAGTCCGCCGGGTAGTTTATAGATCATATCTACAATGAGCGGATTGGTTGACTGTGTCTGCTCAGTTCGCAGAAATGATTTTCATGTTATACAAGTTTGATTTATTATAAGCGGATTAGTTTTCTGTCAGCTCAGTCCGCGGAATGGTTTTCACTGAAGTTAATAATCAATGTGCTTTTATATTATGTGTGGTCTGGTTTGCGGACTACAACTATAACTCAAGTATCCCTGGCATTATCAGCTGGCTATCCTCTGAGGCGGATGATGAATGAGTTGATGTCAGTCTCTAATCAGCAAAATTCATTATAAATAACATATCGTGCGGACTTCGATTGGAGATAAACAGCGTCCGCCCGCTATTGTTTTTCTTCTAAAGGCGAACAAGCAATTATTTCTAATCAGCAAGTTAAAAAGCCCAGGTTTATTAGCGTGTCGTGCGGACTGCTAAATATCGGTGCGGTGAGCGTGGAAAAAAGAGCATTGCAGAAAGCACACATGCCAAAAAATATATCCTTTCTATTTCTTCAAAAAATTTTACATCATTGAAAATGTTCGGCGGACTGCAATCTTGCGTCCGCCACTTTTTACAAAAATTACAAAATGTATACATATGCATTGTTCAATCAGTCCGCTGTCTCTTCTCTGGAGGTGCAGGGCTGTCGCCGACGACATCTACTTCTGGAGAATAATCCCTCGAGTCGCTCTCGCTGCTACCCGACCCCGAACTAGTGGCGAACCCGCTATGCGAGCTGCCAGTGGCAGAGGAAGAAGCAGATGTGCCGGACTCGGCGGACAGATCCTCTCCTCGCCGGCTGGATTCAGCGTTGTCCGCAGGGACTTGCTCTTCGCCTTGAGAGCCTCCGTCTTCTTCTTCGTCTTCATCATCATCATCTTCCTCAATAACCTCTTTTCCTTTTTTGGTTCTTTCCATCGCTGCGACCTGAGGGGCCAGCTCCGGAAAGATCTCCACAAAGGGGACGCCGTCCACTCCCTCCTTCATGAGGCCGTCGCGGGCAAGCCGCTCAACAGCAACCTCAACTGTCTCCATCACAAAAGGGAGCGTGGCGGCCCTGAATTTAGTGTTCTCCAAATCATAGGCGACCTGCAAAAGCAAGATTGCAAACTATCAGACAGATCGCGGCGAATAGCAAATCTAGATCGCGGCGAATTCAACTCACCGCCAGCTCCTCTCTTTGTCGGGCATTCCTTTCTCCCAGCCGCGCGTTCCTTTCCCTCAGCGCTTTATTATCTTTCTGAAGCTGCTCATTTTGCCTCAACATGTCTCTGGCCAGAGTGGCAACATAATGATTTGTCACCGCGCTGTTCGCAGAGGCCTGAGAGGCCAGCAGAGGGAGGTCGGCGGCGGGCACCTTCTTCAGTTCGCTCAAGTTCCGCTTTCCGTAGAGAGTGGAGAGCGCAACATGGGCGTGGCGCGTTATCCGCGGACTCCTCCACGAGGGAAGTGCGGTGGATAAGCGGACATGCTTCTCCTTGCTGTGCCAATGGACCATAGGGTTCCCCCTAAGGTCCCTCTGGTTGGTGCCAAAGCCGGTCATGGAGAAGCTTTCGGAGGAGGAGTAGTCCGCTGCGACATCCCCTTCCTCCTTCCTCTTCTTTGCAACCGCTTCTTTCTTCTCCTTTTGTGTAGGAACAAAGCCGCTTGGCGTCTGCGGCAGGTTGGCGGGCACCGCCAAGGTCGCTGCAAAAAGAGAACCGGTTAAAAAGCATGGTGGCGGCGGATACAAAAGCTGAGTCCGCTAAGCTACTTACTGTCCTCAGGCGTGACGTCCGCTAAGCTCGCTAGCAGCGGAAGGTAGTGCTCAATATCAAGCCTGGCGTTGGCCAGGAACTCGACAATTGCGGACTCCATTTCGTCCAGCTGCACATTTTTGAAAGCGGAGTCCGCGCGCACCTGCGGATACGTGTGCGCGAACCCAAGGTCGCCCTCAAAGATTAAGAACCTTGAGGTTCAGTTGTGGATCTTGTTTGGAAGACCCACTACTTTCATCCCCCTGCAATAGAAGTAAATTACACCCTTGTAGGGGCGGCCTCCAGAGGCAGTTATGGAGCGGACAGAGAATATTTTTCGGAAGATGTTCATTGAGAAGGCAATCCTTTCAGATCGCAGGTAAGAGAGGAAGCTGCAGATCGCAGCGACGGTATTCGGTGCGAGCTGGCCTGGGACCATCCCGTAGTGCTGGAAAATTGCGGCAAGCTCCCATAAGAGCGGGAACTTGAATCCGCTGTCGAAGTGGTCAACTGGAATGGCGATCTGGGTCGCCGTCGAGAAGTTCAATCTTTCCTGGTGTGCGGGTAGGCGGACAAGAATGTTGGAGTCCGCCATCTTCCTTTCAACAAAAGCCGCCAGATCAGCCTCTTTCAAAGTGCATTTTCTGTGGTCGGCAGAGTGAAAGGCGACTGCAGCATCAGTACGCGCGGACACCATGTTGCAGGCCGCAGGGTTTCGTTTACTTCAGGAATTTCCTACATAGAGAAAGCAGAAGGCAGTATTTATAGATAAAGTTCCTGACAGCTTTTTGGCCAGTCCGCGCAGGTCGCATATTCAATCCGCACAGTCCGCAAAAAATTAAAAAGCAGCCAAACAAATAACGCGGATACAAAGACAAATTAACATTCCAAGGGAAATTCAGGGCCAAGTTGCGGCCGTCGCAGCTCCCTATCCGCTCAGGTCGCGTATTTCCCCACCTGCAGGTTAGCAAGAAGCGGACACAGCGCTAGTCCGCACAGTCCACCACAGATCATGCCAAAGATAAAGCTACATAAGAATAGCGGACATATAATCTGGATCCGCACAGATCAAATAGAATTCAGTTCACAGCACAGCATCGTTTGGAGCAATCATACAAACAATATACATTTAATCAGATAAGTTCAAGGAATTGCGGACTCAGCGATCCCTGTTGTCCGTCCGCGCCGGCTTTTCTGCTCTGTCCCTGCATAGATGAGCCGCCTGATCGCTTATCTGAAGAATTTCACTGTATACCCGGCAGAGATGGTGATGGATGACGTTTATAGTCCGGTGCATATGGGCGGCTTCTCGGTCAACTCGACTGAGAGGCACCATTGGCTCCGCTGCCGGCCTCGGCTCCTCATCTGCGGGCTGCTGGCCACCTGCCGGTGCCGCGATCTCAGGAGGAACGCGATCTGACGCCCGCGGCCTCTGCTCAGCGACCTCAGCAGTCCGCTTCTCCTTTCCTTCACGAGCCGACGCCAAGTGCTTGCCTCTGTAGTATCGGACGTCATCCGCGAGCCTTTTCTTTTCCCTTTCAGACCTCTCCAGCGCCCGCGAGATGCTGGCGACCTGGTCTTTGAGGGCCTTCTCGCGTTCTGCGAACGCTTTCTCGCGCGCCACGGACGCCCTCTCGCGCTCCGCCGCTTTCTCTAACTCTGCTTTGACACATTGCATTTCAGCTTCAAATTTCTTCTCTAACTCTTTTATCATACTCAGGTTGGGTGGCTCATCTTCCGCGGACTCCACATGTGAGACCGCGTCGGCACCAGTGTTGGGTGTGACCACGATCTCGCCACTCTCTATGGAGCCCGGCAGCGACTTTCTACCTGCAACAAATAAAGTCAAACTTCTCGTTCAAAGGCAGTTCGCGGCGGACTAAAAGAAAGGATAAAAGATCACTTTTAGATATAGCGGCAGCGAGTTTCCGACTATCAAAGATGATTGGCCGCCTTGCCCGCTCTGGGTCAAAGGCGCTTAACCGCTTTTTCCATTCACGGTGAACCCTTGCTCTTCTCTCGGCAGCCGCACTTGTTGAGACCACGATATCGTCCGTCTTGGTGATAATTTTGATCGGTCTTGACGTCCGCGGCGGCGACCTGTAAAGCCACTTGCGCTGAAAGTATTTGGGCGCCGGCTAAAGTTTACCTGACCGCATCAGCTCCGCCGCAATCCTCAGATCCTCAGCAGCTTTGTCCGCCGCGGCCTGCTTCGAGGCTGCCTCGACCGCGGCAACATGAGCAACGATTTGCTTCTTTTGTTCCTCTATCTTCTCCTTCAGCCTCTCCCTCTCCTCTTCCTCCGCAGCGGACAAGGAAGGTAGTTCGTCACCCTTATCTCCAGCAGTCTCTGCCTCATTCTGCTGCAGCATAACCAGCAAGGAGTCCTGGATTAAGTCAAGTTGATCGACGTCTATAGAATCAAATATCTCATCCGTGGAAAGACTGACCGTTGAGAGGGAATTCTCTCCCTGGATTTGGGCCTCCGGAGTAACCAGATCGCCGTCTGGAACTTCTTTGTCGCGCGGCCTGTGTTGTAAGTCCGCTTCCCCAGTCCGCTTGGAGATGTTCTTCTCCTTCATAGCGCGCAGCCTCCTCTCAACCCGCTCAGCGACGGTCTCTCCGTCTCTCTTCCTCTTCTTCCTCTTGGCGGTCTTCTCAGCAGCATCCGCGGAGGACCCCCCTAAATCAGGCTGGTCAGCGCGGACAGGTTCAGGATTCACAGCAGACAATGCCTTTGAGGGCGCGTTGTCCTCTACCTCAGTCCGCCGGTCTTCTTCGTCCAAGTCAACGATTTGCACCGAGGCATTGGGGGAAGATATGTCAGTCTCCATGTGTTCGCCAGTAGTGTCCGCCGAGGTCGCAGTCTTCTGAGAAGGGGCGGAGTCCGACAAGGTTGCCATCTTCTCACTCCTCAATGGTTCGGCGTCGACTACGGCATCCTTGCGAGCAGAAACATCGACGTGGCGGACTGCTTTCTCCGCAGGCTTCTCGTTCTGGGGGTTTTCTCCTGCGAGGCGGACAGGATCTTGTCTTGCCGGCCTCTTTGCAATTTTCTTGGTCTTCATTGGCGTTGACGGCTCCGAGTCGCCTTTGGCAGTGAAGCTAGAGAGGAATGTACCAAGTCTTGCCATGCTGGACTGGAAAGTGGAGACCGCAAGTGGTGAGTATCGCCCCGTGTCGATCAAGATTCTCAGCAGATCCAGGCCCTCCAACGATATTTATAGCTTTGGCGGCATTTTCGAGGTTTGCGGACTCGGCGGTTAAAGAAACATTTTCGAAGTTTTTCTGGAAACTTAAAAATGTGCGGGGATTATGTTAACCCCTCAGTCCGCAACATACTCCAAGTTCCCAAAGCCCCCATTCAGCAGGCGCGGACAGGATTCGTCCGTCCGCCCAGTCCGGCACTGTCGCCAGTCGGCGCCAAGGATGGTACCCCAGCAGCGGACGCAAAGTCCAGTCCGCTCAGTCCGCCGGCGCGTTGGGCAAGTCTCCAGCGGCGGACTCAGTGTCTCGTCCGCCCAGGCCGCCGGTCTCCAGTGGCCGCGCCCAGCAGCAGTGGAAGCTCCAGTTCGCGAGCCTAGTCTGCCCCTTCTGTGCGGACTGGCGTGTTCTTTCTTTTTGCTTCCCGTCACCGCTGCCCGGTTCTCCTGTACCCCGGGCAGCAGGTTATTTTAGCCCTGCCCGTTTGGGCAGGCCCCCTACCCTATAAATAGGGGGGAGGTGGTGCACTCAAGGCACGCTGACTCGGACCCAGGAGCCTACTTGTTACAGTCTGCGGACTCGAATCCTGTGCCTTGCGGACTCCCCCTTGCTCTACTTCCCTCAGTCCTTTCCTTTCACTTGTAACCCACTTCTTCTTCAATCAAGGGAAAGCCCGTCGCAAGAGAGGCATTCAGGCCGCGACGGGCGAAGTCTGTTGTTGCCGTGGTTCACGGCCCTGCTCCTCTTTCAGCTCTCATCCGCTTAGTAGATCGCTGCTCGCAGTCTCCCCTTTTTCCCCTGTGTTCGAACAGTTAGCTGGTTGTGCTCGACCCCCTTGTGTTTTCGTGCATCAACACGTGCTTTAATTCTGGGTTCTTGTTTACAACTTATAAAAACTGCTTCCGCTAGAATGCTCTGTGTAGGACGTTGAGATTGGTTGGATGGTTTCCATACGTAACCACCCGGTCTGTCTGTGGTATATGGCGTCGGGCCCCGGCCGGACCTACTACTATATACTATGCGACGGATAGGGGGTGTTACAGCAACCTACCAACGGGTGATGGACCGTGTGTTTAACCATCAGAAGGGAAGAAACCTATAAGTGTATGTAGACGACCTCTTGATTAAGAGAAGGTCATTTTCGCTGCACTTGCGAGACCTAGCAGAGACGTTCGCTACTCTGCGTAGGTACAAAATGAAGCTCAACCCTTTGAAATGCACTTTTGGGGCGAGTAAGGGGAAGTTTCTTGGTCATCTCCTTACTCCGGAAGGACTTGCCCCCAATCCTGATAAAGTGAAAGCCATTCTTGATATGCCTACCCCTCGTTCGCCTAAGGAAGTTCAGCAGTTAGGGGGGAGGCTGGCAGGTCTTGCGAGATTTCTCTCTCGGGTTGGAGATAGGAGTGCTCCTTTCTTTAAAACTCTCCGAGGAGCATCCAAGTTTGAGTGGACGGAAGAATGCTCCCAAGCTTTTGAGCAGTTGAAGATGCAACTGACCTCAGCACCCCTGCTTCAGAGTGCCCGGCTAGGAGAAATTCTTTTCTTATACCTAGGGGTTGGCCCTGAGGCCGTCAGCTCTGTTATTCTTCAGGAAGAGAGCAGGAAACAATTCCTAATTTACTATGTCAGCGATATCCTGAAGAGTGCCGAGACACGGTACCCAATTCTTAAGAAGTTAGCCTTGGCACTAGTTATGTCAGCTCGCAGACTCCGTCCGTATTTCCAAGCACACTCAATTCAAGTCGTTACCGATCAACCTTTGAAAAGTGTGTTGGAGAAACCAGAGCATTCTGGCAGACTAGCTAAGTGGGAAATAGAGTTGAGTGAATTTGAAATCTCTTATGTGCCCAAGACAGCCATCAAAGCTCAAGTCCTAGAAGACTTCCTAATTGACATGCCAGAGTCCAGTTCTGATCAAGCAGAAAGGTCACCTTTGGCTTGTACCATCTATGTTGATGGTGCATCAGGCAGAAGTTCTTCTGGAGCAGGAGTGGTTCTCATTAATCCAAACGGCGTCAAACTGGAACAGGCCATCAAATTTTACTTTCCAGTAACCAATAACCAGGATGAGTATGAAGCTTTGCTAGCAGGCTTGAGACTTGCAAGGGAACTAGGAATCGATCATGTTCATATCAAAGTCGATTCTCTGGTAATGGCGTCACAAGTCCTTGGTAACTTCGAAACAAGAGAGCCGATCTTGAAAAAGTATCTTGCTCTTGTAAAAATAGAAGTCGGCAGGTTCAAGAGCTTTACCATTTAGCACATCCCCAGAACAGAAAATGAGGAGGCAGATTCTCGTTCCAAGTATGGGATGCCTTCAGGAGGAACAACTTCTGAGCTCTTCCGCCCGACAGTGGTGGAAGGAGATTTGATGCAAGTGGATCAACGTACCTCCTGGATGGACCCATTCATTCTCTATCTAACAACGGGAGATTATCAACATTCAGTCAAATATAAGAAAAAGTTCAGAATAAAAGCAGCTCACTACTTCTTAGTGGCAGGAATCCTCTACAGAAGAACATTTCTCTCTACCATGGCCCGGTGTGTTTCAGAAGAAGAAGCTCCCCTTATTTTGCAAGAAGTTCATTCAGGAGAGTGTGGAAGCCACTTGGGAGCAAGAACCCTAGAAAGACAGATCCTGCGGCAGGGATATTTCTAGCCCACTATGAAGAGAGACTCTGAGGTCTATGCAAGAAAGTGTGTTCAATGCCAGAAGTTTGCTCCACTTGAACTCCAAGTAGCTCAGTCCCTCAGATCAATTGTAACTCCTTGGCCCTTTGCGGTTTGGGGGATGGATCTCATTAGTCCTTTTCCCATGGCAAGCGGTCAACGACGTTTCATCATTGTAATGATCGACTACTTCAGCAAGTGGATTGAAGCCAAGGCATTGGCTAAGACAACTACTCTAGTCGTCAAAAACTTCATTTGGGGAGAGATTGTCTATCGGCATGGGATACCTATGGCCATAATCACTGATAATGGGCCACAATTCAACAACTCAGAGATGATAGATTTTTACAAGCAGATCGGAACAGAGCTGTGGTTTGCATCGGTTCATCATCCTAGAAGCAATGGCCAAGTTGAAGCAGCCAACAAGCAGATCATCAGTTTGCTCAAAAAGAAAGTGTAGAATCTCAAGGGCAGCTGGGCTGATCAGCTTCCATCAGTCCTCTGGTCCCTTAGGACAACACCTTCATTTGCAACTTGCGAGACTCCGTTCAAACTTTCTCATGGCTCAGAGGCACTCATTCTAGTTGAATTTGAAGTCCCGTCACCTAGAGGTCTGCTTGCAAGACAAGGCGTTGAGGACTGCTTGAGTTGAATAGTGAAGAGATGAGGTTCAGCTTGGAACATATCGAGGCAATCAGAGATCAAGCAGCCATAAGACAGGAGGAAGTCAAAAGAAGGATGGCCCGCTACTTTGATCAGAACGTAAGGATCAAACACTTCCAAGTGGGAGATCTAGTTCTAAAGAAGATTGATGCTGCTGCAAGAGCTGGTTCAGTTGGAAAGCTTAATCCAAATTGGGCCGGCCCTTTTGTTATCAAAGAAGCGTTAAAGAGCGGCGCTTACCGCTTGCAGACATACGAAGGAGAGGATATGCCACATACATGAAGCGGGGATGATCTCAAACGGTTCTATTCTTGAACCTCCTTTTTTCTACTTTGTGTATCCTCTTCAAGAGTCATTATGAATAGAAACTGCTTGCTAACGCTTCTTTAAGTGTTTTGTCTATGTAATCATAATAGATGACACGCTAAGAAAGATTTCAAAAATGGTTATGCCCTTGAACTCTCCTTTCTTTCTTATGCTTGCTTTGCAAATACGTATATTAATCAAAGGATTCATACTGACACTTTTTCCCTAGTGTCCTCTCTCCTTCTCTCCCAAAGATCGTTAACGGTTCCCTGATACCAGGAGACATCGCCGAGTTCAGCTAGACCTCCCCTAGAGCTGTTGCCATTAGCGTAACTCCACGAAGACCACGTATTGCGAGGAGTTTTCGCACTGTGTAGTGGGAGCTTGTAGGCTATAGTGCGGTAGGATTCTGGACCTCGGATCCCGGCTAGTACCTGACCCCACCTCTGCATTATGGAGGGCAGGGTGGGTGTAAAGCTCTACCATGCCACCATTTGGGAAATCGTTACAACTTTGATGATCTGCTGAGGAAAACAATGCCTATCGCACCTGCCCACTGATCATCTTAGCTTGTAACCCTCGAACACTCCATGGTACCCTCAAGTGGTGCCTGCAGGATACCCATAGCTTAAAATGTTCTCCAGGCAAGAGGGCAGGGAACCATTCTGTTGCTCTTCGCATGGATCCTCTTAGCGTGGACTGGTTTTATTTATCCGCGCAGTCCGCCTGTTTTCTCTGGTTTGAATGTATATCTTGTGGCCTGGTGAGGAAAGCAATGCCATGCGCACCTGCCCACCTGGTCGTAAGCTATAGGTCATTTCTTCTTCTTAGCGCGGACTGGTTTTCTTTATCCGTGTCGTCCGAAAGTTTCCTTGGGTTGATCTTATAGCTTGTGACCTGGTGAGGAAAGCAATGCCATGTGCACCTGCCCACCTGGTCGCAAGCTATAGATCATTTCTATTGGCATATACGTGAACTGCGAAATTATATCAGCTAAGTCCTCCGAATCGTTTTCATATATTATCGTTTGATAAGTTAATAAAGAGAATTGCGGACTGCTACTAGAACTCAATGAAGTAAACCTGATATTGTTATCAGCCGACTATTTTCGTTTTCATTTTTTATGGCGGACAATGAATGGATTGATAAGTAGAATTCTCTAATCAGCAAGACTCATTATAGATGATCTTTGTATCTCGCGGACTACAATTGGAACTCAACGGAGTCCGCCTGACAATTTCTTCTCATTCCAACGTCGGACAATGATCGTCTCTAATCAGCAAGTTAAAGAGCTCAGTATTCAGCGTATCGTGCGGACTGCTAAGTGTCAGATCGAACTTAATTGCATTAAACGCAGAGAAAGAAAGAACATTGCAGGAAGCACACAGATGCAAGAATATCCTTTCTATTTCATCAAAAATTTATACCTCTATCAATTCGGCGGACTTCAGTCTTGAGTCCGCCCCATTTATAAAATCAAAAAGATAAAAAATACATTAATCATCAGCAGTCTTTTGTTTCTTTTCTGGAGGTGCAGGGCTTTCGCCAACAATGTCGACTTCCGGAGAGTAGCCCCCCGAGCCGCTTCTGCTACTATCTGATCCTGTGCTTGAGGCATACTCGCTATGCGAGCTCCTGGCCGTAGAGGATGATGCAGAGGTTCTTGACTCGGCGGACTGATCTCCCCCTCGCTGGCTTGAGCCAGTATCGTCCGCCGTCTCCACGGCGCCTTGCCCTTCGCCTTGTTCTCCTTCTCCTTCTTCTTCTTCTTCTAATTCCTCGCCTTCCTCTTCCTCGATGATGTCCTTGCCCTTTTTATCCCGATCCATCGTCGCGACCTGCGGTGCCAACTCTGGGAAGAGCTCCAAGAAAGGGATGCCATCCACTCCCTCTTTTGTAAAGCCGCCGCGGATAAGTCGCTCAATGGCGACCTCGACGGTTTCCTTCACGAAAGGGAGCATGGCGGCCTGGAAGTTGTTCTTCTCTAAGTCATAGGCAACCTGTGCAAAACAAAAGCAAACATCAGACAGATCGCGGCGAACAGTAAATTAAAGCCGCTGCGAATTCAACTCACCCCGAGCTCTTCTCTTTGCTGAACAACCTTCTTCCCTAGTCACGCATTCCTCTCCTTTAGCGCCTTATTATCTTTTTGAAGCTGTTCATTCTGCTTTAGTAGGTCTCTGGCCATGGTGGGTACATAGTGGGTTTTCACCACACTATTCGCACCCGCCTGGGAGGCTAGCAGGGGGAGATCGGCAGCGGGCACCTTTTTCAGGTCGCTCAGATTGCGCTTTCCATAAAGAGCGGAAATTGCAACATGGGCATGACGGGTTAATCGCGGACTCTTCCATGAGGGGAGCGCGGTGGACAAGCGGACGTGCTTGTTCTTTCCGTGCCAGTGGATCATGGGGTTTCCCCTAAGGTCCTTCTGGCGGTTTCCGAAGCTGCCCATCATAAAACTTTCGGAAGAAGAGTAATCTGTCGCGGGTCCCGTTCTTCCTTTCCCTTCCTTGTGATTTCTTGCTTCTTCTCTCTCTGTGTAGGCACAAAGCCGCTAGGCGTCTGCGGCAGGTTGGCGGGTACCGCCAAGATTGCTGCAAACACAGATGAGTTAACCCCAAGGTCGCTGTGGATGCAAAATGCTAGTTCGCAAAAAGCTTACGCTCTTCAGGCAAAACAGCCGCCAAGCTCGCCAGTAGCGGAAAGTAATGCTCAATGTCAAGTATGGCATTGGCCAAGAACTCGACAATGGCGGACTCCACCGCATCTAGCGGCACGCTCTTAAAGATAGAGTCCGCACGCACTTGCGGATAGGTGTGCGCGAACCCTAGGTCACCTTCAAAGATCAAGAACCTCGAGGTCCAGTTGTGGATCTTGTTGGGAAGGCCCACAACCTTCATTCCCCTGCAGTAAAAATATATCACCCCCTTGTAGGGGAGGCCTCCAGAAGCGGTTATAGAGCGGAAAGAGAACATCTTGCGGAAGATATTCATCGAGAAAGCAATCATTTCAGATCGCAAGTAGGAGATGAAGCTGCAGATCGCAACGAGTGTGTTTGGCGCGAGCTGGCCCGACACCATTCCATAGTGCTCGAATATTTTGGCAAGTTCCCCTAGCAACGGAAACTTGAATCCTCTATCAAAATGGTCCACAGTAATTGCGATCTGAGTCGCATTTGAAAAGTTCAGCCTTTCTTGGTGGGCTGGAAGGCGGACAAGGATATTTGAATTCGCCATCTGTCTCTCAACAAAGGCCTCCAAATCAGCCTCTGTCAAGGTACACTTCCGGTGGTCGGCAGAGTGGAAGGCGACACCAGCATCAGTTCTGGCGGGCACCATTTTGTAGGCCGCAGGGTTCTTTTACTTCAACTGTTTCCTGCATAGAAGAAAGCGGCAGGACCTATTTATAGTTATAAGGTCTGACAGCTTTTTGACCAGGCCGCAGACCTCGCATTTTCAATCCGCATAGTCCGCAAAAATCAAATCATTCACGCAACAAAGGTTAACGATAACGCGGACACAAACATAGATTCACATGCCAATCAAAATTCAAAGCACAGATTAAGGCGGACTTAGTTTCAGTTCGCCCAGTTCGCAGTGCTTCCTTCCTGCATACATCAAACATGAGAAGCGGACACAGTTTCAGTCCGCTTAGTTCGCAACATTTCCCACCTGCAGTTAGATAATGTGAAGCGGACATAGCATTAGTCCGCACAGTTCGCCACAGGTCAGCAAAAATAACATAATTTGCGGATATATGATTAAGTCCGCACAGTTTGCAACACAGTTCAATCTACAACAGCATTGTTTAAAAGCACGAACACTTATACAAATCAAACAAATTAAGTTCATGGCAACATGGACTCAACGGTCCCTAGTTTGGGTCCGCGCTTGCCTTTCAGGTCTGTCTTACACAAGTGAGCGGCTTGGTCGCTCATTTGAAGAATCTCGTTGTACAGGCGGCAGATATGATGATGGATGACGTTTATAGTCCGGTGCATGTGGGCAGCCTCGCGGTCTACCCGGCTAAGGGGCACCATTGGCTCTGCTGCCGGCCTCGGCTCCTCGTCCGCAACCTGTTGACTGCCCGCCGGTGCTGCGACCTCCAGAGCAGCACGATCTTGTAATTGCGACCTCTGCTCGGCGACCTCAGCAGCCAGCTTCCCTTTCTCTTCCCTCGCTGACGCCAAGTTTTTCCACTTGTAGAAGTGGACGTCGTCCGCGAGCCTCTTCTTCTCCCTATCGGACCTCTCCAGCGCCCTGGAGATGCTGCCGATCTGGTCTTTTAGGGCTTTCTCCCGCTCCGCGGATGCCTTCTCGCGCTCTTCCGCATTCTTTAACTCTGCTTTGACATTCTGAACTTCAGCTTGAAATTTCTTTTCTAACTCTTTGATGATGTTCAGGCTGGGCAGCTCATCCCCTGCGAATTCCTCATGCGAGACCGCGTCAACACCAGTATTCGGTGAACCCACGATCTCGCCACTCTCAACGGAGCCCGGCAGCGACTTTCTACTTGCATGAAAGAAGGTCAACTTCATCATTCAAAAACAGTCCGCGGCGGACTCAAAGAAAGGATGAAAGATCACATTTGGATATAGCCGCAGCGATTTGCCGACTATCGAAAAAGACAGGCCGCCTTGCCCGCTCCGGGTCAAAAACACTTAACCGCTTCTTCCATTCGCGATGGACCTTAGCACTTTTCTCAGCCGCAGAGCTTTTTGAAACGACGATGTCCTCAGTTTCAGTGATGATCTTGATTGGTCTCGACTTCCGCGGCAGCAAAATGTAAAGCCACTGACGCTTAAAATACTTAGGCGTCGGTTGAAGTTTACCTGACCGCAGTAGCTCCGCAGCAGTCTGTAGATCCTCAGTGCTCTTGTCTGCGGCGACCTGCATCGAGGCTGCCACCACCACAGCTACATGAGCAACAATTTGTTTCTTCTGCTCCTCTATCTTCTTCTTCAGTCTCTCCCTCTCTGCTTCCTCCGTAGCGGACAAAGAATAGAGTCAAGCATCTCGTCCGTAGTTAAACTGACCGCGGAGAAGGAATTGTCTCCCTGGATTTGGGACTCCGGTGTAACAATATCGCTGTCAGGAAATTCTTTGTCGCGCGGTCGGTGTTGTATGTCCGCATCTCCAGTCCGCTTGGAGATATTCTTCTCCTTCATCGCGTGCAGTTTCTTCTCAACCCGTTCGGCCACGGTCGACCCGTCCCCCTTCCTCTTCTTTCTTTTAGCTCTCTTCTCTGCAGAATCCGCGGCGGCCTCTCCTAAGTCGGGCTGACTCTCGCGAACATTCACAGGGTCCACGACAATCAATGCCTTTGAAGGCGCATCCTTGCCCATCTCTCCTCCTGAAGTCCGTCTATCTTCTTCCTCAAGGTTCACAATGGGCACCTGGGCATTAGGGGAAAATATTTCGGCCTCGTTTTGTTCGCCAACGGTGTCCGCCGAGTTCTCAGTCTTCTGGGAAGGAGCAGTGTCCGAAAGAGTCACCATCTTTTCGCTTCTCAGTGGTTCAGCGTCGAGAACTGCAACATCCTCGCGCACAGATATATCCACAAGGCGGACTATTTTCTCAGCAGGCCCCTGGCTATAGGAACTCTCTCCAGTGGAGCGGGCGGGATCCTTTCTCGACGACGTCTTTATTATCTTCTTAGTCTTCATTGGCGTTGTTAGCGCCATCTCGCCTTTCGCAGTGAGACTAGAGAAGAAAGCTCCAAGCCTTGCCATGTCGGATTGCAAAGTGGAGACCGCAAGTGGTGAATACCGCCCCATTTCGATTGGAATTTTCAACAGTTCCAGACCCTCCAGCGATATTTATAGCGATGGCGGCATTTACGAGGCTTGCGGACACAGCGGTTAAGGGAACATTTTCGAAGTTTTCGGGAAACTTAAAAATGTGCGGGGATTATGTTAACCCCTCAGTCCGCAGCATCCTACAAGATGGTGGGACCCCCATTCATCATCCGCGGACTCAATTATGCAGTCCACCCCGTCCGGCAGAGCAGAAGCAGTCGGCCACCAAGGGTGATCCCCCTGCGGCGGACTCATCACTCTGTTCGCCAGTCCGCCGTGCCCTTGGATCTTTAGGTTCTCTACATCGGCGGACGCAGTGTCTCGTCCGCCCAGGCCGCTGTCCTCCAGCAGGGTCGCGCCTAGCAGTAGCAGTTGGAAGCTTCAGCCCGCGAGCCCAATCCTCCCCTTCTGTGCGGACTGACATGTTCTTTCTTTTTTCTTCCCGCACCGCTGCCCGGTTCTCCCGTACCCCGGGCAGTCGGTTATTTTTGCCCTGCCCGTTTGGCCAGGCCCCCCATCCTATAAATAGGGGGGAGGTGGTGCACCCAGGGCACGCTGACTCGGACCCAGGAGCCTACTTGTTAAAGGCTGCAGACTCGAATCTTGTGCCTTGCGGACTCCTCCTTGCTCTGCTCTTGACAACCTTTTCCCTTCACTTTTAACCAAATCTTTCTTCAATCAAGGAAAAGCCCGTCGCAAGAGAGGCATTCAGGCCGTGACGGGCGAAGTCTGTTATTGCCATGGCTCACGGCCCTGCTGTTCTTCCTGCTCTCATCCACTTAGTAGATTACTACTCGCAGTCTCTCTATTACCCGGTGCTCGAACCGTTAGCTGGTGGTGCTCGACCCCCCTTTGTGTTTTCGTGCATCAACACCTGGATTCAGAGAGACCTGAACCCAGGCCCCCAGAAGAAGGGACAGTGGAGGAGTAAGATAGATGTGAAGAAAGAGTGTTGATGAAAACAACAAGTGGAATAATGGCATAATCTATGAGTTTCTTGAGTGTGAGGGTAATGAAGTCTAGAATGTTAGTAAAAATAGAAGGAAAATCAACATACATATAATCATTTGGATTAGAATATGTGGAAGGTTGATTCGCACTTGAGGATGATGGAATGGAGCAGGTTGGACAAGTGGTAAATGCATGTGGAATTGAAGATGTTGGATTGTCAGAGGGAGTGACATCAGGAATAGTGACTTCCTAAACATGTGAATGTTCTGGAGTGTGTTGTGGATATGGAGATGATAGTAGATCAAAATTTGGAGATGACAATAATGGATCTATATGAAGAGAAGTAGATTGTATGTCATCAATATGTGATGGTAAAGATGATTGAGGAGGTTGAGATGGTGTATCCTCAGAAATATGGATTGGTGAGAGTGGAGGAGATCGTGGTCGAGATGGTGTGGCGGGAGGGATGGAAGTAGAATGTGTGTCTTCAATAACATTGGATGGTTGTTGAAGTGGAGGAGAAGGTGGAGGTGGAGCAGAAACTTCTTCTGGGTTTGGAGGAGTGACTGTGTCAGTCCTTATGTCCTCAGAAGCTCTGGAGGAGGAGGCCCTGGAGGGCTTGGAGATAACCCTCTGCAATCTTCCAAAGAGGGCTGATGTGAGACTCTTTGAAGCATTAATAAATATGGTCTGGGAGACCAAAAGCTCTGGGAACTTGGCCTACAAGAAAAGCCCAAAAATTCTCCCATACATAACATCCTTCTTATTTATCTTCTTCTTGATGGAGTCAAACATGATAACTCCCCAGTTAATTCTTTTCTGATTCACAAAGGCACACATTAGTTGAAATTGGTGACAAGTTATGTGATTGTGAGCAGAGTGTTTGCCATATATATCTTTTTCAACAATATCGGCTAAAAATCTATATTCGATCGAAATATTTTTCTTAAGAAGGCGGTTAGGATTTCCTTCAGTATGACCCAACCTATCTAGCATTTCATTAAATTCACTACTAGATAATTCTATTTGTTCTTCACCATTAAAAAACTCAAAAATTTCAAATAAGATTTTTGGTGAAAGAGGAACCTGATGTCCTGAGATAGATCCAATAAGAACTAGATTTTCCTCAATCTTTGTTGTATATACCCATTCCTTAATCTCTACCACTGGAAGATTTATCCTTGTTGTCAAGAATATTTGTAGGTTCTGAACCTCAAATAGTTGTAAGATGTCCTTGAATACTTGGTCGGAAATACTGAGGATTCAAAGTCTATATCGAAACCGACATCAAACTTCATTACTGCGAGGATTGATGGAGAAATCGACATTGCTTTGCAAAAACAAGAGAACAAGTGCAGAGGGGAAATTAAAAAGCACGAGATGGAGTTCGATGAAAACCTAATTATAAGTTTTCAGAAGTTGAAAAGATGAACTCCGTCCAATGAAAAAAATAAAAGCTTGGAACTCAGTTCGACGAAAAATATCATAAAGAAATAAAAATGTCGATCGAAGTTTGAAGAGGGGGAAAACAATTTGTCGTTCTCCGTCCGACGAAAAAAATTCTGAAAGAAACTTCGTCGATCTCCGTTCAACGAAAAGTTTCTCAAAGGAAGGTTCGTCGATCTATATTCGATGAACACTCCTCGAAGAGTTCATAGTTTGTCGATCTCCGTTCGACGAAAAATGTATAGTTTCGTTGACCACAAACAAAATTCAAATTAAAGCTTCTCCATTAATCATAACTAGCTGATTTAGGAAGAACAAATGTTTCTTTTCATTTAATGGTTTGGTAAAAATGTCTGCTCTTTGTAAATCAGTAGAGATAAAGACAAGATTAATTTTATTTTTGTCCACACAATCTCTAATGAAATGATGTCTAATCTCTATATACTTTTTCCTATTATGATGCACTGGATTATGTGCAATAGAAATTAAACTGGTATTATCACAAAACGATAGTTGAATTATTTAAGTTGAAACCATAATCCATGAGATGATTTTGAATCACCAAAATCTCTGAGCAGCAACTACTTGCTGCTATATATTCAGTTTTAGCAGTTGAAATTGATATAAAAGTTTGCTTCTTGCAAAACCAAGACACAAGCATATCACCAAGGAACTGACAAGTTCCTGATGTGCTTTTCCTATCAACTCTACAACCAGCAAAGTCAGCATTTGTGAATTTAGTTAAGTCAAATTCGGATACAATAGGATACCAAAGTCCTAGATTAGGACAACCCTTTATATATCTTAAAATCTTTTTTTGTAAAATAAGGTGTGATTCTTAAGTACTTAATTGAAATCAAGCACAAATACAAGAAACAAACATAATATCAGACCTACTAACTGTAAGATACAATAAGGACCCAACAATAGCCCTATATGTTTTCTGATCAACTGAATTGCCCTGTTCATCAGAATCAACTACAGTATTGGAGGGAATGGGTGTTTTCTTAACTGAGGTATCTGACATCCTAAATCTTTTAAGTAGATATTTAACATATTTAGACTGAGATATAAATATACCATAAGAGTTTGCTTCACTTGAAGACCAAGAAAGTATGATAGTTCACCCATTCTACACATTTCAATCTTTGAATGCATCATGTCAGAAAATCTTTTTCATAGTTTAGAATCAGTAGAGTCAAATATTATATCATTTACATATATTTGGACAAGCAAAATTTCTGATTTATGGTGTCAAAAACAAAGTCTTATTTACAATGCCTCTAATGAACTTATGCTCTAAAAGAAAACTAGCTAAGGTCTCATTCCAAGCTCTTGGAGATTGCTTTAGACCATAGAGAGCTTTATGAAGCTTAAAAACATATGAAGGATGAGTTGAAGAGATAAAACCTGCTGGTTGTTAAACATATACTTCCTCTTTTAGTTCTCCATTTAAAAATGCACTTGTGAGATCCATTTGATATACCCTGAACTTCTTGAATACAGCTAATGCAAGAAATATCCTGATAGCCTCTAATCTTGCAACAGGAGCAAAATTATGGTCATAATCTAAGCCTTCTTCCTGTGGGTAACCTTGGGCTACCAGCCAAGCTTTGTTTCTCACAATTGCTCCTTGACCATTCAATTTATTCCTGAAGACCCATTTAGTTCCAATGATTGCGTAGTCTTTGGGTCATGGAACTAAATCCCAGACTCTACACCTCTCAAATTAATTGTGTTCCTCTTGAATAGCAATAATCCAGTTGGGATCATGCTCTATATCTTTTATGGATTGAGGCTCAATTTGAGAAATGAAGCAAGCATTCATCAGATCTTGGTTGAGATATGGAATGTTCTCTAAGTGTGACAAGATCAGCAGGTAGAGTTGGTTCATCAAGAGCTTGTGGAATTAATTTCTGTTATGTAATTATATTTGTTATTGTGGGTTCAACTACTTTAACAATTTCTTCTTCACTGTCTTCATCAATCTATGGAGAAGGATGCAATGTAACCTCTTGGGTAAGGTTTAAAAATCCAATTTCTCACACATATAGGGTACCTGCAAAGTGTCTTTGGTAGAAGAATCCTTCTCCTTGTAAAACATGTTAGCTTCATCAAAGGATACATGTACAGATTCTACCATTTTAAGTGTTGATTTATTAAAAACTCTATAAGCCTTGCTGACTTGGGAATATCCAAGGAAAATTCCCTCTGTAGCCTTGGATTCAAATTTCGTTAAGTGTTTCTTGTTATTATTACGAATATAACACTTGCATCCAAAGAATTTAAAATAATCTACTTTATGTTTCTTCCCTTTAAGTAATTCATAGGTGGTCTTACCCTTTAGCTTATGAATTAGACTTCTATTCAGAACATAATTTGCTGTGTTTACTGCCTCTGCACAAAAAGATAGGTGCAAGTGAGCATCTGCAAGTAATGTCCCAATAGATTCAGTCAGGGTCTATTTTTCATTTTAGTAACCCATTTTGTTGAGGTGTTCTAGGAGCAGTAAAATAGTGCCTGATACCTTCCATCTTACATAATTCTTGCATGAGAAGAGATTCAAACTTGGTGACTTGATCACTTCCGATCAATGCAACCAGAGTAGAGTACTCAATCATTATGCTCTTAAGAAAATCTGTATGAACTTTAAAGTTATCTAACTTGTTTCTCAGAAAGAACACCCAAGTGAATCTAGAGAAGTCATCAATAATAACTAGAGTGAATGACTTTCCTCCAAAGCTTTGTACAGCTATAGGGCCAAAAAGGTCTATATGTAGCAAGCACAAAAACATGGGTGAATCACTTTTATTAATGGATTTGAAACTATTTTTAGTTTGCTTGCATAATTGAGAAGCCCTGTAGAGACCCTCCTTCTTGTAAGAACCACAAGGTTGTCCCTAGATAATTTAGTAATGTTCCTAAGGTTTACATGACCTAGTCTCTTATTGAAAGATAATAGTTGCCAACCTAAATCACCTAGAGGGGGGTGAATAGGTGAGTTGTGCGTCTTTTTGCGGAATAAAAAAAATCTCAACCAAAGCACAGAACTATCTAACAAACAAGGAAACACAGACGAGTCAAGATTTATAGTGGTTCCACAACCTTGGGTACATCCACTTTCCCTCACGGATCTAGCAATATACTAGACTCGGCTACTCCACTATCTCGGATTGAAAAACAATCCTACCCTCGGAACAAGGTTCCTACAGACTCGATCCACAAACGGATCTACACTCGGAAGACAAAACTTCCTACAATGTAGGAGTTGAACACTCCTACACTCGGAGAAATCTTCTCCTACAATAATGAAATACAGCAGTACAGAAATACAAACAGTAAATTATCTGGTTCAGATCTGCAATAGAAAATCAGAAAATCCTTCTTCTAGGCGTGCGACTTTATCAGAGTATTGAAGAAGAATTTCAGCAAGATCAGATCTGGAACTTCTCGACTTTACACGATCAAAAGAGTAGATGAATCGTTGAGCGGAGATCTCGATCTGTAGAGTCTTCTTAATCTGAATCCTCAGAAAAGAAGGAACCCTAGCCGGTCGGAATTTAGCGATGGCAGCGGCGGCGAGTTTCCGGTTCTTGCAGAGAGAGAGAGAGGAGACAGAATTCTTTTGAAACGAGACGGCTGCAAAACTTAGAATAATTTTCTTCTTGAAAACTTATGGTTTGTCAGTTTGACAAGACCTTTTATAGGAGACAATAAGATTAGACTTAAATGATTAATAAAGAGAAAGACATGAGGACCAATCACGTCAGAGTTTAAGAATAAGACCATTAGGTCTGGACTTATATAATTTCTGAAAATAGTCAAAGTAAGTTACTCGAGTCAAACAGAACTACTTGAGTATATGCAGCACTACTCGAGTAGGTAGAAGGGACTACTCAAGTACATGAGAAAAAGTACTCAGGAGATAAAGAAATCATTACTCGAGTACATGGAGTCAACTACTCGAGTAAATAAGACTAAGAGGGACTCAGTTACTCGAGTAACAAAAATGACTTACTCGAGTACTTAAGTACTTACACGAGAGGTGGAGTATATTACTCGAGTTCAAGAAGTGCTACTCGAGTTTATAAAAATGAACTAATCGAGTATATCAGAAACTTACTCGAGACAAACACTTAAAAGAATTCTGGAGCAGGAAAAATTGAACTACTCGAGTATGTAACATGGACTACTCGAGACAGAATGATCTACTCGAGTATATAACATGAACTACTCGAGTAAATCACTTAGTGAAATTTTCTAGAATAGAATTCTGGATTACACGAGTAAAAGCATTTGACTACTCGAGTAGTAAATGAACTACTCGAGTTAGACTACTCGAGTATATATAATACTATGAGTTAGAATACCATTAACTCGAGATAGAAGATAGAACTACTCGAGTATATATAATACTACTCGAGTATTTTACTTAGACAAATTTCGAGTAGAGAGAATCTGGAAACTCGAGAGATAAGAGGAAATTACTCGAGTATACAAGATGAATTACTCGAGAACCATAATTGGACTACTTGAGTACATCTTAACTACTCGAGTAAGTGAATTACTACTCGAGTATAGACTCAGTAACTTACTCGAGTAAATAAGAAGGTACTCGAGTACTTTACTTGGGAAAAATCTTTCTGACAGATTTTCTTCTTTTAAGGGAAATCAACATCAAGACTTTTCTCGTAGTCCTAGAGCTTGAATATGAAGTGTATCCCAATAGAGAGGCTACACATGAATCAACACTTTGGAACACACAATGAGGGATTACATTGTATGGTCCTGTATTTGGTGACCCATTGTAGACTGACATTGGTCTACACTTCTTATTGGAATCCTGCAAACACATAACTCAAACCAAGCATCAAATACAACTGAATTCATCTTAGTTCAAGAGTGACTTCATCAAATCTGGGTTAGTGTGGATACAATACCCAACAATCTCCCCCGATTTGTAGAAGTCAGAACCATTTACACTAAGGTGAATTATAGACATAAAAAGAATGCTAAGTAATCAAGTAGTGTAAGCAAACACGGAACTATGAAAAAGATAATAAGATCAAAAACTTTGAATTATATAAATATGATTATCCAGAAATATCATAGACAACTAAAATCCATTTCCATAGCTCCTGAGTCTATTGGGCTAGCTCTGATGATGTTGCTTGTCTTGTTTCTCTTGTTGTCTTCTCTGATAGCTGTAGGGTATAGGATAAAATTTGGGTGGTCTGGGAGGAGCAGCTGGATTATTTCTTCCATATTCTCTATCATAGATTCTCCTTTTGGTCATGGAATTATCATACAACTCGCATTCATGGGAACTGTAGTGAATGTTTCTGCTTTCATGGAAGTCCAGAACTAACTTGAGAGTTTCCAGGATGAGAGACTTGGAAGTAGGAGACCAGACTTCAGCATGTTCAGGAGCTTTAGCAGGAACAAACTTGCTAGCAGAAGGACCTTCACCATATTTCCTTTTCTTCTTGTAAGTCAGTATCTCAGGAGGGGATTTGAGAAAGATATCAGCAGGATCATCTTCCCAATCTTGAGCATAAGAATCTAGAGGTGCAACAGAATCACCAGGCCTTGGAGAGAATGTGGGTTGCAGAGGAGGAGCAGGAGCATCAACAACAACTAGTGGATTTAGGTGATGAGGAATAATGTTAGGATCAGCAGCAAATTCTGGCAGAATCTGGTTGTGCATCCAAACAGCAGTATCATAAGTGTGGAATTTGACAATCTGTATCTGAGCTAGAACATCATCATGAATCTCTTTAACTTTGGCTTCCCATACTTTTTTTTGGATGGCATCAGATTGTTCTAAATATTCTTTTACCAACTTCTCCCCCTTTCTGACTTCAACATATAGCAGGGAGATGGCATCATCTTTGAAAATTCCAACTTCTTCACATATCTTCATCTTTGTTATTTCAGCCCTTTTGTCCAGTTCCATTTGATTGTTGGCAAGAGTCAGGCCTTGCTCCATAACCTGTCCAACACTGGTGATGGTGTGGTCTAAGGCTTTGTCACCAATCTGGAAGAGATGTTTGAGCTGATCAATGTTGTGCTGGATCTCAGCAAATCCTCTTGTCATCTCAGTTTTTAGAGCAGTAACTTTGTCTGTGACAGCCTTGATTCAAGTATCAAAGTATGTTTTCTGGTTTTGAAGAAAAAGTACAATCTGATTCATCAAGTCTGTGGGGGCAGGAGCTGGAGCAGCAGGGGAAGCAGAAGTTGATGGAGCAGAGGGAATGGGAGGAGCCACCCATGGAGCGATTTCAAAGAGAGTGACTGAGCTCTGAGCTCTAGTAGTGGGTATTATGGCATCCTCTTCATTCATAATCTGAGGGATAGTAAAATCCAAATTTCTGAGAGGAGCTTTAGCTGGCTCAGGTGAGGGCTCATCATAAATGAGAATTGTTCCTTGCTGTTCTTTGGGGGCTTCAGGAGATTTTGCTGCTGTCCTAGCTAGAGAATTGTCTGGAGATTGTCCAGGAGTTGGGTCCTTGTGAATTTCAGTGGATGGAGCTGGAGGAGATAGAGGAGGAGGAGGTACATCTGCAGTTAACTCTTCTGTCATCTCATTTATAGCAGCATCAACAGAAAGGAGTGCTTCTTGAACCTGTTGATCTGAGAGGAAATCTTCTGGAGTGACTGGAGGAGGAGTAGGTGGCCTGGCCTGAACAGTAGGATCAGGCTCCCCCTCAATAGGTGCACCAAAGGAGCTAGGGACCTGAGATGGAGAAGGAGATGGAGTCCTGTCCTTTGTGTCTACAACTTCAGTAATTTTGGCAGCTTGTGAGGGATTTTGCAACTTCAACTCCCATCTCTGGATGGAGGATATGGAGACCTTCTTCATGTTGTGAATGATACTTCCTTTGGAGAAACTAAAAACCTCTGGATTGGTCTCATGGAGAAGCAGAGAAATTATCCTTGTATAGTTTGGGGAATTTATACTCTCCTTAATCTTAGTCAGAATTAACAAGCCAAACTGAAATTATTTTCTACAGACTATAGCTTGCATCAATTCAAAGATATAAAGGGGTATGGCCCTAATGGTGTTGGTTTTGCATAGAAGAATCTTACCAATAACATCAACTAGGAATTTCCCTTCAGCATGTATATCAGACTTATTGATGTGTCTAGCATCAGCAGAAAGTCCACAGAATGAACAGGTTCTAGAATAGTCTTCATCACTCAGAAAATCATCTGCATCTAGAGCTGGCAGTCGGAGAAGGCGAGAGACAGAGGTTGCAGTGAGTTTAATGGTGATACCTTTGACTGAAGACTTCAAGACTGTTCCATGGTGCTTGACTTTGACATTCCTGAAAAACTCTGCAACTTCGGGGAAGAGGATACGACATGGTTCTTGGAGAACAAATGTTAAGCCAGCGGTGTTGAGCAAAATCAGAAGATTATGGAAATCAGCGGATAGGTCTGCAATCCCTACGACGACTATTTCCCAACCAACACCAATCTTAGATGAGGCGGCCATGATTCAGAAGTCATGGGGATGGCGAAACCCTAGAGAATATTGACGGGGAGATGAAAGTTGCGCGGCTCTACAACTGATGGAGGAAGGCTAAGAGGCAGCCGGGTACTCGAGAGATGGAAAAGATTTCTTGTAGATGAAATTTTCGGATTTTCTTATTTATATAACCCTAGGTTTAGGTCTAATTATTTGAAAATTAAAGCTGAAGTAATCCATAGAATAGGCGGCATAAGCCTTTTGTTTGCGCATAAGAAAATTTGAATAAGAGATGACTCGGGATATACACGAGTGAGGAGAATATCTTGAGTAGATAAGTCTGGGGTACTCGGGTAGGAATACAGAAGTACTCGAGTAGATGTATGGAAGTACTCGAGTAGGTCAATGAGTTACTCGAGTAAGTGAAGTTGACTACTCGAGTATCTCAGTTTGCTACTCGAGTTGGTCAAGTCAACTACTTGAGTATAGCATTCCACTACTTGAGTAGGTCAAGTCAAGTACTCGAGAATGTTATTATACTACTCGAGTAGGTCATATACATACTCGAGTATGTTGTTACTCACTCGAGTCAAGTACTTGAACTTTTGGAAAAATCCAACTTTTGACTAACCTCTGAGCCTTGAGCCTTCTTGAAAGTCCAGCCTCTTCTAGTCTTCCTTGTTGAGCATCCCAAGTTTTGTTTTGAAGAATGAGAACTTGGTATCGTCCACCGGCTTCGTGAAAATATCTGCAATTTTCCTATCTGTAGGGACATATTGAAGGTCTATGTCCCCATGCTCCACATGCTCCCGGATGAAATGATACCTTAGCTCTATATGCTTTGTCCGGTTGTGCAAGACTGGGTTGTTGGCTATTGCTATTGTGCTGGAGGAGTCACAAAACAGTGGAATCTTTACAAACTTCATGTTGTAGTTTTTGAACTGATTCTTTATCCAAAGTAACTGTGCACAACAACTGCCTGCAGAGATGTACTCTGACTCGGCCGTTGAGATTGTCACATAGTTTTTCTTCTTGCTACTCCAGGAGATAAGCCTTCTTCCAAAGAATTGGCAAGTCCCTGAAGTGCTTTTCCTGTCGTCTTTGCTACCTGCAAAATCTGCATCTGAAAACCTATCAGTTCGCTATCATTACTTCTTGGGTATCATAAGCCAAGATTTGGTGTACCTTTAAGGTATCTCAAAATCCGCTTCGCACCAGCATAGTGAGATTCCTTAGAGTTAACCTGAAATCTAGCACAAACACATGTTGAGAACATTATATCAGGCTACTTGAAGTAAGGTAGAGCAAGGATCCAATAATGCTTCTGTACTTGGTTTCATCAAAAGGTTTCCCTTTTTCATCCTTGTCCAGAGACATTGTTGAACCCATTAGAGTCCTCATCGAGATTGCGTTCTCCATTTCGAATTTCTTAATCAACTCTTTGGTAAACTTAGTTTGCGAGATGAAAATTCCATCTTCTGTCTGTTTTACCTGAAGCCCTAAGAAATACTTCAGCTTGCCCATACTGCTCATTTCAAACTTCCCTTGCATAAGTTTTGAACACTTCTTGCAGAGGTTGTCATCAGTAGAGCCAAAAATAATATCGTTGACATAGATTTGCACTAGCAAAATCTTGCCCTTAATTTCCCTAAGAAATAAAGTCTTGTCTATCTTTCCCCTTGTGAACTTGTTCTCAATTAGAAAACTAGACAACATCTCATACCAAGCTCGAGGAGCTTGTTTCAGACCATATAATGCTTTATGCAGTAAATAAACATAATCAGGAAAGTTAGGATCAATGAAACCTGGAGGTTGTTCCACATACACCTCTTCCTTTATGTCACCATTAAGGAAGGCAGACTTCACGTCCATCTGGTAGACAGTGAAGCCTTTAAGTGCAGCATATGCTAGGAATAACTTTATAGCCTCTAGTCTTACCACTGGAGCGTACGTCTGGTCGAAGTCGATTCCTTCTTCTTGACGATAGCCTTTGGCGACAAGTCTGGCTTTGTTCTTCACTATCGTTCCATCCTCGTCCATCTTGTTCCTGTAGACCCATTTTGTCCCAATGACGTTCTTACCTTTGATTCTTCGAACAAGCTTCCCTACTTTGCAGCGCTTGAACTGGTTCAGTTCTTCTTCCATTGCCATTATCCATGATGCATCTGAGTTTGCTTCCTCAAACTTCTTTGGTTCAACCTGCGAGAGAAAACTTAAATATGGATTCTCATTAGTTGTACCTCTGCGAGTTCTGACACCATCTCGGGGATCTCCTATGATTTGGTCCATGGGATGATCCTTTAAATGTTTGAGCTCTAGAGTCCTTGCATCTGGATTGTCTTCTATCACCGGAGTGACTTCTTCATCTTGGATGACTTCTTCATCTTGATCATCAGCCTCTCCAATAGGGGTTGGAGTGGTGATCTTGATGAACTTTTCGCCTTTGTCTTCGGACGGTTCATCCAAGCTAATTTCTTTCAGCTTTGCACTTGCATCTTCAATAGGCACACTAGAAGAGTTGTTTTGTATCAAACTCGTCTCATCAAATACAACATGTATCGATTCTTCTACCACCATGGTTTTTATATTAAAAATCCTATATGCCTTACGATGGCTACTATAACCTACAAAAATAACTTCAAAACTCTTTTCGCTAAACTTAGTAGTGTGATACTTGTCATTGTTTAGCACAAAGCATTTACAGCCAAAAATTATAAAATATGAGACTGTTGGTTTCCTGCCTTTTAGAAGTTTTTAAGGTGTCTTATCGTGGTTTTTGTTTATGAGGGCACGATTTTGCACGTGCCATGCAGTATTGACGGCTTCAGCCTAGAAATATTCCGGAAGTGAAGCATCACTCAACATGATCTTGCAGGCCTCTATGAGCATTCTATTCCTTCTCTCGGCCACTCCTTTTTGTTGAGGAGTGCGAGGAGAGGAAAACTCATGAAAGATACCTAAGCTTTCACAAAATTCTATCATGGCCCCAGAATTGAACTCTATTCCATTGTCACTTCTAATTTTGACTTTGGAGTAGTTGTACTCATTTTGGACTTATCTGACAAAATTAGTAAAGATGTCGAAGGTATCTGGCTTGTGTTTCAGAAAGAACACCCACGCAAAGTGCGAGTAATCATCAACAATTACCAACGTATAATCCTTACCTCCCAAACTTCTAATTTGCAGTGGACCAAACAAGTCCATGTGCAGTAGATGAAGACATCTATTAGAATCTTTGCCAATAACGCTTTTAAAGGTAGCCATTGTTTGCTTGCCTTTTACACAAGCATGACAAGGTCTATCTTTGACGTACCTGACATTTGGGGGATCACGAACTAAGTTCATTGAAAATAATTTGTTTATAGTTTTGGAATTAATACGTGCTAATCTCTTGTGCCATTGGTCACCAAGAGACAAACTATCTTTTGCTAAAAGGCACACTGATGTCGAAGAATCAATACAAATGAAATTCAAACAGAAAATGTCTCTGCTTTGAGTGCCGGATAGAATCGTTTACATATTATCAACAGATTTTATCAAGCACTTGTCAGCGTGAAACTCAACTATGTATCATTTATCGCAGAGTTGTCTTATGCTTATAAGGTTATGTTCTAAACTTTCAACGTAAGCCACATCTGTGAAGGATACATTACCGTTAGTAATCATACAATAGCCTCTAGTAATTCCACAATCTGAACCTCCAAAGATGACTTTCGGTCCGTTCACAACTGGAGTAAAGTTCTGAATAAGGATTCTTGTCCAAGTCATTTGCCAAGAGCATCCACTGTCCAAATACCAGATTGGCATTTTGTTGGCCTTTGGACATTCCTGCAATCACAATCAGTTATCCTTAGGAACCCAAATGCGTTTTGGTTCTTGGTCTCGGGTTAGAAAACTCCCCTATGAATATTAGCATTAGGAGTGGTCTTCCTCATATTGCCAACATGTGGGGTTGCAGCATTTCTAGGATTAAACCAACAATCAATGGCAAAGTGACCAATTCTGCCACAACACCAACAGTCAAATCTGTTGTATCTTCGCCTTAAGTTCTCCTGCTTGACCTTTTGGAATTGTGGTCTAGCAGGGGAAGCATTCTTGGAGGAAGATGCCTCATGATGATGGCAATCACATGACTTCTTCTCCTTCACAGACTTTTCTACAACAGGCTTTGTCTTTGGTGCCTTCTTGAAGGTATGCCCATGATTGAATGGGCCATAGCTCTGAAGAATAACTTCTTCATAAGGTGCCTTAAAGACACTTTCGCCAAAGTTTTTGGGTCGAGTCCATCCTTGATAACGGGACTTTGGCTCTACATAGGTAGGCCTAGCAAAGTGCCCGTAGGATGAGTCAAAATCAAACACATTTGAAGGAAATATAACCTTCTTGAACGTGGTCTGAACTTGAGGGGCTTTCCCTTTCTCTTTGGCTAAGGCCTTTTTGGCGGCCTTATTCTTCCGTTGAGCCTTATTTCTCCTAGAGGATTTACTAGGAGTTTCTTCATGGCCTAATCCAGCATACGTGGCCTTTGCTGAGAATTCAACAATGAATGGAAGAACTGTCTTGGGCTTCGAGAAACTTTCAACTAGTTTCTTTTCAGCTGTAAGTTGGGCTTCCAATTCCTTGATGATTCTCTCTTTGAGGTCAAGGTGCTCAAGAGCCTTGTTATATTCTTCATAGCATTATTGAAGTTTTCTTCGAGGGAGTCAGTCTTTGCGACTTTCTCTCTTAAGATGCTCTCTTCAGCTTTGAGAGATTTTATCTCCTTAGCCTGAGTTTTCACGACTCGGCGACATTTGTCGTAAGCCATGATTAACTCCTTATATTGTGTAATGAGTTCTGACTCATCGTTAGAAGATCTATCCACACAATCTTGTTCAAAAACTTCAGAATCAGAGAGAGGAGTGTGAGAGTTTACCTTCCCAGTGAACTGGGGCTCTTGTTCATCATCAGTCTGAGCCATGAGTCCAAAATAGGCTTCTTCTTCTTCACTCGAGTCAGATGAGTCAGAGTCACTAAGAGTCTTGCCATGTTTGGCCATCAAGCTCTTCTCTGTCCTCTTCTTGCTGTATGAGGACTTCTTTTCCTCTATTCTACCACCCTCCTTCATCTTGTGAGAGCAGTCAGCGATGACGTGTCCTAGCTTATTACAATAGTAGCAGATAATGTCAGTCGAAATATGTTTGTTCTGTTTAGTATTATACCTGTCATGGCTGCTTGAGCCTTTTTCTTTGTCGATCACCATCGCGTCGTGATCTTCTATAAGAGGCATCCTTGCCTTTCCATTGCTTCTTCTTGTTCAAGAATTTCTTGAACTACCGAGAGAGTAGTGAGAACTCTCCTTCTGATAGTTTAGAGCCTGAGGTGATTGCCTCTGAGGTTTATTCTTCACTAACTTCTGGTGCTGGACTAGGAGGAACAACCTTGGACTTCTTAGAGATGTCTGCCTTTAAAGCGACAGTCTTCTCTTTGAATGCAGACCTGTTTTTCTCTTCTTCAGCCTTCCTGGTGTTGAGTTGGAGTTCATAGGACATCAGCTTCCCTAAGAGATTCTGAGGATCTATCTCGGCCAGTTTTCCAAACTCCTTAGTCAGTGATCTCAATGTTGAAGCCAGGAAAATCCTAACATCAGAATTCGGACCAAAGCCGCCTAAGGTTACCGGCTCAGAAGCAAGATCGGACGGCTAGGGTGACCAGAAAGAATGAACAGGTCAAACAGGACCCCAGACGTTGCGGCACGAAGGACCCACCACGTACCCGGATGCTCGAAAGGAGCAGCCCCTTCTCAACCAAAAATGGTCTAACTGGGTACGAGGGAAGATAGCTGGCAAGGTCGCAAGACCGCGAGTTGCTCTAAGGAAAAGGAATCTGAAGGCTTAGCTAGTATCCTGAAGCTCGCGAGTATCCTGCTGAGGATTTCAAGTGCTCCACCTCGTACCCCTGGGGTCCAATTTATAGGCAAATGCAAGGGGAGGGGGAGGGGGTCATATTTATACCCCACCCCGGCGACTAGGCGACTTTCAGGGGAACTCGCACGGGCTGGGCGAGTATCTCGCCTTGTCTCATACCTGGCGAGTATGCGAGGGGAGCTCGCCTATACTCGCTCAGGCCTTTCGCGATCTTGAATGATGACTTTGACATCTACTTGGACTTGTTGACCTTGATTTCTGCTGACTTGGCAGTGATAGGACCCACTCTCGACGAATACGGGTTGTACACAATCCCCACTCTTTCTGAGCGACATCGGAGCTCGGAAAGAAACATCCAACACTTATTCGGCGAGCTGCGCTGCCGAGTACCTGGGTTGCTCGGCTCTTGTGACTGCCCGCCGATCTCTATAAATAGGGGGGCCTAGTTTTTTAGCCGGTTCTCCATAACTCGCCCATAATGTCGAATGCTGAGAAGATTCTTCGTGATAGTCTCGCCGCGCTGACGGGCGCTATTGGAGTCACTAAGCCGAAGCATCCGCGCGAAGAGGATGTCGCCGCCGACTTACCCCCCCCCCCCCCCCTTAAGAGGAAAAAGATAAAGAAGTCCAAGAATAAACCCGCCTCTGGTGATGATATCTCGCGGCCACCCCCTTCTCGCCCTGCGGCCCCAACCAGTATCCTCGTGCTCTCTACCAGCACGCCATAGTTGCTTAGCGACTTGGGGTCGACTACATTCCCGATGTCGTCGTCTCTGACGCGAGTCTCCTCGACTCTCTTAACATCCCTGAGTTCGCCACTCCCATGTCCTCAGAACATGCCTCCACCCCGGTGCCACAGCAGGTTGAAGTCGTCAACCTGCCAGGTTGTATTTTTTGTCGAGATAATTTTCCATTCTGACGGTTGTTTCTATTGCTTGCTAACCGGACCATGATACTTGCAGACTCTCCCTCGGGGGGTGTTTATGCAGTTCTAAACGTTGCCCCATTGAGTTCCGTACCGCTGGTCGCCCTTCCCGCCGGGAGACAAGTAAAGACCATGCACACAGTGCGGATTAATATAGGTTCCAAAAGGACGGTCGAGGCCTCGGTTCCTTCGGCAAGCAGGGAACCGTCGTAGAAGAATCCTCCGCTGAGGAAGACTCTGGCGAGCAAGGGTCTCTCGGCGGGTTCTGAATTGCCTGCGAGAAGTTCTGCCCCGCCCGACGCGAGTTCTGCACTGCCTCCGGCGAGGTCTTCTCTGCCTGAGGCGAGCTCCTCCCTACCCCCGCCGCCGCCGCTTTCCAATATCGCCACCCTCCAGTCGGTGACCGTATCCTTGTCACCTCCGCCTCCCCTGATCGCGCCTTCTCAAGTCACCACGACGCGACTTCCTCTGCCTCCTCCGCTGAAGAATCCTCCGCCACCGGCGAGTTCATCGCTCCCTCCGCCTTCTTCATCACATCTCACGGGTGTTAAGCCGGTCAAGCCGCGGCCGAGCTACTTCCCGCCAAGGAACGTGGATCTTGGACAAGGGTGGCATGGGCGAGGCAAGGCAGCCGAGCTCGCTGGTGGTACATCGTCAAGCCGACGAGATGAGCCAGCTCCCGGATCCCCTCCCCGCCGATCTAGATCTCCTCCCCGATCCGGGTCTCCTCGCAGCGGTATGTATTTCTATTGATATGCATATGGGGTCATGTATCTGCGTCTAATTCTGGAGACTTTTATTTGATGCCAGATCGGCCGGCGACTCCGGGGGCGGCCTTCATCGATGACATGGTGTTACAGGGCATGGAATACCGCCGTGCTGTCGCTCGCGCCTACCTGGAGCTGGAGAGCAAGTTTGACCAGCTGTCGATCTGCGAGCCTCATCGCCGAATATCATCGCTGGAAGTGAGGATGGCAAAGACGGAAGAGCTCAGGAGTATGCTGGAGAGATACGAATCCCGCTTCCACATGGTAAGGGAGAATGATCGTCAGCTGGCGATTAAAAATCATCACCTCCAGCTCGTCCTTGACGAGGTTGCCTGTATCCGCGTGAGTATGAGCTCTGTCGGCCGGTTGACGAGGATGGAAGAGCAGCTGCGACTCGACGATGATGCAATGATGATGGCAACCGATCACTTCCGGCGAGCGCGCGAGATGGGTTGGGTCGGGCGACATCCTCATCCCCCAGAGAGGCCTATGTCTTAGAATTTTCTTTTTACTTTTCTTTTATTTGGAACTCGCCGAGTGCGGCTTGATGAACATTTTCTGATTTTGTTATAAGCGAGCTTCGATCTCGCACCATTATTTATTTTTTACGATCTTCAATGTTTGTGTGATATCTTGTCTGGATTGTGCCGAGTTTGTTCTACGGGTTGCAATCATGCTTTATCTGTTCTGTGCGACCTAGACAATGCGTCGACTTGCTCGCTAAAAAAAGCGACTTGACTTGATACTTGCCGTAAAGATGGTATACCGCCCCCCTTGGCGCCTATAAATATAGGGGGTAAGTAGGACATAAGTACGTTGTTGCGCCTTCGACCTTCTAGCTCGCGAGTATCTTTTCTTGCTCGCGAGCTGCGATTTGTTTTACTACTCGCTATTTCTTCCTCTTCTCTTCTTTAAAACTCGTACAAGGGTTGGAGACGACGCAAGTGCTCGCCGCCAGGCTCATGCCGCCAACTTTGTGGATGCGGCTTTCAAGAAGTCGATCACCTCCGAACGCGACTTACAAAACTTTAGGGAAAGGCTCCTTCCCGAGGGATACTCGGCCAGACTCCCGAGCCGCAACGAGCGACTGAACACCTTCATCGAGGGCGCGCTGGACCTTCTCCTTTGCCACTTTGACGCCGGCCTGTGACTTCCACTATGGTCGGAGTATTGCGATATCCTCCGATACTTCGGCATAGTCCCCGCGCAAATCAACCCCAACGGCGTCGCCATCATCATGGGGTTCCTTTGCTATCTACGCGAGGAGAGGATCATGTTCGATCTCTCCGTATTCCGCAAGATATTCGCCTTCGCGTCGACTGCTGAGGGGGTGGTCTATTTTAGCAGCCATGTCTGCACCCTGGTGGGGACATCGAACAAAGTATATCGGTGGAGTGAGACGTTAGTCGTTGTCGAGGGCGACTTCGGCGACGTCTAGGGAAGGCCGCATTAGCCTGCTGATGTCGCCTTCCTTCCACCGATTTTGGAGGGTGGGCGCGAGAAACTCGTCGAAGCGTTCCGAGGTCGCCGATTTGATGTCATCTTCTGCCGACTAAACGTCAACACTCTGTTCGAGGTCCACTACAACGAAGGTAAATCTTAGCAAGGAATGTCGGTAGCATACTCATCGCAATAATCGCTTGTTTACAAGACTCGGTCTTTTGCAGAGCCGAACGAGCTCCCGGCGAGGCCGCTTCCTCCAGCCAAGGATGTCGGCACCTCTCTATTTGAGCCCAACTCGCCAGCTGATATCGGCGAGAAGAAGAAGATAAACAAGGGCAAAGGCAAAGCAAGGTCGCCAGGCCCCGCGACCAAGAAACAAAAGGTGTCCTCACCACCTCCTAACGACCAGGACTCGCCGCTCCACGCTCGGCTTCCCCCCTTCCACCATAATTTCAACTTGGGGCTTGACGCGGTGGACGCTTATGGTCGCTCGCTGGTGACTTGGGCGCCGAACGAGCATCTAGTGACGCTGAGCACCAACCTCCCCTCTTGGGCGGAGGAGGGGGAGGATAAGGGGGAGGCCTTCGCCGTCCTCCACGCGATGTATGTGCGAGGCGACGCCGAGGCCATGCTGGATCTCAATGAGGAGGAACTCGCCCAGCAAGCGTCCTGCTCGCTCTCCCGAGCTGTCGAGTTGAATCACTTTGCGGCGAGGATGATGCTGGACAGGACGAAGGCCTTGAAGATCGTCAGTAATAAGGCGATCGATCTCGGCATGGAATCCACTCGATGACGAGATTATGAGGTATGTCGCCTCTACGCGTGATTTCAATATCGCCATGTGTGCTTCCTTGGTTGACTTCGTTACTTGTCGCAGGCTGCCGAGATGGAAACCGCCAAAAAGCTCTCCGAGTATGAGGCAGAACTCGCTAAGGCTCGGGCTGATTTGGAGGCAGCCCAGATCCGCGTGGCCGAGAAGGAATCTCGCCTGGCCATTTTGGAAGCCGGCGCGAGTTCCTCTGCTCCTCAGTCGCGCCCGGAGGACGATTCTCATTATGCCATCAAGCGATCTCGCGTCCTGTGGGAGGAGAGGTCGTCCGTCCGCCGCGAGATAGCCCGTGCGGCAGGCAACATGGTCCTCGCGAGGCTGAGGATTAGTGGGAAGCTCGACGAAGGGGAGAAGGAGTTCACAGTTGACGAACTCATCCTTGAGTTACTTGCCAAGACGATCTCGCCAGATCGCCTGCCTTCGACGTCGTCGGGCTCTGACAGCAGCGACAACGGCGAGGAGGAAAGCGAGGAAAGCGGCGATGAAGAGGATGCTGACATTGGAGATGAGGAATATCGGCCTGATACTGGCGACGATGAGTCCTAGTTGCTCGCTGAAATATATACAAGTTTAAATTACCATGTTGATTTCTTACTCGTTTATCTGCTAAGTTCGCATGTCTGCTGATAATACTCGCTAGGTTCGGGGAGAAGGAGTGTTCGCGACGATTACGCGCCCACCGATATTGTCGATAATCACGTATTTGATACTCGCACGACCATAGTCGTCCTCCATAACTCGTCCTCGGTACTCGTCCGTAGCTACTCGCCATGTCATACTCGCATTTTTGCTATGCCATACTCGTATATTCATCGCTGCCTGCATGCATACTCGTCCCAATGCTGCTCGCATCATCCCTCCGGGAAGTTTGGTTTAACTCGATCTCACTCGAGGAGGTCTGTTGCCAATATGCAGGAGAAAGGCTCATGTGGGGACTTGGACTTACGGGGACCTACCACTCGAGGACTTGAGCATTGCTGGAGTAGACAGCTCTCAGGAGCCCTGCACAACTGGAGTGGTATAGGTCGACTCGGGGAGGCAAGTAGTCGGTCTGGAGGAGAGGAGCTCGTACAGAGATCCCGGACTACGACATCACTCCAGCGAGGAACTCGATCTCACTCGAGGAGGTCTGCGGCCAATATGCAGGAGAGGAGCTCGTACAGGGACTTGGACTTACTAGTACCTACCACTCGAGAACTTGAGCATTGCTGGAGTCGACAGCTCTCAAGAGTCTTACTCAACTGGAGTGGTGTAGGTCGACTCGGGGAGGCAAGTTGTCGATTTGCAGTAGAGGAGCTCGTACAGAGATCTCATACTACGGCATCACTCCAGCGAGGAACTCAATCTCACTCGAGAAGGTCTGCGACCAATATGCAGGAGAGAAGCTCGTGTAGGGACTTGGACTTACAAGGACCTACCACTCGAGGACTTGAGAGTTGCTGGAGTCGACAGCTCTCAGGAGCCTTACTCAACTAGAGTGGTGTAGGTCGACTCGGGGAGGCAAGTAGTCGGTCTGCAGGAGAGGAGCTCGTACAGAGATCTCGGACTACGGCATCACTCCAGCGAGGAACTCGATATCGCTCGAGGAGGTCTGCGGCCAATATACAGGAGAGAAGCTCGTGCAGGGACTTGGACTTACAGGGACCTACCACTCGAGGACTTGAGCATTGTTTGAGGCGACAGCACTCAGAAGCCTTACTCAATTGGAGTGTGTAGGTCGACTCGGGGAGGCAAGTAGTCGGTATGCAGGAGAGGAGCTCGTACAGAGATCTCGGATTACCGCATCACTCCAGCGAGGAACTCGATCTCGCTCGAGGAGGTCTGCGGCCAATATGCAGGAGAGAAGCTCGTGTAGGGACTTGGACTTACAGGGACCCACCACTCGAGGACTTGAGCATTGCTGGAGTCGACAGCTCTCAGGAGCCTTACTCAACTGGAGTGGTGTAGGTCGACTCGGGGAGGCAAGTAGTCGGTCTGCAGGAGAGGAGCTTGTACAGAGATCTCGGACTACGGCATCACTCCAGCGAGGAACTCGATCTCACTCGAGCAGGTCTGCGGCCAATATGCAGGAGAGGAGCTCGTGCAGGGACTTGGACTTACGGGGACATACCACTCGAGGACTTGAGCACTGCTGGAGTCGACAGCTCTCAGGAGCCTTACTCAACTGGAGTGGTCTAGGTCGACTCGGGGAGGCAAGTAGTCGGTATGTAGGAGAGGAGCTCGTATAGAGATCTCGGACTACGACATCACTCCAGCGAGGAACTCGATCTCGCTCGTGGAGGTCTGCGGCCAATATGCAGGAGAGAAGCTCGTGCAGGGACTTAGACTTACAGGGACCTACCACTCGAGGACTTGAGCATTGCTGGAGTCGACAGCTCTCAGGAGCCTTACTCAACTGGAGTGGTGTAGGTCGACTCGGGGAGGCAAGTAGTCGGTCTACAGGAGAGGAGCTCGTACAGAGATCTCAGACTACGGCATCACTCCAGCGAAGAAATTGATCTCACTCAAGGAGGTCTGCGGCCAATATGCAGGAGAGGAGGTCGTGCAGGGACTTGGACTTACGGGGACCTACCACTCGAGGACTTGAGCGTTGCTGGAGTCGACAGCTCTGAGGAGCCTTACTCAACTGGAGTGGCGTAGGTTGACTCGGGGAGCCAAGTAGTCGGTCTGCAGGAGAGGAGATCGTACAGAGATCTCGGACTACGACATCACTCCAGCGAGGAACTCGATCTCACTCGAGGAGGTCTGCGGCCAATATACAGGAGAGAAGCTCGTGCATGGACTTGGACTTACAGGGACCTACCACTCGAGGACTTGAGCATTGTTTTTCCTGCTGCTTCAAGAGTTTGAAGATGGATTAAGCGCATCTTTGAGGAAGAAGAAAAAAGAAATCGAATGACGATCTTGTCGACGTCGAGTTGGGAGGTTGGCGTCCAACCCTGTTCCTGATAGTTCCTCCAGTCGGAGGAGAGATGCAATCGGGGGTAGCTAGGCCGACATGCAAGGGGGGAGCTGATCTCGGCCGTCAATGCAGGGGTCCGGTCTTACAACGGCGCTTATATCTCGAGGCATCATCCCATCGTCCGAACTAGGCTATCCACGAGAAATAGGATGGAGGCACGTTTCCCAATCCAACCGCTGCGATCGTTCTTAGCTCTGCCAACCGGCTATGAGCACAAAAGCATGGGTGAGGGGTTATGCCTCTCCGAGGGTCCTCCTGGACGCACTCGCGACTAATATACTCCCTTGGGACTATCCTGTCTCCCTGGCTATTGGAGGAAAAGCCTGGCCAGGTTGAACCTTCCTCAAATCCGAGAGGTTGGGGTCTAGACCTGTTCCCGCTAGTTCCTCCAGTCGGAGGAGAGATGCAGTCAGGGGTAGCTAGGCTGACATACAAGGGGGGAGCCGATCTCGGCCGTCAATGCAGGGGTCCGGTCTTACAAGGACGTTTATATCCCGAGGCATCGTCCTATCGTCCGAATTGGGCTATCGAGGGGGAACAAGTTGACTGCCAGCTTCTTGGATCGATCTTGAAGTAAAACCTTGAGCTCCCAGAAAGCTTGCGATAAAAAACAAGATGGACAGAAAAAGAATAGCTGCCATTGCATATATGTAAAAGTATGTAAACAAAGTACATTATCGGCTGCTAAGGATAGAACCTTTTCAGGTCATCCCCGCTCCAAGTACCTCCCAGCTGCTCTCCAACCTGATCCTGGAGATAATAGCCTCCGGTGGCTAAGGCGTCCTGGACAATGAAGGGAGATTCCCAATTCGGATGCAGCTTGCCCACTGTTGCTCCCCTTCCTGACGCATCTACCTTCTTCACAACTAGATCTCCAGCGAGAAAATACTTTAGGCGGACATTTTTATCGAAGTGCTTCGCCATGTGCCGCTTGATCTCCTCTTGGCGGATGGAGGCCAAGTCAAGAAGCTCTTCCACGAAATCCAGTGAGAGTCTTTGGGCCTCCTCATTCTCTAAGCACCATTCTTCGCCGCCATCTACAGCTGCTATAACTCTCAGGCTCAGAACCTCGAATTCCACTGGGATGAGTGCCTCAGACCCGTGGGATAACTTGAAAGGAGTTTCCCCCGTGGCCGAGTTTGGAGTTGTTCTCAAAGCCCAGAGAACCGAGGGGAGTTTCTCTGTCCAATTGCCCTTCAAGTTGGTGACTTAAAACATAAAAAGGTTGATGATCAACTTGTTGGCTGCTTCCACCTGTCCGTTGCTGCGAGGATGATGCACAGAGGCGAATTGAATATCCGTCCCTAGTTGCTTGCAGAAATTCTCTAACTCCAAACTGGCGAACTACGGCCCGTTGTCTGTGATGATGGCCAGAGGAATCCTGAACCTGCATGCAATTTCCCACCAAATGAAATTCTTTACGATCTGCGACGTGGTCTTGGCTAAGGGTTTTGCCTCGATCCACTTGGAGAAGTAGTCGATCATAACAGGCACAAACTTCCTCTGCCCGCTGGCCTGAGGGTAAGGGCTGATCAAGTCCATTCCCCAGATGGCGAAGGGCCATGGAGCAGTGATCGAGCGAAGGTGTTGAGCTGGCTGTAGTTGAAGAGGCGTGAAGAGCTCGCAATGGAGGCACTTTTTGGAGAAGGTCTTTGCATCCTTCCTAATGGTGGGCCAGAAGTACCCTTGCCTTAGAATCCTTTGCTCAAGGGTCCTAGTTCCCGAGTGACTGCCGCACTCTCCTGAGTGAATCTCTTCCAGGACACGAGGTATTTCAATCTCTGACAGGCATCGAGCCAGAGGACCTGAGATGGTTTTGCGGTAGAGTTCCCCTTCTTGAAGCAAATAATAGGCGGCTTTGTAGCGAAACTTCCTCTTCTCTCCTTCGTTGGCAGGTATCTCACCCGTTGTTAGGAAAGAAACAAACGGATCCCACCAAGATGCCCTCTGCTCGATTTCCATCATCTCCCCTTCCTCGATCGACGGTCGGAAAAGCTTAGTCACGAACCCCCCCCCCCCCCCCCCCCCCCCCCCGCTCCCGGGGACCGTACTTGGCAAGATAGTCGGCTTCTGAATTCTCCTCTCGGGGCACGTGCTCGACGAAGAAATATTGAAATCCCCCGATCAGACCTCTCACTTTGATCAAGTACCGCTGCAAAATCGGGTCATTCACCTCGAACTCGCCTTTGATCTAGGAAGCAACTACCATCGAGTCGTTGAAGGCCCTGATATATTTAATCCCCAACTTCTTGGCGAGACGCAAGCCAGCCACCATGGCTTCGAACTCCGCCTGATTGTTGGTAACTGGAAAGTGGATCTCAAATGCCTGCTCGATCCTGGTTCCCTGAGGGCTGACGAGCACGACTCCGGCTCCTACGGAGTATCTGCCCGAAGCCCCATCCAGAAACACCTTCCAGGATACTGTGCTAGAAGAACCTTCCTCTAATTCCACTTCGGCCGAGAAGTCGGCAAGGAAATCTGCCACCGCCTGCGCCTTTATTGCTACCCTTGGAGAGTAAGAAATATCGAACTCGCTAAGCTCCACTGCCCACTTCGCCAGCCTGCCAGAGTGCTCCACTCCATCCAGGATACTCCTTAGAGGATGATCGGAGACGACCCTAATGGAGTGAGCTTGAAAATACGGATGGAGCCTTCGAGCCGACACCACCAAAGCGAACACCAGCTTTTCCAAAATAGGGTACCTCGTCTCCGCCTGTCGTATCACTCTACTAACATAGTATATAGGAAGCTGCCTCTTGCCTTCCTCCCGAACCAGCACTGAACTGACCGATTCCGCCCCGACTCCTATGTAGAGGAAGAGATCTTCATTACCCCGCGGCCCTTGGAGGAGAGGAGCTTGGGTTAGCTATTGCTTGAGCTTTCCGAAAGCCTCCTCGCACTCCACCGTCCACTCGAACTTCTGATTTCCCCGAAGGGTCTTGAAGAACGGAGAGCACTTCTCCCCTGCCTTGGACAGAAAACGGCTGAGGCCTGCCAGCCTTCCCGTCAGCCTTTGGACTTTCTTAGGATCCCGCGGCGACGCCATCTCCAGAATGGCCTTCACCTTATCTGGATTAGGTTCCACCCCCCTGGGAGTAAGGAGGTGACCTAGAAACTTCCCTCTTCCCGCACCAAAGACGCACTTGGATGGATTGAGTCGCATCTTGTACTTCCTAAGGGTGGCAAAAGTCTCCACCAGATCCGTTATGTGCTCTGCGATGCTCTTGCTCTTGACGAGGAGGTCATCCACATAAACCTCCAAGTTCCGCCCCTTCTGCCCTTTGAAGATCTGATCCATCATCCTCTGGTAAGTGGCGCCAGCATTCTTGAGCCCGAAGGGCATCATCTTGTAGCTATAGTAGCCATCGCTGGTTATGAAAGAGACATCCTGACAGTCGGGGGGATGCATTCGGAACTGGTAGTATACTGAAAAGGCATCAAGAAAACTCATCACAGGAAACCCGACGGCGGAATCAACTAGCGCGTTGATTTGAGGCAAGGGGTAGCAATCCTTCGGGCAAGCTTTATTCAACATTGAAAATCAATACATAAACGTCAGCCTCCTCCATGCTTTTTCACCATTACAACATTGGAGACCCAGCCTGGATACTGGATCTCCGAGACAAACCCTGCCTTCAGCAGCTTCTCCATCTCTTCCCTGATCGGCTCAGCTAATATGGCGGTGCTCTTCCTCTGCTTTTGTCGAACTGGGGCCGCCGCGGGATCCAGGTTGAGGAGATGAAAAGCAACATCGGCGTCCACCCCTGGCATCTCGGCGGTGCTCCACACAAAGACATCAACGTTGTCCTGCAGGCAACTGGCCATCTCCACCTTCCCCCCAAGCGATAAGGATCCTCCCACCTTCAGCAGTCCCGGTTCTCCCCTTCGAGAGATCACTTCTATCTCCTCCACCTCCTCAGAAGCACTCAACCCTTTCTCCTTCTCCAGCAACTCCTCCAGCTTCTCCATATCACCAATCCAGCTGATGGTGCTGACGACATTCAAGTAGCACTCCCTGGAAGCCTTGGGATCTCCTCTGATCCTGATCTTCACATCTCCGCGGCAGTACTTTAGGCACTGGTGATAAGATGATGGAACGGCCCTGAAGTAGTTGATAAGAGGCAGCCCAAAGATGGCATTGTACCCACTCGGTGCGTCGATGATGATAAAGCGGCATCGGATCGACGTCCCCCCGAGTGTAACCAGTAGTTCCACTGCTCCCTCCACCACTTTCTTCTCTCCTGAGAATCCAAAGAGCTGTCCATCTACATCTTGGACTCTGGACGCTTCCACCTGAAGCCCGACGAAGGTTCTTTTGAAGATGACATTCACCGAACGCCCGTTATCCGCCAGGATTCGGTCGACGGTGAAGTCCTCGATGGCAGCTTGGATCACCAGGGCGTCATGGAAGGGGTTCTAATTCCCCAACATATCTTCCTCCGAAAAGGTGATCTCCTACAACGGCGGCAGGTTTTGTGACGTCGAAGCGACGTTCCTCCGATAGATCTGGTGGAGACTCCCCTTGCGGGAAGCTCCAAGCCCGGCCCCTCCATTGATCACGCCTACATGCCCACCTCCTGGGCCATGTAACACTTCACCGCGAGTCCCAAGGTCAACTCGGTCTTCATTCCTTCTTCTTGCCGGAGCTTGAAATGCCACCTGCCCTACCGGGGCCTCCTGCCTCTGTTGCTCTCTTTCCGCTGCTCCTGCCTCCAGCCTCCTCCTTGCTTCCCAAAACTCGGGGCAAGACAAGGTCCCGTGCCCCTCTTCTTGATGAATATCGCAGTAAATGGGAATCGCCGCCTCCTGGCGCATCGCTTGCTGCTCCCTCCGACGCCGTTTGTTGTCTTGGCGAGTGATGGTCATTGTCTCCCTTCTTCCTCCTCCTCGACCTCCCTCCTGCTGATTTCCATTCCTCCTATCCTCCTGATACTGTTGTCTTACTGGTCTCCATTGGGGGTGATTTCCTGGATACTGGAATCGCCTTTCCTCCCTTCCTCCTTCCAGAGCTTCCGCCAACCTTCTCTCTTCCTGCCTTCGAGCCCTCTCCTGTCTCCTCTCTTCAACCCTCATGGTTTCTTCTTTCTTCCTTCTCTCTTCTCTCCTTGGCTCTTCCTTCTTCCTTTCCTCTTTCCTTTCCTCCTTCCTTTCTGGCATCCTCCTTGACTTTGACCCCGAAGGTCTCGTTCCCCTTCTCTCCGTCGCTATCTCCCCATCCAGCCTTGCTAAGAAATCTTTATTCTTCACCTCCCCTCGAACAAAACTGTTCGTATTCTCTATCATTTCCTAAAAAGATCATTGGGGATTGGACCCCATATCCAAGCTGAAGAGTCCCTGCTTCAACCCAAACTTGAGAGCCACCATCAAACTAAAACTGTCCACCTCCTCCACTTCCAGAATCTCTTCTTGAAAACAGTCGATTTAGCGTCCCAAACTCTCGTGTTACCCTTGAATGATTTTGAAGAGGGTTGCCACTTCCTTCTTCCTCTTCTTCGAAGTCGCGAACCTTACCATAAGGCTCCGATGCAAATCTGAGAAGTAGTACACAGACCCGGCAGGTAGTTGATGGAACTAGTCTCGAGCATTCCCCTAGAGGGTGATGGAGAAGAACCTGCACTTGAAGGCATCAGACATGTTACGAATGGAGACGACATCCTCAATCCACTGAAGGTGTCTGATAGGATCATCTTTGCCGGAGTAGTAAGTAAGAATGGGTTCCCTGAACCCTTCTGGAGCTGGAGCGGCGAGGATCTCGTCATAGAAGGGGCTACTCCCTCCCTGGCGGTGACGAGTTTCATCCTCGCTGGAGACGTCATACTCGTTGTATTGGCGAGTATCTCAGAACCTCGCCGGCGACATTGGATCCCGAAAACGGACCCCCTGACTGCTCGCCGGATAAATCCGCGACTGCATTGGTCGCTCTTACCTTGTCCAAGAGGCTCCTTTCCAGCTCACCTCGACGGCGTTTCCTCTTCCAGCGGCGTCAGGCGACGAGGGGAAGTCGCTGTGACCTCTAGGCGCTCAGCGAGATCGGTGAGAATGGTTTGCTCGATCTTCCTTGCGAACTCTTCAAACGCGGCCACTGTTACAAACTCGCCACCTCGCGCGGCGTCTCCTCATATCGTCGAGTTGCCGACCAACTCTCCCTGCTCGCCACCTATGGCCATCTCCCTTAACTTCCAAACTTTCCTCCTTGGCTGCGATCCACGCTCACCACACCAAGTGTTGAAGCCAGGAAAATCCTAACCTCAGAATTCAGACCAAAGCCGCCTAAGGTTACCGGCTCAGAAGCAAGATCAGATGGCTAGGGTGACCAGAAATAATGAACAGGTCAAACAGGTCCCCAGACGTTGCGGCAGGAAGGACCCACCACGTACCCGGATGCTCAAAAGGAGCAGCCCCTTCTCAACCAAAAATGGTCGAACTGGGTACGAGGGAAGCTAGCTGGAAAGGCCGCAAGACCGAGAGTTCCTCTAAGGAAAAGGAATCCGAAGGCTTAGCTAGTATCCTGAAGCTCGCGAGTATCCTGCTGAGGATTTCAAGTGCTCCACCTCGTACCGCTGGGATCCTATTTATAGGCAAATGCAAGAGGAGGGAGAGGGGGTCATATTTATACCCCACCCCGGCGACTAGGCGACTTCCAGGGGAACTCGCACGGGCTGGGCGAGTATCTCGCCTAGTCGCCTAACTGGCGATTATGCGAGGGGAGCTCGCCTATACTCGCTCAGGCCTTCCGCGATCTTGAATGTTGACTTTGACACCTGCTTGGACTTGTTTACCTTGACTTCTACTTACTTGGCAGTGGTAGGACCCACTCTCGACGAATACGGGTTGTACACTCAAGAACTTATCATTTAACTCTCCATTAGTGAAGACTCTGACGTATATCCTTAGCCCATTCACTATCTTGAAGAATTTCTCAAACGTGTAAGCAATGGTTTCTTTGTATCCTTGTCGGAAGGCCTCATATTTCTGATTAAGTATTGATCTTCTATCATCCCTCACTTCCTCGGTACCTTCCATCAAGGTAACTAATGACTGCCATATCTCCTTTGCAGACTGGTAGTGAATCAGATTTTGCAGCATTGAATCATCGACTGCACTTGCTATGATATTTTTCGCCTTTTTGTCCAATGAGACAAGTGCAATCTCATCCTTGTTTAGATCCATAAGTTTCTTGGGGACTTTCTTAGTAGGATCTATAGTGGAGACGGTCATGAGAATATAAGGACCTTCTTCAACTATCATGAAGATCCTTGGATCCACAGCTTCCATGAAGAACTTGATTCTTTCTTTCCACATAGGGAAATTATTTTTGTTGCACAAAGGAAGCTTGGAAAAATCTTTAGCCTTGTCCATTTGGTAGATCTCAAATGATAACTATTTAAGGATCTGATCAAGGTGTTAACCTTTTAACGATCAACTTGGCTCTGATACCAATTGAAAGATAATAGTTGCCAACCTAAATCACCTAGAGGGGGGTGAATAGGTGAGTTGTGCGTCTTTTTGCGGAATAAAAAAAATCTCAACCAAAGCATAGAACTATCTACCAAACAAGAAAACACAGACGAGGTAAGATTTGTTGAAATTTGTGAAGTAGAAGTGGTTGACGGGACAGGCAGGGCGGCCTGGGCGGACAGCTTTGGTGGACTAGGTGGACTGGGCGGACTGTGATGTGCGGCCTGGTGGAAGGTCTAGTGGAAAGCCGGCTGTCTTCTGAGCGAGTTGGTTGCATGAAGTCCGCGGACTATGCGGCCTGTTATCTGCGGATAGTGCATTTGCTGATTGGTTTTGCCAAGGAGCGGCCTGAGCGGATGGAGGCTTGCGGACTGGTGCATTGCTCAGTGGCTGTGGTGCAAGCTTGTGCTGACAGGTGGTTTAGCTCATGTTCGCGGGAAGCTTGCGGACTGGCGTGTCTGCGGTTTGGGCTGTTGCAGACTGGCCTTATAGCTTGGCTGAGGCCTTGTCGATCTCTGGTGGCACCACAGGTGCTTTACTGTGGAGGTCATTGGCGGACTGGTTTTGGAGTTCGGGAGATGGCTGCTGCCATGGGGCAGGAGTGTGAGGAACCTGCGGACTGCTGGCGGTCAGTGCTTTAGTGTTTGGCGGACAGGTGTTTGCGTCCGCCATGCTTGCATTGGCCTTTGATGGCTTTTGGACTTGGTCACACTCTGTGCCAAGACCATGGTGTTCGCCGTATCCGCCAAGTTTGCTGTGACCCGGCGGACTGTTGCTATCTGCCTTTGGTCGTGGACTTGTGGCGGATTGAGGCTTGAGTCTTGCGGACTGCCTCGGGTTGGTGCGGACAACCATTTAAGGGGGTTGCTGTCCTGTAGTGGTCGGAAGCTTTGCGGGCTGATGCCTTGTCCGCATAGCTTGGGCAGACTGGAGAGGGTTCGCCAATGTTGCCTTGCTCCTGGCAGTTTTACTTGGTATCCGGCTAAGTCCATGCAGACTCGGCGGACGGTGTTTTGCTATCGTGCGGGCTGGGGCGGTGTCTCTATCTCTAGGGCGGTGACCACACTCCTCACCTCACATATAAATAGGACCCCCCTGGCAGGTCTACAGTAACTTGAGTGAGCAGTAAGTTGGGTTGGGCAAGGAGCTGCGGTCTCAGTTTGTCTGTCCGCGCGGATTGTTTCAGTGCTGACGTTTGCTGTGTGCAGGTCGTGCGGATAACTTCAAGGAGCCAAGAGTTTGGCTTTGACTTCGGTCAAGTACTTGGAAGTGTGCGGTCTCTGCGGACTCAGCCGGAGGTCACTCTGCGGCTTGTCAGTTCTGTTTCATCTTTGCCAGCTTCAATAACCTGTCCGCCGGCTTCAGGCGGGTAGGGGGTGTTCCTCAGTTCAGCTTCATCAGGAGACGAATAACGGTGTGTCCGCACGGCCTCGCGGCTTCGACGGACTCTGTGGCTATTCGGCGGATTGCAGTTAAGTTCGGGCGATCTCAGCGGACTCGGCGACCTCGGCGACCTCGGCAGTCTCAGCGGACTCCGGTGCTGTCCGCCCGGCTTGTTTTTTGGTGCTTTCTGTTTACAGCTGTTATACTAGCGAAATCATGTCTCGCTATGTATGCCTCGTGGTGTAAAGAAGTGAATGAATAAAAAACCTGCTTGTGCATCTATTGTTTGTTGGGATTAACCTTTGTTCCTCGGTTTTCCGCTGGTTCAACGTGAGAACTGCGTAGTTCCGTAGATATTAATTTGGCGTTTGGGCTATCTTGCTGACCACGTTGAGAAAATTTAACATGGTATCAGAGGGAGGTTCAGTTGCATGAGCGGAAGTCAGCCAGTGTTGTTACTCAGTGATTGAGTGGTGATCAACCTGTGTTGTTGCTCGGAGCTTCTGAAAGGTTGCCAACATGTGTTGCAATGGAAGGGAGTTTTGCAAGAGGTCTGGGTATAGAAGTCTTGACGCCGACTAACTTCAAGAAGTGAAAGTCGAGCATGAAGAGTTATCTTCTTGGCGAGGAGCTGTGGGAAGTCGTCGGTGGTGACGACAGGTAGGAAGTCACTGCTGCTTTCAGTACTGCTAAGCAGGTTAGGCTCTGGAGAAGAACAAATGCTAAGGCGGAGTTCATTCTGAAGAGAGCCGTGTCTCCGGAACTGTTTGATCACATCGTTGGATGTGAGTCGGCTGCTGATATTTGGACAACCATTGATGAGTTGTTCAATAGGAAGAATGTGGCGCGGCTTCAGTTCCTGGAGAATGAGTTGGCCAAGGAAACTCAGGGAGACCTTTCCATCTCTAAGTACTTCTTAAAGATGAAGAGCTTGTGTGCTGAACTGTCAGCACTGGATCCTGATGAGCCTATCTCTGAGGCAGAGATGAAAAGGCACATTATCCGCGGCTTGCGGAAGGAGTATGTAGCCTTTGTTACATCTGTTCAAGGGTGGGCTACTCAGCCGTCTTTGCTGGAGCTGGAGAATCTGCTTGCATCGCAGGAGAGCTTGGCAAGGCAGATGGCTGGAGTGAACCTGAATCAAGAAGGCAGCGAAGCTCTCTTCTCAGGCAAGAAGAAAGGATGGGAAGGGAAGAAGAAGAAGAAGGTGCAGGTCGTTGGTGAGAAGGAGACTTCAACTTCATATCCGCCGGAGAGGAGCAATGCTCCTAAGGACTGGAAGAAGAACTTGAAGTGCTAGCAGTGTTATCAGCGAGGGCACTTCAAGCGGGACTGCAAGGTCAAACTGCAGCCTGGGCATGCTGCGAGAAAGGAGGAAGCTTGCTCGAGAAGTGAAGAAGCAGAATGGGCGGAGCTTTTATGACGGGCACTTGTGTCCGGGCCTTGTCTGCTGAGGACTTCAACAGCGAGTGGATCGTGGACTCTGGGTGTGGTCATCACCTCACTGGAGACAAATCGAAGTTCACCTCCATGCAGGCTTACTCAGGTAATGAAACTATTATCACTGCTGATAATACTGTTTATGCAGTAGAGAAAGAGGGGGTCGTGTCGTTGGGTGGTGATTAGGGGCCACACACATTAAGGAGTGTGTATCACGTGCCGGGTATGAAGAAAAACCTCTTCTCGGTGACCAATGCGGTGGACGCTGGTTATCACGTTCTATTTGGGCCAACAGACGTGAGGTTCCTTCGCAACCTATCAGCGGTGAAGGCTGATGTTGCTCATGTAGGGAGGAGGGTGAAGAACTTGTTTGTTCTTGCAACCAATTCTTATGTTGATAAGATAAGGGCCAATGATAGCGCTGCTATCTGGCATGAGAGGCTGGGGTATGTTGGCATGGACAAGCTAAAGGCGATGGCTAGTAGAATTTTGGTGAGGGGGTTGCCTAAGTTGTCCTCCTTTGGTGACAGGCATGTTTGCGCGGGCTGTCAATACGGTAAGGAACATCGCCTTCCATTTGATAAATCACAAACAAGGAGCAAGAAAACATTGGAGTGTATTCATGGCGACCTGATTGGACCGACGGTTACTGCCAGCCTTGGTGGAAGCAGATACATGCTTGTCTTGGTTGATGAATACTCAAGGTATACTTGGGTGTACTTCTTAAAGGAGAAGTCAGAAGCCTTCTGTTTGTTTGTGGAGTTTAAGGAGTTGGTAGAAGGCCGGCTTGGCTTGCGGATTAAGAAGCTTAGAACTGATAACGGGGGTGAATTTGTTTCCTCCGAGTTTTCTAACTTCTGCAGGAAGCACGGGATCCAATGGGAGCTTACTTGTGCTCACACTCCACAACAAAATGGGGTAGCGGAGCGGAAGATCCGTCATATGATGGAGACCTGCAAGTGCTGGCTTCATGCGAAAGATATCCCAAGGTCCTTTTGGGTGGAGGGGATGTCTTGTGCTGCTTACATCATCAACCGGATGCCACTCAGCCCTATCAACATGAAGACTCCTATTGAGCTGTTGCTGAAGGAGAAGCCGAGTGTGGGACACCTTCGGGTGTTCTATTCAACTTGCTACGTGCATGTCCCGGATGCTTCACGGACTAAGCTGGATGCGAAGGCAAGGAAACTTATCTTTATTAGCTACGATGAGCGGAAGAAGGGATGGAAATGCATGGACCCTGTGACGAAGAAATTCGTGGTATCAGGAGACGTTGTCTTTGACGAGCTGACGTCATATGGAGGTGGCTCGGTTGAGCTAACCGGAAGTAGCAAGGTTGATGAAGCACTGGTGGCGGCTGCTGAAGGCTTGGAAGAGGAGCTTGTTGTTTCACCAGCAGCTCCTGTTGCTTCTAACTCCGAGGCTGAGCCTTCTGGCTCAGGAAGCAGGGGGAGCACTGCTCAATGCTTTCCCCAGGTAGTAGTTGAGCCCGAAGAAGCAACGGAAGCAGTGAGCAAGGAGCCGATTCTTCGGAGATCGAAGAGGGTGGTTAAGCCACCGGCTCGGTACTGTGATGGGAATGCAGTGAGCTTTGTCTCCTGCTTCTTTGCAGGTCCTCTGGATGAGCGAGAGCCTGCAAGCTTCAACGAGTGTCACAACCCGCATTTTCTCAACGATAAAATCGTATCAGAGCTAGAGAAAACGCGTGTCGTGATGCCACATCGTGCAGGGGATAACTGCACACGCTCAGGCAAAACTCCACACCTTAGATTTTAAGGAAAAACGTTGATTAATTATGAAAGGAAAGCAGTTATGTTGATTGGCCGTATCCCTCGGCACGGTGGATCAACTAGTCCACAATTAAAAGTATAAGTATACGCAGCAGAAAATAGTTTGGTTCAATTAAGTTGACACCCTAGTGAGCATAAGTGTCCCCGAGGGACAACTCATGGTAAGCACGACTCTAAAGTGAATATAATAGATATAAAAAAGGTAGTCTTTTTACGCTAAGGAAATATAGTGACTTTGTTTTATAATTATGCTATGCATGATATACATATAATAATGCTTTTAGGGTTTAAAATATCTAACATGCAACCTAGCAAAAATCCTTCTCAGAAGCAAGTAAACAACCACTAAAAGGCAAAAACAGCAGTTTAAGTTCATACCCAGCATCGCAAGAAGCGACCAGTGGGCGCCAACAACCTGACACGAACCCACTGGTGAGTATGTATGTCTATACAAAAAAGTAAAGAACTACCTCACAGAATCGGGATCAGCTGTCTCAGCTACCCAAGAGGCCGCAAACCAGCCCCTCCAAAAGAACTAGCCGCTGAACTGGCTACAACCTGGACCTGAGGCATTCAAGAAAAGAACACCTCAGCAAGGAAATAATCAAAAGTGTAAATAAAGCATTAGAGTTAAGAGCAAAAAGAACGGTTTACCAACCCGACAACAAGCTGCTATAAGCAAAAGAAAGAGCATGACAGTAAGAAAAGAGCACTGTCTAAAGCACAGCAAAGCACACCAAGTGCGAGCAATAAAAGCAACAAGATCAACAAAAGAGTCTAACATTTCTAATACAAGGGTAAGTGGCAGTGGTCAAAAACATGGATCTGAATACATAACCAAAATCAGATCCAACAAAAAGGGCTAAGGGGTCGCCAGTGGCAGCTTTAGGGTCCCACACACCAACCCAAACCAGGGCAAACAGGCGGTGGCCACAGCTCTCCACGTCAAAATCCACCCCTCGAGAGGCCACTAAAACTCCACCACCTGCCACAACCCAAGAGTCGGCAAGCAAAAATTTGCCGAACACCCAATACCACCCCCTAAAGGAAGGGAAAAGTCACACTAACAATCCTAAGGTACACATGAACTCAGGACAGAAATGTCGAGCCCACTCGACGCAGCGTGGAGTAAACTCCACTCACCTGACGCCTAAAAATACTTAGCCGCAAGTCCTACGCTGGGTGACGGCGTTGAGTGAGCTCTGCTCACTCGACGCTGTCAGCGCTTTCCACTTAGGGTATACGTAAGTCTTGCTAAAATCGCAGCTTAAGCCATCTCATGCGCGAAAAACAGAGAGTTGGAGATTTAATCCCAACCCACCATTCCGTCCTAACTACACGGAGCTACCGTAACTAACCCTAAACTGTAACTAACAACCACCTGACCCTAACTCTAGCTACCCACTGGACACTAAACCTCCGACAAAAGAGAACATTGATTAAAATTCCAGAAAAAAGAAATGAAGAATCAGCACTTGATTAAAAGCTTGATGTAATAACTTAACCTGCTGCCCTAGGGAGGAAAAAGGACAAAGAGAACAGAGCTTTGCAGAAGAAATAAAAAAGATCATGGGTTAGAAAATAAATTTGGCAAGGGCAAGGGGCCACTTGCCTCTACCTCTTCGGAGAAACAAACAACAGCCGCACCACGGCTTGGCTCCGGCGGCAAGATCGGCCACCTAGAAGACCAAAGCTGAAACTTGAGGGAAGAAAGAAATCAGATATTTAGAAATTCCTGGAATCGAACCCTAAATCAAGAAAAACTTACATGGAAGGGAAGATCTAGCCAAGAGCAAACCGAATCCGCTATCACACGAGAAAAACACGGGCTCTAACCTTCCCGAAATCGCCGGCCAAAACAACCACCGCCTCCTCTCAAAACCCTTCCGCTGGAAGCTCTCCAGACTCGGGAACGATGAAAAATGAGGAGGAAAAACAGTTCACGGCAATAAAAGACGATTTCAGGAAAAAAGTACGGAACACGCCCAAGACACGCCCGTGACACGGCCCGACACGCCCGTGTCACGCGGCGTGTACTCACACACTCGACGAACGTCGATCTCTACTCGACGAAAACACGGGACACGCCCCCCAGACACGCCCGTGACACGGCCCGACACGCCCGTGTCACGGGGCGTGTACTCACGCACCTACCCACTCGACGAAAGTCGATCTCCGCTCGACGAAGCAAGGGACACGCCCTGTGACACGCCCGTGTCACAGGCCGTGTACCAACTCGAACACCGCCCGACGATCGTGGAGCGCCGATCGTCGAACAGAGAGACACGCCCCAATGTCAGGCCCGTGTTCGACACGACACGCCCGTGACAGGGCCGTGTTCTCACTAAACACCGCCTGACGACCATCGAGCGCAGCTCGACGAACCGAAGGGGGACACGCCCGTGACACGCCCGTGTCACGGCCGTGTTCCTACAAAAAACCCCGTCGACCAAAAATTCGTCGACCGGAGGAACGGGAGCTCTGCCCGAGCACGACACGCCCTGGGTCACGGGCGTGACCCAGGCCGTGTCACCCAAACTTACACAGAAAAGAAACCTGCTAACACCTAGCAAACAAGAGACAAGGCACCAGCCTACAAGCTCAGCCACAACAGACCACGCACAGCATAGCAAACATTACAAACATGCAGTTAACAAAACAACGCCGAAACGACGCGAAGGCAAACGATCTCGGATTTCGACCAAAACTCGCACCGTAGCTAAACAACCAAGCCACGAAAACAACAGCGAGGTCGAAAACAACATCCAACGATCGAACACTCGGGATAACACCTCCCGAAGCCAAAACGCAAGCATTTCCCTAAGAGGCCCAACCGAGTCACCAAAACAGACTCCGGCTAGCTGGGGAAACTTGCCAACTGGCTACAACCTGGCTATACAAGGAACCTACAGAGCTAGGACCGCGCTCTACAACGGCGAAGGGCCGGAAATGCGTCATCGTAATGCCAATCCAAAATCAAACAAAACACAGAAAAACCGGGGGCGTTACAACGAGGCCACTGGAGTGAAGGAGTGGGAAGATGCCATGAAAGAAGAGATTGATGCTCTAAAGAAGAATGAAACCTGGGACCTTGTGCCCAAGGTTGATGGCATTACTCCGGTTACTTGCAAGTGGGTGTATAAGTTAATGAAGAAGGCTGATGGGAGCATTGATCGATTCAAGGCTCGCCTGGTCGCTAGAGGATTCTCACAGCAGTATGGAGAAGACTATGAGGAGACATTCAGTCCAGTTGCGAAGATGACTTCTGTAAGAGTGGTGATCGCCTTGGCTGCTAGCAAGGGATGGAGGTTGTGGCAACTCGATGTGAAGAATGCCTTTCTTTACGGAGAGATTGACATGGACATCTTCATGGATCAGCCGCTTGGTTTTATCTCTGAAAAGCATCCGGACTATGTCTGTAAACTCAGGAAGGCTCTCTATGGGTTGAAGCAAGATCCTAGAGCGTGGTATGGGAAGATTGCAGAGTACTTGCAATTCTGTGGATACCTTACTTCCAACTCGGATTCAAGCTTATTCGTCAAGAAGAAGGGAGAGTTACAAGTCTTGGTCCTGCTGTATGTGGATGACATGATCATCACAGGGAATTCAGATGGGGAAGTAGCAAGGCTCAGGGCTAAGCTTGCTATATGCTTCGAGATGAAAGACTTGGGAGAGTTGCATCACTTTCTCGGTCTTGAAGTGGAGAGGAAGGAGTGCGGGGTTCTCATTTGCCAGAAAGGATATGCTGATCGCATTGTGAAGCGGTTCGGCATGGGCAAAGGGAAGAAGTGCTCTACTCCACTGGAACCTGGGCTGAAGCTTCGACGAGATGAGGGAAGGGTTCTTCATGATCCCTTGGTGTTCAGAGCTCTTGTTGGGAGCTTGATTTACCTGACGATTACAAGGCCAGACATTGCTTATGCTGTTGGCCGAGTAAGTCGGTATATGGCTGAACCAAGGCAATCTCATCTAGTGGCGGCGAAGGGTATTCTGAAGTATGTTAAGGCTTCTTCAGACATGGGACTCCTCTATAGAAGGGACTCGGAGTTTGTGTTGTTCGGGTACACGAATGCTTACTATGGCGGTGATTCAGATGATCGGAGGTCTACATCAGGTTATGTGTTCACTTGCGGTTCAGCTAGCATCTCATGGTGTAGCAAGAAGCAGGACTCGGTGTCGGTTTCAACCACGGAGGCAGAGTATAAGGCTTCAGCCTTGGCTGCTCGGGAAGTCGTTTGGTTGAGGAGGCTTATAGAGGATGTTCATGAAGAAGTGCAAGGGCCTACTTTACTCCGGGGTGACAATGAGAGTGCTCTCAAACTGGTTAACAATCCAGTGTGTCACGCCAGGACCAAGCATATAGAGATTGATCACCACTTCATCAGGGAGAAGGTGTTGGAGGGGTCTCTACTGGTCGGGCATGTTCAGAGTGAAGATAATCTTGCGGACATCTTCACGAAGCCACTGTCGAAGGGGCCCTTTGAACGCTTGCGCATCTTGTTGGGCTTGGTCACCACTTCCCACTTCAAGGGGGGGTGTTGAAATTTGTGAAGTAGAAGTGGTTGACGGGACAGGCCGGGCGGCCTGGGCGGACAGCTTTGGCGGACTAGGCGGACTGTGATGTGCGGCCTAGTGGAAGGTCTATTGGAAAGCCGGCTGTCTTCTGAGCGAGTTGGTTGCATGAAGTCCGCGGACTATGTGGCCTATTATCTGCGGATAGGGCGTTTGCTGATTGGTTTTGCCAAGGAGTGGCCTGAGCGGATGGAGGCTTGCGGACTGGTGCGTTGCTCGGTGGCCGTGGTGCAAGCTTGTGCTGACAGGCGGTTTGGCTCATGTTCGCGGGAAGCTTGCGGACTGGCGTGTCTGCGGTTTGGGCTGTTGAGGACTGGCCTTAGAGCTTGGCTGAGGCCTTGTCGAGCTCTGGTGGCACAGTAGGTGCTTTGCTGTGGAGGTCGTTGTCGGACTGGTTTTGGAGTCCGGGAGATGGCTGCTGCGATGGGGCAGGAGTGCGAGCAACTTGCGGACTGCTGGCGGTCTGTGCTTTAGTGTTTGGCGGATGGGTGTTTGCGTCCGCCATGCACGCATTGGCCTTTGATGGCTTTTGGACTTGGACACACTCTGTGCCAAGACCATGGTGTTCGCCGTATCCGCCAAGTCCGCTGTGACCGAGAGGACTGTTGCTATCTGCCTTTGGTCGTGGACTTATGGCGGATTGAGGCTTGAGTCTTGCGGACTGCCTCGGGTTGGTGCGGACAGTCATTGAAGGGGGTTGTTGTCCTGCAGTGCTCGGAAGCTTTGCGGGCTGATTCTTGTCCGCATAGCTTGGGCGGACTGGAGAGGGTTCGCCAATGTTGCCTTGCTCCTGGCGGTTTTCCTTGGTATCCGGCTAAGTCCATGCGGACTCGGCGGACGGTGTTTTGCTATCGCGCGGGCTGGGGCGGTGTCTCTATCTCTAGGGCGGTTTCCACACTCCTCACCTCGCCTATAAATAGGACCCCCCTGGCAGGTCTACAGTAACTTGAGTGAGCAGTAAGTTGGGTTGGGCAAGGAGCTGCGGTCTCAGTTTGTCTGTCCGCGCGGATTGTTTCAGTGCTGACGTTTGCTGTGTGCAGGTCGCGCGAATAACTTCAAGGAGCCAGGAGTTTGGCTTTGACTTCTGTCAAGTACTTAGAAGTGTGCGGTCTCTGCGGACTCAGCAGGAGGTCGCTCTGCGGCTTGTCAGTTCTATTTCATCTTCGCCAGCTTCAATAACCTGTCCGCCGGCTTCAGGCGGGTAGGGGGTGTTCCTCAGTTCAGCTTCAGCAGGAGACAAATAACAATGTGTCCGTGCGGCCTCGCGGCATCGGCGGACTCTGTGGCTATTCGGCGGATTGCAGTTAAGTTCAGGCGATCTCAGCGGACTCGGCGACCTCGGCGACCTCGGCGGTCTCGGCGGACTCCGGTGCTGTCCGCCCGGCTTGTTTTTTGGTGCTTTTTGTTTATAGCTGTTATACTAGCGAAATCATGTCTCACTATGTATGCCTCGTGGTGTAAAGAAGTGAATGAATAAACGACCTGCTTGTGCTTCCATTGTTTGTTGGGATTAACCTTTGTTCCTCGGTTTTCCGCTGGTTCAACTTGAGAACTGGGTAGTTCCGAAGATATTAATTTGGCGTTTGGTCTATCTTGCTGACCACGTTGAGAAAATTTAACAAGATTTATAGTGGTTCCCCAACCTTGGGTACATCCACTTTCCCACACCGATCTAGCAATGTACTAGACTCGGCTACTCCACTATCTCGGATTGGAAAATAATCCTACCCATGGAACAAGGTTCCAACAAACTCGATTCACAAACAGATCTACACTCGGAAGACAAATCTTTCTACAATCCCGGAGTTTAACACTCCTACACTCGGAGAAATCTTCTCCTACAATAATGAAATACAGCAGTACAAAAATACAAATAGTAAATTATTTGGTTCAGATCTGCAACAGAAAATAAGAAAATCCTTCTTCTAGGCATGCGGCTTTATCAGATTATTGAAGAAGAATTTCGGCAAGATCAGATCTGGAACTTCTCGACTTTACACGATCGAAAGAGTAGATGAATCGTTGAGCGGAGATCTCGATCTACAGAGTCTTCTTAATCTGAATCGTCTGAAAAGAAGAAACCCTAGCCGGTCGGAATTTAGCGATGGCAGCTGATGAAGATTTTATAAGTTTTGAAAAATGATCCAAACTAAACTCTCAACTAGGCAAGTGCACCTATCGAAATTTAGTATATGGAATATCGTATTTAAACTCGGGGACCGTTGAGTATTTGTACTCACAAGGACGAACTATTATTTTATCGATCGGAAAATTGGTTTTGCGAAAAACGAAAACGAACGTTAAATGAAGAGGAGAAATTCGATGATTAAAAGGCTAGCACTTGATCTAGAATTCCTTTGGGCTAGAATAAAATCCACGAAATTAAAGAGCACAAGCATCTAAATTATTAACTTTGACCGCGGAGGTTCCAAAGCTACGAAGCGCCTCTCTCGAGAATACGCACTCGACTAACCTTAGGTAGATCGATTAAGACCTCTCGGCCAGTCGAAAGACCTAAGCTTACTTTAGGCGGTGAACCTCACTAATGGAGTTGACTCCAAGGCGGAAGAATTTTGCGTTCCTCTCTCGAGGGGTGCAAGAAATTCTCTTTATCCTTGAGTGATCTACTCGTATCCACGACCTCTCGGTAAATCTAGGATACGAATCTAAGCTCGAATAAACATAATTTGCAACTTATGAATTCGAAGAAAAATTAAATCAAAGATAAATCAAAGTTTAGAAAATAGAATGCTTGCTAATTTGAGACAAAAATAAGAATTTTATTCCATTCCAAAGTTCATCATGATCAAGTGCTAATTGGGAAATTAGCTACTCATCATGATGAGAGAATTACATGAAAACATGAAGAAAGACATGATTAAAAAGAAGACTTGAAAGTAAAGGTACAAAATGAAATTAGAATGCAGGAAAAACAGTAAATAAAATAGAACTAAGCTCCCAAAAATCTCCTCCTGGCCATCTGAAGCTGTCTGGAATTTATAGAAAAAGTTGCTGGGTGGTCACGCCCCTAGGTCACGCCCGTGACCTAGGGCGTGTCGGTCTCGGAACCGTCGTCTTCAAGTCCTCTGAACGTTGGCGCGAAACCGCCAAAAGTCGTTAATTTGCTGGTCACGCCCCTAGGTCACGCCCGTGACCTAGGGCGTGTCTTGACGGTTGTAGAAAAACGGCGGGAAGCAGAAACGGCGGGAATAACTCCGGCCGTTGTTGGAGGGGTCACGCCCTTGGTCACGCCCGTGACCTTGGGCGTGTCTTGAGAAAACTCCCAGCGCCTGAAACTGCAGCATTAAGTCGGCACGCCGGGCTGTCACGGGGTCTGTCACGCCCGTGCCAAATATGTCACGCCCGTGACTTGTTGCAAATTGAAACTGCCGTTGACTGGAAGTCAGGGCAAAGCACTGGATGTCACGCCTGGAGTACACGCCCGTGTGATGCTGGTCACACCCGTGACTTTAGGGCGTGTACTTTTAATTGACGCGGCAGAGGTATTTCCACGCGCCGGGTTCTCGCCAGTATGTCACGCCCGTGACCATGTCGGTCACGCCCGTGACTATGGCGTGTCTTTTGAAAAATTATTGCTTTTGCCCAGTTTTGTCTCCTGGTCAACCCTATAGACTCCAAATTGAAGTTTGCAGCCCAGATTGCCCTGAAATAAGAAATTAGAAAACTTCAATAATAAAATTACAAAATATAATTAAAAACTAATTAATTATTAAATAAAAATAACATAAAAACATGGACAAAATTAGAGTTATCAAATACCCCCATACTTACTCGTTTGCTCGTCCCGAGCAAACAACTTCACATGTAGAGTAGAAAAATTTTAACGCTAAAAACGAAAATTGAATATAAGGAGTAGAATGCGAAGTCTTATGCCTATGCTTGTAGTAATGATTGTAGAAGAACCTACTCAGCATACAAATTAGTTTTTTAATTTTCTAAAATGTGTTTCCACTTATTATTTTTACTTTAAAGATGGAAACACGATAAATCTTCGAATCATGTTTAGGGAGAAAGTAGCGTGTTTGCTAAGATAACATTGCACAAATCGAAGATCGGGATACCCTCCAAAGAAATCCATCAATGTCGATGGCCATAGGCTTGCCCTTTCACACTCTCGCCACGGCACTAGGTTAACTTATAAGCACAAATCAGTAGGACTTAAGTAGGTTGGAATGTAGGCTTAGGTTTTTGGTTTGGAAAAACAAAGATAAATGCGATGGGTAGACACACCAAAACCTAAAGAGAGCTTGCACAAAATAAATTGAAAAACTTCGCCAATTCCTTTTGTTTTTTTTTTTTCAATATGTTGAATATTTTTTCAACTTCCTCTTTTTTTCTTCTTTTTTTTTTTTTTTTTTTTTTTTTTTTTTTTTTTTTGTTTTTTGTTTTTTTTTTTTTTTTGGTTTTTTTTTTTTTTTTTTTTTTTTTTTTTTAGAGGAGAAGTGAAAAATAGAACAACTCTTGTATATTTTTTTTCAAAAGCCACCAAAATAAAATGACTCCTAATCACACATAAACTGGTTTTATCTATAATTTTAAGCTCGGTTTTAGGTGTGTGATTAGGATGCTTTTTAGGCTTTGGTAAAGTGTTGGTGGAGGTATAACAAAAGGAAGAGTATAGGCTCAAATTGGCTTAGCAAGGGAGAAATGTTAGGTACGGGTGCAAAGGCTCAAACTAGCCAAAAGAAATGCCTAAATCATTTTCATACTAATGAGTTTAACCTATGCAAAGTCTTGAGAATAGCTAGAGGGCAAGTTCTAGACATCGAGAAAGAATACCTCTTTCTTGATCCGCGAAATATCTCTCTAGTAAACTTCTACACACTCTCCTAAACTATTTTTAGATTTTGTCGGTTTCCAAGTAGAAGTAAAATAAACTATTTCTACGCATTCAGAAAAAGAAAAATCTAATTGTATGCTGAATATTTAATTCTACTCAAATTCTACTAACATGTGCACTTAACTAGAAACACAGCATGGCCAACAGTTCTACTACAAAATTCAAAATTCAATTAAAGCATCAAAAAGTTTCTAAACTTATGTAAAAGTCGAATACCTAGAATTTCGCATGTGAGTAAATAGAGAAATAAAGATCTCCCTAATTTTGAAAGTAATCCTATTTTTTGTATATTTTTTTTTTTTTAAAAAAAAATTTTTTTTTTTTGTATTTTTGTAAAATAAGCAAAAACAAAATTGCACAAAAGAAATAAAATCTCTTTTTTTTTTTTTTTTGAAAATTAGAATAATATTTGTATGTTTTGCTTTGAGAAATATCCCCCCATACTTAAACAAGACATTGTCCCCAATGAAAAAGAAATAAATAAAGAGAAAATGTAGGAGACTTCCCTGAAGCGGGTCATGCAGCACCAAAACGTACCTGGAAGACAAAGCTGAAGCAAAACATAATTTTTTTGATTATTTGAATAAAAAGAAACGATACATGACAAGGAAAAATAAAATGATAAAAAGAAAAGATACAATGGGGCGGACTACAATCCCAAAGAAAAAGAAAGCCGGCTAATCCTCATCGCTATGCTGCCGCGGCTCCTGATAGTGCGTCCGGAGGTCTGAAAACTCACGCTCAATACGTGCCATGGAGGAGGCTTGATTTGTTGCTAGCGTGGTAAATCGAGTGTCAAAACTCACAAATCGAGCGTCAAAATCGGCCTGCATCGTATCTAAGCGTGTGTGAAGAGACGCAAACTGACGATCCCAATAGTTCTGAGGGCCGGGCTCGGAAGAAGGGTCCTGCGGTGGTGGAGGAATCTGGGGCGAGTGAATAGTGCCGCTGGGACCCGCGCCGTAATCAAGGCCAAGATCTCCACCAACGACTGCGGGTGGAATAGCCTCAAACTCTCCATCACGTCGCCGCGCTAGGCCGAGGGCCTGAAGGGTCTGGAACTGGATAACTTGCGGCGTCTGGACGCAGCTGAGACGTGGAAGAGCATCCCAAATGCCGAGCTGCTTCGCGAGGAAAGTGATGAAGTTCCCGCCGTGCACTGCTCCCAACCTCGCATTTTCGGCCTGGTGCCGAAAGAAAATGGCGAGCAGATAACCAAGGTTGAGGGGGACCCGGTAAAACATACTATATAAATATAATAAGTCTGCCCGAGTCACCACCCCGTGGCTATCGCCGCGACCAGAAATAGTGAAGGTAAGGAGGTTGTGGAGAATACGTAAGGCGGGAGAAATGAGTTGGCTGCCTTTGGATTTCTTTGGGGTGTAGGGGGCGGTGTCACTACTGATTTCCGCCCAAAAGGCGAGAAGGTTGAAATCGGTCGGGAAATCAGTAAGTAAATCGAGATAGGCGGGAGATTGGGAAAAAAGCCTCCGAGCAGAAGCCCATGACGACATTGAGCTGGCGGATGGTGAGCTGATGCACCATCCCACCTATGCGAAAGATGATGAAGTCGTCATCGGCCGCCCAGCGGAACTCAAAGGAAGCCAAGAACTCAACGGTGAGTTCAAGAAAGGCATGCTCGGAAATAGAGAAGAGAGAACTCCATCCAGGGGTGGACAGAAATCCCCGTACCAAATCCGCAGCTCCAAATGTGGCGAGGATCGCCCAATCCAAAAACTTGATGAAGATTTTATAAGTTTTGAAAAATGATCCAAACTAAACTCTCAACTAGGCAAGTGCACCTATCGAAATTTAGTATATGGAATATCGTATTTAAACTCGGGGACCGTTGAGTATTTGTACTCACAAGGACGAACTATTATTTTATCGATCGGAAAATTGGTTTTGCGAAAAACGAAAACGAACGTTAAATGAAGAGGAGAAATTCGATGATTAAAAGGCTAGCACTTGATCTAGAATCCCTTTGGGCTAGAATAAAATCCACGAAATTAAAGAGCACAAGCATCTAAATTATTAACTTTGACCGCGAAGGTTCCAAAGCTACGAAGCGCCTCTCTCGAGAATACGCACTCGACTAACCTTAGGTAGATCGATTAAGACCTCTCGGCCAGTCGAAAGACCTAAGCTTGCTTTAGGCGGTGAACCTCACTAATGGAGTTGACTCCAAGGCGGAAGAATTTTTGCGTTCCTCTCTCGAGGGGTGCAAGAAATTCTCTTTATCCTTGAGTGATCTACTCGTATCCACAACCTCTCGGTAAATCTAGGATACGAATCTAAGCTCGAATAAACATAATTTGCAACTTATGAATTCGAAGAAAAATTAAATCAAAGATAAATCAAAGTTTAGAAAATAGAATGCTTGCTAATTTGAGACAAAAACAAGAATTTTATTCCATTCCAAAGTTCATCATGACCAAGTGCTAATTGGGAAATTAGCTACTCATCATGATGAGAGAATTACATGAAAACATGAAGAAAGACATGATTAAAAAGAAGACTTGAAAGTAAAGGTACAAAATGAAATTAGAATGCAGGAAAAACAGTAAATAAAATAGAACTAAGCTCCCAAAAATCTCCTCCTGGCCATCTGAAGCTGTCTGGAATTTATAGAAAAAGTTGCTGGGTGGTCACGCCCCTAGGTCACGCCCGTGACCTAGGGCGTGTCGGTCTCGGAACCGTCGTCTTCAAGTCCTCTGAACGTTGGCGCGAAACCGCCAAAAGTCGTTAATTTGCTGGTCACGCCCCTAGGTCACGCCCGTGACCTAGGGCGTGTCTTGACGGTTGTAGAAAAACGGCGGGAAGCAGAAACGGCGGGAATAACTCCGGCCGTTGTTGGAGGGGTCACGCCCTTGGTCACGCCCGTGACCTTGGGCGTGTCTTGAGAAAACTCCCAGCGCCTGAAACTGCAGCATTAAGTCGGCACGCCGGGCTGTCACGTGGTCTGTCACGCCCGTGCCAAATATGTCACGCCCGTGACTTGTTGCAAATTGAAACTGCCGTTGACTGGAAGTCAGGGCAAAGCACTGGATGTCACGCCTGGAGTACACGCCCGTGTGATGCTGGTCACGCCCGTGACTTTAGGGCGTGTACTTTTAATTGACGCGGCAGAGGTATTTCCACGCGCCGGGTTCTCGCCAGTATGTCACGCCCGTGACCATGTCGGTCACGCCCGTGACTATGGCGTGTCTTTTGAAAAATTATTGCTTTTGCCCAGTTTTGTCTCCTGGTCAACCCTATAGACTCCAAATTGAAGTTTGCAGCCCAGATTGCCCTGAAATAAGAAATTAGAAAACTTCAATAATAAAATTACAAAATATAATTAAAAACTAATTAATTATTAAATAAAAATAACATAAAAACATGGACAAAATTAGAGTTATCAAATACCCCCATACTTACTCGTTTGCTCGTCCCGAGCAAACAACTTCACATGTAGAGTAGAAAAATTTTAACGCTAAAAACGAAAATTGAATATAAGGAGTAGAATGCGAAGTCTTATGCCTATGCTTGTAGTAATGATTGTAGAAGAACCTACTCAGCATACAAATTAGTTTTTTAATTTTCTAAAATGTGTTTCCACTTATTATTTTTACTTTAAAGATGGAAACACGATAAATCTTCGAATCATGTTTAGGGAGAAAGTAGCGTGTTTGCTAAGATAACATTGCACAAATCGAAGATCGGGATACCCTCCAAAGAAATCCATCAATGTCGATGGCCATAGGCTTGCCCTTTCACACTCTCGCCACGGCACTAGGTTAACTTATAAGCACAAATCAGTAGGACTTAAGTAGGTTGGAATGTAGGCTTAGGTTTTTGGTTTGGAAAAACAAAGATAAATGCGATGGGTAGACACACCAAAACCTAAAGAGAGCTTGCACAAAATAAATTGAAAAACTTCGCCAATTCCTTTTGTTTTTTTTTTTTCAATATGTTGAATATTTTTTCAACTTCCTCTTTTTTTCTTCTTTTTTTTTTTTTTTTTTTTTTTTTTTTTTTTGTTTTTTGTTTTTTGTTTTTTTTTTTTTTTGGTTTTTTTTTTTTTTTTTTTTTTTTTTTTAGAGGAGAAGTGAAAAATAGAACAACTCTTGTATATTTTTTTTCAAAAGCCACCAAAATAAAATGACTCCTAATCACACATAAACTGGTTTTATCTATAATTTTAAGCTCGGTTTTAGGTGTGTGATTAGGATGCTTTTTAGGCTTTGGTAAAGTGTTGGTGGAGGTATAACAAAAGGAAGAGTATAGGCTCAAATTGGCTTAGCAAGGGAGAAATGTTAGGTACGGGTGCAAAGGCTCAAACTAGCCAAAAGAAATGCCTAAATCATTTTCATACTAATGAGTTTAACCTATGCAAAGTCTTGAGAATAGCTAGAGGGCAAGTTCTAGACATCGAGAAAGAATACCTCTTTCTTGATCCGCGAAATATCTCTCTAGTAAACTTCTACACACTCTCCTAAACTATTTTTAGATTTTGTCGGTTTCCAAGTAGAAGTAAAATAAACTATTTCTACGCATTCAGAAAAAGAAAAATCTAATTGTATGCTGAATATTTAATTCTACTCAAATTCTACTAACATGTGCACTTAACTAGAAACACAGCATGGCCAACAGTTCTACTACAAAATTCAAAATTCAATTAAAGCATCAAAAAGTTTCTAAACTTATGTAAAAGTCGAATACCTAGAATTTCGCATGTGAGTAAATAGAGAAATAAAGATCTCCCTAATTTTGAAAGTAATCCTATTTTTTGTATATTTTTTTTTTTTTAAAAAAAAATTTTTTTTTTTTGTATTTTTGTAAAATAAGCAAAAACAAAATTGCACAAAAGAAATAAAATCTCTTTTTTTTTTTTTTTTTGAAAATTAGAATAATATTTGTATGTTTTGCTTTGAGAAATATCCCCCCATACTTAAACAAGACATTGTCCCCAATGAAAAAGAAATAAATAAAGAGAAAATGTAGGAGACTTCCCTGAAGCGGGTCATGCAGCACCAAAACGTACCTGGAAGACAAAGCTGAAGCAAAACATAATCTTTTTGATTATTTGAATAAAAAGAAACGATACATGACAAGGAAAAATAAAATGATAAAAAGAAAAGATACAATGGGGCGGACTACAATCCCAAAGAAAAAGAAAGACGGCTAATCCTCATCGCTATGCTGCCGCGGCTCCTGATAGTGCGTCCGGAGGTCTGAAAACTCACGCTCAATACGTGCCATGGAGGAGGCTTGATTTGTTGCTAGCGTGGTAAATCGAGTGTCAAAACTCACAAATCGAGCGTCAAAATCGGCCTGCATCGTATCTAAGCGTGTGTGAAGAGACGCAAACTGACGATCCCAATAGTTCTGAGGGCCGGGCTCGGAAGAAGGGTCCTGCGGTGGTGGAGGAATCTGGGGAGAGTGAATAGTGCCGCTGGGACCCGCACCGTAATCAAGGCCAAGATCTCCACCAACGACTGCGGGGGGAATAGCCTCAAACTCTCCATCACGTCGCCGCGCTAGGCCGAGGGCCTGAAGGGTCTGGAACTGGATAACTTGCGGCGTCTGGACGCAGCTGAGACGTGGAAGAGCATCCCAAATGCCGAGCTGCTTCGCGAGGAAAGTGATGAAGTTCCCGCCGTGCACTGCTCCCAACCTCGCATTTTCGGCCTGGTGCCGAAAGAAAATGGCGAGCAGATAACCAAGGTTGAGGGGAACCCGGTAAAACATACTATATAAATATAGTAAGTCTGCCCGAGTCACCACCCCGTGGCTATCGCCGCGACCAGAAATAGTGAAGGTAAGGAGGTTGTGGAGAATACGTAAGGCGGGAGAAATGAGTTGGCTGCCTTTGGATTTCTTTGGGGTGTAGGGGGCGGTGTCACTACTGATTTCCGCCCAAAAGGCGAGAAGGTTGAAATCGGTCGGGAAATCAGTAAGTAAATCGAGATAGGCGGGAGATTGGGAAAAAGCCTCCGAGCAGAAGCCCATGACGACATTGAGCTGGCGGATGGTGAGCTGATGCACCATCCCACCTAGGCGAAAGATGATGAAGTCGTCATCGGCCGCCCAGCGGAACTCGAATGAAGCCAAGAACTCAACGGTGAGTTCAAGAAAGGCATGCTCGGAAATAGAGAAGAGAGAACTCCATCCAGGGGTGGACAGAAATCCCCGTACCAAATCCGCAGCTCCAAATGTGGCGAGGATCGCCCAATCTAAAATGCGGAACACGCCAAGGGGTTTGGCGCGTAGGCGCTCGCTGCGCCCCTGCTGGGTTTGGTTTTGGAAAAGAAGCATGGCTTCCGCTGCTGCGGGATCCGCGGGGTGCTCGGAGGAGGAAGCGGTGGAGCGAGGGTGGTGGCGAGGCATTTTGGTAGAGGGGAGAAGAAGGAAGGAATCGGGTTAGCAAAGGGAGAAGAGAAGGGTGGATGGTGTGGAGGAAGAAGAGGGGGAAAAGCCCTATTTATAGGGTTTTCGGGTTGGTCACGCCCCCCTGTCACGCCCGTGACAGAGGGCGTGACAAGCACGGGACAAAAAAAAAAGGAGAATCCGAGGCCTCCTGTCTCGGATTCCCTGGTCACGCCCCAGAGTCACGCCCGTGACTCTGGGCGTGTAAGGCGTGATCGGCGCAGGAATCCAATGCACTGGCATTGGATTCCAAGGTCACGCCCATGGTCACGCCCGTGACCATGGGCGTGTCTCATAAAAAAATTGACTAGAAGGGATCCGAGGCGTTGACCCGGGGTCACGCCTCGGATTCGACGACACGGTCCAGGGTCACGCCCGTGACCCTGGGGCGTGTATCTGAATACGAGTAAATATAAATATTTTTTTTTTTTAGGAATTTTTTTTCGGACTAGTCACGACCGTGACTAGTGAGTGTCACGGGCGTGACACACACTGTCACGGCCATGACTGGGCAGGAAGTGAAGTTTTCCAGCTTCACTTCGTCGAACGAAGTTTCGGGCTAGACACGCCCGTGACCAATGATGGTCACGCCCGTGATAGGACCGAAAGACGAACGGAACGCTGCGCACGACGAAACCACTCTCGGGTTTCGCTCGACGAACTAAACACGTCTCGGTCACGCCCGTGACCCATAGGTCACGCCCGTGACAGAGGCGTGTCGGAGCAGAAAATTTTTTTCTTTGTTTTTGTTGTTGTTGTTTTTTTTTTTTTTTTTTTTTGTGTTTTTGTTTATATAAAAAAATTTTTTGATGGTCAACTAAGCAATAATAAAACAAAAGTTACCGACTTGAAGAAACGCGTAGACTTGACGCTCAACTCCTTCGATCGTCACGCCGAAAAAGATGTCCTTCAAACCTGCGAAAATTTAATTTAAAAAGAAAATAAGAGGAAAAGATAAGCATGGGGTGCCTCCCACAAGCGCTTTGTTTATGGTCGTTGAGCTCGACCCAAGCGGGGCACTCGTTTATGGGTTCGGGAGGTTAATTTCCTCCCGGTACTCATTAGTAGTATCACCGGCGAGGAATATCTTCAACCGGTGCCCATTCACTTTAAATTCGCCTTGTTCCGGGTGCGAGATAAGCACTGTCCCATATGGCCATACCTCTTTTACAATAAAAGGGCCGGACCATCGGGACTTGAGTTTGCCCGGAAAAAGTCGGAGGCGCGAATTGTAAAGAAGGACTTGGTCTCCCGGTTTGAAATCTTTAGGGTGCTTAATTTTTTTATCATGATAAAATTTTGTGCGCTCCTTATAAAGTTTATTACTTTCATAGGCTAAGGAGCGCCACTCATCGAGCTCGTTAATTTGGAATTTCCGAAGCTCGGAGGACAAATTTTCATCTAGATTTAAAAATTTAAGTGCCCAAAAGGCGCGGTGCTCAAGCTCAACCGGTAAGTGACATGCTTTCCCATAGACCAATCGGTACGGCGTACAACCGATAGCGGTCTTGTACGCGGTCCGATAAGCCCAAAGAGCATCATCAAGCTTGACCGACCAATCCTTTCTATTAGTAGAAACCGTTTTCTCCAAAATTCGTTTGATTTCACGGTTAACTACTTCTACCTGGCCACTTGTTTGAGGGTGATAGGGGGTGGCTAACCTATGTGTAACGCCGTATTTAGACAAAACTTTGGCGAATTGTGCGTTACAAAAGTGGGTTCCCCTATCACTAACTATTGCCCGCGGTGCTCCAAATCGTGAAAATAGTTTTTTGAGAAATTGGGTCACGACTCGGGCGTCATTAGTGGGAAAGGCTTGCGCTTCCGCCCACCGTGACACATAGTCGACCGCTACCAAAATATATTTATTTCCATAGGATGTTGGTAGCGGTCCAACAAAGTCGATCCCCCATAAATCAAAAACTTCTATTTCTAAAAATGTATTTAACGGCATTTCATCGCGGCGGGAAATATTACCTGAGCGTTGGCATTGTTCACAACGACTTACATGGGCGTGAGCATCCTTGAAGATGCTTGGCCAATAGAAGCCCGCTTCAAGTACCTTCCGAGCCGTCCGATTAGCTTTATAGTGCCCACCGGCGGGTCCCTCATGACAATGCTTTAAAATTTGTGCGCCTTCCTCATGAGAAACACACCTCCGCACTACTTGATCCGCGCAAACACGAAAAAGGAAGGGATCCTCCCAAAAATAATTTTTCAAATCAGAAAAGAATTTCTTCTTTTCTTGATAAGAAAAATCATTCGGGAGGAGTCTCGCAACAAGATAATTTGCGAAATCGGCGAACCAAGGAGTGGGGAGGGTGATTACCTTATGAATGGCGAGAAGGCGCTCCTCGGGGAAAGTGTCATCAATGTCCTCCTCCATGAGCTCCCCCGAATTTGGGTTCTCCAACCGCGAAAGATGGTCAGCCGCCAAGTTCTCCGCTCCTCTCTTGTCGCGAATCTCCAAATCAAATTCTTGGAGTAGTAAGATCCACCTAATCAAGCGCGGCTTTGCATCTGTTTTTGCTAGTAAATATCTCAAAGCCGAATGATCAGTAAAAACAATAATTTTAGACAAAGTGAGATAGGAGCGGAATTTATCAAATGCGAAAATTACGGCTAATAATTCTTTTTCGGTGGTCGTGTAATTTTCCTGTGCGGCGGTTAATGTTTTGCTTGCATAATAGATAGGATGAAAGTTTTTATTTATGCGTTGTCCTAACACCGCACCAACGGCAAAACTACTAGCGTCGCACATTATCTCAAAGGGAAGCTCCCAATTGGGAGCGATCATGATAGGAGCGTTAATCAATTTTTCTTTAATAAGAGAAAAAGCACGCAAACAATTTTCGTCAAAAATGAACGGCGCGTCTTTTTCTAACAAGTGGGTTAGGGGCTTAGTTATTTTAGAAAAATCTTTAATAAACCGGCGATAGAAACCGGCATGCCCCAAAAAACTACGAACGGCCTTAACATTTGAAGGGGGAGGTAGCTTTTCTATAGTTTCAATTTTTGCTTTATCTACCTCTATGCCCTTACTAGAAATTTTATGGCCTAAGACCAAACCCTCCCGTACCATAAAATGGCACTTCTCCCAGTTTAAAACTAGGTTCGTGTCCTCACATCTTTGGAGTACACGGGAAAGGTTTGCCAAACATAAATCAAACGAATCTCCGAAAACGGAGAAATCGTCCATGAAAACCTCCATGATATCCTCCACTAATTCGTCAAAGATCGCTAGCATACACCTTTGGAAGGTTGCCGGCGCGTTGCACAAACCAAAAGGCATCCTTCGATAAGCGAAGGTGCCAAACGGACAAGTGAAGGTTGTTTTCTCTTGGTCCTCGGGCGCGATTGGGATTTGAAAATATCCCGAGAGACCATCAAGAAAACAATAAAATGAGTGCCCGGATAGCCGTTCAAGTATTTGGTCAATAAACGGCAAAGGAAAGTGATCCTTACGGGTGGCATCATTTAATTTACGGTAATCGATGCACACCCGCCATCCGGTAACGGTTCGAGTGGGAACTAACTCGTTTTTATCATTAGGAACTACCGTTAACCCTCCTTTCTTGGGCACCACTTGGACCGGGCTCACCCAAGAGCTATCCGAAATTGGATAGATGATACCCGCATCTAATAATTTTATGACCTCGGCCTTGACTACCTCCTTCATGTTAGGATTTAGCCGGCGTTGAGGTTGAATAGTTTTGTGAGCGTGTTCTTCTAAAAAAATTTTATGGGTGCAAAAGGAGGGATTAATCCCTCTCAAATCCGTGATCTTCCACGCAATTGCGCGGCGATGAAGTTTTAAAATATGAGATAATTTAATTTTTTCTTCATTGGTCAAGTAGGCCGACACAATAACCGGAAGTTTTGAATCCTCCGCTAAGAATAAATACTCTAAATGATCAGGCAATTGTTTTAGTTCTAACGCGGGAGGTTCATCATAAGAAGTTTTCAAACGATCACTACCAATGTCTAAAAGTTCAAAAATAGGTGCGTGCGTGATCGAGAGATTATCACTATTTTCATGAGCAATTAAATCTAAATGTTCTAAATCGGCATCATGATCAATAGAAGATAAAGATTGTTCAGAAAAAAGAAGAGAGTCTTCTTCAGGAGAAGCCTCCAAATAATAACATGAGTCGTCATTTGAGAGCGAGTTTTTCATAGACGTATCAATAGTAAAGGTAACTTCTTCATCTCCGACTCTAAGGAGAAGTTTCCCATTACTAACGTCTATAATTGCGCGCGAGGTGGCAAGAAAAGGGCGACCGAGAATGAGTGGGACCTCGGTGTCCTCTTCGATGTCAAAGATGACGAAATCTACCGGAAATATAAATTTATCAACTTTGACAAGCACATCCTCTATGATCCCCATAGGGAGCTTGACAGACCGATCCGCCAATTGAATGCACATTCTTGTGGGTTTAGGTTCTCCTAATCCCAACTTCTTAACTAAAGAATAAGGCATTAAATTGATTGAGGCGCCTAGATCGGCTAACGCACGTTTTACTAATAAATCACCAAACAAACAGGGAATGGAGAAACTACCCGGATCGGGTAATTTCTTAGGTAATTTATTAAGTAAAACTGCCGAACACTCCGCATTTAATTGAACCGTGGAGATATCCTCAAGTTTCTTTTTATTGGATAAAAGATCCTTGAGGTACTTGGCGTATTTCGGCATTTGTGCGATTATTTCACAAAACGGTAGATTAATTTGGATTTGTTTAAACATGTCCAAAAATTTACCGTGATGTTCATCCACCCGGTTTTTTTGCATTCTAGATGGATAGGGAAGAGGTGGTTGATAAGCTTTTGGTTTATTAAGAGTAGAAGGCTTAGACGGAGGAGAAGATGGAGAAATGATTACCTCCGTATCAGTCGGAATTGGAATTGGAGAAGTATCAACCGGATTTGGAGAAGTGGTTACCTCCTTCCCGCTCCGTAAGGTGATGGCTTTTGCATGCTCCTTGGGGTTGGGCTCCGTATTGCCCGGTAGCGCTCCTTGTTGACGATCGGAGAGCATTTTAGCGATTTGCCCGATTTGCGTCTCCAAACTTCGAAGAGATCCGGTGAGATTCCGGATGTTGGCGTCATTTGTAGTTGTATATTTAGTGAACAATTCCTCGAGATTGGGAGCTTTGGGAGCTTGCGGTGGAAAATAGCCGGGTGGAATCGTGTTCGGTGGGCGCGCCGCGTTCCCCGGATTACTCCAAGAGAAGTTGGGGTGATTCCTTATACCCGGGTGATAGGTATTGCCAAAATTGTTACCCGTATTATAAGGTGGCCGATTCGGATTACCCATGTAATCCACATGCTCGGCAATAGTAGAAGGCTCCCAATATTGGGGCTCACAGGTAGATTTGGACGAGGAAGCAGACATCTCGTTCATCTGTTTTTGCAGTTGCTCAACCTGGAGAGACAAACTTGAAACCGTATCAATTTCATACATCCCGGCCGGTTTAGGTGGTTTAGACCGAGGTGTACTCCATTGATAGGTATTCAAAGCCATACCTTCTATAAGCTCTTGTGCGGCCGCCGGTGTTTTGTTATTAAGCGTTCCACCGGCGGCGGCATCAATATGTTGCCTAGTTTGAGAATTTAGGCCGTTATAGAAGGTTTGGATTTGTAACCAATCCGGAATTGCATGATGAGGACATCGACGAAGCAATTCCTTGAAACGCTCCCAAGTATCATATAACGTTTCCGAATCAATTTGGGAGAAATAAGTGATATCATTGCGCAATTTAGCCGTTTTAGCCGGCGGAAAGTATTTCGTAAGAAATCTTTCCGTCATTTGAGCCCATGTTGTGATGGATCCTCTTGGTAGAGAACCCAACCACTGCTTGGCTTTAGTGCGTAATGTAAATGGAAATAACCTTAGCCGGATGGCATCATCGGATACACCATTAATTTTAAAAGTATCGCATATTTCTAAGAAATTTGAAATATGCGCGTTTGGATCTTCATCTTGAAGCCCATCAAATTGTACATATTGTTGTACCATTTGGATGATGCTTGGCTTCAACTCAAAATTATTGGGGGCAATAGCGGGGCGAACAATACTAGATTGAGTCTCGTCCAAGTTTGGACGGGCATAATAGGACATAGTCCTTTGTTCAACCGCATTTGGCTCACCCATATTGGAAGAAGCAGAAGAAGGAGATCTAGGAGAATGAGAAGAAGAACTAAATGAAGAAGGAGAAGAAGAAGGCGGTGACGGAGAGAGGATTAATGAAGGATTAGGAGTGTCTCCTAAGGAGTCCGTATCTTGAAAATTCGGAACTTGAAATCGTAAGCGATGCCGAAGGGTTCGCTCGATTTCCGGATCCAAATCAAAAAGAGGCGACGGATTCCCTCGGGTCATACACCAAAATAAAACAAAATAAAATTTTTTTTGTGATTTTGATATTTCTTAAACAAAAGAAAATGATAAAATTAATAGAGCCTTGCTTTCAAAATATCAACAAAAATATGTCCCCGGCAACGGCGCCAAAAACTTGATGAAGATTTTATAAGTTTTGAAAAATGATCCAAACTAAACTCTCAACTAGGCAAGTGCACCTATCGAAATTTAGTATATGGAATATCGTATTTAAACTCGGGGACCGTTGAGTATTTGTACTCACAAGGACGAACTATTATTTTATCGATCGGAAAATTGGTTTTGCGAAAAACGAAAACGAACGTTAAATGAAGAGGAGAAATTCGATGATTAAAAGGCTAGCACTTGATCTAGAATTCCTTTGGGCTAGAATAAAATCCACGAAATTAAAGAGCACAAGCATCTAAATTATTAACTTTGACCGCGGAGGTTCCAAAGCTACGAAGCGCCTCTCTCGAGAATACGCACTCGACTAACCTTAGGTAGATCGATTAAGACCTCTCGGCCAGTCGAAAGACCTAAGCTTACTTTAGGCGGTGAACCTCACTAATGGAGTTGACTCCAAGGCGGAAGAATTTTGCGTTCCTCTCTCGAGGGGTGCAAGAAATTCTCTTTATCCTTGAGTGATCTACTCGTATCCACGACCTCTCGGTAAATCTAGGATACGAATCTAAGCTCGAATAAACATAATTTGCAACTTATGAATTCGAAGAAAAATTAAATCAAAGATAAATCAAAGTTTAGAAAATAGAATGCTTGCTAATTTGAGACAAAAATAAGAATTTTATTCCATTCCAAAGTTCATCATGATCAAGTGCTAATTGGGAAATTAGCTACTCATCATGATGAGAGAATTACATGAAAACATGAAGAAAGACATGATTAAAAAGAAGACTTGAAAGTAAAGGTACAAAATGAAATTAGAATGCAGGAAAAACAGTAAATAAAATAGAACTAAGCTCCCAAAAATCTCCTCCTGGCCATCTGAAGCTGTCTGGAATTTATAGAAAAAGTTGCTGGGTGGTCACGCCCCTAGGTCACGCCCGTGACCTAGGGCGTGTCGGTCTCGGAACCGTCGTCTTCAAGTCCTCTGAACGTTGGCGCGAAACCGCCAAAAGTCGTTAATTTGCTGGTCACGCCCCTAGGTCACGCCCGTGACCTAGGGCGTGTCTTGACGGTTGTAGAAAAACGGCGGGAAGCAGAAACGGCGGGAATAACTTCGGCCGTTGTTGGAGGGGTCACGCCCTTGGTCACGCCCGTGACCTTGGGCGTGTCTTGAGAAAACTCCCAGCGCCTGAAACTGTAGCATTAAGTCGGCACGCCGGGCTGTCACGGGGTCTGTCACGCCCGTGCCAAATATGTCACGCCCGTGACTTGTTGCAAATTGAAACTGCCGTTGACTGGAAGTCAGGGCAAAGCACTGGATGTCACGCCTGGAGTACACGCCCGTGTGATGCTGGTCACGCCCGTGACTTTAGGGCGTGTACTTTTAATTGACGCGGCAGAGGTATTTCCACGCGCCGGGTTCTCGCCAGTATGTCACGCCCGTGACCATGTCGGTCACGCCCGTGACTATGGCGTGTCTTTTGAAAAATTATTGCTTTTGCCCAGTTTTGTCTCCTGGTCAACCCTATAGACTCCAAATTGAAGTTTGCAGCCCAGATTGCCCTGAAATAAGAAATTAGAAAACTTCAATAATAAAATTACAAAATATAATTAAAAACTAATTAATTATTAAATAAAAATAACATAAAAACATGGACAAAATTAGAGTTATCAGCAGCGGCGGCGAGTTTGCGGTTCTTGCAGAGAGAGAGGAGACATAATTCTTTTGGAAAGAGACGGCTGCAAAACTTAGAATAATTTTCTTCTTGAAAACTTAGGGTTTGTCGGTTTGACAAGACCTTTTATAGGAGATAAAAAGATTAGACTTAAATGATTCATAAAGAGAAAGACACGTGTATCAATCACGTCAAAGTTTAAGAATAAGACTGTTAGGTCTGCACTTAAGGAATTTCTGAAAATAGTCAAAGTAAGTTACTCGAGTCAAGCAGAACTACTCTAGTATATGCAGTACTACTCGAGTAGGTAGAAGGGACTACTCGAGTATATAAGAAAAAGTACTCGGGAGATAAAGAAATCATTACTCGAGTACACGGAGTCAACTACTCGAGTAAATAAGACTGAGAGGGACTCAGTTACTCGAGTAACAAAAATGACCTACTCGAGTACTTAAGTACTTACACAAGAGGTGGAGTATATTACTTGAGTTCAATAAGTGCTACTCGAGTATATAAAAATGAACTACTCGAGTATATCAGAAACTTACTCGAGACAAACACTTGGAAAAATTTTGGAGCAGGAAAAATTGAACTACTCGAGTATGTAACATGGACTACTCGAGACAGAATGATCTTCTCGAGTATATAATATGAACTACTCGAGTAAATCACTTAGTGAAATTTTCTGGAATAGAATTCTGGATTACACGAGTAAAAGCATTTGACTACTCGAGTAGTAGATGAACTACACGAGTATATGAGTTAGACCACTCGTGTTGAAACCGGAAACCGGCCTCTTGTGGAGTTCGACCCTTGGGGAAGGGGTGGTCTCGCGCCTACTTCGCACCTGCAAGAAAAACAACGAGAGAGACAAGGAAGAACAGACCCAAGGGCTCGGCAGGGAGGTCCCACCACAAACCCGGAAGATCTCTGAGCGCTTCCCCTCCTTAGCCAAGAGCCGAGCTAAGGTACTCTCAGAGAACACTTGAAAATGAGAGCAAGGAGGCACTGAAAGCGTGTCCTCTGAGGTACCCCTTGGGTCTTATTTATAGATTTTCAGAATCTGAACTGCCAATAACCAAAAGGACTGACCTGGAAGTACCAAAAGACCCCTGAATGGGTCTGCCAACAGCCAAACTCCGCTGTTCTGAACAGCTATGCGCAGTCCAACCTGGCCTGCCAACAGCGAGGCTCCGCTGCTCTGAGTAGCTATTCGCACCCCCGGGCGGTCAGCTCGCCTTCAGTTCTCCCGCAGGAGGCGGGTGCGACCCGGCTCTGGGGCTCGCCTACCCTCACTGGGCGAGTGCGAGCCGATATGGGCGAGTCGCCTGCCTCTTGCCGGGCAGATCGGCGGTCAGGTCGCGCTCGGGGTCCGGATCGCTTGCGGCGGGTCGCCAATCGCGGGTCCGGCTCGCTTGCGGCGGGTCGCCAGCTCGGGTCCGGCTCGCTTGCTGCGGGTCGCCAGCTCGGGTCCGGCTCGCTTGCTGCGGGTCGCCAGCTCGGGTCCGGCTCGCTTGCTGCGGGTCGCCAGCTCGGGTCCGGCTCGCTTGCTGCGGGTTGCCAGCTCGCTCGCCTGAGATGGGCAGGAGCGGGCCAGCCCTTTAGTCGTTCAGCCCGTCCTGCCGCTTGGGTGCGAGTCGCGGGGGCAGGCCTGTTCAACCTCCCTGGTGGGACCCGCTCGCCGGACACAGGGTTGTACACAATCCCCGCTCTTTTTGAGCTTGAACCAAGCTCGGAAAGAACCATCCAACCCGCGTGTTCGGCGAGCCCCTGTGCTGAGCTGGCAGGGAATCTTCTGGTGGGGGCCCACTGTTCTGCTATAAATACATACCGCTGACCCCTGTAGGAGGCCCCCCAAATCCCTTTATTTTCTCTGAGCAGACTTTTGTTCCTCGATGCCGGTTAGCGAAGAAGTGCGAGCTCGCCTGGCGGCAGCGGTCCTGCAGACTCAGGAGGAGGCCCTTGAGGCCGCCCCATGGCTAGCTCGCGGATCCTCCGGCCCCCTCTTCAGGCCGGCGAAGGGAAAGATCGTTAAGCGTTCTCTGGCGGGCGACTGCCCGGCCTCCAGCTCGGCGGCGGGTGCTGAGGTAGTCCCCGGGGTGCGTGGCCTTCCGCCGATTATCGCTATTCGTCTGACTCCCTGTTTTGCAGGTAATTCCCTGTGAGGAGGTGGAGAACCGGGGAGAGGATCATCCTCCGCCTCCATCGCCTGAGAAGATCGCGAGTTCCCCAGGTCCGGATCGCCCACCTCCGGAAACTCCCCGTCCAGCGGTCTCCCACGGGCTGGGGAAATCTCTTGAGACCCTCGAGGGAGGGGACTTTCGGGATCGGCCGGGCTCTTCCCGCCCATCTGTCGGTGCGGGCGATGTGCCCACCCCTGGTGAGCTGGTTTTTATCGTTGACTTTGCCTCTTGCTCGTTCATTCTGACCCCTCCCCGCTCGCAGGCTTTCGCAGGGCCTCGCCTGAGACCGAGATGAGCGAAGGGTACTCGCCCCCGCCTGACGTGGACAGTGTATCTGACTATCTGGGCGACCCGAACGATGCGGCGGGGATGAAGAGGCAGGTGACGCGGCTATTCCAGAAACACACAATGCTCCTGCAGGAGGCCATAAGGAGGATCGAAGGCGACAAGGCCGAGACCGATGCCCGGCTCGCGGCCTTGGAGGGCCCTCGGCGTGAAGCGGAAGACGACGACGTCACCTCGCCGGGCGTGCATATAACGCGAGCCGAGGGGCATCTTAAGAGCGCCGTGGAGCAGGTCGGCCGGGCTCAGCGGGAGCTGGTGGCGGTTCGCGATTACCACGATCCCCGCGTGCCGCCTCGGGCGGGAATGAAGAGGCGGCACAGGTGGAAGTGGGTCGAGTACTGACCCAGTTGTTTGCCCCTCGCTCGCGTGATACCGCGGGGTTACCGTCATCTCGAATTTATCTTGTATTTGTATTTGTAATTGCTTGCGACTCTTTTAGCCTGCCTATGGGCCTAACTATTTTGTTGCTGAGATGTATTGAAATTGTTGCGCTGCTCTTCTTTGGTCTTCTGTGTGCGGGTTAGGGGGAAAGGTCCATTCTTCTCTTCGCGCTGATCGGGGCGGGGGCGAGCCGAGGAGCTCGCTAGACGGGGAATCTCCCGTCTCGCGCGGCACGCCGTGCAGGTGCGGGTTGGGGTTGGTTCGCCCGCACCGGTCTCCCGCGACTGCAGCCGGGCGAGAACCGTGCCGGCTCGACCTTTGAGGTGTGCTCGCGCGCGGGAAGTCGAACCGTCGGATTGATTTTTGCTATCCGCACCCCATCTTTTGGCGGGAAGTTTCCCGCCCCTTCTCTTTTCCTATAAATAGGTCCTGCCGGCCCTTATTTCTCCACCGAATCCAAAACGTCTTCTCGCTTCCCCTTTTCTCGCGAAGTGCGATTCTAGCTCGCCTCCCGGCTTTTTCTCTCGCGTTCGGCGGCAATTCAACGGGGATGGGCGGAGGCGGCGGCGACGCGGACGGCCGAAGCAAATGCGCTTGGACCTTCTCCGAGCACGATTTCCCTCGCGCCGTCATCACAGAGCGCGAATACTTGGAAGCTCTAGGCGACCACATCCCGGCCGGGTTTTCTGCGAGGCGCCCTGATGAGAGGGAGAAGATCAACGACCTATTTGGGGATGAGCTCGCCATCCCTCTCGCTCACTTCGAGGTGGGCCTGCGACTTCCCCTGTGGCCCGAGGTGCGCCAGGTGCTCAAATACTTCGGGGTCGTCCTGGGCCAGATGACCCCGAACTCCATCGCCGTCATGATGGGGTTCGCCTGCTTCTTGCGAGAGGAGCGGGTGGAGTTCAGCCTCGCAGTATTCCGGAAGCTGTTCTCTTTCAGGGCGAACCGAGACGGGACGGCCTACTTCTCCAGCGCCCACCTCAAGGTGCGGGAGACTGTCAACAAGAGCCACAACTGGCTGAAGAAGTTCCTGTTCGTCAAGGGGGACTTCGGCAACGTGCCCTTCTCGCCGGTGCAGCTCAGCGAGGCGAGCTACCGGCCACCCAACCTAGGCGGCCATGAAGCCGACCTGTTCGCGTTCTTCGTCGGGAAGAACTTCGAGGTCGCGTTCCTGCGCCGCCACCTTGACGATCTCGCGGTTGTCCCGCCGGGGGGAGGTTTGCTACTCGTCTCCATTAGTCCTTACTTTCCCACTCTTCTTTCATCTTACCTTCCCTTCTTCGCAGGCGAACGCGACATTCCCCTTCATCCTCCTTACGAAAGCGCCCGGATCCCCCCCGGGGTTCTCGCCCACGCCCAGGCCGCGGATGCCGCTCAGCGCGACGTCTCATCGGTCCCGGCCAAGAAGCGACCGGGCGGCGGGCAGTCAGCGCCTCCGCCGAAGTCGGCGAAGACCGCGGATCAGCAACCATCCGCAGGCCAAAGAAAGGGCAAGGCCCCCGCGGTCTTGCCGACTGAGGCCCCCTCGCCCCCGCTGGTTGTTTCGACCAGCGATTCCCCGGTCGGGGCGGCGGGCACCTCCGCGCCGCCGGGCGGGTCTGGAGCCGCTGCGGAGCCGGTGCCGAGAGGGCATCGGAACTTCGGCTACGGCGAGAGGTACTTGGACGAGCTCGGCGTCCCGCTCCTGGCTTGGGACAAGGAGTCGAATCGCGCAACGATCTCGACCCTGCTGCCGAGCTGGATGGAACAGGACACAATCGGCGGGGAGGCGTACAGCTTCTCCTTTGGGTTGTACTCGCGCGAAGACGCCGCCATATTCGACAAGGAGGAGACACGGGTGCTGATCCATGAGAGCGCGCGGGCCCAGCTGCGTGGCCTGGAGCTGGCGCACATGGTGGGGCGACGCTGTACCCAGGTGGAGCGGAACGCCGCGTCCATCCAAAAGATGGCGGAGGAGAAGGAAGAGGCCCGGAAGCTCGCTCGGGAGGACGCGGATCTTCAGAGAGGGCGAGCCGCCGCCGCCGAGGAGACCCTCGCGCAATATCTGGGCGGGGTGGTACGCTCTCAACCGGAGCTAATCTCCTCTTCTTGCGAACGCAGCTTATGATGATTCCTATTCCTTTTTTCAGGACGCGGCGACGGCGAGCCGGATGGGCGCCGAGATTGCCACCCTTCGCCAGGAGAAGGCGGCGCTGGAGGCCCGGGTACGCGAGCTGGAGGCCGCTGCCGCTGTCCCTCCTCCGGCCAGCGGGGTCTGCCCGCGCGAGCACCTCTCCGACTACGACCTGGAAGTGCTAATGCAGAAGAACGCGGCCAGCGCAGCGAGATACACGATGCAGACGCTGAGGCGCGCGGATCTGCTTACGAGCGAGGCAGCGGGACTCTCGGCAAAAGACGTGGTGCCGGCGCTGTTCCTCCCCGTGCCGGAGCCCGGCGACAGAAGCTTCCAGCCGCTTTAGGGTTTCTAGGTCTCGTGTTTTTTTGTAATCTACCTTGTAGATGAACATTATGTGTAAAAATCTGGTCTGTGTTGTATGCGCGAGTTGCGCTTATACTCTATTTCTGTCTATTGTTCCTTTTACACACTGTTCTTTTTACACTTCTCGCCTGTCTTGTTTTCTAACGATGTCATTGCCGGACGGCGCGACCCGTCCCAGCGGCCCGGCTCTGACGAGGCGAGCTGGCTCGTCCGCCGAGTGAGGCAAGCTGGTTCGTCCGCCGAGCGAGGCGAGCTTGCTCGTCTGCCGAGCGAGGCGAGCTTGCTCGTCTGCCGAGCGAGGTGAGCTGGCTCGCCCCTCGGCCGCATGCTTAGATCTCTGTGGACTCTCGCCCAGGCCTTTGTGTTTACTCGACCACCTTTCCCGGGGCTTGAGGGTGGGGCTATGCTAGACCCTTTCCTTCTTTTCTGGCTAACTCTTGCGATTCCGTCCTGCTGCGCACGCTTTTCGGGCAGTTTCCGGCCTTGCCGGCTAGGTGGGAGTCTGACAACGCAATTTGCTCTAGGTCGCAGGCCATTGCTTTCTGGATCATTCCATCGAGTGATTTCCGGCCCCGCCAGCTAGGTGGGAGCCTGGCAGCGGGATCTTCCCGAGGCTAGGGATGACACCGAGTGACTTCCGGCCCTGCCAGCTAGGTGGGAGCCTGGCAGCGGGATCTTCTCGGGGTCCAAGTTCATTCCATCGAGTGATTTCCGGCCCTGCCAGCTAGGTGGGAGCCTGGCAGCGGGATCTTCTCGAGGCTAGGGATGACACCGAGTGACTTCCGGCCCTGCCAGCTAGGTGGGAGCCTGGCAGCGGGATCTTCTCGGGGTCCAAGTTCATTCCATCGAGTGACTTCCGGCCCTGCCAGCTAGGTGGGAGCCTGGCAGCGGGATCTTCTCGAGGCTAGGGATGACACCGAGTGACTTCCGGCCCTGCCAGCTAGGTGGGAGCCTGGCAGCGGGATCTTCTCGGGGTCCAAGTTCATTCCATCGAGTGACTTCCGGCCCTGCCAGCTAGGTGGGAGCCTGGCAGCGGGATCTTCTCGAGGCTAGGGATGACACCGAGTGACTTCCGGCCCTGCCAGCTAGGTGGGAGCCTGGCAGCGGGATCTTCTCGGGGTCCAAGTTCATTCCATCGAGTGACTTCCGGCCCTGCCAGCTAGGTGGGAGCCTGGCAGCGGGATCTTCTCGAGGCTAGGGATGACACCGAGTGACTTCCGGCCCTGCCAGCTAGGTGGGAGCCTGGCAGCGGGATCTTCTCGGGGTCCAAGTTCATTCCATCGAGTGACTTCCGGCCCTGCCAGCTAGGTGGGAGCCTGGCAGCGGGATCTTCTCGAGGCTAGGGATGACACCGAGTGACTTCCGGCCCTGCCAGCTAGGTGGGAGCCTGGCAGCGGGATCTTCTCGGGGTCCAAGTTCATTCCAACTCTCTGAGCAAGCATAGATATGACATTCCTGGGGGGGGAGGAGAAGAAAAGCTTCATTATGAGAAATCAGGTTGTTTACAGAAAATTAGGGAAAAAATCTCTTCAAGTCGTCTCCACTCCAGGTGAGACTCAGGGCCTCGCCCTCTACATTTTGGAGCCGATAGCCCCCCGACTTCAAAGCTTCCTTCACAATGAATGGCCCCTCCCAGCTGGGGTTGAGCTTCCCTACGGACGCTGACCGCCCTGCCGCGTCCACCTTCTTCAGTACTAGGTCCCCTTCCGCGAACTGCTTGACCCTGACATGCTTGTCAAAGTATTTCGCCATCCTCCTCTTGACCTCCTCCTGTCGGACGGCCGAAAGATCCCTCAACTCTTCTACCATGTCGAGGGAAAGTCTCAGCTCTTCCCCATTCTCGGCTTGCCATTCCTCTCGGCCTTCCCTGGCCGTTCCGACCCGCGGCGTTTGAACTTCAAATTCTATGGGGAGCACCGCCTCGCACCCATGGGAGAGCTTGAAGGGGGTCTCCCCCGTGGCCGTGTTGGGAGTGGTTCTAAGGGCCCAAAGGACGGCGGGGAGCTGCTCCACCCAACTCCCCCTCAAGTTTTCCACCTTCTTTTTGAGGAGATTGACGATGATTTTGTTCGCCGCCTCCACCTGCCCGTTGCTCCTGGGGTGGTGGACCGAGGCGAATCTGAGGTCGATCCCAAGCTGCTCGCAAAAACTGGTGAACTCGGCGCTGGCGAACTGAGGCCCGTTGTCTGTGACGATGGCCTGGGGAAGCCCATGGCGACAGATGATCTCCCCCCAGATGAAGTTCCTGATTACCTGGGAGGTCACCTTTGCCAACGCCTTCACCTCCATCCACTTTGAGAAGTAGTCGATCATCACCAGGAGGAACCTTCTCTGGCCGCTAGCCTGGGGGAACGGCCCAACCAAATCCATCCCCCAGATTGCAAAGGGCCAGGGGGCCGTGATGCTCTTGAGTTGCTGGGTCGGCTGTAGCTGGAGGGGGGCAAATAGCTGGCACTTATGACATCTTCTTGCGAACTCCGCGGCGTCCCGGCCCAGGGTGGGCCAGAAATACCCCTGCCGGACTATCCTCCCCTCCAAGGTCCGACTCCCGGAATGACTCCCGCACTCCCCTGAGTGGACATCTTCCAAGATCCTCTGTGCCTCGCCCTCGGATACGCAGCGAGCCAGCATCCCGGAAAGGGTTTTTCTGTATAGTTGCCCGTCTTTGAGGATGTAGTAGGCGGACTTGTGCCTCAGCTTCTTCTTGTCTACTCCTTCCGGATACTCTCCCGTGGAGAGGAAAACTACTACTGGGTCCATCCACGAGGGCTGCTGATCGATCTCCATGAGCTCCCCCTCTTCGATGGAGGGGCGGAACAGGTCGGTGATGGTGCCCCCCATCCGGGGGCCATGCTTCGCCAGTTGGTCGGCCTGTTCATTCTTTTCCCTTGGCACGTGTTGGATGGAGAAGGTCTGGAAGGTCCCTATGACCCCCTTCACTTTGGCCAAGTATAACTTCAAAGCGGGCTCCCTTGCTTCGAACTCCCCGTTGATCTGGGAAGCCACCACCATGGAGTCGGTCAGAACTTCCACATCCAGCACCCCCAACTCTCTGGCCAGGCGTAGTCCCGCTATCACTGCTTCGTACTCGGCCTGGTTGTTAGTAATGGGGAAATGTACCACCACCGTCTGCTCAATCTGAGTCCCTTGGGGGCTCTCCAGGACCACTCCTATCCCGAGTGAATGCCTTCCCGAGGCTCCATCCACCCTCACCTTCCAAGGAGCCGGGCAAGTGAGCTCCTCCTCTGCTACTTCTACCACGTAGTCGGCCAGGAAGTCGGCCATCGCTTGAGCTTTGATCGAGAGCCGTGGCACGAAGGAGACATCGAACTCGCTTAGCTCCACCGACCACTTGGCCAGCCGGCCCGAGTGCTCCACCCCCTCGAAGATATTGCGGAGAGGATGGTCTGTCACCACTCGGATCGAGTGCGCCTGGAAGTAAGGCCGTAGCCTCCGGGCCGAGATGATTAATGCGAACGCGAGCTTCTCCAGGATCGGATACCGGAGTTCGGCCTTCCTCAGGACCCGGCTGACGTAATAGACAGGGAGCTGTCTCTTCCCCTCTTCTCGAACCAAGACGGAGCTCAGGGCCTCTGCCCCGACCCCGAGATATAGGAACAAGTCTTCACCCTCCTTCGGCCCCTGGAGCAGCGGGGCCTGTGTTAGCTGCGCCTTGAGGGCCTGGAACGCCTCCTCGCATTCCTTAGTCCATTCGAACCTCTGGCCCCCCTCAGCGTTTTGAAGAAGGGGGAGCACTTCTCCCCTGCCCGAGAGAGGAAGCGGCTCAGTCCTGCTAGCTTCCCCGTCAACCGTTGGACCTCCTTCGCATTCCGCGGGGACCCCAACTCCAAGATTGCCTTGACCTTATCGGGATTCGGCTCGACCCTCGCGGGGGTGAGGAGATGCCCCAAGAACTTCCCCCGGCTAGCCCCGAAAACACACTTAAGGGCGTTCAGCCGCATCTTGTATCGGCGCAGGGTGGTGAACGTCTCCTCCAGGTCCCGGAGGTGGGAGTCCACGTCTCGGCTCTTGATCATGAGGTCGTCCACGTAGACCTCCAAGTTTCTCCCCCTTTGCTCCTTGAAGACCCTGTCCATCATCTTTTGATAGGTGGCACCAGCATTCTTCAACCCGAACGGCATCATCTTGTAGCAATAGCAGCCGTCCCCTGTGATGAATGAGACATCCTTTATGTCCGGGGGGTGCATCCTGATCTGATGGTAACCTGAAAATGCATCTAAAAAACTCATTACAGAAAAACCGACGGCTGAGTCAACCAGCGCGTCGATCCGAGGCAAGGGGTAACAATCCTTAGGACAAGCTTTATTAAGAAGGGAAAAATCGATACACAGGCGCCAGCGGCCGTCTCCCTTTTTGACCATCACAACGTTCGAGACCCAGCCTGGGTATTGAATTTCGGACACGAAGCCCGCTTTGAGAAGTTTTGCCACCTCCTCCCTGATGGGCTCCGCTAGCTTGTCCGCCGTGGATCTCTTCTTCTGCTGGACGGGGCGTGTTCCCGGGTCCAGGTTGAGGCGGTGGCAAGCCACATCCGCGTCAACCCCCGGCATCTCCGCGGCGCTCCAGGCGAAAATGTCCATGTTCTTCTGGATGCACTCCAGCATCCTGCCCTGGTCCTCCGGGGTCAGCCCCCCGCTGACGCGGATCTTCTCCACCCTGCCTCCGCGGGTGAGCACTTCCAGCTCCACCACCTCCTCTGCGGCCTCCAGTCTGGACTGCTCCCCCCATCCCTCGGCATCCCCTTCCTCCTGAGCGGGGACCTCTACCTCCATCTCCCCTGATACGGCCCTTACTTCGACCACTTCCTCCAAACCTCCTCCTCCTGCCTTTCCTGCGCAGCCCTTCACCTCCAGCTCCACCTCTCCGGCTCCCTGCTCGTTTGCCTCCATCCTCCGCCCCATCTCCTCGGCCCCTTCCTGCCAAGAGATGGTGTTCACCGCGGTGACGTAGCATTCCCGTGCCACCTTAGGGTCTCCCCTAACCCTGACCTGCGCCCCCTCAGCGTTGAACTTCAAGCACTGATGGAAAGATGAGGGGACGCAACGGAAGGCACTGATCAGGGGCCTCCCGAAGATCGCGCTGTAGCTGCTGGGGGCGTCCACAATGACGAACTTGCAGTTTCGGGACTGCCCCCCCAGGGTTACGTGGAGGCCGACTCCTCCCTCTACCTCCTTCCTCTCTCCCGAGAGCCCGAACAAGGGCCCGTCCGAGGCCAGCACCCTCTTAGCTTCCACCTGCATCGCGTCAAACGCCTTCTTGAAGACGACGTTCACGGAACTCCCATTGTCCACTAGGATCCGAGAGACAGTGAAGTTCTCGATGGCGGCCTTGATGACCAACGCATCACAGAACGGATCCTCGTGGTCCGGCATATCACTTCTAGAGAAAGTGATCCTCTCCTCTGGCGGCGGGGTTTGGGACGTAGAGGCGACGCTCCGCCGATACATGGTGTGGAGACTCGCCTTGCGGGAAGCCTCGACCCCCACTCCCCCGTGGATCACTCCGATCATTCCTCGGGTCCCCACATCCACCCGGTCTTCACAGCGATCCTCCTCCGTCCGAGGCAGGACCTCCTCGATCCTTACTTCCTGCCGCACCTCCTCCTGCTGCTGCTGCCGCCCCCTGTTCTCTCTCATCTCCAAGAATTCCGGGCACGTGGCCGTTGCGTGCCCCTCTTCCTGATGGAAGTCGCAGTAGGGCAGTTCCACCCTGAACTCCCTTCTCCTCCTCCTCATGACCCCTCTCCTTGCTCCCAGAGCTATGGCCATGGCCTCCTCCTGATCGGGGAGCCGCGGCCTCTGACCCTGCCTCCAGCCTGGGGGGTGGAACTGGTCCTGCCTCCCCTGATAGTGGCCTCTCCCGTAGTATCCCGTCTGTGGCCCCTGCCCCTGCCACTCTGGTCTCCAGCCCAGCCTACGGTCGGGCTCCTGACGCCCCCATCCCGGTTGCTGTCCTTGGAGCTGCCTCTGCTCCCTCTGCCTGGGCTCCTCCCTCCTCTCTTCCTGTCTTCTTCCTCCCCTCGACTCCTTCTCCTCCTCAGTCGCCCACCTGGCCAACTTCCTCGCAAATTCTGGGTTCGACGCTTCCCCGTCGACCTCTCTCGCCGCCCTCTCCATCAGCTCCTCGTAGGAGAGGGGGGGAATCCTCTTCAGCTCCATGCGGAAGAAACCCTGCTGCAGGCCCAGTGTGAAGGCCATCATCAGACTGTGGCCCGGCATCTCCTGGACTTGGGTGACCTCCTCCTGGAACCGGTCGACGTAGCTTCCCAACGTCTCGTTCACCCCCTGCTTTATGTGGAACAGGGACTCAGACTCCTTCTTCCTCTTCTTTGCGGTAGTGAACCTCAACATGAACCCTCGGCGTAGGTCCTCGAAGCAATAGATGGAACTGGCCGGCAGCTGGTGGAACCACTCCCTCGCCTTATCCCGGAGGGTGATGGCGAAGAGACGGCACTTGAATCCGTCCGACATCTGACGGATGGAGACCACGTCTTCGAACCACTGGACGTGCTGAACCGGGTCTCCCTTCCCGGTGTAGTAGGTCATCTCGGGCTCTCTGAACCCGTCTGGTACTGGAGCTGAGGAGACCAGCTCGCTAAAAGGGCTGCCCCCCCCCCCCCACCTGGCGGGCCGGCGAGTCACGCGGACCCAGCTCGCCGAATCGGCCTCGGCCTGCCGAGCCGGGGAAGAGCTCGCGCCCCGAGAGCTCACTCCCCCGACCTTCCTCAGCCACTTCCTTCCCGGCTCGCATGCCAGGAGCGTCTTCGCCCAGAAAGGGGCGGCCGCGATCTGGGCTGCCGGAGTCGAACACTCGGCCCGCACGCCGAGTGCGATCTTGACGAGATCCAGCACCTCGTTCCTGAAGTCTTCAAACATCCCCACTGTCGCGAGAGGTGGGTTGGGCGGCGAGTTCTGCCTGTCAGATCCTTGACCTCCCGTCATTGAGCTCGCCGAAGCTTTTCTGCACTGACCACTCTCCACGCTCACCGCACCAAGATGTTGAAATCGGAAACCGGCCTCTTGTGGAGTTCGACCCTTGGGGAAGGGGTGGTCTCGCGCCTACTTCGCACCTGCAAGAAAAACAACGAGAGAGACAAGGAAGAACAGACCCAAGGGCTCGGCAGGGAGGTCCCACCACAAACCCGGAAGATCTCTGAGCGCTTCCCCTCCTTAGCCAAGAGCCGAGCTAAGGTACTCTCAGAGAACACTTGAAAATGAGAGCAAGGAGGCACTGAAAGCGTGTCCTCTGAGGTACCCCTTGGGTCTTATTTATAGATTTTCAGAATCTGAACTGCCAATAACCAAAAGGACTGACCTGGAAGTACCAAAAGACCCCTGAATGGGTCTGCCAACAGCCAAACTCCGCTGTTCTGAACAGCTATGTGCAGTCCAACCTGGCCTGCCAACAGCGAGGCTCCGCTGCTCTGAGTAGCTATTCGCACCCCCGGGCGGTCAGCTCGCCTTCAGTTCTCCCGCAGGAGGCGGGTGCGACCCGGCTCTGGGGCTCGCCTACCCTCACTGGGCGAGTGCGAGCCGATATGGGCGAGCCGCCTGCCTCTTGCCGGGCGGATCGGCGGTCAGGTCGCGCTCGGGGTCCGGATCGCTTGCGGCGGGTCGCCAATCGCGGGTCCGGCTCGCTTGCGGCGGGTCGCCAGCTCGGGTCCGGCTCGCTTGCTGCGGGTCGCCAGCTCGGGTCCGGCTCGCTTGCTGCGGGTCGCCAGCTCGGGTCCGGCTCGCTTGCTGCGGGTCGCCAGCTCGGGTCCGGCTCGCTTGCTGCGGGTTGCCAGCTCGCTCGCCTGAGATGGGCAGGAGCGGGCCAGCCCTTTAGTCGTTCAGCCCGTCCTGCCGCTTGGGTGCGAGTCGCGGGGGCAGGCCTGTTCAACCTCCCTGGTGGGACCCGCTCGCCGGACACAGGGTTGTACAACTCGAGTAACTAGAAACTACACGAGAGTCAGAATACCATTAACTCGAGATAGAAGATAGAACTACTCGAGTATATATAATACTACTCGAGTATTTTACTTAGACAAATTTTGAGTAGAGAGAATCTGGAAACTCGAGAGATAAGAGGAAATTACTCGAGTATACAAGATGAATTACTCGAGAACCATAATTGGACTACTCGAGTACATCTTAACTACTCGAGTAAGTGAATTACTTCTCGAGTATAAACTCAGTAACTTACTCAAGTAAATAAGAAGTTACTTGAGTACTTTACTTGGGAAAAATCTTTCTGACAGGTTTTCTTCTTCTAAGGGAAATCAGCATCAAGACTTTTCTCATAGTCCTAGAGCTTGAATATGAAGTGTATCCCAATAGAGAGGCTACATATGAGTTAACACTTTGGAACACACAATGAGGGATTACATTGTATGGTCCTCTGTTTGGTGACCCATTGTAGACTGACACTTCCCTTTGGAATCCTGCAAACACATAACTCAAACCAAGCATCAAATATAACTTAATACATCTTAGTTCAAGGGTGACTTCTTCAAATCTGGGTTAGTGTGGATACAATACCCAACACTTATGCCATAACTCATTAGTGTTACTGATTTGGTTAAATAAACAAATTTCTGAATTAGCAGATTTGAAATTAACTACATATATGTTTACTTGTCTAATTCCAGTTAAAACAGGTTTGTTTTTATAAGAAGTAATAATACAAGAAGACTGATTGAATGATACCTGATAACCTTCATCATATAATTGACTTATGGATATTAGGTTATGCTTGAGACCACTTATATAGGCTACCTTCCTGAAGGTAACTACTCCAACTGTGACATTTCCATATCCTTCTATCGGTCCATAGTTGGAGTCTCCCAATTTCACTTTTGGTCCAAGATTTGCTTTGAAATTAGTTAGGTTGTCTTTACTTCCTATCATGTGTTTTGAACATACCACTGTTCCTCTGTGGTAGGATAGTTCTTCACCTGCATAAAAATTGGTTAGGTGTTCTTGGCCCAGGTGACCATGTATCCTTGATTTCTTTCATATTTATAGATAGAGATATAAGAAAATTCAGGTTAGTCCTTATAACCTAGTGGATGATATCTTCTATGAGGAATAATCCACTGAGTAAAATTATTAATAAAGGTTTTATTTTGATTAAAGTTTTGAAAAAAATTAAAGTTTTTGTTATAAGAAACGGGGTTCGACGAATTATAATAAGTTCGTCGATCTGTGTTCGATGAATAGGGACGAGTTCGTTGAACTCCGTTCACAAAATGAAATTATTCATTCTCTGCGACCCATGTTTGTTGATCGTGGTTCGACGATGCATATTGAGTTCGGCAAGCACAGTTAGATGAATAATTATACTGAAAGTCTGCTTTCATAGTTCGTCGATCTGAGTTCGACGAACCATATTCATTTCGTCAAGCTTGGTTCGACGAAATATGTTGAACATAATTTTAATTAAAAATTTTTTTTTCTTTTGTTTAGTCTTATATAAAACTTTTGTTTCTTTATTTGTGTCTTCTACGTTTTCTTTTCTTTTTTCAAAAACAAAATTTATAGGAGTAGATAAAGTATTTTTCTGTAATAGAAGAGGGTGACTAGATGAAGCTCCCAAGCCTAGTTTTCCATTAAGCCCGACATTGACTTCCTTCTCAGATTTTGATACTTCTCTCATTAATGGATTCTTCGAATTCCTTAGCCTCAGATAATTTTGTTTTCAAAGATAGTATTTGATTATTAGCACTTTTTAAATCTTCTTTAAGTTTGATGTTTTCAGAAAATAAGTTATCAAATTCAATTAGCTTTTCTCGGAGGAGTTTGATTTCCTTCTCAGATTTAATTAAATCATTGCATAACAATTTGAATTTAGTTTTAAATTGATCTGAAGTAAAATCAAATGAAAGATTACCTGATCTTCTTCGGATACAAATTCATCTTCTGAGTTGTCAGCTTCTGAATTAGGAGCTTCAGAGTTAATAGAAGATGCATTGATTGTCATCTCTCTGGCCTTGTCCTCTTCTTCATCCTCACTGGAGCTAGATGAAGATTCTGACACAAATTCACTCCAAGTCTCAGCAACAAATCCTCTTCCTTCTTCTTATATTTGTTGGAAGAGGGCTTGTGTGAATGCTTCTTGGAGTCCTCTTTCATCATATCTTTCCTTTACTTTTCAGGACATTCTAGAAGGATATGTCCTGGTTTGCTGAACCCATAATAGAGTATTACTTTAGTAGAGGATTTATAATATCTTGGCTTATCATCATTTCTGGAAGATCTTCTCCTGAAATCCTTCCTAGTCATCTCGTAGAATCTCTTAGCAAAAGACTAATTAGATCTTCATTGTCTGGAATAGTTATTGCTTCTTCACTTGCTTTAAGAGCAATGCTTTGCTCTTTACTTCCTCATTATGAAGTCCTTTGCTCAGCTTCTCTGGTTTTAATGAGCTGCTCATAAAACTTGAGCTTGCCCAACATGGTTTCAATAGAAATTTCATTTTGGCTTCTGTCTTCCTTGATTGGCCAGATCCTAGAGTCCCATGTGCTAGGGAAGCACATAATGATCTTATCATTTATCTCTATCAATGAGATGTTCATGTCCAGGGTTTTCAGCTCATTTATTATGAGACTGAGTCTGTTATACATTTCTGCAACTAATTATGACACTTCCTTCTTGAAATTCTCATTCAGAGAGATCAAGTGTGATCTCCTATCTTTACTTTCATCAGCAGATACTACTACCATAGTATTTAGGGAGTCCCAAATGGCCTTTGCTGAAGTACATTCAGTAACCTTCTGGAATATGTCATCAGAAATAGTTTTGTCTAGAATGTTCATTGCTTTGGTATCAGTAATCTTGGCCTTCTTCTATGCTTCAGTCTACTCAGGTAGTGGCACTGCACTGGTACTTGTAGTTGCCACTGGTAGCGGGGACCTGTCAAAATAGAATTATATATATCTTCATCTATGGAATTCATATAAAACCTAATCCTTATCTTTTAAAGTGCAAACATATTAAGATTGTACACTGGAGGTCTGGTGCTTGAATACTCCTTTTGTGTCATGATATAAAAGACAAAATAGAGTAGAGAGAAAATCTATCAAAGATCTTTTGTTTCAGGTGTCAGCCTGTGAAACCAAAAAACTTGTCTCTGATACCAATTGATAGTTAGGTATAGATCTAACTAACTCTAGAGGGGGATGAGTATTTTAAAATTTTAATTTGTTTTCACAGCAGATTTTAAAGTAGGTGATATATATATAAAGAGAAATATCACAGCACAGAAAATAAATAAGTAAAGGCACTATTGGATCCCTAGTTTGATTTGGGCTAAGTTCACTAAGTTAGGATCTTGTGTCCCATCTTCTATAGCTAGGGTCATAGTTGTGTCCTAGAGTCTAGTCCAAGTCCTTAGTTTCAACATCTCATGGACCAGCCATCATCAGACTGCTAGAGACTCAGGACTTAGAAAATTTCTAAAGACTCAATAAAATGAGTTCGACGTTCGTCGAACTCGGGTCAACGATTGTCGTGCTCAGCTCGACGATCTCAGAGAAAATTTTCTGAGTTGGGCTCGACGAACTTGATTCTCAGGTCGACGATCTTTGGACTCTACCTTCAGCATTCAAAGTCCAGACTTTATTCTCTTGACTCCAGTCGATGAACTTAGTTCTTTGCTCATTGATTTCTGGTATCTCTACTTCAACTTATTAATCCAGAAGCCTCTCAGTTTCCTAAGTCTAAAATCATCTCAAGTCGACGAATTCAAGATTATCATCTCGACAAAACAAAATCTCAGGTCGACGATTTCTTGAAACTTCACTTCAACACTTCATTCCAGAAGCATCTAAAATATTCTAAGTCCAGAAATACTTTGCTGAACTTCAGTCGACAAAACCAGTTATCAGCTCGACGAACTCCATACACAGAATTGTCAAAGTTTCTAATCAATACAGCTCTACACTCTGCTCGACGATCTAGGAACTCAGCTCGATGAGCAGAATCCATCTGGTCGACGAACACAACTTCTCAGCTCGACGAACTGTGGACTCAGCTCGACGATTTCTGTTCTCTGTTTGACGAATCCAGACTTAGTTATTTCCTTCATTCTGTCCCCTTCCTATTGCAATAATTCCTAAGTAATCAATGCTAAAATATTCTCTGAATATAACCGTTAGACAGACATTGATTATGGTCTTCGCCAGGATTATTGCTTGTTGTTTTTCCATGGGATAGTTGGGGAAATAAATCAATGCAGTTTATTTTCAAGGCCTTCAGCAATTAATGCAGAACAATACAAATTTCGAAAGAGAATTTCTTGACAGGAAATATAAAAGACATTTCCTCTTCTTTCCTGGAGAAAAAGAAAATATACATACAGACATACAAAGATAGACAGACAACATACAACCACAGTTAGTCAGTCTGCAACAAGGAATCTCTGTTGTTCTCTCTTGATAGAACTCTGATAAAAAGATAGAGAACTCTGATTTACAAAAGAAGCCCTAGATCAGAAGAACATCAGCTATCTGAAGAAGAAGAACACCAAATCAAGATCAAGAGTCTTCATTCTTCAACACTCTAGGACACTTCAAATGACAATAACAAATCCATCTGTCAAGAAGTTCCTGAGTACTTTCTGGTCAAGGCTGATAAAGATTGAAGACCTATCACCCTAAAGCAAAGCTCCAGTTTTTCCTGAACCATTCTACATCTTAGGGGGAGCACTTTGCTAATATCATTTCCACTTAAGTCTTATCAGTTGTATATTGAGAAAGAGAAAACAATATCATCTCTCACCCCCCCCCCACTATGTAAAGGTTTATAACTCCCTTAAAAAGTTATTCCTGGTTGCAAGTCATCTAACCAAAAGACTTGAGGTTTGGTTTTTGAGAACCTGATCAAAAGCTCATTGGTGTCAGGAACCTGACTAAAAGTCTGAGTAGATTCCTACCAGGGTGGTAGAAGAGTAGATGTACCCAGGTTGGGGAACCACTATAATTTCTTGTGTTGTCTGGTTGACCTTTCTTTTTGTTCTTGCTGTGTTTGTGCATCTTTAGGATTGATGTGTTTATGCTTTATTAATTTTATTTTACAGTTTTAATTTACAACAAAAGCTTTAAAAGATTTAAGAATCCTCTATTCACCCCCCCCCCCCCTCTAGAGTATTTCAGATCTAACACCTCACTTTCAATTGGTATCAAAGCAGTATTCCCTTCGTTGTACAAGCTAACCCTTGAACCAAAGATCCTGAGTTAGATCTGTCTTTACATTCCTATTACATTTATTCTCACACAGCATGACACAAAACAAATATAATGCAAGCACCAGACCTCCAGTATGCAATCTGAATATGTTTGCCATCTGGAAGGCAAGAATCAAATTGTACAAGAACTCTATTGATGATGATATCTTTAATTCTATTATAACAGGTCCTCCTCAAGCCACTGCCTCTACCTCAATAATAGCTTCAAGCACAAATGCAGTTCCACCACCTGAGTGGACTGAAGCCCAGAAGAAGGCTAAAATTGCTGATGCCAAGGCCATGAATATTCTGGCCCAAAAATGTCGGATGACATTTTTCAAAAGGTGGCTGAATGCACATCAGCCAAGGCCATCTGGGACTCTCTAAATCAAATGGTGGCTGGATCTGCAGATGAAACGAAGTACAGGAGAACCAATCTCATATTCCTATATGAGAATTTCAAGAAGGAGGAAGCTGAGACAGTAGCTGATATGTACAACAGGTTAAGCTCAATCATCAGTGAGCTAAAAACCTTGGACAAGGACATCACCCTCATAGAGGTGAATGATAAGATCCTTATCTGCTTTCCAAGCTCATGGGATTCAAGGATCTGGCCCATCAAGGAGGCCACAAGCTAAATGAGATTTCCACTGAATCTCTTTTAGGAAAGCTTAAGTACTATGAACAGCTGATCAAATTTAGAGAGGCAGCTGAGCATAGAACACCTCCTCCAGCAAGAAAAGAGCATAACATTGCTTTCAAGGCTGCTGAGGAGACAGAGACTCCAACTATGAATGAAGAACTGATGTCTCTATTTGCCAAGAGATTTTATAAGATTTCAAAGAAAGACTTCAGGAGAAAGTCATCCAGGCAGAATGACAAGCTAAGGTATGTCAAAACACAAACTAAAGTAGTGGTGTGTTTTGGTTGTAGCAAACTTGGACACTTCGTTTCTGAGTGTCCAGAGAATCAAAAGAAGGAGAAGGGAAGAGAGAAGGTCACAAGAAGACAGCATAAAAGCAGGCCTTCCTCCTATAAATATAAGAAGAAGGAGATAGGTTTTATGGCTGAATCCTGGAGTGAAACTGAGGATGAATCAACATCATCCAGCTCCAGTGAAGATGAAGAAGAGGCAAGGTCCAAAGAAGTCTGCCTACTGGCCATTGATGCCTCTATAAGTCATTCAGAAGAAGATGATTCTGACAATGAAGCAGTTTCAGATTCTGAAGCAGACAAGGGATTAGCTTCTTTTTATTATAATTCTAAATCATTTAAATCTGAATTCAAAACCATGTGCATAGATCTAATTAACTCAGAAAAGGAAATTAAGACTCTTAGGGAAAAACTAGGAAACCTAGAGACTGTTAACTCTAAAAATAATAGGTTAAAGGATGAATTAATCTTAGCTAATGAACAAATTATAATGTTAAAGACTGACTTATGTGAGGCTAAACAACTTGAGGAGACTCTCAATGGGAGAAGCCTCAAGCTGATGGACATTACATGTACAGTTAATGCAAGATTGAATGGCAAGCTGGGCTTGGATGCATCATCAGGTTTGCCCCCCATTCTCAAGAAAAACATTTTGTCAACCGCCATCAAGTTTGTTTCAGCTAAGGGGAAAGAATTAATGAACAATAAACAAACCTTAGAAGTTGTTCCAAAATCAATAGGTCAAAATAATAAAAACCAGAAAACAAGTAAAAACAAAGTTCAGCAGATTTCGTCGAACTCAGATAGAATAAATGTGCCCGATTCGTCGAACTCAACTCGACGTATGCTTAATGCAAATCTTAGCTATAATCATTCGTCTAATTGCGATCGACGAACTCTGTATGGTTCGTCGAGCAAAGATCGACGAACTTGGGGCACAAAAAATGACTATGTTCATTCTTTGGGCAGAGATCGACGATCTCATCCCAATTCGTCGAACTCTGGTCGACGAACTCACAATAATTCATCGAACCCAAAAAGACTTAATAGAAATTATAACTATAACAACAACCTCAATAAATCTAGGAAACCATTTAATCCATTAGCTGATTGGATCATACCACCTAGAAGATATCATCCACTATGATACAAATCTCAACCAGAGTTTTTTGTAATATCTAGTTTTTCTTATCAGCAAAATAAAGAACCCAAGGTAACTTTGGTCAAGAGTAATTAATTATTTTCTCTAAAGGTAAAGGGTTGTCCAGGTGTGAATCAGCCTTGGTACCTGGACAATGGTTGCTCCAGACATATGACTGGCAGCAAGGATAACCTAACCAACTACAAGTCCAAGCTAGGGCCAATGGTAATCTTTGGTGATTCTAAGTGTTGCCAGTCTGAAGGCTATGGAGAAGTGAAGATTGGAGCAGTCACCTTCAAGAAAGTGACCTATGATAGTGGACTCAGGCAAAACCTCATCTCGATAAGCCAATTATGTGATGAAGGTTATCAGGTACATTTCAACTCAACTTCTTGCATTATTTCTAATAAATAAAAATAAAAAGTTTTAATTGGAAATAGGCAAGGAAATATATACCTAGTTGATTTTCTTTTTGCCAAATCAGACATTTGTTTGCTTAATATTGTTTGCAATAAAAATGAGTTGTGGCATAAAAGGCTAGGACAAGTTAACATGAAAAACATTGCTAGGCTATCAAAAGACAGTCTTGTAAGAGGCTTACCTTCTAGTCCATACAAGAAGGAAGGCCTTTGCAGGGCTTGTCAACTAGGAAAGCAAACTAAATCTAGGTTTAAATCAGTTAATAAAAGTGATTCACCTAGGATTTTGTATTTGCTACACATGGATCTCTTTGGACGTATTGTTGTACAAAGCATAGGAGGGAAATCCTACACCTTAGTTATTGTAGATGACTTCTCAAGGTTCATTTGGGTGTCCTTTCTGAGATCTAAGTCAGATACCTTTAAGGTTCTTACAGATTTTCTCTGGACCATACAGATTGTGTACTCTACTCATGTTGCATTGATCAGAAGTGATCATGGTACAGAGTTTGAGTCTCTTCTTATGCATGAGTTCTGTGAGAAGGAAGGTATCCGACACTACTTCTCTGCTTCTAGAACTCCACAACAAAATGAGGTAGTTGAAAAGAAAAATAGGACCCTAATTGAAGCTGCAGGTACATACTTGCAGATGCTTACTTGCCACTAACCTTTTGGGAAGAGGCTGTAAACACTGCAAAATATATCTTAAGTTAGAAATGAACAAAAAACAAGCCGGAAGTGGAGCTAAAACAAACCGGAAGAGGTTTTAACAGAAACTTTATTATCTGAAAAAGGTATCAATTACAAAGGTATGTCATCCCTTATATAGAATGGAGGAGAGATGAGAGAATACAAATAAGAGATATGGGACAAACAATTTACAGGACTAAGTGGACTATACACAACAAACCGCACAAGCTGCGCGGTTAGACAGAAGGGCTAACCGCATGGCTACCATCAGAGAGAAAGACAGACTGCCAGGGTAGACCGCCAAACGGCCCGGTCTCCAAGCCGGCTGAGACAAACCGCCAGACCGCGCGGTCTTCAACCCGCCAAGACAGGCCGCCAGACCGCCCGGTCACCAACTTCAACACTCCCCCTCAAGCTGGAGCATATATATCGATCATGCCCAGCTTGTCGCAGATGTGGAAAAAGGAAGCGGACACCGGCTTGGTGAAGACATCTGCCAACTCGTTGTCGGAAGTGACAAATGGAGTGCAAATCTGTTTCTTCAATATTTCTTCCCGAATAAAATGACAGTCGACTTCTATGTGTTTTGTTCTCTCATGAAAGACCGGATTTTTGGAAATGTATATCGCGGCCTTATTGTCACAGAACATAGGAAGAGGATAGTTGTAATCCTCTCCTAAGTCAAGCATGAGAGCCCGCAACTACTTCAACTCACATGTAGTCGATGCCATGCTACGATATTCTGCCTCTGCACTAGACCTGGAAACTACAGACTGTTTCTTGGTCTTCCAACTCACAAGATTGCCTCCAACAAATGTGCAGAAACCTGATGTCGATTTGCGGTCCCCTTTGTCATCCGCATAGCTTGAATCAGAGTAAGCTTCAACCCTTAGGTGACCATTCTTCTGAAATAGGAGTCCTTTCCCTGGAGCAGCTTTAATATACTCTAATATCCTCAAAGCACATTGTAGATGACACTCCCTCGGAGCTTGCATGAACTTGCTCACCTTGCCAACAGCATAAGAGATGTCGGGTCTGGTTACCGTGAGATATATGAGCTTGCCCACCAGACGTCGGTATCTCGTAAGATCGGAGAGAAGAGGCGAGTCATCTCTCCAAGTTTTGTCTTCTCCAGCAGCCATAGGACAACGTGCAGGTTTAGCACCAGTGAGTCCTGCCTCCTTTAAAAGATCAAGAGCATACTTCCGTTGGGAAAGGACAATGGAGTTGGGCTTTCTAGAGATTTCAATCCCCAGAAAGTATTTCGGGGAGCCCATATCCTTTGTGACCAGATGTTGACGAAGGTGTTTCTTGGTCATCAATACCTCATCCTGGTCATCGTCAGTAAGAAGAATGTCATCAACATAAACCGCAAGAACAACAAGACCAAAGGCGGTTTTTCGAACAAACAAGGAGTGATCTGCTGAGCTTCTTGTAAAACCAATGGCCGCAACAATGCCACTGAACTTGTCAAACCAGGCACGAGGACTCTGCTTGAGGCCATAGATAGCCTTCTTTAGCTGGCATACCCATGTCTCCCCCTGAGCAACATACCCAGGAGGTTGCTCCATGTAAACATCTTCCTGCAGATCACCATAGAGGAAGACATTCTTAACATCTAGCTGCGAGATGGGCCAATCCCTATTGACAGCCACAGAGAGAAGAACCCTAATAGTGCTGTGACGAGCCACTGGAGAGAAAGTGTCAAAGTAATCAATGCCATAAGTTTGGGTAAAACCCTTGGCAACCAGGCGAGCCTTATAACGATCCACACTGCCATCCGGGAGAAACTTCACCACGAAGACCCATCGACAACCAACAACATCCGTGCCGAAAGGAGAACGAACAAGGGTCCAGGTGCCCCGTTCAGTTAGAGTAGCAATCTCCACATCCATGGCAACTTTCCAATGAGGAATAGTAAGGGCCTCTTGGTAGGAACGGGGGGTGGCAGTGGCCGAGATAGCCAGTGCAAAAGCTCGACGAGAAGAGGTAAGACGATCGTAGGAAACAACTACAGCAAGCAGGTGTTGGGTACATGCCCGAACCCCTTTGCGAAGAGCAATCGGGAGATCCAGGTCAACAGGTGCCTCAGTATCCGGAGTATCTGTGGTGGAGACAGCTGGACCGGGAGTAGAGAGAGATGGCAGCGGAGTGGAGGGAGAAAGCAGAGTAGAGGGTGGAGATGATGGTGATGGGGAAGAGGGTGGAGAGGGTGGAGATGGCGGAACATCAGTGGGAGCAGAGAGAATGGATGAGTTGGTAGGAAAAGTAGGATCAGGAGGAGGAGAGGAGGAAGCGGGAGAGAAGTAAGATGCATTGGCAAAGAAGGTGACATCCGCAGAGACAAATTGCTTGCGGGTAACGGGGTCAAAGAAACAATAACCTTTCTGAGTGGGAGAGTACCCCAGAAAGACACATTTAGTGGCACGTGGTGACAGTTTATCACGGGTGGCAGCGGGAGAGTGAACAAAGGCAGTGCACCCAAAGATGTGCAGAGGAAGAGGAAAGGGATCCTTGTCCGGATAAAGAATGGAGAAGGGGGTAGCACCGTGGAGAACTGTGAAGGGAAGGCGATTGATGAGATAGCAGGAGAGGAGGACAGCATAGCCCTAATAGGAGCGAGGAACATGCATTTGAGTCATCATAGTGCGAGCGACATCAAGGAGGTGACGATTTTTGCGTTCCGCCACCCCATTTTGTTGTGAGGTGTAGACACAGCTTGTTTGACGAATAACACCATGGTGAATATAAAAAGAGGAGAAGTCTTGGCTAAGATATTCCTTAGCATTGTCAGAACAAAGGATCTTAATAGATGTATCAAACTGAGTCTTAACCATAGAATAAAATGAGGTCCAAACTGAGAACAGCTCAGAGCGATCTTTGAGAAGATACACCCACGTACACCGAGAGAAATCATCAACGAAGGTGACAAAATAGGAACTACCCCGACCGATGGTGAGGTTAGGAGCGGGACCCCATATGTCAGAGTGAACGAGGTCGAACGGACGGGAAGAGCCCCGACTTTGCGTTGGTGGGAAGGATGAGCGGTGATGTTTGCCAAGTTGACATGCATCACAGTTTAGAGGAGGATGATGAGGAGGGAGGTGCGGCAGGAGCTGGCGTAGAATTCTGGGAGGAGCATGTCCAAGACGAAGATGCCATTGGAGAAGATCTATAGAGCAGGAGGAGAAGGCGGATAGAGCAGAGACATTGTCGAGGAAGTAGAGGCCACCACTCTCAGTCCCGGTAGCAATCGTCCGTTGAGAGTCTGGATCCTGAAAAGTACAAGAGGTAGGGGTGAATAAGACAGAACACCGTAGTTGCTTGCATAAAGAAGTAACCGATAATAAATTGCACGGAAACTTGGGAACATAGAGGGTATCAGCCAGGCACAGAGATGGAGTGACTTGAACCATGCCCGTCCCATGAACCGGTGAGGGAGATCCATCCGCAACAATGACCGGGGGAAATTGAGCATGTGTTTCAAGAAGAGAGAAACATTGAGGATTGCCTGTCATATGATTTGTTGCACCAGAGTCGATTAGCCATCTTCCGCGGGTAACAACGTGAGCACTACCAGAAGAGGTGACCACCGAGGCGGACAGACTGGAGGAGGGGAAAGCCATGGAAGCAAGAGAGGAGCAAACCGCGACGAGAAGAACAAGCCGCGAGAAGAGGAAGAAGCAGAACGGTGAAGCGAAGAAGAGAAAAGAGCACCAAGCCGGGCGAACAAAAAACAGGTCGTGCGGCTAGGAAGGCCGCTACCAAGAAGCAAAGCAAAGGGAAAGAAGTCGCACGGCTTGAAAAAGTCGGGCGAACAGAGGAGAACAAGTCGTATGGCTAAAGATGAGGCCGGGGCGACAAGCAAGCTGGAGCGGGTAGAAGGAAATAGGTCGAGGCGACTAGTAAACAGGCCGCAGCGACTAAGAGGAGCAGCGAGAAGAGAAGCAAGGAGAAACAAGCCGCACGAACAGGGCAGCCGTCAAAAGAGAAGGCAAGCCACGAAGACAGGTCGCGGGAAGACGAGAATCAAGCGGAGGGAAACAAGTCGAGCGGCTATAAGGTAGCCCATGCGAACAGAAGAAGAAGCTGAATCAGGAGGAAAAGATCGTTTGCTCTGATACCAAGTTAGAAATGAACAAAAAACAAGCCGGAAGTGGAGCTAAAACAAACCGGAAGATGTTTAACAGAAACTTTATTATCTGAAAAAGGTATCTATTACAAAGGTATGCCCTCCCTTATATAGAATGGAGGAGAGATGAGAGAATACAAATAAGAGATGTGGGACTAAAAATTTACAGGACTAAGCGGACTATACACAATAAACCGCACAAGCCGCGCGGTTAGACAGAAGGGCTAACCGCACGACTATCATCAGAGAGAAAGAGAGACTGCCAGGGTAGACCGCCAGACCGCCCGGTCTCCAAGCTGGCTGAGACAAACCGCCAGACCGCCCGGTCTTCAACCCGCCAAGACAGACCGCCAGACCGCCCGGTCACCAACTTCAACATCTTGAATAGAAGCCTAATACATAAACTGAAGAATAGGACTCCCTATAAATTACTTAAAAGGAAGAAATCTAAAATCAATTACTTTAAAGTATTTGTATGTGTGTGTTATATACATAACAACAACAATAAATACATTAGGAAGTTTGAAGATAAGGCTGAAGAGGGAATATTTCTATTATATTCCCAAGTAAGCAAAGCTTATAAGGTCTTTAATAAATCATCCTTAAAAATTGAGGAATCCATTCATGTTTCATTTGACGAAACTAACATGTCATGCATGGAGAAAGAGATTTCTACCAATACCAATTTGCAGGTACCTTACCTGTGTGAGAGTTTGGATGTACTTAACCTCACCCAAGAGGTTCCAACACATCCTTCTCCACAAGTCAATGAAGAAAGTGAAGAAGAAAGCACTGAAGGAATTGAATTTCCCTCAACAGCAAACTCAATACCATAAGAGGAATTAATTCAAAATGTTGTTGCTGAACCAACTCCACCAAATGATCTTGTCACACTAATGGATCACCTTAGATCTCAAGTGATTGGAGACATATAAGTTGGTGTACAGACAAGGCATCAACTCAACAAAGATTTGTTGCATGCCTGTTTTCTCTCTCAGGTTGAACCTCAATCCATAAAAGATGCTGAGAAAGATCCCCACTGGATCATTGCAATGCATGAGGAACTCAACCAGTTTGAGAGATGTAGAGTTTGAGATTTGGTTCCAAGATCCCAAGACTACCCAGTCATTGGAACCAAATGGGTATAAAAAAATAAACTAGATGCCCAAGGTACAATAGTGAGGAACAAGGCTAGGCTTGTTGCTCAAGGATACAGACAGGAAGAAGGCATAGATTATGATTAAATCTTTGCACCTGTTACAAGGTTAGAGGCCATCAGAATATTTTTGGCTTATGCTGCCTTCAAGAAATTCAAGGTGTATCAAATGGATGTGAATAGTGCCTTCCTGAATGGAGTAATAAAAGAAGAGGTTTATGTTGAACAACCTCCAGGTTTTATTTCTCCAACTCACCCTTATCATGTTTTTAAATTGCATAAAGGCCTCTATGGTCTAAAGCAATCTCCAAGAGCTTGGTATGAGAACTTAGCTAGCTTTTTGATAGAACATAAGTTCATTAGAGACATAGTAGATAAGACACTTTTCACTAGACATCACAAGGACCAAACATTATTTATACAAATATATGTGGATGACATCATATTTGGGTCTACTAATTCCAAATTATGCAAGAGGTTCTCTGACCTCATGCATTCCAAATTTGAAATAAGTAACATAGGTGAGCTCTCCTACTTCCTTGGTCTCTAAGTGAAGCAGCTCCCTGATGGCATCTTCATCTCTCAAGCTAAATATACAAAAGACCTTTCAAAAAGTTTGGGATGGTCGATGCCTCAGCAAAGAAAACACATATGGCCACAAATGCTGTAATAGACCTGATCCACATGGGAAACCTGTTGACAAGAAATTATATAGGGTCATTCTTGGGTCCCTATTATATCTTATAGCTAGCAAACCTGATATCATGTTTGCCATATGCCTTTATGCAAGGTTCCAAGTGATCCCTAAATAATCTCATCTAATTTTCTTAAAAAGAATTTTGAGATATATAAAGAGTTGTCCAAGTGTAGGCCTATGGTATCCTACTGATTAGAATTTGAGTTAACTGGATACTTAGATGCTGATTTTGCTGGATACAGGGTAGACAGGAAAAGTACTTCAGGAACTTGCCAGTTCCTGGGTATGAGATTAGTGTCCTGGTTTTGTAAGACACAGTCATCTGTGTCTACCTCAACTGCTGAGGCAGAATACATTGCAATTGACAGCTATTGTTCCCATATGCTGTGGATACAAAATCAACTACTATATGATGGTCTCAACTTAAATAATTCAACTCTATTTTGTGATAATACAAGTGCAATAGCCATAGCACAAAATCCGGTTCATAATAGTAGGACCAAGAATATAGACTTTAGGCATCATTTCATTAGAGAGTGTGTAGACAAAAACAAAGTTAATCTTGTCTAAATCTACACTGATTTACAAAGAGCTGATATATTCACCAAACCTCTGGATGAGAGAAATCACGTATTCTTTATAAATCAGCTTGGAATGATCAATGAAGAAGACTTAGTTAGTTTCTGTATGCACTCGACGAATTTTCCAGAGTTCGTCAAACGGAGCTCGACAAACTAGGGACAGTTCGGGAGATATTCGTCGAACGAAGGTCGACGAAATCTCTGTGAGTAAAGTTGTTATCGTCGAATGAATATTGACGAATCTACTTCAGAAAACTTTCGTCGAATGGAGCTCGACGAATTTTCTTCAAATCTTCAGGCTGAGCTCGACGAATTATTTAACTATCAATTATTTCATCGATCTCAGGTCGAATAATTTCTCAATTTTCGAGGAACGGAGTTTGTCGATTCATATTCTGGAAAACTATATATCTAGGTTTTCTTCGACCTCCGTCCCGCGCTTTTTGTTCCTTTGCACTTGATCATCATTTTCTCTTGCAGGTACTCTCATGGCGATTCCAACAGGAACCCTTGCTACGATGAAGTTTGATACCGGATTCGATGTCGACTTTGATTCGTTTTAGCATTCCGACCCCATATTTCTGGATATTCTACAACTTTTAGAAGAGCAACAACTGAAGAACCTGATGATAACAAGGATTAAGCTATCTGGAACTGAGATCAGAGAATGGGTTTTACATCTTCAACAATAGAGGATAACACAATGGTTGGATCAATTGCGGGTAACCATATCTCTATCTCTCCCGCCGTATTAACTAAATTATTTGGATTGAATAATGGTGAAGAAGAACTGGAAGTTGATTCTGAAGAATATGATCAAATGCTGAGTATGATGGGTTACTATGGACAAAACCCTAATAAATTGCTGAAGAAACATTTGTCGGCAGAATTTAAGTTTCTTGCAGATATTGTTGGGAAAGTCTTGCTGGGCAAGCATACTGCACACGATTATATAACCAGGCATCAATTTTTTGTTATATGTGCAGTAGTCAACAAGAAACAAGTGGACTGGGCTCAGATCATATTTGATCTGATCAAGAAAAAGAACAACAAAAATGAAGTGTGTTTTGGAAGGATCCTGGGGATCTTTTTGAAAGAAAAAGCTGCTGAATCACTGGTCTCCCTGACTATATTCATCAATTCCAGCAAAAGGCTAACTTGTGCCTTGTTTAGCAGGTGGGAGAGGACAATAACAAAGCCTTATAAGGCCTCATCCTCTGCCACCAAAGCTTCTGAGAGCACAAGGGCTGTAGAAGCCACTCCCCACCGTTCTGAAGAGATCACTCTTTCATCCCCATCTCTTCCAGTACTCCAAACTCAAAAACCCTCTACACCCCACATAACAGTTCTCCCGCATCAACATCAGATTCTATAACAACCCTCCTCCACCGTATCCTCTACTCCATAACCCCAACAACATCCACAACGACAACCACATATTCATGTTACTACTACAACCACATCACCTGCTACTTCTCCACCCATAGGTCTAACTAACATCCCCTCTTCCCCTATTCAGGAATATCATCAACCCTCCCTTCTCCAACACCACCTTCATCCCCTCTTCCACCACATTTATAACGTCCCAAATCACACTAGGCCCCTCGTACATATTTTTGAGTCAGGAGAGCTGACTTGGGTTCGGGGGAGTGGTGATAACTGGGCAGCACATGTGAATATGATTTGTATCACCCGAGTCATTGGTCAACACTTTGGTGTAGAGGTGTTGACACACTGGAGTCAAGGTGTTGACACAGTGTGTCGACACTCCGATGTTGAGGTACATACACCGTGTGTCGACACACACTGTGTCAACACACTAGGTCAAGGTGTTGACACATTGTGTCGACACCTAGGTTGAGGTGTCGACACACTGGTGTCGACACCTTGTGTCGACACTCGCTGTGTCGACACATTGGAACTAGGTGTCGACACAGTGTGTCGACACCCAAATGTTGAGGTGTCGACACTCTGGTGTTGACACCATGATGCAAGAAACATGCCAACCCGTGTGTGTGTGTGAGACAAGTTTAGCTCGATAGAACATGTCGAGATCGATGAAATTTATGACACGGGTAGAGACACGGGTGTGTCCCTACCCGTGTGTCGTTGTGTCGAGTTAAGTTCGTCGAGATGTATCCAAAGAAGGACACAGCTAGGGAACACGACCGTGTCATGTGGACACGGGTTGGGACACGGGAGTGTCCCTACCCATGTCAAATAATGAGCCGATGCTGAAACAGTCTGTAACGCTTCGAGCAAGCAGGACACGGGCAAGGACACGAGCATGTCCCTACCCGTGTCACTTTTCATATATAAGGGGAAATGAAAACCCTAGCCATTTTCATTCTCACTTCATCCCCTATTTTCTGAGAGAAACTCCTGTTGAGAGAAGCAAGTTACTGGATCTAGTTGTAGAGGAGAAGATCCGCCGTCGCCGTGAAGGAGAAGATGCCGCCGAAAAGAGTTACACGATCCATTGCCGGAAATAGTGGAAACGACAAAAATGAGGTAAGCTTCCTACCCTCTCCCTTGGTGCTAGATCTTTAGTTATATTCTTAGGAGAGATATCAACTCAAGAGAGTTTTGATGGAGAGAAGGAGTTTTCTAAGGATGGTCATGTTAGGACATGTGTTCTAGGTTTTAGATCTCTTCAACCTCCCCTTTCTTCTATGTGATGATGGGTGGTTGGTTTCGTGAAGAATCATGGCCTTTTGATGGTGAATAAGGGAGGAGTAATTTCTGATGTGATTTTGGAAGACCAACTTGAGGAGGAAGATGAATCAATGACATTCATCCCTCTTTAAGATACGTGCAGAATCTGTAATCTGCGCGCAACGATCTTCTTGGCTATTTTCATGTAGGCTGTGTCCAGATCTGGGCTCTTGACTAAACACAAAAGTTGAAGCCCTTGAAAATACCTTTTCAACGAATGGTTGCATGACTTCAGGCGAAGTTGGAGCCACGGGAAACCTTGAATGAATATGACGTCTGATAAATCTTGCATGCATAAAGGTAGTTCTGTGCGCAGCGGACTTTAAAGCCGATTTCAAATAGGATACATTCAAATATGGGTCGTAAGCTGAGTATGAAAGTTGTAACCCACGGGAAGACCTTTCCATCAAGGGGTTACATGTCTTCACCGGATTCCTGTAGCTTCGGGAATCTCCAGTGGAATTTGCTGTCCAAATTTATTCTATACTTAAATTCTAGGGTTTATATAATATGAATTTGAATTCGGTGGAATCGATGTCGCAAATTAACTCGAGATTTTGATGAACTATTTTATGCCAACCACCGTAGTGCTATGAATGATAACTCTTGTTAATTAGATTTCATAAAACTGAATTGTGAACCAAGCTTTATTGCATGATATGACTTGCTAAAAATGATAGATTATTATAAATGCGCATCATGATTATAATATGATGAATGAAATGACTAGATACAAATTGCTAGATTAATATTAATGATCATCATGTTTGTAATATGTTGAAACCATTTGTAATGACAAATAGAAGGATAAACCATGGCCATGAGTATATATGATGGTTAGAATGAAATGTAGTAGTCCAATACCTAAAGTGTAGTCTCCCAACGGGTAGTATTGTGGATGGATGTAAGTGCGGCATTGACCGTCACTAGTTTAGTTAATGTTGAAATGAGGTATAGATGGATGGTTGGGATGTGCCATCATGCTTACTTCTGAGGACCCTTCCATACCACGGTGATGTGCAATTTGCATGCGGTGTGAGTCGACACACGGTGTCGTAATCCTGTGTTAAGGATAGTGTGGCAGGTCTACGGGCTCTCTTATCGTCACACTGACGGGAGTTGACAGTTAGACTTTGGGCAGTTGGGTTGTTTCCTCGGTGTTCACGTCCTAAGGCCCCTTCCGTGCCAAGTGAACGATTGGGCTGTGTCCTCGTCCTTTCTTTCGAGGCCCCTTCCGGGTCACACCAGGCCAGTTCGGGCTATGTTCTCGGTGCACATTTACCCGAGACCCCGCTCGGCCATATTACGTATGGGCTCCGCTGTTGTGTTCTTAGCGTTGAGGCGTACGGTGGCCTAGGTGAAGCAATGTGGATACCCGCCTAGTAGTAGAGATGCCCGCTCTACTATCACCGTCTGGCCACGGCGGTTGATGCCTGATAGGTTAGCTACCTGCTCGAATAGTGCGAACTATAGTCTGTATCGAAATGTCAATTGCATGTGTCTGATCATGGGTGAGTCATTGCATAGCATACATACCATTACATTGTATTGCACAAACAAGATCCTCATCGTATAAGTTTGTATGGGCACTCTTATACGATGAGGTACTTTTATGTAACCCGATCCTTAACTTATACGCTTGTATGGGCATCCTTATAAGTTAAGTTACTTTCCTGCTGTATATACTTGTACTTGATAGTTTATTATTGCTTATGTAGAACTGCTAGAATATAATGCTATTAATCTTATTTTAGCATTACCACCTGCTTGTACTTGTTATACTATTAATTATACTTGTACCCTTGTTCCTTTCTCCGCCCGGTGCCGAGGAGTCGCCGGGGGAGAAGATGTGAAGCCACGAAGTATTTTCGACTAACGGTTGCTACGTCTTCCTTTTTAGGAGGTCACCCCATAGGTAGAGCAGCCACAGACTTTGCAGCAGGACAGCCAGACCAGGACGACAAGGCATGAAGTGACGGTACCGTCCCTACCGTCGGTTACGGATGTGAGTGTTGTAAGATTCTGATGTAGCCTGTTTGGGCAACTTTATTGCTGTACTCTGATATTGTAGAAGCATGTTTTAGCTTCTCTTATTTGATGTATTTGGACATATATGCTTGGTGTGGATTTTACTTCTCTCTCTCTCTCGTAATATTATGGTTGGGTTTCCATGTATATATTGATATTAGTTATAGTCGGCGAAATAGGCGTCTTGTGGTACAGGTTAGCCCATGTGCTAATGCTATACCAAGGCGGCTGTTCCGGGCATAAAACTCCCCTTCGTGTCATGTTTTGGGATCCGGGAGGGGGGTCTTACAAATGGTATCAGTTTGCCACGATCCTCAACTAAAGAAGTCATTCAACATTGGTACCACCCCCGTTCGATTAGTCAGTTTGCCGACAAACTAACTTAGCAGAAGCAGTGATGTGCCCATATTTAATTCACACTAAGTTGTCCAACTTTGACCTCAAGATTAGCCAATCTGACCATACATTTGTGTTTTACTTGTTGATTCCAGTACACGCTGAGCTGATGGGGGGCACTCCTGCCCCTTCCATACCCACTCAGTTTGAACAATCCGAGTTATGGCAGACGCTCACCGCCATCCTGGATGCATTTAGGGTGCAGCAGTCTCCGTACCAGCAACAGGCTCCGGGCTCTAACTGGCTGCGCACCTTTCGTGCTCTCTCCCCTCCCGCCTACCTCGGGACGGAGTCGGCCGTACGCACAGAGGAATGGCTTAACACGGTCCAAGAGCTATTGGCGGGGATCCGTTGCCCGACCAACATGGTTGTACTGTTGGCGGTGTCCGTCTTGGATCTACATGCTAAGAGGTGGTGGAAGTACCACATGGGTTCCACGTTCCAAGGACGAGTGTATACCGAGATAAGTTGGAGCGAGTTCTCGGGTGTCTTCTTGGAGCAATTCATTCCTACATCGGCTCGAGATGAGCTTGAGCAGAGGTTTCTACTACTGAAGTAGGGATCAAAATCGGTTAGAGAATACCAGCGAGAGTTCCAGCATCTCACAAGGTTCGCGGACTCATATGACCTGGATGTTAGAGGATACGCCAAGCGATTCTACAAAGGGCTGCGAGATCCACTAAGGCAGACCCTTTTGTTTGTAGCGGACTATAGTTTAGCAGAAATTATCGACATGGTGAAGAGATTGGAGGCGGATCACTTGAGTAGTGGTAAGAGACCTACGAAGGGTGTGATGGAAGCTGGCCCAAGCAATAGAAGAAGGCAGGACGTTAGGAGAGGAAGGGGACATCAAAGAGGTGGAGGACGTTTCCACCGAGATTTTAGAGTGGAGCATCCGGTTCCGCAGCAGTCTACGTTGCCTCCACCGCCTCAGCCTCAAAAAATTCAGTAACATGAAGTGCGTCGTGGGCTGGTGTGTTTGGAATGCAACCAGTCGGGCCACATTCGACATTTCTGCCCGCGGTTGTTTGGGAATGTCCCTTCCGCTCTCCCTCTGGTAGCTCCGCGGGGGCGTGGTTATATGCATGGTCAAGGATGAGGACCGCAAGGAGGAAACCACGATCCTGCCTGGGATCAAGTGTACGCGTTGGACATGGCGCAAGAACGGAATCCCCATGATGTGATTGCAGGTATGATTTAATTGATTATCATGTTTTCATTGTCTAACTTAAGGTTGTTTTAAACATACTAGACACCTGGCGATAAGTTTTGGTTATTGGTACTTAGGCACCGTGATAGTTGACGAGAAGACGGCCTATGCGCTGTTCGATATCGGTGCCTCACACTACTTTGTGTCTGAGGACTTCATTAAGGACATGGAGGGCGTACAATACTTTACTGGTATAGCCCGACAAGTGCGCCTACCGGACGACTCAGAGATGATTACAACCGCTAAGTGTGAGTGTGAGATATTTATTGAAGGAAAGGTCGTTGATACACCTGCCACGGTCTTGAGAATGCCGGAGTTCATCATTTTGGGCATGGCGTGATTGGACTGGCACTTTGCAAAGATTGATTGTGCAGAGAAACGAATCTACATGAGACATGGAGACTCCGACGTCATCTTCCATGGTATTAGCTTCGCACCTCGTATGTTGTTATCTTCAGTTCAGACAGTAAAATCCCATATGAAGGGGAATGAAGTCTTCATGATCTAGTTCAAGTTGAAGGAGTTAGCATTGGATATAAAAGACATACGGGTAGTGCGGGATTTCCCCGAGGTATTTCCTGAGAAACTGCCAGGATTACTGCCGCATAGAGAGGTTGACTTCCAGATTAATCTAGTACCGTGTGCCAAGCCGGTATCCAAGGCCCCTTACCGAATGGCCCCGAAGGAACTCGCAGAGTTTAGAGTTCAACTGCAAGAACTGGTGGAGTCAAGGTTCGTTCGCCCCAGTTCATCGCCCTAGGGAGCCCCTGTATTGTTCGTGAAGAAGGATTTGACCCTGCATTTGTGCATAGACTATCGGGAACTCAATCGGCTGACGGTGCGGAACACTTATCCGCTAACTCGGATCGAAGAGTTGTTCGACAAACTAGTGGGTGCGCATTGGTTTTATGAGATGGACTTACGCTCACGGTATTATCAGTTGAGAATACAAGAAGGTGACATCTAGAAAACGGCCTTTAGTTCAAGATATGGACTGTACGAGTTCACGGTAATGCCGTTTGGGCTCACAAATGCCTCTTCGGCCTTCATGAGCCTGATGAACAAGGTTTTTGAACCTTATTTGGATGTCTTCATCATTGTTTTCATTGACGATATCTTGGTCTACTCAAAGACGGAGGAGGAGCATGTTGAGAACTTGACCTTGGTATTGAAGAAATTAAAAGAGCACGCTTTGTTCGCCAAGTTCAGCAAGTGCGAATTTTGGCATAAAGAGGTTGCTTTCTTAGGGCATGTGATCAGTGGAGCAGGACTAGCAGTGGATCCTGCCAAGGTTTGTGCCGTGAAGGAGTGGTCACCTTTGAAGCGACGGCCAATGTGAGGAGTTTCCTTGGACTTGCCGGGTACTACCGCAAGTTTGTAAAAGGATTTTCAAAGATTGCTCTTCCCCTTACTTCATTGACAAATAAAGGTGTGCCATTTGAGTGGACACCCAAATGTGAAGCGGCGTTCCAGGAGCTGAAGGATAGACTTACCTCCGCCCCCATCCTTGCACTTCCATCTGGGAAGGAAGGATTTCATGTCGACAATGACGCATCATATCAAGGGATGGGAGCGGTGTTGATGCAGCATGGACACGTGATTTCCTACGCTTCAAGACAGTTGAAGAAGCATGAAATCCTTTACCCGGTTCATGATTTAGAATTGGGAGCAGTGGTGTTTGCCTTGAAGGTTTGGAGGCATTATCTATACGGAGTCCACTGCGAGATCTTTTCAGATCACAAAAACTTGAAGTACGTTCATACTCAGAAGGAGTTGAACTTGAGACAACGACGGTGGTTAGAAATTCTATGCGACTATGAGTTCACCATGAACTACCACCCCGGAAAGCCGAACTCGGTGGCTGATGCATTAAGTTGAAAGGTACCAGGTTCTAGTCCAGAGTCTCGGTTGATGAGTATGGAGGTGGCTCAGATGATTGAGGAGATGGATATTACATTGATATTTAAGGCTCCTTCGATAGAGTATACGGAGTACTTGACAAGCATGATCATAGTTTGTGATATCCGAGACCGAATCAGAGTGGCACAATGAATGGATGCGGTTCTCGCCCCGGCAATCAAGTCAATCGAAGATGAGTCTATGGATGAGTATACGCTAAAAGACGGCCTCATTTATTTTCGTGGATGGCCCTACATTCCCAAGGGCGGTAAAATCTGGGAGGATATCATGAGAGAGGCTCATTGCTCTCAATATTCAATGCACCCAGGCATTGCTAAGATGTATGACGGATTACGGAAGACCATGTGTTGGCTGGGAATTAAAAAGGATGTCCGATATTTTGTAACACATTGCGAAGCTTGTCAAAGGGTGAAGGCTGAATGCAAGAGTCCCGGTGGTTTGCTACAATCGTTGCCCATCCCCGAGTGGAAGTTGGAGGACATCTCCATGGACTTTGTCCATGGGTTACCTCGCTCACGATTAGGAAATGATTCGGTGTGGGTGATAGTTGATCGCCTGACGAAAGTAGCCCGGTTTATCCCAATGAAGAAAGAAGCTCATGTGGATATCTTAGTATGCCTCTTTGTGGAGTAATTCGTACGGTATCATGGCGTGCCTAAGACAATCGTGTCTGATCGTGATGGTGATTTCACCTCAAGTGTGTGGAAGGCGGTACAGGCATATTTGTGCTCGTGCCTTACCTTCAACACCGCGTTCTATCCCCAAACGGACGGTCAATCTGAAAGGACCATCCGGACATTGGAATATTTGCTGAGATTATGTGTGTTGGATAGAGGAGAACCGTGGGAAAGACTCTTACCATTGGTAGAATTCTCCTACAACAACAGCCACCAGGCTAGTATCTGCATTGCTCCTCATGAAGCTCTTTATGGAAGGAGGTGTAGAACCCCCTTGTCTTGGGTGCAAGATGAAGACCCGAAGGCTTTGGGTGTTGAATATATTGAGGATACCGATGCGGTGGTTAGACTGATACGAGATCGCATGTTGGAGCCTCAAAGTCGGCAGGCGAAGTATTATAATGCAAGGTACCGGATGGTGGAGTTTCACGTGGGTGATAAGGTGTTCCTGAAAATCCGACCGATGCATCGAGTGTCACGTGTGCGTGGTGTGAAAAAGCTCAACCCAAGGTATGTTGGGCCTTATACTATATTGGAAAGGATTGGCTCGTTGGCCTATCGGTTGGAGTTGACGTCTGAGATATAGAACCACCACGACGTGTTCCATGTGTCGTCGCTTCGGAAGGCGTTGTTGCAGCCCGATCAATACATCCCCACAACTGATGGTGTTGTGGCTCTTGATAGGTCTGTGCAACTAGAGCCGGTGCGGATCGTAGATAGCAAGACAAGAAAGTTGCGTCGCAAAAGTGTTCCCTTGGTGAAGGTGCTATGGTCTAATCACGGGAAAGAGTAATATACAAGGGAGCCAATGGATTTGATGTAAAAATACTATCCGGAGTTGTTTGCTCAAGGTAATTTTATTTAAAAGCATATTGTATTTTCTGTTATCCTTTTCTCCCCAGAGCCTAAGCCTGATTTTGGGGACGAAATCATTTATTTTGTTTAAAGGATTTGTAACGTCCTGAATCGCACTAGGCCCCTCATACGTGTTTTTGAGTCAGGAGAGCTGACTTGGGTTCGGGGAAGTGCTGGTAACTGGGCAGCACATGTGAATAGGATTTGTATCACCCGAGTCATTGGTCAACACTTTGGTGTCGAGGTGTTGACACACTGAAGTCAAGGTGTCGACACAGTGTGTCGACACTCTGATTTTGAGGTGTCGACACACTGGTGTCGACACCGTGTGTCGACACATACTTTGTCGAAACACTGGGTCAAGGTGTCGACACAGTGTGTCGACACCCAAGTTGAGGTGTCGACAAACTGCTGTCGACACCGTGTGTCGACACTCGCTGTTTCGACACATTGGAATGTGGTGTCGACACAGTGTGTAGACACACAGATGTTGAGGTGTCGACACTCTGGTGTTGACACCATGATGCAAGACACGGGCCAACCCGTGTGCATGTATGTGTGTGTGTGACAAGCTTAACTCGACAGAACATGTCGAGATCGATGAAATATATGACACGGGTAGAGACACGGGCGTGTCCCTACCCGTGTGTCGTTGTTGTAACACCCCCTATCCGTCGCATAGCATATAGCAGTAGGTCCGGCCGGGGCCCGACTCTGTTTGCCACAGATAAACCGGGTGGTTACTCATGGAAACCATCCAACCAATCATAACGTCCTACACAAAGCATTCTAGCGGAAGCAGTTTATAAAAGTTGCAATAAAGAACCCAGCACTAAAGCATGAATGTCCACTAAAACAAAATAGGAATGTTACAAAATACACCAGTACAAGCCTTAAGGCCTTACAAAAATTGTTCGCTTCATATTACATGTTTTACAAACCACGACACGCAGGCCGGTCACACATGAATAAAGCAGTAAACACTTCCAATTGGGCCTTCGAGGGCCGGCTTCGTAAAAAAGGCTTTAGCCCGCTATTGACCGCTTGGTCCAGCAGCACCTGCAAACAACAAACCACCGCACGGTGGCAAAACAAGGCAACGGTCAGCAATGCTGACCAAATTATAACGATCCCGCCCCCAACTCGGGGCGGCGATGCTACTTCCCTGTATTTCATTAGCATAAGCGAGCAATATAACAATATTCATTTCATCACAGGCGTAGGCTCATACAGCCACACACCTCGTGCACTCAGGGTACATTCTGGGTGAACGAAGTCTAAGTCTGCCGACTCACCACCATCCCTTTGGACGGCCAATCAATGAGCAGTTTTGTCTTCCCGGCTTGGGTCACGGTAATTAAAACCATAGACCGCCGAAGACTCTCATCTATGCCAACGGCTCTAATCCGAAGGACATAGAACGGGTACGGTTCCATCTAACCCGTGCTCACAACGTAACGGTAATTTAAACCATATGCGCCCGCAACGGTAATTTAAACCATATGCGCAGGTCAAACTTCTCCCGAGTCCCGTTTCCATCACATTTCACAAAACTCGGTTATGTTCAAGTTAGCTCTCAGGCCACCAAGTTGGCAAGATCACGCATCCGCCCAATTTTCCGGGTGCACCTTTGGGTTAATCCCCAAGTCTCCCTATTGCAATCTACCGTGTAGAAAACCCGAAAAACAACAAATAGCACGGAGTCTTCTCCAGCATTATGCAATGCAACATCACCGATCCAGACCAACATGTCCGGGTAGGCTTCACACATCATGTCTATGTCCGTTCTCGCTTACGGACTCTAAACAACGGGGACTTCACATATCTACCCGAAGGAACGCCTCCAACTCACCGCAAAATCGCGAGAGCGGGCTTCCTATGCAAAGAAAGAGAGCTACTCATGCTCAAGAAGAGAATCGTTACCCTAGCATTCCTCTATGGCTCCATGGAAAAGTAAGCGGATGAAAAGCACCGCACTAGCTTTGCCTCTGTGGATCCGGAGTCGGCTCGCAATTTGGAGCTTCGAAGCTCCTCTAATGGTCGGATCTAGCTTCTTCTTCCTTCCTTGGCTCTCCTCTCTCTCTAAGTTTTAGAAAGACAACCACTCATGAAAAGTGAGGGTTTCTAAGGTGCAATCCCGGGTATATCCCTTCAGGAACAACCCCCAGCCGTCGGATCATCAATTAAAGAAATGAACGGCTTCGATTCAGGACTGAAATGCCCAATCTGTACCGCACACGGCCTGGCACATGCTCGTGTCCAGGGCCGTGTGCCTCATTCGCCGTCAAAATCGGCTCCCCTGGAACAACACACGGGTATCGAACACGCCCGTGTTCGACCTGACACGCTCGTGTTCCACCTAACACGGCCGTGTGGCCGGCCGTGTACCCCCATCGTTTTTACCCGAAAATAACCCGAGCACTGCACGGGTTCTAGGACACGCCCGTGTCCTTGCCCGTGTCACCTCAACACGCCTGGGCTCCAGGCCGTGTACACGGTCTCGACACTCGACACCTCGTCGAGCGAAGATCGTCGACATGACGACAAGGCCTTGGACACGCCCTTGGCCTAGGTCGTGTGCCTTGTCTCGACACAATGTCGAGAGCAAAGTGTCGACTTCCCGGGACGAGTGTCGACACTGGTCGACACGCCCTGCGACACGCCCGTGTCACGGGCCATGTGCCATGTCTCGACACTTCGTCGAATGCAGAGTGTCGACTTCGCGGGCTAAGTGTCGACACGGGTCGACACGCCCCGCGACACGCCCGTGTCGCAGGCCGTGTGCCCAGTCTCGACACAATGTCGAGATCAAAATGCCGACTTCCTGGCTGAGTGTCGACACAAGCTTGACACACCCAGGGACACGCCCGTGTCCCAGGCCGTGTGCCCCCCTGCCAGAACCCAAAACTGGCATAAAACGTCCCCCGTCGGTCCTTTGAGTTTCGGGGCGTTACAGTTGTGTCGAGTTGAGTTCGTCGAGATGTATCCAGAGGAGGACACGACCATGGAACATGGCCGTGTCATGTGGACACGGGTTGGGACACGTGCTTGTCCCTGCCCATATGAAATAATGAACCGATGTTGAAACCGTCTATAACGATTCGAGCAAGTAGGATACGGGCAAGGACACGGGCATGTCCCTACCCGTGTCACTTTTCATATATAAGGGGAAATGAAAACCCTAGCCGTTTTCATGCTCACATAATCCCGTATTTTTGAGAGAAACTTCTGTTGAGAGAAGGAAGTTGCTAGATCTAGTTGTAGAGGAGATGATCCGTCGTTGCCGTGAAGGAGAAGATCGGTCTTTACCTGTTAAGATTACTTAAGAATCTCTCGCTGCATACAGATCATTCATGGGTCCCTCGCTCCCTTTTTATGAGCTTCCCTTGAGTGATGATGATCACTCTTGTGGTATCCAGCAAAAAGAATTTCAGGAATTGTTGGAAGCTCCTGTATGGGACGCAGAGATTGTTCCTATCGATGTGATGGCGTTTGCGACTGAGTTTGCGATGGGGCCTGCTTATTCAGTGCTTGATTTTGAGAGCAGTTCCTGTTGGAACACCGTATTACTAATTTGGGTCAGGATCACTATGTCTTTAGGAAACCTATTTTTGACCTCCTGTATAGATCTAAAGGTCAATTAGAATTGAGTCTACGGGTTAGAAGTCTAGGTTTGGAAGCTGCCCTCAAGACCAAGGATTTTTAGTTTGAGACTAAGTCATATCGTCGAGCTCAGCACGACGATTCGTCGAACTCCAATCGACGATCGTCTAGCTCAACTTCGACAGATCGTCGAACTCCATTCGACGATCGCTGAGATCAACTTCAACAAATCGTCGAACTCCATTCGACGATCTTCGAGCTCAGTTCGACGATCTTGACTCAGTATTGGATCTCTATCTCTGAGCTCAGTTCAACGATCTTTGAGCTCAGATCGACGATTTTTGTTGCTGTATAAGTCCATATCGCTGAGCTCAGTTCGACGATAACAGAGCTCAGTTCGACGTTTTCTGATGAGTTAAAGGATTTTTCAAGATTCAAATTCAGGAGTTATTCAGCAATTAATTCAGAAAATTTTCTAGCCGTTTTCATTTATTCTGGACCAAGTTTCAAGGGATTATCAAGGAATGTTTCTTTGGACTTTCCTCCAGGAGACATTTGCAATTAAGGATGCAATTAATGACAGGCCAACGACTATTCTTGATAGAGGATGATTTGCTATTCAGTACCAGAGAATAAAATACAAGATTTTTGAATCTCTCTATCACTCAGAACACAGACAAGAAGAACAAGAACAAAATATTCTATGTCTCAAAGAATTCTCTCAAGAACACACATCCAAGGAGATCAAACCTTCTGAAATCTTCTGATCTCTCTTGTCTCAAGTGTTCAAGGTCAACATCTTTCAAGACTCCAGACACCTAACATTTAAGCTGTTGCTGAAATCATCATTTGCTGGAGATCAACTTCTGAAGGCCTATCACCCTACAGCAAAGCTTCATTTCCTGAACATCTCAAGAACTCAGGGGGAGCTTTGACAACATCAAATCCACATAGTCTTCTCAGTTGCTCTGATAAAGAGAAGACTTCCATCATCTCTCATCCCCATCTCTGTAAAGGGTTTTTCAAACTCCTTTCAAAAGTTTGAGCTTGGTTTTTGAGCACCTTGTCAAAAGCTCATTGGTTGCAAGACACCTGATCAAAAAATCTGATTTGGTTTTTGAGCACCTTATCAAAAGCTCATTGGTGCCCAGGACACCAGATTAACTCATCCTGCAGTGGATTCCTACCTAGGGTGGTAGAAGAGTGGATGTACCCAAGTTTTGGGGAACCACTATAGCTCCTTGTGTCTTCTGGCGTGCTTGTCTTTATCTTTTGTTTCTGGCTGTGATTGTTTTGTGATTAGTTAGGATCTGTGATTAATTTACTTTGTAGATTATTTTGTGATTAGAATTAATAGTTGCTTCCCTGTTCACTCAGATTACAACAATTGTTGTAAAAAGTTTTCAAGCACCATATACTCTATTCACCCCCCCCCCCCCTCTAGAGTATATCAGATCTAGCTGCACTTTCAGTTCCTCCCTTCCGAAATTTTTGCCTGAGTTTGCTACTCCTTTTTCTCTTGTGAGTCGGCTGATAATGCCGTATTTTTTAATGATTCGGTGACTGAGGTTGCGCCGAAGTGGGATGAGGATTCTTCTATCTCTGACGGATAATGTGGATCTTCGGAGAACTTTTACGCACCCCGATGGGATGAGGAATATCCTCTTTCCAATGCGGAGGTTTGCACTTCCTTATTGGATGATGTCATTCCCCTTACCACAGTGGACCTCGAGCTCTCGGATTCCCCATGGTATGACTCGTATGATACCGGAGATGATCGATGCTTGGATCTCGCTGAGAGTGAAACCGGGATCGCTCTCCCATTTCCTAATTATTTTAATACTTCATCTTTTTTATTACTTGATCCCCCTTCTTTATATTAGAATGTGCATGCTGAGTCTCCACGGGTATGCTGGGATGATGATGAGCCTGGTGTTCAAGCCGTTGCCAACGCTTCCTACACATCTGTGGTTGACGACGCCTTGCTAGGCGAGGATATGTTTTATAAAAAGATGAGCAAGGACCAGCTCTCCTCCTCTTCTTACTTCCTATTTCCTCTACCTGCAAAGAGCAGGTATGATTATTTAGGCAGTGGGGTAACTATTTTATCGCCGCATCGGTACCTATTACTACAATGGATAATGGAACAATTGTCTGTGCATTTTTCTTTTCATAGGCCCATTAGCTAGAAATGTATAGAATTTAATAAGTCGTGTTGGGATGACAATAACCCCAGTACTTATCTTTCATTTCCTGCACTTTTATTTTTCATGTCTATCTTAGCTTAGTATTTCTTTATATATTGTATATTTTTCTTTTGTTTTTGCGGAGCTCAACGCTGCAGGTATTCATGGCAAATCGTATTGGTGGGGTTATGATTCTTCGTATGGCGAAGACACTTCTGTGTTTTTCACTTGTCTTCTGGTATGCTCACTTCCTGAGCATTGGGTAACCTCTTCCCTTATCTCTATTGGATTTAAATTTCCATATCATATGCTGTGTATCTTAGTTTAAGTCTGGGGGAGAGCCAGTATGTGTTACCTTTTGCACGCGCACATTTCATGTGCATACTAGGATCTTTTATTATTTTATTTTGATTAGTTCATCGCATCGCACATCACTGCACCGACATGAGCGCGTTCTTAGCTGTTAGCGTGCTGCGAGATTAACTCGTTTCTTTTGTAGTATTTGGGAAAATTATTGTGCTGGCATAGGATTGTGAGACAGAGTAAAATGTTGACCTTGCTGTGCTCCTAGTCGAGTGCCCTCATCTCATGTAGAAATCAGAGTAGATTTAATTTTTCTGTATGCTTATAGTTTTATATTTTTCTAATTGCGTAAATACTATTTATTCTACTCAAAAATTGGTGAATCTGGTGTGAATCTGACGGTAGCTTAGGGATGTGTGTAGACAGCCGTTAGATTAATATTGCTCGAGTCAGGAGGAAGGATATTCTTTCTCGTTGGCTAAGAACTTGCCCCAAGCTATTCTTGAAGCATGTGTATGGGTTAGTCTTGCATGAGCGTGATGTAGGCCATCATTTTATCACGGTTGAGCTTTGTACCATTCCTAACGTCATATCCTCGCTAGCCCCGTTGTGCCTCCCCTTCTTTTGATTCATCTCCACCAGTATTTCACCAAAGCCTCATAGCCAATCCTAGTCGCACAACCAAGTCCAGCTTTAGTGTTTTATATTTCCATGTTGGGGTGTAGATGTGGTGATATTCTTTCTGAATATGTGGATGTGCTCCAATGTTTATTTGCTGAAATTGTTAAAAGAGAAGTGATTTGAAAAAGATGATTTGAAAAAACAAGTATAAAAAAAGTTAAAAGAAAAAGTGTAATTGAAATTCTCATTTGAGATGAGAATGTTTATAGAGTAGGCGGTGCACACACCCATATTTGAAAAATTAAGTTTGGAGGTGTGGTGTACCCGTGTGTATTTTGCCTAGTAGAGGGATTCTTTATATGATAGCTCATTTGGGTTAGGTGCGTAGCCTTCCTGTTTATTTTTGTTTACCTCATCGGAACCCAAGACCAATCTCTTCCCCTAAAGTCCTACTGATTCATGTGTGATCCAAACCAGTGTAGTGGAGAGAGTGTGAATGGGCAAGTATATGTTCACCGACATTGGTGGATTCCCTTGGAGGTTATCCTGAGCGCCGATCTTTGGCAATTCTCGCCTAGTGATTAGTCTACTTTCTTCCTATGCGTGACCGGAAGATTCACCGTGATTCCATTCTCGAGTATTAATAAAATGTTGATACACATTGTGAAAAGTGTAAATTATTTTGCATACTTAGAAATTTCCTCTAGTTATATTTTTACGCGTACGAGCATGCGACTTCGCATGGTACTCCATATCACAATTTCTATGTTAGCTAAATCATTTTCCCTATCTGCATAGATTTTGTTTGCTCGGAATGCGCAAACAGGTAAGTCTGGGGGTGTGATGAGTCCAATTTATATACAGTTTTTCGAACTCATTTGGGCTTGTTTTCTCACTCATGCACTACATTTCAACCGATTATCGGTTATATTTGCATCGTTCGGTCATTGACCATATTGTGCACTATTTTGGCCTAAGGGTGTGCAATTGCACATTATTTTGTTAGGGGTAAGCACATGGTGCTCTCCAAGGGGTCTTTCCAGTCATTTTTCATTGCTTTTCTGTGGTGCTGGAGGGCTCTCTTTAGTTTTATTGGTTTGTATGCAGGTGGTGCGTTTTCCCAAATTCTGGAATGCAGGTTTGAGGAAAACGCACTGTTGTGCATTTTCTTAGCACAAGGTCCTTTGTGATCAGGCATTTTGTTTGTGCAGGAGAAACGTCGAACTGAGTTCGACAAACTGAGCTTGATGATCTTAACGCACGGTTAACGCACGGTTTCTTCGGAGCCGTGCGCAAAGGAAACACATGGTTTTCCTGTAGCTTCTTTGTTGTTTCTTTTTGTGGCTAATGATGCGTTGTGTCCACGCACGGGCGGCAACATCCCTGCGCGAGTAAAACACACGGTTCCACTGTATTTCCATGATTTCCAGCTTACTGTCACTACCCGTGCGATTTCCTTCATGCACGGGCGGAATCGCCCGTGCACGAAATAAAACGCACGGGTCAATGCTTCATCTTCTACAAGCTTGTCCTGTAAGTTAATAATGCACGGGTAGCGCACGGTCGTGCGCCAAACCGTGCGTGCCTAATTTTCTGACATGCTTCTATTTAAAATGCATATTTTGCACCATTTGGACAGAAGGGATTACAGACTTTCTTCCCCGCCATTTTCTGCCTCCAAAGAAGGTTTCCTCCATTTCACTTCAACTTCCACACTTGGGAGGTGCTCCGGGCAAGCTTTCAACGCCATATTCAAGCCCGAGCTTCCTCTCGGCCTCCTCCTTCATCCTTGAGCTTCAAGGAGAGTTTGATATAGCTTTCTCCATCAAGTTAGGAGAAGTTTGTGCCATCCTCCACCGGCTCGTGACACGAAGAAGGTGGGTCCATTGGGAGTGAGTGACAGCCTCCTCTACCGCGGATGCAGTTGAGGACTAAGCTAGGACGCGGATTGACAACCCGACGATTCCTTCCGTGAATCCTCCGCAAGACTTCGGATCCGGTTGATTCCGCGCACTTCTCTTCTCTTATCGTAGTTTGTGTAACTTAATCTCTTGTATTTGATGAAGTGTGCTTAGTTTTGTAAAACATATTTATAAATCATGTCTATGTGATTTCATATTTATGTTATTTGCTTGAGGTGCGCCTTTATTTTCCATCCTCCACAACATCCGGATTTGCCGCTCTAGCAATTTCTAGAGGAGTGCGTAGCGAAGAGGTGCTCTCGACCCTCATTCTGCCATTCTAACCACCTCATCCGCAAGCCTACTCGTCCATCCACCTAGCGATTCAGTGCATAGCGGCCCATGTAGTCTTCCATCCCGCCTGGCGAAGCATCGCATAGCGGCGTTGCATAGGAGTAGTTGTTAGCGTTTTATTTTCTATTTTCGCAAACATCAAAACCCCCTTTAGTTATCTCCACCCTAAGGACTTCAATCTCAATTCCTCCTTGAAATTAACTCCACCTTACTGTGTTCCTTGAAGAGATCGATACTTGGGGAAATTCACCCATTTTATATTACTTGTGTGACCGGTACACTTGCCGTCCAACGCATCATACTGCCGCTCGTTAACTTTCTACCATCATACGATACCTTCCAGAAGCAAGAGTTGGCTAAATTCAATTGGATACCGCGAGCACTAGCTCTACGGCCTGACGGTAAATCTAGTAACCAACTACCTTTTGTTTTTACGAACTTTGGGCATTACAATTCTCCCCTCCTATAAGAGATTTCATTCTGAAATCTACACTTAACTGGATACAACACGGAAGTACAAAACAAATCAAAAGTACCTCAATGGAACAACTCAGTGAACTCTTCTCGTATGGTCTACTCACACTCCCATGACAACACTTCATGTACACAGTTATCCCAATGGACTTTAACCAACCTGATCTCTTTATTCCGCAGTGTCTCTATCTTCGTGTCCTCGATTTTAATGCGCTTGACCTTTGTCATCAACCCACTATTGATCATAACTTGATCCGCAGCAACCACTTGCCCGCTCTTGCATGGCCTTCAATGTCACCGATATGTTGAAAAAATCGTGCAATCCACTGAGTTCAGCTGAAATCTTCAGCCTATAGGTAGCTTCTACCATGCACTCAACGATTTCAAATGGCCCAAGGTATCTCGGACTCAGCTTTTTCAAGTGTCAGATCCTCGATTCTCCTTTGAACGGTATAATCTTGAGATAACCCAATCGCCAAGAGCAAACTCCACATTTCAGTGCTTGGAATTGTAGTATTTTGCCTGCCTATCTTGCGCAATCAGCAATTTCTCTTGAATCAAATGTGTCGTGAAGTTGCTTCTTCAACATCCTTATGTTTATAAAGCTTTAATTCACCTGTTTTTACTCAAGCCAATGGAGTACGACACTACCTACAGCATAAGGCCTCAAAATGTGTCATTTGAATACTTTCTTGGTTGCTATTATTGTATGTGAATTCGATCATAAAGATATGATCCTCCCACCACTTCCTAAAATCAAGGGAAAAAATGCAAAGCACATCTACCATAATTCTGTTTACCCTCTCGGTCTGACCATCCATTTGGAGATGAAAGGTCATGCTGAATTTTAGCTTGGTACCCAATAGTTGATGAATAAGCTTCCAATCATTTGACATGAAGCCCCATCTCGATCACTAATGATGATAAGAGGCACATCGTGCAATCGTACGATCTGCTCAACATAAAGTTTAGCTAACATTTCCACTGAATCGTCCCTTCGATTCAGAATGAAGTGTGCTACTTTTATCAACCGTTCCACGATCACCTAAATAGAGTCGCTCATGCATTGCAATCTTGGCAAACGTGCACGAAATCCATCGAGATATCATCAAACTTTCATTCTAGTATTGGTAACAACTGAAGCTATCTGGTTTTTGACATTCAGTCATTACTAGGGTGCAAGTCTGGCACTTTGCCACATAAAGTACTATGTCATTCATCCCTTGCCACCAAAACAACTTCATCGTGTCTTAAAACATTTTTGTGCTCCCTGGGTGGATTGAGTACTTGGTAAAATGTGTCTCGTACATCAAATCCTCCAATAATTTGCCAACATTTGAGATGCACAGCTGGTCGTTCTTCCATAAAAGACCATTGTTCAACGAAAATTGGGAATTTTACCCATCCACCATATCTACCATGTAGCGCTTCATGCTCTTGTCAAGCTCTAATGTCTGTCAAATCCGGTCTACGACGTCATATTGCACCTCTGTCCAGTTCAAGCATGATTCCACGCTCATTCTCTAGTCAACACAAAAGATCTCCAAAGCCTCCAACTCATGAATTAGATGCTCATCATGCATCTGTATCAAATTTGCTCCTGTTGGAGCCTTACTACTCATGGCATCTACGACTACATTTCCCTTCCTGGGAGTATAATGAATCTTAAAGGTTTAGTCCCCAAGGAACTCTATCCACCTCCGCTGTCACATATTTAGATCCTTCTAATGTAACAAGTATTTCAGGATCTTAAGATCCATAAAGATGTCAACCTTTACGCCATACAAATAGTGTCGAAATAGCTTAAAAGAAAGTATCACGGGCCCAATTCCAAGTCGTGAATCGAATAGTTCCTCTCATGCACTTTCAATTGGTGAGAGCCATAAGCAATGACATGTATAAATTACAGCAGCACGCAGCCTAAGCTGCTCCCCAATGAATCACTATAGTTTTAAAATCCTTCTATTCCACATGGACAACACAATACAGGCATCGTGGACATACGACTCTTCAACTCCTCCAAAGCTCACACGCACTCTGGCGTCCAAACGAACTTCTTATTTTTTTCCTTGTCAATATAGTGAGAGGTAAATCAATACTCAAAAAGTTCTCTAAGAAGCCTATAATAGCCGGCAAGTCTAGGAAACTCCTGACTTCCGCTACCGATGTAACTACAGGCAGCTTTTGTATCACAACTAACTTTGTCAGATACACATCAATACCTTCTCCACGTACTACATGACCAAGAAAAGCCACTGAAGATAGCCAAAAATCACACTTAGATAACTTGGCATAAAAATGATTCTTCCTCAGGGTATGCAAAACTAATCTTAAATGATTTGATTGATCCTCTTCTGGCTGGGAGTATACCAGTATTTCATCAATAAAGACAATCACAAAAAAGTCCAAATACTCTCGAAAGGTCCTATGCATTAAGTCCATAAACACTGATAGCGCATTAGTGAGCCAAAAATGCATCACTGTAAATTTATAATGCCCATAGCTTGTACCAAATGCTGTCTTGGGAATATCACTTTCCCAAATTCTCATCTGCCAATAGCCGGACTTCAAATCCAACTTTGAATATACTGTCGATCCAACAAGCTGATCAAACAAATCATCGATTTGCGGAATCAAATACTTGTTTTTCTCTATCAGCTTATTCAATTCACGATACTAAATACATAGACGCAAGCCTCTATCCTTATTCTTCACAAAGAGAATCGGTGCACTCCAAGATGACATATTTGGACGTATATAGCCATGCTTTAGAAATTCCTGCAACTGAACCTTTAGTTCCACCATTTTCTTTAGCGCCACTCGGTATTGTGAGTGTGATATTGGTTTTGCACCTGACAACAGCTCAATAGCAAAGTCGATCTCTCGTTGAGATGGAATCTCAGGGAGATCATGAGGAAAAACAACCACAAACTCCAACACAACAGGAATCCCACTCAAACTGGGCTTTGGCTTTATAGCCTCTAATAATATGAAAAATAATTATGTGCCCTTTCGAACCTCCTTGACTCCTTGGAGAGCAGACATCGCTATCTTGCTTGATCATCACATCACCGCGAACTTAGTCTCGTGTTCAATATTTTTCCATAGTATGACTTCCTTAGAGTTACAATCAATACAGGAATGCTGCTTTGAGAGCTACTACATACCAAGGATCAGATCAAACTCAGATATCAGCAGCATAGATGCTTCCAAGCAAAAAATCATGACTTCCTATCTGCACCTTAACACCGCAGGCTCTATCTGCGTGCACCAAGTGCCCGTTAGGTAGCAACACATTCACTCGATCTATTGGTACAAAAGAAGGCACTCTGATATGCACCACAAAGTCCTCAGATAGAAAGGAATGAGAGGCTTATGTATCAAACAGAGTTATCATCGTATAATCCAAAATCAGGACAAAGCCTAACATAAACATGCCATGCACAAGTAACGCACAAGGTACCAATTATAGAAAATAATAAAAACTGTATATTAACTCATACCTGTTACGACGTGACATATTTTATTGGCCTCCTATTTGCCAAGATTATAGACTTGAGGCTGTGCTTGAGATGTAGTTGACTCTACTGTCTTTCCCTTTTCATCATATGACACACATGTATATTTCTCACCCATTGGACGACCACGCCAACACTCTTGAGGCAGATGTCCAACCTTGCCACATGTAGCATCCCTCAAACAAATAGACCCCAAAGAGTGATTTTTTCATGAGTGGGTCATGACAAAACCCTAGGAAGCCCAAGAAGGCCAAGTGAATATAGGAATGAAGATGATATCACCATGGTCTGCAAATAACACATTCCAACTATCTAACCTAGGTTTTGACTTTAGGGACTCACCTTGACTTTTGACACCACCATAACATACCTTGACCTTTGGAAGGTTCATTGGGTCACAAAGGACCCACTTGGGTCAACCAAAGTGGTCAAGTTGACCAAAGTCAACCATAACCTTAAAATTGTCAAAGTTTCCTATCTAGGGCCAATGGACCTCCAACTTGTCAAGATGACCCCACCTAAACCTCCCTAACCCTTTAATAGGTACATTGGGTCACTAAGGACACATTTGGTCAACCCAAGTGGTCAAGTTGACCAAAGTCAACTTAAACCCTAAAGTGGTCAAATTGCCCTAATGGTCATGTGACCACCAAGGTGTCAGAGCAACCATACCCAAGTCTCCCTAGACCTTAAGTGAGGCCAATGGGTTACCATGTACTCATTGGGGTCAACCAAATAGTTAAATTGACCAAAGTCAACACAATCCTTAAAATAGGTCAAATTAGCCCAAATGACCTAACCAAGCCCAAGCCAATTGGGCTAAGCCCAATTTGAGTGGCTCACTAGCTTAAGAGGCTGATAATTACATAATTAGACATCCAGTTTCAGAAAATGGTGACTAGGAGAGAGAAATGGGAGTTTCCTCATGTTGGAGGAGAGGGAGAAGAGAGAAAAAATGGTCATTCATGGTGTTTGAATGCCCTTGACCACTCATCTCTCTCCGAATTGATGGAGATTCATCTTCCCCCCACCAGTTAGAGGAGACCAAGAGCTTTCCCCAACCACATAGGGCTGAATGCAGTGAATTCCACCATGGCCGAATTTTCTCCATTAATGGCTTTGAAGCCATGACCCTTCCCCTCCACCATTTCATTATTTTAAATGCTTCCCTAGGCCCCCAGCAGTCATTTCCACCCTTTCCCTAAAGATTTCAAGACCTTTGGCCATATAGTTGTAGAGAACCGAAGCTCCACCGCCGGCCATGGCACACCACCACTAAACTCGTCGGCAAGCCTGGCTGAAGGTCCGCTTCTCCTCCTCTACCCTTGTGTTAGAATCCTAGGTCATTGGGTGATGAGTTCGATCAAAATTGAGCGGAATTCCATTTTTAATTTCCATGGAAAAAGCTTGAAATTCTTCCGGTCTAGTTCGCCGGAAACCGCCCCTCCGGCGGCCGTTCCGCCCTCCGACGATAGCCCCCACCTCAACGGAGGGGGTGGTGGTGGTGGCCGGTCGGGGAGGGGACTGTATCGCCGACAAAAAGCTTGGAAAACACTTCCAGGTCTGGCTGATCACGTCCATTGGCTGGAGGAAGAAGCTGATGTTCTTGCCGTCGGATTTGATATTATTAGATTATTAAATGTGTATTTTTAACCATTTACTGTGCACTCTTTATATTAAATAAATAAGGCCCATAGGCGCTGAAACATGAAAAGTGTCCGACATAAAAATTGTAGATCTTGAGGTGTACTTTATTTTAAAATTTATTTCAACCCTTTTGGGTCATTCGTTTGACCACAACACTCAAAATGGTGCAGTCTATATATAGGGCTAGTCAGAGACTAAATTGAGTGCCCCCATCAATCCATCCATTCAACTAACTTGAAATTTGCACTGGGGTTAAATATTGCTTATACCTTTGACATATACAAAAATGGGATTTTGTTTAAAATATTTTTCTATAGTTTTTGTATAAATTAATAATCCATGTATGATTTAAATTTAGGGTGTAATTACCTCATAATTAACCAACGTTTTGGCAGATGGTCCTTAGGGACCTTATATATCACTTATAAAAATCTCAACCCATTTGAGGTTGATTTGAATAGTTATTGGTGTGACCAAAGTTTGGTCCCTTAAGGGTAAATTAGGGCAAAAGGGTGTTTAGGGCTTGGAGGGGCCAATTCTCACCAAATGGGGCTGGAACTTTGGCCAAAACTTCAAGGTCGGTAAAACACTCTCACTTGGAGTTTGGGGTGGATTAGGGTGAATTTGTCGTAGGAAGCTAGTTCAAACCCTAAGGATGAACATTGGGGGTCTGTGAAGGGCATAGGGTGATATGTCATTATATGGACTTGGAGTTTAGTACATGTGATCTTAGGGTGGTGAATAGCTCTAGGAAGAAATTTGGTGACATTTAGACACATGCACATAACTTTAATCAATTGGAAATTACATAGGACCAATTAATGGACTATTGGTCATGATTTTATTACCAAATCATATGATCATGAATGATCTTGAAAGTTAGGTTCTGATCATATATTGTTGCTAACAAGCTTTAGAAATTTTAGTGTAAATTTTGAGTTAGAATTTATGGTACTTCCTTCACAAACCTAATAGTTGCCCTAATCACTTAAGAAAATATTATGAGATGTTTATTCATTCTAAGTTAATGAAAACTTGGCCAAATAACCTTTTTGGGCATAATAAAGCTTGGAAAATTATTTCATATTGTTTAAAAAAGATTACGAGAACGTTTATTCACATAGTGCCCTAATATGGATATACTTGAGGTTTTTTTCTATATATCTTATTTACCTTGGAATTTTATGAAACTTAGTTACTAATGGTTTTTGATCATATTAAAGCTCTGCTAATTTTTGTGTAATTTGTGGATAATGTTTGGTGGTACTTTCTTCTTTACCTTTAATTACTGTAATTAGATTGAATTAATTATTTACGGGGTAATACTTATATGAAAATTTGTGAAACTTGGTATTCTCTTATATTTTGGCATCATATAGTGTTAATAATTTTTGGATTACTATAACTTAAGAAATTCCAGTACTTCATGTTCAAAACCACCCTTGGTATAATATTGGGGAAAATTTAATAAATGCCAAATTAATTAGGAAAATTACAAGTTTTTGGATTTAGTCTAAATATGACATGATAGACCACGAGTAATAATTCTAGGGAATTTGGATGAATATTGGAAGGGGTCACCACTCATGTTCATCATATAGCTTAGGTTGGTCTGCACATAGTAAAACCGCAGAATTGTGATAGCATGTAGGATGGACATAAAGAGTCGGGGGTTAATAGTATACTGATTTGGTAAGGTGAAAATGAGTTCATCATCAGCAGTCATGATGGGGAGGGTGTTGGCTTGACTAGTGTTAAGTGATGCTCGGGATCGACAAAAGATCTTCATCCCTGTGGAAAGAGAGAGTCAAAATACACTAGGGTAGATTTAGTATATTATTAAATGGGATTGGTTATGGGTAGATACTCACAATAATAAGTACCTTGCAAAAGGGAGATTTGGGCTTCAACCCATCGTAGTTCCTAGTGCCCCCAAGAGCCCTTCACAGGGATTGCCCTAGGCAGTCCAAGGTTAACCTAAACCGTAAGACTAAAAAGAATACTAGAGTGATTAGCAATATATTAGGACTTCATTTCCACTCAGCTCATGGTCACGGGAGGTTAGTTTGGCTTAAACATCCGAGCGGTAGGCTCGGTGGTTATGGAAATGGGCAAGTTAGCCCGGCGAGCCGAGGGCTCTCGAGTTTGTTGTGACAGACGGGTTAGTCTGGTGAGCCGACGGCTCGGAGATTTGTATTTATCATAATTGCATGTTCATAAAGGTGATAGGTATTCATTATTAGATGGTAATTCACACCGACATCGATACGTTGAATCGGCGGGTGTGTTTTACACTTAGCCAAGGAAAAGACTGACGGTGGGTCAGCATAGTACACGGAGACCTTATTGTGTCCTTCAGGGCAGTACGTAAGGGCTAGTCCTGGTAGTGCGGATACCTGAATAGGAGTGGTGTGGCCCAACCCACTGTCTCTGTTGGCCACGATGGAGGCTCCTTGGAGTGAAGCTAACTTTCAAAATGGGGGGCAGGGAACTAAAAGTATGTGCGCATAGAGTCGTGTATGTGTTGCACTTGCATGAATCATGTCATAACATATCACTACACTCATACCTGCATTAAACCTGACACCCCAATATTTAAATTGGTATGAGACTTTTTATATGATCGGAGCCTTGCAAAACACACCGTAACTTATAAGTTTGTATGAGCATTCTTATAAGTTAAGGTTATATATTTCATAGCTTTCTTTGCTTGTACTTTTGTTACTTATTTTTTAGTTTACTTTTCATACACATACTGATCTACTCTTCTTGTTTACATTACTATCTCCTTATTATTGAACTGTTACCTTGGTTTTGCTTTTATAGTTTTTATACATCCACCTGCTAGGGTAGTTGTCACGTGCTTGTTCCAACTTACTTTGTTGTCCTTCGCTTTCATCCTCCCTGCACAGTGCTTAGGAGTCACGGGGGTGAGGCGAGGATGATATTGACTTAGTCTTTTGACTAACGGTCGGTGGACCACATCATTTTAGGGGTCCGAGTAGCAGGAGCATCATCATCGACATGACAAGGATGCAAGTAACAATGAACAGTTGCTGCGCACTACCACTACTACATGGAAACAGTTTGTGGACGAATTTTCGTTGCTTCCTCTAGATGTGTGAGTTATGAGAGAGAGATTATTTGTATTATACATGTACTGGGATTAAACCCATGCTATTCTACTCACTTTCATATTTTGTAGTCATTGTGGACTAATAACACTTTTGTTTTATATATATGTGGTAATTGTATAGACTTGTCTTAGTTGATACTTCTGCTTCTTTGGTGATCATCAATGTTTGCATAATCGGAGTTTTGTAGTGGCAACCATCCCGAGTGTCGGTGTCACCGCAAAATGGTGGTTCTAGGCGTAAGACCCGGTAGCATTGCAAAAAAAAAGTGGGTCTTACAAACTTGTATCAGAGGAAACCTCGATACGAAGAGAAGAAGTTCACGAAACATAGGGTCACCTCGCGCGAGCATTAGTTCGGGGACAAACTAAGCACCGGAAGCTGTGGTGTGTCCATGTGTAAAAAATCACAAAATAGTCCATAAATCAATGTGTTAGGCCAACCAAACTAGGAAACATGACTCACCAAGACGATTCTTAGTGCATCTTGGTCAAAATTGACTTTAGGTATAATTCATTTAAGGTACGAGGATACTCGAAATAACTGGGGGAAAAGTTTAATGCGAGAATAGTAACTTGAGTCTTAAACTCTGAAGTCCCTACTTTACACATCAAGTTGTACTATCACCTGTTACCTAAACTAATATGACCAACTTAAAGAGAATTGACGCCTATGAACCATTAGAGGAATAGTAGGGGACTCAAAGACTCGACCCTCGTATCGATGGCACGATTAGGATGAGATAACCATCATACAAAATACCAAGGGTCAAATAAGAATTCAGGTTCAGAAGAGACCCATTTGGGACAGAGTCACATTTTGACTTTGAGAAAGTTGTCGTAAATGGTAAACCTGGAGAGTCTAAAGTATGGACTAGACCAACGAGTTTCAAGATGGAACCCCAAGTCTAAGTTTGCATGCCCTAAGGATTGTGTGCATTTCTAGGACGAATATAACATGGTGATATTGATGATACTTAGACCAAGATAGGTAGGGGCTTATCTTTTGTTTATTGGGGCCCATCTTTTGTTTATTGGGTAAATTAGTACTGACTTGGGTTCCCTTAGACCTAATTTATAAGATGTGTTGTCCCAAACATAGTCATGTTGAAGCTGGTCATATTCGACGTTACTCGGGCGTTGTCATGGTAATAAGGAAGAGTAATTATAAGACTTAACCATTACAAGACACCGTGTGAATTGATGATGGGTGGTAAGGTCAAGGATATTTGGGAAGATAAGATTAAATCGCTATATTGTAACATTGGAAGTATGATGACTCTAGGAAACTACAAGAAGTTAGCTGACAATATATTGAAAGATGTAGAACTTAGATATGACTCGTAAAGTTGAATTGATTGATTACGCGGGCATACTCGAAGGAATAAGAACCTGATCGTGTAGAGGGAATGTATACAGTCGTTGTCTACACTCACAAACGAGAACTCAAATCACCGGAATAAATTGTGTTAAACAGAACGTGCAATTCCCCGGAATAAGGAAAGATGTTTTGGATTCTGTGACGCATGGTGAGGTTTATCAGCAACAGAAGGTCAAGTTCTCAATACGATTGTGTCAGATTAAGATGGTCTATTTACGTCCAAGGAGATAAGATCAGTCCAGGATTATCTGGGCTCTTGGTCGACAATCAGCACATCTCTCCACTCCTAGAGCGGACCGACCAAGTATTACGATACGCGGCATTATCAAGTAAAGTTTTAGGATGGAGATCGTGGGTTCCTGAAGATACGTCTGGGGCATGGAGTCCCGCGGATATGTGGACCGAAGAAGCTCAGACCAAGATATAGGGGCCCTACAAGATCCTGGAGTGGATCGGCCCATTGGCTTACAGACTGGAGCTACCACAAGAGTTAGCGGGTTTGCACATATTCCACGTCTCCTCTCTTAAGAAGGCTATACTACGACCAGAGCTGTAGGTTATTACTATAGATGGATCAATAGCTTCTGGTTGATCGGTCCTCTTAGAACCGTTCAGGATAGATGATACTATAGGGCAAGTCTTAGGGTGCGAGAAGGTTCCGTTGGTCAGGATCATCTGGTCAAATCATGGACAGGAGGAGCATACCTAGGAACCACTAAATCTGATATAACAGAAGTACTTGGAGCCCTTTGCATCAGGTATAACTTTAATTTTTGAGGGATATTACATTCAGTTACTCTCAGTAGAAACCTAGCAGGCCTGACCTAAATTTCGGGGTTGAAATTATTATTATTTTTTATTGAAATTTGTAACATCCCTCAAACAACTCGACCCCAAAGAGTGAGTTTGTCATGACTAGGTCATGACAAAACACTAGGAAGCCCAAGAAGACCAAGTGAATCTAGGAATGAAGGGGAGATCACCATGGTTTACAAATAATATATTCAACCTATCTGACCTAGGTTTCGACTTTAGGGCCTCACATTGACTCTTTGACCCCACCATAACATCCCTAGACCTTTGGAAGGTTCAACCCTAACCCTAAAATGGTCAAAGTGGCCTATCTAGGGCCAATGGACCTCCAACTTGTCAAGATGACCCCACCTAAACGTCCAGACCCTTGAAAAGGTCCATTGGGTCACCAAGGACCCATTTGGCTCAACCCAAGTGGTCAAGTTAACTAAAGTCAACTTAAACCCTAAAGTGGTCAAAGTGTCCTAACTAAGGGTCAAGTGACCACCAAGGTGTCAAACCGACCCTACCCAAGTCTCCATAGACCTTAAGTGATGCCAATGGGTCACCCAGGACACATTGGGGTCAACCCAAAAGGTCAAATTGACCCAAGTCAACTCAACCCTTAAAATAGGTCAAACTAGCCTAAATGACCTAACCAAGCCCAAGCCAATTGGGCTAAGATCAATTTGAGTGTACCACTAGCTTAGGTGTCTGATAATTACATAATTAGCCATCCATTTTCTAGAAATGGTGACTATGAGAGAAAAATGGGAGTTTCCTCAAGTTGGAGGAGAGGGAGAAGAGAGAGAAAATGGTCATTCATGGTGTTTGAATGCCCTTGACCCCTCATCTCTCTCCCAATTGATGGACATTCATCTTCCCACTACCAGTTAGAGGAGACAAAGAGCTTTCCCCAACCACATAGGGCTGAATGCAGTGAATTCCACCATGGACGAATTTTCTCCATTAATGGCCATTAATTGCTTTGAAGACATGGCCCTTCCCCTCCCCCATTTGATTATTTTAAAAGCTTCCCTAGGCCCCCAGTAGTCGTTTCCACCCTTCCCCTAAAGATTTCAATACCTTTGTCTATTGATGTAGCATATGTCGCTAACGGCGGTTTTCACGAGAGAAGGCTCTAGTTCGTCATTCAACACACCCCTGAACCGCCGCACCTACACAAGCATCTATCTCCCACAATACTTAAAAGTTTCACGGACAAGGCATAAATACAATCAGAGAGTGATCGACTCTAAAACAGTGATAAAAAATGAGTAGACTTGTTCCCCAAGATAACGCAAAGGTTGTCAATCCTTTTTAGGGGCAAGACCAAGGGTATATGCCAAGATCCGCTCAAGCAAAATGGACCTACACGGTCCGAAAAATGGAAACACGGACAATAACAATTTTATTCAGAGATTTGAGAACGAATGAAATTTAAAATCACAGATAACACGATGGTTCAACCTCCACAAATATAAAGAGAAGAAATACTAGAGGAGGGGAAGAGATTACCCAACCCATTGGTAGAAAACACACTTGATAACTTGTGGGAGAATCACTCTCCACGATTTCCACCTGCGTCGCACCGAATGGATCCACCGGCGTCGCACTGAGTGGGGTTGCCATCCTACTTCCTTAGAGTCGCAACAGGAAACCACGCTGGAAATTCCATGAGAGGGGAGGCCGGACTTGGAAGAGGGAAGAAAGGGGGAGACAAATAGTCATAAGCCAAGGCCTAATTCCTCATAGAGAAGGCTGATTTTTGGGTTTCCTTTATCATCCCAATTCACTTAATAATCCTCCTATATATAAGAGTTATAAAATAGATCCAACCATCCAAGATTGAGATGAAACCTAATCAATCTGGATGGTTAATAGCACACCAAACTGTTTATACCCACACCAAAAGTAAAGTGCATGAAATTAAAATATTACAAGTTCTAAATTAAATAAAGCATTTAAAGTAATTGAAATGGTCTTCAAATAGTCTTTAAGTAGGCTTCGCGCGCCGCGGGCAGAGGTGGTAACGTTAACTTCCGTTAGCGGCCAAGGAGTCGTCATGTCGCCTTGAATGTTTACATTGTAACATTTCGACATCCGGATCATCTTCAAGTGGTTGTGGAGGGGCCACGACATCAATCCTCCTATTGGATCCCTAGTTAGATTTGGGCTAGGTTCACTAAACTAGGATTACTGACCCAACATGTATAACAAGAGTCATGTCTGTGTCTTATAGTTTAGGCGATGTCCTTAGAGTCAACATTGCTTGGATCAGCCAAAAATAGACTGCAGAAGACTCCAGACTTAGATAAATTTCAAAGAGTCAGGAAAGTGAGTTTAACGTTCGTCGAACTCAACTCGACGAAATTAGTGCTCAGCTCGATGAACTCATAGAAAAATTCTATGAGTTGAGCTCGACGAACTTGGTTCTGAGCTCAACGATTTCTAGATGTTCCACTTCAACATTCTAAGCCAGGAACATATCTCTGAACTCCAGTCAACGAAGTTAGATTATTTGCTCGACGATCTTAGTGCACAGAATTGGCAAGTGTTTATTAGAAAGCAGTTAGCTGTTCTCGGGTCGACGATCTTGGATCTCAGATCGACGAACAACAATTATCTATTCGATGAACACTATTTCTCAGCTCGACGAACTCTGGACTCAGGTCGACAAAATCTGTTCTTTGCTCGACGATTTCTGTGCAAATCCAGACTTCGATTTTTTCCTTCGTTCTGTCCTTATTTTACTGCAGTAATTCCTGAGTAATCAATGCTTAATATTCTCTGAATATTACCGTTAGAAGCAGCATTGATTTTGGCATTCATCAGTATTATTACTTTTCGCTTTTCAATAGGATAGTTGGGGAAATCAATTAATGCAGACATTCTATCCAGCCGTATTACATTCTCTAGGTCATCAGCAATCAATGTTGGAAGGAATTCAAAAATTCAAAGAAGAAATTCCATTGGTAATATAAAAGTGATTTTCTTCCTTCTTCTCCATATACAGAGAGATACACAAGAGCAAGATACAGCACATAGTGATATAGAACAACACAGCAGCAAGAAACAAGAGAGCCAAGACCAGATAAGATACATAGCAACAACATTCAAACCTTAATATTGCTGAAGAAGAAGAAGAACATTCATCCCAAGTCAAGATTCTTCTTCATTCTTCATTCCAAGATTCTTCAAGGACAACAAATCTTCATCAGTCAAGAAGTTCCTGGATCTCTTCTGGTCAAGGCTAAAGATAGAAGACCTACTTACCCTGAAGCAAGGCTCCATTCTTCCTAAACAACTCAATAACTCAGGGGGAGTTTTGATAACATCAAAGATCCACTAGTCTTCTCAGTTGTATTTGAGAAAGAGAAGACACCATAACTCTAACCCCCTCACTGTATAAAGGGTTCTTTAACTAACTTCAAAAGTTATTCCTTGGTTGCAAATCACCTGATCAAAAGACTTGGGTTGGTTTTTGAGCACCTGATCAAAAACTCATTGGTGGCAGTCACCTGATCAAAACCTCTGAGGTGATTCCTACCAGGGTGGTAGAAGAGTGGATGTACCCATGTTGGGGAACCACTATAAAAATTCTTGTGTTGTCTGATTGCCCTCTTTCCTTTTTGTTGTTGTTGTGCCTGTGTTAGTTAGTTTAATTTTGCTATGCATGTGGTAGATTAGTCAATCTTAGGTTACTCTTTTACTTACAGCAAATTTTGGTATCAAATAACTGCCCTACTCTATAGATTCTATTAACAGCAAAACGTTTTATAAAGATACTCCATTCACCCCCCCCCCTAGAGTATATCAGGTCTAACCCTCTCTTTCAATTGATATCAGAGCAGTATTTCTTTGGTTGTACAAGTTAACCCTTGAACCAAATGATCTTGTGTTCGATCTGATCTTTTATTTCTCTTAGGATTATATTCATAGCATGGCACAGAACAAGGATTATTCAGGCACCAGACCTCTAGTGTGCAACTTAAATATGTTTGCCATTTGGATGGCAATAATAAAACTTTATATGAATTCCATTGATGAGGACATCGACAATTCTATTTTAACCGGTCCTCCTCAACCATCTACATCTACTTCAACATTAGGCACACATGTTGTTCCACCACCTGAGTGGACAGATGCACAGAAGAAGGCCAAGATTGCTGATGCAAAGGCCATGAATATTCTGGCTCAGACTATGTCTGATGACATTTTCCAGAAAGTGGCTGAATGCACATCAGCCAAGGCTATGTTGGACTCTCTCAACCAAATGGTGGCTAACTCTTCTGATGAGAGTAAAGATAGAAGATCAAATCTCATATCCTAGTATGAGAACTTTAAGAAGGATGAGTCAGAATCTGTTGCTGACATGTACAACAGACTGAGCTCAATAATTAATGAGCTGAAGACTTTGGATAAGGACATCACCCTTACTGAAGTAAATGATAAAATCCTCATGTACTTCCCAACCTCATAGGATTCCAGGATCTGGCCAATCAAGGAGGCCAGGAGCTTAAATGAGATTATCACAAAATCTCTATTGGGAAAGCTCAAGTCTTATGAGCAACTAATAAAGTCCAGAGAAGCAGCTGAACAAAGTACTCCTCCACTAGCAAGAAAGGAGCACAACATAGCATACAAGGCTGCTGAAGAAACTAAAGATTCAATAGTAAATGAAGAACTAATGTGTCTCTTTGCCAAGAGACTTTACAAAATGACAAGAAAAGATTTCAGGAGAAAATCATCCAGGCAGGATGATAAGTCAAGGTATGATAAAACTCCTACTAAAGAAGTAGTAGGTTTTGGCTGCAGGAAACCTGGACACTTTATCTCAGAGTGTCCAGAGAATCAGAAGAAAGAAAGAAGAAGAGAGAAGGACTCCAGAAGACAACAAAGTAGCAGGCCTTCCTCCAGCATATACGAAAATAAGGAGAAGGGCTTTGTAGATGATACCTGGAGTGACACTGAAGATGAATCCACATCTTCTAGTTCAAGTGAAGAGGAAGAAGAGGCAAAGGCCAAGGAAGTCTGCCTCATGGCCATCAATGCCTCCAACAGTCAATCACATGATGAAGAATCTGATAATGAAGGAGCTTCATAATCAGAAGCTGATCAGGTACTTTCATCTTTTGATTATAATTCTAATAGTTTCAAAACTGAATTTAAAACCATGTGTATTGACCTAATCAACTCTGAAAAGGAAATTAAAATACTTAGAGAAAGACTAACTAGTCAAGAAAATTTGATTTCTGAAAACACTAAGTTAAAAGATGAACTAACTCTAGCTAATGAACAAATCATTTCTTTTAAAAACAGAGCTATGTGAGGCTAAACTACTTGAGGAATCTCTCAATGGGAGAAACCTTAAGCTGATGGACATCACAAGCTCAGTCAATGCTACACTGAAGGGCAAACTAGCCTTGGGTGCATCAACAAGTTTACCCCCATACTTAAGAAGAACATATTATCAACCCCCATTAGATTTGTTTCAGCTAAGGGTAAACAGGTAATGAACAACAAACAAACCACAGAAGAATTACCTAACTCTAAAATTAAAAATAACAGAAACGAGAAAACTTTAAGTAAAAACAAAGTTCAATAGATTTTGTCGAACTCAGGTCGATGAAATGTGGCTACTTCGTCGAACTCCGATCGACGATCTATGAACGCCAATATTAGCCATACTAATTCATCTTACTGCGATCGATGAACTGTGTATGATTTGTCGAGCAAAGATCGACGAACTTGGGGCACGGAAAATGAATATGTTCATTCTCTGAGCAGAGATCGACGATCTAATCCCACTTCGTCGAACTCTGATCGACGAACTTACATCTTTTCGTTGAACCCAGTCAGACATAATAAAAATCATAATTTTGACAGAAACCCTAATCAACCTAGAAAACCTTTTAATCCACTTGCTTATTAGATAATTACTCCCAGAAGATATCACCCCTTAGGATACAAAAACCAACCTAAATGTTCATATATCTCTAGCTTTTCTTATGAAAAGAAACAAGGACCCAAGGTAACCTAGGTCAAGAACATCTAACTTATTTTCTTGCAGGTGAAGAACGTTCCTATCACTCAAAATAAGTGGTATCTGGATAGTGGGTACTCCAAACACATGATTGGAAGCAAGGATAGCCTAATCATCTTCAAGGTAAAGCTGGCTCCAAAGGTGATCTTTGGAGATTCCAACTTTGGACAAACTGAAGGCTATGGAGACTTCAACTGTGTAGCTGTCACCTTCAGAAAAGTGGCATATATCAATGGTCTCAAACATAACATAATATCCATAAGTCAATTATGTGATGCAGGTTATCAGGAGATGGACTCTTCTACCTCAGATATTTTGCAGGTACCTCACTTGTGTGAGAAATTGGGTGAGTTGAACCTTCCACAAGAGGTTATATCACCTCCTTCTCCACAAGCTGATGAAGACAGTGAAGATGAATTTTTGGAAGTGGCTGAACCTACTCCAACAGCAGACATTATTCCACAAGAGGAATTAAACGCAAATATTGTTGCTGAACCAACTCCACCCGCTGATCTTGTCACACTAAGGGATCACCCTAGATCTCAAGTGATTGGGGACATATCAGCAGGTGCACAGATAATGCATCAACTCAACCAAGATGTGATTCATGTTTTTTCCTCCCTCAAGTTGAGCCTCAATCCATAAAATATGCTGAGCAAGATCCCCACTGGATCATTGCAATGCAAAAGAACTCAATCAATTTGAGAGATGTAGAGTTTGAGATTTATTTCCAAGACCCAAAGACTACCCAGTCATTGGAACTAAATGAGTATATAGAAACAAGCTAGATGCCCAAGGTGTAATTGTGAGAAATAAGGCTAGTCTTGTTGCTCAAGGTTATATGCAAGAAGAAGGAATAGACTATGACCAAATTTTTGCACCAGTTGCAAGGTTAGAAGCAATCAGGATCTTCCTTGCTTGTGCTGCCTACAAGAAGTTTAAAGTCTTTCAAATGGATGTCAGGAGTGACTTTCTGAATGGAGTACATAAAAAAGTGGTTTATGTTGAACAACCTCCAGGTTTTATCTCTCCAACTTATCCTTCATATTTCTTTAGATTGTGTAAAGCTCTTTATGGTTTAAATCAAGCTCCAAGAGCTTGTTATGAGACCTTATCTGGCTTCTTGATAGAGCATAAATTTACTAGAGGGATTATAGATAGAACATTATTCAGTAGGTACCATAATTATCAAATATTGTTAGTACAAATTTATGTAGATGACATTATATTTGGGTCTACATATTCCAAACTATGCAAGAGGTTTTCTGACATCATGCATTCAAAGTTTGAAATGAGTAGCATGGGTGAGCTCTCCTACTACCTTGGTCTCCAAGTGAAGCAGCTACCTGATGACATCTTCATATCCCACGCTTAGTATGCTAAAGAGCTTATTAAAAAGTTTGGGATGGTTGATGCCTCAGCAAAGAAATCACCCATGGCCACTAATGCTGTAATAGATTCTGATGAACATGGGAAACCTGTTGATTAAAAATTATATAAGAGCATTGTTAGGTCCTTACTATACCTTACAACTAGCAGACCTGACATAATGTTTGCTACATGCCTTTGTGCTAGGTTCCTAGTGAACCCCAAAGAATCTCACCTAGTTTTCCTAAAAATAATTTTGAGATATATAAAGAGTTGTCCTAGTGTAGGACTCGGTTATCCTACTGAGTCAGAATTTGAGTTAACTGGATACTCAGATGCTAACTTTGCTGGATGCAGGGTAGACAGAAAAAGTACCTCAGGGACATGCCAGTTCATTGATATGAGATTAGTGTCTTGGTTTTGTAAGAAACAGTCATCTGTGTTTACATCAACTGCTGAAGCAGAATATATTGCAGCTGGCAGTTGTTGTTCCCAGATGCTGTGGATTCAAAATCAACTCCTGGATTATGGGTTCAACTTAAATAATTCAACTCTCTTATGTGATAACACAAGTACTATATTCATAACACTAAATCCAGTCCATCACAGTAGGGCTAAGCATATAGACATTAGACATCATTTTATTGGAGAGTGTGTAGATAAAAATAAAATTAAACTTATCTATATCTACACTGATTTATAAAGAGCAGATATTTTCGCCAACCCCTGGATGAAAGAAATCACTTGTTCTTTATAAACCAGCTTGGAATGATAAATAGAGAAGCTTTAATTTAATTTCTGTCTGTGGTCGACGATTTGTTGATAGTTCGTCTAACGGAGATCGACGATCTGTGAACCCATCGTGAAGAGTTCGTCGAACAGAGTTCGACGATCACTCCTTATTGAAAAAGTTTTCGTCGAACGGAAATCGATGATCCCTGCTTCAGTGAATTTTTCGTCAAACAGAGATCGACAATTTATTCGTCTTCTTCAAACTGAGATCGACGAACTCATTTTCTAATAAAATAATTCGTCGACCTCAGATCGAAGATCTTTTTATTATTCATCGAAAGGAGTTTGTCTATTCATATTCTGAAAAACCGTATATCTATGTTTTACTTCGAACTCTGTTCCGCGCTTTTTGTTCCATTGCACTTGTTCTCTTTTATATGTTACAGGCGAACCCATGGCGATTCACGCAGGCAGTCTTGGAGCAATGAAGTTTGATACAGGTTTTGATATAGTTTTTGAATCGTTTCAACACTCTGGTCTCGTCTTCCTGGAAATTCTGCAACTGCTTGAAGATCGACAGTTTAAAAATTTGATGACCACCAGAATAAAGATAGTCGGTGCAGAGATAAGAGAATGGGTTTACACCTCCTCCTCCTTAGATGAGAACACCATGACAAGCACAATATCGGGTAATGAAATATCTCTTACCACCGCCGTCCTGACCGATATTTTTGGATTATCAAATGGTGAAGAAGAACTGGAGATTGACAGTGATTAATTTGATGAAATGCTGAATAAAATGGGTTATTCTGGAGCAACACCCAACAAACTGCTAAAGAAACACTTATCTGCTGAATATAAGTTTCTAGCAGATGTTGTGGGCAAGGTGTTAACCCCTCAGTCCGCAACAGCCTACAAGATGCCAAGACCCCCCTTTCAATATTCGAGGACTCAGTTAGGCAGTCCACCCTATCCAGCAAAGCAGCAGCAATCGGCCACCAAGGATGGTCCCCCGGTGGCGGTTTCAACTCTGTTCGCCAGTCCGTCATGCCTTGGGATCTCTGGATTCTCTACGACGGCGGACGCAGTGTCTCGTCCGCCCAGGCTGCCATCCTCCAGCAGGATCACGCCTAGCAGCAGCAGATGGAAGCTCCAGCCCGCGAGCCCAGCCAGCCCCTTCTGTGTGGACTGCCTTGTCCTTTCCTTTTGGTTACCGTCACCGCTGCCCGGTTCTCCTGTACCCCGGGCAGCCGGTTATTTTAACCCTACCCCTTTGGGCAGGCCCCCATCCTATAAATAGGGGGGAGGTGGTGCACCCAAGGTACGCTGACTCGTGCCCAGGAGACTACTTGTCAAAGGCTGTGGACTCGAATCTTGTGCCTTGCGGACTCCTCCTTGATCTGCTCTTGTCTTCCTTTTTTCTTCACTTGTAACCGAACCTTTCTTCAATCAAGGAAAAGCCCGTCACAAGAGAGGCATTCAGGCCACGACGGGCGAAGTCTGTTGTTGCCGTGTCTCATGGCCCTGTTGTTCTTCCTGCTCTCGTCCGCTTAGTAGATTGCTACTCGCAGTCTCTCCTTTCCCTTCTTTTCCCCTGTGCTCGAACCGTTAGCTGGTGGTGCTCGACCCCCTTTGCGTTTTCGTGCATCAACATATTATGTTAACCCCTTAGTCCGCAACATCCTACAAGATGCCAAGACCCCCCTTTCAATATTCGCGGTCTCAGTTAGGCAGTCTGCCCTATGGAGCAAAGCAGCAGTAATCGGCCACCAAGGATGGTCCCCTGGTGGCGGATTCAACTCTCTGTTTGCCATTCCGCCATGCCTTGGGATCTCTGGATTCTCTACGATGGCGGACGCAGTGTCTCGTCTGCCCAGGCCGCCGTCCTCCAGCAGGATCGTGCCTAGCAGCAGCAGATGGAAGCTCCAGCCCGCGAGCCCAGTCCGCCCCTTCTTCGCGGACTGCCGTGTTCTTTCTTTTTACTTCCCGTCACCGCTGCTCGGTTCTCCTGTACCCCGGGCAGTCGGTTATTTTAGCCCTACCCGTTTGGGCAGGCCCCCCATCCTATAAATAGGGGGTAGGTGGTGCACCAAAGGCACGCTGACTCGTGCCCAGGAGCCTAATTGTTAAAGGTTGCGGACTCGAATCTTGTGCCTTGCGGACTCCTCCTTGCTCTGCTCTTGTCTTCCTTTTTTCTTCACTTGTAACCGAACCTTTCTTCAATCAAGGAAAAGCCCATCGCAAGAGAGGTATTCAGGCCGCGATAGGCGAAGTCTGATGTTCCCCTAGCTCACGGCCCTGTTGCTCTTCCTGCTCTCGTCCGCTTAGTAGATTTCTACTCGCAGTCTCTCCTTTTCCTTCTTTTCCCCTGTGCTCGAATCGTTAGCTGGTGGTGCTCGACCCCCTTTGCGTTTTCGTGCATCAACTGTTAACACGCGACCTTTAGATTCGAGTGTCATTTCGAATTCAGCGGACAGGAATGTTACACTGCAGAGCCCGCTCTTCAGACCGCTACAGTTCTTCAGAGGACTCTCTCTGGGATGCAATAGAGCAAGTTCGCTTTGAGGCCGAGCAGTCCCGCAGGCAGACTGACCAGTGTCTCGACACGATCAGCCAAGCCCTGCTTGTATTAACCCAGCGGCTTGCTCCTCAGGCCGCAGCAGAACCAGCGGACTCGCCAGTCTGCCAGACTCCAGCTCGCCAAACTCTGCTTCGGCAGTCGCCAGTCACTCCTCGAGATCCTGCGCAGTCCACCGCCCCTCTGCGCCCTCAGGAGGAGCAGTTTGCTTTCAGGAATTTCTTCAGAGAAGTTGCCAGGGGCACTCCTGCCCGCCAGCTCCATTTTGCTGACCGCCAGTCCGCCGAGCCCGCGGACTCCCCAGATTCAGTCCGCCCCTTCTGCCCTACTAAGTTCGAGACTCCATCTCCCTTCGTTGATTGAATCTGATGGTAGTCAGCTTCGAACAACTTCAGGGAGCCTCGCCTTCCCTTCTATTCAGTGGAGACTAATCCAGTCTCCCACCTCCAAGCATTTGAAGGGGCAGTTGCTTAGAGATGCCTCTCTGACGCCATCAAGTGTAAACTCCTGGTAACCACTCTCGAAGGACAGGCGAGAGAGTGGTTCTATGAGCTGCCTCCGGGCACAATCTCTTCTTTCGCTGAGCTTCGCAGCGAGTTGTTGCTGAGGTTTGCAACCTCAAGAAAGAGGAAGGATGGACTAGCCGCTCTCTTTGAAATCAAACAAAGGAACAACGAATCAGTGGCGCGATTCGTTGATCGCTTTCAAAAAGAGATCCAAGGGGTAAGAAATGTGAACCCCGATTACTATAAGGTTGCCTTGATCCATGGCCTCCGGGAAGGCCCCCTGAAGTTTAAAGCAACAACAAAGGCACCTGAGACTTACCAAGAGCTGATCGTCATGGTGAACCGCTTCATAGAGGGAGAGAACGCCAATCCGACTTATGTTTCATCCCTGACAGCTAAGGCTGAAGGAAGGGATTCCTCCGCTTCTTCTTCTCACAGCAAGCCCCCTCGCCCAGATTTCCAGCCTCATTCTCAGAGAGGCTGGAATTTCCGCCATAAGAAACCTTTCCTTGGCCATAAACAGTTTCAGGAGCAGAGACTGTCGTTGTCTGCCACTCCCGTCATTCCGTTGCAAGCACTTCCTATCCTCCAGCAAGCAGACTTGCCTGCTCCAAGCCGATGTGATACTAGCCCCATGGAGGATATTGCAGATCTAGACCTTGACGAAGTCATCCAGATTTTGCAAAAGAGATCGGAAGAAAAGAAGCAAGAGCCTCAGAGAGTGTGGAGGCCAAGAAACAATGTGCACTATTGCCAGTTCCACAAAGAGAACAGCCACTTGACCGAGGATTGCAAGGCCCTTCGCATGCTGATAGATAAGCTGCTTGCCGAGGTCAAGATTGACTTGACTAAGAAGGACTCTTCTTCTTCAAAGCCATCCACATCCAAAGTCAATGAGGTAGCTGAAGCATACCAGGAATGCATGGAGGTCGAAGACGAAGGCCGTTTGGGGCCGATCAACGTCTCGGTTGAGTGCTTCGACGCAGATGACGAAGGGGTTCTGGGACGCCTCTTCTTTATCCATGGTGGAGCAGGGACCGAGTCTACTCGGAAATCTTCAATCTCCAGGGTCACTCTAGTAGAGGCGGCCTCTTCTTCTTTCGTTGCTCCTCCAAGTGAGGTCGTCACCTTTGGACCAGCTGATCTACCCCAAACAGCCAATCCGTTTGATGATGCAGTAGTGATCAAGGCTGTGATTGGGGACTTCACAGTGGATAGAATTCTAGTTGACACCGGAAGCTCAGTCAACCTCCTGTTCAAATCATCCTTTGAGGCCCTGAAGACTGGAAAGCCTCTGCTTTCCACCGAAGGGCCGCTCTATGGCTTCTCGGGAGAAAGAAAAGAAGTTGAGGGTAGCGTCATCCTGCCCGTGAAGCTTGGAGGAGCAACTAAGCAAGTGCAATTCATAGTGGTTGACGCTCCCAGTAGTTATCATGCCATCTTCGTCAGACCTCTATTGAACAAGTATCAAGCGGTGGTTTCAACTTAGCACCTTGCAATCAAGTTCTTCGCAGATGGACGGATGTGCCGGGTCAGAAGTGACCCAAGGAGAGCAAGGGAGTGCTACGTTCGCATTGTCAACATGGTTGATGCTAGTCCTTCCCTTGCTCCAGTAGCAGCTGTGGAAGCCTCTCCAAATTCAGAAGCTGTTGCTGATGGAGGTGCTCACCTGGAACCTGCCCAGGTGACGCAAGGAGTCCCCATTGCTGAGGGGGAGGAGAGGAAGCTCTCCATCAACTCAGAGCTGCCTGAAGATCAAAAGGCCGAGCTGATCTCCTGCCTGTTGAGAAACTTGGATGTCTTTTTCTGGTCAGCAGAAGACATGCCGGGAGTGGATCCAGATGTTGCATGCCACCACCTGAATGTTGATCCCAGCTGCAAGCCTGTGCAACAGAAGAAGAGGGATATAACAACAAAGCTTGCTGAGCCAATAAGGGAGGAGGTTGCTAAGCTCCTCAAGGCCAATTTTATTAGAGAAATTCAATACCCCACCTGGATATCTAACGTTTTAATGGTTAAAATGCTAGGAGGAAAATGACACATGTGTGTAGATTTTACCAAACTGAATAAAGCATGCCCCAAAGATTGTTACCCCTTGCCTCGAATAGATTCTTTAGTTGATTCCGCGGTAGGGTACTCTTTTATGAGTTTTTTAGATGCATTTTCTAGTTATCACCAGATAAGAATGCATAAACCTGACGTTCCTCATACGTCGTTCATTACAAATGATTATTGCTACTGCTATCTTGTGATGCCCTTTGGGCTTAAGAATGCTGGCGCAACTTATCAACGCATGATGGATTGTGTGTTTAACCATCAGAAGGGGAGAAAGTTAGAAGTGTATGTAGACGACCTCTTGGTCAAAAGTAAGTCATTTTCGCTGCACTTGTAAGATCTAGCAGAGACGTTTGCTACTCTGCGTAGATACAAAATGAAGCTCAATACGTTGAAATGCATCTTTGGGGCGAGTAAGGGGAAGTTCCTTGGTCATCTTCTTACTCCAGAAGGACTTGCCCCCAATCCAGATAAAGTGAAAGCCATTCTTGATATGCCTACTCCTCGTTCACCTAAGGAAGTTCAGCAGTTAGGGGGGAGGCTAGCAGGTCTTGCGAGATTTCTCTCTCGGGTTGGAGATAGGAGTGCTCCTTTCCTTAAAATCCTCCGAGGAGCATCCAAGTTTGAGTGGACAGAGGAATGTTCTCAAGCCTTTGAGCAGTTGAAGAAGCAACTGACCTCAACACCTCTGCTCCAGAGTCCCCGACCGGGGGAGATGCTTTTCTTATACTTAGGGGTTGGCCCTGAGGCTGTCAGCTCCGTTCTTCTTCGGGAAGAAAGCAAGAAACAGTTCCCAATCTACTATGTCAGCCATATTCTGAAGAGTGCCGAGATACGGTACCAAATTCTGGAGAAGTTAGCCTTGGCACTAGTCATGTCAGCTCGCAGACTCGGTCCATATTTCCAAGAGCACTCGATTCAAGTCGTTACCGATCAACCTTTGAAAAGTGTGTTTGGAGAAACCGGAGCATTCTGGCAGAATAGCCAAATGGGCAATAGAGTTGAGTGAATTTGAAATCTCTTATTTGCCCAAGACAGCCATCAAAGCTCAAGTCCTAGCAGACTTCCTAATTGACATGGCAGAGCCCAGTTCTGATCGAGCAAAAAGGTCACCTTTGGCTTGGACCACCTATGTTAATGGTGCATCAGGCAGAAGTTCTTCTGGAGCAGGGTTGGTTCTCATTAATCCAAATGGCATCAAACTAGAGCAGACCATCAAATTTTACTTTCCAGTAACCAATAACCAGGCCGAGTTTGAAGCTTTGCTAGCAGGCTTGAGACTTGCAAGGAAACTCGGAATCAATCATGTTCATATCAAAACCGATTCTCTTGTAATGGCGTCACAAGTACTTGGAAACTTTGAAATAAGAGAGGCGATCTTGAAGAAGTATTTGGCTCTTGTGAAGATAGAGATCGGCAAGTTCAAGAGCTTTATCATTGAGTACATCTCTAGAACCAAAAATGACGAGGCAGATGTTCTTGATAAGTATGGATTGCCATCGGGAGGAACAACTTCCGAGCTCTTCCGCCCGGTAGTGGAGGAAGGAGAATTGATGCAAGTAGATCAACGTCCCTCCTGGATGGACCCATTCATTCTCTATCTGTCAATAGGAGATTTTCACCATTCAATCAAAGATAAGAAGAAGTTCAGAATAAAAGCAGCTCACTACTACTTAGTCGCAGGAATCCTTTATAGAAGAACTTTCCTCTCTACCATGGCTCGGTGTGTTTCAGAAGAAAAAGCTCTCCTTGTTTTGCAAGAGGTTCATTCAGGAGAGTGTGGAAGTCACTCGGGAGCGAGAACCTTGGAAAGATGGATCCAGCGACAGGGATATTTCTGGCCCATAATGAAGAGAGACTCTGAGATCTATGCTAGAAAGTGTTTTCAATGCCATAAGTTTGCTCCACTTCAACTCCAAGCAGCTCAGTCACTCAGATCGATTGCAACTCCTTGGCCCTTTGCAGTTTGGGGGATGGATCTCATTGGGCCTTTTCCCAAGGCAAGAGGACAACGACGTTTCATCATCGTAATGATCGACTACTTCAGCAAGTGGATTGAAGCCAAGGCATTGGCAAAGACAACAACTCAAGTTATCAAGAACTTCATTTGGGGTAGATTGTCTGCCGACATGGAATTCCTATGGCTATAATCACTGACAATGGGCGACAATTCAACAACTCAGAGATGATAGATTTTTGCAAGCAGATCGGAACAGAGCTGCGGTTTGCATCAGTTCATCATCCTAGGAGCAATGACCAAGTTGAAGGAGCCAACAAGCAGATCCTTAATTTGCTCAAGAAGAAAGTGCAGAATCTCAAGGGCAGCTGGGCTGATCAGCTTCCATCAGTCCTCTGGTCCCTTAGTACAACACCTTCATCCGTAACTGGCGAGACTCCGTTCAAACTTTCTCATGGCTCAGAGGCACTCATTCCAGTTGAGTTTGAAGTCCCGTCACCTAGAGTTCTGCTTGCAAGACAAGGCATTGAGGACTGGCTTGAGTTGAATAATGAAGAGATGAGATTCAGCTTGGAACACATCGAGGCAATCAGAGACCAAGCAGCCATAAGGCAGGAGGAGGTCAAAAGAAGGATGGCCAGTTACTTTGATCAGAACGTAAGGGTCAAACACTTTCAAGTGGGAGATCTAGTTCTAAAGAAAGTTGACGCTACTGCAAGACATAGTTCAGTTGGAAAGCTTAATCCAAATTGGGTCGGCCCCTTCATTATCAAAGAAGCGTTAAAGAGCGGCGCTTATCGCTTGCAGACGTACGAAGGAGAGGATATGCCACATACATGGAGCGGGGACGATCTCAAACAGTTCTATTCCTGAACCTCCTCTTTTCTATCTTATGTATCCTCTTCAAGAATCATTATGAATAGAAACTACTTGCTAACGCTTCTTCAAGTGTTTTATATATTCAAGCATAACAGATGGCATGCTAAGAAAGATTCCAAAAAACGATTCCGCCCTTGAACTCTCTTTTCTTTCTTATGCTTGCTTTGCAAATGCATTTTATTAATCAAAGGATTCATACTGATATTTTTTCCTAGTGTTCTCTCTTTCTCTCCCAAAGATCAATAATGGTTCCCTGATACCAGGAGACATCGCCGAGTTCAGCAAAACCTCCCCTAGAGCTATTGTCATTAGTGTAACACCACAAAGACCACGTGTTGCGAGGAGATTTCGCACTGTGTAGTGGGAGCTTGCCGGCTCTAGTGCGGTAGGATTCTGGACTTCGGATCCCGGCTAGTACCTGACCCCACCTCTGCATTATGGAGGGACAGGGTGGGAGTAAAGCTCTACCATGATGAATTTGGGATATTGTTACAACTTTGATGATCGTGTGTGGAAAGCAATGCCTACCGCACCTGCCCACCGATCATCTTAGCTTGTAACCCTCAAACACTCCATGGTAGCCTAAAGCAGTGCCTGCATGAGACCCACAGCTTAGACTGTACTCCAGGCAAGAGGGCAGGGGACTGTTCCGTCAAGTCCGCATCTTGCTCTTCGCAGGGAATCTTCCTAGCACGGACTGGTTTTCATTATCCGCGCAGTCCGCCAGGTTTCTTTGGGTTGATCGTATAGCTTGTGGACCTATGAGGAAAGCAATGCCACACTCACATGCCCACCTGGTCGCAAGCTATAGGTCATTTCTTGTTTCCGTGCGGACTGGTTTTCTTTATCCGTTCAGTCCGTCGTTTTCCTTGGATTGATTTTATGGCTTGTGGCCTGGTAAGGAAAGCAATGCCACGCGCACCTGCCCGCCTGGTCGCAAGCTGTAGATCATTTCTTGTTTCAGTGCGGACTGGTTTTCTTTATCCGTTCAGTCCGCCGTTTTCCTTGGATTGATTTTATGGCTTGTGTCCTGGTGAGGAAAGCAATGCCACACGCACCTGCCCAGCTGGTCGCAAGCTATAGATCATTTCTTCTATTTTGTGCGAACTGGTTTTCTTTATCTGTTCAGTCCGCCGGTTTCCTTGGGTTGATTTTATAGCTTGTGACCTGGTGAGGAAAGTAATGCCACAAGCACGTACCCACCTGGTCGCAAGCTATAGATCATTTCTATTAACATATGCGCGAACTGTGAAATTATATCAGCCCAGTCCGCCGAATGGCTTCCCATATATTATCATAAAGTTTGAAAGATTAATAAAGAGAATTACGGACTGCTATTGGAACTCAATAGAGTCCGCCTTATATTTGCGTCAAGTGTTCATTCTTACGGCGGATAATGACCGGATTGATAAATGGATTTTCCTAATCAGCAAGTCCAACTCATTATGGATGATCTTTGTATCTCGCAGACTGCAATTGGAACTCAACGGAGTCCGCCTGACATTTTCGTCTTCTCATCCTTACGACGGACAATGGTCGTCTAATCTGCAAGTCAAAAAGCTCATACAGTATGATCTGCGTATCGCGCTGACTGCTAAATCAGATCGAACTTAATTGCATGAAATGCAAAAAATGAAGAAGATTGCAGGAAGCACACAGATGCCAGAATATCCTTTCTATTTCATCAAAAAAAATTTTACATCTTTTTATCTATTCGGCGGACTGCAATCTTGAGTCCGCCCCATTTACAGAATCAAAAAAGCAAAAATACATTAATCTTCAGCAGTCTTTTGCTTCTTTTCAGCAAGAGGTGGTGGACTTAGGCCTTCGACATCGACTTCAGGAGAATAGCCTTCCGAGCCGCTTCCGCTACTGCTATCTGATCCAGTGCTTGAGGTGGACTCGCTATGCGAGCTCCTGTCCGCAGAGGAGGATGCAGAGGGGCTGGACACGGCGGACTGTTCTCCGCCTCGCTGGCTTGAGCCCATGTCGTCCGCTGTTACCATGACGCCTTGCTCTTTGCCTTGTCCTTCGCCTTGCTCTTCGTCTTCTTCTTATTCTTCTTCGCCTTCCTCTTCCTCCTCGATGATATCTTTACCCGTTGCAGCCCGCTCCATTTTTGCGACCTGCGGTGCCAACTCTGGGAAGAGCTCCAAGAAGGGAACGTCGTCCACTCCTTCCTTTGCAAAGCCGCCGTGGACAAATCCCTCGATGGCGACCTCGACGGTTTCCTTCACAAAGGGGAGCATGGCGGCCTGGAAGCTGTTGTTCTCCAAGTCGTAGGCGACCAGCGCAAAATAAAGGAGCAAACGTTAGTTCGCGGCGGACTGCAAATAAAGGCCGCTGCGGATTCAACTCACCCTAAGCTCTTCTTTTTGCTGAGCGACTTTCTTCCCTAGTCGCGCATTTCTCTCTTTTAGCACCTTATTATCTTTTTGAAATTGCTCATTCTGTCTAAGCAGGTCTCTTGTCAAGGAAGTGACAAAGTGGTTCGTCACCACACTGTTCGCACTGGCCTGGGAGGCTAGCAGGGGAGCTCGGCAGCGGCCACTCTCTTCAGATCGCTCAAGTTGCATTTTCCGTAGAGTGCGGAAATCGCAACATGGGCATGATGAGTTATTCGCGGACTCTTACACGAGGGGAGCGCGGTGGACAAGCGGACATGTTTGTCCATGTTATGCCAGTGGATCATCGGGTTCCCCCTAAGATCCTTCTAGCTGTTTCCGAAGCCGCTCATTGTAAAACTTTCAGAGGAAGAGTAATCCGCCGCGGGATCCCCTTCTTCCTTTCTCTTCCTTGCAATTTCTTGTTTCTTCTCTCTTTCTGTATGAACAAAGCCGCTAGGCGTCTGCGGCAAGTTTGCGGGTACCACCAAGGTCACTGCAAAAACAGAAGAGTTAACACTAAGGTCGCTGCGGATATAAAGCTTGAGTTTGCAAAACAGCTTACTTTCTTCGCACGAGATGTCCGCCAAGCTCGCCAGTAGCGGAATGTAATGCTCAATGTCGAGCCAGGCATCAGCAAGGAATTCGACGATAGCGGACTCCATGGCGTCAAGCGGGATGCTCTTGAAGGCGGAGTCCACGCGCACTTACGGATAGGTGTGCGTGAACCCTAGGTCACCTTCAAAGATCAAGAACCTGGAGGTACAGTTGTGGATCTTGTTTGGAAGGCCCACAACATTTATCCCTCTGCAGTAAAAATATATCACCCCCTTGTAGGGGCGGCCACCATATGCGGTTATCGAGCGGACTGAGACATCTTACGGAAGACGTTCATGGAGAAAGCGATCTTCTCAGACCTCAAGTAGGAGATGAAGCTGCAGATAGCAGCAAGATTGTTGGGCGCGAGCTGGCCCGACACCATTCCATAATGCTCGAAGATTTCGGCGAGCTCCCATAATAGCAGAAACTTGAATCCGCTGTCAAAATGATCAATTTGAATAGCGATCTGAGTGGCGGTTAAAAAATTTAGCCTTTCTTCGTGAGCAGGAAGGCGGACAAGCAAGTTTGAATTGGCCATTTTTTTATCAACAAAGGCCTCCAGATCGGCCTCAATTAAAGTGCATTTTCGGTGGTCGGCAGCGTGGAAAGCCACAGCAGCATCAGTCCTGGCGGATACCATTTTCGCAGGCCGCAGGGTCCTGTAGCTTCAACAGCTTTCCTACATAGAAAAAGCGGCAGGGCTATATTTATAGTTATTGGGTCTGACAGCTTTTTGGCCAGGCCGCGCAGCTCGCATTTTCAATCCGCATAGTCCGCAGAAATTCAATATTCACGCAGCAAAAATTTAAAAACAATGCGAACACTAACTCAAATTCACATGCCAAGCAAAGTTCAAAGCACAAGTTAAGGCGGACACAGTTTCAGTCCGCCCAGTTCGCGATACTTTCCTCCTGCAGACAAGTTAAAATATCAGAGGCGGACACAGTTTCCGTCCACTTAGTTCGCAACATTTCCCACCTGCATAAGTTAAATTAGGTGAAGCGGACACAGCATGAGTCCGCACAGTTCGCCACAGATCACAGCAAAAATAAGCAACATAATTTGCGGTTATATTATTCAGTCTGCATGAAGCGCAACATAATTCATTGCAACACAGCAGAGCATTGTTTTTAAAACAAACATAATTATACAATCAAACAAATTGATAGTTCATGACATCGCGGACTCAGCGGTCCTTAGTTTCAGTCTGCACTGGCCTTTCCATCCTATCTCTGCACAGATGCGTAGCTTGGTCGCTTATTTGAAGGAACTCGCTATACATACGACAGAGGTGGTGATGAAGGACGTTGATAGTCCGATGCATGTGGGTAGCCTCCCGATCTACCCGGCTAAGGGTAACCATTGGCTCCACTGCCGGCCTCGGCTCTTCTTCCCCAGCCTGTTCACCACCCGCCGGTGCTGCGACCTCCGGAGCAGCGCGATCTGGAAATCGCGACCTCTGCTCAGCGACCTCCGCAGCCCGCTTCCCCTTTTCTTCACGCGCAGACGCCAAGTGTTTCCCCTTGTAGAAGCGGACATCGTCCGCGAGTCGCTTCTTCTCCCTATCGGACCTCTCCAGCACCCTGGAGATGCCGGTGATCTGATCTTTTAGGGCTTTCTCCTGCTACGTGGACGCCTTTCACGGTCTTCCGCATTCTTTAACTCTGCTTTGATATTCTGAATTTCAGCTTGAAATTTCATTTCTAACTCTTTGATGATGTTCAGGCTGGGCAGCTCATCCCCTGCGGATTCCTCAAGCGAGACCGCGTCAACACCAGTATTCGGTGTAACCATGATCTCGCCACTCTCAACGGGGCCCGACGACAATTTTCTACCTGTAACAAAGAAAGTCAACTCCACATTCAAAAACAGTCCGCGGTGGACTCAAAGAAAGGATGAAAGATCACATTTAGACATAGCAGCAGCGAGTTGCCGACTATCAAAGATGATTGGCCGCCTTGCTCGCTCCGGGTCAAAGGCGCTTAACCGCTTTCTCCATTCGCGGTGAACTTTAGCTCTTTTCTTAGCAGCTGAACTTTTTGAGACCACGATGTCGTCAGTTTCAGTGATGATCTTGATTGGTCTCGACTTCCGCGACGGTGACCTGTAAAGCCACTGATGCTTAAAATACTTAGGCGCCGGTTGAAGATTACCTGACCGCAATAGCCCTGCAGCAGTCCGCAGATCCTCCGCGTTCTTGTCCGCCGCGACCTGCTTCGAGGCTGCCTCCACCACAGCTACGTGGGCGGCGATCTGTTTCTTCTACTCCTCTATCTTCTGCTTTAGTCTTCCCCTCTCTTCTTCCTCAGCAGCGGACAAAGAAGGGAGTTCACTACCCTTATCCCCAATGACTTCCACCTCAGATTGCTGCAGTACAATCAGCAGGGATTCGTTGATTAGATCAACTTCATTAACGTATATAGAGTCTAGTATCTCATCCGTGGTTAAACTAATCGTGGAGAGGGAAATGTCCCCCTGGATTTGGGCCTCCGGTGTGATCAAGTCGCTGTCGGGAACTTCTTTCTCGCGCGGCCTGTGCTGTAAGTCCGCATCTTTAGTCCACTTGGAGATATTCTTCTCCTTCATCGCGCGCAATTTCTTCTCAACTCGCTCAGCCATGGTTGAGCCGTCCCTCTTCCTTTTCTTTCTAGAAACTCTGTTCTCGGCAGAGTCCGCTATAGCCTTTCCAAAATCGGGTTGGCTCTCGCAGACAGTCTCAGGGATCACAGCGATCAATGCCTTGGAAGGCACGTTTTTCCCTACCTCCTATCCCGTAGTCCACCTATCTTGGTCAAGGATAACGATGGGCTCCTGAGCGTTGGGGGATTATACTTCGGTCTCAGTGTTTTCACCAATGGTGTCCGCCGAGTTCGCGGTTTTCTGGGAAGTGGCGGTGTCCGACATAGTCAATAACTTTTCACTTCTCAGTGGTTCAGCGTCAAGAAATGCGGCATCCTCGCGCACAGATATATCAGCGCGGCGGACTGCCTCCTCAGCAGGCTTCTGGCCATGGGAACTCTCTCCAGTAGAGCGGACAGGATCCCTTCTCGTCGTCCTCTTTATTATCTTCTTGGTCTTCATAGACGTTGTTAGTGCCGTCTCGTCTTTTGTAGTGAGACTAGAGAAGAAAGCTCCAAGCCTTGCCATGTCGGACTGCAAAGTGGAGACCACAAGTGGTGAATAGCGCCCCGTGTCGATCGGAATTTCGAACAGTTCCAGGCCCTCCAGCGATATTTATAGCGCTGGCGGCATTTTTGAGGTTTGCGGATTCAGCGGTTAAGAAAACATTTTCGAAGTTTTCTGGAAACTTAAAAATGTGCGGGTATTATGTTAACCCCACAGTCCGCAACATCGTACAAGATGCCAAGACCCCCCTTTCAATATTCGCGGACTCAGTTAGGCAGTCCGCCCTGTCCGGCAAAGCAGCAGCAATCGACCACAAAGGATGGTCCCCCGGTGGCGGATTCAACTCTCTGTTTGCCAGTCCGCCATGCCTTGGGATCTCTGGATTCTCTATGACGGCGGATGAAGTATCTCGTCCGCCCAGGCCGCCGTCCTCCAGCAGGATCGCGCCTAGCGGCAGCAGATGGATGCTCCAGCCCGCGAGCCCAGTCCGCCCCTTCTGCGCGGACTGCCGTGTTCTTTCTTTTTGCCTCCCGTCACCGCTGTCCGGTTCTCCTATACCCCGGGCAGTCGGTTATTTTAGCCCTGCCCGTTTGGGCAGGCCCCCCATCCTATAAATAGGGGGAGGTGGTGCACCCAAGGCACGCTGACTCGTGCCCAGAAGCCTACTTGTTAAAGGCTGCGGGCTCGAATATTGTGCCTTGCGGACTCCTCCTTGCTCTGCTCTTGTCTTCCTTTTTTCTTCACTTGTAACCGAACCTTTCTTCAATCAAGGAAAAGCCCGTCGCAAGAGAGGCATTCAGGCCGCGATGGGCGAAGTCTGTTGTTGCCGTGGCTCACGGCCCTGTTGTTCTTCCTGCTCTCGTCCGCTTAGTAGATTGCTACTCACAGTCTCTCCTTTTCCTTCTTTTCCCCTGTGCTCGAACCGTTAGCTGGTGGTGCTCGACCCCCTTTGCATTTTCGTTCATCAACACAAGGTACTGCTGGGAAAGCACACAACCCATGACTACATCACTAGGCATAAATTCCTAGTGATGTGTGCTGTGATGAATAAGAAGCATGTGAATTGGGCTAAGATTATGTTTGAGATGATCAGGAAAACGAAGACCAAGAAAGAGGTGTGTTTTGGCATGATTCTGGGAATCTTCCTTCAGGAAAAGGCTGCTGAATCACTGGTCACACCGACCATATTCATTAATGCCACTAAGAGGCTCACTTGTGCCCTCTTTGGCAGGTGGGAGAGGAACATCACCAAGCCATCCAAGGCTTTTTCCTCTTCCTCCAAGCCTTCTTAGAGTACAAGGCATGCTCTAGCCACTCCCCACCCTGCAAAAGATGCTCCATCTTCTCTTCCACCACCTCCAGCCGTCCAGAATCATCACTAGATGGTACACCAACTCCCCTTCCCAGTTCATACCCCAGTCCATACTCCAACACCAAATGGTACACCAACTCCACCACCTCCATCATCTCCAGTACCTCAATCACAAACTCATATTCACACTCATACATCCCCTTCACAAACTCATATTCCCTCTCATACACCAATTCTATTCCCAGATGGTACATCAACTCCTCAATATCCTCTTCCACCCCACCTTCTAGACATCACAAATGAAACATTCTTCCCATCCCCTACATTTAATCTGCTCACCTCCTTACCATCCACACATCCATCTCCAGTCCATAGCATTCCCAATCACTCACCATCACCTCCTCCACCATCATCTTCCATTCACCCTTTTGTCTCCACTGAGACACCTCCTACATTCCTACAATTGGGCCCCTCCATCATTCAACCACTTCTAGCACTTCTCAATCCCCTCCTCAAAACCCTTATAGTAGAGGCTTTTTCACCTCTTGCTTCTTCCATCTCTTCTCTTGCTGCTCAAATCTCTGCTCTCTCCATCCCTCCTTCCTTTGTCAGGGGCCTGGCTCCAGTATCCACTAAAACCAAGCAGGGGGAGATACTCTGTGAAGAAGTAGCAGCAACAGAATAAGCAGCAGCAGCAACAGAAGTAGAAGCAGAAGCAAAAGCAACTGATGATTTGTTTGATTTAATTAATTTTATTGAATCTGATATGTATCTGGATGAGATAGTCACAGAGGAAATAAAAACTGTTGGTGATTACATTATAAATCCCACAATAGACCTTTTGAGTTTGTTGAATATTTTTTATACAGTTCATTTGAACTCTCTTCCAAAATACAGCATAAAGTCATCCATGGCTATAGTTCCCTATACCTCCCCAATAGGCCCCAAGATTGTCATGCAACTCAAGGCTAGTTTTGCAAATACAGAGGCTCCTGTCATTCCATCTCCACCCAGAGCTGATTCCTTCATTGTTTCATCCCCTCCCATAGTCATCTCTGCTCCAACATTCATTATGGATGATAGCCCCATGCCTGATCATGATGAGTTTATCATGGCTGATATTGAAGAAGAGAATAAATCAGTTGCTGAAAGCACTGATGTGTATAATTCTCCAGCTCCAGCTCCAGCTCTTCCTCCAGCTCCTCCACAGGCAAAAAACTATTGATATTTGTAGAAGCATTGAAAGAAATTAATGCTTTATATGATAATTAATAAGACTCTTCAGATGATGATGATGAAGAGGATTCAGATGACAGCCCCTCTGCTAAGAAAAAGAAAGTCACTAAGAAAAGTAAAGCCCCTCCAGCTCCTGCTCCAAGACCAAACCCAACATAAGAGACTCCTTATTATATTCTTAAGAATATTACTCCATACAAGGGCATGCCAGCTTGGATGTGGCTGTCCAAAAATCTGCAGAAAGAAAGGAAGAAAAGCAGGAAGTATTCACCTCCTCCACAGCGATACAGGAAAGACCCTCCTCCTCCACCTCCACCTGTTGTTGGTGCTTCAAGCTCTTCATTTCAGAGGACTACCCAATATCAAACGTATAAGAGAATGCAGAGTAGATCTTCTTCTTTTAGAAGCAGCCAGCACAGGTACTACTCTTCAGGAAGGCAACAACATCAACATCAACAAGAACATCTACAACAACATCAAAAGGCTGAAAGTCCAAAGAGACCTGCATCCCCTCCTATTCCATTTGAGGACCCGGAAACAGCTACTACTGCAAGGATAGCCAGATTCCAAGTATTGGTTGGACTATCTATGATCAACACAGCCAAAGTTGAAGGAAAGGATGCCTCTCAATTCTCAACAATATCCAAATACATGAAGGAGGAACTAAACAGGATTGCAAAAGCTAACAAATTTTTTAATGTAGATGAATATATGAAATTACATCCAGAAGTTGTGGTGCCAAGAGCTACATCCCTAAACATTATTGGAGCTGCTGATATGACCATGAAAAAGACTCAAGTGGCTAATCCAAATTGGGAAATCAAGTTTACTCAGTCGGGTGATAAAGCTAAAGAGGTTAAGCAAAAGGAGCCAAAGCAGAAGAAATGAATTTTAACTGTTTAGTCTTTCTGTTATCTTAAAACTGTTTATTTATTTTATGATACAAAGCTCACTGTATATATATATATATATATCTATTGCATATTTTAAAGTTTCTTGCCAGATATATTTTTCTTGCTTTCTAAATATTTTCTGTCTGTAATTAGTGACCTCATCCAAATAGGGGGAGATTGTTGGATCCTTAGTTGGATTTGGGCTAGGTTCACTAAACTAGGATTATTGATCCAACATGTATAGCCAGGGTCATGTCTATATCTGAGAGTTTAGGCCATGTCCTTAGAGTCAACATTACTTCGACCATCTAACAACAAACTGCAGAAGACTCCAGACTTAGAGAAATTTCTAAGATACAGGAAAGTGAGTTCGACATTCGTCGAACTCAGCTCGATGAAAGTCGTGCTCAGCTCGATGAACAAAGAGAAAAATTCTCTGAGTTGAGCTCGACGAACTTTTTTCTCAGCTCGACGATTTCTGGATGTTCTAATTCAACATTCTAAGTCCAGAAACATATCTCTGAACACAGTCGACGAAGTTAGATTATTTGCTCGACGATCTTAGTGCACCGAATAGGTAAGTGTTTATCAAAAAGCAGTTACTGTTCTCAGGTCGACGATCTTGGATCTCAGGTCGATGAACAACAATTAGCCAGTCGACAAACACGATTTCTCAGCTCGACGAACTCTGGACTCAGGTCGATGAAATCTGTTCTTTGCTCGACGATTTTTGTACAGATCCAGACTTGTATTTTTCCCTTCCTTCCGTCCTTATTTTACTGCAGTAATTCCTGAGTAATCAATGCTTAATATTCTCTAAATATTACCGTTAGAAGCAACATTGATTATGACATTCATCAGGATTATTACTTGCCGCTTTTCAAAAGGACAGTTGGGGAAATCAATTAATGCAGACATTCTATCCAGCTGTACTACATTTCTAGGTCATCAACAATCGATGTTGGAAGGAATTCAAAAATTCAAAGGAGAAATTCCATTGGGAATATAAACGTGATTTTCTTCCTTCTTCTCCATATACAGAGAGATACACAAGAGCAAGATACTGCACATAGTGATAGAGAACAACACAGCAGCAAGAAACAAGATAGCCAAGACCAGAGAAGACACACAGCAACAACATTCAAACCTTGACATTGCTGAAGAAGAAGAAGAACATTCATCGCAAATCAAGAGTGTTCTTCATTCTTCATTCCAGGATTCTTCAAGGACAACAAATCTTCATCAATCAAGAAGTTCCTGGATCTCTTATGGTCAAGGCTAAAGATAGAAGACCTACTCACCCTTAAGCAAAGCTCCAATCTTCCTAAACAACTCAATAACTCAGGGGGAGCTTTAATAACATCAAAGATCCACTAGTCTTCTCAGTTGTAATTGAGAAAGAGAAGATACCATAACTCTTACCCCCTCACTATACAAAGGGTTCTTTAACTCCATTCAGAAGTTATTCCTTGGTTGCAAGTCACCTGATCAAAAGTCTTGGGTTGGTTTTTGAGTACCTGATCAAAAGCTCATTGGTGGCAGTCACCTGATCAAAACCTGTGAGTGGATTCCTGCCAGGGTGGTAGAAGAGTGGATGTACCCAGGTTGGGGAACCACTATAAAAATTCTTGTGTTGTCTGCTTGCTCTCTTTCCTTTTTGTTCTTGCTGTGCATGTGCTAGTTAGTTTAATTTTGATGTGTCTGTGGTAGATTAGTTAATCTTAGGTTACTCTTTTAGTTACAGCAAATTTTGGTATCAAATAGCTGCCCTACTCTGTAGATTTTATTAACAGCAAAACATTTTATAAAGATACTCTATTCACTCCCCCTCTAGAGTATATCAGATCTAACCCTCTCTTTCACATCCCTCGCTCAAAGTCACGTATCTCCGAGGCGTGGTCCAGGAGATAGCTGTGGAGAAGAGCGGTATCTAATTGTTGAAGCTCTATCTCAAGTACCCATGAGTCGTCGGAAGGAGGGCATTCACTCCAATGATTGAGAAAGAGGAGGGTAGCACCATCGGCAGTAGGGAGCAGCTCAGCATCAACTCTCCTGTCTAGTATAAGAAAGGTTTTGGCAAACCTTGGAAATATGTCAGCAGTGGGAATAAAAGAAGGCAACTTACCATCCGATGCTAAACACGTGGAGACCAGAGGAGAGAGATCATCCATACTACCACTCCCCAAATCGATAGAATGTTGAGTGGAAGGAGAAGACGACAAAGAAGTCAACTCTTGTGGTAGCGAAATAAACATCGTCAAATCTGAGGCATTTAAATGGGTGAAACACCACAATCAGCTGGCAAATCTAAGACAAAAGCTGTAAGTGAGCTGTTAGATCAGGAATACTCTAGAGGGGGGGTGAATAGAGTATTCAGGGTTGAAAAAAATTTCTTCTGATTTAATCTAGTGCCGGAACAAAATTAAAACAAAATCCTAACAAACAGCCACAACACAAAAACAAAAGAAAAGAGCAATCCATACAACACAATAATTTATAGTAGTTCCCCTAAACTTGGGTACATCCACTCTTCTACCACCCTGTTAGGAATCCACTCAGATTTTTGATCAGGTGCCTGACACCAATGAGCTTTTGATCAGATGCTCAAAAACCAATCCTCAAGTCTTATGATCAGGTGACTTGCAACCAGGAATAACTTTTGAAGGGAGTTATAACCCTTTATACATTGGGGGGGGGGGTGAGAGATGATTGTGTCTTCTCTTTCTCAATATACAATTGAGAAAACTCGTGGATATTTGATTTTAAGACAGGCTCACCCTAAGATATAGAATGGTTCAGGTAGAAGAAGCCTTGCTGCAGGGTGATAGGCCTTCAGTATTACAGCCTTGATCAACAACTATTTAGGAACTTCTTTGACAGATAGTGATGTAGTTGTCCTTTAAAGTATCCTGGAGTGTTGAAGACAGAAGACTCTTGATTTTGATTAGGTGTTCTTCTTCTTCAGATAGCAGATGATCTTCAGGAATATGACTTCTTGTTGTGTCAGAATTCTGTGTTGACAGACATCAGTGAATCTCTTGTTTCAAACTGACAGTTTTCTATATCTGTCGTCTCTCTGTATTGTGTATCTTGTTCTATATCTCTACAGGAAGAAGAGAGAAAATCTCTTTTATATTTCCTATCAAAAATGGTCTTTATAAATTTTGAAATCCTCTGCAATCAATGATGACAGTCTTGAGAATAAACGGCATTGAATTATTACCCTAACTGTCCCATGGAAAAACGGCAGGCAATAATCCTGGAGAAGACCATGATCAATGCTCTGTCTAACGGTTATTTTCCAGAGAATATTTGAGCATTAATTACTCAAGAATTATTACAGTAAGAAGGGGACAGAAGGATGGAAAATAACTAAGTCTGGATTTGTCGAATTGATAACAGATATCGTCGAGCTGATAATTGGGGAAACAACTTTAGAAAGAGGTGAAGTAGGAACCTCTTGAGAAGCAAAGTTGTCCTTAAGCTACATAGCCACTTTAGGGCATATTGGAGAGGTGTATGGTATAATAGCCAAAGATGGCTTAGTATACTCTGCTGGAAATAATCTCAAGTATGCAGTATCAAAAATGCTTAACAAATTAACCATATCTACTGCGGGATTTAAAATGAAATCACCAGCAGTAATTAACTCTTCTGGGACTACATCTTCCATATCCATGTCAGTCTTAATAAACTGAATTAAATCAATTAAATATGTATCTGTAAGCTCTGTTTCTACTGTTGTTGCTACTGCCTCTACATCTGCTGCAGCTGGAGCTGCTGAAACTGAAACTAAGACTACTGCTACTTGAGCTACTGCAGCTTCTTCATCAAGCATCTCCCCCTGCCTGGTTGCAGTATCAAATGGAGCCAGGCCCCTAAATGAACAGGGGGCAGCAGAAAGTGCATAGATTTGAGCAGATAAGGTAGAGATGGAAGTAGCAAGAGGTGTAATGGCCTCTGCTATGATGGTTTTGAGGAGGGGTGTGATGAGAGCATGGACAGAAGAGATGGTGGAGGGGCCAGTGTTGGAGTGGCAGATGGTGTTCCTGGGTGGGTGAGGAAGGGAAATCAGTGAGGTCTATTGGTGGAGAGGTGGCGGGTAATGTAGCTGTAATAGGAACATGATCAGAGGGTTGTGGTTGTTGATGTGGTTGAAGTTGTTGTTGGAGTTGTGGATGTGGTTGAAGAGAGGGAGTATGAACTATGGAGGGTGATTGTTGTTGAGTTGTTGGAAGGGATGGAGGTGTGGTGATGATCTCTTCAGCAGGGTGGGGATTTGCTCTAACAGCCCTTATGCTTTCAAAAGCTGGGGTGAAAGAGGTTGAAGCCTTGGATGGCTTGGATATAGTCCTCTCCCACCTGCCAAACAAGGTACATGTGAGTCTCTTGCTTGTATTAATGAATATTTGTTGGGTATTACATCCACATTAACCCAGATTTGATGAAGTAACTCTGGAACTAAGATGAATTAAGTTGTATTTGATGCTTGGTTTGAGCTATATGTTTGCAGGAATTTCACTGGGAAGTGTAGACCAATGTTAGCTCACAATGGGTCACCAAATACAGGAACTGTGCAATGTAATCCCTCATTGCCTATTCCAAGGTGTTGACTCATGTGTGGTCTCTCTATTGGGATACACTTCATATTCAAGCTATTGGACTATGGGAAAAGATTTGGAAGTTGAGTACATTAGAAGAAAACGTTTTCCAACAACAAAAATTTTCAAAGTCTTTTACTCGAGTAGGTCTATAACTACTCGAGTAGTTTGGGTATAATTTACTCGAGTAAAGGAACCTTGTACTCGAGTACTTAACTGTATCTCTCGTGTAGCTAAGTCACCTACTCGAGCAGATATAGCCATATACTCGAGTAGAATACTTATATACTCGAGTAGATTACTCCTTATACCCGAGTATCAAAGAGTTCACTCATCAAAATTTTTCTAAGTCATGGACTCGAGTAAGTATACTCACTTACTCGAGTAGATAGAATCATACTCGAGTAGTTCATTATACCTACTCGAGTAGATCATGATTCACTCGTGTATCTTGAATTTTTCCCACTCCAGAATTTTCTAAGTCTTTTACTCGAGTAGATCTTTTACCTACTCGAGTAGATTACTTCCGCTCGAGTAGTTTAGTTCAACTACTCGAGTAGCTGCTTGCTGACATCTTCAGAATTTATTCTAAGTATCCCACTCGAGTAGTACTTCATGTACTCGAGTAGTTTATATAATATACTGGAGTAGTTTTTCCAGTACTCGAGTAGATCATTTATGTACTCGAGTAAGTCACTCTACATACTCGAGTAGTTCTTTCTGCTTACTCGAGTAGTGGATTTCTACGTACTCGAGTAGTCTATCTTTATATACCCGAGTATATTCTCCTTCATGTACTTGAGTAGTTATTCAACTACTCGAGTAGCTGTTCACCTACTCGTGTATATGGCTGAACTTTTCTTAAATTTTGCTAAGTCCTTTTTCTGACGGGATTTTGAAATCATGCGACATGATTGATCCACGTGTACATCATTATGACTGATTATGGCCGTTAGTCTCTTCTATATAAGGTCTTATCATAAAATGACAAAACCTAAGTATTCTCCAAGCTTTCTTTTCATTCTATTTCGAGAAATATTCTTCAGCCGACTCCTCTCTGATTTTCGCAAAACGGAAGCCGCCGCCGCCGCCTTCTTCTCCGGCCAAAGCTTCTACTTTCAGATGACTATTCTGAAGAAAGTTACAGATCGAGATCGACTTCGCTGATCATATTCTCTCTCGATTTCTGTAAAAGCGAGTAAATCCAGATTGAAGCCGAGAACTTCTTCAACGATTTCTGAAAGTGCTACAAAGTTGAAAAGAAGAAGATCCTGGTCGTTTCATTCAGATCTGAGTGATTTACTGGTTGTATTCTTGTAAACCTCATTTTATTCTTGTAGGAGAAATCTTCTCCGAGTGTAGGAGTTTTTCACTCCGTGTTTGTAGGAGGTGTTATCTTCCGAGGTGTAGATCCCTTTGTTTGGATCGAGTTTGTAGGAACTTTGTTCCGAGGGTAGGATCGATTTTTGATCCGAGATAGTGGAGTAGCCGAGTCTAGTGGATTGCTAGATCGGTGAGGGAAAGTGGATGTACCCAAGGTTGGTCTAACAAATTTTGGGTCGTCTGTGATATTAGAAGATAGTTCTGTGTTGTGCTCTAACAAATTTTTTTATTCCGCAAAAGACGCACAACTCACCTATTCACCCCCCTCTAGGTGATTTAGGTTGACAACCGTTTTCTTTCAATTAGTATCAGAGCCAGGTTGATCGTCAAAAGGTTAACACCTTGATCAGATCCAAATCTGTTGTCTGAAATATTCTACCATAAAATGGACAAGGGCAAAGATTTCGACAAGATTCCACTGTGCAACAAAAATAACTTTCCCATGTGGAAAGAAAGGATAAAATTTTTCATGGAAGCTGTCGATCCAAGGATCTTCATGATCGTTGAAGAAGGTCCTTATGTTCCTATGACTGTGTCCACTATCGACCCTACCAAGAAAGTTCCAAAAAAACTAATGGATCTCGACAAAGACGAGATTGCACTTGTCTCTCTCGACAAGAAAGCTAAGAACATTATAGCAAGTGCAGTCGATGACTCGATGCTGCAGAATTTGATTCAATGTCAATCAGCTAAGAAGATGTGGCATTCCTTAGTCACTTTGATGGAAGGAACTGAAGAAGTAAGGGATGATCGGAGATCCCTTCTCAATCAAAAATATGAAGCGTTCCGAAAAGGGAACAAGGAAACAATTGCCGACACCTTTGAGAACTTCTTCAAAATTGTAAATGGCCTAAGGGTGTATGGCCGTGTCTTCACCAACGGAGAACTGAACGACAAATTCTTGAGATCCCTAACCAAGGAATGGGATAACAAGGTATGCGCCATCAGGGAGTTCGGAAAGCTAGCTGAAACGGACCCGCAAAATCTCTTTGGAAAGCTTATGTCTTATGAACTCCAAATCAATACAAGAAAAGCTGAAGAAGAGAATGGCAGGTCAGCACTAAAGGAGAAATCTGTCGCTCTGAAGGCAGACACCTCCAGAAAGACCAAGGCTGCATCCCCCGCTCCAGCTCCAGAAGTTGATGAAGAAGAAGAAACATCAGAACCTAGCACCTCAGGGTCTGAACTATCTGAAGGAGAGTTCTCCTTGCTCTCAAGGCAATTCAAGAAGTCACTTAATAAAAAGAAACAATGGAAAGGCAAGGATGCCTCATACAGAAGATTGCAGCGCGATGACGATCGACAAAGAAAAGGCTCAAGCAGCCACGAAAGGTATAATACTAAACAGAACAAATACATTTCAACTTACATCATTTGCTACTGCTGTAATAAGCCAGGTCACGTCATTGCTGACTGCCCTCATAAGAAGAAGGAGGGTGGTAGAAGAGAAGACAAGAAATCTTCACACAACAAGAAAAGGAAAGAGAAGAGCCTCATAACCAAAAGGAGCAAGACTCTCAGTGACTCAGAGTCATCTGAGTCAAGCGAAGAAGAAGAAGCTTACTTTGGGCTAATGGCTCAAATAGATGATGAACAAGAGCCCCAGTTCACTGCGAAGGTAAACTCTCACACCCCTCTCTCACAGTATGAAGTCTCTGAACATGATTCCGAGGGTAGCTCCTCTGACGATGAGTCAGAATTGAGGGCCCAGTATAAGGAGTTAATCACGGCTTACGACAAATGTGGTCGAGTCGTGAAGACTCAGGCTAAAGAGATCAAATCTCTAAAAGCCGAAGAGAGCAACTTGAGAGAGAAAGTCGCAAAGACTGACTCGCTCGAGGAAAACTTCAATAATACTATTGAAGAATATAACAAGGCTCTTGAGAACCTTGACCTGAAGGAGAAGATCATCAAAGGATTGGAAGCCGAACTTGCGGCTGAAAGGAAACTTGTTGAGAGTTTCTCGAAGTCCAAAACAGTTCTTCCATTCGTTGCTGAATTCTCAGCGAAGGCCAAGGGAGCTGGACTAGGACATGAAGAAGCTCCTAGTAAATCCTCTAGGATAAACAAGAATCAATGGAAAAATAAGGCCGCCAAAAAGGCCTCAGCCTAAGAAAAGGGAAAAGCCCCTCAAAATCAAACCACATTCAAAAAGGTCATCTTTCCATCAAATGAGTTTGATTTTTACTCATCATATGGGCACTTTGCTAGGCCTACTTATGTAGAGCCAAAGTCCCGCTATCAAGGATGGGCTCGACCCCGAAACTTTGGCAAAAGTGTCTTTAAGGCACCTTATGAAGAAGTTATTCTTCAGAGATATGGCCCTTTCAATCATGGGCATAACTTCAAGAAGGCACCTAAGACAAAGCTTGTTGTAGTGAATCCCATAAAGGAGAAGAAGCCATGTGATTGCCATCATCATGAGGCATCTTCCTCCAAGAATGCTACCACTGCTAGACCAAACTTCCAAAAGGTCAAGCAGGAGATCTTGAGGCAAAGGTATAACAGATTTGACTGTTGGTGCTGTGGCAAGGTTGGTCACTTCGCCATAGATTGCTGGTTCAACTCCAGAAACGCTGCAACCCTTCATGTCAGCAACATGAGAAAGACCGCTCAAAATACTAACACTCGTAGGGGGAGCACTCTAACCCGAGACCAAGGACCCAAACGTGTTTGGGTTCCTAAGGCAAATTGATTGTGATTATAGGGATGTCCAAAGGCCAAAAAAATGCCTATCTGGTACTTGGACAGCGGATGCTCTCGACATATGATCGGGACTAGAAGCCTCATTCAGAACTTTACTCCAGTCGTGAACGGACCAAAGGTCATCTTTGGGGGTTCAGACTGTGGAATAACTAGAGGCTATGGTATGATTACTAACGGCAATGTATCCTTCTCGGATGTGGCCTATGTCGAAGGATTGGAACACAATCTCATTAGCATAAGCCAACTCTGCGATAAAGGATAAATAGTTGAGTTCCATGCTGATAAGTGTTTGATAAAATCCATTGACAATATGGAAACGATTCTATCCGGCACTCGAAGCAGGAATATTTTCTGTTTAAATTTCATCTGTATAGATTCCTCTACACCAGTGTGTCTTTTGGCAAAATATAGTGCGTCTCTTGGTGACCAATGGCACAAGAGACTAGCACATATTAATTCCAAAACAATTAATAAACTATTTTCAATGAACATAGTACGTGATGCTCCAAATGTCAAATGCATCAAAGACAGACCTTGTCATGCATGCGTAAAAGGCAAGCAAATAAGGGCTACCTTTAAAAGCATTACTGGCAAAGACTCTAACAGATGTCTCCATCTATTGCACAGGGACTTGTTTGGTCCACTGCAGATTAGAAGTTTGGGAGGTAAGGACTATACATTGGTAATTGTTGATGACTACTCGCGCTTTGCGTGGGTGTTCTTTCTGAAACACAAGTCAGATACCTTCGACATCTTTACCAATTTTGTCAGGAAAGTCCAAAATGAATACAACTGCTCCATAGTCAAAATCAGAAGTGACAACAGAACAGAGTTCAAATCTGGGGCCATGATAGAATTCTGTGAAAGCTTAGGTATCTTTCATGAGTTTTCCTCTCCTCGTACTCCACAGCAAAATGTAGTGGCTGAGAGAAGGAACAGAACACTCATAGAGGCCTGCAGGACCATGTTGAGTGATGCTTCACTACCAGAGTACTTCTGGGCTGAGGCCATCAACACTGCATGCCACGTGAAAAATCGAGCACTCATAAACAAAAACCACAATAAGACACCTTACGAACTTCTGAAAGGTAGGAAACCAACAGTCTCTTACTTTAGAATCTTTGGCTGTAAATGCTTCGTACTTAACAATGGTAAGTATCATACCGCCAAGTTCAGCGAAAAGAGCTTTGAAGGTATTTTTGTAGGATATAGTAGCCATAGTAAGGCATATAGGATATTAAATAAAAAAACTCTGGTGGTGGAAGAATCGATACATGTTGTATTTGATGAGACGAGCTTGCTGCAAAGCAATCCGTCTAGTGTGCTCATTGAAGATGCAGGTGAAAAGCTGAAAGAAACTAGCTTGGATGATCCGTCCGAAAACAAAGCCGAGAAGTTCATTAAGATCACCACTCCAACTCCCATTGGAGAGGCTGATGATCAAAATGAAGAAGTCATCCAGGATGAAGAAATCACTCCGGTGCTTGAAGATAATCCAGATGCAAGAACTCTAGAGCTCAGACATCTAAAGGATCACCCCATGGACCAGATCATAGGAGATCCCCGGGATGGTGTCAGAACTAGGAGAGGTACAACTAATGAGAATCTTCATTTGAGTTTTCTCTCACAGGTTGAACCAAAGAAATTTGAGGAAGCAAACTCAGACGCATCATGGATAATGGCAATGGAAGAAGAGCTAAACCAGTTCAAGCACTGCAATGTGTGGATGCTGGTTCCAAGACCCAAAGGAAAGAACATCATTGGAACAAAATGTGTCTACAGGAACAAGATGGATGAAGACGGACTATCATAAAGAACAAGGCCAGACTCGTCACTAAAGGCTATCGTCAAGAAGAAGGAATCGACTTCGAGCAGACATAATCTCCAGTGGCAAGACTGGAGGCAATAAGGTTGTTCTTAGCATATGCTGCTTTCAAAGGCTTCACCATCTATCAGATGGACGTGAAGTCGGCCTTCCTGAATGGTAACATAAAGGAGGAAGTGTATGTGGAACAACCTCCAGGTTTCATTGATCCTAACTTTCCTGATCATGTCTATTTTCTGCACAAGGCCCTATATGGTCTGAAACAAGCTCCTAGAGCTTGGTATAAAATGCTGTCTACCTTTCTTCTTGAGAACAAGTTCACAAGGGGAAAAATAGACACGACATTATTTCTTAGGGAAATAAAAGGCAAGATTTTGCTAGTGCAAATCTATGTCGACGACATTATTTTTGGCTCTATTGATGACAACCTCTGCAAAAAATTCTCAAAACTTATGCAAGGGAAGTTTGAAATGAGCAGTATGGGCGAGCTGAAGTATTTCTTAGGGCTTCAGGTGAAACAATCTGAAGATGGAATCTTCATCTCACAGACCAAATTCACCAAAGAGCAAATTAAGGAATTCGGAATGGAGAACGCAACCTCTATGAGGACTCCAATGGGCTCAACTATGTCTCTGGATAAGGATGAAAAAGGGAAACCTTTTGATGAAACCAAGTACAGAAGCATAATTGGATCCCTGCTCTACCTTACTGCCAGTAGGCCTGACATAATGTTCTCAACATGTGTCTGTGCTAGATTTCAGGTGAACTCTAAGGAATCTCATTACGCTGCTACAAAGCGGATCCTGAGATACCTTAAAGGCACACCAAATCTTGGCTTATGGTACCCAAGAAGTAATGACAGCGAACTAATTGGATTTTCAGATGCAAATTTTGCAGGTAACAAAGACGACCGGAAAAGCACCACAGGGACTTGCCAATTCTTCGGAAGAAGGCTAATTTCCTAGAGTAGCAAGAATCAGAACTGTGTCGCAATGTCAATGGCCGAGTCAGAGTATATCTCTGCAGGCAGTTGTTGCGCACTGTTGCTATTGATAAAGAATCAGTTCGAGGACTACAACCTGCAGTTCAAGGATATTCCTTTATACTGTGACTCTTCCAACGCAATTGCTGTTGGGTTTCTCTATGAGGATGACACAACACTTGTGCACGCAGCGGAAGAATAAAAACATCAAGAAAAACCCCAAAGAGATGGGATCGGGCCATGGTAGTTGAATCAAGAAGTTAACATACAACTAGATAAAAATTACCTCGGTGGCATTGAGTCACGACTCAAAGGAGATGCTCCAAGCTTCGTGTTCTTGCTGGTGGCGAGTTCTACGTGGAATGATGTCCACGTCTCTGAAGAAATCCACACGAGCGGGAGAACACCGACTTTTCCGTCGCACAGATAATCGGGAAGGAGAATGACCACACCTTGCTTTTCCATGGAATGCTAGATCCACGCCAGGGATAGCAGCACCAGCGACAATCGCTGGAGAGGAGGAGGTCGACGGAGCGAGCACGGTGGCGGAACACTTCCGTCGGCGGGATTCGGGATCGGTGGAACGAACGAAGAACTTCCGTCGGCGGGATTCGATTCGATCAGCTCGCATCTGATTCGATCTGATATCCACTTATTCCCGAAAACCCTAAGTATCTATTTATACCAAAAGCATAAACAGACTTAGGAATATCGCTATCCGCAGACCACCTAGAAAATTAGGGTTCTAGAATCGGCGAGAATCACCTAGCAGATTCGGTGAGAATCAATCGGCGAGAATCACCTAGGATCGGCGAGAATCACCTAGGATCGGCGAGAATCACCTAGGATCAGCGAGAATCAGTCGGCGAGTATCAGTCGGCGAGAATCAGAGTACAATACTCGACGATTCACGTCGAACGTGGGTTGACGATAATCATCGATCTGCGGTCGACGATCGTCGACCTTGCGGTCGACGATAGTCGACCCGCGGTCGACGATACTCATCGACCCGTGGTCGACGATCGTCGACCTTCAGTCGACTATCGTCGACCATCGGTCGACTATTCTTACCAATCCTTCAAGGAAACATTTGCCCAACCAGACGATCCTTTAAGGCAACACTTTGCCCATAACCCCATTCAGGTCGGTGATTGGTAACCTTTACCAACACAGTCAATCATCCAACTTCTCCACATCTCTTATGTGCGACCCTGCAGGCTCATATCGCGTTGGCAGTGAGACTACATATTTGACCACTTCTAGATCACCATGGTAACTCCAACAGTCTCCCACTTGATCTTGAAAGTATCAAACCAAAAACCTCACAAACAATGAGCGGCATCTAGCAATGCATCATTGCTCCCCAAGCAATAAGAGTTTATAACTCGTAAGCCTTTATGACCAATGTATCAGCGTTGTCTTTGTCCCTTTGTCCCTTACATCCGAAAAGAACCAGAGGCATGGACCGTGTCACCCTCGTAATAGCTCAATCCAAGTTCCTTGATCCAGGACGGACTTCCAGAGAATGGTGAGTCCAATATCACATATTGACTCAACCAAGCATGGCCATGCATTTCTCAGTCCAGTTCCATCGAGGGGCCCATGGATGCAACTCCTGTCATACAGGAGGACAAATCCCATATCTGCTCACACACAAACACCCAAATGATTCGTAACATGCCCAACAACCACCCTTATCGTCAACCTTTCTCAAGGAAGACTTTAGATGGCATCAAAGCACGCTCTTCCTCACTTGATGAATGCTGTGACTTCAGGTCAAAGGACCACAACACCATTGTCAATTGAGACCTACTCGTGACATGATTGGATGACAATCCACAGAGTAGTCTCAGGTTGGGTCTGTCCAGTACAACTTGTTCACTAACAAGTACCCACGTGATGACTTGATATCACAATATCATGAACTGTGAGAACCGGTCATCAGTCAACGCACGTGCTAGCCTTCATGTACCATCATCACCCTTAGCTTCTATGATGATACTCGACTAGGGACCTTTTAAGAATGAAGCTTCAAATAAATCATAGGCTCTCACATTCAAGTCACGTACTTGATGTCCCATGGAAGCGAACATTCTAAGTGTATCTATTATGTTAACATTTAACTATCATATAGAAAAACTCATAATAAAAGAACTTGCCATTAATTGTTAGAGAAAAACTAGGTACACTGTTCATCATATGAACAAATGACCAACAAAATACATGTTTACATACAATCCACAAGATTCTCACTAGAGTTGATCATTTAGGTATCGTATACCCATCGATCTAGTATGACCATCATGCTTTCTCTGCGCGAGAGGCTTTGTCAGTGGATCCGCAATATTCTCCTCAGTCGGCACTCTGCAAATGTTCACATCTCCTCGTTCGACAATCTCACGAATAAGATGACACCGTCGAAGTATGTGCTTGGAGCGTTGATGGGATCTAGGTTCCTTAGATTGTGCAATTGCACCATTGTTATCACAGTAGAGAACTACGGGACCAACAATGCTAGGAACTACATCAAGCTCGCCGATGAATTTCCTAATCCATACAGCCTCCTTCGCCGCATTAGCTGCAGCGATATACTCGGCCTCTGTTGTAGAATCAACAACTGTCTCTTGCTTGGAACTCTTCCAGCTCACAGCTCATCCATTCAGGAAAAACACAAAACCTAACTGAGACTTGGAGTCATATCTATCAGTTTGGAAGCTAGCATCCGTGTAACCACTTACAACGAGCTCTTCCTCTCCACCATACACCAAGAACACATCCTTAGTCCTTCTCAAGTACTTCAGGACATTCTTGACTGCAATCCAGTGACACTCACCGGGGTCTGACTGATACCTGCTAGTCATGCTCAAAGAAAAGGAGACGTCGGGTCGAGTACATAACATCGCGTACATGATTGATCCAATTGCCGAAGCATATGGAATCAACTTCATGTGGTCCTTATCTTCACAAGACTTTGGACACTGGTCCTTAGAGAGATTCACACCATGAGACATGGGCAAAAATCCTTTCTTGGACTCAAGCATGTTGAACCGCTTCAACACCTTTTAGATGTACGTACTCTGGGTCAAACCCAGCAACTTCTTCGATCTATCTCTATAGATCTTAATACCGAGTATATAAGTCGCTTCATCCAAATCCTTCATTGAAAAGCAGTTCTCTAGGTTGTTCTTAACAACTTTCAGGGTAGGAATGTCATTCCCAATCAACAGTTTGTTATCTACATACAATATCAAGAAGACAACAATGCTCCCACTGATTCACTTGTAAACACAAGGCTCATCTTCATTCTTGATGAAACCAAACTCTTTCATTTTCTCATCAAAACGAAGATTCCAACTTCGAGAGGCCTATTTCAGTCCATAGATGTACTTATTCAGCTTGTATATTTTAGTGGCTTCATCTGGGGATACAAAACCCTCGGGTTGTGTCATATACACTTCCTCAAGGAGGTTTCCTTTAAGGAAAGCCGTTTTGACATCCATCTGCCAGATCTCGTAGTCATAATACGCAGCAACAGCAAGCAATATCCTTATGGACTTTACCATGACAATAGGGGAAAAGGTCTCATCATAGTCAATACCATGAATTTTCTTGAAACCCTTAGCCACCAGTCGCCCTTTGAATATCTGTACATTCCCATCCATGTTGGTCTTCTTTTTGAAGACCCACTTGCACCCTATGGGTCGTACCCCTTTAGGTGGTTCCACCAAGTTCAAAACTTGGTTTGCATACATGGAGTCCATTTCGTATTTCATAACCTCAAGTCATTTGTCGGAGTCCGGTCTATTCATAGCCTCTTGGTAGGTTGCTGGTTCATCATCATGATCCATAAGCAACACATTACCTATTTGAGACACGAGAAATCCAAATCTCTCAGGCTCAAACCTCGGTCTACCAGATCTACATAGGACTTGTGTTCCTTGAGCAGGTTCTCTAGCTACAACATCTTGTAGTCCTGTCTCAGAATCCAATTCCGGTTCATTCACTACATGTGGTTCTTGAACTTCTTCAAGCTCTACCTTTTCAGTCTTTCTTGATAAGAACTCTTTCTCCAAGAAGACAACAGTCCTTGCGACAAACACTTTGCCCTCAGACGGTAGGTAAAAGTAATACTCTTTCGTTTCCTTAGGATATCCCAGCAGATAACATTTATCCGATTTGAGTTCCAGCTTGTCAGGCATTTGACGTCTCACGTATGCCTCACAGCCCCAAATTTTAATGAACGACATACTAGGACGCTTCCTAGTCCATATCTCATATGGTGTCTTCAGAACCGTTTTCGTTGGAGCGCGATTCAATGTCATTGCAGCAGTCTCTAAAGCAAAACCCCAAAAGGAAACAGGCAAGTCTGCATGACTCATCATCGAACGTACCATGTCTAATAGAGTACGATTTCTCCTCTCAAACACACCATTATTTTGTGGTGTTCTAGGTGGAGTGAGCTGTGATACAATACCACACTCTTTCAGATGATCACGGAACTCATGACTCAGGTATTCGCCACCTCGATCAGATCGGAGTGTTTTAACCCTTTTACCCAACTGGTTTTCTACTTCATTCTTGAACTCTTTGAACTTTTCAAAGGTCTCGGATTTGCACTTCATAAGATACACATATCCGTATCTACTGAAATCATCAGTAAATGTAACAAAGTAGAAATACCCACCTCTAGCCATGGAACTCATGGGTCCGCATACATCACTATGTACAACACCCAAGAGATCCTCAGCCCTCTCAGTATAACCAGTGAAAGGAGCTTTAGTCATCTTGCCTAACAAACAAGATTTGCATCGCTCAAATGATTCATAATCAATTGAGTCCAAAAGTGCATCTCTATGGAGCTTGGATATGCGCTTCTCGTTGATATGGCCCAAACGACAATGCCAGAGAATTGTAGGGTTCGAGTCATTTGTTCTTAGTCTTTTATTATTTTCTACATTACAGATCAGATGGTCCAAGTTCAAAACATAAAGACCATTAAACAATTGGGCTACAGCATAATAAAAATCATTCTTAAATATAGAATAACACTTGTTCTTAATTATAAAAGAAAATCCAATCATGTCCAAACATGAAATAGATATAATGTCTCTAGTTATGGCCGGAACAAAATAACAATTATCTAGTTCTATTACAAGCCCACTGGGCAAAGAAAGACGATAAACCCCTATGGCTACAGCAGCAACTCTTTCTCCATTACCGATGTGGAGGTCCACCTCCCCTTTACTAAGCAATCTTCTCCTTCCCAGTTCTTGCACATTTGTACAAATGTGAGAACCACATCCGGTATCCAATACCCAAGATGAAGGATCAGAAAGGTTTATCTCTATAACGTGAACATTTGAAGCGGAAGTCATACTTCCCTTCATTTTCTGCAGACCTTCAATGTACGAAGGACAGTTCCTCCTCCAATGACCAGCCTTGCCACAGTGGTGGCATTTCCCTTCCTTCACCGTGCTTTTCTTTTTCATCAGTGCAGAAGACTTGGGATCAAGATATGACTTAGGTCCCACCTTCGTCTTCTTAGAGCCCTTGGCCTTGCCCTTGCCCTTATGCACCATCAGTATGGGGCTGGCAGGCTTGGCCTTCTTCATATTGATTTTGGCAGTTCTCAATATGCCTAGGAGTTCGGGCAGTGTCTTGTCTATTTCATTCATGTTGTAGTTCAAGACGAACTGCTCATAACTGTCCGGCAACGATTGCAGGATCAGATCTGTGGCCAACTCTTAACCAAGAGGAAAACCCAACCTTTCAAGGTTCTCTATATACCCAATCATCTTGAGTACGTGAGTCCCTACTGAGTCTCGAACTCCCATCTTGCACTGAAACAACGCTTTTGTGACGTCGAACCTCTCTTGACGAGCATGCCCTTGAAATATTTTCTTGAGATGCTCGTCAATCTCCTTGCACCCCATGTTCTCATGTTGCTTCTGAAGCTCAGAGTTCATAGTGGCAAGCATAAGACATTCGACATCTAAAGCATCATCAGTATACTTCTTATAAGCATCCTTCTCAGCACGGGAAGAGTTCCCGGTCGGCACCTCGGGGGCTTCTTCTTCCAAGACATAGAGCTTTCGCTCTTGCCTGAGAACATTTCTCAGGTTCCTGTACCAGTCCATGTAATTAGTCCCACTGAGCTTATCCTTCTCAAGGATGGCTCTCAGAGACAACGTGGAGTGTGAAACACTTGCCATGGAATTCTACAAGAATTTATGCAGAATAAAATCAGTACCAAAATTTCAAATACAATTTATTTTAATCTGGACTTCAATTAAAACACTCCCACTATTTTATTCGAAATGATAGCCCTCACTAACAATTCAGAGAGTTCATGCAAGCTACTCTCTTAGTGGACAAGATCCGTATTTCACCAACACAATGAGTCAGCTTTGGCTTTCCTCTCACGATGCGGTTATTTAGGTAGGCAACGCTTGCCAATTGCATCCTCATGCAATTCTTGTATGGTTGGTGAATAACTTCTTACTCGCATCCATCATATGGTGCATGCCAACCCTATGCCTCTAGGCACTCAACCTTTGAGGTCACCTAGTTAAGCTGGACCCGATGTCGATAGTGGGATATCACAATTATCCGCTCGCACCCTAACCAAGATAGATTAATGCACCTTGCTTTGGCAAGCCCACACTTCATCGATCGAGGCAGGAAGAGTGTCATCCATCAGAAGGCATCTGAACACTTAATATTTGATGAAGGGATTTTGATTATAGGTTAACAATTAACCATGATCAACATTTGATCAATGTGCAGATCCAAAGAAAAACAATTTTTCTAAAACCACATGCATCTCTTATGTGCACAACCTGACACCATCAACATTTGATAGAAGGAAGGGCTAAATCTGAACATCCGGAAACTTCCAAATCCTCAGATTTACATGCATTGGACAAAAGCAAAGACAACTCAACTTAAAGCAGTAGACAAGCTCATCTCTCTATGTTGGATTCAAAATCCAAAACAAACTCGAGGGATGGTTACTGCTAAGGAGACTACAATTTCTAACAATTAGAAATTTCCACGAAATCACAGACGTTCTTGGCGGGGTACCGATTGTAACAGCCCAAATTTCTGAAACAGGAATTTTTGGGTGACACGGCCTGGGACACGGGCGTGTCCCAGGGCGTGTCAGGTGACACGGCCTGCGACACGGGCGTGTCTCAGGGCGTGTCGAGGTTGTGTCGACGATTGGGCTTTGTCTCGACGATTTTTGCTCTCGGCGATATGTCGAGAGGAGGCACACGGCCCAGGACACGGGCGTGTCCAAGGCCGTGTCGCATGCTCGACGATTTTTGCTCGACGATCGTCGAGTGTCGAGACGTGTGTGTGTCGAGTGTCGAGAGGTTGCACACGGCCTGTGACACGGGCGTGTCACAGGGCGTGTCAAATCAGGCGACGAACTCAGCCCCCCGAGGATTTCGACAGGGCGTGTCTTTGTGCCGTGTCTGGGCACACGGCCTGGGACACGGGCGTGTCACAGGCCGTGTGAAGTCTCGGGATGATTTGGGATTTTTTTCACCCAGGCACACGGCCACAGACACGGGCGTGTTCGAAGGCGTGTTGGTGACACGGCCCATGACACGGGCGTGTCCCATGGGCGTGTCACTGGTTTGGATAAGTCGGTTGACCACCGCTTGAGGCACACGACCTGGCACACGGCCGTGTCCGAGGCCGTGTCGGGTCAAAATCTGTGTTTTTGGCAGAATTGTGGTCGTCCATTCCTTCAGCTGGGATCCAAGGGCTGAAGCCTCTTCCTCTTTTTCCTTAAGGGCCGAAATCAGAGAAAGACTTCTCATTTCTTTGGCCTTGAACTTTCTTCAAGTGAAGAGAGAAAGAGAGAGAGAAAGGAAGAGGAAGAGGGAAAGGGGGCTGCTGCTGGTGGTGCTGCGATTTACTGACGAGAGATCCGAAGCCAGCATTGCAGAGGAAACGATCTTGCGAGTCTTGCAAGCTAGCTTTGAAGCCATGGCGCCGAAGCGGTCGTCAAGGGTAACGATTCTTCTTCCTAGCCATGTGAAGGCTTCTTTTTGGCATAGCTTTGTGATTTCCCCCACCAAGAGGTGGCTGATTTTGGAACTCATTGGGTGGATGCTTGACATCCCCTTTGTTGGCATATAGATCCGGAAATGGAGTACGGAATAGGCATGCTGTGTGAAGCCCATCTGGACAGGTTGGTCTGGATTGGTGATGTTGCATACGAACCGGAGAAAACTCCGTGATAAACGTGTAGTGTACGGAGTCTACGGGTTATGCCTACGAAAAGGAGTAGCATGAAGTACTGGGGTGGTAGCCCAGGAAAATAGCCATGTGATTGTTTTGGGTCCAACCTGTGATTGAGGCACAGGAAGTACTGGTGTGACCAGGAAATGCCCTTTTGTGATGCTTGATGTCGTAGGGTGTCCACCTGTGAAGCGAATAGCAGGAAGTACTGGCATGATAGCCAGGAAAGACCCCTGACATTTGTGCTTGTGCGGTGTCCACCTGTGAAGAGAGCCACAGAAGTACTGGGAAGCCCAGGAAAGACCCGCTGTTGTGCTAAGGAAATGGGTATCGAGATATGCCTAGGCTTGAATGCCAGGAACAGGATTGGTGAGACCGACCCGCGCCTTTGATATAGCCATGAGTACGCTGTACTCGGAGAAGGCAAGGCGATTTGAGCAACGGGGGGTGGAGGATCCGACCTGCGCTATGTCCGTCCGATGTGAGACCAAAGGTGCGGTCTATTGGAGCGCATAGCAAGAGTCTTCGGCCTGCGCGCCATGACACAACGGGGGGCTACGGGCCATCCCGGTGTCCGAAGACTAACTCCGGCTGCACGCCATGGAGGAAATGCTCAAGAGATTTACCGTTGGGTTGTGACCCTGATACGGTGGTGGGCAAGAGGTTGCCAAAACACCAAGAATGTGCCCTGAGTGCACGGACCGTTGGGCCGGGCGGCGAACGGTTGTGATGGCTTGTGTGCGTGAAAGCACCTTTTGATGATATAGCTTGCAATACTTGTGATTTGCTATGCTTGTAGGGAAGTACCGCTGCCCCGAGAGAAGGGGTAGGGTCGTTATAATTTGGTCAGCTGAACGCTGACCGTTGCTCTTGTTTGCCACCGTTGGGTGGATTGTCCCTGTACAGGTGCTGGAGAGCCGAGCGGGACGCATAGAGGTTGATGTTCCTGCTGCTGTTGCTGCTACTGCTGCTAGCCCTCGAAGGCTATCTGTGTTTTTGTGCGTTTTCTTTTATTGTGGCCGGCCTGCGCGCCAATTTGTTTAGGTCACTGTTTGATAGCCCTGTAAGGCCTTAAGGCCAACTCTTTTGACTTGTTGTATGACTTGTTGTAAGAAATTCCTATGGTATAAAATGTGGCGTTTTATGTTTGGACATTCATGAAGAGTTCAAGTTGTAGTCTAGGCTTCCGCTAGAATGATTTGTGATAGGTGCGATGCGCTACTCTGGTATCATCCTGTACCTTCACCGCCTGTTTTGTGATATATACTATGGGGCCCCGGCCGGACCTTCTAGAATATACCATATGAACGGATGGGGTTGTTACATTTTTTGTATCGGTTGTCTTGGTCTTTCCCTCTCGAAGTCGTGGCCGACTTCTTTTGTGGGGTGGCGAGCACGTGTTTGTGCAAACCAAAGTCTACGATGAACTCCTGAATGTCCATGATAGGAATGCATATTTGTGTATTTGAGGAACCTGCGTGTTCTTATCTTGTGTTGTTTGCTTGGGTACGACCGCTAATGTGTGTGTCTTGTCCACCTTTAGGTGACTCGAAGTGGAGCTGGGCCGTCTGAGTCCCAGCGTTCTGATGAAAGTATGACACCAGCCGCGGTGCCTACTCCTCCATCGTCTGCGGAACATGTGCGTTTAGTTGCGGAGGCCTTATTTACCATGATCCAAGGCCAGCCCCTTAGGCAGGAGCAAGCGGCTGTGAGGCCAGAACAGGTGGCGGCAAGGCCTGAACCTGTAGTGGCTGTGGCTCCTCGAGCGGCTGAGAAGCAACTTCCGCGGTTTATGAGTTTCCATCCGCCTACGTTCTCGGGAGCGGGAACGCCGACGCAGGCTGAGGATTGGTTATCGCGCGTTAAGCGAGTGATGACGGCGATAGGAACGGCGGAGCATCAAAAAGTTACTTTAGTTACCTTCTTGCTTGAAGGAGAAGCGCGTTTGTGGTGGGATGAAATGGAGTTACATCATTTGGCGGGTCGTCCGTTAACCCAAGTATCGATGGAAGAATTCTCCAGGCTCTTCCTCACGAAGCACCTTCCTGCGGCTCAACGGATAGCCATGGAAAATGAGTTCCAAAGGTTAACCCAAGGCGATGGCAGTGTTGACGCATACCTACATGAATTTACTCGCTTGGGGCGGTATGCGGGTTCTATCTTTGCTGATGAACAGAGGAAGACTAATCGGTTTTATGAAGGACTGCGGGACGAGCTGAGGTCCCTTGTGTCCAGTTCTGTGAATCAAGGTTTCCAAGCATTGGTTGACACCGCGACCGCGTTGGAAAAAGATATGAAAAGGGTGCAAGGGAAGAGAGCTTTGGCTGTGACGCAACCGGAGTGGAAGGCGCCCCGCTCTGGGAAACCATTTTATAAGAAGAGATGGGGCAAGAAGTCCAAGCCTAGTGGACAAGCTCCTTCATCCGTTGCAACGGGAGCAACGTCAGGAGCTACCTCCAAGCCAGATACTCGAGTCTGCTTCAATTGTGGCCGCATGGGGCATATTGCGCGAGATTGTCGGATGCCGCCAAAGAGTGAAAAGAAGGCGGGAGCATCTTATGCGGAAAAAGGAAAGGCGGTGGTGGATTCCTCTGCCTCGCAGGCGCAACCCCGGGTCTACAATCTTGGCCTGCAAGAGGCCATCAAGCAGAGTGATGTGGTCACAGGTATGAGTTAGTTTTGCATATGCTTTTGGTTGTATGCTTTGCTTAGTACCCCTATGTTTGCGATTTGTATGTGTGACATGGTTGTCATAGGCTTTGTTATGATTCGGGACACGCTGGCGCGAGCACTGTTTGATACAGGTGCATCGCATTCTTTTCTGTCTAGTGAGTTTATGACGAGGCTTGGGATACCCAGTCGTGTAAAGACAGATAGCGTCAGAGTGGTGTTGTCGAATGGCTGTTGGATGCTTGCGGATCAAGCTTGCGATGTGGCAGTTCAATTAGGAAGTCGGGAGTTTTGTTTATCTGCATTTGTTTTGCCAATATCGGAATTCGACGTGATTTTTGGGATGGATTTGCTTGCGGAGCAGCATGCTATGATTGATTGCCAGTCCAAAGAGATCACGTTGGGCCAGAATACCGAACAGGAGACAAAGTTCGCGGGTATGCGAGGAGTGGGCGGGACATTGATGTCTGCACTCCAGGTAGTCAAGGCTGTTCGGAAGGGTGCGGAGTGTTACTTTGCACTACTTCAGGCTGTTGAGCCTAAGGCCAGTTTGTGCGAGGTTCCGGTTGTGGCAGAATATATAGATGTGTTTCCCACTGATCTCCCTGGGCTACCACCCCTGCGGGAGATTGACTTCACGATCGAGTTGGTGCCAGGTGCGAAACCTGTGGCCCGCTCGCCATATCGTGTTGCGCCAAAAGAGATGGCTGAATTGAAGGTTCAACTCCAAGAAATGTTGGAGCAAAGTTATATACGCCCAAGTATGTCACCTTGGAGCGCGCCTGTGCTTTTTGTAAAGAAGAAAGACGGTGGGTTGCGGTTGTGTATCGATTACCGTGCACTGAATAAGCTGACCGAGAAGAATAAGTATCCGATACCCCGGATTGATGAGTTGTTCGATCAGCTGGTGGGATCGACCGTCCATTCGAAGTTGGACCTGAAGTCTGGTTATTACCAGTTACGAATTCGGGAAGGTGACATTCCGAAAACCGCATTTGGAACGCGTTATGGGCACTATGAGTTCACAGTCATGCCATTTGGACTGTGCAATGCGCCCTCGGTGTTTATGGATCTAATGCACCGTATTTTTCACGAGTCCCTGGATCTGTTTGTGATAGTGTTCATTGATGACATCCTGGTGTACTCGAAGTCCAAAGCTGAACATGAGATTCACTTGCGGTTGGTGCTGAACACGTTGAGGCAAAATCAGCTCTATGCCAAGTTCTCGAAGTGCGAGTTTTGGCTATCGTCAGTGGCATTTTTGGGCCATGTGGTGAGTGGAGCGGGCATTGCAGTGGATCCAGCGAAGATAAGGGCCATACAGGAGTGGCCAATGTTGTCTTCCGTGGCCGAGGTCAGGAGTTTTCTTGGACTTGCGGGCTACTATAGAAGATTTGTGGAAAACTTCTCGCGGATCGCTTTGCCGCTAACCACACTGACGCGAAAAGATCAAAAGTTCGTTTGGACGCCAGAGTGCGCACGAGCTTTTGAAGAGCTGAAGATTCGGTTGACCACGGCACCGGTGTTGTCTTCGCCACGTGGAACCGACGGATTTGTAATTTATAGTGATGCCTCAGGGAGCGGCTTAAGCTGCGTTCTTCTGCAGAGCGGAAAGGTGATTGCTTATGGCTCACGCCAGCTGAAGGTGCACGAGCGAAATTATCCCGTCCATGATTTGGAACTAGCGGCGGTGATTTTTGCACTCAAGTTGTGGCGACACTACCTTTATGGCGTGAAGGTGGAGATCTATACCGATCATAAGAGCCTAAAGTATCTTTTGGAGCAGAAAGACTTGAACATGCGACAACGAAGGTGGTTGGAGTTCCTTGGGGACTATACTTTCGAGATTCACTATACGCCCGGGAAGGGGAATGTTGTCGTGGATGCCTTGAGTCGGCGGATTCCGGCTAGAGCGAATTGGTTACAAAGGCATGATAAACGCCTTATCCAGGAGTTGGAGGCGTTAGAGATCTATTGTGTTGACAAGAATTTCATTGCCACTGCATGTTTGAACTGGATCGAGGTGCAATGTGACCTTGCGGACCGAGTTCGACGGGCAACGGAGTTGGATGAAGATCTCTTACGCTATGTGAATGAAGGGCCAGAGGGCAAATTCACCTGGATTGACGGTCTTGTACGGAAAGAGGGTCGTTTGTGCGTCCCAAATGTGGGGAAGTTGAGGGAAGAACTGATGTATGAAGCGCATTATACAAAGTATTCCATTCACCCCGGGAGCACGAAGATGTTCAAGGATATGAAGAAGCTATTCTGGTGGCCAGGGCTCAAGAAGGATGTTGCCCTTTATGTAGCCAAATGTCAAACATGTGCGATGGTGAAGGCGGAATGCCAAAAGCCGGGCGGTTATTTGAAGTCACTACCAATCCCAGAGTGGAAATTTGATGATATTTCCACGGATTTTGTGCACGGGTTGCCAAGATCGCAGCGAGGAAATGATTCCATTTGGGTGATTGTTGACCGGCTAACGAAAGTAGCACATTTTCTCCCGAACAGGCGGGATGATTCAGTTGAAAGTTTGGCAAAGTTGTATATTGACCAGATTGTGCGGCTTCACGGTGTTCCTCGGAGCATCGTAAGTGATCGAGATGGGCAATTCACGTCAAATGATTGGAGGCTAGTTCACCGACTGTTGGGCACGAAGTTGACTTTCAGTACGACCTTTCATCCCCAAACGGATGGCCAAACTGAACGTACCAACAGAACAATGGAGGACATGCTCCGAATGTGCGCCCTTGACTTCGGAAAGAGATGGGAAGATCATCTCTATATGGTCGAGTTTGCTTATAATAACAGCTACCAGGAGAGCATTGGGATGGCACCATATGAAGCTTTATATGGAAGGAAGTGTCGTACTCCCTTGGCTTGGATAGAAGCGGGCGAGGCTCGGGTTGTTTAACCAAATGAGGTTGAGGAAGCAAACTCAACCATACGGACGATTCGAGAGCGATTGCTGATTGCTCAAGATCGACAAGCGAAGTACTACAACGCCAAGCACCGGAACGTGGAATTTGCGGTTGGCGATTGGGTCTACTTGAAGATCAAGCCATTCAAAGGTGTCTCCAGGATTCGACGATTGAAAAAGTTGAGTCCAAGATATTTGGGTCCTTTTGAAGTGGTTGAGCGAGTTGGCGAAGCGGCTTATCGGCTAGCTCTGTCGGCAGACTTGGGTGGGTTGCATGATGTCTTTTACATCTCGGTGCTTCGAAAGGCCGTGAAAGATCCAGCTCAAGTGATCGCGGATGATCGTGTGCCGGTGGAGTATGGGCTAACAACGAGAGTTATACCCATTCAAATCGAAGATCGAGCCGAGAAACAATTGCGGAACAAGACGGTCAGCATGGTGAAAGTCCGATGGGACAATTGTGGCCGTGAAGAACTGACATGGGAGCGCGAGCAGACCATGCGAGAAGAGTTCACTGAGCTGTTTTTTTGTAATCTGTAGCGAGAATGTTGTAACATAAAATTTGATATGTTGTCACAATTTTCTTGCTGTTTTCTGTTGCTTTCCTGTCTCTGAATTTCGAGGACGAAATTTCTTGTTAGGAGGGGAGGATTGTAACAGCCCAAATTTCAGAAACAGGAATTTTTGGGTGACACGGCCTGGGACACGGGCGTGTCCCAGGGCGTGTCAGGTGACACGGCCTGCGACACGGGCGTGTCGCAGGGCGTGTCGAGGTTGTGTCGACGATTGGGCTTTGTCTCGACGATTTTTGCTCTCGGCGATATGTCGAGAGGAGGCACATGGCCCAGGACACGGGCGTGTCCAAGGCCGTGTCGCATGCTCGACGATTTTTGCTCGACGATCGTCGAGTGTCGAGACGTGTGTGTGTCGAGTGTCGAGAGGTTGCACACGGCCTGTGACACGGGCGTGTCACAGGGCGTGTCAAATCAGGCGACGAACTCAGCCCGCCGAGGATTTCGACAGGGCGTGTCTTTGTGCCGTGTCTGGGCACACGGCCTAGGACACAGGCGTGTCACAGGCCGTGTGAAGTCTCGGGATGATTTGGGATTTTTTTCACCCAGGCACACGGCTACAGACACGGGCGTGTTCGAAGGCGTGTTGGTGACACGGCCCATGACACGGGCGTGTCTGTTGGGTACATTGGTCAAATGTACCTGATTTGAAGAAGCCTCACCTAACTCAATGATATACATCATAATGTATTTGATGTTTGTTTGAGTTACTTGTGCAGGTTAGGTATTCACTGGACTGAAGCTAAAAGTTTCTAAGTCCATGTGTCGACACCCAGAGGGAAAGTGTCGACACTTGAGAAAGCTTGTGTCAACACCCAGACAAGCTGTGTCGACACTTGGAGTAATTGTGTCGACACCTGAGAAGAAGAGTCGACACCAGTCAGAAAGTGTCGACACTTGGAGCTGTGTCGACACTCAGTGAAGAAGAATGCAGAAAAGTTGTGTCGACACTTAGCAGAAGTGTCGACACCTAGAAGAGCTGAGTCTACATCAGAAAGTGTCGACACTCAACACAATGTGTCGACACTCAATCAGCAGAGTCAACATATGAAGAATGTGTCGACACTCAGCACAATGTGTCGACACACAAACAGGAGAGTCAGCACTTGAAGTAAGTGTCGACACCCAGCACAATGTGTCGACACTTAGCTAAAGACTCTACACTTGAAGAAAGTGTCGACACAAGGAGCTGTGTCGACACTTAGCAAAGAACAGAAAAGTTTACAAAATATTCTAAGTACAAGTGTCGACACTAAGGGAATGTGTCGACACTCAGCTGAAGAAACAAAATTGAAGACTTGTGTCGACACCAAGAAGCAGTGTCGACACTTGACAGTTTCAACACATGAAGATGTGTCGACACAAAGGAGATGTGTCAACACTTAGAAGAATTCAACAAGTTACAGAAGATCAAGTACTTGTGTCGACACTTAATTTCAGTGTCGACACTTGAAGAAGAATCTGTGTCGAGACATACAAGGAGTTGTGTCGACACCTTGTAGACTTGTGTCGACACTTACACAACATGTGTCGACACTTGGTCTATAAGTGTCGACACTTAAGAACAGAAAGTCTCGACACTATCTGACAGTTAGAGAATTTCAAGAAGTGACTGCTTGACATGACAGCTGCCGATCCAGCCGGTCTACAGCAACTGTCAGAGATGTCAGAAGTCAGTTATGAACCGGACCAGCCGGTTACCATGAAGAATGCCTATAAATAGGCACAGACTGTTTACAGAAACAGTGGTTGTTAAGGTTGTTGATCAAATTGTTAACAGAGTTCAGATTATTGTTAAAGTAATCATTAAAGTGGTATACTGAGAATCAACACAAGAAGATCTTGCTGTCCAACAGCAGATCTAAGAAGTTGGAGAGAGAGAGCTCCAATCAAGAATTCAGTCTTTGGAACTAAGGCTGAGAAGAAGGATTCAGAATCATCTGGATCTCAAGAGGCAGAGGTCAAGGATCAACTGCAGAGGATTCAGACTAATTCAGTTCTACTCAAGAAGCTTTGAAGAAAGCTAAGTCAGTTTGGATCTAGCTGAGTTCTTCCAAGAACTCTTCAAGAACTCTCAACTCCTCTCTTATTTTCTGAGTTGTAGAGTTAGTTATTGTAATTCAATTTTAACTTGTAGGATCCATTGGATCTGAGTGAATTGTAAGCCTATATTATAAAGGCTGAGGGTAGGGCTTGGTTGCCTGAGTGTAGGAGTTGAAAAACTCTGAGTGTAGGCCTTGATTGGCTGAGTGTAGGCCTTGGTGGCTGAGTGTAAGGCTTTGGGCCTGAGGTGTAGGAACCTAGTTGGGTTCTGAGATAGTGGAGAAGTTTGGCCGAATCTAGTACACTGCTAGATAGGCGAAGGGGGAAAGTGGATGTACCCAAAGATTGGGGAACCACTATAAATTTGTGTGTCTGCTGTGCTGTGCTGTGCTGTGGATTAGCAGTTTATATTTTGTTATTGCTGTTAGCTGTAGAAATCTGTGTGATAACTGTTTTGCTGCCAACAAAGTTCTAAAAAGGTTTAGGTCACCTATTCACCCCCCCCCCTCTAGGTGTTTAGGTACCATATCTTTCAAGTGGTATCAGAGGGAGGTTCCTCAAAAAGGACTAACTGTCTGAGGAGATCTAGTTTGGCAGATTCAGTGTAAGTCAGAACACAGTTTCAAGAAAATCAAGAACATGGGTTCTTCAGAGAATCACAAGGAATTGGGTTCAATGAAACTGCCTATATGCAGAAAAGAGATCTTTGGGATCTGGAAAGAAAGGGTAAGGCTATTCATGGAAGCCTCAGACCCTAGGATCTACATCACAGTAAAAGAAGGGCCTTATGTGCCAATGAAGATCTCAGTATTAGATGCAAATCAGAGGACTCCAAAGGATTTCTCTGAGATGACCAAGGATGAAATTGTCCTAGCCACTATGGACAAGAGGGCACAAAACATTATAGTAAGTGCCATTGATGATGCCACTTTTCAGAACTTAATTCACTGTAAAACAGCAAAAGAAATGTGGGATACCCTCATTGTCTATATGGAAGGTTCTGAAGAAGTTAGGCAAGATAGGAAGTCCTTGCTTAATCAAGAGTATGAAAGCTTTAGGCAAGGAAGAGGAGATAGCATCACTGAATGCTACAAGAAGTTCTATAGAATTGTTAATGAACTCATGTCCTATGGAAGAGAGTTCACTAACTATGAATTGAATGATAAGTTCTTAAGGTCCCTAACCAAAGATTGGGACACCAAGATCTGTGCCATCAGAGAAATGGCAAAGTTGGGAGAAATTCCTCCTCCCACACTGTTTGGCAAGTTGATGTCTTATGAGATGCAGCTGTCAGTGAGAAAAGAGGAGGAAAAATCAACAAGGACTGAGTCAAGTGAAAGGACTGTTGCCTTCAAGTCAGAAGTACCTAGAAAGGGCAGGACTAAGTCATCAACTCCTCCTCCAGAGGTAGTTGAATCAGAATCAGATGAGTCTATTAGCACAAAGTCTACAAGCAGTGAAAGTGATGAAGACTTTGCTGCATTCACCAGACATTTTCAGAAATTCCTGAAGAAGAAACAGTGGAGGTCCAGACCTTCATTTTCCAAAGGAAAAGAAGTCCAGTATCAGGAGAAGAAGCCTTCAAAGAAGGACAAGAAAAAGACAAAGACTAGCAAGGCAACTGGGTCTAAGATAGTGTGTTACTGCTGCAATAGACAGGGTCATGTTATTGCAGATTGTCCTGATAGAAGAAAAGAATCCAGTGACAAAAAGAAGACTCACTTCAAAGGAAAGAAGGAGAAGTCCTTTGTTGCAAAGAATGAGAAGACTCTTTCAGACATTTCTTCTTCAGACACTGAGACAGATGCTGAAGCCTACATAGGGCTATTTGCTGAAGAAGAAGAAGAGTTTATGCAGATCTTGGAATCAATCTATGAACAAGAAGAGTGTCAGTGCCAAGGACTGATGGCATTGACTGAAAGTACCAAAATCCTGGAGCAGCCAGGACCTAGTCAGGTACAAAGTCCAACTCAAAGTTCAGATTCCAGTTCTAGTTCAGAGACAGATTCATCTTCATCAATTGATGGAAGTGTTTCTGAATCTGAGGGAGATATTCATCAGCTCTTAGATGAATATAAAGTACTGTTGCAAGCCTATAAGAAAAGCAAGACCCTAGCCAAAAGTCAGGCAAAGGAGATTGCTGATCTCAAGGCAGCTGCAACAGATTTTGAGAAGAAATTTGATCAAAAGCTCAATGAGGTAGCCAGGCTGAAACACATTACTGTGATTCAGATGGGAACTATCACCTACAAAAATGATCAAATTAAGAGACTGGAGATCAATCTTCAGAAGGAAAGAGAGCTAGTTGCTAGGTTTTCAAAACCTAAATCAGTGCTACCCTTGATTGATGAATTTGTTCATCATAAAGGAAAGGCTGGATTGGGTTTTATTAAACCAGCTAGGACTGTTCAGGATCAGTCCAAGTCCAAGGGCAAAGCCCCAACATTCAATAAGCCTGCTGTAGTCAAGACAGCCAAGTCTGTACCTAAGCAAAGGTACAACAAGTTTGAATGCTGGTGCTGTGGCAAAGTTGGCCACTTTGCCTTGGACTGTTGGCACAATGCAAGTGCCAATGGGAGTAGCAAGCTACCTGGTGGAAAGCCAGTAGGTAGCTATGTCATGTTGCAAACTAACAATCACCAAGGACCCAAGTTTACTTTGGGTTCTAAGGTTCATTAATTTGTTTTGCAGGTGAATCCAAGTGGCCATACCCCAACATGGTACTTGGATAGTGGATGTTCCAGACATATGACTGGAACAAGGGGACTACTGAAGGACTACATTTCAATCAAAAATGGTCCAAAGGTGAACTTTGGTGGTTCTGAAAAAGGAATCATCAAAGGGTTTGGTAACATTTCCTCAAACTTAGTTACCATTACTCATGTGGCTTATGTTAAAGGGTTGAAACACAACCTTATAAGTATAAGTCAATTAAGTGATGTAGGTTATGACATCTCATTTGTTAAAAATGGTTGTCATATCAAGAGGTCAAGTGATCAAGAGATCATTTTGACAGGATATAGAAAGAGGAATGTCTACTGCTTAGACATTATGATTGAGAACAATGGTTCTCCTGTCTGTCTTGTAGCTGATGAGACAATCTCTCATTGTGTCAAGTGGCACAAGAGGCTAGCTCATCTTAACTACAAGACTATTAGCAAACTCTTTAGCAAAGAGTTAGTGAGGAATGGTCCTCAAGTTAAGTGTGTCAAAGATGGCATTTGCTCAGCTTGTCAAAAGGGCAAGCAGACTAAATCCACCTTTAGAAGCTTAGACAACAAAGATGCTGTGAGGTGTTTATACCTCTTGCATATGGATCTATTTGGTCCAATGCCAGTTCACAGCTTAGGTAGGAAGGTCTATACCTTTGTAGTTGTTGATGACTACTCAAGGTTTTCCTGGGTGTTCTTCTTAAGGCAGAAATCTGAAACACCTAGTGTCTTCTATAGCTTTGTTAAGCAAATTCAGAATGAATTGAACTGTACAGTGGTCAAAATTAGAAGTGACCATGGTACTGAGTTTCAGTCTGAAAGCATGACAAAACTGTGTGAAGATTTTGGGATATTTCAAGAATTCTCTTCACCTAGAACACCTCAGCAAAATGGCATTGCTGAGAGGAAGAATAGAACCTTGATAGAGGCTGGTAGAACCCTACTTAGTGATACATCACTGCCTGAGTATTTTTGGGCTGAAGCAGTTAACACTGCATGCCATGTGATAAATAGGGCTACCATCACTAAAAGGTTAAATAAGACCCCCTATGAAGTTGTGAAAGGCAGGAAACCAAACCTATCCTATTTCAGGATTTTTGGTTGTAAATGCTTCATACTTAACAATGGAAAGTCTTACTTAACAAAGTTTGCTGCCAAGTCCCAAGAGGGAGTGTTTGTTGGGTACAGCAATAATAGTAAGGCTTATAGAGTCTACAACTTGACTACACAAGTTGTAGAGGAGTCTGTGCATGTAGTTTTTGATGAGACAAAACTTATTAACAATGAGTTGTCTAGTAGTGTGTGCAGCCCCACAGGTCTTACTAAGAAGATGGACAAGCTAACCATAGAAGATGTACCTGCTGCAAGACAGCAAGTAGAAGAAGATGGCTTATGTCCAGGGGGAGAACTACATGTACCAGGAGCTGAAGAAGTACAAGGAACTCAGCATGATGAAGATGCTGTAGAAGTACAACCAGAAGTAAGGATGCCTCCTAGCCAACAGGCATCTAAGAGATCATCCAGTAGAGCTGATTATTGGAGATCCAAGACAAGGTGTTCAGACAAGGAGCAGAAATCAGAATGCTGTAGTATATTCAAGTTTTCTGTCTCAAATAGAACCAAAGAAATTTGAAGAAGCTATACAAGATCCACAGTGGACTGAAGCAATGCAGGAAGAGCTTAATCAGTTCAAAAGGTGCAAGGTTTGGGACCTGGTTCCTAAACCTAAAGATCACAATGTGATAGGAACAAAGTGGATCTATAGGAATAAGTTAGATGAACAAGGAGTTATCATTAAGAATAAAGCAAGACTGGTTGCAAAAGGATATAGGCAAGAAGAAGGTATTGATTTTGATCAAACCTTTGCTCCAGTAGCCAGACTGGAAGCCATAAGGATGTTCTTGGCCTATGCAACCTATCAAGGATTCAAGGTGTACCAAATGGATGTGAAGTCAGCATTCCTAAATGGTAATTTGAAAGAAGAAGTCTATGTGGAGCAGCCTACAGGTTTTGTTGATCCAACTCTACCTCATTATGTCTATAGACTTAGGAAAGCATTATATGGGTTAAAACAAGCACCTAGAGCTTGGTATGAAACCCTATCTAGTTTCCTCATTGAGAACAAGTTCTCAAGTGGGAAAATAGATAAGACTCTATTCCTTAGGGAATCTAGAGGCAAAGTCATACTTGTCCAAATATATGTAGATGACATTATATTTGGGTCTACTGAAAGTAGCCTTTCAAAAAGTTTGCAAAGCTTATGTAAAGTCAGTTTGAGATGAGTAGTATGGGAGAACTAAAGTTTTTCTTGGGTCTCCAAGTTAAACAGACTGAAAGTGGTCTATCCATATGTCAGTCCAAGTTCACCCTAGAACTCATAAGTATGGTATGGATTCATCCAGTACCATGAAGACTCCTATGGGGTCAAGTATGTCTCTGAGCAAGGATGATGCAGGGAAACCTGTAGATGAAACCTTGTATAGAGGGATAGTTGGCTCCCTACTATACTTGACTGCAAGTAGGCCTGACATTATGTATGCTACATGTGTTTGTGCCAGGTATCAAGCCTGCCCTAAAGAGTCTCACTTGACTGCAGTCAAGAGAATATTGAGATATCTAAAGGGCACACCTTATCTAGGCCTCTGGTACCCTAGGAATGGAGATTTTGATCTAACAGGCTATTCAGATGCAGACTTTGCAGGATGCAAAGAAGATAGAAAGAGCACTACTGGATCCTGTCAATTCCTAGGTGGAAGACTCATTTCATGGAGTAGTAAGAAGCAAACTAGTGTGGCTATCTCCACAGCTGAGTCAGAATATATATCTGCAGGAAGTTGCTGTGCTCAACTTCTATGGATTCAACATCAGCTAGAAGACTATGGATTTCAGGTAAGTAGAACTCCACTTTTCTGTGATTCTACAAATGCTATTTCAATAGCTAATAATCCTGTATCACATAGTAGAACTAAACATATTGAGATTAAATATCACTTTCTTAGGGAGCATGTAGAAAGAAATGATATTGCACTTGAATATGTTAAAACTGATAATCAGATAGCTGATATGTTTACTAAGCCCTTAGAAAAAGCTAAGTTCAATAGGTTCAAAATTGAACTAGGTATGATAAACTTACACTAAGTTTACAGAACTAAAAATTGGCTAAGTAAAAAGGTGTCGACACATAGACAAGTCTATGTCGACACAGAATAAAAGTGTCGACACTTCAGGAAAAAGGTGTCGACACATCTAGGAATGTAGTGTCGACACTTCAGAATGTTAGTGTCGACACATGACAAGTAGGTGTCGACACATCCCAAGTGGTGTCGACACTTAGTATTTACTCAGAATTTTTCTAAGTAAAGTCTCGACGATGTGTCGAGTTATGTTGTGTCGACACATAACCAAGTGTCGACACATAATGTCTGTTGACTAAACTTGTGTCGACACATGAGTGTCGAGACATTATAAATCAGTGTCGACACTTATTGCCAGTGTCGACACATCTTTAGTAATCCATCCCGCCTGTTCGTCTTCAAACCAGAAAGGTATAAATAGGATTCTGTCTTTGTTTGTCGACACGCTTTCAGAGTTTCAAGACCAAACCACTGTGTCGACATTTCTCTTTCCTCAAGACTAATTCTACAAACCCTAATGGCTCCCAAGCTCGAGGAGAACGTCAATGAAGTCTATGAACTGTTTCGTGGCGCATTCGACGATGGCGATCAAGAAATCCAATCGGTGGTAACCCTAGTCACCGATTCTGGATTGGAGTACTTGGTTTCAGAACCAACAAAAATATGGAAGAAGGAAGTTCTCGAATTCCTTACTGGAGCTTCAGTAGATGACTCAGGTCACAAAATCAAATCAAGAGTGCATGGCACCAAGGTCAAGATTTCACCCAAATCTCTAAGAAAGGTACTTCAGCTACCTAGAATTCAAGCAGAAGAGGAAGTGACTACATCTAAGACCAGGGAAGCACTTACCTGGTGTGGTCTTGACTCTAAGATGAAAATAGGTTCTGTCTTTAACAGAAAAGGCATGAACATTCAAGGAAAGTTTCTGTCAGAAATAGTGGGAAAGGTTATCCTCAGTAAACCTGGAGGGCATGACAGGGTGTCAGCCTTCATGTTCAATGTCATGACCAGAATCATCTTAAACCTAAAAACAGATTGGTCAATGGTTATCTTTGAGAAGATAAAGGAAAGTCTGAAGAAGCCCATTCTGGGCAGGATACTTAGTCTCTACCTGGCTGGTACAATACCAGAGGTAATGAGCTCTGCTGTAGGTAGCAAAATCAACCACATGAGAAAGATGGACATGAGGATCTTCTCAAGGTAGGAAAGGGTGTTGTCAAAGGAACTGTCCACCCCTGAGAAGCAAGTTTCTAAGAAAGATTCACCTCCTAGGAAGAAGAGAAAAACTGCAGTTGTGACACAAGAGTCCTCAAGCAGTTCTGAAAGTGAAGAACAGGTGGTGTTTACACCTGATGAGCAAGAAGAGGAGACAGTAGTCAAAACCACTGCTGCTCAAGATGTGGCTGAGATTCAGGGGGAGCTCCCTCACACTAGCCCCATCCCTAGGGATCCAAGCCAGGGGGAGCTTCCAGGTGTAGAAGAACCATCTACACTGGAGAGTGAGCAAGCTACACTCATTATCCAAGAGGTACTTTCTGACCTCAATACTTTAGATTTTTCTGTAATAGATTCTGATTTGTCTGATGTCCATCAGCAAACTCAGCAAGCAAATCAAGAACCAGATGTTGTTCTCCAAGACACATCAGTAGTACAAGAAGTAGTTCCTGATAAAGTAGTTGAAGAACCAAGTACATCTCTTGCACAGTCACCTCCTGAATACACAATGGAAGACCTCTTTCTGAATTTAGATCAAGAGGATTTTGACATGGACAAGAATGCTGCTGCTAAAGAGAAGGGTGCTGTTATTGAGGGGGAAAACTTGGAAGTTCAGGATGAGCCTTTAAGGCTAGACACTGAGAAGGCACTAGATGTGCAAGCTGAAAAACCATCAAGCCCTAAGGACAGGGTGAATATAGCCAGTACTTCAGAGTCTGAGGAAGATGAGACTGAACAAGCTAAAAAGAAGAAATTCTTTGTATTCAAAAGAAGGAGTCAGAGCTACAAGAAGGCTCTACAAACTGTTGCTAAACAATCCTTAGTCACACAAGCTCCATCTCCTGATTACAGTGCATTAATGGTAGCCTTGCAAATCAAGCTGGATGAGCAAAGGAATGCTATAGAGACTTATGTTGATGAAGGGCACAAGACCCTACAATTTGATCTGGCACAGGACATCAAGTCAATAAGGTTTGAAATGAACCTTAATAAAAAGAAGATGAATGAATGCTTCCACAAGGGTGGAAATGCAGTTGTGTTTCTGGCAACACATCAAGAGAAGCTAAAGGAAAAAATAGATGATATAGCATTGAAGCAGGGCTATGTGCTGGAAAATCAATTAAGGATGAATGATAATTTGACTGCATCCCACAATGCTATAGTCACTGAACTAAAGAATAAGACTGCTGAACCTTCAACATCATCTGCTGCTGCAAAGGCTGAATTTGATAAAGCTTTTCAAGATGAAATTGCTGCTGTCAAGACGGCAATCAAGGATTCACAGAAGGTCATTTCTGAACAACTTACAAAGCTTAGACCTTATTTTAAGGATGGAATCAGGTACTTGGACAGCCAAATCAGGTTCCAGAAAGATGATGTAAGAGATCATGTTGCACAAGAAGTCATAAAGGGGGAGAGGGTGTTAGTCAAAGCAAGCTCAGACCATGCTAAGTGGATATCAAATTCCATCAGGGCTACCCTTGGATATCCTCCCCTATGTGATGATGATAATGTTGCTGAATCAGGAATTCAAAGTGCATATCTTGGAGGTGAGCAACAGGAAGTAGCTCAAGTCATTTATCCACCTCCAGATTTTGAAATGATTCATGCAGATGTAAGCACAATGTATAGCCCAACTGCTGGAAAGTCACATGTTATTCTGGAAAAGGTTGTTCAACCTATAACAGCAGCTATGCAAGAGGCTTTGGACAAAGAAGAAGAGACAAGGCTGTCAAAGAAGAAGTTTAGGGAACTAGCTGAGCAGAAGCCAGATTTTGAACAGTGGAGCCCTACTTCTAGGAACATCATTCTCACAGCCTGGAAAGCAGCCAAGGACAATGCTCATGAAAGGAACAAATGGTTTTCAGAAGCAGAATGGAGAAGCATGAGATTAGGCAGGAAGCCATTGTCCAGTATAGAAGGAAGGCTAAGTTAGGAAAGCTACCTCCTACAGCTGTGGAGCCTAGCAAGTACTTTCCTAAGCCCTATCATTACTTTGAGAGGCAGAAAATCAAGGCTGAAGACCTAAAGAAGAAGGACTCCAAAGGAAAGAAGATTGCTGATACTGAGCCTGCTGCTGCTGCTACTGTAAAGGCCAAAGTACAAGCTGGGAAAGGAATAGTTATAAAAGAACCAGATCAGAACTAGCCTAAGATTAGACTAAGAAACATTGTTGTAATCTTTTACATATGCAATATTTTGTATTAAAATAATGTTAGAACAATTTTTGATAAATATATCTCATGATTGTTCAGAAGCATGTGTCTATTTCTTGTTTGTTCTACAATGTTTAATGAGTATACATGTGTGCTTTATTACATGTTTAAGTTTACCCTGTTGACATATACCTGCTTTACATCATTCTCTAATTTTTAATTATGAGTGGTGTATATCATTGACTAAGGGTTATGACTTCTCCAAATAGGGGGAGATTGTTGGGTACATTGGTCAAATGTACCTGATTTGAAGAAGCCTCACCTAACTCAATGATATACATCATAATGTATTTGATGTTTGTTTGAGTTACTTGTGCAGGTTAGGTATTCACTGGACTGAAGCTAAAAGTTTCTAAGTCCATGTGTCGACACCCAGAGGGAAAGTGTCGACACTTGAGAAAGCTTGTGTCGACACCCAGACAAGCTGTGTCGACACTTGGAGTAATTGTGTCGACACCTGAGAAGAAGAGTCGACACCAGTCAGAAAGTGTCGACACTTGGAGCTGTGTCGACACTCAGTGAAGAAGAATGCAGAAAAGCTGTGTCGACACTTAGCAGAAGTGTCGACACCTAGAAGAGCTGAGTCTACATCAGAAAGTGTCGACACTCAACACAATGTGTCGACACTCAATCAGCAGAGTCAACATATGAAGAATGTGTCGACACTCAGCACAATGTGTCGACACACAAACAGGAGAGTCAGCACTTGAAGTAAGTGCCGACACCCAGCACAATATGTCGACACTTAGCTAAAGACTCTACACTTGAAGAAAGTGTCGACACAAGGAGCTGTGTCGACACTTAGCAAAGAACAGAAAAGTTTACAAAATATTCTAAGTACAAGTGTCGACACTAAGGGAATGTGTCGACACTCAGCTGAAGAAACAAAATTGAAGACTTGTGTCGACACCAAGAAGCAGTGTCGACACTTGACAGTTTCAACACATGAAGATGTGTCGACACAAAGGAGATGTGTCGACACTTAGAAGAATTCAACAAGTTACAGAAGATCAAGTACTTGTGTCGACACTTAATTTCAGTGTCGACACTTGAAGAAGAATCTGTGTCGAGACATACAAGGAGTTGTGTCGACACCTTGTAGACTTGTGTCGACACTTACACAACATGTGTCGACACTTGGTCTATAAGTGTCGACACTTAAGAACAGAAAGTCTCGACACTATCTGACAGTTAGAGAATTTCAAGAAGTGACTGGTTGACATGACAGCTGCCGATCCAGCCGGTCTACAGCAACTGTCAGAGATGTCAGAAGTCAGTTATGAACCGGACCAGCCGGTTACCATGAAGAATGCCTATAAATAGGCACAGACTGTTTACAGAAACAGTGGTTGTTAAGGTTGTTGATCAAATTGTTAACAGAGTTCAGATTATTGTTAAAGTAATCATTAAAGTGGTATACTAAGAATCAACACAAGAAGATCTTGCTGTCCAACAGCAGATCTAAGAAGTTGGAGAGAGAGAGCTCCAATCAAGAATTCAGTCTTTGGAACTAAGGCTGAGAAGAAGGATTCAGAATCATCTGGATCTCAAGAGGCAGAGGTCAAGGATCAAATGCAGAGGATTCAGACTAATTCAGTTCTACTCAAGAAGCTTTGAAGAAAGCTAAGTCAGTTTGGATCTAGCTGAGTTCTTCCAAGAACTCTTTAAGAAACTCTCAACTCCTCTCTTATTTTCTGAGTTGTAGAGTTAGTTATTGTAATTCAATTTTAACTTGTAGGATCCATTGGATCTGAGTGAATTGTAAGCCTATATTATAAAGGCTGAGGGTAGGGCTTGGTTGCCTGAGTGTAGGAGTTGAAAAACTCTGAGTGTAGGCCTTGATTGGCTGAGTGTAGGCCTTGGTGGCTGAGTGTAAGGCTTTGGGCCTGAGGTGTAGGAACCTAGTTGGGTTCTGAGATAGTGGAGAAGTTTGGCCGAATCTAGTACACTGCTAGATAGGCGAAGGGGGAAAGTGGATGTACCCAAAGATTGGGGAACCACTATAAATTTGTGTGTCTGCTGTGCTGTGCTGTGCTGTGGATTAGCAGTTTATATTTTGTTATTGCTGTTAGCTGTAGAAATCTGTGTGATAACTGTTTTGCTGCCAACAAAGTTCTAAAAAGGTTTTGGTCACCTATTCACCCCCCCCCCCTCTAGGTGTTTAGGTACCATATCTTTCAGTGTCCCATGGGCGTGTCACTGGTTTGGATAAGTCGGTTGACCACCGCTTGAGGCACACGGCCTGGCACACGGCCGTATCCGAGGCCGTGTCGAGTCAAAATCTGTGTTTTTGGCAGAATCGTGACCGTCCATTCCTTCAGCTGGGATCCAAGGGCTGAAGCCTCTTCCTCTTTTTCCTTAAGGGCCGAAATCAGAGAAAGACTTCTCATTTCTTTGGCCTTGAACTTTCTTCAAGTGAAGAGAGAAAGAGAGAGAGAAAGGAAGAGGAAGAGGGAAAGGGGGCTGCTGCTGGTGGTGCTGCGATTTACCGACGAGAGATCCGAAGCCAGCGTTGCAGAGGAAATGATCTTGCGAGTCTTGCAAGCTAGCTTTGAAGCCATGGCGCTGAAGCGGTCGTCAAGGGTAACGATTCTTTTTCCTAGCCATGTGAAGGCTTCTTTTTGGCATAGCTTTGTGATTTCCCCCACCAAGAGGTGGCTGATTTTGGAACTCATTGGGTGGATGCTTGACATCCCCTTTGTTGGCATATAGATCCGGAAATGGAGTACGGAATAGGCATGCTGTGTGAAGCCCATCTGGACAGGTTGGTCTGGATTGGTGATGTTGCATACGAACCGGAGAAAACTCCGTGATAAACGTGTAGTGTACGGAGTCTACGGGTTATGCCTGCGAAAAGGAGTAGCAGGAAGTACTGGGGTGGTAGCCCAGGAAAATAGCCATGTGATGGTTTTGGGTCCAACCTGTGATTGAGGCACAGGAAGTACTGGTGTGACCAGGAAATGCCCTTTTGTGATGCTTGATGTCGTAGGGTGTCCACCTGTGAAGCGAATAACAGGAAGTACTGGCATGATAGCCAGGAAAGACCCCGACATTTGTGCTTGTGCGGTGTCCACCTGTGAAGAGAGTCACAGAAGTACTGGGAAGCCCAGGAAAGACCCGCTGTTGTGCTAAGGAAATGGGTATCGAGATATGCCCAGGCTTGAATGCCAGGAACAGGATTGGTGAGACCGACCCGCGCCTTTGATATAGCCATGAGTATGCTGTACTCGGAGAAGGCAAGGCGATTTGAGCAACGGGGGGTGGAGGATCCGACCTGCGCTATGTCCGTCCGATGTGAGACCAAAGGTGCGGTCTGTTGGAGCGCATAGCAAGAGTCTTTGGCCTGCGCGCCATGACACAACGGGGGGCTACGGGCCATCTCGGTGTCCGAAGATTAACTCCGGCTGCACGCCATGGAGGAAATGCTCAAGAGATTTACCGTTGGGTTGTGACCCTGATACGGTGGTGGGCAAGAGGTTGCCAAAACACCAAGAATGTGCCCTGAGTGCACGGACCGTTGGGCCGGGCGGCGAACGGTTGTGATGGCTTGTGTGCGTGAAAGCACCTTTTGATGATATAGCTTGCCATACTTGTGATTTGCTATGCTTGCAGGGAAGTACCGCTGCCCGGAGAGAAGGGGTAGGGTCGTTATAATTTGGTCAGCTGAACGCTGACCGTTGCTCTTGTTTGCCACCGTTGGGTGGATTGTCCCTGTACAAGTGCTGGAGAGCCGAGCGGGACGCATAGAGGTTGATGTTCCTGCTGCTGTTGCTGCTACTGCTGCTAGCCCTCGAAGGCTATCTGTGTTTTTGTGCGTTTTTTTTTATTGTGGCCGGCCTGCGCGCCAATTTGTTTAGGCCACTGTTTGATAGCCCTGTAAGGCCTTAAGGCCAACTCTTTTGACTTGTTGTATGACTTGTTGTAAGACATTCCTATGGTATAAAATGTGGCGTTTTATGTTTGGACATTCATGAGGAGTTCAAGTTGTAGTCTAGGCTTCCGCTAGAATGATTTGTGATAGGTGCGATGCGCTACTCTGGTATCATCCTGTACCTTCACCGCCTGTTTTGTGATATATACTGTGGGGCCCCGGCCGGATCTTCTAGAATATACCATATGAATGGATGGGGTTGTTACACCAAGACTAAATCTACACATTTAGAACACTTCTAAATCCCTAGGTTTACACGCACTGGAATAACAAAACTTCCAATACAACAATCATGGCCGCAACCTGCCTCTGATACCGCTGTTGGGTTTCTCTATGAGGATGGAACAACACTTGTGCATCCAGGGGAAGAATAAAAACATCAAGAAAAACCCAAAAGAGATGGGATCGGGCCATGGTAGTTGAATCAAGAAGTTAACATACAACTAGCCAAAAATTACCTCGGTGGCGTTGAGTCACAACTCAACGGAGATTCTCCAAGCTTCATGTTCTTGCTGGTGGCGAGTTCTACGTGGAATGATGTCCACGTCTCTGCAGAAATCCACAAGAGCGGGAGAACACTCACTTTTCTGTCGCACGGATAATCGGGAAGGAGAATGACCACACCTTACTTTTCCACGGACTGCTAGATCCGCGCCAGGGATAGCAACACCAGCGACAATCGCCAGAGAGGAGGAGGTCGACGGAGCGAGCACGGCGGCGGAACACTTCCGTCGGCGAGATTCGGGATCGGCGGAACGAACGAAGAACTTTCGTCGGCGGGATTCGATTCGATCAGCTCGCATCTGATTCGATCAGATATCCACTTATTCCCGAAAACCCTAAGTATCTATTTATACCAAAGGCATAAACGGAGTTAGGAATATCTCTATCCGCAGACCACCCAGAAAATTAGGGTTCCAGAATCGGCGAGAATCACCTAGCAGATTCGGTGAGAATCAATCGGCGAGAATCAACTAGGATCGGCGAGAATCACCTAGGATCGGCGAGAATCACCTAGGATCGGCGAGAATCAGTCGGCGAGTATCAGTCGGCGAGAATCAGAGTACAATACTCGACGATTCATGTCGAACGTGGGTTGACAATAATCATCGATCTGCGGTCGACGATCGTCGACCTTGCGGTCGACGATAGTCGACCCGCGGTCGACGATACTCGTCGACCCGCGGTCGACGATCGTCGACCTTCGGTCGACTATCGTCGACCCTCGGTCGACTATTCTTACCAATCCTTCAAGGCAACATTTTCCCAACCCGACGATCCTTTAAGGGAACACTTTGCCCATAACACCATTCAGGTCGGTGATTGGTAACCTTTACCAACACAGTCAATCATCCAACTTCTCCACATCTCTTTTGTACGACCCTGCAGGCTCATATCGTGTTGGTAGTGAGATTACATGTTTGACCACTTCTAGATCACCATGGTAACTCCAACAATTGTAATAGCCAACAATCCAGTCTCCCACAGCCGGACAAAGCACATCGAGCTAAGGTACCACTTCATCCCGGAACATGTGGAGCATGGAGACATAGATCTCCAATATGTGCCTACAGATAGGCAAGTTGCATATATCTTCACAAAGCCGCTGGACGAGACCAAGTTCTCGTTCTTCAAGACAGAGCTTGGGATGCTCAACAAAGAGGACTAAAGAAGGCTGGATGGCTAAGAAGCAAGAAATTGCAAGGGGTTAGTCAAAATCTACGTTCTCTCAACTTTTTCATACTTCAACTCGAGAAGCATAATACATACTCGAGTATGCGACTTCACCTACTCGAGTCACGACAGACCTACTCGAGTACCAACTAACATACTCGAGTACTTTTCTCTACTTACTCGAGTATAAGAATGTGCCTACTCGAGTATCTACTAACCTACTCGAGTAAGTCACTTACCAACTCGAGTAAGTCATCTATCTACCCGAGTACCTTTTCTCCACCTACTAGAGTACTCTCTGCAGACCTACTCGAGTACCTCCTGACGACGTACTCGAGTAGCTCCTTTACCTACTCGAGTAGTCTATCTCTTTCTCGTGTACTGTTTCCCAGATTTTGAAAATTATTTTATTCGCCACCCAAGGCTATATGCCGCCTCTTTCTTTAAATTAATTAGCGGTAATTTAAGAGTTATATATATATATATATGAAATTCTGAAACATCAAACCTACTCGACATCATTTCTGTCTCTTGAGTACCCTCTGTCTCTTCGCCTACCCTGCCGACTCCCCTTCACCGCTGTTGTAGAGCCGCCTCTCTCAATTCCTCCAGTCATTCGCATCCATGGCGACTTCTCACAAGATCGGCGTCGGCTCCGAACTAGTCCCCGAGGGTATTGCAGAGCTCTCCGATGATTTCCACAACCTCCTCATCCTCCTCGACACCGCCGGCCTCTCCTTCATCCTCCAGGCACCCTGTCGCATTCTATTCCCCGAAGTTGCTGAATTGTTCTCCAATCTCAAAGTCAGAAGGAATGAGAAACTCTTAAAATTCCAAGTAAAGTGTTTGAAACTAAAGTTAACCAAGACCTCTGTCTCTCACCTTCTCCGTTTGCCGCTTGTTGATGAAGAAGATCACCTAGTTGCTGAGGATTCCAACAGGACAGCCATTTTCTGTGGTTTTTCCACTGATGCACAATATTTCAAAAGGTCGGATATGAATGCAGAAGGCAAATTCTTGGTCGATGTTATTGGTAAAATCTTACTGTGCAAGACTCAATCCATCCGAGACATTCCCTCATATTTCTTCGATATAATGCAAGCCATTGTATGCCGCAAGAAATACCAATTTGGTATGCTAATTTTGGACAAAATCAAGGACAGCATGAAATCCCCCAACTACGCAAGAATTATCTCTCTGCTCCTTCATGAAACAAATCCTGAAGTCTTCAACCTCTCCAAAGGGACTCCACTTCACCATATGAAGAAGGTCTCCATCTCTTCAATTCAGAGATGGGATCTCAAGCTCAAGAATTCTGCCCAAGCTGCCAAGCTTTCAGAGGTTCCAGCTGTAGAGGACAGGACTCCATCTCCCTCTCCTAATCATGTGGCCAGCTCCTCTGGTGCACCAAGTGAGGGGGAGCCTGCTCCTTCTAGCCCAGTCAGGCAGCCCTCACCTCAGCCAGAAATTCCATCCCTACCTCATACTCCCCAGAGTCCAGCTACTCCTTCAGATCAAGTACCTCAAGACACTCTTCTGTCCACAGCTGCTACTATAGATGCCATGATTATAGAGCTTTCTGAAGATGTGCTTCCCCCTCCTCCCCTATCTCCTCCAGCTCCAACCACTGAACATCACAAGGACTTGTCTCCAGCACAGTCTCCTGCCCATTCTCCAGCCCGAACTCCAACACCTTCTCCAAATCCTCCAGCAGATAAGCCAGACACCATTTTTATTTCTAATGAGCCTACTCCTGAGCCAGCTGAGGCCCCTCTCAGAACTCTAGACTTCTCTCTTCCTCATGATACAGAAGAAGGAATTGCTCTCTCTCCTACCATCAGAACTCACAGCTCTGTGATAATTGAAGAACTAGCTCCTTGGGTACCTCACTCTCTCCCTACTGCTGCTCCATCTACTGCTACTGCTACAGTCTCCTCCTCCTCAGATTTGCTGCAACACATCACCATTCTTCTTCAAGAACAAAGACATTATTTTGACACCTCTCTAAAGGTGGTCACTAACAAGGTAACTGCTCTTGAGACTGAGATGAGCAGAGGCTTTGCTGAAATTCAGCATAACACTGACAAGCTCAAGTACCTATTCCAAATTAGTGGCAAAGCCCTTGACCATACTATCACTAGTGTGGGCAATGTTATGGAACAAGGTGTCACCCTGACAAACAATCAGATGGAACTAGACAAGAGGAATGAAGCCAACAAGATGAAGATCTGTGAAGAAGTGGGCCTTTTCAAAGATGATGCCATATCCCAGCTATCTGTTGAAATCAGAAAGGTGGAGGGTTTGATAAAAGAACTCAAAGAACAGGTAGAAAAATCTACTGCTCAGAAGACAGATGAATAACAAGCTCATGTGAAGACCATTCATGCTGATGTGCTAGCCCAAATACAGAGTGTCAAATTTCACACATATGACACTGCTGTCTGGATGCACAATCAGATCCTGCCAGATCTTGCAGTTGCCCCAAACATCATTCCCCATCATCTCAACCCTCTAGCTACAGATGTCACTGCCCCAGCTGTTCCTCAACAACCTACCTTCTCTCCCAAGCCTGGAGACTCAGTTGCTCCTCCAGATACTTATGTCCCAGGCTGGGAAGAAGATCCTGCTGATATATTCCTTCAAGCTCCTCCAGAGATCAGAACCTCCAAGAAGAAAATGAAGTATGGTGATGTAACATCCCATGTTACTTCCGGACCCCTCAACTTAGATTGGGTTAGGCATGGGGTGAGACTTAAGGAGATCAACTAGGTTTGACACTAGGTAGTGGGTGGTAGCCATGTGGAGCCCACTATAGGACCAAGTCAAACTAGGTCAAACTAGCCTAATTAGGGACCCTAGCCACACCTTGACCCCACCACATTGCCCTAACCCTAAAAACAATCTAAGTGGACCATAGGGTATGTCACTGGGTCAACATTTTGACCCCAGTTGACCAAGGTCAACCTTGGGCTTAATTTGGTCAAACCCACACACATAGGCCTAATTAACCTAAGAGGGGAACCCCCTTGACCCAAACCAGGTTGGGTGGTGCCACTAGACCCATTTCCACCAAGTAGGGTCAGTCCACCCACCATGGTTGACCAGTCAACCCTAAAAGTCAATTTGGTCAACAATTTGACCTAAAGAGAGAAAATGAAGGCCAAGCCAATTCCCCTTGGACCAAGCCCACCAAAATTGGCCCATAGTCAGCCCAAGTGAACAAGACCAGTCCTACCCCTCTAAATCAGGAGAGAGAATACATGCAAGGGGGTAATATTGGGATTTTTAGGAGAAGAGGAGAGAGAAAGGGGAATGAAGAAAATGGTGGCCACATGGCCACCCCATCAGTTGGTTTTGGCTGCCCAAAACCAGGTGGCCGGCCTCCCCTCTTCATTTCCAGTAGAAAACTAGGGCTGTGAGCCACATGGCACCATGGGTGAAGCCTCCAAAGCTCAAACCGAGCTCACCTTGGAGTTAACTCCACATATAGTCCACCTCAGTCCAAACAGACCTCACCAACAGCTTCAGGAGGCAGAAAGGATTGGAATTTGACTGCTTAATCATGGAGAATGGTGGAGATTTGAGTTTTCGGGGAGGAGCTCGCCGGCGCACCACCACCACGGCAAACCGCCGCCTGACCCGCAGCCAAGCCTCAATTCAGGTGCGTTTCACTTCACCTCTACCCGTACTAGCATCTTAGATCAAATAGGAGAGATATCGGGCTCAACTGAGCCCGATGCCATGTGAGAAAAACAAGAAATTTCCAAGCTTTTGAAACCGCTCGGGATCGCCGTCGCCGCCGTCTCCCGCCGCCGGGAAATGATAGCCACCACTACCGTGAAGGTGATGGCACCGTTGGCTGGAGGTGGCGCCGTCTCAGCTGGCCGGAAACCGCCAGCAAAGTTGCTCCAGGTCGGTTCGATCTCAGCCGTTGGCTGGAGGTAGACGATGACCGGATTCCGTCGGTTATTGATGAATTGTAAATATACCTATTTTTATGTACATTAATTTAGTTGTTTTCATTTATTTTTGTCGTTTTTACTTATTTTTATTCAATAAATTGCTCCTATTTTTGTAAATATTATACTAACTTATTTTATTTTATTTTTCAGGAAAAATTGAAAATCTGCCAAAAAATTGACATGTCACGCCCGTGACATATTGGTCACGCCCGTGACCAGGGCGTGACACGTCAAAATCCCGTGAATCAGCAATTTTTGAAGACCAAAGCCTGACACGCCCGGGGTCACGCCCGTGTCACCCGACACGGGGCGTGACCCAAGCCCGTGTTCACTCAACTCGACACTTTCAGCTCGACGATCGTCGAGTGTCGACACCCGCCTGTCACGCCCAGAGTCACACCCGTGACCTGGGGCGTGACCTTTCCAGCTAGCCCGACAAGACCCGCGCGGCGACTTTTTGGCGCACCGCGCCCAGATTCACCTGCCTGTCACGCCCCCTGTCACGCCCGTGACCAAGGGCGTGACCACTGCGAGACCGCCACGTGTCCAGCCCGAAGTCAACTTTCCCGTCAAATCGCCGGCCGCCTTCCAAATAGTACTGTCACGCCCCCTGTCACGCCCGTGACCAAGGGCATGACCCTTGTAAATTTTTTCTATAAATTCAGAGCTGCTCCTTTGAATTCCTGTTCCCCTTTTGGGCACCATTTTGTATAGGGTTGTGCTGCCGAAATGCTTCGAAGGCTTATGTAAGGGATAATTTCTCCCCCTCTCCTTAGTTTTATTTTCGTATCTTTGTAACTCGTACTTCTTTTTAATAAAATGTGTTTTATTTTCTTCTCTCAACATGACTTTGGAATGGATTAATGCAAATCTCCCCTATGCAATCTTATCTTTCTTCCTTGTTTTAACTTAGTTTTTTTTCATCTTTTTAATACGTGTGTGTGTGTATGAGAGTAAATGTTATGTTTTTTTTATTTTGGATAAGTAGTTGTTATGTTTTCATTTCATTAGCTTTTGATAGCTTAGATTTTCATAAGTTTCTAATTCATCCCTATAGATCCGTAAAATCGTTTTCAAAGTGTTTTTCCTCTTTTTTTTAACTTAGCTTTTTATTTCGTAAAACCTTTTCGTTCTTTTCGTTTTATTTTCACTTTTTAATCGTTTTTACGGAGTTATAGGAATGATAATATAGTTGTTTTAATTTTTCGCGCACTTAGTTTTTCGCAAAATCTTTTTCCTTATTTAATTTTTTCGTTCTCTTTTTATGCATTTCTACCGCATTCTAGCGGTAGAAATGTATTCGTTTTTATGCTTTTTTGTAAAAAAATCTCTCTTTCCCCCCTATCTTCTTTGTAAATAACTTTTCTTTCTCTCCTCTTTCTTGTAAATAGCTTATCCTCAAAAACTAAAAATCACAAAAAAAAATTAGAAAAACCCAAAAACCCTAAAAAGATAAAAATCTAAAAATCTTAAAAAGATAATAATTAAAACACAAAAAAAAAATGATAAAACTCTAAAAAATCAAAAAATATTTTGTTAAAATTATGTAACAAAATAATTCAAATACACCATATCTTAACTCTTTTTGCTTTCCAAAAATCTAGTTTCGAGTTAATTTATATGCGAATTTTAGTTATTCTTTGCTTACTATTCGTCTATTAATTAAAGTTCGATAGATTTAAGTGTCTGGGGTTAAGATTTAAAGAACTTTTTATGTCTTTTCCTTATAATAGGGAACTTGTTTTTCACCACCACTTCTAATTTTATAAATAGAAGCTCGTTTTTTATGTTAGAAAATAACATCCATGGATTTCAATTATTTCTACTTCATGCTTTTAGAAACATTGGAACGTTCATTTTAAAAAGGTTGCTCTCAAAACTTTTTGATTAAAAGCTAGTTTTATTTTTGAAAAACTAAACCCACTTCCATTTTTTTTCGTGGCTTAATTGACATGATTCCCCCCTTTCCCTTAAAAGATCCTATGTCAATGGGAATAAGATTTCGTTCCGTAAACATAGGCACCCAATAATTTAAAAAGATTATATATGGAGTAAGAGGATAAAATTCATTACTCCTACAAATATACATTGGGTTATTTATTTATTATGAAGAAAGAAAAAAATTTATTATGAGTTAGGAAAATAAGATTTCGTTTTCCTAACTATCCAAAAGAAAAAAAATTGGAGGTTCGAGAAAAAATTACCTCACCTCAATATTCAAGCCTTCTTCATAAACCACCAAACCACTTAGCTTATTTCAATGATTCTAGACTTAATTTAAATTTTTTTGAGAGCATAATTTTTAAATTGTATTATTTCCTTTAACTTCTTTTAAGCTAAAGTTTTTTTTATAAATCCAATCCATCTTTGTTAAACTAACAAAAATAAATTTTTGCTTTCTATTTTATTTTTTCTAGAAGTCTTTTTGAAACTGTTCCTCTATTCATAACATTTCATAAATTACGATTTAATTCTTTAACCCCGGATGTTTATTTTGATCTTCCTTTTAATTAATTCAAGCGGTAGCTAAACTTAGGATCTCTTTTATTCCTAATAAGTTCATCTCCAACTTTTGCTCTGGAATAGCAAAAGCTTAAGTATGGGGGTATTTGATGAATTGTAAATATACCTATTTTTATGTACATTAATTTAGTTGTTTTCATTTATTTTTGTCGTTTTTACTTATTTTTATTCAATAAATTGCTCCTATTTTTGTAAATATTATACTAACTTATTTTATTTTATTTTTCAGGAAAAATTGAAAATCTGCCAAAAAATTGACATGTCACGCCCGTGACATATTGGTCACGCCCGTGACCAGGGCGTGACACGTCAAAATCCCGTGAATCAGCAATTTTGAAGACCAAAGCCTGACACGCCCGGGGTCACGCCCGTGTCACCCGACACGGGGCGTGACCCAAGCCCGTGTTCACTCAACTCGACACTTTCAGCTCGACGATCGTCGAGTGTCGACACCCGCCTGTCACGCCCAGAGTCACGCCCGTGACCTGGGGCGTGACCTTTCCAGCTAGCCCGACAAGACCCGCGCGGCGACTTTTTGGCGCACCGCGCCCAGATCCACCTGCCTGTCACGCCCCCTGTCACGCCCGTGACCAAGGGCGTGACCACTGCGAGACCGCCACGTGTCCAGCCCGAAGTCAACTTTCCCGTCAAATCGCCGGCCGCCTTCCAAATAGTACTGTCACGCCCCCTGTCACGCCCGTGACCAAGGGCGTGACCCTTGTAAATTTTTTCTATAAATTCAGAGCTGCTCCTTTGAATTCCTGTTCCCCTTTTGGGCACCATTTTGTATAGGGTTGTGCTGCCGAAATGCTTCCAAGGCTTATGTAAGGGATAATTTCTCCCCCTCTCCTTAGTTTTATTTTCGTATCTTTGTAACTCGTACTTCTTTTTAATAAAATATGTTTTATTTTCTTCTCTCAACATGACTTTGGAATGGATTAATGCAAATCTCCCCTATGCAATCTTATCTTTCTTCCTTGTTTTAACTTAGTTTTTTTTCGTCTTTTTAATACGTGTGTGTGTGTATGAGAGTAAATGTTATGTTTTCTTTATTTTGGATAAGTAGTTGTTATGTTTTCATTTCATTAGCTTTTGATAGCTTAGATTTTCATAAGTTTCTAATTCATCCCTATAGATCCGTAAAATCGTTTTCAAAGTGTTTTTCCTCTTTTTTTTAACTTAGCTTTTTATTTCGTAAAACCTTTTCGTTCTTTTCGTTTTATTTTCACTTTTTAATCGTTTTTACGGAGTTATAGGAATGATAATATAGTTGTTTTAATTTTTCGCGCACTTAGTTTTTCGCAAAATCTTTTTCCTTATTTAATTTTTTCGTTCTCTTTTTATGCATTTCTACCGCATTCTAGCGGTAGAAATGTATTCGTTTTTATTTTTCGAGCATTTTCATTTTGCGTTTATTTGCAAACTTTTTCGCTCCGTTTATTTTTATCTTTGCTTTTTATGCATTTCTACCGCATTTTAGCGGTAGAAATGCAGTTGTTTTAATTTTTCGTTAACTTAGTTTTTTGCAATTTTTTATGTGTGCGCATCTATTTCCGCCTACTCGTTAAGAGTTAAATGGCGCTTTGCTTTATTTCAATTCTGTCGTGTGTGTGCGTGTGTTTTACTTTCTTGTAGAGTGTGTGTGTTTTCATTTATGTCGAGAGAGTGTGTGTGTGCGTTGCATTTATTTTGTCCTACTCGGTTGAGTAGGACCCGTATTTATTTTCTCCTACTCATTTGAGTAGGACTTGCGTGTGTGTGTTTTACTGCTTTCATTTCTCCCGCCCACGCAGTTGCGCCGGGACTCGCAATTTACTGCTTTCTTCAGTCCTACTCGTTTGAGTAGGACTTGCAATTTTCAGCTTTCCTTTACAGCTTTATTTTACTGCTTTCATTTCCTGCTTTCCATTTTCTGCTTTATTTACTGCTTTTCCCGCAAGCCGTCCCCATTCCGATGAGTGGCTAACCGTTCTTAGCCCTCGGCATCGAAGAGCATTGGGACAGATAAAATAGCTTAAAATAATTAAAGGTCTAATTTTTCTAATTAATTAATAGTACTTAAGGTTTGCCCGGGGTTAACGACGCGTAGGACCACATATTGATGTGTGGGCCCTATTTCCGTTTTCCATACGCTCGCCGAGAGGCCGTGCGTATGGACAGATCACCCCTTGGCAAAGAGAGTTCCGCACTAACCCTCGAGAGAGGAGGCGCGCCAACTCTACCGGATTGGGTTCCCCACCCAATAGCGGGGTTCTTAGCGTAATGCGGGCGTTAAGAGGAATCCTTCGTCGGACGAGAGCCCGGTCGAATAGTCTTAGCGTTTAGGTGAGCGATAGCCCTATAGCTAGGTGAGCTCATTTTAGTGGAACCTCCACGGCCAAGTCTCCGCCTTAATTAATTAGAAATTTAGGAGCTCTTTTTATTTAAAGTCTATTTTAGTTCAATTGTTTTTTCGGTGCCATCGAGCTAAGCTCTTCATCGGCACCACCTTCAAGCTTTCTTTTATTGCTTTCTTTTTCTTTCCGTCATTTTCTGTATTTTTATATAAAATATCCCGACAAGATAATTATCGGTAAAATAATAGTCCCCTCCAGGGAAGAGTAGAAATAATCGAACCGGCCCCGAGAACAATACGACCTCGATATTCCACCCGGAATATCCTGTACTACTCACGATAGGTGCACTTGCCTCCTTTCGTTAAAACAAGATTTCTAAACCTTTTTTATATCCAAAATAAATAAATAAATACGCGCGACCCGTTTTCTTAAATAAATTCACTTCCGCCTTTTTTTCGCAAATAAAACCGCCGGGTCGCCGCGTGACCGTAAATAATTTTGGAGTTTTAACCTGCATCAGTTATGCTTTAAGATTCGTGCGTGATTATTAATATGAATTAAATTAATGTGTTGAATAGTATGATTTCTGTCACACTTTTTCAGTCACTTTGCATGTTAAATATAGGCCTCTTATAGGCATTTCCAGAACTTAGCCCCTTAATGAACAATGTAGCCAAGGGTCGTACCTTTAATATGCCTCCCTAAACATATAATTTGGTGTAGTGTACAGTCCTGTAGGACATTTCTCCTAGGACTGGTCCTAGAGTAGGGCAGAAATTAAATTGGATGCCTAGGTTAAACTACTAGTCACCATGGCCCCAAATTTTGGTCACATTCATGATTAAGGCATACTTAGCTCCTGCCAAAATTTAGGAATTTTTAGAGAATATTTTCCTATAGTGTTTGCTAAAATAGCAAAATATAAATAAATGAAATATAAGGAGTTCTACTCCTCCCCATGGCCCCAAATTTTGGTGGTAGGTCAGTGGGGTCATCCTTGGTGCATGATAAAAAGTTTCAGCACCTTGGGTTCAATGCATGTTGGAGAATCCACTTGCATGTGCTAGCCTATGTTAAGCCTTGGTGTGCAAATAGCAATAATGCAAATTGGTGTATTTAGCCCAATGGTGACATGCAAAGGTCATGAAATTATTTACAGTGGTTCATTAGGGTAAATTTCATCCCTCAAATTAATAATGGAATTTTTGGAATCAAAATTCCATTTATTGGAATTTATTTTAAATATAGCTATTTTGGAAATAAAATTGGAAAATAGGATTTCTTCAAGTACAAATCCAAACAATTTTGTCAAGGCATAGATAATGTCACATTTGACTTAGGAAAAATATGATTTCTCTGTTTTGAAGAACCTTTGGAGTAGATACCCTAAATTCCCCATTTTACCCTTATCTTGTTAATTCTTGAAATGATGGATATATACCTCTGAAAAAATTTGGAATTTATTTTACTGCTATAAAATGTTATTATTAGTTTTGCATAAATTTCTCAGAATTGATGGATGCATTGTTTGTTGTTAAATTAATACAATGGCATTTTGGTAAATATCTTATAATGGAATTTTATAGGCCATTTCACAATAAATGTTGATGATACTCTGCCAATAGTCATAAATTAGTGTCATAAAAGTTCTGTAATTTTCCTGGAATTTTTGAGTACATAATGCCTATACTTCATTTGGAAAATGGAATTTGTGTGGAATTGATATTAAATAGAAAATGAGAATAAATAATTTAAGGAAAATTATGAAACTCTGTAGGCAGCAATATTATGTCAATATACATCTCAGGAAAAATTTCCTAGGTCAGTGGATACTTAATCAAACTACTTCATGTGTAAAGTGACCTAGCATTTAAAATAAAAGAATTAATTAAAGGACTATTTGGCCAAGAAAAATTATGAGAATTCTTCGGGTAGTTCCCTTAGTCTATAACACTTTAGGATAAATATTTAGAGGCAAGATGCCTTAAGGTTTGGAAGATCACATTTTAGGGTAATCGTACGTCATGGTCTGCATATAACACAAATAGGTCTTGCCTTAGGGGTTACCAGGGCATTGATTATCGGATGAAAATAAAGAGTTCAACATGAGTAACCCTGGTGGGTAGAGTTGTCTTAGTGAGGGATCAAAAGTGCAAGTCTTAGTTAGTAACTGGAGTGGGAGTCGGTGGATGACCGTCGGTTTCCCGGTAACGCCTTAAGTCACTAGGGTTGTACTAAAGCAATAAGGAGAGCTGGGGAGATACATGGGTAGCCATCAACTAAAATAAATATCCTTGCGAAAGGGAACGTTGGGCGTAATCCCAACACAGTTCCTGGTGCCCCTTGAGAGCCCTTCACAGGGAATACCGGGGGCAGTCCTGGGATTAACCGTAAATCTCTAAGTATAATAAACCGTAGACAAGAGTAGTTTAATAGGTTAGGACTTTGTTGTACCTTCTCGCCCGTGTGAGGGTTGGAGAGTTTCATGATATATGCTCAACCGTTTGGGGTTTGAGGGAGTTGGTATAAAGGCACTGATGTGCGCTCTCACCCGGGTTTGGGTTTGAGGGATTCAGGACGAGTTTTGGTCCTGCGAGCGGGAGGCTCGGTATGAATTACTTGCATGTGCATAAATATCATGGCGGGACATGCGGTACTGGTCGTTCGTCACACCGATGGCAGTACGGTGCACCAGGCGGTTGTGAGAGTTAGAGGGGTCAGTGGGTTGTTTTACACTGCGGTCTGGAGGACGATCCCCGATAACACACATCCGACCCAACAAGACTGACGGGTTTGTCAGCAAAGTACATACGCGAGAATCTAGAGTGCACCTTGGACGTGTACAGAGGCGTATGAGAGGGGTCTAAGGCTTGGTAGTGTGTATACCGGTCTAGAAGCGGAGACGCCCGCTCCGCTGCTGCCGTAGCCACAGCGGTGGTACCCGAGAGTGATGCTAGCTCTCAAAAAGTGGGAACTAAAGGTCTGTGATCACAGAGTCGTTGTGTGTGAGTTGCACTTGCCTGCGCATAAAATTGCATCATATCATTCATTTATATTAGGTCATACGCTTCATAGATCTTTATCATATAAATTAGTATGGGCTCTTTTATATGATAAGTTAAATTTCCTGGAAATCCTAACTTATATATTTGTATGGGCATTTATATAAGTTAGGGTACGTTTGTGATGATAGCATAGTGGTAGCTTAGCTTATTTAATTGTTCATACTACTGTTTTCTTTACCTTCCTTTACTGCACTGCTCTTACTTACTACTTGTACCGTACTTAGAATTGCTAGAGTAGGATTACTTTACTTATTACAACTCTAGTTATATATTGTCACCTGCTTCCACTTTGCTACCCCTTGTTGTCCTCCGCTTCGTCCTCCCGCTCGGTGCCTAGGAGCTGCGGGGCGAGGTGCGGAGGAAACAACTTAGTCTTTTTGACTAACGGTCGGTGACCAACTATTTTTAGGAGCCCGTGGAGATGGAGCACCAGCACGTCGAGGAGGCAGGACATGAGGAGCAGATACCGCACCAGCAGGCTACTACCACTACTGTGCGTCCTCAGGTGGGACGAGATCTGATGTTCTAGCATAGCTTCCGCATTTATGAATTTGTGAGAGAGAGATCTGAAGTACTGGCATAAGCCCTTTTTGCTCTTTCATTTGTACTCTGTTGTGGACTATTGTACTATTCATTTCTTTTACATGATTGTACTATGTGATTTGTGGACTGATGGTTTTATATACAGTTTACTTCTTCTTACTCATATTGGCCTGCAAGTTAATGATCGTACTAGCCGGCAGAATCGGCGTGTTGCGGTGTCGACTAACCCGTGAGTTAGTGCCACCGTAAGATGGCGGTTCTGGGCATAAGATCCGGTAGCCCTCCTTGGTAAGGGGGAGGGGGATCTTACAAACTGGTATCACTTGAACAACGATCATATGAGAAAGAAGTCCACAACATGGGACCACCCCCGCCCGAGCATTAGTTTGCGGACAAACTATGCAGCGGAAGCAGTGGTGTGCCCATGTGTAAAGTCACATAAATGGTCCACAAAGTACAATTTGTTAGGCCAATTTTGATTTAACCTTACCTTTATGCAACCTCCACAGGTCGCAGCGCCACAAAATGTGGCTCCTCCCCCTCCAGCTGCCACTCCATTCCTACATACGGAGATGGGGCAGACCCTGACGGCGATTTTGGATGCCTTTAGAGCCCAGCAAGTCCCGGCTCAACAGCCAAATCCGGGGTCGAGCTGGCTGAGTGCATTCAAGAGCCTGTCCCCACCGACGTACCGTGGGACAGAGGATGCGGTGAAGACGGAATAATGGCTGGAAGCCATACATGAGATCTTAGCGGGCATCAGCTGCCCAGTCGGCCAGGCAGTACCCCTAGCCACCTCTATGCTAGAGGCTCATGCAAAGAGATGGTGGAAATCAGTCCGGGAGTCTACTTATGCAGACTTTGAGTTGTCAGAGATATCTTGGGAGGAGTTTGGCGATGTGTTTCTGGAGCACTTCGTTTCTACTACGGACAGAGATGCTTTGTAGGAGAGGTTTTTGAACCTCAAGCAGGGGACTAGATCGGTGATAGAGTACCAGAGAGAGTTCTCCCACTTGGCCAGGTTCGCGGGGATTCAGGACACCGACGATAGGAGGTATGCGAAGAGGTTCTACCGGGGCCTCAGGGACGATTTGAGGCAGGCCTTGCTATTCATTTCTCATGGAACATCCAGGCAGATCATCGAGATGGCGAAGAAGCTGGAGGCTGACCAGCTGATGGTGCGAGCCGAAGGGAAGAGACCATTTGATGGGTCGACATCAGGTGAGAGCAGTAGGGGATCTCAGAGAGGCAGGACCATCGGATACAGGAAGGGTGGGGGACGTCGTCGTCCCAACTTCAGGCAGGAGCAGGGGCCTCCTCCAGCATTGGCTCCCCCACCTCTACAGATGCATGATCCGAGGAGATAGGATGACCGAGGCCATCGACAAGTGGTTTGTTACGGATGCCGCCAGCCCGGGCACATCAGGTTGGAGTGCCCGCACCGATTCCATCCCCCTCCTCCTCCTCCACCTCCAGTGGCCCCAGTACAGCAGGGCCGAGGAAGAGGCCGAGGGCGAGGCCGAGGTCGGGGATATCACGGCAGGAGGCGCGAGCAGGAGCATATATACGCCTTGGACCTCACAGAGCCGAGGAATCCCGAGGAGGTTATCACAGGTACTTGAAGTTAATTATGAATTTTCTTGGATTTTCAATGATATATATAGTACCTGGAACTATAGGATAACAATTAACTTTCACATAAACAAACCTCAGGCATAGTTATGATCAGCGGCAAGCCCGCTCATACTCTTTTCGACATGGGTGCTTCACACTCGTTCGTATCCGAGGCCTTCATCGACGGACTCGAAGGCGTGGAGAGGTTCCCTGGACTAGAGATGAGGGTACGTCTACCCGATGGGTCGGAGCTGCGGACCACTGCACATTGCGATATGGAGGCCGAGATTGGCGGCAAGGCATTGGAGGCGCCGGCAACTATTCTGAAGCTGCAGGACTTTGACTTGATCTTGGGCATGGCCTTGTTGCATCGGAACCATGCCCAGATAGATTGTCCGTCCAGGAGAATCACGCTAAGGCATGGCGACTCTCATGTTATCGTTGAAGGTATCCAGCCTATCTGCCACCTACTATTATCTTCTATACAAGCTGTGAAGGCCCATGAGCAGGGTGAAGAAGTTTATCTTGTCTGCTTCGAGATGGTGGGAACAAGAGCGACTACCTCAGATATTCCGGTGGTCCGGGATTTCTCCGACGTATTCCCGGAGAAATTGCCCGGGCTACCGCCTGCTAGAGACTTGGATTTCAGGATTCAGCTAGTACCGGGAGCGAAGCCGGTGTCCCGGGCACCCTACAGGATGGCTCCTAGGGAGTTAGCAGAGTTCAGGACTCAACTACAGGAGCTAGTCGAGTCAGGATTTGTGCGGCCTAGTTCATCACCATGGGGAGCGCCAGTTCTCTTTGTGAAGAAGAAGGACGGATCACTGCGATTATGTATAGATTACCGGGAGCTGAACCGGTTGACGGTCCGCAACACCTATCCTCTACCTCGGATAGATGAGTTATTTGACCAGCTACAGGGAGCCTTCTGGTTCTCCAAGTTAGATCTGCGATCCGGCTACTATCAACTCCGTATCAGGGAAGAGGACATACCGAAGACGACATTCAGTTCGCGCTATGGATTATACGAGTTCACGGTGATGCCTTTTGGGCTCACGAATGCTCCTGCTGCATTCATGAGTCTAATGAACCGTGTATTCGAGCCTTTCTTAGACCGCTTCGTGATTGTATTCATCGACGACATCCTTATATATTCTCGGACTCAGGAGGAGCATACGGAGCACCTGGCACAGGTCCTACAGAGGTTGAGGGAGACACAGATGTACGCAAAATTTTCGAAGTGCCAGTTCTGGTTGCAGGAGGTGGCTTTTCTGGGGCACACGATCAGTGGGGTTGGGTGAGCAGTGGACCCAGCCAAGATAGAGACAGTGAGGGACTGGCCATGACCGAAGACCGCATCTGACATCCGCAGTTTCTTGGGACTAGCAGGGTATTACCGCAAGTTCGTGGAGGGGTTCTCAAGGATAGCACTCCCCCTCACGTCTTTGACGAAGAAGGACACAGATTTTGTTTGGTCAGAGCGGTGTGAAACGGCTTTTCAGGAGCTGAAGGACCGACTCATCTCATCTCCCATTCTTACGCTTCCATCCGGGAGCGAAGGATTCCAGATCTACACGGACGCCTCTTACCAGGGGATGGGTGCAGTCCTGATGCAGCATGGACACGTTATTGCTTATGCTTCGAGACAGTTGAAGAAGCATGAGCATAACTATCCAGTACATGATCTAGAGCTCGGGGCTGTGGTTTTCGCCCTAAAGATATGGAGGCATTACTTATATGGGATTCATTGTGACATCTTTTCAGATCACAAGAATCTCAAGTATATCGATACGCAGAAGGACCTAAACCTGAGATAGAGGAGGTGGCTGGAGTTCCTCTGTGATTATGATTACAAGATCCACTATCACCCGGGAAAAGCGAACACGGTTGCGGATGCCTTGAGCAGGAGGGTCGGCACTTCTGGACCGGAGCCCCGATTGATGTCTATAGAGCTGCTACAGATGATGGAGGACATGCACATTACCATGGTGTCCGAGACCGAGCCAGTTGTATATAGAGAGTATTTGAGCTCAGTGATCAGTGGTGATGATATACAGGAGCGCATCCGAGCACATCAGAGGCTGGATGCTGCGTTACAGCCGATTTTCAGTGCCCTAGAGAGGGGCAAGGTCGAGGACTACACGCTACAGGATGATCTTCTTCGGTTCCGTGGGCGCATCTACATACCAGCAGGAGGCAGTATCCGGGAGGACATACTCAGAGAGGCACATTGCTCGAGATATTCAGTGCACCCCGGCATCACCAAGATGTGGGCAGATTTGCGGAGGTCTATGTATTGGCCCGGGATGAAGAGGGAGATCACGGATTTTGTGACCCATTGCGAGACCTGCCAGCGTGTGAAGGCAGAATACAAGAGCCCGGGAGGTTTACTACAGCCACTGCCTGTTCCAGAGTGGAAGTTCGAGGACATTGCTATGGACTTTGTACACGGATTGCCTCGCTCCCACTCTGGGCATGATTCTATATGGGTTATAGTGGATAGATTGACCAAGGTAGCGCGGTTTATTCCAGTTCGAAAGGATGCCCCAGTTGCAGTTCTGGTGAGACTATTTGTGGAGCAGTACGTCAGATATCATGGTATCCCCAGGACTATTGTTTCGGACCGTGATGGTCGGTTCACTTCGAGCGAGTGGAGGGACGTGCATGCTTACTTGGGATCTCGGCTTACCTTTAGTACCGCCTTCCACCCGCAGACCGACGGACAGACCGAGCGGACCATCCGGACTATGGAGGACCTGCTCAGACTATGCATATTGGATACGGGGAGGCCTTGGGAGAGGCTGCTGCCATTGATTGAGTTCTCGTATAATAACAGCCACCAGGCTAGCATCAGGATGGCTCCATACGAGGCGCTTTATGGGAGGAGATGCCGGACACAGCTATCATGGGTTCAGGATGTGGATACCAGGGCTCTGGGATCTGATTATATAGAGGATACTGAGGCTCAGATTCGATTGATCAGGGATCGGCTACTGGAGGCCCAGAGCAGGCAGGCAAAGTATTATGATGCTCGGCACCGGAAGGTGGAGTTCCAGGTTGGAGACAGGGTATTCTTGAAGATACGTCCAGTACACGGTGTTTCTCGGGTGCGGAGGCACAAGAAGCTCAGTCCACGATACATGGGGCCCTACTTGATCCTGGAGCGGGTCAGCCCCTTGGCTTACCGACTGCAGCTGCCACCGGAGTTGGGTGCATTACATGACGTCTTTCATGTCTCTTCCTTGCGAAGAGCTCTCCTTCGGCCGGAGCAGCACATTACTACTACAGCCGGACCGGTAGAGCCTGACAGATCAGTGAGATTGGAGCCGATCCGGATTGACGATACAGCCATCCGAGTGTTGCGGAAGAAGAAGGTCCCTCTTGTGAAGGTGCTGTGGTCCAACCATGGACGGGAGGAGCACACTTGGGAGCCGAGGGATCTGATGCTGGAGCAACACCCGGAGCTATTCGCATCAGGTACATTTAAGTTATGTCTTTAAATTTCTTGATGATTCTTGCAAATAGAACCCCGTAGACCCGAACTTAAATTTCGGGGACGAAATTATTTTCTTGTTTATTGGAATTTGTAACATCCCATGTTACTTCCGGACCCCTCAACTTAGATTGGGTTAGGCATGGGGTGAGACTTAAGGAGATCAACTAGGTTTGACCCTAGGTAGTGGGTGGTAGCCATGTGGAGCCCACTATAGGACCAAGTCAAACTAGGTCAAACTAGCCTAATTAGGGACCCTAGCCACACCTTGACCCCACCACATTGCCCTAACCCTAAAAACAATCTAAGTGGACCCTAGGGTATGTCACTGGGTCAACATTTTGACCCCAGTTGACCAAGGTCAACCTTGGGTTTAATTTGGTCAAACCCACACTCATAGGCCTAATTAACCTAAGAGGGGCACCCCCTTGACCCAAACCAAGTTGGGTGGTGCCACTAGACCCATTTCCACCAAGTAGGGTCAGTCCACCCACCATGGTTGACCAGTCAACCCTAAAAGTCAATTTGGTCAACAATTTGACCTAAAGAGAGAAAATGAAGGCCAAGCCAATTCCCCTTGGACCAAGCCCACCAAAATTGGCCCATAGTCAGCCCAAGTGAACAAGACCAGTCCTACCCCTCTAAATCAGGAGAGAGAATACATGCAAGGGGGTAAAATTGGGATTTTTAGGAGAAGAGGAGAGAGAAAGGGGAATGAAGAAAATGGTGGCCACATGGCCACCCCATCAGTTGGTTTTGGCTGCCCAAAACCAGGTGGCCGGCCTCCCCTCTTCATTTCCGGCAGAAAACCAGGGCTGTGAGCCACATGGCACCATGGGTGAAGCCTCCAAAGCTCAAACCGAGCTCACCTTGGAGTTAACTCCACATATAGTCCACCTCAGTCCAAACAGACCTCACCAACAGCTTCAGGAGGCAGAAAGGAATGGAATTTGACTGCTTAATCATGGAGAATGGTAGAGATTTGAGTTTTCGGGGAGGAGCTCGACGGCGCACCACCACCATGGCAACCGCCGCCTGACCCGCAACCAAGCCTCAATTCAGGTGTGTTTCACTTCACCTCTACCCGTACTAGCATCTTAGATCAAATAGGAGAGATATCGGGCTCAACTGAGCCCGATGCCATGTGAGAAAAACGAGAAATTTCCAAGCTTTTGAAACCACTCGGGATCGCCGTCGCCGCCGTCTCCCGCCGCCCCACCGCCGGGAAATGATAGCCACCACTACCGTGAAGGTGATGGCACCGTTGGCCGGAGGTGGCGCCGTCTCAGCTGGCTGGAAATCGCCAGCAAAGTTGCTCCAGGTCGGCTCGATCTCAGCCGTTGGCTGGAGGTAGACGATGACCGGATTCCGTCGGTTATGCTTTAAGATTCGTGCGTGATTATTAATATGAATTAAATTAATGTGTTGAATAGTATGATTTCTGTCACACTTTTTCAGTCACTTTGCATGTTAACTATAGGCCTCTTAGAGGCATTTCCAGAACTTAGCCCCTTAATGAAAAATGTAGAAAAGGGTCTTACCTTTAATATGCCACCCTAAACATATAATTTGGTGTAGTGTACAGTCCTGTAGGACATTTCTCCTAGGACTGGTCCTAGAGTAGGGCAGAAATTAAATTGGATGCCTAGGTTAAACTAATAGTCACCATGGCCCCAAAGTTTGGTCACATGAATGATTATGGCATAATTAGCTCCTGCCAAAATTTAGGAATTTTTAGAGAATATTTTCCTATAGTTTTTGCTAAAATAGCAAAATATAAATAAATGAAATATAAGGAGTTCTACTCCTCCCCATGGCCCCAAATTTTGGTGGTAGGTCAGTGGGGTCATCCTTGGTGCATGATAAAAATTTCAGCACCTTGGGTTCACTGCATGTTGGAGAATCCACTTGCATATGCTAGCCTATGTTAAGCCTTGGTGTGCAAATAGTAAAAATGCAAATTGGTGTATTTAGCCCAATGGTGACATTCAAAGGTCATGGAATTATTTACAGTGGTTCATTAGGGTAAATTTCATCCCTCAAATTAATAATGGAATTTTTGGAATCAAAATTCCATTTATTGGAATTTATTTTAAATATAGCTATTTTGGAAATAAAATTGGAAAATAGGATTTCTTCAAGTACAAATCCAAACAATTTTACCAAGGCATAGATAATGTCACATTTGACTTAGGAAAAATATGATTTCTCTGTTTTGAAGAACTTTTGGAGTAGATACCCTAAATTCCCCATTTTACCCTTATCTTGTTAATTCTTGAAATGATGGATATATACCTCTGAAAAAATTTGGAATTTATTCTACTGCTATAAAATGTTATTTTTAGTTTTGCATAAATTTCTCAGAATTGATGGATGCATTGTTTGTTGTTAAATTAATACAATGTCCTTTTGGTAAATATCTTATAATGGATTGTTTTAGGCCATTTCACAATAAATGTTGATGATACTCTGCCAATAGTCATAAATTAGTGTCATACAAGTTCTGTAATTTTCCTGGAATTTTTGAGTACATAATGCCTATACTTCATTTGGAAAATGGAATTTGTGTGGAATTGATATTAAATAGAAAATGAGAATAAATAATTTAAGGAAAATTATGAAACTCTGTAGGCAGCAATATTTTATCAATATACATCTCAAGAAAAATTTCCTAGGTCAGTGGATACTTAATCAAACTACTTCATGTGTAAAGTGACCTAGCATTTAAAATAAAAGAATTAATTAAAGGACTATTTGGCCAAGAAAAATTATGAGAATTCTTAGGGTAGTTCCCTTAGTCCATAACATCTTAGGATAAATATTTAAAGGCAAGATGCCTTAAGGTTTGGAAGATCACATTTTAGGGTAATCGTAGGTCATGGTCTGCATATAACACAAATAGGTCTTGCCTTAGGGGTTACCAGGGCATTGATTATCGGATGAAAATAAAGAGTTCAACATGAGTAACCCTGGTGGGTAGAGTTGTCTTAGTGAGGGATCAAAAGTGCAAGTCTTAGTTAGCAACTGGAGTGGGAGTCGGCGGAAGACCGTCGGTTTCCCGGTAACGCCTTAAGTCACTAGGGTTGTACTAAAGCAATAAGGAGAGCTGGGGAGATACATGGGTAGCCATCAACTAAAATAAATATCCTTGCGAAAGGGAACGCTGGGCGTAATCCCAACACAGTTCCTAGTGCCCCTTGAGGGCCCTTCACAGGGAATACCGGGGGCAGTCCTGGGATTAACCGTAAATCTCTAAGTATAATAAACGGTAGACAAGAGTAGTTTAATAGGTTAGGACTTTGTTGTACCTTCTCGCCCGTGTGAGGGTTGGAGAGTTTCATGATATATGCTCACCCGTTTGGGGTTTGAGGGAGTTGGTATAAAGACACTGATGTGCGCTCTCACCCGGGTTTGGGTTTGAGGGATTCAGGACGGGTTTTGGTCCTGCGAGCGGGAGGCTCGGTATGAATTACTTGCATGTGCATAAATATCGTGGCGGGGCATGCAGTACTGGCCGTTCGTCACACCGATGGCAGTACGGTGCACCAGGCGGTTGTGAGAGTTAGAGGGGCCAGTGGGTTGTTTTACACTGCGGTCTGGAGGACGATCCCCGATAACACACACCCGACCCAACAAGACTGACGGGTTTGTCAGCAAAGTACGTACGCGAGACTCTAGAGTGCACCTTGGACGTGTACAGAGGCGTATGAGAGGGGTCTAAGGCTTGGTAGTGTGTATACCGGTCTAGAAGCGGAGACGCCCGCTCCGCTGCTGCCGTAGCCACAGCGGTGGTACCCGAGAGTGATGCTAGCTCTCAAAAAGTGGGAACTAAAGGTCTGTGATCACAGAGTCGTTGTGTGTGAGTTGCACTTGCTTGCGCATAAAATTGCATCATATCATTCATTTATAATAGGTCATACGCTTCATAGATCCTTATCATATAAATTAGTATGGGCTCTTTTATATGATAAGTTAAATTTCCTGGAAATCCTAACTTATATATTTGTATGAGCATTTATATAAGTTAGGTTACATTTGTGATGATAGCATAGTGGTAGCTTAGCTTATTTAATTGTTCATACTACTGTTTTCTTTACCTTCCTTTACTACACTGCTCTTACTTACTACTTGTACCGTACTTAGAATTGCTAGAGTAGGATTACTTTACTTATTACAACTCTAGTTAGATATTGTCACCTGCTTCCACTTTGCTACCCCTTGTTGTCCTCCGCTTCGTCCTCCCGCTCGGTGCCTAGGAGCTGTGGGGCTAGGTGCGGAGGAAACGACTTAGTCTTTTTGACTAACGGTCGGTGACCAACTATTTTTAGGAGCTCGTGGAGATGGAGCACCAGCACGTCGAGGAGGCAGGACATGAGGAGCAGATACCGCACCAGCAGGCTACTACCACTACTGTGCGTCCTCAGGTGGGACGAGATCTGATGTTCTAGCATAGCTTCCGCATTTATGATTTTGTGAGAGAGAGATCTGATGTACTGGGCATAAGCCCTTTTTGCTCTTTCATTTGTACTCTGTTGTGGACTATTGTACTATTCATTTCTTTTACATGATTGTACTATGTGATTTGTGGACTGATGGTTTTATATACAGTTTACTTCTTCTTACTCATATTGGCCTACAGGTTAATGATCGTACTAGCCGACAGAATCGGCGTGTTGCGGTGTCGACTAGCCCGTGAGTTAGTGCCACCGTAAGACGGCGGTTCTGGGCATAAGATCCGGTAGCCCTCATTGGTAAGGGGGAGGGGGATCTTACAGGTGAAGGCCCCTCTGCTAGCAGGTCTGCTCCTTCCAAAGCCACTGAACATGCTGAAGCCTGGTCTCCAACCTGCAAGTCCCTAATTTTGGACACAGTCAGGCTAGTTTTGGATCTAAATGAGAACAAGAACATTCATTACAGTTCCCAAGAATGGGAGTTATATGAGAAATCCATGCTAAAAAGGAGGATCCATGACAGAGAGTTTGGGAGAAATAACACTGCTGCTCCTTCAAGGCCTCCTAAATATTTCCCTAAGCCTTTCAGCTACCTAAGGAGACAACAAGAAAAGATGGATAAGCAGCAATCCTAAGCCTAAACCTAAAAGATTTTGAGAGATTGAAATGACAAGCTATAGACATGATGTTTTTGAAGATTTACATATATACAATTCTTCATTCCTGTCTAATTATCCTTTTCATTGTCTATTGCTTACCTGCTCATGTTTTTCTACTTAGTTTCTTTCATGTCCATAATTCACCTTAGTGTAAAGGGTTCTGACTTCAACAAATAGGGGGAGATTGTTGGGTATTACATCCACATTAACCCAGATTTGATGAAGTCATCCTGGAACTAAGATGAATTAAGTTGTATTTGATGTGTGGTTTGAGCTATATGTTTGCAGGAATTTCACTGGGAAGTGTAGACCAATGTCAGCTCACAGTGGGTCACCAAACACAGGAACTGTGCAATGTAATCCCTCATTGTATATTCCAAGGTGTTGACTCATGTGTGGTCTCTCTATTGGGATACACTTCATATTCAAGCTATTGGATTATGTGAAAAGATTTGGAAGTTGAGTACATTAGAAGAAAAAGTTTTCCAGCAACAAAAATTTTCTAAGTCTTTTAGTCGAGTAGGTCTATAACTACTCGAGTAGTTTGGGTATAATTTACTCGAGTAAAGGAACCTTGTACTCGAGTACTTAACTGTATCTCTCGTGTAGCTAAGTCACCTACTCAAGTATATATATTTATATACTCGAGTAGAATACTTATATACTCGAGTAGATTACTCCTTATACCCGAGTATCAAAGAGTTCACTGATCAAAATTTTTCTAAGTCATGGACTCGAGTAAGTATACTCACTTACTCGAGTAGATAGAATCATACTCGAGTAGTTCATTATACCTACTCGAGCAGATCATGTTTCACTCGTGTATCTTGAATTTTTCCCACTCCAGAATTTTCTAAGTCTTTTACTCGAGTAGATCTTTTAACTACTCGAGTAGATTACTTCCTCTCGAGTAGTTTAGTTCAACTACTCGAGTAGCTTCTTGCTGACATCTTCAGAATTTATTCTAAGTATCCCGCTCGAGTGGTACTTCATGTACTCGAGTAGTTTATATAATATACTCGAGTAGTTTTTCCACTACTCGAGTAGATCATTTATATACTCGAGTAAGTCACTCTACATACTCGAGTAGTTCTTTCTAGTTACTCGAGTAGTGGATTTCTACCTACTCGAGTAGTCTATCTTTATATGCCCGAGTATATTCTCCTTCATGTACTCGAGTAGTTATTCAACTACTCGAGTAGCTGTTCACCTACTCGTGTATATGTCTGAACTTTTCTGAAATTTTGCTAAGTCCTTTTTCTGACGGGATTTTGAAATCACGCGACATGATTTGTCCACGTGTACATCATTATGACCGATTATGACTGTTAGTCTCTTCTATATAAGGTCTTATCAGAAAATGACAAACCCTAAGTATTCTCCAAGCTTTCTTGTCATTCTATTTCGAGAAATATTCTTCAGCCGACTCCTCTCTGATTTTCGCAAAACAGAAGCCGCCGCCGCCGCCTTCTTCTCCGGCCAAAGCATCTACTTTCAGAGGACTATTCTGAAGAAAGTTACAGATCGAGATCGACTTCGCTGATCATATTCTCTCTCGATTTCTGTAAAAGCGAGTAAATCCAGATCGAAGCCGAGAACTTCTTCACCGATTTCTGAAAGTGCTACAAAGTTGAAAAGAAGAAGATCCTGGCCGTTTCATTCAGGTCTGAGTGATTTACTGGTTGTATTCTTGTAAACCTCATTTTATTCTTGTAGGAGAAATCTTCTCCGAGTGTAGGAGTTTTTCACTCCGAGTTTGTAGGAAGTGTTATCATCCGAGGTGTAGATCCCTTTGTTTGGATCGAGTTTGTAGGAACTTTGTTCCGAGGGTAGGATCGATTTTTGATCCGAGATAGTGGAGTAGCCGAGTCTAGTGGATTGCTAGATCGGTGAGGGAAAGTGGATGTACCCAAGGTCTGGGAACCACTATAAATCTTGTGTCGTCTGTGATATTGATAGATAGTTTTGTGTTGTGCTCTAACAAATTTTTTTATTCCGCAAAAGACGCACAACTCACATATTCACCCCCTCTAGGTGATTTAGGTTGACAATCATTTTCTTTCAATATTGTCGGGGAGACCAGTGATTCAGTAGCCTTCTCCTTCAGGAAGATCCCTAGGTTCCTCCCAAAACATACTTCCTTCTTATTGTTATTTTTCTTTATTAGATCAAATATAATCTGAGCCCAGCCTACTTGTTTCTTATTTACCACTACACACATTACCAAAAATTAATGCCTGTTAATGTAGTCATGGGGAGTGTGCTTGCCTAGCAAGACTTTCCCAACAATATCTGCTAGAAATTTATATTCTGCAGAAAAATGTTTCTGCAACAGTTTATGGGGATTATTTCCAGCATAGCCCATCAAACTTAACATCATATCATATTCCTCAGAATCTATTTCCAGTTCTTCTTCTCCATTATTCAATCCAAAAATTTCAGTTAATACTGCGGGAGAAAGAGTTATTGCGTTAACCGCAATTGTTCCCGTCAGGGCATTCTCTTCTAATGTTGATGAATTGTAGACCCATTCTCTAATCTCTGTTCCAGACATTTTGATCCTGGTTGTCATTAGGTTCATCAGTTTCTGTTCTTCCAGAAGTTCTAGAATATGTAAAAAGATCGGGTCTGAGTGTTGAAATGAGTCGAAGTCGACATCGAAGCCGGTGTCGAAGTTCATTGCAGCTAGTGTTCCTGCTTGAATCGCCATGAAATCACCTGCAAGGGAGAAAAACAGCGATCAAGAGCAAAGACAACAGAAAGCGCGGGACGGAGGTCGAAGAAAACCTAGTTATAAGATTTTCTGGAATATGAATCGACAAACTCCGTTCCACGAAAAATAAGAAATTCTTTGACCTGAGATCGACGAAATAATTGATAGTGAGATAATTCGTCGAGCTCAGCTGGAAGAGTTGAATACATTTCGTCGAGCTCCATTCGATGAAAGTTTTCTGAAGTGGATTCGTCGATCTCCGTTCGACGAAAACAACTTCACTCACAGAGAATTCGTCGACCTTCGTTCGACGAATATCTCCCGAACTTTCCTTAGTTCGTCGAGCTCCGTTCGACAAACTCTGGATAATTCATCGAGTGCAGACAGAAACTAAACTAAGTCTTCTCCATTGATCATTTCAAGCTGATTTATAAAGAATAAGTGATTTCTCTCATCTAGAGGTTTGGTGAGTATATCAGCTCTTTGTAAATCAGTGTATATATAGACAAGATTAATTTTGTTTTTGTCTACACACTCTCTAATGAAGTGATGTCTAATGTCTATATGCTTAGTCCTACTGCGATGGACTGGATTTGGTGCTATTGCTATAGCACTTGTGTTATCACAAAAGAGAGTTGAATTATTTTTGTTGAGACCATAGTGTAGGAGTTGGTATTGGATCCACAGAGTCTGAGAACAACAACTACCTGCTGCAATATATTCTGCATCAGCAGTTGAGGTGGATACAGAACACTATTTCTTGCAAAACCAAGATACCAACCTCATACCAAGGAACTGACAAGTCCCTGAGGTGCTTTTTCTATCAACCCTGCATCCAGCAAAGTCAGCATCTGAAAATCCAGTTAAATTAAATTCTGACTCAACAGGATACCATAGGCCTAGACTAGGACAACCCTTTATATATCTCGAAATTCTTTTTAAAAAAATTAGATGAGATTCTTTAGGGTTCACTTGGAACCTAGAACAAAGGCATGTGGCAAACATGATATCAGGCCTGCTTGCTGTTAGATATAGTAGGGACCCAATAATGCCCCTATATAATTTCTAATCCATAAGTTTCCCATCTACATCAGAGTCAATCACAGCATTAGTAGTCATAGGTGTTTTCTTTGCTGAAGCATCAGCGATCCCAAACTTCTTTATAAGCTCTTTAGCATACTTATCTTGAGAGATGAAGATGCCATCATACAACTGCTTCACTTGGAGACCAAGGAAGTAGGAAAGCTCGTCCATGCTACTCATTTCAAATTTTGAATGCATGAGGTCAGAGAACCTCTTGCATAATTTGGAATCAGTAGACCCATATATGATGTCATCCACATATATTAGCACTAACAATATTTGATCCTTATGATGTCTAGTGAAAAGTGTTCTATCTACTATGCCTCTAATGAATTTATACTCTATCAAAAAACTGGCTAGGGTCTCATACCAAGCTCCTAGAGCTTGCTTGAGACCATAAAGAGCTTTGTGCAATTTGAAAACATGATAAGGTTGAGTTGGGGAGACAAAACCTAGAGGTTGTTCAACATAAACCTGTTCTTTAAGTACTCCATTCAGGAATGCACTCTTCACATCCATCTGATACACCTTGAATCTCTTGTGGGCTGCATAGGCCAGGAATATTCTGATTGCCTCTGACCTTGCCACAGGTGCAAAGGTTTGGTCATAATCTATTCCTTCCTTTTGCTTGTATCTTTGAGCAACAAGCCTAGCCTTGTTCCTCACTATTGTACATTGGGCATCCAATTTATTTCTGTATACCCATTTGGTTCCAATGACTGGATAGTCTTGGGGTTTGGAACCAAATCCCAAACTCTACATCTCTCAAATTGATTTAATTCCTCCTGCATTACAATGATCCAGTGGGGATCTTGCTCAGCATCATGGATGGATAAAGGTTCAACCTGAGAGAGAAAACATGCATGCATTAAATCTTGGTTGAGTTGATGTCTGGTCTGTACACCTGTTGATATGTCTCCAATCACTTGAGATTTGGGGTGATCCCTTAGTGTGACAAGATAAGTGGGTGGAGTTGGTTCTACAAAATCATTAGGAAATAATTCCTCTTGTGGAAGTATGTTTGCTATTCGGGGAATATCAATCCCTTCAGTGCCTTCATATTCACTATCTTCATTGACTTGTGGAGAAGGATGTGTTGGAACCTCTTGGGTAAGGTTTAGTCCATCCAAATTCTCACGCAAGTGAGGTACCTGCAAATTGCTTTTGGTAGAAATCTCTTTCTCCTTGCAAGATATGTTAGCTTCATCAAATGTAACATGGATAGACTCTTCAATTTTTAGAGATGATTTATTAAAAACCCTATAGGCTTTGCTTACTTGGGAATATCCTAGAAAGATTCCCTCTTTAGACTTGGCCTCAAACTTTCTAATATATCTTTTGTTGTTGTTGTGAATATAACATATACATCCAAATACTTTAAAATAATTGATTTTAGGTTTCTTCCATTTAAGTAATTCATAGGGAGTCCTACTCTTTAGTTTATGAATTAAACTCCTGTTCAGGACATAATTTGCTGTGCTCACAGCCTCTGCCCAAAAGGTTAGGGGCATGTAAGCATCTCCATGCAATGTACCTGCAGCTTCAATGAGTGTCCTATTTTTCCTTTCAGCTACCCCATTTTTTTGAGGAGTTCTATGAGCTGAGAAGCAATGTCGGATACCTTCCTTCTCACAGAACTCATGCATAAGAAGAGACTCAAACTCTGTGTCATGATCACTTCTGATCAATGTAACATGAGTAGAGAACTCAATCTATATGGACATGAGAAAATCTATAAGAACATTAAAGGAATCTAACTTTGATCCTAGAAATGATACCCAAGTTAACCTTGAGAAGTCATCCATAGTAACTAAGGTATAGGATTTCTATCCTAGGCTTTATACAACAATGTGTCCAAAGAGATCCATATATAGCAAATACAAAATCCTAGGTGAATCACCTTTGCTAACAGATTTAAAACTAGATTTAGTTTGCTTGCTAGTTGACAAGCCCTGCAAAGGCCTTCCTTCTTGTAGGGACCAAAAGGTAGACCTCTAACAAGGTTGTCTTTTTATAGACTAACAATATTTTTCAAGTTTGCATGACCTAGCCTTTTATGCCATAAATCAATTTGATTACTAGTTATAGTAAGTAAGCAGGTATCAGAAGTGGCAGGAAAAAAATTAACTAAGTATATGTTACCTTGTCTATTCCCAATTAAAATAGTTTGGTTTTCTTTATTAGAAATAATGCCAGAAGATGAGTTGAAGTGTAAACGATAACCTTCATCACATAACTGACTTATGGAGATGAGGTTATGCTTGAGTCCTCTGACATAAGTTACTTTCTTGAAAGTAACTGCTCCAATCTTAACTTCTCCAAAGCCTTCTGACTGGCCACATTTGGAATCCCCAAAGGTAACCTTTGGCCCTAGCTTGAACTTGTAGTTGTGTAAGATGCCTTACTGCCAGTCATATGTTTGGAGTACCCACTGTCCAGGTACCATGTTCGATTATTTCATGGACAGCTATTCACCTGCAGTGAAATACAATTAATTGTTCTTGATCGAGGTTAGCTTGTGTCCTTTATTTTGCTGGTTTGAGAAGTTAGATATAACAGAAAATTCTGGTTGATATTTGTATCCTAAAGGGTGATATCGTCTATGTGGTATAACCCAATCAGCTACAGGATTAAAAGGTTTCCTCAAATTATTTGAGTTGCTGTTGAAATTACAATTTCTATCAAGTCTTTCTTAGTTCGACGAATTTCTATGAGTTCGTCGAGCAGAGTTCGACGAATTGGTTTGAGATCGTCGATCTCAGCCCAGAGAATGAACATATTAATTTTTTGTACCCCACGTTCGTCGACCTCTGCTCGACGAACCATACAGAGTTCGTCCATCGCAGTTAGACGAATAATTATAACTATAGTTTTCGTTCAGAGTTCGTCGATCTGGGTTCAACAAATAGCTGCATTTCGTCGATCTAAGTTCGACGAATTCTCCTGAACCATGTTTTTTACATAAGGTTTTCTGATTTTTGGTTTTCAGACCTATTGATTTGGGAACATTTTCTATTGTATGTTTATGGTTTATTTTCTCTTTCCCTTTAGCAGAAAAAATTTGATTGGGGTTGTCAATATGTTTTTCTTGAGGATGGGGGGCAAACTTGATGAAGCACCCAATCCTAGCTTGCCATTGAGTCTGACATTTATAGTGCTTGTGATGTCCATCAGCTTGAGGCTTCTTCCATTAAGAGTTTCCTCAAGTTGTTTAGCCTCACAAAGCTTAGTCTTTAACATTATTATTTGTTCATTAGCTAAGGTTAATTCATCTTTTAACCTATTATTTTCAGAGTTGACATTCTCTAGGTTTCCTAATTTTTCCCTAAGAGTTTTAATCTCCTTTTCTGAGTTTATTAAGTCTATACACATTGTTTTAAATTCAAATTTAAAAGAATCAGAACTGTAATCAAAATAAAACAATACCATGTTAGCTTCAGAATCTGAAACTGCTTCATTGTCTGAGTCCTCTACTTCTTAATGGCTCCTAGAAGCATCAATTGCCATGAGGCAAACATCCTTGGCCCTTGCCTCTTCCTCATCTTCACTAGAGCTAGACGATATTGATTCTTCTTCAGTCTCACTACAGGTTTCAGCCACAAAACCCTTCTCCTTCTTCTTGTATTTACTGGAAGAAGGTCTGCTGTTATGCTGTCTCCTGGTATTTTTCTCTCTTCTCTTTTCTTTCTTCTGATTCGCTGGACACTCAAAGATGAAGTGTCCAGCTTTCTTGCAACCAAAGCATACCACTTCTTTAGTTGGTGTTTTATCATACCATGGTTTGTCATCCTGTCTGGATGACTTCCTCATGAAATCTTTTCTTGCCAACTTGTAGAATCTTTTGGCAAAAAGACTCATGAGTTCTTCATTTGTTGAGGGAGTCTCTGTCTCTTCATCTGCCTTGAAAGTAATGATATGCTCTTTTCTTGCTGGAGGGGGTGTTCTCTACTCAGCTGCCTCCCTGGATTTAATTAGCTGTTCATAGGACTTAAGTTTGCCTAATAGAGATTCAGTGGATATCTCATTTAGGCTTATGGATTCTTTGATAGGATAAATCCTTGAATACCATGAGCTTGGGAAGCACATTAGGATCTTGTCATTCACCTCAGTGAGGGTGATGTCCTTGTCTAAGATTTTTAGCTCATTGATGATTGAGCTTAACCTATTATACATTTCAGCTACTGACTCAACTTCTTTTTTCTTGAAATTCTCATATAAGGATATGAAGTTGGATCTCCTATCCTTTCTTTCATCTGCTGATCCAGCCACCATTTGGTTTAGGGAATCCCAGATCGCTTTGCCTGAAGTGCATTCGACAACCTTTTGGAAGATATCATCTGACATAGACTGTGCCAGTATGTTCATTGCCTCGGCATCAGCAACCTTAGCCTTCTTCTGAGCCTCAGTCCACTCAGGTAGTGGAACTGCATTTATGCTTGAGGCTGATGTAGATTTAGATGCAGTGGCTTGAGGAGGACCTATCAAGATGGAATTGTAGATATCTTCATCAATAGAGTTCATATATAATTTGATTCTTGCCTTCCAGATGGCAAACCTATTTAGATTGCAAACTGAAGGTCTGGTGCTTGCATAGTCTTTGTTCTATGCCATTGTTGTGTATATAATCTAAATAAAAATAAAGATAAAAGATTAAATATGATCAAACACAGTATCTTTGGTTCAAGGGTTAGCTTGTGTACTCTAAGGAATCTAAGCTCTGATACCAATTGAAAGTGAGCTCTTAGATCAGGAATACTCTAGAGGGGGGGGGGGTGAATAGAGTATTCAAAATTTATAAAATTTTCTTCTGATTTAATCTAGTGCAGGAACAAAATTAAAATAGCAATCCTAACAAACAGCCACAACACAAAAACAAAAAAAAGAACAATCCAAACAACACAAGAATTTATAGTGGTTTCCCTAAACTTGGGTACATCCACTCTTCTACCACCCTGGTAGGAATCCACTCAGATTTTTGATCAGGTTCCTGACACCAATGAGATTTTGATCAGGTTCTCAAAAACCAATCCTCAAGTCTTTTGATCAGGTGACTTGCAACTAGGAATAACTTTTGAAGGGAGTTATAACCCTTTATACAGTGGGGGGTGAGAGATGATTGTGTCTTCTCTTTCTCAATATACAACTGAGAAGACTCGTGGATATTTGATTTTAGCACAGGCTCGCCCTAAGATATAGAATGGTTCAGGTAGAAGAAGCCTTGTTGTAGGGTGATAGGCCTTCAGTAGTACAGCCTTGATCAGTAACTGTTCAGGAACATCTTTGACAGATAGTGATGTAGTTGTCCTTTGAAGTATCCTGGAGTGTTGAAGACAGAGGACTCTTGATTTTAATTAGGTGTTCTTCTTCTTCAGATAGCTGATGATCTTCAGGAATATGGCTTCTTGTTGTGTCAGAATTCGGTGTTGACAGACAGCAGTGAATCTCTTGTTTCAGAATGACTATTTTCTATATCTGTCATCTCTCTGTATTGACTATCTTGTTCTATCTCTCTACAGGAAGAAAAGAGAAAATCTCTTTTATATTTCCTATCAAAAATGGTCTTCCAAAATTTTGAAATCCTCTGCAATCAATGCTGACGACCTTTAGAATAAACGACATTGAATAATTTCCACAACTGTCCCATGGAAAAACGGCAGGCAATAATCCTCTAAAAGACCATGATCAATGCCCTGTCTACCGGTTATTTTCTAGAGAATATTTGAGCATGAATTACTCAGGAATTATTACAGTAACAAGGGGACAGAAGGATGGAAAATAACTAAGTTTTGATTCGTCGAACTGATAACAGATATCGTCGAGCTGAGTTCACAGTTCGTGGAGCTGAGTTGCTGAGTTTGTCGACCAGATGACTTCTGTTCGTCGAGCTGAGTTCCAAGATCGTCGAGTAGAGAGCAGAATAATATTCTCTAGAAACTTTGCCTTTTCTGTGTATGGAGTTCGTCGAGCTGATATCTGGTTTCGTCGACTGAAGTTCAGCAAAATATTTCTGGACTTGGAATAATTTCTGATGCTTCTGGATGAAGGTGTTGAAGTGAAGTATCCAGAATTCGTCGACCTAAGAATTGGTTTCGTCGAGCTGAGGACCACTTAACTGCTGCTGGATAACTCTAGGTATTGTGGTCACAGTTCGTCGAGCTGAGAATCAAGTTCGTCGACCAAAGTCTGACTCTGGACTTAGAATAAAGAGATGTTTTCTGATCTTGAAGTGTTGAAGTATAGTGTACAAAGTTCGTCGACCTGAGTACCAAGTTCGTCGAGCTCAGCTCAGAGAATTTACTCTGAGATCGTCGAGCTGAGCATGACTATCGTCGACCTGAGTTCGACGAACGTCGAACTCATTTTACTTGGTCTTTAGAAAAACTCTAAGTCTTGAGTCTTTGACAGTCTTGATGATAGCTGGCCCATGTGATGTTGATTCTAAGGACTTGGCCTAGACTCTAGGACACAACCATGACCCTGGCTATACATTGTGGGTCATATGATCCTAGTTTAGTGAACCTAGCCTAAATCTTACTAGGGATCCAACAAAAGCATTATCACATAGTTTCTTTATAATCTGGAAGGGGCCGAAGCGCTTTGGAGCTAACTTTCTAACGGTGCTAGTTGGCAGCCGCTTGGGAACTAGGTGAACTAAGACTTGATCGCCGACTTTAAAGTCTGACACCCTCCTACGTTGATTACTGTGTTTGATAGGATTCATATTGGGATACCAATGTTGTCCGGATATGTGCGTGCAAATCATGAATGTATTGGGCGAAGGATTGTGCAAATTGACTTGCTTTATATGTTGGTGGTAATGGAACCAAGTCAAGTGGAACAGGAGTCTTATACCTGTGAACAATCTCATTATGGGACATACCCGTGGACCTATTCTTAGAGTTATTGTAAGCAAATTGTGCATGGGGGAGAAGTAGATCCCAAGTGCCCTTGTGATCACTCACAAGACATCTTAGAAGATTCCCCAAACTCTGATTGACTACTTTCGTCTGCCCATCAGTTTGCTGATGATAGGTAGCGGAAAATAATAATTTGTTCCCCATTAAAATCCATTGAGTTTTCCAAAAATAGCCATTGAATTTCACGTCACTATCCGAGACAATTGTCTTCGGCACTCCGCGATGACTAACGACCTCTCTAAAATATAACTTAGCTACGTGAGATGCGTCGTTGGTCCTGCTACAAGGGATAAAGTATGCCATTTTAGAAAACCTATCCACAACTACAAAAATGGAGTTGTGTCGACGAAGAGTGGTGGGAAGGCCTAACATGAAATCCATGCTCATGTCTTCCCATGGTACAGAATGAATCAGTAGAGGGGTGTATAACCCAACATTGGTTTTAGTGCCCTTAGATACTTGACATGTACGACAACTACTCACTATCCCTCCAACCATCGCCTTAAGTTGAGGCCTGTAAAATTTCTCCTCAATGAGTGTAATGGTCTTATCTCGTCCAAAGTGTCCACTAAGACCTCCGCTATGTAATTCCCAAATAATGTGGTGGCGTAAGGAGGATCGAGGAATTCACAACTTCCCGTGCCTAAAAAGAAAACTGTCCCTAAGAACAAATGTAGATATGGTCGTTGGAGAGCTATCCTGGGAGGAGAAATACATCTCGTGGAAATCTGGGCAAGTTGCGTATTCATCCTTAACTTGTTCGAATCCTACGACATTGACTTGCATGGTAGCCAGCAAAAGGGGAAGGCAGCTAAGTGCATCGGTAACTATGTTGTCAGACCCCTTAAGGTGCTTAAGACTAAACGTGTATTCTTGTAAGAAAGGTACCTACTTAGCGTGACGCGGGCTTATTTTATGCTGACCGTTTATGAAACGTAAAACATCATGATCGGAGAGGATCACAAACTACTTGGAGAGGAGATAGTACCTCCAATGATGCAAACACCTAATAACAGCTTAAAACTCTCTATTATAGTTCCAATAATTCAATTTAGCGCCCGCTAGTTTCTCACTGAAATAACTGGCCGTTTATGAAACGTAAAACATCATGATCGGAGAGGATCACAAACTCCTTGGAGAGGAGATAGTGCCTCCAATGATGCAAACACCTAATAACAGCATAAAATTCTCTATCATAGTTCCAATAATTCAATTTGCGCCCGCTAGTTTCTCACTGGAAATCTGGGCAAGTGGCGTATTCATCCTTAACTTGTTCGAATCCTACGACTTGACTTGCATGGTAGCCAGCAAAAGGGTAAGGCGGCTAAGTGCATCGGTAACTCGATTGTCAGACCCCTTAAGGTGCTTAAGACTAAACGTGTATTCTTGGAAGAAAGGTACCCACTTTGCGTGACGCAGGCTTATTTTATGCTGACCGTTTATGAAACGTAAAACATCATGATCGGAGAGGATCACAAACTCCTTGGAGAGGAGATAGTGCCTCCAATGATGAAAACACCTAATAACAACATAAAACTCTCTATCATAGTTCCAATAATTCAATTTAGTGCCCGCTAGTTTCTCACTGAAATAACTGACCGGGTGACCTTCTTGACTTAAAACACCTCTTATTCCCACCCCTGACGCGTCACAGGTAGGATAAAAGACCTTGATGAAGTCAGGTAGACGTAACACTGGTGCCTCGGTCTTGAGCTTCTTAATACTTTGGAAGGCAAAGGTGGCGGACTTCGTCCAACTAAACTCACCCTTCTTCATGCAGTCACTAATAGGTGTCATAATGCTACTAAAGTCTCGTATGAAGCAGTGATAGAAGGTAGCCAAACCATGGAAACTACGCACCTCTCGTAGGCTAGTCGATTCGGGCTAGTCCTTAATGACCTGAACCTTTCCAGGATCAACTCGAATTCCCTCAGACCCGACTATATAACCTAGAAACTCTACCTCTAGAACATAGAATATGCACTTCTTAAGGTTAAGGAATAGGTTTTCTTCCTCAAGGTGGATAGAGTCACTCTCAGGTGGGAGATGTGCTCGGCAGTGGAGGTGCTATAGACTAAGATGTCATCGAAATAGACTACCACAAACTTTCCCAAGTACGGCCGAAAGATGTTTGTCATCATCCGGGAGAAGGTGTTGGTGTCACAACCCGCATTTTCTCAATTATAAAAATAAATCAGAGCACGAGATAACTACGAGCTGTGATGCCACGTCAAGCAGGGGATAACTGCTGACGCTCAGGCGACACCCTAACCTTCAAATCATAAGTTAAAATGAATAGAAAACTGATTTTTTTAAATTATTTGGCCGTATCCCTCGGCTCAGTGGATCAGATAGTCCACGGTTGGAAAACTATTTTTATACGTAGCGGAAAAATACTTCATTTATGCTTAACATCCTAAAAGAGCGCATAAGTGTCCTAAGAGGACAACTTACACTATGCAGGACCCTAGATTTCAATTTATAATATTTATAAAGAAAACAATCTTTTTACGCATTTGGAAAATAATGATTGAACTTTCATAAAAACATGCTGATCATGCAATACATATAGTAATTCTTCTATAGGTTTCAAGTTAACTAGCAACCTAGCATAAAACATTCCCAGAGAGCAAGTGAAACTACCACAAAACAGGTAAACTAGCAGCTAAGCAAAGTCTTAATTTCACAAAGGAAAATCACCAACGGGCGTGAACAACCTGACACGAACCCGCTGGCGAGCATGTATGTCTGTACTACTACAAGGCTAAAGAACTACCTCAACAAGTGAGGAAAACACTGCCACAACGCAGTCCACAGGGAAACTCCTGAAACTAGCCGCACAGCCGGCTACAGACCTGAACCTGAGGCATTCAAAAGAAGAACACCTCAGCAAGAAATAATAAAACAGGAGGCAAATAAACATCAGATAATAATCGAATGAAAAGAGCAGAAAGAAAAAGGGTTACCAACCCTGCAAGAGAAATGCTGAAAATCTCAGCTAAAAAATCCAAAAAGGGACAAAATGTAAGTAAAACAGTCAGTAAAGTGAGAGAAATGCAACAAGTACTAAAACATACCAAACTCCGCTCAAGCCTGCAGAGACAAAAAGGGAACCAATATGCATCAAAAGAACAGTATGAAAGGAACTAACAGTCCTAAACTTGTAAATCGTTAGCACTGGCACAAATCCCAAACCTGTGTCGGAGACTAAGAACAGTCACAACCGAACAACCAGGTACAGGTGTCTCAAGAGTACTAAAGGGGCCGCCACAGGGTCCACACACATAGAGTTCCAACCTCTTACAGGAACCCAAAATGTCCAAAGGAGGGAATGGTGGTGGCCACGGCTCGAACTCCCCTGGTACCATACTCCTTCAGAAACCCAGCTACCACATGCTAAGGATCCACGATTCGGCGCCAAAACTAGCCGACAACACCACTTAGAAACTACCAAGTTCTACAACCAAAACCCGTCGAATTATTTTCCCCTACCCGCCGAATTATTTCCCCCTACCCGCCGAATTATTTCCCCCTACCCGCCGAATTATTTCCCCCTACCCGCCGAATTATTTCCCCCTACCCGCCGAATTCAACTAAAATAAATACCGAAACTTCCTAGTTTAGGCCGACTACACGCCCTAACGTAGGAATATTTCTAGTCTCACCTATACTATTCCGGTATTCTACGACAAGGAGTAATAATAAAGCGAAATACAACCCATGGAGGCACGCAAGAGGGGAGAAATCCACTTGCCTCAAATCGATCTTGAAAACGTCCTACCAAAATACTCCAACACGTAGATCCGTCCAAAAGGGGCACGCGGAGACGAGATCTACGAAAAAAAACGGTCAACCGGGGTTAGGGCCGAAAAATCTAAGGCGAAACGGTCACCGAAACGGGAAAAACTTACCGCGATCTCGAAGCTCTCGCCGAGAGCTTTCCAACGCCGCGATCGGATCGAAATTCCGTCCACCGGATCGGCGGTGGCGGCCGCCGGAAGATTCGCGAACGGAAGGGTTCCGCACACGCCGAAAAATGTCGCACCGGGGGGGGGGGGGGGGCTGCTGTTCAGGGAAGAAGAAAGGAGTTCTCTTTTTTTATATAAACATACTTAATAATAATATTAATAATATTATTATATTTATTATTAAAATAACCAAAAAAAATTAAAAAAAGGGGGGCGGAGGGGCTGACTCACCGAACACATGATTCGGTGAGAATCATCTCACCGAATCATATGCATTCGGTGAGATGATTCTCACCGAATTCTTACTTCTTATTATTTTATTTTTTTATTTATTTACTTATGTATTTTATTTTATTAATTCTTATATATAAGTAATAATTATAATAATAAAATGATATAACCTTATATCGTTATGGAGGGCCAAACGCGCGCCGAATCGAACGAAATTCGCACCGTAGGCGAATGACGACGCTACGAATCCAACGGCGAAGTCGAAATCGAATTCCGACGCACCGTTTTCGAGATAATAATTTCTAAAGTTAACGACGTACGCGAAAACATACAAACTTCAATCGCGCGCCGAGGCTCCAAAAATGCTCGGAACGCGACGGAACTTGACGAGCAAGTCTAAAATTAGCCGATCTAATTTCCTAATATAAAATTTTCCACTCCCGACGCAAATCCCAAAATTTGGCGGGTCAAACCTAACGAATGCAAACGCACTATGACAAAGTCGGTAACAAAATCCGACGAACAAAACTCGGGCAAATTCTCCCGAAGCCAAAACCCAAGCATTCCCCAAGAGGCTCCACCGGGTCACCAAACAGACTCCGGCTCGCTAGGGAATCTTGCTACCAGGCATCACCAAGCCACGCAGGGAACCTAAAGAGCTAAAAGCACGCTCTAACAACGTCATATGACCAACACGCGCTAACATAACGCTCTGACGTCATAATACGTCAAATAAGAAATTGAATAAATCACTGGAAAATCGGGGGCGTTACAGTCACTCCCCCTAAAAGAAAGTTTCGTCCCGAAACTTTACGCATAAAACACTTCTACCATAGAAGGAAAAGAAAATAACCAAGGGTTATCGAATGCTTACCGAGCACAGCTAGAAGAACAAATGAGGATGCGCCTCCCTCATAGCTGACTCCAACTCCCAAGTCGCGCTCTCCACGTCTTGGTTTCTCCACAGAATCTTTACCATCGGTATTGTCTTTCTCCGCAACACTCGATCTTGCACATCCAAAACACGAATAGGAACTTCCACGTAGGAAAGGTTAGGCTCCAACTAGGGCACTGCATCCAGAACTTGTCTGTCACTTAGCACGCACCTCCGCAGTTGGCTCACGTGAAAAACATTGTGCACGCCAGGAAAATTTGCGGGCAATTTCAACTTGTAGGCTGACACACCAATCCGCTACACAATTTCAAATGGTCCCACATACCTTGGGTCCAACTTATGGTTCTTACCGAACCTCTTCACTCCAACCATCGGGGAAACCTTAAGGAATACCATGTCCCCCACAGAAAATTCCAAAACGGACCAACGCCGATTGGCGTTCTTCTCGTATCGCTCTTGAGCTATCCGAAGCTTCTCTCGAATAAGCTTTACAGAGACTTCCATTTCTTCTAAGGCATCTGGACCTAACATCGGCCTCTCACCAACCTCAGCCCAAAATAGAGGAGTTCTACATCGTCTTCCATATAGCGCTTCGAAAGGAGCCATTTGCAGACTCTCTTGATAACTGTTATTGTATGCCAACTCCATCAATCTCAAGCGTTCATCCCACGCTCCTCCGTGGTCTAATATATAACAACGGATCATATCTTCGACAATCTGATTAACACGCTCTGTTTGACCATTGGTCTGTGGATGATATGCGGTAGAATATCTCAAGTCAGTTCCCAATCCTTCTTGAAGGCTCTTCCAGAAACGAGACGTAAACCTGGAGTCTCGATCAGATACTATACTTACGGGTACTCCATGTAACCTGATAACTTCATTCAAATATAGCTCCGCTATCTTTTTCATCGAGTAACCAATCTGAAAGGGTACGAAGTGCGCACACTTTGTTAATCTATCAACAATCACCCAAACAGAGTCATGCCCTCGGGGAGATCTCGGCAAACTAGTAATGAAATCCATTGAGATACTCTCCCACTTCCAAGTTGGAATCTCTAAAGGCGCTAACTTTCCACCAGGCCTTCCATGATCAGCCTTAACTCTTTTGCACGTAAAACATTCTGACACAAATCTTGCAATGTCACCCTTCATCCCAATCCACCAGGCAATCTGTTTCAAGTCCTTATACATTTTTGTAGACCATGGATGGTAGGCCACACTTGAACCGTGTGCCTCACTGCACAACTTAACTCGAATATCTCGAAAATTGGGGACGCAAAATCTACTGCGGTACTTTAGAGTACCCGCGTCATCGATCGAAAAGTCAGGTAGCTCCCCCTTCTCAGTTCTATTATGAAGGTGCAGTAGATCAGGATCGTCCTTTTGATGAAGCCTCGTAAGCGAAATCCATGAAGGCTCAGACACATCCAAACTGCTTGGCGAGTCACATCTACCAACTGAAATATCCATTAAAAGGAACTCTTCTACTAACAACTCAGTGGAGAGATTGAAAATTTTGCCTGTCTTCCTGCTTAAGGCGTCGGCTACCACGTTAGCCTTACCCGGATGGTATAGGATCTCCACTTCATAATCAGCCACATACTCTAACCATCTGCGCTGGCGCAAGTTCAACTCTTTTTGAGTGAAGACGTACTTCAAACTCTTATGATCTGTATAAATCTTGCACTGCGCGCCATACAATAAGTGTCTCCATAATTTCAATGCATAAATAACTACTGCGAATTCCAAGTCATGCGTAGGGTAGTTCCTTTCATGAATCTTAAGCTGTCTTGACCCATACGCGATCACTTTTCCTTCTTGCATCAGCACACAACCAAGACCCACGTGGGATGCGTCCACGTAAACGGCATAGTCTAATCCTTCTGTAGGCAATGTCAATATCGGAGCAGTGCACAGTCTATTCTTTAGCTCTTGGAACGCTTCTTCGCACTTATCGCTCCACACAAATGCTGCATTCTTCTGCGTCAATTTGGTCAATGGCGCAGATAACGCAGAGAAACCCTCTACAAATCTTCTATAGTAGCCAGCCAACCCTAGGAAGCTTCTTATTTCGTTGGGTGTGGCAGGCCTCGTCCATTCCATAACTGCGGCTATCTTTTTTGGGTCGACAGAGATTCCGTCCTTGTTAACCACATGACCCAGGAAAGAAACCTGAGGCAACCAGAACTCGCATTTACTTAGCTTGGCGAACAACCTATGGTCCCTCAAGGCAGATAAAACTAGACGCAAATGTTGGTCATGCTCCTCAACATTGCGTGAATACACCAACACATCGTCTATAAACACGACTACAAACTTGTCCAGAAAGTCCTTGAAAACCCTGTTCATCATGTCCATGAAAGCAGAAGGTGCGTTGGTCAAACCAAACGACATCACCAAAAATTCAAAATGTCCATGTCTGGAACGGAAGGCAGTCCGCGAGATATCTGATTCACGGATCCTTAACTGGTGGTAGCCCGAACGAAGGTCAATCTTAGAGAACAAGGCACTGCCTCGCAGTTGATCAAACAAATCGTCTATCCTCGGCAACGGATACCTATTCTTGATCGTTACCTTATTTAGCTCTATATAATCGATGCACAACCTCATCGATCCATCCTTTTTCTTGACGAACAAAACGGGAGCACCCCAAGGCGAAGAACTCGGCCTTATAAATCTGTTCTCAAGCAACTCGTCTAACTGGATACGCAACTCCTCCAGTTCGCGTGGGGCCATCCGGTAAGGCGCCTTGGCAATAGGACGCGTACCCGGCTCCAAATCTATAACAAACTCCACGTCTCGATCAGGCGGGAGACCAGGAAGGTTAGCTGGAAAGACATCAGAAAAATCCCGAACCACCGGGATCTCCTCCAAACACGGCAAACTAACCTTGGTTTCTAAAACCGAAACCAAACAAGCAAAACATCCGGAATCTACAAGCTTCCGAGCACATACCGCCGATATAGTCGGAGAATCCTGGCGCGGATAACCGTAAACACTCACGGGCTGACCGTTGTCCATCCTGAAGTCCAAGCGTTTACCCTTGCATTGGATCACAGCATCATATCTGGACAACCAGTCCATGCCTAGGATCACATCAAAGTCTTCCAGATCCAACAGCTTCAAATCAGCAATCGCGAGAAAATCGGCTAGTAAAATCGGACAACTCTGAATACCCTGATCCGAAACTACAGATTCGCCTGAAGGAAACTTGACACAGAACGCATCACCAACACGATCGAGATCCAAACGGTAACGCTCTACGAAGGCCCTAGCCACAAATGAGTGGGTAGCGCCGGAATCGAACAGAACACGCGCCCAGCGGTTCTTTACCTTAAATCGTCCTATAAAATTGCACACGCGACTAAGGAAGCGAACGCTCAAAACTATAACTATGAGTTAAACATTAAAACTAGGGGGAATCTAACCTGATATCACTTGCGTGGACGTCTGAGCTTACTCCATTGAGACCACGTTCAACTTTCCTTTTACCTTGTCCATTCGCTGCGGCGGCGGCAAAGCCTGAAGAGGAACTGGCTGCAGAGTAAGTTGAGCTTGCGGGCACTGATACTTGAGATGACCCTCTTCACCGCACAAGAAACAACTTCTCGTCTTCTTCCAACAATGGGCAGCATCGTGCCCCGGCTTCTTGCATACAGAAGAAAGCAAGTCTTTCTTTGGATACCTTGGATCGCATGAATCTGCTCTTTCTTCTGAGCTCCTAATCTTTGATAGCACCTTTCAAATGGATGGCTCGGTCGGCCACAGAAACTGCATACCTCTTTGTTTCTCTTCCTCGGAGCAACGTCAGTGACCTGAGTACTCTTACCCTCATCAGACTTTCTTTTATCTTTTCTCAGTTGTTGACCTCGATTCTTGGCGTTATCAATTGCCTCTACCTTTAAGGCAGCTTCCACCATACCAGCATAACTTGAGGTCGCATAGGCACTTGCTAATTGCTGGACGTCACTCCTTAGCCCAGCCAGAAATCGATTGCTTCTATTTTCATCAGAACTCACCAAGTCTGGGGCAAATCAGCTTAGCTTACTAAACTCCATTTCGTAATCACTAACCGTGAGCTGCCTCTGCTTTAAGTGCAGGAAATCATTCATCAGACGGTCTCTCTCGACCGATGGCAGAAACTTGCTCAGAAGTAGCTCCTTAAAGAACTCCCAGGAACACCCGTCCTTCAGACCTTCTTTCTCCCTCAGCCACCAGCCCTTTGCCAACCCTTTGAGCTGATATGCGGCTAACATCACTTTCTGATCATCAGTGATCCCGGAGTATGAGAACATCTCCTCGATTGATATCATCCAATCGTCTAAGACCATGTAATCTACCTTGCCATCATACGTCGGAGGCCTAAGTCGCTGAAATTGAGAAATAAAGGTCATCTCTGGTGGCACCACGACCGGAGGCACCAGAGGAGCGGGGGGAACAGGAACAGCTTTACCCATAACAGGGTCCTGAACTCTCGGAACTTGCCCTGCTACAACTGCTAACAAGGACTGGACCTAAGACTGCAAATACACTACTTGCTTAGACAAGGCTTCATTGCTTTGTCGCAGACCTTCTATCACTGCGCTGCTCTGCGCACCAGAAGATTCTCCCTCCGATTGGGGAGTCAACCTTGTCGAAGGATGCCTTGACATTCTAATGGAACAACAAAATACTAATTAGACACCTAGCCCACCCACTAGAACCAAACAACATAGTACAAACAATACATACTTAAGTACTTGCTCATGCTGCTAACTTGCTCTGTGATTTTCAATAATGATGTTATGCTTAACCTACGATGATTCACTATCATCACACTAACTCTTGTGCCTAGATCGGGAATGCATGAATTTATATTCTTTTTGACTCAAAAATTATGTGTGTATACATGTCATCCTGCAAATCTTTAGCTTGGCACGTTGTGCTTATGCAATGTTATGCTATGCATGATTGTGCTATGCATTCTAAAAAGGCCCTAATGCATGTTATGAGCGGCGTACACATGAAAATGTTATGCATCCCATACTACATAACATTTCCATGCAACGAAAAAGAAAACGTGCTAGCCGCATTCATGTGGTGAGGTTATGCATCCCATACTACATAACCCTCACATGTTGCCTCCTATGGTGGATCCATATACAAACACATAGTATGCATCCCATACTACATAATATGCCACGTATACTTCATGTCATGCTATGAGTGTAGTGTTCGTGCTTCAGCCAAGACGTGCTGATGACATATCAGTGTGTGTATGGCATGACTCTAAACACCTAATACTTACAGGGACAGGTTGCCCGACAATTTGTCAAGCAACCTCCCTCTGATACCAACTGTCACAACCCGCATTTTCTCAATTATAAAAATAAATCAGAGCACGAGATAACTACGAGCTATGATGCCACGTCAAGCAGGGGATAACTGCTGACGCTCAGGTGACACCCTAACCTTCAAATCATAAGTTAAAATGAATAGAAAACTGATTTTTTTAAATTATTTGGCCGTATCCCTCGGCTCAGTGGATCAGATAGTCCACGGTTGGAAAACTATTTTTATACGTAGCGGAAAAATACTTCATTTATGCTTAACATCCTAAAAGAGCGCATAAGTGTCCTAAGAGGACAACTTACACTATGCAGGACCCTAGATTTCAATTTATAATATTTATAAAGAAAACAATCTTTTTACGTATTTGGAAAATAATGATTGAACTTTCATAAAAACATGCTGATCATGCGATACATATAGTAATTCTTCTATAGGTTTCAAGTTAACTAGCAACCTAGCATAAAACATTCCCAGAGAGCAAGTGAAACTACCACAAAACAGATAAAATAACAGCTAAGCAAAGTCTTAATTTCACAAAGGAAAATCACCAACGGGCGTCAACAACCTGACACGAACCCGCTGGCGAGCATGTATGTCTGTACTACTACAAGGCTAAAGAACTGCCTCAACAAGTGAGGAAAACACTGCCACAACGCAGTCCACAGGGAAACTCCTGAAACTAGCCGCACAGCCGGCTACAGACATGAACCTGAGGCATTCAAAAGAAGAACACCTCAGCAAGAAATAATAAAACAGGAGGCAAAGAAACATCAGATAATAATCGAATGAAAAGATCAGAAAGAAAAAGGGTTACCAACCCTACAAGAGAAATGCTGAAAATCTCAGCTAAAGAATCCAAAAGGGACAAAATGTAAGTAAAACAGTCAGTAAAGTGAGAGAAATGCAACAAGTACTAAAACGTACCAAACTCCGCTCAAGCCTGCAGAGACTAAAAGGGAACCAATATGCTTCAAAAGAACAGTATGAAAGGAAGTAACAGTCCTAAACTTGTAAATCGTTAGCACTGGCACAAATCACAAACCTGTGTCAGAGACTAAGAACAGTCACAACCGAACAACCAGGTCCAGGTGTCTCAAGAGTACTAAAGGGGCCGCCACAGGGTCCACACACATAGAGTTCCAACCTCTTACAGGAACCCAAAATGTCCAAAGGAGGGAATGGTGGTGGCCACGACTCGAACTCCCCTGGTACCATACTCCTTCAGAAACCCAGCTACCACATGCTAAGGATCCACGATTCGGCGCCAAAACTAGCCGACAACACCACTTAGAAACTACCAAGTTCTACAACCAAAACCCGTCGAATTATTTCGCCCTACCCGCCGAATTATTTCCCCCTACCCGCCGAATTATTTCCCCCTACCCGCCGAATTATTTCCCCCTACCCGCCGAATTCAACTAAAATAAATACCGAAACTTCCTAGTTTAGGCCGACTACACGGCCTAACCTAGGAATATTTCTAGTCTCACCTATACTATTCCGGTATTCTACGACAAGGAGTAATAATAAAGCGAAATACAACTCATGGAGGCACGCAAGAGGGGAGAAATACACTTGCCTCAAATCGATCTTGAAAACGTCCTACCAAAATACTCCAACACGTAGATCCGTCCAAAAGGGGCACGCGTAGACGAGGTCTACGAAAAAAAACGGTCAACCGGGGTTAGGGCCGAAAAATCTAAGGCGAAACGGTCACTGAAACGGGAAAAACTTACCGCGATCTCGAAGCTCTCGCCGAGAGCTTTCCAACGCCGCGATCGGATCGAAATTCCGTCCACCGGATCGACGGTGGCGGCCGCCGGAAGATTCGCGAACGGAAGGGTTCCGCACACGCCGAAAAATGTCGCACAGGGGGGGGGGCTGCTGTTCGGGGAAGAAGAAAGGAGTTCTCTTTTTTTTAATAATAATATTAATAATATTATTATATTTATTATTAAAATAACCAAAAAAAATTAAAAAAGGGGGGGGGGGCTGACTCACCGAACACATGATTCGGTGAGAATCATCTCACCGAATCATATGCATTCGGTGAGATGATTCTCACCGAATTCTTACTTCTTATTATTTTATTTTTTTATTTATTTATTTATTTATTTTATTTCATTAATTCTTATATATATATATATATATATAAGTAATAATTATAATAATAAAATGATATAACCTTATATCGTTACGGAGGGCCAAACGCGCGCCGAATCGAACGAAATTCGCACCGTAAGCGAATGACGACGCTACGAATCCAACGGCGAAGTCGAAATCGAATTCCGACGCACCGTTTTCGAGATAATAATTTCTAAAGTTAACGGCGTACGCGAAAACATACAAACTTCAATCGCGCGCCGAGGCTCCAAAAATGCTCGGAACGCGACGGAACTTGACGAGCAAGTCTAAAATTAGCCGATCTAATTTCCTAATATAAAACTTTCCACTCCCGACGCAAATCCCAAAATTTGGCCTGTCAAACCTAACGAACGCAAACGCGCTACGACAAAGTCGGTAACAAAATCCGACGAACAAAACTCGGGCAAATTCTCCCGAAGCCAAAACCCAAGCATTCCCCAAGAGGCTCCACCGGGTCACCAAACAGACTCCGGCTCGCTAGGGAATCTTGCTACCAGTCATCACCAAGCCACGCAGGGAACCTAAAGAGCTAAAAGCACGCTCTAACAACGTCACATGACCAACACGCGCTAACATAACGCTCTGACGTCATAATACGTCAAATAAGAAATTGAATAAATCACTGGAAAATCGGGGGCGTTACAGTTGGGGTCATTGGATTACCCAGAGGGCATCACAAGCGACTCATATAACCCATCTGTTGGAACACCCTATTACTGATTTGGGTCAGGATCACTATGTCTCTAGGAACCTTTGCTTGACCTCCTGTATAGCTTAAAAGGTCAACTAGAATTGAGTGTAAGGGTTAGAAGTCTAGGTTTGGAAGCTGCCCTGAAGACCAAGTTTTTCTGTCTGGAGACTAAGTCTGATCGTCGAGCTCAGCACGATGATTCGTCGAACTCCGATCGACGATCGTCTAACTCAACTTCGACAGATCGTCGAACTCCATTCGACGATCGCTGAGCTCAACTTCATAATATCGTCGAACTCCATTCGACGATCGGTGAGCTCAGTTTGACGATTTTGACTCTGCTTTGGATCTTTATCTCTGAGCTCAGTTCGACGATCTTTGAGCTCAGATCGACGATTATTTTGCTGCTTAAGTTTTCCAGATCGCTGAGCTCAGCTCGACGATAGCAGAGCTCAGTTCGACGATTTCAGATAACTTCCAGAATTCAAATTCAAATCAGTTAGGAGTTATTCTGCAATTAATTCAGAGATTTGCTAGCCGTTTTCATTTATTTCTGGACCAAGTTTCAAGAGATTTTTCAAGGAATAATTCTGTGGACTTTCCTCCAGAAGAGATTATGCAATTAAGGCTACAATCAATGCAGGCTAACGGCTATCCTTGACAGAGAATGATATTCTATTCAGGAACAGAGAATAAAAGACAGGATGTTTTTTGAATCAACAGAGATTAACAAGAAGAACAAGACAGAGCACACACAATACAGATTACAGAGACTCATTCAAAATCTTCTGTCAAAAAGAATTCTGAAGAACACTCATCAAAAGGAGATCAAGCTTTCTCAAATCTTCAGATCTCTTCAGCTCTCAAAGTGTTCAAGGCCAACATCATTTCAAGACTCCAGACAATCAACATTCCAGCCATTGCTGAAACCATCTATTGCTGGAGTTCTACCTTTGAAGGCCTATCACCCTCAGCAAAGCTTTTCTTTCTGAAGATTTCAAGGATTCAGGGGGAGATTTGACATCAATCCACATAGTCTTCTCAGTTGTTTGAGAAAGAGAAGACTTCCATCACTCTCTCACCCCCATTCTGTAAAGGGTTTTTCAAACTCCCTTCAAAAGTTTGAACCTGGTTTTTGAGGACCTTGTCAAAAGCTCATTGGTGGCAAGACACCTGATCAAAAAATCTGCTTTGGTTTTTGAGCACCTTATCAAAAGCTCATTGGTGCCCAGGACACCTGATCAACTCATCCTGCAGTGGATTCCTACCTAGGGTGGTAGAAGAGTGGATGTACCCAAGTTTGGGGAACCACTATATTTCCTTGTGTCCTCTAGTTCTGCTTGTTTACTTTTTGTTTCTGGCCTTGATTTGTTTGTGCTTAGTTTTTGGTTAGCTTAGTATTGTGATTAGATTTATTTTTGCTTCCCTGCTGACACAGATTACAACAATTGAAGTTTATTATTACAACAATTGAACCCCAAGATCCTAAACTAGATCTGTTTTCTTTTGAAGTTTATTATTAGATTTTGTTTGCACAAATGATGGCCCAAAACAAAGCTTATGCTAGCACCAGACCTCCAGTGTGCAATCTTTCCAAGTTTGCACTTTGGAAGGCAAGGATTAGACTTTACATGAATTCCATTGACGAAGATATATTTAATTCTGTTTTGACAGTGTGTCCAAGACCCCCAGAGAGCACAAGTACAAATGATGTTCCACCTCCATCAGGAACAGATGCTGACATCAAAAAATTTAAAGTAGCTGATGCCAAGGCTATGAACATCCTAGCCCAGACAATGTCAGATGACATATTCCAAAAGGTAGCTGAATGTAATTCAGCCAAAGAGATTTGGGACAAGCTCTCAGAAATAGTCTCAGGCTCAGCTGATGAGAGAAAGGACAGAAGATCCCATCTCATCTCCCAATATGAGAACTTCAAGAAGGGAGAGACTGAGTTAGTGGGAGACATGTACAACAGACTGAGTCTAATTGTCGGTGAACTAAGGACATTGGACAAAGAGATTTCTCTGACAGAACTCAATGACAAGATCCTAATATGCTTCCCCAGCACTTGGGATTCAAGAATCTGGCCAATTAAGGATGCCAGAAGTCTGAATGAAATCACCATTGAAGCCTTGTTGGGTAAGCTCAAATCTTATGAGCTACTTATCAAGAATAGAGAGGAAGAACAGAAGGCTGCTTCATCAGCCACAAGGAAAGAGAAGACCATAGCCTTTAAGGCAACTGAGGATCTGCCTGAAGATAAGAGCACATGCAATGATGAACTACTCAGCTTGTTGGCCAAAAGATTCTACAAGATGGCCAGAAAGGACTTCAGAAGAAGATCATACAAGGAGCAGGATAAACCAAGGTATGACAAGTCCATTGGTAATAATAAAGACATTATTTGCTTTGGTTGCAGGAAACCAGGGCACATAGTTCCTGACTGTCCAGAGAATAAGACCAAGGACAGAAGGGACAGAAAAGAAAGAAGAAAGGAGAAAGACCCCAAAAGGAATGGAAGTGGCAAACCTTCTTCAAGCAAAAATAAGCATACAAGAAAAGGGTTTGTTGCTGAATCCTGGAGTGAGACAGAAGAGGAGTCAGAAGCCCCTTCTAGCTCAAGTGATGATGAGGATGATGCAGAAGAAAAGGAGTTCTGCATGATGGCAATCAATGCCTCACAGCACAATTCAGAGGAAGAAGAGTCAGAGTCAGACTCAGAGACTCAACCTGAAGAAGATCAGGTAATTAGCTCTTTTGATTTTAGTTCAGAAGATTTTAAATCTGAATTTAAAGCACTGTGTTTAGACCTGCTAAAGTTTGAGAAAGAGATTATCTCTCTCAGAAATCAATTATCTGAACATAATGTTTTAAAGTCAGAAAACCTCAAACTCTCTCAGGAGTTGGAGAACTGTAGGGAACAGATAGCTACACTGAAAAGTGAGCCCTTTGAGGCCAAGAAGCTTGAAGAATCCCTTAATGGGAGAAGCATCAAGCTGATGGACATCATAAGCACATTGAACTCTAGATTTAACAGTACACTGGGCTTGGGTGCCTCATCCAGCCAACCTATTGTTCTAACAACTCCCATCAAGTTTATTTCTGACAAGGGAAAGGGAGTTGTAGAGGTTGCTAGGAAAAATTCTGATTTGCCTCAGAAAACCAAGTCCAAGCAGAAATCGTCGAACGAAGATCGACGATCGCCGAATGAAGATCGACGATCGCCGAACGCAGCTCGACGATCTCAGGAAAAATCGTCGAACGCAGATCGACGATCTCAGCAAAAGTCGTCGAACGCAGGTCGACGATCTCATATACCTGACCTCAGCCATAGTCGACCGTCGAACGGAGCTCGACGATCTGACCCAAGATCGTCGAACGCAGCTCCAAGATCATCGGACAGAGGTCAGAGCTCTGGAAACATTTTCAAAGGCAAATCAAAATTGAATCCTAAGGGTTCTTCATCCCAAACCTTTAACCCTTATACTGAATGGATTTTACCTCCAAGGAGATATCATCCTGAAGGATATAAGAGTCAGCCAGGGATGTCCTTCATTTCTGAATTTAGAGGTTATCAACCTAGGCCCAAGGTAAACTGGGTCAAAAACAAATGAATTGTTTTATGTGCAGGTGAAGACCTATCCAACATCTAACCAACAATGGTATTTGGATAGTGGGTGCTCTAAGCACATGACAGGGAACAAGGACAACCTCACTTCCTTTAGAGCCAAGCTTGGACCCAAAGTTATCTTTGGTGATTCCAACTTTGGACAAACTAAAGGATATGGTGCAGTCCAGATTGGTTCAGTAACCTTCAAGAAGGTAGCATATGTGGAAGGACTGAAGCACAACCTGATCAGCATCAGTCAGCTGTGTGATGAAGGCTACCAGGTGACCTTCAACAAAACATTATGCAAAATCAAGTCAGAGGACAACACAACTGTGTTGACAGGTAAAAGGAAAGGTAACATCTACCTAGTAGATTTTCTTTCAACCAATGTAGATATCTGCTTGTTTAATTCAGTCTGTAGACCAAATGTTTTATGGCATAAGAGACTAGGACACCTAAACCTTAGAACTATTGATAGGCTATCCAAGGACAACCTTGTTAGAGGACTACCTTCTGGCCCCTACAAGAAGGAAGGACTCTGCAAGGCCTGTCAATTAGGCAAGCAAACTAAAAACAGTTTTAAGTCACTTAATAAGAGTGATTCACCTAGGATATTGTATCTGTTACACATGGATCTATTTGGACCCATCACAGTACAAAGCCTAGGAGGGAAATCCTACACTTTAGTAATTGTAGATGACTTCTCTAGATTCTCTTGGGTGTTCTTTCTAAGGAAGAAGTCTGATAACTTTAAGTGTCTGACAGAGTTTCTCAAATGTATACAGATTGAGTTCAATACTCACATTGCCCTGATCAGAAGTGATCATGGGACAGATTTTGATTCTCTTCTTATGCAAGAGTTCTGTCAGAGTGAAGGGATCAGGCATACTTTCTCAGCTCCTAGAACTCCTCAACAAAATGGGGTAGCTGAAAGGAAAAATAGAACCCTTATTGAATCTGCCACCACATTGTTGTCAGATGCTCATCTACCTCTATCCTTTTGGGCAGAGGCAGTGAACACCTCCAACTATGTGCTGAACAGAAGTCTGATACATAAACTAAAGGGAAAGACTCCCTATGAATTACTCAAAGGGAAGAAACCTAAAGTTGACTATTTTAGAATTTTTGGTTGTATTTGCTATATTCACAATAATGACAAGAGATATTTAGCAAAATTTCAAGCCAAAGCTGATGAAGGAGTGTTTCTGGGATACTCCATGATCAGCAAGGCCTATAGGGTTTATAACAAATCATCTTTGAAAGTTGAGGAATCTGTTCATGTTTCTTTTGATGAATCTAACATGTCTTTCAAGGAGAAGATTTCTTCTACCATAGAACCTTTGCAAGAACATTCTCTAGTTGAAGATATGAACAAGTTACAGGTTGTTCAAGAGGATGAAAGCAGTGAAGATGAAGGGAATGCTCAACACATTGAAGCATAACCTGAAGAGCCAGTTGTTGTACCACAAGAGGAAACAACAACACAGGTTGGTGAACAATCAACACCCCCTGTTGATTTAGTAACATCAAGAGATCATCCAATTTCCCAAATAATTGGAGAAATCTCAGCTGGTGTGCAAACCAGAAATCAGGTCAACCAAAACCTGTTGCACACCTGCTTCCTATCTCAAATTGAACCTCAGTCCATTCAAGATGCAGAGCAAGATCCACACTGGATCATTGTAATGCAAGAGGAGTTGCATCAATTTGAGAGGAACAAAGTATGGGAACTAGTGCCAAAGCCTAAGGATCATTCCATTGTTGGAACAAAATGGGTATTCAGAAACAAACTGGATGATCAAGGAGTAATTATAAGGAACAAGGCAAGACTAGTTGCTCAGGGATACTCTCAAGAAGAAGGAATTGACTACGACCAGACCTTTGCACCAGTTGCAAGATTGGAAGCCATCAGAATATTTCTAGCTTATGCAGCTCACAAAGGCTTCAAAGTATATCAGATGGATGTCAAGAGTGCTTTCTTAAATGGAGATATCAAAGAGAAAGTTTATGTCAGACAACCTCCAGGTTTTATCTCTCCAACTTTTCCTGATTATGTTTTTAGATTAAATAAAGCATTATATGGTCTCAAGCAAGCTCCTAGAGCATGGTATGAGACCCTAGCATGCTTTCTCTTGGAAAATGGTTTTATAAGGGGTAGAGTAGACCAAACTCTTTTTATTAGAACCCATAAGTCCCATACCCTACTAGTACAAATTTATGTAGACGATATCATTTTTGGTTCTACTGACTCAAAATTGTGCAGAAGGTTTTCTGACCTAATGCATTCTAAATTTGAGATGAGTAGCATGAGTGAGCTATCCTTCTTCCTAGGATTGCAAGTCAAGCAACATGCTGAAGGCATCTTCATTTCTCAAACCAAATATGCAAATGAGTTGGTTAAGAAATTTGGTATGTCTGAGGCATCTTGTATGAAAACACCCATGCCTACCAATGCTGTATTAGATGCTGATGAACATGGAAAACCTGTTGATCAGACCATATATAGAGCAATGATTGGCTCTTTACTGTATCTTACAGCTAGTAGACCAGATATAATGTTTGCTACATGTATATGTGCTAGGTTCCAAGTTAGCCCTAGAGAGTCACACCTCACTTTAGTAAAGAGGATTCTCAAGTATGTTAAAAGTTGTCCAAATCTAGGTCTCTGGTATCCAAAAGATTCAGCATTTGATTTAACTGGATTCTCAGATGCTGATTATGCTGGATGCAGAATTGACAGGAAAAGCACCAGTGGAACTTGTCAGTTCCTTGGTGACAGACTTGTCTCTTGGTTTTGTAAGAAACAAACATCTGTGTCAACTTCAACTGCTGAAGCTGAATATATGGCTGCAGGCAGTTGTTGTTCACAAATACTGTGGATTCAAAACCAACTCCTAGACTATGGTTACAACTTAGAGAAGTCTAAAATCTTTTGTGACAATACAAGTGCTATCTCCATATCTCAAAATCCAGTCCTCCATAGTAGGACAAAACACATAGAGATTAGGCATCACTTCTTAAGGGATAATGTTGAAAAGAATAAAATTGAATTACAATATATCCCAACTGATTTACAAAGGGGAGATATTTTCACCAAGCTTTTGGATGAAAAGAAACACACCTTCTTCCTAAATCAGTTAGGAATGTTAGATGGAGGAAGCCTTAAATAATATCCAAGATTTTGAAAGCTAAAAATGTACCAAGACTAGGCAAAAATTCTGATTTTTCTTAGTTTTCTGATCTCTGAACTGCGCTTGACGATTTCCCCAAAGATCGTCGAACGGAGTTCGACGATTTCCAGAATCGTCGAACTAAGTTCAGCGCCTCTCAGATAGTATGAACTATCTCTTCCGGTCAACGATCGTCGAACGGCGCTCGATGATTTTGTTCACTGAACGATCGTCGAACGGAGCTCGACGCTTTCCAAGATCGTCGAACGGAGATCGACGATGTTGGAGTCTCTTCAGATTCCTTTAGAAGCCTCGATCGTCGAACTGAGTTCAACGATTTTTCCAATTCTGCGTCGAACCCTAATATAAAACTCATTTTTCGCCGTCGTCCTCTCTTGCGCTTTCAATTTCTCTGCAAGAATTTTCTTCCCTCCAAACAGTTCTACTCTTGGTCGTTTTGTTTGTTAAGTTTTGCAGGTACAATGACTGTGTCAGTTGCAGTTCTTGCCGTAATGAAGTTCGATGCTGGATTCGACATTGATATGGAATCATTCAGCACTACTGACCAAGTTTTCCAAAACATACTGGGTTTATTCAAGGATCAGAATCTGTCTGCCCTCATGACCACCAGGATAAAGCTGGCCTCAGATGAAATCAAGGAATGGGTTTACACTGCTCATAATCTAGACAACAACACTATAGTTGGGTCTATTGCTGGAAACCAGGTACCCTTGACCCCCACAGTTTTAACAGAGGTTTTTGGACTGGGAAATGAAGAAGATATTGCTGAGTTATCTGGAGAGGAGTTTTCTGACCTGCTTGCCAGGATGGGTCATCCAGCGGGAAACCCTAGCAAGCTATTCAAGAGGAATCTGTCTGTTGAATACAGGTTCCTGGCAGATGTGGTAGGGAAAGTGCTGCTGGCAAAGCACTCTGCACATGATACAATATCCAGATACCAGCTCTGCCTCATGGGAGCTCTGGTGGATAAGAAAAGTTTGAACTGGGGAGAGGTCTTCTTTGACCTAATCACGAAGAAAATCAACAAAAGCTTTGTTAACTTTGGCAGGATTCTTGGAGTTTTTCTGCAGACAAAGTGCCCTGCCTTGCTGGTCTCCTCTGGAGTTCACATTAATGCCTCCAAGAGACTTACCTGTGCCCTCTTTGGCAAGTGGGACAGGCAAATAAGCAAGCCTGGCAGGCCCTCCTCAGGTGCTCCTTCAGGCACAAGGACTCCAAGAGTCACTCTCCCACAGGTCTCTGCTCCTGCAGAAGACCTGGCTGCTGCTGTTGCTGCCTCTCCTCCTCCTACAAGTCCAACCCTACCTCTACCATCCACCATTTCAGCTCCATCCACCATTACCATCTCTAGCCCATCTCCAACATCTACTACATCTCCAGAACCCATTTCATCACCTCCAGCAGACCATTTCCACCCACTGTTCTCCTACCCTCCACCAGCTATTACATCATCACCATCCATACCATCCTTCACCCTTCTGGATGACTCCTACATGGATGATTCCCCCTCATCTCCTCCTGAGTTACCCTCCTCCTCCACATCATTCCAAGATCTCCTACACCACATCATTGACCAACCAACATTCACTCCATCCATCTCCATCCCCTTGTCCTCCATATCCACCATCCCAACACCTCAGCCATCCATACCATCACTCTCCAGCCCCCCACTTCCAGCATCTTTAGCTACACCTTCTCCATCTACCTCTGCTCCAGCAGTTGAGCAAGTAGACCTCTCAGCCCTAGCTGACAAGTTGTATGAGCTAATTGCCCCCAGGCTCTCTCTACTCTTGGAGACCTCATTGGCTCCTCTACACTTGTCAGTGGCAGCCCTCTCTGCCAGGCTTTCCTCCCTCCTTCATCAGGCAGCACCTCCAGCAGTGTGCCTTGATACAGATGTATCTGCATCTAGGCAGGGGGAGATGCCCTATGAAGCAAGCCTTCATGCTGTTGCTGCTGCTGTTTCTGCTCCTACTGCTGATGATACTGCTGCTGCTGATGATGTTTCTGTTTCTGTTGCTCCTTCTGCTCCTGTTGTTGTGCCTCAAGAATGTCAGACTCCTACTGCAGTTCTAGCAATTGACCTAAGGTCTTTGCTATCTGCTTTTGATACTGCCTTTTCAGCTGTTTGCCAGAGAGTAATGCTGTCCAGCCCATAGAAGACTTATCCAAGGCATTGGTGCCTTTTTCTTGCTGTGACCCCAGCATTATCTCCTCTTTTGTACATTTAGTGAGTGCTGCTACTGAAGATATTGCTGCTGCTACTGTTAAAGAAAAGACTGACTCTGCTTCTGAAATTGTTGATACTGCTGAGATTGATCACACTACTGCTGAAATCCCAATTGCTTCTAATGAGCCAATTTCCAAGGATCTTCTGATGTCAGAGGCCACTGTTTTTGAGCCTGCTGCAGTTTTTGATGTTGTTTCTGCTGTTAGTGTAATTTCTGCTGATGATAGTGAGACAGTTGCTACTGTTGTCACCAGTCCAGTATCTGCTGCTGCTGCTGTAATTGCTTCTGTTGCACCCTCTCCATCTACTGCTCCATCTACTGTTGTCACCTCTACTGCTGCTGTTGTTGTTCCTGCTTCACCTCCTGTATCTGCTGCTGTTCAGCTGAAGAAAGAATTGATGAAGAAAATAGATGCTATATATGATGACCAGAGTTCTGAATCTGATGAATTCAAAACAGACTCTGATGATTCAGCTGCTACCATTGCCAGGAAAAGGAAGGCAAGGAGCAAGGCAATGAAAAGGGTTCCTCCTGCAAAAGTCAAGGATAATAATGATATTCCTTATTATATTCTGCATAACTGCCAAATTACTGAACATTGGATGCAGTATTCCAAAAACCAGCTGAAAGCCATGAAGAAGAAGAGAAAGTATGAGAAGGGCTCCTCCCAGTTCCAGCACCCTCATCCTCCTCCACCACCTCCTCCTGATGCAGGTGCAGGTGGAAGCTCTGCAAGTCAAGCCCCAGCTAGAAGCCAGGCTCCCTATCAACCCCATGCCAGATCCTACCAAAGGGAAAGCCAATCTAGGGGTTCTTATTCTAGGAGAGGAGGATACAGGGGTACTCAAAGAGATATTCAAGTTTATTCTAAAGGGTATTCCAGGCAGCACCCATATTCTAGGGGAGGACATGTTTCATCTGATACTACTTCTGGTCCATTCCCCTACAAGCTAAAAGAGACAGTGTCTGCCAGGCCTCCTCAGGACAATTCTTCCAACAGGTATGAGCCACCTGTACCATTTGAGGACCCTGAAAAGAATCCAGCTGCTTGGACTGCCAGGATGAAGGAATTGGCTGCACTAGATCAGATTAAGAAGGCCAAAGAACAAGGACTAGATACTTCCAACATTTCCACAATGTCTGAGCAAAGGCAAAAAGAATTAGAAAGATATGCCTCCAGTAAATTCTTTGATGCTGACAGATATATGGAGTTGCATCCTGCTGTTGTGGTTCCCAGGTCTTCAAAGCAAACCTACTTGGTTGCAGCAGATGACACCAGATCCAACAAAGAAGCCCTGAACCCTAACAGAGAAATCAAAATGGTTAAAGGCAGAGAGAAGAAGTGACTTTGTAAGGTGACAATCTTTGGATTTTCTGACTGCTATCTGGATATCATATATATATATATATCTGTGATGTTTCTGCAATGTCTAGCTGTTATTTTTATGCTTTTCTGATTGTATGATGTTATTTGAATTTTTCCAAAGTCTGTGAATAGTAATCCTAACCCAAATAGGGGGAGATTGTTGGAACACCCTATTACTGATTTGGGTCAGGATCACTATGTCTCTAGGAACCTTTGCTTGACCTCCTGTATAGCTTAAAAGGTCAACTAGAATTGAGTCTAAGGGTTAGAAGTCTAGGTTTGGAAGCTGCCCTGAATGTAAGACCCCCCCTCCCCCTTACCAAGGAGGGCTACCGGATCTTATGCCCAGAACCGTCGTCTTACGGTGGCACTAACTCACGGGTTAGTCGACACCGCAACACGCCGATCCTGCCGGCTAGTACGATCATTAACCTGTAGGCCAACATGAGAAGAAAGAAGTAAACTGTATAAGTAAAAATACCAGTCCACAAGCCACAGTACAATCATAAAAAGAGATGAATGGTACATCATGATAGTCCACAAATAAGTACAAATGAAAAAGTAAAAAGGGCTTATGCCCAGTACATCATATTTCTCTCTCACAAAAATCATAAATGCGGAAGCTACACTAGAACATCAAGACTCGTCCCACCTGAGGACGCACAGTAGTGGTAGTAGCCTGCTGAAGCGGTATCTGCTCCTCATGTCCTGCCTCCTCGACGTGCTGGTGCTCCATCTCCACGGGCTCCTAAAAATAGTTGGTCACCGACCATTAGTCAAAAAGACTAAGTCGTTTCCTCCGCACCTCGCCCCGCAGCTCCTAGGCACCGAGCGGGAGGACGAAGCGGAGGACAACAAGGGGTAGCAAAATGGAAGCAGGTGACAATATCTATCTAGAGTGGTAATAAGTAATGTAATCCTTTTCTAGCAGTACTAAGTATGGTACGAGTGACAAGTAAGAGCAGTGCAGTAAAGAAAAGTAAAGAAGCAGTAGTATGAACAAGTAAATAAGCTAAGCTACCAATAAGCTATCATCACAAACGTATCCTAACTTATATAAATGCCCATACAAATATATAAGTTAGGGTTTCCAGGAAATTTAACTTATCATATAAAAGAGCCCATACTAATTTATATGATAAGGATCTATGAAGCGTATGACCTAATATGGATGAATGATATGATGCAATTTTATGCGCAGGCAAGTGCAACTCACATACAACGACTCTGTGATCACAGACCTTTAGTTCCCACTTTTTGAGAGCTAGCATCACTCTCGGGTACCACCGCTGTGGCTACGGCAGCAGCGGAGCGGGCGTCTCCGCTTCTAGACCGGTATGCACACTACCAAGCCTTAGACCCCTCTCATACGTCTCTATACACGTCCAAGGTGCACTCTAGAGTCTCGTGTACGTACTTTGCTGACAAACCCGTCAGTCTTGTTGGGTCGGATGTGTGTTATCGGGGGTCGTCCTCCAGACCGCAGTGTAAAGCAACCCACTGGCCCCTCTAACTCCCACAACCGCCTGGTGCACCGTACTGCCATCGGTGTGACGAACGGCCAGTACCGCATGCCCCGCCACGATATTTATGCACATGCAAGTAATTCATACCGAGCCTTCCGCTCGCAGGACCAACATCCGTCCTGAATCCCTCAAACCCAAACCCGGGTGAGAACGCACATCAGTGCCTTTATGCCAACTCCCTCAAACCCCAAAACGGGTGAGCATATATCATGAATCTCTCCAACCCCACACGGGCGAGAAGGTACGACAATGTCCTAACCTATTATACTACTCTTATCTATAGTTTATTATACTTAGAGATTTAAGGTTAATCCCAGGACTGCCCCCGGTATTCCCTGTGAAGGGCTCTCAAGGGGCACTAGGAACTGTGTTGGGATTACGCCCAGCGTTCCCTTTCGCAAGGATATTTATTTTAGTTGATGGCTACCCATGTATCTCCCCAGCTCTCCTTATTGCTTTAGTATAACCGTAGTGACTTAAGGTATTACCGGGAAACCGACGGTCTTCCGCCGATCCCCGCTGCAGTTGCTAGCTAAGACTTGCACTTTTAATCCCTCACTAAGACAACTCTACCCACCAGGGTTACTCATGTTGAACTCTATCTTATTTCTGCCGATAATCAATCCCCTGGTAATTCCCCTAAGGCAAGACCTATTTGTGTTATATGCAGACCATGACCTATGTTTACCCTAGAAATGTGATCTTCCAAAACTTAAGGCATCTTGCCTCTAAATATTTATCCTAAGGTATTATGGACTAAGGGAACTACCCTAAGGATTCTCATAATTTTTCCTGGCCAAATAGTCATTTAATTAATTCTTTTAATTTAAATGCTAGGTCACTTTACACATGAAGTGGTTTGATTAAGCATCCACTGACCTAGGGAATTTTTCCTGAGAGGTATATTGACAAAATATTACTGCCTACAGAATTTCATAATTTTCCTTAAATTATGTATTATCATTTTCAATTTAATATCAATTCCACAAAATTCCATTTTTCCAAATGATGTATAGGCATTATTTACACAAAAATTCCAGAAATATTACAGAGCTTTTAGGACACTAATTGATAACTATTGGCAGAGAATCATCAACATTTAATGTAAGATGGCCTATAGGATTCCATTATAAGATATTTACCAAAATGCCATTATACTAATTTTAACACAAATAATGCATCCATTAAATTCTGAGAAATTTGTGCAAGACTAATAATAACATTTTATGACAGTAGAAAAATTTCCAAACTTTTCAGAGATATAAATCCATCAATTCAAGAATATACAAAATAAGGGTAAAATGGGAAATTTAGGGTATCTATTCCAAAAATTCTTCAAAACAGAGGAATCATATTTTTCCTAAGTCAAATGTGATGTTATCAATGCCTTGGCAAGGTGGTTTGGATTTGTACTTGAATAAATCCTATTTTCCAATTTTATTTCCAAAATAGCTATAATTAAAATAAATTCCAATAAATGGAATTTTGATTCCAAAAATTCCCTCATTAATTTGGGTGGTGAAATTTATCCTAATGAACCACTGTAATTAATTTCATAACTCTTGCATGCAACCATTGGGCTAAATTCACCAATTTGCATTTGTGCTATTTGCACACCAAGCCTTAACATAGGCTAGCACATGCAAGTGGATTCTCTCACATGCAGTGACCCCAAGGTGCTGAAAATTTTATCATGCACCAAGGATGACCCCACTGACCCACCACCAAAATTTGGGGCCATGGGGAGGAGTAGAACTCCATATATGTCATTTATTTAAATTTTGATATTTTACCAAAAACTATAGGAAAATATTTTCCACAAATTCCTAAATTTTGGCAGGAGGTAAGTAAGCCCTAATCATGCATGTGCCCAAAATTTGGGGTCATGGTGACTAATATTGAGACCAGGGCATCCAATATAATTTTTGACCTAGTCTAGGACCAGTCCTAGGAGAAATGTCCTACAGGACTGTACACTACACCAAAATGTATGTTTAGGGTGGCATTTTAAAGGTAAGACCCTAGGCTACATGTTTCATTAAGGGTCTAAGGTCTGGAAATGCCTCTAAGATGCCTATATTTAACATGCAAGGTAACTAAAAAAGTGTGACAGAAATGTTACTATTCAATACATTAATTAAATTGAATTATTTATTCTGTAGCACGAATCTTGAAGTAAGATCCAACGGGATCTGGTCGTCGTCTACCTCCAGCCAATGGCTGAGTTCGAGCCGACCTGGAGCGACTTTGCCGGCGATTTCCGGCCAGCTGAGCCACCACCACCGCCGGCGGATATCGCCACCACCTTCGTTAAGGTGGGGGCTAGCGTTTCCCGGCGGTGGGGCCGCCGGAGTTGGCTCCTCCGGCGAACCCGAGCAAGAAAAGAAAAGCTCGAATTTCTCCATTTCCTCTCATGGCATTGGGCTCGATTGAGCCCGATATCTCCCTAGTTCGATCTAGAAAGTTAGTACGGGAAGAGGTGAGGTGAAACGCACCATAATCGGGGCTTGGCTGCGGGTCAGGCGGCGGTTTGCCGTGGTGGTGGTGCGCCGGCGAGCTCCACCCCGAAAGCTCAAATCTCCACCGTTCTCCATGATTAAACAGTCGAACTCCACTCCTTTCAGTCTTCTGGAACTAATGGTGAGGTTTGTTTGGACTGAGGTGGCCTATAAGTGGAGATAACTCCAATGATAGCTCGGTTTTGAGCTTTGGAGATTTCACCCAGCTGCCATGTGGCTCACAGCCCTGGTTTCCTGCTGGAAATGAAGAGGGGAGGTCAGCCACTTGGTTTTGGGCAGCCTAAGTCAGCTGATGGGGTGGCCATGTGGCCACCATTTCCTTCATTCCTCTTTCTCTCTCCTCTTCTCCTAAAATTTCCAATTTTACCCCCTTGCATGTATTCTCTCTCCTGATTTAGAGGGGTAGGGCTGGTCTTGTTCACTTGGGCTGACTATGGGCCAATTTTGGTGGGCTTGGTCCAAGGGGAAATGACTTGGCCTTCATTTCATTCCTTAGGTCAAATTGTTGACCAAATTGACTTTTTGGGGTTGACTGGTCAACTATGGTGGGTGGACTGACCCCACTTGGTGGAAATGGGTCTAGTGGCACCACCCAACTTGGTTTGGGTCAAGGGGGTGCCCTACTTAGGTTAATTAGGCCTATGAGTGTGGGTTTGACCAAATTAAGCCCAAGGTTGACCTTGGTCAACTGGGGTCAAAATGTTGACCCAGTGACATACCCTAGGGTCCACTTAGATTGTTTTTAGGGTTAGGGCAATGTGGTGGGGTCATGGTGTGGTTAGGGTCCCCACTTAGGCTAGTTTGACCTAGTTTGACTAAGGTCTTATAGTGGGCCCCACATGGCTACCACCCACTACCTAGGGTCAAACCTAGTTGATCTCCTCAAATCTCACCCCATGCCTAACCCAATCTAAGTTGAGGGGTCCAAAAGTAACATGGGATGTTACAAATTCCAATAAACAAGAAAATAATTTCGTCCCCGAAATTTAAGTTCAGGTCTACGGGGTTCTATTTGCAAGAATTATCAAGAAATTTAAAGACATAACTTAAATGTACCTGATGCGAATAGCTCCGGGTGTTGCTCCAGCATCAGATCCCTCGGCTCCCAAGTGTGCTCCTCCCGTCCATGGTTGGACCACAGCACCTTCACAAGAGGGACCTTCTTCTTTCGCAACACACGGATGGCTGTATCGTCAATCCGGATCGGCTCCAATCTCACTGATCTGTCAGGCTCTACCGGTCCGGCTGTAGTAGTGATGTGCTGCTCCGGCCGAAGGAGAGCTCTTCGCAAGGAGGAGACATGAAAGACGTCATGTAATGCACCCAACTCTGGTGGCAGCTGCAGTCGGTAAGCTAAGGGGCCGATCCGTTCCAGGATCAGGTAGGGCCCCATGTATCGTGGACTGAGCTTCTTGTGCCTCCGCACCCGAGAAACACCGTGTACTGGACGTATCTTCAAGAATACCCTGTCTCCAACCTGGAACTCCACCTTCCGGTGCCGAGCATCATAATACTTTGCCTGCCTGCTCTGGGCCTCCAATAGCCGATCCCTGATCAATCGAATCTGCGCCTCAGTATCCTCTATATAATCAGATCCCAGAGCCCTGGTATCCACATCCTGAACCCACGATAGTGGTGTCCGGAATCTCCTCCCATAAAGCGCCTCGTATGGAGCCATCCTGATGCTAGCCTGGTGGCTGTTATTATACGAGAACTCAATCAATGGCAGCAGCCTCTCCCAAGGCCTCCCCGTATCCAATATGCATAATCTGAGCAGGTCCTCCATGGTCCGGATGGTCCGCTCGGTCTGTCCGTCGGTCTGCGGGTGGAAGGCGGTGCTAAAAGTAAGCCGAGATCCCAAGTAAGCATGCACGGCCCTCCACTCGCTCGAAGTGAACCGACCATCACGGTCCGAAACAATAGTCCTGGGGATACCATGATATCTGATGTACTGCTCCACAAATAGTCTCACCAGAACTACAACTGGGGCATCCTTCTGAACTGGAATAAACCGCGCGACTTTGGTCAATCTGTCCACTATAACCCATATAGAATCATGTCCGGAGTGGGAGCGAGGCAATCCATGTACAAAGTCCATAGCAATGTCCTCAAACTTCCACTCTGGAACTGGAAGTGGCTGTAGTAAACCTCCCGGGCTCTTGCATTCCGCCTTCACACGCTGGCAGGTCTCGCAATGGGTCACAAAATCCGTGATCTCCCTCTTCATCCCGGGCCAATACATAGATCTCCGCAAATCTGCCCACATCTTGGTGATGCCAGGGTGCACTGAATATCTCGAGCAATGTGCCTCTCGGAGTATGTCATCTCGAATACTGCCCCCTGCTGGTATGTAGATGCGCCCCCGGAACCGAAGAAGATCATCCTGTAGCGTGTAGTCCTCGACCTTGCCCCTCTCTAGGGCACTGAAAATCGGCTGTAACGCAGCATCCAGCCTCTGATGTGCTCGGATGCGCTCCTGTATATCATCGTCGCTGATCATTGAGCTCAAATACTCTCTATATACATCTGGCTCAGTCTCGGACACCACGGTAATGTGCATGTCCTCCATCATCTGAAGCAGCTCTATGGTCATCAATCGGGGCTCTGGTCCAGAAGTGCCGGCCCTCCTGCTCAAAGCATCCGCAACCGTGTTCGCTTTCCCCGGGTGATAGTGGATCTTGTAGTCATAATCACAGAGGAACTCCAGCCACCTTCTCTGTCTCAGGTTTAGGTCTTTTTGCGTATCGATATACTTGAGATTCTTGTGATCTGAAAAGATGTCACAATGAATCCCATATAAGTAATGCCTCCATATCTTCAGGGCAAAAACCACAGCCCCGAGCTCTAGATCATGTACTGGATAGTTATGCTCATGCTTCTTCAACTGTCTCGAAGCATAAGCAATAACGTGTTCATGCTGCATCAGGACTGCACCCATCCCCTGATAAGAGGCGTCCGTGTAGATCTGGAATCCTTCGCTCCCGGATGGAAGCGCAAGGATGGGGGATGAGATGAGTCGGTCCTTCAGCTCCTGAAAAGCCGTCTCACACCGCTCTGACCAAACAAAATCTGCATCCTTCTTCGTCAAGGACGTGAGGGGGAGTGCTATCCTCGAGAACCCCTCCACAAACTTGCGGTAATAGCCTGCTAGTCCCAAGAAACTGCGGATGTCAGATGCGGTCTTCGGCCGTGGCCAATCCCTCACTGTCTCTATCTTGGCCGGGTCCACTGCTAACCCAGCCCCACTGATCGTGTGCCCCAGGAATGCCACCTCCTGCAACCAGAACTGGCACTTTGAAAATTTTGCGTACATCTGGGTCTCCCTCAGCCTCTGCAAGACCTGTGCCAAGTGCTCTGTATGCTCCTCCTGAGTCCGAGAATAAATAAGGATGTCGTCGATGAATACTATCACGAAGCGATCTAAGAAAGGCTCGAAAACACGGTTCATCAGACTCATGAATGCAGCAGGAGCATTCGTGAGCCCAAAAGGCATCACCGTGAATTCGTATAATCCATAGCGCGAACTGAAAGCCATCTTCGGTATGTCTTCTTCCCTGATACGGAGCTGATAATAGCCGGATCGCAAATCTAACTTGGAGAACCAGAATGCTCCCTGTAGCTGGTCAAATAACTCATCTATCCGAGGCAGAGGATAGGTGTTTCGGACTGTCAACCGGTTCAGCTCCCGGTAATCTATACATAATCGAAGTGATCCGTCCTTCTTCTTCACGAAAAGAACTGGTGCTCCCAGAGGCGATGAACTGGGTCGTACAAATCCTGACTCGACTAGCTCCTGCATTTGAGTTCTGAACTCTGCTAACTCTCTAGGAGCCATCCTGTAGGGTGCCCGGGACACCGGCTTCGCTCCCGGTACTAGCTGAATCCTGAAATCCAAGTCTCTAGCAGGCGGTAGTCCGGGCAATTTCTCCGGGAATACATCGGAGAAATCCCGGACCACTGGAATATCTGAGATAGTCGCCTTTGTTCCCACCATCTCGAAGCAGACAATATAGACTTCTTCACCCTGCTCATGGGCCTTCACAGCCTGTATAGAAGATAACAGTAGGTGGCAGATAGGCTGGATACCTTCAACGATAACATGAGAGTCGCCATGTCTTAGCGTGATCCTCCTGGACGGGCAATCTATCTGGGCATGGTTCCGATGCAACCAGGCCATGCCCAAGATCAAATCAAAGTCCTGCAGCTTCAGAATGGTCGCCGGCGCCTCAAATGCCTTGCCGCCAATTTCGGCCTCCATATCACAATGTGCAGTGGTCCGCAGCTCTGATCCATCGGGTAGACGTACCCTCATCTCTAGTCCAGGGAACCTCTCCACGCCTTCGAGTCCGTCGATGAAGGCCTCGGATACGAACGAGTGTGAAGCACCCGTGTCGAAAAGAGTATGAGCGGGCTTGCCGCTGATCATGACTATGCCTGAGGTTTGTTTATGTGAAAGTTAATTGTTATCCTATAGTTCCAGGTACTAAATATATATCATTGGAAATCCAAGAAAATACATAATTAACTTCAAGTACCTGTAATAACCTCCTCGGGATTCCTCGGCTCTGTGAGGTCCAAGGCGTATATCTGCTCCTGCTCGCGCCTCCTGCCATGATATCCCCGACCTCGGCCTCGTCCTCGGCCTCGTCCTCGGCCCTGCTGTACAGGGGCCACTGGAGGTGGAGGAGGAGGAGGGGGATGGAATCGGTGCGGGCACTCCGACCTGATGTGCCCAGGCTGGCGGCATCCGTAACAAACCACTTGTCGGTGGCCTCGGTCATCCTGTCTCCTCGGATCATGTATCTGTAGAGGTGGGGGAGCCAATACTGGAGGAGGCCCCTGCTCCTGCCTGAAGTTGGGACGACGACGTCCCCCACCCCTCCTGTATCCGATGGTCCTGCCTCTCTAAGAGCCCCTACTGCTCTCACCCGATGTCGATCCATCAAATGGTCTCTTCCCTCCGGCTCGCACCATCAGCTGGTCATCCTCCAGCTTCTTCGCCATCTCGATGATCTGCCTGGATGTGCCATGAGAAATGAATAACAGAGCCTGCCTCAAATCATCCCTGAGGCCCCGGTAGAACCTCTTCGCATACCTCCTATCGTCGGTGTCCTGAATCCCCGCGAACCTGGCCAAGTGGGAGAACTCTCTCTGGTACTCTATCACCGATCTGGTCCCCTGCTTGAGGTTCAAAAACCTCTCCTCCAAAGCATCTCTGTCCGTAGCAGAGACGAAGTGCTCCAGAAACACATCGCCAAACTCTTCCCAAGATATCTCTGACAGCTCAAAGTCCACATAAGTAGACTCCCGGACTGACTTCCACCATCTCTTCGCGTGGGCCTCTAGCACAGAGGTGGCTAGAGGTACTACCTGGCCGACTGGGCAGCTGATGCCCGCTAAGATCTCGTGTATGGCCTCCAGCCATTCTTCTGTCTTCACCGCATCCTCTGTCCCGCGGTACGTCGGTGGGGACAGGCTCTTGAATGCGCTCAGCCAGCTCGACCCCGGATTTGGCTGTGGAGCCGGGACTTGCTGGGCTCTAAAGGCATCCAAAATCGCCGTCAGGGTCTGCCCCATCTCCGTATGTAGGAATGGAGTGGCAGCTGGAGGGGGAGGAGCCACATTTTGCGTCGCTGCGACCTGTGGAGGTTGCATAAAGGTAAGGTTAGAGCAAAATTGGCCTAACAAATTGTACTTTGTGGACCATTTATGTGACTTTACACATGGGCACACCACTGCTTCCACTGCATAGTTTGTCCGCAAACTAATGCTAGGGCGGGGGTGGTCCCATGTTGTGGACTTCTTTCTCAGATGATCGTTGTTCAAGTGATACCAGTTTGTAAGACCCCCCCTCCCCCTTACCAAGGAGGGCTACCAGATCTTATGCCCAGAACCGCCGTCTTACGGTGGCACTAACTCACGGGTTAGTCGACACCGCAGCACGCCGATCCTGCCGGCTAGTACGATCATTAACCTGTAGGCCAACATGAGAAGAAAGAAGTAAACTGTATAAGTAAAAATACCAGTCCACAAGCCACAGTACAATCATAAAAAGAGATGAATGGTACATCATGATAGTCCACAAATAAGTACAAATGAAAAAGTAAAAAGGGCTTATGCCCAGTACATCATATTTCTCTCTCACAAAAATCATAAATGCGGAAGCTACACTAGAACATCAAGACTCGTCCCACCTGAGGACGCACAGTAGTGGTAGTAGCCTGCTGAAGCGGTATCTGCTCCTCATGTCCTGCCTCCTCGACGTGCTGGTGCTCCATCTCCACGGGCTCCTAAAAATAGTTGGTCACCGACCATTAATCAAAAAGACTAAGTCGTTTCCTCCGCACCTCGCCCCGCAGCTCCTAGGCACCGAGCGGGAGGACGAAGCGGAGGACAACAAGGGGTAGCAAAATGGAAGCAGGTGACAATATCTATCTAGAGTGGTAATAAGTAATGTAATCATTTTCTAGCAGTACTAAGTATGGTACGAGTGACAAGTAAGAGCAGTGCAGTAAAGAAAGTAAAGAAGCAGTAGTATGAACAAGTAAATAAGCTAAGCTACCACTAAGCTATCATCACAAACGTACCCTAACTTATATAAATGCCCATACAAATATATAAGTTAGGGTTTCCAGGAAATTTAACTTATCATATAAAAGAGCCCATACTAATTTATATGATAAGGATCTATGAAGCGTATGACCTAATATGGATGAATGATATGATGCAATTTTATGCGCAGGCAAGTACAACTCACACACAACGACTCTGTGATCACAGACCTTTAGTTCCCACTTTTTGAGAGCTAGCATCACTCTCGGGTACCACCGCTGTGGCTACGGCAGCAGCGGAGCGGGCGTCTCCGCTTCTAGACCGGTATGCACACTACCAAGCCTTAGACCCCTCTCATACGCCTCTGTACACGTCCAAGGTGCACTCTAGAGTCTCGCGTACGTACTTTGCTGACAAACCCGTCAGTCTTATTGGGTCGGATGTGTGTTATCGGGGGTCGTCCTCCAAACCGCAGTGTAAAGCAACCCACTGGCCCCTCTAACTCCCACAACCGACTGGTGCACCGTACTGCGATCGGTGTGACGAACAGCCAGTACCGCATGCCCCGCCACGATATTTATGCACATACAAGTAATTCATACCGAGCCTTCCGCTCGCAGGACCAACATCCGTCCTGAATCCCTCAAACCCAAACCCGGGTGAGAACGCACATCAGTGCCTTTATGCCAACTCCCTCAAACCCCAAAACGGGTGAGCATATATCATGAATCTCTCCAACCCCACACGGGCGAGAAGGTACGACAATGTCCTAACCTATTATACTACTCTTATCTACAGTTTATTATACTTAGAGATTTAAGGTTAATCCCAGGACTGCCCCCGGTATTCCCTGTGAAGGGCTCTCAAGGGGCACTAGGAACTGTGTTGGGATTACGCCCAGCGTTCCCTTTCGCAAGGATATTTATTTTAGTTGATGGCTACCCATGTATCTCCCCAGCTCTCCTTATTGCTTTAGTATAACCCTAGTGACTTAAGGTATTACCGGGAAACCGACGGTCTTCCGCCGATCCCCGCTCTAGTTGCTAGCTAAGACTTGCACTTTTAATCACTCACTAAGACAACTCTACCCACCAGGGTTACTCATGTTGAACTCTATCTTATTTCTGCCGATAATCAATCCCCTGGTAATTCCCCTAAGGCAAGACCTATTTGTGTTATATGCAGACCATGACCTATGTTTACCCTAGAAATGTGATCTTCCAAAACTTAAGGCATCTTGCCTCTAAATATTTATCCTAAGGTATTATGGACTAAGGGAACTACCCTAAGGATTCTCATAATTTTTCCTGGCCAAATAGTCATTTAATTAATTCTTTTAATTTAAATGCTAGGTCACTTTACACATGAAGTGGTTTGATTAAGCATCCACTGACCTAGGGAATTTTTCCTGAGAGGTATATTGACAAAATATTACTGCCTACAGAATTTCATAATTTTCCTTAAATTATGTATTATCATTTTCAATTTAATATCAATTCCACAAAATTCCATTTTTCCAAATGATGTATAGGCATTATTTACACAAAAATTCCAGAAATATTACAGAGCTTTTAGGACACTAATTGATAACTATTGGCAGAGAATCATCAACATTTAATGTAAGATGGCCTATAGGATTCCATTATAAGATATTTACCAAAATGCCATTATACTAATTTTAACACAAATAATGCATCCATTAAATTCTGAGAAATTTGTGCAAGACTAATAATAACATTTTATGACAGTAGAAAAATTTCCAAACTTTTCAGAGATATAAATCCATCAATTCAAGAATATACAAAATAAGGGTAAAATGGGAAATTTAGGGTATCTATTCCAAAAATTCTTCAAAACAGAGGAATCATATTTTTCCTAAGTCAAATGTGATGTTATCAATGCCTTGGCAAGGTGGTTTGGATTTGTACTTGAATAAATCCTATTTTCCAATTTTATTTCCAAAATAGCTATAATTAAAATAAATTCCAATAAATGGAATTTTGATTCCAAAAATTCCCTCATTAATTTGGGGGGTGAAATTTATCCTAATGAACCACTGTAATTAATTTCATAACTCTTGCATGCAACCATTGGGCTAAATTCACCAATTTGCATTTTTGCTATTTGCACACCAAGCCTTAACATAGGCTAGCACATGCAAGTGGATTCTCTCACATGCAGTGACCCCAAGGTGCTGAAAATTTTATCATGCACCAAGGATGACCCCACTGACCCACCACCAAAATTTGGGGCCATGGGGAGGAGTAGAACTCCATATATGTCATTTATTTAAATTTTGATATTTTACCAAAAACTATAGGAAAATATTTTCCAAAAATTCCTAAATTTTGGCAGGAGGTAAGTAAGCCCTAATCATGCATGTGCCCAACATTTGGGGTCATGGTGACTAATATTGAGACCAGGGCATCCAATATAATTTTTGACCTAGTCTAGGACCAGGCCTAGGATAAATGTCCTACAGGACTGTACACTACACCAAAATGTATGTTTAGGGTGGCATTTTAAAGGTAAGACCCTAGGCTACATGTTTCATTAAGGGTCTAAGGTCTGGAAATGCCTCTAAGAGGCCTATATTTAACATGCAAGGTAACTGAAAAAGTGTGACAGAAATATTACTATTCAATACATTAATTAAAATGAATTATTTATTCTGTAGCACGAATCTTGAAGTAAGATCCAACGGGATCTGGTCGTCGTCTACCTCCAGCCAATGGCTGAGATCGAGCCGACCTGGAGCGACTTTGCCGGCGATTTCCGGCCAGCTGAGCCACCACCACCGCCGGCGGATATCGCCACCACCTTCGTTAAGGTGGGGGCTAGCGTTTCCCGGCGGTGGGGCCGCCGGAGTTGGCTCCTCCGGCGAACCCGAGCAAGAAAAGAAAAGCTCGAATTTCTCCATTTCCTCTCATGGCATCGGGCTCGATTGAGCCCGATATCTCCCCAGTTCGATCTAGAAAGTTAGTACGGGAAGAGGTGAGGTGAAACGCACCATAATCGGGGCTTGGCTGCGGGTCAGGCGGCAGTTTGCCGTGGTGGTGGTGCGCCGGCGAGCTCCACCCCGAAAGCTCAAATCTCCACCGTTCTCCATGATTAAACAGTCGAACTCCACTCCTTTCAGCCTTCTGGAACTAATGGTGAGGTTTGTTTGGACTGAGGTGGCCTATAAGTGGAGATAACTCCAATGATAGCTCGGTTTTGAGCTTTGGAGATTTCACCCAGCTGCCATGTGGCTCACAGCCCTGGTTTCCTGCTGGAAATGAAGAGGGGAGGTCAGCCACTTGGTTTTGGGCAGCCTAAGTCAGCTGATGGGGTGGCCATGTGGCCACCATTTCCTTCATTCCTCTTTCTCTCTCCTCTTCTCCTAAAATTTCCAATTTTACCCCCTTGCATGTATTCTCTCTCCTGATTTAGAGGGGTAGGGCTGGTCTTGTTCACTTGGGCTGACTATGGGCCAATTTTGGTGGGCTTGGTCCAAGGGGAAATGACTTGGCCTTCATTTCATTCCTTAGGTCAAATTGTTGACCAAATTGACTTTTTGGGGTTGACTGGTCAACTATGGTGGGTGGACTGACCCCACTTGGTGTAAATGGGTCTAGTGGCACCACCCAACTTGGTTTGGGTCAAGGGGGTGCCCTACTTAGGTTAATTAGGCCTATGAGTGTGGGTTTGACCAAATTAAGCCCAAGGTTGACCTTGGTCAACTGGGGTCAAAATGTTGACCCAGTGACATACCCTAGGGTCCACTTAGATTGTTTTTAGGGTAAGGGCAATGTGGTGAGGTCATGGTGTGGTTAGGGTCCCCACTTAGGCTAGTTTGACCTAGTTTGACTAAGGTCTTATAGTGGGCCCCACATGGCTACCACCCACTACCTAGGGTCAAACCTAGTTGATCTCCTCAAATCTCACCCCATGCCTAACCCAATCTAAGTTGAGGGGTCCAAAAGTAACATGGGATGTTACACTGAAGACCAAGTTTTTCTGTCTGGAGACTAAGTCTGATCGTCGAGCTCAGCACGACGATTCGTCGAACTCCGATCGACGATCGTCTAGCTCAACTTCGACAGATCGTCGAACTCCATTCGACGATCGCTGAGCTCAACTTCATAATATCGTCGAACTCCATTCGACGATCGGTGAGCTCAGTTCGACGATTTTGACTCTGCTTTGGATCTTTATCTCTGAGCTCAGTTCGACGATCTTTGAGCTCAGATCGACGATTATTTTGCTGCTTAAGTTTTCCAGATCGCTGAGCTCAGCTCGACGATAGCAGAGCTCAGTTCGACGATTTCAGATAACTTCCAGAATTCAAATTCAAATCAGTTAGGAGTTATTCTGCAATTAATTCAGAGATTTCCTAGCCGTTTTCATTTATTTCTGGACCAAGTTTCAAGGGATTTTTCAAGGAATAATTCTGTGGACTTTCCTCCAGAAGAGATTATGCAATTAAGGCTGCAATCAATGCAGGCCAACGACTATCCTTGACAGAGAATGATATTCTATTCAGGAACAGAGAATAAAAGACATGATGTTTTTTAAATCAACAGAGATTAACAAGAAGAACAAGACAGAGCACACACAATACAGATTACAGAGACTCATTCAAAATATTCTGTCAAAAAGAATTCTGAAGAACACTCATCAAAAGGAGATCAAGCTTTCTCAAATCTTCAGATCTCTTCAGCTCTCAAAGTGTTCAAGGCCAACATCATTTCAAGACTCCAGACACTCAACATTCCAGCCATTGTTGAAACCATCTATTGCTGGAGTTCTACCTTTGAAGGCCTATCACCCTCAGGAAAGCTTTTCTTCCTGAAGATTTCAAGGATTCGGGGGGAGCTTTGACATCAATCCACATAGTCTTCTCAGTTGTTTGAGAAAGAGAAGACTTCCATCACTCTCTCACCCCCATTCTGTAAAGGGTTTTTCAAACTCCCTTCAAAAGTTTGAACCTGGTTTTTGAGCACCTTGTCAAAAGCTCATTGGTGGCAAGACACCTGATCAAAAAATCTGCTTTGGTTTTTGAGCACCTTATCAAAAGCTCATTGGTCCACAGGACACCTGATCAACTCATCCTGCAGTGGATTCCTACCTAGGGTGGTAGAAGAGTGGATGTACCCAAGTTTGGGGAACCACTATATTTCCTTGTGTCCTCTGGTTCTGCTTGTTTACTTTTTGTTTCTGGCCTTGATTTGTCTGTGCTTAGTTTTTGGTTAGCTTAGTATTGTGATTAGATTTATTTTTGTTTCCCTGCTGACACAGATTACAACAATTGTTGTGAAAGCTAGTAAAAAATTACTAAAGCACCATATACTCTATTCACCCCCCTCTAGAGTATATCAGATCTAGTTGCCCTTTCACCATCCTTAGATTTAAACGCAGTCTTCCATCTATCTCCCTCACGGATAATAATTTGGTGATAACCGCTCCTAAGATCTAACTTAGAAAATATAGTGGCACCAGCTAAAACATCCAAGAGGTCATCTAAACATGGTATAGGGAAGCTATACTTGGCGGTAATCTTGTTGATAGCCTGACTATCAACACACATTCGCCATGAACCATCCTTCTTGGGGGCAAGCAGAGTTGGTACCGCACATGGACTCATACTCGTCCTAATAATCATCAACAAGTCCTCTATCTGAACCTGCAACTCCTTATGGGCAGCGGGATAGAGTCGATATTCGGGTTGGTTGGGCAAGGAAGAACCCGAGATAAGATCTATCACAGTGAATATCTCTAAGTGGAGGTAATGTCAATGGCAACTCATCCAGGCATGTATCCCTATACTCATCCAACAATACACATAGCTCACTGGGAAGGTATTCCAATACTCTAGAATCCATCTTCGCACTCAGAAGGACTAGAGCATGCATCACTCCATCAAGAAATGGGTCCTTAATAAAATCCTTTCTCCCGACTAGGTTCAAGGTCTTCCTCTCAACTGGGATCGTGGTGTCCTTAATCGGTCCTGCAGGTTCCTTTGGGATAGTCGGCCTCAACATAATGGTCTTGCCATTGAACTTTACTTCATACATGTTGGCTCTGCCAAAATGCATCACATCACAGTCATAAAGACAAGGTCGGCCTAACAACACGTGACAAGCGTCCATAGGAAGGACATCACACCACACCTCATCAGTATAGGATTTGAATGAGAGGGGAAATAAGCATCGCTTGGTGACCGGTACGGTAACCTATTGATCCAAGCTACCTGATAGGGAGTTGGGTGCGGTTTCATCGTCAAGGTCATACGTGTAACGGACCTTTCAGATATGACATTCACACAACTACCGCTATCAGTGATCAACTTGCAGAACTTCTCCCCACTATTAAAAATCAGAGAAAATATACTCGTCCTCTTCCAATCTTCTAACGGACGAGGAGTGGTCAAGATACAACGCATCATCATAAGGGGGTGTACGTCCTCCAAGTCACTCGAGATACCATCTGGGACACTCTCTTCAGTAGCCTCATAAACTAGACCGGAGGGGTCGGTAGTCGAATCTAATAGGGATATGGCCTTTGTCTTTGTTGGGCATTCAAAGGCATAGTGGCCCTGAACACCACAAGAATAACACGTGGTATTGGACTTACTAACCTTCCCTTTGGGGATATACTCACTGGTGGGGTTCCTAGTGTTCCTAGCTGTCATAACTACCGATTTAGACTCGTTGGACCAAAATTTCCATTTATCCCGGTATGTGGATCGAAGTGGATGCTCCTAGTGTGGGCTTACCCTTCGCTTGGGAATAGCGGGAGTGCGCCTTAGAGGCAAGATGTTTTTCAATGTCAAGGGCGGCATAGAAAGTCGTGTTCAAATCCGTATGTCCACAACGTATTACTTTCCTTTGGATATCGGGAGATAGCCCCTTTTAAAACCTAGATAAAGTAACCTCCGAAACCTCTCTAAGGTCACAACGCCCTAAGTGGTCCTTTAACTCGCCCATGTACTTGGCTACCGATTTTGAGCCTTGTTGTAGGGTGGCTAGCTCATCGAACATTTGTCGACGGTGGTACGCGAGGATATACTAATCAGACAACATGTTCTTCATTACGGGCCATCCAACTAGTGGGACTCCATTCCCGATCCCTAGCCTACGCTCCTTATTTAGACAATATGTAATAACATGCCCAGTTAAATTCATCCTGGCGGCTTGGACCTTTTGAAGGTCTGAGATGGTGTGCTATTTGAAGTAACATTCCATGTTTTCTACCCAGGTGAGGAAGATCTGGGGATCTCCAATGCCATCGTAGGTGGGGGCATCGATCTTAATGGACCTAGTAATATTGAAGTCACGCTCGGGGTGACAATCTTGATGAAGCATTCGGGGGGAGTTCCCATCTGAGTCAGAATCTTTTACCAGTTGGTGTCAGTTAGGCTGTCTCACATTAACGGGTGGAGGCAGTTGTTCTTGGTTCAGTGGGATTTGTGTTATCGTGGTACTAAGCTTCGTCATCTCAGTTCGTAGTCCCTCAATAGCATCGGTATTCGCATCCCCGTGCTCATTTATAGCCATTCTAGACGTGAATGTAGCGTACTTCGTTCCTAGTCTAGTGCGCATACAAGATTACAAAAGTTTTGAAAGACGAATTTTTGTGGGGCTGGACCTAAGGTTAAAACAAGATATTTTGAAATTTTCCTGAAGTGACAGGAATGAGGAACGTGAAAATATTTTGTTTTATATATTTTTGCAGAGAAATATAGAATTTAGACCGCTATTTGCAGACCGGAAAACTTTTTTTCCTTTTTGATTCATGCCAAAGAAAGAGAGCGAGGACGTTTGCAACATAGAAGTTGAAACAACCTCGCTTTGATACCAAATTTATGTAGCATATGTCGCTAACAGCGGTCTTCACGAGAGAAGGCTCTAGTTCATCATTCATCACACCCTTGATCCGCCGCGCCTACACAACCATCTATTGCCCATAATAGGTAACAGTTTCGTGCACAATGCATAAACACAATTGGAGAGTGATCGACTCTAAACAACGATAAAAAATGAGTCGACTTGTTCCCCAAGATAACACAATGGTTTCCAATCCTTTTTGAGGGCAAGACCAAGGCTATAGGCCAAGATCTAGTCAAGCAAAATATACCTACCCGGTCCGGAAAATGGAAACACGGATAATTACAATTTTATTCAGAGATTTGAGAACGATTGAAATTTAAAATCATGGAGAACATGATGGTTCAACCTCCACAAATCTAAAGAGAAGAAACACTAGAGGAGGGGAGAGATTACCCAACCCATTGGTAGAAAGCACCCTTGATAACTTGTGAGAGAATCACTCTCTCCACGACTTCCATCGGCATCGCATCGAATAGATCCACCGGAGTGGCACCGAGTGGGTTGTTGTCCTTCTTCCTTGGAGTCACACCAAGAAATCACGACAGAAGTTCCACGAGAGGGGAGGCCGGAATGGGAAGAGGGAAGCAAGGGGCCGACGGCTAGTCATAAGCCATGGACGAATTCTCATAGAGAAGTCTAATTTTAGGGTTTTCGTTTTCATCCCAATTCACTTAATAAGCCTCCTATATATAGGAGTTACAAAATAGATCCAACCATCCAAGAATTAGATGAAACCTCATCAATCCGGAAGGTTAATAGCACACCAACTGTTTATACGCACACCAAAAGTAAAGTGCATGAAATTAAAAGATTTCAAGTTCTAAATTAAATAAAGCATTTAAAGTAATTGAAATGGTCTTCAAATAAGTCTTTAAGTCGGATTCGCACGCCGCAGACAGAGGTGGTAACGTTGTCTTCGGTTAGTAACCAAGGAGTCATCATGTCGTCTGAAATCTTTACGTTGTAGCATTTCGACGTTCAAATCATCTTCAAGTGGTGGTGGAGGGGCCGCAGTGTCAGCTGTACAGTTGAAGAGCACTGAAAGCTCCACCATCGGCCATGGTGCACCACCTCCAAACTCATCGGCAAGCCCGATTGAAGGTCCACTTCTCCTCCTCTCCCCTTGTGCTAGTATCCTAGATCATTAGGTGATGAGTTCGAGCTCAATTGAGCCGAATTCCCTTTTTAATTTCCATGGAGAAAGCTTGAAATTCTTCCTCTTAGGTTCCCCGGAAACCGCCCCTCGGCTGTCGTTCCGCCCTCCGACGATAGCCCCCACCTCAACGGATGTGGTGGTGGTGGTGGCAGGCCGGGGAGGGGACTGGATCGCTGGCAAAAGGCATGGAAAACATGTCCAGGTCGGGCTGATCACGTCCATTTGCTAGAGGAAGAAGATGATGTGCTGGCCGTCGGATTTGATTTTATTAGATTATTAAATGTTTATTTTTAACCCTCAATAAATTAAATACAAAAGGCCCTTAGTTGCCGAACCTTGAAAGCTGGCCAACTTAAAAATTGTAGCCCTTGAAGTGTACTTTATTTTAAAATTGATTTCAACCCATTTGGATCAGTTGTTTGACCACAACACTCAAAATAGTGCAGTCTATACATAGGGCTAGTCAAAGTCTAAATTTAGTGCCCCCATCAATCCATCCATCCAAATTACTTGAAATTTGGACTGGACGTCACTCTTACTTATGTCTTTGACATACTCAAAAATAGGAATTTTTGGAAAAAATTGTTCTATAGTTTTTATAGAAATTTAAACATCCATGTATGATTTAAATTTAGGGTCTAATTACATCATAATTCACCAGAATTTTGGTTGATGGTCCTTAGGGTCATTGTATATAACTTATATAAATCTCAGCCTATTTGGGGTTAATTTGAATAGGTATTGGTGTGACCAAAGTTTGGTCCCTTATGGGTAAATTATGGCAAAAGGGTGCTTGTGGCATGGAGGGGCCAATTCTCACCAAAAGGGGATGAGACTTTGGCTAGAGCTTCAAGGTCAGTTAAAACAACCTCACTTGGAGTTTGGGGTGGATTATGGTGGATTTGCCTTAGGACCCTAGTTCAAACCCAAAGGTTAAACTTTGGGGGTTTGTGAAGGGCATAAGGTGATATGTCCTTGTATGGACTTGGAGTTTAGTCCATGTGATATTAGGGTGGGGAATAGCCCTAGGAAGAAATTTGGTGATATTTAGACACATGCACACAACTTTAATCAATTGGAATTTACTTAGGACCAATTTGTGCACTATTGATAATGATTTTATTGCATAATCAAATGACCATGAATGGTCTTGAAAGTTAGGCTATGATCATATATTATTGTTAACAAGCTTTGGAAATTTTAGTGTAAATTTTGTGTTAGTATTTATGGTACTTCCTTCAAAAACCTAATAGTTGACCTAATCACTTAAGAAAATATTATGTGTTGTTTATTCATTCTAAGTTCATGGAAACTTGTCCAGATAATCTTTCATGTCATATTAAAGCTTGGAAAATTATTTCATGTTGTTTGGAAAAGATTATAAGTATGTTTATTCACAAAGTGCCCTATTATGAATACAGTTGAAGTATTTTTCTATATAGCTTACTTACCTTGGAATTGCATGAAACTTAGTAAGAAATGTTTTATGATTATATTAAAGCTATGGTAATTTTTGTGTAATTTTTGGATAATGTTTGGTGGTACTTCCTCATTTACCTTTAATTACTATAATTATTTTGAATTAATTATTTAGGGGCTAATACATATATGAAAATCTGTGAAACTTGGTATTCTCAGATATTTTGTTATCTTAGAGTGTTCATAATTTTTGGATGGCTATAACTTAAGGAATTCTGGTACTTCATGTTCAAAACCACCCATGGCGTAATTTTGGGGAAACTATAATAAATGCCAAATTAATTAGGAAAATTATAAGTTTCTGGATTTAGTCTAAATATGACATGATAGACCCCCGGTAATAATTATAATGAATTTGGATGAATATTGGAAGGGGTCACCACTCATGCTCATCATATAGCTTAGGTTGGTCTGCACATTGTAAAACTGCAGAATTGTGATAGCATGTAAGATAGACATAGGGAGTCAGGGTTAATAGTATATTTATTTGGTAAGGTGAAAATGAGTTCATCATTAGGAGTCATGATGGGGCGGGTGTTGGCTTGACTAGTGTTAAGTGATGCTCGGGATCGACGAAAGATCGTCTTCCCTGTGGAAAGAGAGAGTCAAAATACACTATGGTTGATTTAGTATAACATTAAATGGGATTTGTTATGGGTAGATACCAACAATAATAAGTACCTTGTGAAAGGGTGTTTTGTGCTTCAGCCCACCGTAGTTCCTAGTGCCCCCGAGAGCACTTCATAGGGAATGCCCTGGGAAGTCCAAGGTTAACCTAAACCGTAAGACTAAAAAGAATAAAAGAATGATTAGCAACATATTAGGACTTCACTTACACTCACCTCATGGTCACGGGAGGTTAGTTTGGCATAGACATCTGAGTGGTAGGCTCGGTGGTTGTGGAAATGGGCAAGTTAGCACGACGAGCTGAGGGCTCGTAAGGTTGTTGTGATAAATGGGTTAGTCCGGGGAGCAGACGGCTCAGATATTTGTATCTATCATAATTACATGTGCATAAAGTTGGTGGGTATTCGATATTAGATGGTAATTCGCACCAATGTCGATAAATTGATTCGGCGGGTGTGGTTTACACTTAGCTAAAGAAAAGAGTGACGTTGGGTCAGCATAGTATGCAGAGACCTTGGTGTGTCCATCAGGGGAGTACGTAAGGGATGGGCCAGGTAGTGCGAATCCCCGCATAGGTGCGGGGTGGCCCGATCCACTATCTCTGGTTGCCACAGCGGAGGCTCCTAGGGGTGAAGCTAGCTTCTAAAATGTTGGAACTGAAAGTCTATGCGCATAGATTCGTGTGTGTGGGTATTTCACTTATATGAATCATGGCATAACATATCACTAGACTCAAACCTGCATTAAACCTGACATCTCATCATATAAATTGGTATGAGACTTTTTATACGATGGGAGCCTAGCAAAAGACACCTTAACATAAAAGTTTGTATGAGCATTTTTATAAGTTAAGGTTACATATTTCATAGCTTACTTTTCTTGTACTTTTGTTACTTATTTTTTAGTTTACTTTTCATACACAAACTTCTATACTCTACTTGTCTACATTACAGTTTTCTTATTATAGAACTGCTATCTTGCTTTTCCTTTTATAGTTATTTGTACATACACTTGCTACGGAAGTTGTCACATGCTTGTTCCACATTGCTTGTTGTCATCCGCTTTCAGCCTCCCCGCACAGTTCTTAGGAGTCGCGGGGGATAGGTGAGGATGATAGTGGCTTAATATTTTGACTAACGGTCAGTGGACCACATCATTTTATGGGTCCGAGCAGCAGGAGCATCAGCAACGGCAGGTCAGGAGGCAGGACACCAGGAACAGTTGCTGCGAACTACCACTACTACATGCCGACAGGTCGTGGACGGTTTTCAGTTGCTTCTGCTAGATGTGTGAGTTGTGTGAGAGAGATTATTTGTAATATACATGTACCGAGATTAAACCAATTCTTTTTTACTCACTTTCATATTTTGTACTCATTGTGGACTAATAACACTTTTTCTTTTATATATATGTTGTGATTTTGTGTACTTGTATTAGTTGATACTTCTACATCTTTGGTGATCAACAATGTCGACAGAATTGGCATTTTGTAGTGGCGACCCTCTCGAGTGTCGGTGACACCGCAAAATGGCAGTTCTTGGCATATAACCCGGTAGCGTAGAAAAAAAAGAGGTTCTTACACCACATGTGTAACAAGTGAGCGGATTTCGCCCAATTGTCGCATCAGATCTAGTAGAACAAGCTGGTCCTCCAGACTTAGCCTTCTTCATCCATGTATTGCGGTACTCAAATTTTCTGGAATGCTGGACCATAAACTCTGGCTACCTTACTGCCATGTCATTCTTATGTTGCACACACTTCATATCTTGTTCTATGGATCGGGTCGTATTGACCAAGGTCAGAAAATCATGCGTCAATGAATTGAGAGAAGCAACTGTAGTTCATCTCTCAGTCCTTCATAGAACTAATTGGTCTTTTGTTCCTCATTTGCAAATGTAAATCCTGCATACCTCCCCAACCTTGTAAACTCATTCATGTAGTCATCCACAGAACTCTCACCTTGAGTTAACCTTTGGAACTGATTTTTCATTACAATCCGCTGTGCAGATTGAATACATCTCGCCGGATAGAGTCTCAAGAACTCCTCCATCGAGATCTCAATCAACGTCATACCAGCAAACTGGTCCAGCTCCAACTCATCCCATAATAGCCTCGCCTCTCCCTCTAACAAGAAGGTAGCTACACTGACTTTCTATCACTCCTCCATTTCCAATGCCGTCATTGTTCGCTTTATTCTCCTTTGGCTTGTGTTGATGTTCCAGTACTGGAAAATACAGGAGGATTGAAACTTATCATGTGTTTCAATTGCTTTCCCATCGCTCTCCCTGAGGCCACTGACTCAATGTCCAATTGTCTCTCTGCCACATGCTCAACTATGCCAATCAGCTCCTTGGCCATCACAGGTGTACGAAGTTGTACTTGCCCTCCTGGTTGAACATTAATTAATGTGAGCACAACTTCAGCAACAAACCATATTGTTTCTGCAGAATGTGGAGGTCTAGGCAACTAAGTTTGTGTATTACTCTCCGGTGAGCGTTGGGGTTGATGTTACACCACATCACTTCTAGTCGCCTATAATTGGGAAACACACAATTAAGCAACCAATAACATTGCAAAAACAATGATATGAACATGAAGGTTCCACTAACATGTATATTTTCATTCCTAAGTGAACATTCATAGGTTCTTTCATGTTGTAATGGTAGCACACATACATGTGCCAACCACCCCTTAAAAGAATTCGACCACGAATTCGAGTAAGAAAGACCGCTACCAGAAGTTGATAACATATTGTAACACCTCCATCAGTCCTTTAGAATATAACAGAAGGTTTGGCTTGGTCCCCATGCCATATTGCACACACTTGAGTTACTTAATAAAACTAAAACATTCACTCATCCTAACTCAAAGTGCAGTCTAGCAGAAGAATTTTTAAGCTAACTTAGAACCTCAAAACCACGAATGTCCACTAATCATAATAGGAATGATATTGAAAATACACAAACTGTTTTGGCCTTAAGTCCCAACAATTGTTTTCTTCACAAATGTATATTCCATACATCAGCACACAGGCCCGTCACACATGAAAACAGTAAATGATTTGCCTTTTGGCCTTTGAGGGCCAACCAACTTAGCATAGCGGAATTCAGCCCGCTACTTTCCACTTGGCTCTACAGTACCTGCACTGTTGGAACCAGCTTCCTGGTCCCTCCTAGAGTTCGAAACAAGGATGCAGCCCACATGTACTCTCCCTGCGCTACCGTCCTGACGAGAGTCAATGACCTGAAAACAGACCGAGGGGACTCAGATTGGAGGTCCCGCCTCTTACCCGGAAGAACTGGGAGTCTTCCCCTCCCTAGCCAGTGCTGAGCTAGGTGCCTGGGAGGAAAATAGTGGAAAGGTTCAACAACCTTCTAAGGCACCTTATCGGTCTATTTTTAGGCCTCTTAATCTGATATGCAAATATCACTTCTAAATCCACCTGAAAAGACCAAAACACCCTGGGCTGGGTCTGACAATAGCCAAACTCCGCTGTTCTGGAGAGCTATATGCAGGCCTCCAGGGGTAAAAATGTAAAACTATCTGGGGAACCAAGGTAAAATCCCCCTTATGGGTAAAAAGGTAAAGACCATCTTTTTTCATGCGGCGAGTGGGGAGGGGCCCGTCAAGTTTTAGGGGATCTCGCCTGTGGGCTACTCACCCGCGCCCGGAGGCCTCGTCTAGCGAGCTCTCGCCTAGCGAGGTCTCGCCTAGCGAGGTCTCGACTTATCTCCCGGGCTGCCCCCTCCTTTCTAGGGGGTTGGCCTCCCCCGTCTCGCCGGACTTCCTTCCTTGCTTTGTCGGGCTACTCGCGAGCCCAAGGTTGTACACAATCCCCGCTCTTTACGAGGTTGCCCTAACCTCGGAAAGACACGTCCAACCGTGGCTCGCGATGCCAAGATTCCTTCATGAGAATCTTGGGTGGGCCCCTCCTCCCCTCATACCGCCTATAAATATGAGGAGAAAGCCTGCATTTGGAACTCTTTTGCCTTCATCCTTTCTTCTTTCGGAATGTCTCATAGTCAAAGTTTCCGCGAGCATCTTGCGATTGTGCGAAGGCGAAACAAAGCCGGCACGGATGCCCTTTTTCCAGATCTGGGGCGCACTCCCCCCGCAGCCTCTCCGCCCTCTCGCACAAAGAAAGCAAAAGCTGTTTGCGCTCCTCTCTCGGCGGGCGCAACCTCTTCGGCCGCTCCGATAGACAACCCATTCTCTTCCTTAGGGGGGAGGCAGGTGATCACGTTATCTCTCCTTTCTCTTGTTTCGCCTGTCTGACTATGCTTTCTCAGGGAAGTTTCGCTGATTCGCCGGTGCCTGCCGATCCCCCTGATAATGTAAGTCAAGTTCCTCAGCGCACAGACTCGCCCAAGGTGGCCTCTCCACCTCCCTCGCGGAGAGAAAACCTCTCACGAGTTGTGGGGAACCCTCGAATCCCAAGTAAGATCTCATCCATTCTCGCCTCTTGGTTGATTCGCCTTCTTCCATTCGGCTTGCGCGGGCTCACTATTGCTTGTGATCTCTCGCTACTTTCGCAGGCATCCATTTTGATTCCGATACTGAGGAAGCTCCCGCGTCTCCTCCCCTCTCACCTCTTCCTCATCCGGGCGAGATCGAGGACTACCTAGGTGATCCCATGGACCCTCTGGAATTGAAACGGAGGACTGCCCGGATGTTCCGCAAATATACACACATAATCTGCGAGATGGAGCTCGAGAAGCAAGCCTCCGACCGGCGCATGGAGTGGATTGAAGCAGATCACCACCGCCTTTCCGCAATGGTGGAAGCGGACGGGGTGCTAGACGGGACCGACCCCCAGGCCATACTGAACGAGACGGATGAACATCTCCGTCTTGCGCGCCGCGGCGTGATCGCCGCTCGCGCCTTTCATCTTCCTGGCCGCCCGCCATGTGCGGGAGGAAAAGATGGCCGCTGGCAGTGGGTACGGAACTAAACTATCCCAGTCCCGTCTCGCCTCCTCTGGATCTCGTTCTTCTTAATGTCGCTGTTTTATTACTGCTATGTTGTACAAACTTATTCGGGCGAGACGCCACCTTCTGCGGGACGATTTATTTTTTGACTTTTGGTCACGCAATGGTCGTATCATGCCGTCTTTTCATTATCGCCATGATTAGATATTACTTTATTTTATTAATCCTGCAATGATGACTTGCCTCGAAAGGATGTCTGAGGCCGAGGACGAGGCTGAGGTCGGGGATATCACTGCAGGAGACGCGAGCAGGAGCAGATATACGCCTTGGACCTCACAGAGCCGAGGAATCCCGAGGAGGTTATCACAGGTACTTGAAGTTAATTATGAATTTTCTTGGATTTTCAATGATATATATATAGTACCTGGAACTATAGGATAACAATTAACTTTCACATAAACAAACCTCAGGCATAGTTATGATCAGCGGCAAGCCCGCTCATACTCTTTTCGACACGGGTGCTTCACACTCGTTCGTATCCGAGGCCTTCATCGACGGACTCGAAGGCGTGGAGAGGTTCCCTGGACTAGAGATGAGGGTACGTCTACCCGATGGGTCGGAGTTGCGGACCACTACACATTACGATATGGAGGCCGAGATTGGCGGCAAGGCATTTGAGGCGCCGGCAACTATTCTGAAGCTGCAGGACTTTGACTTGATCTTGGGCATGGCCTGGTTGCATCGGAATGCAAGAGCCCGGGAGGTTTACTACAGCCACTGCCAGTTCCAGAGTGGAAGTTCGAGGACATTGCTATGGACTTTGTACACGGATTGCCTCGCTCCCACTCTGGGCATGATTCTATATGGGTTATAGTGGATAGATTGACCAAGGTAGCGCGGTTTATTCCAGTTCAAAAGGATGCCCCAGTTGCAGTTCTGGTGAGATTATTTGTAGAGCAGTACGTCAGATATCATGGCATCCCCAGGACGATTGTTTCGGACCGTGATGGTCGGTTCACTTCGAGCGAGTGGAGGGCCGTGCATGCTTACTTGGGATCTCGGCTTACTTTTAGTACCGCCTTCCATCCGCAGACCGACGGACAGACCGAGCGGACCATCCGGACCATGGAGGACCTGCTCAGATTTTGCATATTGGATACGGGGAGGCCTTGGGAGAGGCTGCTGCCATTGATTGAGTTCTCGTATAATAACAGCCACCAGGCTAGCATCAGGATGGCTCCATACGAGGCGCTTTATGGGAGGAGATGCCGGACACCGCTATCATGGGTTCAGGATGTGGATACCAGGGCTCTGGGATCTGATTATATAGAGGATATTGAGGCTCAGATTCGATTGATCAGGGATCGGCTACTGGAGGCCCAGAGCAGGCAGGCAAAGTATTATGATGCTCGGCACCGGAAGGTGGAGTTCCAGGTTGGAGACAGGGTATTCTTGAAGATACGTCCAGTACACGGTATTTCTCGGGTGCGGAGGCACAAGAAGCTCAGTCCACGATACATGGGGCCCTACCTGATCCTGGAGCGGATCGGCCCCTTGGCTTACCGACTGCAGCTGCCACCGGAGTTGGGTGCATTACATGACGTCTTCCATGTCTCTTCCTTGCGAAGAGCTCTCCTTCGGCCGGAGCAGCATATTACTACTATAGCCGGACCGGTAGAGCCTGACAGATCAGTGAGATTGGAGCCGATCCGGATTGACGATACAGCCATCCGAGTGTTGCGGAAAAAGAAGGTCCCTCTTGTGAAGGTGCTGTGGTCCAACCATGGACGGGAAGAGCACACTTGGGAGCCGAGGGATCTGATGCTGGAGCAACACCCGGAGCTATTCGCATCAGGTACATTTAAGTTATGCCTTTAAATTTCTTGATGATTCTTGCAAATAGAACCCCGTAGACCCGAACTTAAATTTCGGGGACGAAATTATTTTCTTGTTTATTGGAATTTGTAACATCCCATGTTACTCTTGGACCCCTCAACTTAGATTGGGTTAGGCATGGGTGAGATTTAAGGAGATCAACTAGGCTTGACCCTAGGTAGTGGGTGGTAGCCATGTGGGGCCCACTATAAGACCATAGTCAAACTAGGTCAAACTAGCCTAAGTGGGGACCCTAGCCACACCATGACCCCACCACATTGCCCTAACCCTAAAGACAATCTAAGTGGACCCTAGGGTATGTCACTGGGTCAACATTTTGACCCCAATTGACCAAAGTCAACCTTGGGCTTAATTTGGTCAAACCCACACTCATAGGCCTAATTAACCTAAGTGGGGCACCCCCTTGACCCAAACCAAGTTGGGTGGTGCCACTAGACCCATTTCCACCAAGCAGGGTCAGTCCACCCACCATGGTTGACCAAGTCAACTCCCCAAGTCAACAAGTCAACAAATTGACCTAAAGGAGTGAAATGAAGGCCAAGCCATTTCCCCTTGGACCAAGCCGACCAAAATTGGCCCATAGTCAGCCCAAGTGAACAAGACCAGTCCTACCCCTCTAAATCAGGAGAGAGAATACATGCAAGGGGGTAAAATTGGGATTTTTATGAGAAGAGGAGAGAGAAAGGGGAATGAAGAAAATGGTGGCCACATGGCCACCCCATCAGTTGGTTTTGGCTGCCCAAAACCAGGTGGCCGACCTCCCCTCTTCATTTCCAGCAGAAAACCAGGGCTGTGAGCCACATGGCACCATGGGTGAAGCCTCCAAAGCTCAAACCGAGCTCACTTTGGAGTTAACTCCACATATAGTCCACCTCAGTCCAAACAGACCTCACCAACAGCTTCAGGAGACAGAAAGGAGTGGAATTCGACTGCTTAATCATGGAGAATGGTGGAGATTTGATTTTTCGGGGTGGAACTCGCCGGCGCACCACCACCACGGCAAACCGCCGCCTGACCCGCAGCCAAGCCTCAATTCAGGTTCGTTTCACCTCTCCTCTACCCGTACTAGCATCTTGGATCGATTAGGAGAGATATCGGGCTCAACTGAGCCCGATGCCATGTGAGAAAAATGAGAAATTTCCAAGCTTTTGAAACCGCTCGGGTTCGCCGTCGCCGCCGTCTTCCGCCGCCCCATCGCCGGGAAATGATAGCCACCACCACCGTGAAGGTGATGGCACCATTGGCCGGAGGTGGCGCCGCCTCAACTGGCCGGAAACCGCCAGCGAAGTTGCTCCAGGTTGGCTCGATCTCAGCCATTGGCTGGAGGTAGGAGATGACCGGATTCTGTCGGTTTATGCTTTAAGATTCGTGCGTGATTTATTAATATGAATTAATTTAATGTGAAGAATAGTATGATTCCTGTCACATAAATATAGTCCTTTTGCATGTTGTTTTTAGGCCTCTTAGAGGCATTTCCAGAACTTAGTCTCTTAATGAAGAATATATCCAAGGGTCTTATCTTTAATTTTCCACCCTAAACATGTGATTTGGAGTAGTGTACAGTCCTGTAGGACATTTCCCCGAGGACTGGTCCTAGAGTAGGACAGAAATTAAATTGGATGCCTAGGTCAAACTATTGGTTACCATGGACCCAAATTTTGGGCACATGCATGATTAGGGCATACTTAGATCCGGCCAAAATTTAGGAATTTTTAGAGAAGAGTTTCCTATAGTTCTTGCTAAAATATCAAAATTCAAATAAATGAAATATAAGGAGTTCTACTCCTCCCCATGGCCCCAAATTTTGGTGGTAGGTCAGTGGGGACATCCTTGGTGCATGACAAAATTTTCAGCACCTTGGCTTCACTACATGTTGGAGAATCCACTTGCATGTGTTAGCTTATGTTATGCCTTGGTGTGCAATTAGTAAAAATGCAAATATGGGGTATTTAGCCCAATGGTGACATGCAAAGGTCTTGGAATTATTCTCAGTGGTTCATTAGGGTAAATTTCATCCCTCAAATTAATCATGAAATTTTTGGACTCAAAAATTCCATTTATTGGAATTTATTTTAAATATAGCTATTTTGGAAATAAATTTGGAAAATAGGTTTTCCTCAAGTACAGATCCTAAAATTTTGCCAAGGCATAGATAATGTCACAAATGACTTAGGAAAAATATGTTTCCTCTGTTTTGAAGAACTTTTGGAGTAGATATCTTAAATTGCCCATTTTACCCTTATTTTATTAATTCTTGAAATAATGGATATATACCTCTGAAAAATTTGGAATTTATTCTACTGCAATAAAATGGTATCATTAGTTTTGCATGAATTTCTCAGAATTAATGGATGCATTGTTGTTTGTTAAATTAATACAAGGGCATTTTGGTAAATATCTTATAATGGAATTTTATAGGCCATTTCACAATAAATGTTGATGATACTCTGCCAATAGTCATCAATTAGTGTCCTAAAAGTTCTGTAATTTTCCTGGAATGTTTGAGTACATAATGCCTATACTTCATTTGGAAAATGGAATTTGTGTGGAATTGATATTAAATAGGAAATGAGAATAAATAATTTAAGGAAAATTATGAAACTCTGTAGGCCGCAATATTTTATCAATATACATCTCAGGAAAAATTTTCTAGGTCAGTGGATACTTAATCATACTACTTCATGTGTAAAATGACCTAGTGTTTAAATTAAAAGATTTAATTAAAGGACTAATTGGCCGAGAAAAATTATGAGAATTTATAGAGTAGTTCCCCTAGTCTATACCACCCTATGATAAATATTTAGAGGCAAGATGCCTTAAGGATTGGAAGATCACATTTTTAGGGTAACCATAGAACATGGTCTGCATATAACACAAATAGGTCTTGCCTTAGGGGTTACCAGGGGATTGATTATCGACAGAAGTAAGAGATTTCAACATGAGTAACCCTGGTGGGTAGAGTTGCCTTAGTGAGGGATCAAAAGTGCAAGTCTTAGTTAGCAACTGGAGTGGGGGTCGGCGGAAGACCGTCGGTTTCCCGGTAATACCTTAAGTCACTAGGGTTGTACTAAAGCAATAAGGAGAGCTGGGGAGATACATGGGTAGCCATCAACTAAAATAAATATCCTTGCGAAAGGGAACGCTGGGCGTAATCCCAACACAGTTCCTAGTGCCCCTTGAGAGCCCTTCACAGGGAATACCGGGGGCAGTACTGGGATTAACCTTAAATCTCTAAGTATAATAAACCGTAGACAAGAGTAGTTTAATAGGTTAGGACATTGTTGTACCTTCTCGCCCGTGTGGGGGTTGGAGAGATTCATGATATATGCTCACCCGTTTGGGGTTGGAGGGAGTTGGTATAAAGGCACTGATGTGCGTTCTCACCCGTTTGGGGTTTGAGGGAGTTGGCATAAAGGCACTAATGTGCGTTCTCACCCGGGTTTGGGTTTGAGGGATTCAGGACGGGTTTTGGTCCTGCGAGCGGGAGGCTCGGTATGAATTACTTGCATGTGCATAAATATCGTGGCGGGGCATGCGGTACTGGCCGTTCGTCACACCTATGGCAGTACGGTGCACCAGGCGGTTGTGAGAGTTAGAGGGGCCAGTGGGTTGTTTTACACTGTGGTCTGGAGGACGATCCCCGATAACGCACATCCGACCCAATAAGACTGACGGGTTTGTCAGCAAAGTACGTACGCGAGACTCTAGAGTGCACCTTGGACATGTACAGAGGCGTATTAGAGGGGTCTAAGGCTTGGTAGTGTGCATACCGGTCTAGAAGCGGAGACGCCCGCTCCGCTGCTGCCGTAGCCACAGCGGTGGTACCCGAGAGTGATGCTAGCTCTCAAAAAGTGGGAACTAAAGGTCTGTGATCACAGAGTCGTTGTGTGTGAGTTGCACTTGCCTGCGCATAAAATTGCATCATATCATTCATTCATATTAGGTCATACGCTTCATAGATCCTTATCATATAAATTAGTATGGGCTCTTTTATATGATAAGTTAAATTTCCTGGAAATCCTAACTTATATATTTGTATGGGCATTTATATAAGTTAGGGTACGTTTGTGATGATAGTATAGTGGTAGCTTAGCTTATTTACTTGTTCATACTACTGTTTCTTTACTTTCATTTACTGCACTGCTCTTACTTACTACTTGTACCGTACTTAGAATTGCTAGAGTAGGATTACATTACTTATTACAACTCTAGTTAGATATTGTCACCTGCTTCCACTTTGCTACCCCTTGTTGTCCTCCGCTTCGTCCTCCCGCTCGGTGCCTAGGAGCTGCGGGGCGAGGTGCGGAGGAAACGACTTAGTCTTTTTGACTAATGGTCGGTGACCAACTATTTTTATGAGCCCGTGGAGATGGAGCACCAGCACGTCGAGGAGGCAGGACATGAGGAGCATATATCGCTTCAGCAGGCTACTACCACTACTGTGCGTCCTCAGGTGGGATGAGATCTGATGTTCTAGCATAGCTTCCGCTTTTATGATTTTGTGAGAGAGAGATTTGATGTACTGGGCATAAGCCCTTTTTACTCTTTCATTTGTACTCTATTGTGGACTGTACTATTCATTTCTTTTATATGATTGTACTATGTGACTTGTGGACTGGTAGTTTTACATATACAGTTTACTTCTTTCTTCTTATATTGGCCTACAGGTTAATGATCGTACTAGCCGGCAGAATCAGCGTATTGCGGTGTCGACTAACCCGTGAGTTAGTGCCACCGTAAGACGGCGGTTCTGGGCATAAGATCCGGTAGCCCTCCTTGGTAAGGGGGAGGGGGGTCTTACAGTGTGTACCCAAAAGACAGCTCAATCGGAAACTACACACCAACGTAGGCAAATCAGACACTTAGTATACAAAATGCTATTTATAGAAATATGAGTGTTGGGAATATTGTCCTTAATATTCCAAGATTTTAATAAGTACCTCTTACAATGATAAATATATATTATCTTTGATGAAATATCAATTTGAATCTATAAAGATCAAATTTCTCATGTTGATAATTGATCTCAATTTTTCTTGAGATCAGTAAGGAGAAGTCGACGATATTGTCATGTAGGTTGGTTGTATCAATCCAGTACCATTATGTGGATGGATAAGAAGCATTCACAAAATGATATTGCTTTTACAACTTCATTACCGTTGAGTGCTAAGATTGGTAGGATTTCAAATTGGCGGAAGACACAAAGGTGTTATCAGATCAAACCTTTTTTTGTCCATACTCTAATGGCACTTTTTCTAACCCCTTGACCATTAGAAAAGTTAGGAGCATATATGGATAAGTTATGGCCTTCAAACAAGGATTCTTGCCGATTTTCCGAACTGTGAAAAATGAGAAGCGACCGTAAATCACCATTACTAGAGTTAGCTTTTTTAAAGAAAAACTCTGTGAGCAAGACGTCTTCAAGCTACACAATTAGAAGAAAGATCTTCTTCCTGGTGAAGAAGAATAAGAAATCAGTTCACATCTTCAATCAAGCTAGAACAACACTAGACCTACTCTGAAAGACAAGTTCAACTCTGTTTAGGTGCTGCTTCAAAAGGAAGCTTTCTAGAGAAATCTCAAAGAAGACTCAAAGCTTAAAGTTCCATCTTATATTGAGTCTATTGCTGTAAAGTTTATTTGTACATTGTTTTTTGTAGGATCTTTTATAAATCTAAGTTTGGGCTGTTAGCAGCCTAAGGTAGCGCTTAGGTTTAAGCATGAGGTAGGACTTTGAGATAATTTTAGCATCGATCTTGCTGAAGATCAGAGGTACGAGACCAGTTTTGTATCTAAGTTGTAGGAGTTGGCAGACTCTTAGGTAGGGCTTTGGACATCCTGAGGTAGGGTCTGTGTTTAGACATGAGAAGAGATTATATGGATCTATGTTGAAAGTTCTTGGAACTGAGAAGTTTTGGAGGAGGTTGTCAAGCCTTATACAGTGCTAGATAGGTGGCGAGGGAAAGTGGATGTACCCATACTTTGGGGAACCACTATAAATTTTGTGTGCTTATGTTTGCTATGTTTTGTTGTATGTATTGTGAAAAACTAGCATAAAATCTAAAAAAGCCAAAAAAAAAATGCACCTATTCCCCCTAATTGATTTAGACTACCTATAATCTTTAAGTGGTATCTGAGGTAGGTGATAAATTTGTTTTTTACTGTTATTTTTATATTGTTTTATTTTAATAAATTATTTTATTTTATTTATATTTTCAGTAAATAGCTTCCAATTCACTTCGTTTTGTGTTTCAGGGCATTTTGGGCTGCAAAAAAAATTTTCAAGCTCGCTGGAGGAATTTGGGCACTTTTTGGAAGTATTTTGGAAAAAGTCAAAAATTACATGCCCGGGTCACATGCGTGACCTGGGGCGTGTCTAATCTACCGCACCATGCTCTCTCTAGTACACTAGAAGATTATCATGTCAGATTATAATTACATGCACATGTCATTGGAATGACAAGTGGGCTTGACCAGCAGACCCAGAGGTGTGGCCTGGCATTCAAGCCAATTATTTACACTGACATGATGTTTCAAAAAACACGCCCTAGTCACATGCATGACCAGGGGGTGTGATACCTTCCCAAACTCACAGATAAACATCAAATCTTACTGTTTCACGTCGTTTTCCCATACTCGATCAAGATACCCCGAGACACGGGCATGACCAAGGGACGTGACCCGTATGTTTATGTCTCTGGCGGTTTTTCTCCCAGTATTTCCCGAGTTTTTATGGGGGCAGTTCCGTGCCATACATACCCTAGGTCATTGGTGTGACTCCCTAGTTAAAATTCTTATAAATTCCACCATTCTCCATGAGTTGAGAAGGGAGTTTTGGGAGTTGAAATTATGTAGTTTTGGTTTTTTTTAGTTGTATTTTCATTTCTAGTTGCTAGTACAGTGTTAGTACTTTTCATTTCTAATTGTTCTAGTTTCTATTTCAAGCTCTTAATTTTGGAAATCATGTCTCTCCAAACCTTTATATGTAATTCCCTCACCATGGTGTGTAGCTAAATGTTTTCAGCACTTGATTGTGTTGAACTTTGGAATGAAATAAACTTCACTCTGTCTTTTATTTAACAAGCTCTGTAATTAAATTCATTCGATTTATATTTGATTAATTGGGTTCAAATTCATATTTTGGAAGTTTTATTGATCCAAGATCTGTGTTATAGATTTACCAAGAGGTTGTGAACGTGGGAAGATCACTCAAAGTTATCGCAAATAGTTCTTTTGATTTAGGATTCGTATTCTAGATTTACCAAGGTGTTGTGAATACGAGTAGATAACTAAAGAAAAAAAAGGAGTTGCATGATATTCTCGAGAGAGGGTAACACAAGTCTTCTGGATTGGGGTTAAACCTGATAGTGGGGTTCACATCGTAAATCAAGCTTAGGACGTACCAACTAATCGATCATCCTAAGGTTAGTTGAAAGAGTTTTCTCGAGAGAGGCGCTTCATAATTTGGAATCCTCCACGGTCGAAGTTAATTATTTAAGAAGCTTGCAATTCAATATTTTTTTGAAAGTTTATTTTATCCACAAAGATTCTAGATCAAGTGTTAACCTGTAACTCATCTTCTTTCTGTTAGATTTTAAATCGCTTTCTTTAGTATTGCAAAATGACAACCCAATTTTATTAGATAAAATAATAGTTCTTTTTTGTGAGTATATGTAATCGACAAGACCCGAGTCTAAATATGACACTTTCTCCTAAAACAATAGGTGCACTTGCCTTATAGACTTCAAAAATAGAACATCAAGTTTTTGGCTTCATTGTAGAGGAACTCATCTTTTGTCGATATTTTGAAAGTAAGATTTTATTACTTTTATCATTTTGTTTTCTTCAAAATTCCAAAAAAATATTAAAAATAATTATTTTCATTTCTTATTTGTTTTTATTAAAAAATTGATAATTGAAATTTCTTCAGAAAGGGTCGTATTTGGTTTTCATCCCACAAAACTAAGAAATACCATGCATACACATCATAGGGCAGTCCTTGGGAAATCTGGAAAATTTTATTTAATAATTTTTTTTAGTTAAATTTTTTACTTTTCTTGATTTATGACCTGATGGAATCTGTCGGATCTTTTTGATTTGGATTCTGAAATCTAATGAACGTTATGGCAATGCTTACGAGTTTGTGATCTTAATTCTCAAGATTTGGTTAAGGAATCCACTGGGGAGAATTTTCTCCCTTCGTCTCCTTCTTGTCCTTCTTCTTTTCTTTCTTCTCCTTAATCTTCTTCTCTTTCTCCTTCCATGGGTTATCCTAATCCGAATATGGCCGAACAAAGGACTATGTCCTATTATGCCCCTTTAAATTTAGACAATTTGCAATCTAGCATTTTTCGCCCGACTATAGCTAATAATAATTTTGAGTTAAAGTCAAGCATCATTCAAATGGTGCAACAATATGTGTATTTTGATGGGCTTCAAGACGAGGATCCTAACACGCATATTTCTAACTTCTTAAAAATATGTGATACTTTCAAAATTAACGGAGTTAGTGATGATGTGGTATGGGTTAGACTTTTTTCATTTAATTTGCACACAAGGCAAAGCAATGATTGGGTTCTCAACCAAGAGGCTCGATAAATACTTGGGACGAGATGACGGAGAGCTTTCTCCAAAGTATTTTCTGCCATCAAAGATAGACAAATTGTGCAACGATATTTCCTACTTCTCCCAAATAAATTTAGAAACGTTATATGATACTTTGGAGCGTTTCAAGGAATTACTTCGTTGTTGTCCCCATCATCAAATTCTGGATTAGTTACAAATTCAAACCTTCTATAATGGCCACAATATTCAAACAAGGCAAAATATTGATGTCACCACTGGTGGAATGCTTTAATATAAAACACTGATGGCCGCCAAGGAGCTTATAACAGGTATGTCCATGAATACTTATCAATGGAGTACACCACGATCTTGCCCGAATAAATCGGTCGGGATGTAAAAAATTGATACTTTTACTATTTTTTCTCTCCAGGTCGATATACTTAGAAAGAAAATAGAGGGGATGACTTCTTCCCCCTACATATCTCTCAAGGAGGCAAACACAAATGCGGCACAACAAATAGCACATGTATATAACATGGGTAAACAAAATCAGCCGCCCTTCAACCTGAATAATAACAATGGAAATACTTCTCATCAAGGTTGGAGGAATCACCCCAATGGAAATACTTCTCAACAAGTCGTGCACACAAGGAAAATTTGCTGGCAAATCCAGCCTATAAGCTGAAACTCCAATATGCTCAATAAACCGAAAATGTCTCACATACCTCGGGTCCAACATGTGATTCTTTCCAAATCTTTTAACACTGGACATTGGGGAAACTTTCAGAAAAACCAGGTCCCCAACAGCAAACTCCAAATCAGTCCTAAGCCGATTTGCACTCTTCTCATAATGATCCTGTGCAATTTAAAGGTTCTCTCGAATAAGCTTTGAAGATATCCCATCTATTCTAGCGCTTCAGGACCTAACAACGGTCTCTCACCGACCTCGGCCCAAAACAAGGGAGTTCTCATCGCCTCCCATACAAGGCCTCAAACAGGGCCATATGCAAACTATCTCGATAACTATTATTATAAGCAAACTCCATCAATCCGGGTCTCTCATCCCACGCTCCTCTGTAGTCCAAAATATAACATCTGATCATATCCTCCACGATCTGATTTACTCTCTATGTTTGACCATTAGTCTGCGGATGATAAGCGGTGGAATACCTCAGATCGGTACACAACCCTTCTTGTAAGCTTTTCCAAAATCAAGATGTAAACCTGGAGTATCGATACGATACAATGCTAACTGGTACTCCATGTAATATGATGACTTCGTCTAAATATAATTTGTCTATCTTCTTCATGGAGTAGCCAATCTTAAATGGTACAAAGTGAGCACACTTCGTCAGTCGATCTACTATCACCCAAACAAAATCATGACCTAGGGGAGATCTCGGCAAACCTGTAATGAAGTACATGGAAATACTCTCCCATTTCCAGCTTGGAATATCCAAAGACATCAACTTTCCACCAGGCCTTCTATGATCGGCCTTAACATTCTTGCATGTAAAACATTCAGACACAATTCTGGCTATATCACCCTTCATTCCAACCTGCCAAACAATCTACTTTTGGTCTTGATACATATTTATAGAACCTTGGTGGTAGGCAATACTAGAACTGTGGGCCTCACTGCACAACTAAATCGAATGTCCTCAACAGCAGGGATACAAAATCTGCCGCGGTACTTCAAGGTACCCGCGTCATCTATCAAAAAATCTGGAAACTCCCCTTTCTCAGTTCTCTTGTAAAGGTGCAATAAATCAGGTTCTTCCTTCTGATGCAGTCTTGCGAGCGTAATCCATGAAGGCTCAACTACCTCCAAACTTTTTGACGAGTTACAACTTCCAACAGAAATGTTCATTATTAAAAACTCCTCAACCAGAGAATCCACAGAAAGATTAAAAATCTTAACTGTCTTCCTACTCAAGGCATCAACTACAACATTAGCTTTTCCCGGATGATAGTGAATCTCAACATCATAATCAGCAACATACTCTAACCATCTCCGCTGGTGCAGATTCAACTCCCTTTGAGTGAAAACATTTTTTAAACCCTTGTGATCGGTGTAAATCTTACACAACGAACCATACAATAGATGCCTCCACAATTTTAGTGCATAAATTATAGCTGCAAACTCCAAATCATGCGTATGGTAGTTCTTCTCATGAATATTTAACTGCCTAGACCCATACGCAATTACCTTTCCTTCTTGCATCAGCACACAACCAAGTTCAACATGCGATGCATGTACATATACGGTATATTCTATTCCTTCCGTAGGTTAGGTCAACACCGGAGCAGTGCACAATCTCCTCTTCAATTCCTGAAAATCTTCCTTGCACTTATCAATCCAGACAAAAGCTGCATTCTTCATCGTCAGTTTAGTTAGTGGCGTAGACAATGTAGAAAAATCCTCTACAAACCTTCTATAATAGCCAGGCAACCCTAGGAAGCTTCTTATCTCCTTGGGTGTGGTTGGCCACTTACAATCCATAACAGCAGCTATCTTCTTAGGGTCAACTAAAATTCCATCTTTACTTACCACATGACCCAAGAAAGAAACCTGAGGCAACCAAAACTCGCACTTGCTCAGCTTAGGAAACAGCTTATGGTCCCTCAAAGCAGACAAAACTAAACTCAACTGCTGGGCATGCTCATCAGCACTGCGGGAATAAATTAGAACATCGTCTATAAATATGACCATGAAATGGTCAAGAAAATCCTTGAACAGACTGTTCATCATATCCATAAAGGCATAGGGTGCATTAGTCAAACCAAAAGACATCACTAAGAACTCAAAATATCTTTACCGAGAACAAAAGGCAGTCTGTGGGATATTCGTCTCACGAATCCTTAACTTGGGTAGCCCGAACGAAGCACAATATTTGAAAACACAGAACTACTACGCAACTGGTCAAACAAGTCATCAATTCTTGGCACGGGATACCTGTTCTTGATAGTCACCTTGTTCAGTTCTCTATAATCAATGCAAATCCTCATAGATCCGTCGTTTTTCTTCACAAACAGCATGAGGGCTCCCTAAGGTGAAGAAATCGGGCAAAAAAATCCGCTTTGAAACAAATCATCAAGCTAGGTACACAACTCCTCTTGCTCACGAGGGGCCATTTAGTACAGTGCCTTAGAGATAAGACGGGTACCCGAATCCAGATCTATGACGAACTCCACATCTCTATAAGGTGGAAGACCAGGAAGATTATCAGGAAATACATCTGGAAACACACGCATCATAAGGATCTCCTCTAAACACGACTAAACAACCTTGGTTTCGAAAACTGAAACCAAACAAGCAAAACAGCCGGATTCTAAAAGGTATCGAGCACATACCGCAAAAATAATTGGAGAACTATAGCGCAGATAACCATAAACCCTCCTGGGTTGACTGTTGTCCATCTTGAAGTCCAAGCACTTAACCTTGCACTAGATAACTACATCATATCTGGACAACTCAAAACGCCTTGGTCAGATAGCACTGAATCAACAGAGGGAAACTTAACATGAAACACATCGCCAAATTGATCCAGAGTCAGACGATGATGTTCAACAAAGGTCATAGCCACAAATGAGTGGGTAGTACCAGAATCAAAAAGAATGCATGCCCAACGGTTCTTTACCTTAAACCTTCCTATAAAAATAATCACCTACGCGACTAATAGGACAAACATTGAACATATAGCTAAGAACTAAAACTAGATTAGGATCTAACCTTAAATAACCTGAGTAGATATTTGGGATTCCTCAAGAGACACCACGTTCATCTTCCCCTTTCCATTGTCAAAATGTTCCGGTGGTGGCAAGGCCAGAAGTGGAACTGGTTGCAATAGGGGATGAGCCTGCGACACTTTGACTTGAATTGTCATTTTTGTCCCCACAGAATGCAGCACCATTCCTTACGCCAATTGTGGGCAGCATCGTGCCCCTTCATTTGCACAAAGTATAAACAAAATCTCCCATAGGTGCTACCTGAATCGCATGAACCTGCTCCTGCTTCTGAGCTCCTATTTGTTTGAAACAATTATGAAACAGATGGCCCAGCCGGCAAAAGAAACCTGCATATATCTTTGCTCCACTTCCTCGAAGCAGCACCAGATTCCTGGGGACTCTTACTCTCACCAGTCTTCCTATAATCCTTTCTCATTTGTTGCCCTCGGTTCTTGGAATTATCGATCACATCAACCATTAATGCGGCCTCTATAACTTCAGCATAACTTTTTGATCCGTATGCACTAGCTAGCTGCTGGATGTCACTCCTTAGACCACCCAGAAAGTGTTTATCTCTGTTGGCTTTAGAAATTACTAAATCAGGGGCGAACCACCTCAGCTTACAAAATTCCACCTCATATTCACACACCGTGAGCTGCCTCTACTTTAAGTGCAGAAAATTGTTCATCAAGCGGACCTACTCGACCGACGGTAGAAACTTCTTCAGCAAAAGCTCCTTGAAGGCTTCCCAAGATCATCGATCCTTCAAGTTTTCCTTTTCTCTCAACCACCAACTCTTTGCAAGCCCTTTGAGTTGGTACGCTGCGACCATCACTCTCTGGTCCGCTGAAACTCCTGATTAAGAGAACATCTCCTTGATGGATATAATCCAGTCATCCAAAGCCATGAAGTCAGCACTACCATCATAGGTAGGGGTCCTAATCGCTGGAATGAGAGATGAAATTCATCTCTAGTGGCAGCATAACTGGAGGCACCAAAGGAGCAGGAGAAACTGGAACACCTTGACCTACAGCCGAGTCCTGAACTCTAAGCGACTACCCTGCAACGACAGTAAACAAAGCTTGGATATGCGACTGCATCTCCAATATTTTCCTAGAAAAAGCTTCATTGCTCTATCGCAGTCCTTCTATCACGACCTCATTCTGAGAACCCGACGACTCACCCTCTGACTAGGGAGTCGATCCAATCGTAGACGTTTAGACATCCTAATAATGACAACAAACAACTAGTCAAAACCTAGCTTAACCGCTCGAACCAAACATCCTATTACAGACAAAGCATACATAAGTACTTGCTCATGCGGCTAACTTACTCTGGGAATTTTATCAATGAAACTTTGGAGCACATCCACATATTCACATGTAATATCACCACATCATATCACAGAATGAAAATGTAAAACTCTAAATCTCAACTTGGGTGTGCGACTAGGATTGGCTATGAGGCTTTGGTGAAATCATTGTGGAGCTGAATCAAAAGGAGGGGTAGGCATAATGGGGTAGCAAGGATAAGATGTTAGGAATGGTACAAAGCTCAACCGGGACAAAATGATGGCCTACGTCACGCTCATGCGAGTGAACTAACCTATACCCATGCTTCAAGAATAGCTTGGGGCAAGTTCTTAGCAAACGAGAAAGACTATCCATCCTCCCGACTCGATCAATATGAACCTAACGGCCGTCTATACACATCCCTAAGCTATCGTCGGATTCACATCGGATTCACCAATTTTTGAGTAGAATAAAAAGTATTTACGCAATTAGAAAAATATAAAACTAAAAGCATACAGAAAAATTAAATTTACTCTAATTTCTACACAAGCTGAGAGCACTCGACTAGGAGCACAGCAGGATCAACATTTTACTCCATCTCACAATCCTCTGTTAGCACAACAATTTTCACAAATCATACAAAAAACGAGTTTAACTCGCAGCACGCAAAAAACTAAGCATGCGCTCATGTGGGTGCAGTGGTGTGTGATGCAATGAACTAATCATAATAAATCTAAAAAACCTTCTAGTATGCACATGAAATGTGCGCGTATAAAAGGTAAAAAAACTGGCTCTCCCACAGACTTAAACTAAACTACACAGCATATGATATATAAATTAAAATCTTAAAGAGCTAAGGGAAGAGGTTACCCAATGCTCAGCTAGTGAGCATACCAGAAGATGTGTGGAAACCTGAAGCATGCCCGCCATACGAAGAATCACAACCCCGCCAATGCGATTTGCCATGAATACCTGCAGGGTTGAGCTCCGCAAAAACAAAACAAAAATATACAAACTACAAAGAAATACTAAAACTAAATAGACATGAACAACAAAATACAGAAAATGAAAAATAAGTACTGGGGTTATTGTCATCCCAGCACGACTTATTCGGCTACGAAAAGGTTCTAGCTAATGGGCCTATGTAAAGAAAAATGCACAGGTAACTGTTCCAATATCTGTTTACGTAACGGGTACCTATACGGCGATAGAACAGTTACCCCTATACCTAAATAGTAATACCTGCCCAACACAGGTAGAGGAAATTGGAAGTAAGAAAAGAAGGAGCACTGGTCATCACTCTTCTCACCACAAAATGAATCCTTGCCCAGCAAGGTATCGTCTACTACAGGGAGAAGGCAGGAGGAGAAAGCAATCAATGGAGCTTTCTCAACAGAGGAGGAATCAACCTCCTCGCGAGAGAGGATGCTACCATCGATGACTCGAGCTGAAAGCTCCAAGTCCTCCTGAAGCTCCTGCGGAGACTCAACCCGCCCAGGCTCAGATAAATAAGGGGGATCAAGAAATAAAGGAGAAGAAGAACTAAAATAATCTGAAATAGGGGGAGTGGTCCCGGCCGCACTCCCAGTAGGATCCAAACATATCTCATTGTCGTCATCATATGAGTCATGGCGAGGGGAATCCCGGAGCTCGCGGTCCTCGATGGTGGTTTGGACCTCCTCATCCATCAAGGAAGTGGAAACTTCATCAACAAAGAGGATCTCCTCATCAACACACCTCGGTGCGTCTACATGTTCCAAGACGTAATACTTTCCATTAATGAAAATAATATCCTCGTCAAACATGGGCACATCCTAAGTCTCAGAATCACAATCTAGCTGAACATCATCAACCGCCTCACTAAAAATAGGTATAGATAATTCTTGCAAAGAAGGCAGAGGAGCAACAACATCAGAGAAAATATGTTCGGGTTCCTCCGTGGGTGAATCAACAAGAGGGGAAGGATGCATAGGGAGAGACGACACCACATCTTCGTCACACCGATCAGTAGAAAGTCTGATGGGTATATCCGCTGCAGTCCCCCATACACAAGGTGGTGCTGCGAATATATCATCATAATCAGAAGGGTCGGCCATTTGAGAGGGTGATAGAGTGAAGCGAATACCCGGTTCATCATCCTCCTCCAACCGGCGCTGAAATTCTTCGCAATCTTTCAACATGTGCTCGGTGCTACGACAATACAAATACCATTTTACATTACTCCTCGGTCCAGGTGGGACCGGAGAGGAATAAGAAAAAGATGAATGCGTAGAAGCGGGGTGACCATAACACCTGGGTTGGGTGTATGAGGTACCATAGGAAGACGGTGCTCCATACACAGAGCCACGAGAATTATGCTCCCAATCTTCAGTAGGGCACTCATCACTACCATGCTTATAATCCCCGCACCATCGGCAACAAATATTCATATAAGAATACATGGTGCAACAAGAAGAACTCACCAACAGAAATTTTCTAAGCAACAATTAACTACACACCACAGAGAAAAAAATAGGAAAACCTGCTAAAGAAAAATGAAAATTAGAAGTGGAACAAATAAAAACAAGAAACAGATTCTAAAAATTTAAGCAAAGAAGAAACATGAAATATACAAATGGAAAAGGGCTTCTATCTCCTATCTCCCTCTCCAAAAACTCACACGACTGTGTTCCCCGGTAACGGCGCCAAAAACTCGATGCTAAAAATCACGGCAGTGAACCGGTCACACAAGTAATATAAAATGGATGAGTATTCCCAAGTATCAATCTCTCAAGGAACACAGTAAGGTGGAGTTAATTTCGAGGAGGACTTGAGATTGAAGTCCTTAGGTCGGAGTTAACTAAGGGGGGTTTTGATATTTGCGTAAAAAGAAAGTAAAAATCTAACAACTACTCCTATGCAACGCCGCTATGCGATGCTTCGTCAGGCTGGATGGATGACTAGTCGGGCAGCTATGCAACGAATCACTAGGCGGATGTGCGAGTAGGATTGCGGATGAGGTGATGAGAATGGCGGAATGAGGGTCGTAAGCACCTCTTCACTACGCACACCACTAGCAATTGCTAATGCGGCAAGGGCGGATGGATGGTGGATGAACAAATAGGCGCACCTCAAGTAAATAACGAAAACATACAATCACATAGACATGATTACACATAAATGTATATTACACTAAGCATAACTTCATCAAATACAAAGAGTTCAACTAAACCATCAACAACAAGGGAAGAAAAGTGTGTGAAATCGACCGAATCCGAAGTCTTGCTGAGGATTCACGGTTGGAATTATCGGGTTGTCAATTTGCGTCCAAGCTCGGTCCTCAACTGCATCCGGGGTAGAGAAGGGCTGTCACCACCTTCCAATGGCCCGTCTTCTTCATGTCACAATCTGGTGGAGGATGGAACAAATTCTCCTAGCTTGATGGAGGAAGCTAGGTCAAGCTCTTCTTGAAGCTCAAAGATGAAGGAGGAGGCCGAGAGGAAGCTCCGGCTTGGATTTGGCTGTGAATTCTTTCCCGGAGCACCTACCTACGATGGAAGATGATGGGGAACGACGGAACCCTTCCTCAGAGACGAAAACGGCGGAGAAATGTCGAGCGATCCCGAATTAGGGCGGAACCTGCGAATTTATAGATTGTAGAAATTATAATGCACACGACCAGTGTAACGCCCCGAAAATTATATTTGAGTTGGTCGCATAAAAAGTGATTTTTGGTGCCTGTATAGGGGTACACGGCCTAGAACACGGGCATGTCCAAGGCCGTGTCTGGCTGGTGTTTTGGCTGATTTCATCCAAAGAAGGACACGACCAGGAACACGGCTGCATGACACGGGCGTGTCATTTGACACGGGCGTGTCATTTGACACGGGTGTGTGCCTACCCGTATCAGTACCCGTGTTCAGTTAGGTCGTGTCGGTTGGCATGACAGTTATGCATGACACGCCCCCAGTCATGGGCATGTCGAGAGACCCGACACGGGCGTGTCAGGTGGGACACGGGCGTGTCTGAGCCCGTGTGAGTCTCTGTGTTTGACAATCGTGCCTAGATCGAGGCACACGGACTGGGACACGGCCGTATGCCAAGCCGTGTTTGGCCCAGGTTTGGAGATTTCTGAGCGGATCTGAGCCGTTCGTTTTCTTTAAATAAGATCCAACGGCCTAGATGGTTTCCTGCTCTGTTAAGGCCGGGATTAGGGGAGTTAATCCTTCATTTCTCTCCAAGGCTTTCTCTTTCCAAGGTGTTAAAGAGAGGAGGAAGAAGAAGGAGCATTCCGGCCGCCAGCGGATCATCGGAGCACCGTTTTGAGATCAGAGACCGGATCCGTGGAGGAAAGTTCGTTACGAAGAGTTCTGTCCGTGTAGTTTTTCTATGGGGCCAAAGCGGACTACAAGGGTAACGATTCTCTACTTGAGCATGTGAAGCTCTTTCTTTCTGCATAGGGAATCCCGCTCCCGCGAGTGTGCAGTGAGTGCGTGGTGTTCCTTGGGGTTTATGTGAATAGTCCCCCTTGTGTTGCATATAGAGTCCGGAATCGGAGTACGGGCATAGGCATTGTGTGTGAAGCCTACCCGGACGTGTATTGTTTGGATCGGTGATGTTGCATTTGATATGTTTTGCTGGAGAAGACTCCGTGCTTTGGATTTTTCGGTTTCTACGCGGTAGATTGCAGCAGGGATCCTTGGAGGTTAGCTCCAAGACGGACCCGAAAAACTGAGAGGAATCGTTGTTCTGCTAACTTAGCAGTCTGGGAACCGGCCTTGAACATAACTGGGTTATGTGATTGTTTGGAAAATGTTGGGATCCGAGAGAAGCTTGGCTCGTGCGTACGTCTTAATGTGAACTACGCGGTTGAGCAACAGGCAGGTGGAATTGTACCTTGGCTATGTGGTTCAGTGCGAGAGACCCGTAAAGGGGACTGGCCGTTGGCATAGTCGGGAGCCTTAGACTAGTCAGGGTCAGAAAGGCTAAAATGCTCATGTTGTTGCCATCCTGGGGGTGTTGGTGAAGACGCTAAAGTGTCAGGATTCACCGTTAATGTGTCCTGAGTGCACGAGGTGTTTAGCCGTGCGAGCCTACACCTGTGGTGAAATATATAGTTGCACTTTATTGTTTAGCTTGGCTAATGAATTGCAGGGAAGGAGCACCGTCGTCCTGACCTAGGGGCGGGTTCGTTATAATTTGGTCAGCTTTTTACTGACCGTTGCTTTGTTTGCCACCGTGTGGTGGAATGTGCTTGCAGGTGCTTTGGAGCTGAGTACCTTGGACCATTTTAAATCCTGGAGCGTGTTGGCGAGGCGGCGTATAGATTGAAGCTGTCGGTGGAGTTAAGTGGGATACAGGATGTGTACCACATGTCGGTGTTGCGTAAGACAGTGCAAGAGCCTTCGCAGATCATTGCGGACAATCAAGTACCAGTTGATTATGAGTTGACAACAAGGGTCAAGACGGTACGTATTGAAGATGTTCCAGTCAAACGACTCCGCAACAAGGAGGTCCGGATGGTTAAAGTCCATTGGGATAACTGCGAACGGGAGGAGCTTTCTTGGGAGCGAGAGCGAGCTATGTTGGAAGAATAACCCGAGTTATTCCATTCAGGTAACATTTAATTTTGTGTACCTTTTACTTAATTTCGGGACGGAATTCCTTAAGTGGGGGAGATTTGTAACGCCCCAAAAATTATATTTGAGTCGGTCGCGTAAAAAGGAATTTTTGGTGCCTGTATAGGGGTACATGGCCTAGGACACGGGCGTGTCCAAGGCCGTGTCTGGCTGGTGTTTTGGCCGATTTCATCCCGAGAAGGACACGGCCAGGAACACGGCTGCATGACACGGGCGTGTCATTTGACACTGGCGTGTGCCTACCCGTATCAGTACCCGTGTTCAGTTAAGTCGTGTCGATTGGCGTGGCGATTATGCGTGACACGCCTCCGGTCACGGGCGTGTCGAGAGACCCGACACGGGCGTGTCAGGTGGGACACGGGCTTGTCTGAGCCCGTGTGAGTCTCTGTGTTTGACGATCGTGCCTGGATCGAGGAACACGGCCGTGTGCCGAGCCGTGTTCGGCCCAGGTTTGGAGATTTTTGAGCGGATCTGAGCCGTTCGTTTTTTTTAAATAAGATCCAACGGCCCAGATAGTTTCCTGCTCTGTTAAGGCCGGGATTAGGGGAGTTAATCCTTCATTTCTCTCCAAGGCTTTCTCTTTCCAAGGTTTTAGAGAGAGGAGGAAGAAGAAGGAGGATTCCGGCCGCCAGCAGAGCATCGTAGCACCGTTTTGAGATCAGAGAACGGATCCGTGGAGGAAAGTTCGTTACGAAGAGTTCTGTCCGTGCAGTTTTTCCATGGCGCCAAAGCGGACTACAAGGGTAACGATTCTCTACTTGAGCATGTGAAGCTCTTTCATTCTTCATAGGGAATCCCGCTCCCGCGAGTGTGCGGTGAGTGCGTGGCGTTCCTTGGGGTTTATGTGAATAGTCCCCCTTGTGTTGCATATAGAGTCCGGAATCGGAGTACGGGCATAGGCATTGTGTGTGAAGCCTACCAGGACGTGTATTGTCTGGATCGGTGATGTTGCATTTGATATGTTTTGCCGGAGAAGACTCCGTGCTTTGGATTTTTGGGTTTCTACGCGGTAGATTGCAACAGGGATCCTTGGAGGTTAGCTCCAAGGCGGACCCAGAAAACCGAGAGGAATCGTTGTTCTGCTAACTTGGCAGTCTGGGAACCGGCCTTGAACATAACTGGGTTATGTGATTGTTTGGAAAATGTGGGGATCCGAGAGAAGCTTGGCTCGTGCGTACGTCTTAATATGAACTACGCGGTTGAGCAACAGGCAAGTGGAATTGGACCTGGGCTATGTGGTTCAGTGCGAGAGACCCGAAAAGGCGACTGGCAGTTGGCATAGTTGGGAGCCTTAGACTAGTCAGGGTCAGAAAGGCTAAAATGCTCATGTTGTTGCCATCCTGGGGGTGGTGGTGAAGATGATGAAGTGTCAGGATTCACCGTTAATGTGTCCTGAGTGCACGGGGTATTTAGCCGTACGAGCCTACACATGTGGCGAAATATGTAGTTGCACTTTATTGTTTAGCTTGGCCAATGAATTGCAGGGAAGGAGCACCGTTGTCCTGACCTAGGGGCGGGGTCGTTATAATTTGGTCGGCTTTTGGCTGACCGTTGATTTGTTTGCCACCGTGCGGTGGAATGTGCTTGCAGGTGCTTTGGAGCTGAGTACCAAATAGCAGGCTGGAGCCCATATTGCTGTGCTGGCCCTAGAAGGCCGTAAAGAATAGTTGTACTTTACTTTTGTCATGTGTTGCTAGCCTGCGAGCCGATGTATGGAAAACACTATTTATTAAGTGAACTATTGTAAGGCCATAAGGCCATGTACCCTTTCAGTGTATTTCAGGTTTCATTCCAGTAGTGTGGTTGTGGACATTCATGTTTATTGGTTTTAAGTTTTGGGTTCTTTCAACTTTAAAAGCTTCCGCTAGAATACTCTGTGTAGGACGAGTAGTCTTAATTGGATAGTTTGAATATTCTTAGATAACCCTTCCGACTGTCTGTGGTATATGGCGTCGGGTTCCAGCTGTACCTTCTACTATATGTCATGTGACGGATGGGGGGTGTTACAATTTGGTATCAGACTTCTGGTTACGGTCAGTCTAAAAGGAATTCGTGGGCGAATTCGTTTAAGGGGTGGTGAGCACATGTGTGCGTCATCGTTATAACATCAAAAGAACCCATGAATGTCCACTTAGGAATGGAAAATACACTTATTTTGTGGAATCTGAGTGTTCTAATGATTGCTTTTAGCAATTTGTTTGTCGTTTAATCGTGTGTCTTTGCTACTATAGGAAGCTAGGAGCGGTGCTGGTCAGTCAGAGCGTCCGCAATCAGCGGAAAGTAGTGCACCAAGGGACGTGCCTACAACACCTCCTTCAGCGGAAACCATCAGGATGGTGGCTGAAGCCGTATTTGCAATGATAAATGCCCAACCTGCAGGGCAAATGCATTGCGCACCTCCTGCGAATGAGCAAGAACCGGTTAGGGCGGCAGAGCCTAGAGTGGTGGAGCGCATAGCAGTTGATCTGGTAGAGCCGAGGAGAGCTACAGAGAAGTAGCTCAAGCATGTAATGGGCTTTAATCCTCCAAGGTTTGACGGGACTGGAATGCCAGCTCAAGCTGAGGACTGGCTCTCTTCAATAAAGAGGGTCTTGATAGCCACATTAACTGAGGAGTGGCAGAAGACCACCATAGTGACCTTTCTTTTGGCGGGGGAAGCGAGGCTGTGGTGGGATGACTTGGTGTTTCATCTTCTAGTGGGAAGGCAACTTGCTGATGTGTCGATGGAGGAATTCTCTAGACTATTCTTGGCCAGATACCTACCATCTGTTCAGAAGTTGGAGATGGAGAATCCGTATCTTGGGCTGACGCAGGGAGCCAGAAGCGTGGACGAGTACCTCCACGAGTTTACACGGTTGGGTCGGTATGCTGGTGCTACGTTTATGGAAGAAGAGAGGAAGACCAACCGATTTTATGAGGGTCTTCGCGGCGATCTACCGCTACTACTTACTGGGCCTATGGCGCAAGGCTTCCTAGCCTTGGTCAACTCGGCCCGGTCTTTGGAAAAAGTTGTGAAGAAAGTTCAAGAGAAGAAGGACCTAGGAGAAAAGAAGTCCTAGTTCAAGGTGCCAAATACCAAGTCAGGATTCCGTAGATGGAACAAGAAGCGGAGAACTTCAAACTCAGCCCCTTCGACTTATGCGTCGGGGGAAACTACAAGTCGAGTCCCAGGGGCTTGCTACAACTATGGGAAGACGGGGCATTTTGCTCGTGAGTGTTGGAGCGGATGTTCAAAGTCCGAGAGGAAGTCTGGAGCGAATTATAAGGAGAAAGGGAAGGCGGTGGAGTCAACTGCGTCCCATCATGCTCCAGCCCAGCCTAGAATCTACAACCTTGGTCTGCAAGAGGCCATAAAACAAACTAACGTGGTGATAGGTATGAGTTAATTTATAGTAGATTAACTTTATGTAGTTGTTACCTCTTTTGTTTGTTAGTGTACTATTGTTGATGGTAGGATTTGTGTTGATCTTTGAGTTTCCGGCGAGAGCCCTGTTTGATACGGGAGCATCGCATTCCTTCTTGTCCGTAAAATTCATATCGCGCATCGGAGTTCCATCCTCGAGGGCAAAAGACAAGTTGGATGTGTTGTTGCACAATGGGTGCTCAATGAGCGCGGATAGGATCTGCGTGGTGAAGATTCGGATTGGAGACCAGGAGTTTGGTTTGTGAGCGTTGATTCTACCGTTAGTAGAGTTCGACGTAATCTTCGGTATGGATTGGCTCTCGGAGCAGTGTGCATGCATTGATTGCAACCGTAAGGAAGTTAGGTTGGGTCTGAACACTGATCGGGAAACTACTTTTGCGGGCATGAAGGGGTCGGGTAAGATTTTGATGTCTGCATTTCAGGTGTTTAAGGCAGTTTGGTCTGGGGCAGAGCTATTTTTCACATTAGTGCAGACTTCGACGCGTAAGCCAAGTCTTTGCAGTATCCTAGTTGTGTCTGAGTATCCCGATGTGTTCCCAGATGATCTCCCAGGAGCCCTTCCTCAGCGGGAGATTGATTTTACCATTGAGCTGGTACCGGGTGCCAAACCGGTGTCACGCTCTCCATATCGGATAGCGCCAAGAGAGATGGCAGAGTTGAAGGTGCAACTGCAAGAGTTGCTAGAGCAAGGTTATGTGCATCCAAGTTCGTCGCCTTGGAGCACACCAGTTCTCTTTGTTAAGAAGAAAGATGGGAGCTTGCGGCTTTGTATCGACTACCGGGAATTGAACAATCTTACGAAAAAGAATAAGTATCCGATTTCGAATATTGACGATCTATTTGATCATTTGGTTGGGTCAACGGTGTATTCGAAGTTAGATCTGAAGTCCGGGTACTACCAGTTGAGGATAAGGGAGAGAGACATCCCAAAGACAGCATTCAGTACGCGGTTTGGGCATTACGAGTTCATGGTCATGCCGTTTAGGTTGACGAATGTGTCATCCATGTTTATGGATCTGATGAACAGGACGTTCAGAGAGTACCTGGATCGTTTCGTTATAGTATTTATCGATGATATCCTTGTGTACTCGCAGTGCGAGGAGGATCACTACAATCATCTGCACATGGTGTTGGAGACGTTGAGAAGGAATCAGTTGTATGCTAAGTTCTCCAAGTGAATTCTGGTTATCCTCGATAGCGTTCCTTGGTCATGTTGTCAGTGGAGAAGGGATAGCTATAAATCCGACGAAGATAGTGGCGATACGAGAGTGACCTGCTTTGACTACAGTGGCAGAGGTCCGGAGTTTTCTGGGGCTTGCTGGCAACTACAGGCGCTTCGTAGAGAACTTTTCGCGGATACCACTTCCACTCATGATGTTGACAAGGAAGGATCAGAAGTTTGTGTGGTCTCTGGTGTGCGAACAGGCTTTTGAAGAGTTGAAGAGGCGGTTGACCACAACGCCTATTTTATGTTCGCCAAGTGGAACCGAAGGGTTCAAGATCTATACTGATGCTTCGCCCAGTTGTTTGGGTTGTGTTCTGCTACAACATGGGAGAGTGATAGCCTATGGTTCATGACAATTGAAGGCTCACGAGAGAAATTATCTGGTCCACGACTTAGAGTTAGCGGCCGTGATATTTGCTCTAAAACTTTGGAGGCACTACTTGTATGGTGTGAAGGTCGATATTTACACCGATCATAAGAGCTTGAAGTACCTGTTGAAACAAAAGGATCTGAAAATGAGGCAGCGGAGGTGGATGGAGTTCTTGGGGGACTACACCTTCAAGATACATTATGTGCCTAGTAAGGGAAATACAGTGGCGGATGCGTTGAGTCGTAAGATTCCCGCACAGGCTAACTGGTTATCGGTACATGATGAGAGATTGGTCCATGAGTTGGAGGATTTGGAGATATCTTGTGTCGACAAGAAGTCTATTGCTGAGGCGAAACTAATTTGGACAGAGGTGAAGTATGACCTAGCTGATAGAGTTCGGCGGGCTTTGGTTCAGGATAACAGCATGAAGCAGATCTTGGATGAATCATTGGATGGGTCAAATTCCCAGTTTGCTATTGAGGATGGGTTGCTAAGGAAGAACGGTCGCCTATGCGTTCCTAGTGCGGATAATCTTTGGGAGGAGTTGATGTATGAGGCTCATCATACCAAGTACTCAATCCACCCGGGAAGCACGAAGATGTATAGAGACATGAAACATTATTCTGGTGGCCAGGATTGAAGAAGGATGTAGCACTTTATGTGGCCAAGTGCCGTACATGTGCATTGGTGAAGGCAGAATGCCAGAAACCCGGAGGTTTCTTGAAGTCCCTTCCTATCCCAGAATGGAAATTCGATGACATATCTATGGATTTTGTGCATGGTTTGACGAAGTCACGGAAGGGAAACGACGTCATTTGGGTTGTCGTAGATAGATTGACAAAGGAGCCACACTTTATTCCGAACAGGAAGGAGGATCCGGTGGAAAAGTTAGCCAAACTCTATGTGGATAATATTGTACGGTTGCATGGCGTGGCCCGCAGTATTGTTAGTGACTGAGATGGACGCTTTACATCGAAGGATTGGAGGTTGGTGCATAGTATGTTGGGAACTAAGCTGAGTTTCATCACAGCCTTTCATCCACAGACGGATGGTCAGACCGACAGGGTCAACAGGACTATGGAGGACATGCTTCGCATGTGCGTCCTAGATTTCGGAAAGCATTGGGAGGATCACCTGTATATGGTGGAGTTTGCGTATAACAACAGCTTTCATGCGAGCATTGGTATGGCGCCTTTCGAAGCCTTGTACATGAGGAAGTGTCGTACGCCATTGTCTTGGTTGGAGGCAGGCGAATCGAAGTTGTATAAACATCAAGCGGTGGAAGACGCCACTTCAATGATGCGTACAATTCAGGAAAGGTTGAAGATCGCTCAGGATAGACAGTCAAAGTACTATAACGCCAAGCATAGGAAAGTGGAGTTCAGTGTTGGCGACATGGTGTATCTAAAAATCAAGCCGTTCAAGGCTGTATCGCGGGTTCGACGCTTGAAGAAGCTAGGTCCGAGATACCTTGGACCATTTGAAATCCTGGAGCGTGTTGGCGAGGCGGCGTATAGATTGAAGCTATCGGTGGAGTTGAGTTGGCTACATGATGTGTACCACGTGTCGGTGTTGCATAAGACAGTGCAAGAGCCTTCGCAGATCATTGCGGACAATCAAGTATCGGTTGATTATGAGTTGACAACAAGGGTCAAGCCGGTACGTATTGAAGATGTTCCAGTCAAACGACTCTGCAACAAGGAGGTCCGGATGGTTAAAGTCCGTTGAGATAACTGCGGACGGGAGGAGCTTTCTTGGGAGCGAGAGCGAGATATGTTGGAAGAATACCCCGAGTTATTCCATTCAGGTAACATTTAATTTTGTGTACCTTTTACTTAATTTCGGGACGGAATTCCTTAAGTGGGGGAGATTTGTAACGCCACGAAAATTATATTTGAGTTAGTCGCGTAAAAAGGCATTTTTGGTGTTTGTATAGGGGTACACGGCCTAGGACACGGGCGTGTCCAAGGCCGTGTCTGGCTGGTGTTTTGGCCGATTTCATCCTGAGAACCAGGAACACGGCTGCATGACACGGGCGTGTCATTTGACACGGGCGTGTCATTTGACACGGGCGTGTCATTTGATACGGGCGTGTCATTTGACACGGGCGTGTGCCTACCCGTGTCAGTACCCGTGTTCAGTTGGGTCGTGTCGGTTGGAGTGGCGGTTATGCGTGACATGCCTCCGGTCACGGGCGTGTCGAGAGACCCGACACGAGCGTGTCAGGTGGGACACGGGCGTGTCTGAGCCCGTGTGAGTCTTTGTGTTTGACGATCGTGCCTAGATCGAGGCACACGGCCGTGTGCCGAGCCGTGTTCGGCCCGGGTTTGGAGATTTTTGAGCGGATCTGAGCCGTTTGTTTTCTTTAAATAAGATCCAACGGCCCAGATGGTTTCCTGCTCTGTTAAGGCCGGGATTAGGGGAGTTAATCCTTCATTTCTCTCCAAGGCTTTCTCTTTCCAAGGTGTTAGAGAGAGGATGAAGAAGAAGGAGGATTCCGACCGCCAGCGGAGCATCGAAGCATCGTTTTGAGATCAGAGAGAGGATCCGTGGAGGAAAGTTCGTTACGAAGAGTTCTGTCCATATAGTTTTTCCATGGCGCCAAAGTGGACTACAAGGGTAACGATTCTCTACTTGAACATGTGAAGCTCTTTCTTTCTGCATAGGGAATCTCCCTCCCGCGAGTGTGCGGTGAGTGCGTGGTGTTCCTTGGGGTTAATGTGAATAGTCCCCCTTGTATTGCATATAGAGTCCGGAATCGGAGTACGGGCATAGGCATTGTGTGTGAAGCTACCCGGATGTGTATTGTCTGGATCGGTGATGTTGCATTTGATATGTTTTGCCGGAGAAGACTCTGTGCTTTGGGTTTTCGGGTTTCTACGCGATAGATTGTAGCAGGGATCCTTGGAAGTTAGCTCCAAGGCGCACCCGGAAAACTGAGCGGAATCGTTGTTCTACTAACTTGGCGGTCTGGGAACCGGCCTTGAACATAACTGAGTTATGTGATTGTTTGGAAAATGTTGGGATCCGAGAAAAGCTTGGCTCGTGCGTACGTCTCAATGTGAATTATGCGGTTGCGCAACGGGCAAGTGGAATTGGACCTGGGCTATGTGGTTCGGTGCGAGAGACCCGAAAAGGGGACTGGCTGTTGGCATAGTCGGGAGCCTTAGACTAGTTAGGGTCAGAAAGGCTAAAATGCTCATGTTGTTGCCATCCTGGGGGTGGTGGTGAAGATGCTGAAGTGTCAGGATTCACCGTTAATGTGCCCTGAGTGCACGTGGTGTTTGGTCGTGCGAGCCTACACCTATGGCGAAATATATAGTTGAACTTTATTGTTTAGTTGGGCTAATGAATTGCAGGGAAGGAGCACCGCAGTTCCGACCTAGGGGCGGGGTCGTTATAATTTGGTCGGCTTTTGGATGACCGTTGCTCTGTTTGCCAGCGTGCGGTGGAATGTGCTTGCAGGTGCTTTGGAGCCGAGTACGAAATTGCGGTCTGGAGCCCATGTTACTGTGCTGGCCCTAGAAGGCCGTAAATAATAGTTGTACTTTACTTTTGTCTTGTGTGGCCGACATGCGAGCTGATGTATGGAAAAACTATTTATTAAGTGAACTATTTTAAGGCCTTAAGGCCATGTACCGTTTCAGTGTATTTTGGGTTTCATTCCAGTAGTGTGGTTGTGGACATTCATGTTTATTGGATTTAAGTTTTGGGTTCTTTCAACTTTAAAAGCTTCCGCTAGAATGCTCTGTGTAGGACGAGTAGTCTTAATTAGATAGTTTGAATATTCTTATGTAACCCTTCCGACTATCTGTGGTATATGGCGTCGGGTTCCAGCTGGACATTCTGCTATATACCATGTGACGGATGGGGGTGTTACAACTAGTGGTCTTGCGCACTATGTCCAGTGGTAGTGCTTTCGCCCTAACCAGAACTTGGAAAAATGTGGAATCAATGCACACGATCAGCGGCGCACGACTAGTGGTCGTGGGCACTGTGTCTAGTGATAGTGCGTATACCCCAGGAAGATTCTGGAAATTAGGGAACATTGTGCATGAGCAGTGGCACATGACCAGTGGTCGTGCACACTATATTCGATGAGCGTGCGCAGTATTCCTGCTTCCAAATGTCCCCGAAACACACACACGACCCCTGAACCCAGCACTGATATGTGCAGACATTACAGACGAGCACAAAACAGAGTACAAACATTAAAAGTACAAAAATACACAACCACGGGCCTAAGTGTGCACTTCCTATGGAAATAAAGATAAGATGAAATATATACCATAACGAACTAAAAGTGAAGTGCAAGCGAAGGAAAACAAGCTCAGATGTGTCCAAAAATAGGTATAAAAAATGGACTCATCACTTGCCAGATGGATACTGTCTTTGCTGGATGCTTCCTGAGGATGAGGACCTACCCTGATGTCTTTGATAAGTTTGAAATTGGGTAGTCATTTGAGAAGTTGTGCCTGAAGCACCAGTAGCTGGAGGAGGAGGTGGAGGAGGGTCCTTTCTATATCGGTGAGTTGGTGGAGGGGAATATCTTCTGCTTCTCTTTCTCTCTTTCTGTTCATTCTTGGATAACCACATCCAAGCAGGAATTCCCTTATAAGGAGTAATCTTCTAGAGGATGTAGTAAGGAGTATCATTTGTTGGATTGAGCTTTGGAGCATGAGGAGGCGGTGCTTTCCTTTTCTTAGATACTTTCTTCTTCTTTGGGTCCTCATCTGAATCCTCATCTTCATCATCATCCTCATCTTCAGACTCTTGAGGATTATCATATAGATCATTCAAAGCTTTTAGGGCCTCAGCAGAAATAATAGGCTTTTCAGTCTGATATGGAGCTGGAGGATAAACTGCAATTGGATCTGGAGATGGAGAGTTGTCTATGATAGTGCTTTCAACAACTGCCTTATTCTCTTCTTCAATATCATCCAAGATTAAAGCATCAAGATCTGGCATAGGGGAGTCATCCATTACAAAACTTGGTGCCGAAAGAGTTTCTGGAGGGGATGGAATGATAGTAAGCACTGGAGCAACAAAACTGTCTCTGAGTTTCTTGGCAACTTTAGGACTTATTGGAGAAGAATAGGGAACAATAGCCAAATATGGCTTAGTATAGTCTGCTGGAAGGAAACTCAAATATGCAGTATCAAAAATTTTCAATAAATTTACTAAATCTACTATGGGATTTATAATGAAATCACCAGTAGTATTTATTTCTTCTGTTACTGACTCATCCATGTCCATGTCAGTTTCAATAAAATGAATAAAATCAATTAAATCTAACTCAGCATCTGTATCTGTTGGTACTTCTACTGGAACAACTGCTGCTGCTACTGCTGCATCTGCTACTACTTCTGCTGTTACATCTGTTACTAGTTCTGCCGCGGCCTCTTCATCAAGCATCTCCCCCTTCCTGGTTTCAGTGGGAATAGGAGCCAGGCCCCTTACTGAAGAGGGGGCAGTAGTGAGGGCAGAAATCTGGGCAGAGATGGAAGATATAAAAATAGCAAGAGATGTAATTGCCTCTACTATTATTGTTTGGAGAAGGGGAGTGAGGAGGGCAATGACAGAAGAAATTGTGGAGGGATCCAAAGGTGTGGTGGCAGAAGGTGGTTCAAAGGGTGGTTGGGTGGAAACATTTGGAGGGATGGTAGATATTTGTGAGGATGGAGGAGTAGCATCTTGCATTTGCTCATCCTGTGGGGAAGGAGAAATGAGGGGGATAGCAAGGTTAAGGATGGTATAGAGAACAAATGTGGTGGAAGAGGAGATGAAGGAGGTGTTGGAAGTGGTGATGAAGATGGTGTAGCATGGTGAGATTCAGGTTGGGTAGGAAGATGAGTATGAGTTGGAGAGAAATGAATGGGGGAAGATGGAGATGTGGGAGTATGAATGATGCTGTGGACTATGGAAGGGATTTGGATTTGGATAGCTGGAAGAGATGAAGGTGGGGGTGAGATCTCTTCAACAGGGTGGGGAGTGGCTGTAACAGCCCTTGTGCTCTCAGAAGCTCTCATGGCGGAGGAGGAGGCATTAGAAGGCTTTGTAATTGTCCTCTCCCACCTTCCAAACAAGGCACAGGTAAGTCTTTTGCTGGCATTGATGAATATGGTCGGGGAGAGCAGTGATTCAACAGCTTTTTAATTCAAAAAGATCCCCAGGATCCTTCCAAAATAGACTTCCTTTTTGTTGTTCTTTTTATTGATCAGATCAAAGATGATCTGAGCCCAGTCCACTTGTTTCTTGTTGACTAGTGCAAAGATAACCAGAAATTGATGCCTGGTTATATAATTGTGTGCAGTATGCTTACCCATCAAGAATTTCCCAACAATATTTACATGAAACTTAAATTCTGCAGACAAGTGTTTCTTCAGCAATTTATTAGGGTTATCTCCAGAGTAACCCATCATACTCAACATTTGATCATATTCTTCAGAATCAACTTCCAATTCTTCTTCAACATTCTTCAATCCAAAAATTTCAGTTAAGTAGCGGGGGTGAGGGAAATTGCATTACCCGCTATCGTTCCTATCAAAGTGTTGTCGAGGAAGTATATACCCATTCTTTGATTTCAATTCCAGATATTTTGATCCTTGTTGAAAGCAGAGTTTTTAGTTGCTGGTCTTCAAGAATTTGTAGTATTTCCAGGAAGATGGGGTCGGAATGTTGAAAAGAATCGAAATCCACATCAAAACCAGTATCAAACTTCATTGCTGCAAGGGTTCCCGCTGGAATCGCCATTTGAGTACCTGTAAGAGGAAAACGACGATCAAGTGCAAGGGAATGGAAAGCGTGGGACGGAGGTCAAAGAAAACCTAGATATAAGATTTTTCAGAATATGAATCGACAAACTCCGTTCCACGAAAATTAAAACATTCTACAATCTGGGTTTGACGCAATAATTTAGAGTTAAACAATTCGTCGTGCTCAGTCTGAAAATTTGAAGACATTTTGTCGAGCTCCGTTCGACGTCAGTTTTTTAAGTGGATTCGTCGATCTCCGTTCGACGAAAACAACTTCACTCGCAGAGAGTTCGTCGATCTCGGTTCGACAAATATCTCCCGAACTTCCCTAGTTCATCGAGCTCCATTCGACGAACTATGGAAAATTCGTCGAGTGCAGACAGAAACTAAACTATGTCTTCTCCATTGATCATTCCAAGCTGATTTATAAAGAACATGTGGTTTCTTTCATCTAGAGGTTTGGTGAAAATGTCAGCTCTTTGTAAATCAGTGTAGATATAGACAAGTTTAATTTAGTTTTTGTCTACACACTCTCTTATGAAATGATGTCTAATATCTATATGCTTAGTCCTACTGTGATGGACTGGATTTTGTGCTATGGCTATAGAACTTGTGTTATCACATAGTAGAGTTGAATTATTTAAGTTGAGACCATAGTCTAGAAGTTGATTTTGAATCCACAGCATCTGGGAACAATAGCTGTCAGCTGCAATGTATACTGCCTCAGCACTTGATGTAAACACAGATGACTGTTTCTTACAAAACCAGGACACTAATCTCATACCCAGGAACTGGCAGGTTCCTGAAGTACTTTTCTTGTCCACCCTGCATCCAGCAAAATCAGCATCTAAGTATTCAGTTAACTCAAATTCTGATTCAGTAGGATACTATAGGCCTAGACTTGGACAACTCTTTATATATCTCAAATTCTTTTTAAGAAAATTAGATGAGATTCTTTAGGGTTCACTTGAAACTTAGCACAAAGACATGTGACAAACATGATATCAGGTCTGCTAGCTGTAATATATAATAGGGACCCAACAATGCCCCTATATAATTTCTAGTCAACAGGTTTCCCATGTGGATCAGAGTCTATGACAACATTTGTAGCCATAGGTGTTTTCTTTGCTGAGTCATCGGCCATCCCAATCTTTTTGATAAGCTCTTTTGTATATTTAGCTTGGGAGATGAAGATGCCATCAGGGAGCTGCTTCACTTGGAGACCAATGAAGTAGGAGAGCTCACCCATGCTACTCAATTGAAATTTGGAATGCATGAGATCAGAGAACCTCTTGCATAACTTGGAATCAGTAGACCCAAATATGATGTCATCCACATATATTTGTACTAACAATGTTTGGTCCTTATGATGTCTAGTGAAAAGTTTCTTATCTACTATGCCTCTAATGAACTTATGCTCTATCAAAAAGCTAGCTAAGGTCTCATACCAAACTCTTGGAGCTTTCTTTAGACCATAGAGGGCTTTATGAAATTTAAAAACATGATAAGGGTGAGTTGGAGAAATAAAACCTCGAGGTTGTTCAACATAAACCTCTTCTTTTAGTAATCCATTCAGAAAAGCACTCTTCACATCCATCTGGTACACTTTGAATTTCTTGTAGGCAGCATAGGCCAAAAATATTCTGATGGCCTCTAACCTTGCAACTGGTGCAAATGTTTGATCATAATCTATGCCTTCTTCCTGCCTGTATCCTTGAGCAACAAGCATAGCCTTGTTCCTCACTATTGTACCTTGGGCATCTAGTTTATTTCTGTACACCCATTTGGTTCCAATGACTGGGTAGTCCTGGGGTCTTGGAACAAAATCTCAAACTCTACATCTCTCAAACTGGTTGAGTTCCCCTTGCATTGCAATGATCCCGTGGGAATCCTGCTCAGCATCTTTTATGGATTGAGGTTCAACCTGAGAGAGAAAACAGGCATACATCAAATCTTGGTTGAGTTGATGCCTTGTATGTACACCAACTGATATGTCTCCAATCACTTGAGATCTAGGGTGATCCCTTAGTGTGACAAGATCATTTGGTGGAGTTGGTTTAGCAACAACATTTTGAATTAATTCCTCTTGTGGAATTGAGTTTGCTGTTGAGGGAAATTCAATTCCTTCAGTACTTTCTTCTTCACTTTCTTCATTAACTTGTGGAGAAGGATGTGTTAGAACCTCTTGGATGAGGTTAAGTCCATCCAAACTCTCACACAAGTGAGGTACATGCAAAGTGCTATTGGTAGAAATCTCTTTCTTCTTGCAAGACATGTTAGTTTCATCAAATGTAACATGAATGTATTCCTCAATTTTTAAGGATGATTTATTAAAGACCCTATAAGCTTTGCTTACTTGGGAATATCCTAGAAACTTCCCTCTTCAGCCTTAGCTTCAAACTTCCTAATGTATTTCTTGTTGTTGTTATGTATATAACACACACATCCAAATACTTTAAAGTAGTTGATTTTAGGTTTCTTCCCTTTAAGTAATTCATAGGGAGTCTTATTCTTTAGTTTATGTATTAGGCTTCTGTTCATGACATAATTTGCAGTGTTTACAGCCTCTGCCCAAAAGGTAAGTGACAAGTAAGCATCTGCAAGTAATGTACTTGCAACTTCAATTAGGGTCTTATTTTTCCTTTCAGCTACCCCATTTTGTTGGGGAGTTCTAGGAACTGAGAAGCAGTGTCTGATACCTTCCTTCTCACATAACTCATGCATAAGAAGAGACTCAAACTCTGTACCATGATCACTTCTGATCATTGCAACATGAGTAGAATACTAAATCTGTATGGTCCTGAGAAAATCTGTAAGAACATTAAAGGTATCTGACTTAGATCTCAGAAAGGACACCCAAGTGAATCTTGAGAAGTCATCTACAATAACTAAGGTGTAGGATTTCCCTCCTAGGCTTTGTACAACAATGGGTCCAAAGAGATCCATGTGTAGCAAATACAAAATCCTAGGCGAATCACTTATATTTATTGATTTAAACATATATTTAGTTTTCTTGCCTAGTTGACAAGACCTGCAAAGGCCTTCCTTCTTGTAGGGTGATCCTAAAGATCACGACAGTGAACCGGTCGCACAATTTATATAAAATGGGTGCGTTTTCCCAAGTATCGATCTCTCAAGGAACACAGTAAGGTGGAGTTAATTTCAAGGAGGACTTGAGATTGAAGTCCTTAGGTCGGAGCTAACTAAGGGGGGTTTTGATATTTGAGGAAAAAGAAAGTACAAATCCAACAACTACTCCTATGCAACACCGCTATGCGATGCTTTGCCAGACGGGATGGAAGACTAGTCGGGCCGCTATGCACCGAATCACTAGGCGGATGGGCGAGTAGGCTTGCGGATGAGGTGATGAGAATGGCGGAATGAGGGTCGTGTGAACCTCTTCGCTACGCATGCCACTAGCAATTGCTAGTGCGGCAAGGGCGGATGGATGGTGGATGAAATATGGCGCACCTCAAGCAACAAAAGCGTAAAATTTTACAGAATCACATAGACATGAATCTAATAAAGTTTACATCTAAAGTGCAACAACATCAATATAAATGAAGTTTTAACACACATATACAATAATAAAGGAAGAACAAGTCAAGAGATCGACCGAATCCGAAGTCTTGCTGAGGATTCACAGTTGGAATCGTCGGGTTGTCAATCCGCGTCCAAGGTCGGTCCTCAACTGCGTCCGGGGTAGAGAAGGGCTGTCACCACCTTCCAATAGCCCGTCTTCTTCGTGTCACGATAGCGGACGAAAGTTGCAAGCTTCCCTTTGGTTGATGGCTATGGTGTTGAAGCTTGAAATGAACCCAAGAGATGATGGAGGAGGCCGAGAGGAAGCTCCGGCTTGGATTTGGCGGTGAAAGCTTGCCCGGAGCACCTCCCTAGGGTGGAAGATGACAAAAAACGGCGGAGAAGGCGGAAAACAGCGGGGAAATGTCGAGCGATACCGAATTAGGGCAGAACCTGTGAAATTATAGATTGCAGAAATTATAATGCACACGACCAGTGGTGCACGATGAGTGGTCGTGCGCACTATGTCCAGTGGTAGTGCGTTTGCCCCAGCCAGAGCATGGAAAAATATGGAATCAATGCACACGATCAGGGGCGCACGACCAGTGATCGTGCGCACTCTGTCCGATGATCGTGCGCAGTATTGCTGCTTCCAAATGTCCCTGGAACACGCACACGACCCCTGTAATAATAGGAAAAACAGACCACTGATATTTGCAGACATTCCAAGCAATCACAAAAAGGGAGTACAAACATTAAAAGTACAAAAATACACAACCATGGGCCTAAGTGTGCACTTCCTATGGAAATAAAGATAAGATGAAATATATACGATAACGAACAAAAAGTGAAGTGCAAGCGAAGGAAAACAAGCCCAGATGAGTCCTAAAATAGGTATAAAAAATGGACTCATCACACCCCCAGACTTAACTGTTTGCGCGTCCCGAGCAAACAAATTCTAAGCAGATAGGGAAAATTACTAGCTAAAAAAGAAATTGAAAAACAAAGTATCATGCGAAGTCGCATGCTCGTGTGCGTAAAAATACAATAGAGAAAATTTCTAAGTATGCAGAATAGTTTATATTTTTCACAATGCGTATCAAAATTTTATTACTACTCAAAAATGGAATCACGGTGAATCATCCGGTCACACATAGGGAGAAAGTAGACTAATCGCTAGGCGAGCATTTCCAAAGATCGGGGCTCGGGATAACCTCCAAAGGAATCCAGCAATGTCGGTGACAATATGCTTGCCCTTTCGCAATCTCTCCACGACACTTATTTGGTTCACACACGAATCAGTTGGACTTTAGGCGAAGAGATGGGGCTTGGGTTTCGGTGAGGTAAACAACAATAAACAGGAAGGCTAAACACCTAACCCAAATGAGCTATCATAAAAAGAATCCCTCTGCTAAGCAAAATACACGCGGGTACACCACACCCCAGACTTAACTTTTAACATATGGGTGTGTGCACCGCCTACTCCAAAAAATACTCACATCTCAAATAGGATTTTCAATTTTACTTTTACTTCACTTTTTCACAATTAACATCATTTTTTTCTTTTTCTTTTTCAAATTTCTTTTCTTTTAACAATTTCAGCAAATATAAGCTTTGGAGCACATCAACATATTCACATGTAAAAGCACCACATCAACACCCCGACATGAGAAATCTAAAACTCTAAAGCTGAACTTGGGTGTGCGACTAGGATTGGTTATGGGATTTGGTGAAATCATGGTGGAGCTGAATTTAAAGGAGGGGTATGCACAACATGGCTAGCAAGGATAAGACGTTAGGAATGGTACAAAGCTCAACTGGGCCAAAATGATGGACTACATCACGCTCATGCGAGTGAACTAACCTATACTCATGCTTCAAGAATAGCTTGGGGCAAGTTCTTAGCCAACGAGGAAGACTATCCATCCTCCCGACCCAAGCAATACGAACGTAACGGACGTCTACACACATCCCTAAGCTACCGTCGGATTCACACCGGATTCACCAATTTTTGAGTAGAATAAAAAGATCTTTACGCAAATAGAAAAGTATAAAAACATAAGCATACAGAAAAATTAAATCTACTCGAATTTCTACACGAGACGACAGCAGTTGACTAGAAACACAACAAGGTCAACATTTTACTCTGTCTCACAATCCTAAGCCAGCACAATAATTTTCTCAAATCCTACAAAAGAAACGAGTTTAACTCGCAACACGCAAAAAGCAAAGCACGCGCTCATGTGGGCGCAGTGATGTGTGATGCAATGAATTAAACATAATAAATCTATAAAAGCTTCTAGTATGCACATGAAATGTGCGCGTGCAAAAGGTAACAAAACTGGCTCTGCCTTAGACTTAAACTAAACTACACAGCATATGATAGAGAAATTAAAATCATAAAGAGCTAAGGGAAGAGGTTACCCAATGCTCAGCCAGTGAGCATACCAGAAGACACGTGGAAACCTGAAGAAGGCCCGCCATACGAAGAATCACAACCCCGCCAACATGAAGTTGTCAAGAATACCTGCAGGGGTGAGCTCCACAAAACAAAACAAAAATATAGAAACTACAGAGAAATACTACAACTGAATAGACATGAAAAATAGATACAGAAAATGAAAGATAAGTAGTGGGTTTATTGTCATCCCAGCACGACTAATTCGGCTACGAAAAGGTTTTAGCTAATGGGCCTATGAAAAGAAAAATGCACAGGTAAGTGTCCCAATATCCGTTTCGATAACGGGTACCGATACATCGATAGAACAGTTACCCCTCTACCTAAATAGTAATACCTGCCCAACACATGTAGAGGAAATAGGAAGTAAGAAGAGGAGCAATGGTCCTCACTCTTCTCACCACAAAATGAATCCTTACCCAGCAATGTATCGTCTACTACAAGGAGAAGGCAGGAGGAGAAAGCAATCAATGGAGCTTTCTCAACAGATGAGGAATCAACCTCCTTGTGAGAGAGGATGCTACCATCGATGACTCGAGCTGAAAGCTCCAAGTCCTCCTGAAGCTCCTGCGGAGACTCAACCCGCCCAGGCTCAGATAAGGAAGCGGGGTCAAGAAATAAAAGAGACGAAGAACATAAAGAAATAATCGGGGGAGTGATCCCTGTTACACTCCCCAAAGGCTGAGGTAGAAACATATCATCAGCAATGTCGACAATGCTACAAGGCTCGGCCGGATCCATAGAGGACTTCACCAAGACTTGACTTCCTCCTTTGGTACCGAGGCAGAAGCCTCGACACCAGGAAGGTTGTCCTCCTCCATGGGAGTGGAAACAATCCATGTATCACAAGCCTCAACTTGTGTTGCATCATCGAAAATGTCGTCAGAGATGACTGAAGTAGAATGCACAAAAGGCGGAAGAACTTTGCTTGGATAAAAGTCAAGCGCAGGTTCCTCACAAAGAATCAGATCCATGCTTGGAGATGTATGAACAGGAGAGATGGGCTCAGGCACATCGAAGCCTAGATCAGCCACACATCTGGCGGTTGTGTCCACATCATTCCCTTCAACAAATGAAGGTGACTGGGATACATAACCAGATGATGAAGGTGTGCCACCAAGGGTAGGAGTCGGAATGATCCGGATGTCCGGCTCATCATCCTATTCCATAACACGGAGGTACTCGGCACAATCCTTCAGGAAATGATATGTTCTACGACAATACAAACACTTTCTCGCATTACTCTATGGTCCTTGTGGGGCCAGAGAGGAATAAGAGAACAGTGTATGTGGCGAGGACGATTGACCATAAGCTCGGGGCATAGTGTTTGAAGGGTTGTACGAATACAACATCTCATGCATTGTGCGCTGAGGCTTATGCTCAATATCTCTCGTAGGGCATTCATGACTAGCGTGGGAAGGATTTCCACACCAACGACATTGGGCATACGAATATCCACATATGGTGTCGAAACAGCAGATACAAAATAAATTATGTAAATTACTAAATCCAACAATATATTACTAAATTGCCTAAACAAACAATAAAAAGGAAGGCAAAATAGAAATAGAACAAAACAAAAGCGATTTATAAAGGAAAAGGAAAGCAATCTCACGTCTCCCTCTCCAGAAACTCACACGACTGTGTTCCCCGGCAACGACACCAAAAACTTGATGCTAAAGATCACAACAGTGAACCGGTTGCAAAAGTAATATAAAATGGGCGAGTTTTCCCAAGTATCGATCTCTCAAAAAACACAGTAAGGTGGAGTTAATTTCGAGGAGGACTTGAGATTGAAGTCCTTAGTTCGGAGCTAACTAAGGGGGGTTTTGATATTTGCCGAAAAAGAAAGTACAAATCTAACAACTACTCCTATGCAACGCCGCTATGCGATGCTTTGCCAGGCGGGATGGAAGACTAGTCGGGCCGCTATGCACCGAATCACTAGGAGGATGGGCGAGTAGGCTTGCAGATGAGGTGATGAGAATGACGGAATGAGGGTCGGGAGCACCTCTTCGCTACGCACGCCACTAGCAATTGCTAGTGCGGCAATGGCGGATGGATGGTGGATGAAATATGGCGCACCTCAAGCAACTAAAGCGTAAAACAAAACAGAATCACATAGACATGAATCTAATAAAGTTTACATCTAAAGTGCAACAACATCAATATAAATGAAGTTTTAACACACATATACAATAATAAAGGAAGAACAAGTCAAGAGATCGACCGAATCCGAAGTCTTGCTGAGGATTCATGTTTGGAATCATCGGGTTGTCAATCCACGTCCAAGCTTGGTCCTCTACTGTGTCTGGGGTAGAGAAGGGCTGTCACCAGCTTCCAATGGCCCGTCTTCTTCATGTCACAATAGCGGATGAAAGTTGCAAGCTTCCCTTTGCTTGATGGCTATGGTGTTGAAGCTTGTAATGAACCCAAGAGATGATGGAGGAGGCCGAGAGGAAGCTCCGGCTTGGATTTGGCGGTGAAAGCTTGCCTGGAGCACCTCCCTAGGGTGGAAGATGATGAAAATCGGTGGAGAAGGCGGAAAATGGCGGACAAATGTCGAGCAATACCGAATTAGGGCGGAACCTACGAATTTATAGATTGCAGAAATTATAATACACACGACCAGTGGCGCACGACCAGTGGTCGTGTGCACTATGTCCAGTGGTAGTGCGTTTTCCCTAGCCAGAACTTGGAAAAATATGGAATCAATGCACACGATCAGCGGCACACGACCAGTGGTCGTGCGCATTGTGTCCAGTGATAGTGCGTATTCCCCAGGCATATTCTGGAAATCCGGGAACATTGCGCACGAGCAGTGGCGCACGAACAGTGGTCGTGCGCACTATATCTGATGATCGTGCGCAGTTTTCCTGCTTCCAAACGTCCACGGAACACGCACACGACCCTTGTACCAATAGGAAAAACAGACCACTGATATTTGCAGACATTTTAGACAATCACAAAAAGGGAGTACAAACATTAAAAGTTCAAAAATACACAACCATGGTCCTAAGTTTTCACTTCCTATGGAAATAAAGATAATATGAAATATATACGATAACAAACTAAAAGTGAAGTGTAAGCGAAGGAAAACAAGCCCAGATGAGTCCGAAAATAGGTATAAAAAATGGACTCATCATAGGGACTAGAAGGTAAGCCTGTTACAAGACTGTCTTTTGATAGCCTAGCAATGTTTTTCATGTTAACATGTCCTAGCCTTTTATAACACAACTCATTTTGATTGCAAACAATATTAAGCAAACAAATGTCTGATTTGGCAGAAAAAAATCAACTAAGTATATGTTTCCTTGCCTATTTCCAATTAAAACATTTTGGTTTTCTTTATTAGAAACAATGCAAGAAGTTGAGTTGAAATGTACCTGATAACCTTCATCACATAATTGGCTTATTGAGATGAGGTTATGCCTGAGTCCACTTACATAGGTCACTTTCTTGAAGGTGACTTCTCCAATCTTCACTTCTCCATAGCCTTCAGACTGACCACACTTGTAATCACCAAAGATTACATTTGACCCTAGCTTGAACTTGTAGTTGGTTAGGTTGTCCTTGTAACGCCCCCTATCCGTCGCATAGCATATAGCAGTAGGTCCGGCCGGGGCCCGACGCCATATACCACAGACAGACCGGGTGGTTACGTATGGAAACCATCCAACCAATCTCAACGTCCTACACAGAGCATTCTAGCGGAAGCAATTTATAAGAGTTACAAATCAAGAACCCAGCACAAGCATGAATGTCCACTAAAACCAACAGGAATGTCATTACAAAATACTCAAAAGTCGGCCTTAAGGCCTTACAAGATGTTTCATTTGTCTATTACATGATTTACCAACCTCGGCACGCAGGCCGGCCATACATGAATAAAATAGAAAACATTTCCACTTGGGCCTTCGAGGGCCAGCTTCGCAAAAAGGGCTTTAGCCCGCTATTGACCGCTTGGTCCAGCTGCACCTGCAAGCAAACAAACCACCGCACGGTGGCAAACAAAGCAACGGTCAGCAATGCTGACCAAATTATAACGATCCCGCCCCCAACTCGGGGCGGCGATGCCCCTTCCCTGCATTTCATTAGCACAAGCGAGCAATGCATATAACCATAGCCATCTCATCACAGACGTTGGCTCGTACGGCCACACGTCCCGTGCACTCAGGGCACATTCTCGGCGAACCGGTCGATGTCACGTCAATTAAAGCCATTAACATTCCGGACTCACCACCGCCACTTAGACGGCCATTCCTATGAGCAATTCGTCTTCATGGTATTGGTCACGTCAATTTAAGCCATTGACCACCGAAGACTCACATCTATGCCAACGGCGAGTGCCATGTACTTTAGGTCTCTCAAACCCGAACGACATAAAGCGGGTACGGCTCCATCTAACCCGTGCTCATATCGCAACGGCAATTTAAGCCATATGCGCGGGTCAAACTTTCACCGAGTCCCATTCTACCGCAAGACACATAACCCCGTTATGTTCATGTTGGCACTCAGGCCACCAAGTTGGCAAGACCTCGTGTCCGCCCAGTTTTCCGGGTGCACCTTTGGGTTAGTCCCCAAGGCTCCCTGCTGCAATCTACCGCGTAGAAAACCCGAAAAACACCCAATAGCACGGAGTCTTCTCCGTCCTTAAGCAATGCAACATCACCGATCCGAACTACATGTCCGGGTAGGCTTCAACCAAAATGCCTATGTCCGTTCTCGCATACGGACGCTAAACAACGGGGACTTTACATATCTACCCGAAGGAACGCCTCCAACTCTTCGCAAACTCGCGAGAGAGGGCTTCCTATGCTAAGAAAGAGAGCTATCATGCTCACAAGTGAGGATCGTTACCCTTGCGTTCCTCTTTGGCGCCATCGAAATGTAATCGGATAGAAATCACCGCGCTTGCGTTGCCTCCGTGGATCCGGAGTCGGCTTGCGATTCGGAGCTCCGAAGCTCCTCCAATGGCGGATCTAGCTCCTCTTCCTCTAGCCTTGGCTCTTCTTTCTCCAAGGGTTTGGAGAGAGATCAAGTGATGAAAAGTGGATTTTTCTTAAGTCAAACCCATGTATATCCTCCCAGGAATCATCCCCAGCCGTCGGATCTCAACCTAAGAAAACGAGCGGCTTTGATTCGGGGCTGAAATGCCCAATCTGGGCCGAACACGGCTTGGCACACGCCCGTGTCCAGGGCCGTGTGCCGCATTCGCCGTCAAAATCGAATCTTCTGAACACGCACACGGGTATCGAACACGCCCGTGTTCGAGCTGACACGCCCGTGTTCCAGCTGACACGGCCGTGTAGCCGGCCGTGTACCCATGATTTTTCCCCCGTTTCCAACCCGAGCACTGCACGGGTTCTAGGACACGCCCGTGTCCTTGCCCGTGTCACATTGACACGCCTGGGCCCCCAGGCCGTGTACACGGGACATTTCGTCGAGGGGAGAACGACGACTCGCTGACACGGCCTTGGACACGCCCGTGTCCGAGGCCGTGTGCCTTGTCTCGACGATCGTCGAGTGAATCTCGACGATTTCACCTGGACGATCGTCGACACGGGTCGACACGCCCTGCGACACGCCCGTGTCGCAGGCCGTGTGCCCATTCTCGACGAATCGTCGAGAATAACTCGACGATTTCACGGCTAAGTGTCGACACGGGTCGACACGCCCTGCGACACGCCCGTGTCGCAGGCCGTGTGCCCATTCTCGACGAATCGTCGAGAATAACTCGACGACTTCGCGGCTAAGTGTCGACACACGCTTGACACGCCCTGGGACACGCCCGTGTCCCAGGCCGTGTGCCTTCAGCCAGAAACCAAAACTGGCCCAAAACGTCCCCCTTTGCTCCTTTGAGTTTCGGGGCGTTACAACTCTACCCCTCTTAAAAGAATTTCGCCCACGAAATTACATAAAGGGAAAAACATGTACAAAACTAAATTTGTACCTGAGCGGAACAACTCCGGATATTCGTCAAGCATCGTCTGCTCTCGCTCCCAGGAGAGCTCCTCACGACCGCAATTGTCCCACCGGACTTTGACCATCCTGATCTCTTTATTGCGTAGCCGCTTGACCTCCGAGTCTTCAATCCGCACGGGCTTGACCTTTGTCGTTAGCCCACTATCCACCGGCACTTGATCGACCGCGATCACTTGCGTAGGCTCCTGCACCGCCTTCCTAAGTACCGAAATATGGAATACATCGTGTAAACCACTTAGCTCCACTGAAAGCTTCAGCCGATAGGCCGCTTCTCCTACTCGCTCCAGAACCTCGAACGGTCCAAGGTACCTCGGGCTTAGCTTTTTCAATCGTCGCACCCGCGAGACACCCTTGAACGGCTTGATCTTTAGGTACACATAATCACCCACAGCGAACTCCACGTTCCTGTGCTTGGCATTATAGTACTTTGCTTGCCGGTCCTGAGCGATGAGTAACCTCTCCCGAATGGTTCTCACCAAAGAAGTAGCACCCTCTACTTCCGATCGCTTATACAACTTTGACTCACCCGTTTCTAACCAAGACAACGGCGTGCGACATCTTCTACCATATAGGGCCTCGAAAGGCGCCATCTGAATACTTGCTTGGTAGCTGTTGTTGTATGCGAACTCCACCAAATAAAGGTGGTCCTCCCATTGCTTTCCGAAGTCCAAGACACACATGCGAAGCATGTCTTCTATCGTTCTATTGACCCTCTCGGTCTGCCCATCCGTTTGTGGATGGAAGGCTGTGCTAAACTTCAGCTTTGTTCCCAACATTTGCTGCACCAGCCTCCAATCATTGGACGTGAACCGCCCATCACGGTCACTCACGATGCTGCGGGGCACACCATGAAGCCGCACTATGTTATCCACATAAAGCTTTGCCAGCTTCTCCACCGGATCATCCTTCCTATGCGGAATAAAATGCGACACCTTTGTTAATCGATCCACGACCACCCAAATGGCGTCGTTCCCCTTTTGCGACCTTGGCAAACCATGCACAAAGTCCATAGAGATGTCGTCAAATTTCCACTCCGGAATAGGCAAGGACTTAAGAAATCCTCCCGGCTTTTGGCACTCCGCCTTTACCAAGGCGCAGGTTTGGCACTTCGCTACGTATAGCGCCACATCCTTCTTCAAACCCGGCCACCAAAATAGCTTCTTCACATCGCGGTACATCTTCGTGCTCCCTGGGTGAATCGAGTACTTGGTATGGTGCGCCTCGTACAACAACTCCACCCGTAAATTGCCCACACTTGGGACGCACAAACGACCGTCTTTCCACAGCAATCCGTCCTCTACAACGAATTGGGAATTTGACCCATCCAAAGCCTCTATCATGAACTGCTTCATATGAGCATCCATATCCAAAGCCTGCCGAATCCGATCAGCCAGGTCATATTGGACTTCAGTCCAATTCAGCACTGCTTCAGCACTAGATTGTCTATCCACACAAACAATCTCCAACGCCTCCAGCTCCTGCACCAACTGCTTATCATGCACTGATAGCCAATTCGCTTGAGCTGGGGCTCGGCGACTCAACGCGTCCGCAACCGCATTCCCTTTGCCAGGCACGTAGTGGATCTTAAAAGTATAGTCCCCCAGGAACTCCATCCACCTACGCTGCCGCATATTCAGATCTTTCTGATCTACCAAATACTTTAGGCTCTTGTGATCGGTGTAGATGTCAATCTTCACACCGTACAAATAATGCCTCCACAGCTTCAAGGCAAAAATCACGGCCGCCAACTCCAAGTCGTGGACCGGATAATTCCTCTCGTGCACTTTTAGCTGTCTCGAGCCATAAGCTATCACGCTGCCGTGCTGCAGTAGCACGCAACCCAAACCACTGCCCGAAGCATCGCTATATATCTCATAGCCTTCGGTTCCACATGGCGAACTCAACACAGGCGCCGTGGTCAACCGACACTTCAATTCCTCAAAAGCTCGCGCGCACTCCGGCGTCCAAACGAACTTATGCTCCTTCCTCGTCAAAGTAGTGAGAGGTAGCGCTATCCGCGAGAAGTTCTCTACGAAGCGCCTATAATAACCGGCAAGCCCCAAAAAGCTCCGGACTTCTGCTACCGTAGCAAGCTCAGGCCACTCCCGTATCGCAACAATCTTCGCCGGATCCAGAGCAATACCCTCTCCACTCACTATATGCCCGAGGAATGCCACTGAGGATAGCCAAAACTCGCACTTCGAGAACTTGGCATACAACTGGTTTCTCCTGAGTGTCTCCAACACCAAATGGAGATGCTTGAAGTGATCCTCCTCACTTTGCGAGTACACCAAAATATCGTCGATGAAGACGATCACGAAATGGTCTAGGTACTCCCTGAACGTCCTGTTCATCAAGTCCATGAATACTGACGGCGCATTAGTCAGCCCAAACGGCATGACCGTAAACTCATAATGCCCGTATCTCGTACTAAACGCTGTCTTCGGGATATCACTCTCCCTTATCCGCAGCTGATAGTACCCAGACTTGAGATCTAACTTCGAGTACACCGTCGACCCGACTAACTGATCAAAGAGATCATCAATCCGGGGGATCGGGTACTTGTTCTTCTCAGTCAGCTTGTTTAGCTCCCGATAATCAATACACAACCTCAAGCTTCCGTCCTTCTTCTTAACAAAGAGGACCGGTGCGCTCCAAGGCGAAGAACTCGGGCGTACATACCCTTGCTCCAACAACTCTTGCAGTTGAACTTTCAGCTCCGCCATTTCCTTAGGCGCTAGCCGATACGGAGATCGTGACACAGGCTTTGCACCTGGCACTAGCTCGATAGTAAAATCTATCTCCCGTTGTGGCGGGGCTCCAGGAAGATCTGCAGGGAACACATCAGGGTATTCCGATACCACTGAAATACAATCCATAGCGGGCTTCGGCTTTGCAACCTCCACTAGAGTGAAGAACAGTTCTGCTCCGGCACGAACTGCCTTAACCACTTGAAGAGCAGACATCAATGTTTTGCTCGACCCCTTTAAGCCCTTAAACGTCGTCTCACGACTCGCTCCCAGCTTGACTTCCTTGCTACTGCAATCTATATGGGCCTGCTGCTCCGAGAGCCAGTCCATGCCAAATATGACGTCAAACTCCACTAACGGAAGTAAAGACGCCCGCAGGTCGAACTCCTGCTCTCCAATACGAGTCTTAACCTCGCAGATCCTAACCGCTCGCATCGAACACCCATTGGGCAATAACACATCCAACTTGTCCTTCGCCATCGAAGAAGGGACTCCGATGCGTGATATAAATCCTTCGGACAAGAAGGAGTGTGAAGCTCCCGTATCAAAGAGTGCTCGTGCGGGATTTTCACAAATCATTACAAATCCTAAACAAGCAGTGGTAAGGTAACATATACATAACAAGCATATAAAGTTGACTTGCTATAAATTAAACCGTACCTATCACCACGTCAGCTTGTTTAATGGCCTCCTGTTGGCCAAGATTATAGACCCTTGGTTGGGCCGGAGCATAGTGGGATGCGGTCGACTCCACCGCCTTTCCCTTCTCTTCGTAGGTAGCTCCTGGCCTCCTTTCGGACTTAGGACGTCCGCTCCAACAATCATGGGCGAAATGCCCCGTCTTGCCACAAGTGAAGCACGCGCCCGGGGTCCGACTCGTAGTCGCCCCAGAAGCACCAGAAGGAGCTGGACCCGAAGTCCTATGCTTCTTGAAAGTCCTCCGATAGCCAGACTTCGAAGTAGTCGGCACTTTAAACTCAGATTTCTTTTCAACCAAGCCTTTCTTCGCTTGTACACTCTTCATGTCCTTCTCCAAGGACCGGGCAGTATTGACCAAGGTTAGGAAACCCTGCGTCATCGGCCCCGACAGTAATAGTCTCAGCTCATCCCTCAGACCTTCGTAGAAGCGATTAGTCTTGCGCTCCTCATCCATGATGGTAGAGCTCGCATAACGACTCAACCGCGTAAACTCGTGGAGATATTCATCCACGCTTCGCTCACCCTGCACCAACCTCAGGAACTCATTCTCCATTGAAATCCTCTGAGTAGAAGGGAGGTATCTTGCTAAGAACAATTCCGAGAACTCTTCTATCGGAACGTCTATCAATTGTCTTCCTCTCAGATGATGCAGCTCCAAGCCTTCCCACCACATCCTTGCTTCACCGTCCAACAGGAACGTAGCAATGGTGGTCATCTGCCACTCCTCCGTCTCCGTCGCTGTCATGACACTCTTCACCCTAGAGAGCCAGTCTTCAGCCTGAGATGGGGTTCCCAACCCCGAGAATAACGGAGGGTTAAAGCTCATTACATGCTTCAACTGCCTCTCAGTCGCCCTCCTTGGCACTATTGGTTCTACAACCACTTGCTCCATCCTCCTCGGCTCCGCCTCTTGAAGAGGTACTTGCTCCATCACAGGAGCTGGCTGCTGCGCTTGCCTCCCAGGCTGCGCATTTATCACGGCTAACACCGCTTCAGCCACCAATCTTATATTTTCAGCCGACAAAGGTGTTGCGGGAGCAACTTCTGGTGCACTACTAGCCTCAGAACCTCGGCGTTCTGACGGCCCAACACCACTTCGGGTCACCTATAGTGGTACAAAACACCGTTAAGCGACCAAATAACATTGCAAACAGCAATTATAGGAACACGCAGGTTCCTCAAACACGAGTATTTTCATTCCTAAGTGGACATTCATGGGTTCTTTTTACTGTTATAACGATGACGCACACAATGTGCTCACCACCCCTTAAAAAGAATTCGCCCACGAATTCAATTCAAGCCCGACCAAAACCAGTAGTCTGATACCAAATTGTAACGCCCCCTATCCGTCGCATAGCATATAGCAGTAGGTCCGGCCGGGGCCCGACGCCATATACCACAGACAGACCGGGTGGTTACGTATGGAAACCATCCAACCAATCTCAACGTCCTACACAGAGCATTCTAGCGGAAGCAATTTATAAGAGTTACAAATCAAGAACCCAGCACAAGCATGAATGTCCACTAAAACCAACAGGAATGTCATTACAAAATACTCAAAAGTCGGCCTTAAGGCCTTACAAGATGTTTCATTTGTCTATTACATGATTTACCAACCTCGGCACGCAGGCCGGCCATACATGAATAAAATAGAAAACATTTCCACTTGGGCCTTCGAGGGCCAGCTTCGCAAAAAGGGCTTTAGCCCGCTATTGACCGCTTGGTCCAGCTGCACCTGCAAGCAAACAAACCACCGCACGGTGGCAAACAAAGCAACGGTCAGCAATGCTGACCAAATTATAACGATCCCGCCCCCAACTCGGGGCGGCGATGCCCCTTCCCTGCATTTCATTAGCACAAGCGAGCAATGCATATAACCATAGCCATCTCATCACAGACGTTGGCTCGTACGGCCACATGTCCCGTGCACTCAGGGCACATTCTCGGCGAACCGGTCGATGTCACGTCAATTAAAGCCATTAACATTCCGGACTCACCACCGCCACTTAGACGGCCATTCCTATGAGCAATTCGTCTTCATGGTATTGGTCACGTCAATTTAAGCCATTGACCACCGAAGACTCACATCTATGCCAACGGCGAGTGCCATGTACTTTAGGTCTCTCAAACCCGAACGACATAAAGCGGGTACGGCTCCATCTAACCCGTGCTCATATCGCAACGGCAATTTAAGCCATATGCGCGGGTCAAACTTTCACCGAGTCCCATTCTACCGCAAGACACATAACCCCGTTATGTTCATGTTGGCACTCAGGCCACCAAGTTGGCAAGACCTCGTGTCCGCCCAGTTTTCCGGGTGCATCTTTGGGTTAGTCCCCAAGGCTCCCTGCTGCAATCTACCGCGTAGAAAACCCGAAAAACACCCAATAGCACGGAGTCTTCTCCGGCCTTAAGCAATGCAACATCACCGATCCGAACTACATGTCCGGGTAGGCTTCAACCAAAATGCCTATGTCCGTTCTCGCATACGGACGCTAAACAACGGGGACTTTACATATCTACCCGAAGGAACGCCTCCAACTCTTCGCAAACTCGCGAGAGAGGGCTTCCTATGCTAAGAAAGAGAGCTATCATGCTCACAAGTGAGGATCGTTACCCTTGCGTTCCTCTTTGGCGCCATCGAAATGTAATCGGATAGAAATCACCGCGCTTGCGTTGCCTCCGTGGATCCGGAGTCGGCTTGCGATTCGGAGCTCCGAAGCTCCTCCAATGGCGGATCTAGCTCCTCTTCCTCTAGCCTTGGCTCTTCTTTCTCCAAGGGTTTGGAGAGAGATCAAGTGATGAAAAGTGGATTTTTCTTAAGTCAAACCCGTGTATATCCTCCCAGGAATCATCCCCAGCCGTCGGATCTCAACCTAAGAAAACGAGCGGCTTTGATTCGGGGCTGAAATGCCCAATCTGGGCCGAACACGGCTTGGCACACGCCCGTGTCCAGGGCCGTGTGCCGCATTCGCCGTCAAAATCGAATCTTCTGAACACGCACACGGGTATCGAACACGCCCGTGTTCGAGCTGACACGCCCGTGTTCCAGCTGACACGGCCGTGTAGCCGGCCGTGTACCCATGATTTTTCCCCCGTTTCCAACCCGAGCACTGCACGGGTTCTAGGACACGCCCGTGTCCTTGCCCGTGTCACATTGACACGCCTGGGCCCCCAGGCCGTGTACACGGGACATTTCGTCGAGGGGAGAACGACGACTCGCTGACACGGCCTTGGACACGCCCGTGTCCGAGGCCGTGTGCCTTGTCTCGACGATCGTCGAGTGAATCTCGACGATTTCACCTGGACGATCGTCGACACGGGTCGACACGCCCTGCGACACGCCCGTGTCGCAGGCCGTGTGCCCATTCTCGACGAATCGTCGAGAATAACTCGACGATTTCACGGCTAAGTGTCGACACGGGTCGACACGCCCTGCGACACGCCCGTGTCGCAGGCCGTGTGCCCATTCTCGACGAATCGTCGAGAATAACTCGACGACTTCGCGGCTAAGTGTCGACACACGCTTGACACGCCCTGGGACACGCCCGTGTCCCAGGCCGTGTGCCTTCAGCCAGAAACCAAAACTGGCCCAAAACGTCCCCCTTTGCTCCTTTGAGTTTCGGGGCGTTACAGTCCTTGCTGCCAGTCATATGCTTGGAGCAACCACTGTCCAGGTAACAAGGCAGATTCACAACTGGACAACCCTTTGCCTATAGAGAAAATAATTAATTGGTCTTGACCCAGGTTACCTTGGGTCCTTTATTTTGCTGATAAGAAAAACTAGCTAGTACAGAAAACTATGGTTGAAATTTGTATCCTAGTGGATGATATCTTCTAGGTGGTATGATCCAATCAGCTAATGTATTAAATGGTTGCGTAGATTTATTGGGGTTGCTGTTATAGTTATTATTTCTGTTAAGTCTTTCTGGGTTTGACGAATTATTGTGAGTTCGTCGACCAGAGTTCGACGAATTGGGATGAGATCGTCGATCTCTTTCCAGAGAATGAACATAGTCATTTTCTGTGCCCCAAGTTCGTTGATCTCTGCTCGACGAACCTTACAGAGTTCTTCGATCGTAGTTAGATGAATGATTATAGATAAGATTTCCATTCATCATTCATCAAGTTGAGTTTGACGAACTAGCAACATTTCGTTGATCTAAGTCTGACGAAATCTGCCGAACTTTGTTTTTACTTATTTTCTGGTTTCTGTTATTTTGACCTATTGATTTTGGAACAACTTCTAAGGTTTGTTTATTGTTCATTATTTCTTTTCCCTTACCTGAAACAAACTTGATGGGGGTTGACAAAATATTTTTCTTGAGAATGGGGGGGGGGGGGGGGTCAAACCTGATGATGCACCCAAGCCCAACTTGTCATTCAATCTGGCATTAACTGTGCTTGTAATGTCCATCAGCTTGAGTCATCTCCCATTGAGAGTCTCCTCAAGTTGTTTAGTCTCACATAACTCAGTCTTTAACAATATAATTTGTTCATTAGCTAAGATTAATTCATCCTTTAACCTATTATTTTCAGAGTTAACAGTCTCTAGGTTTCCTAGTTTTTCCCCAAGAGTCTTAATTTCCTTTTTTGAGTTAATTAGATCTATGAACATGGTTTTGAATTCAGATTTAAATGATTCAGAATTATAATCAAAAGAAGATAATACCTTGTCAGCTTCAGAATCTGAAACTGCTTCATTGTCAGAATCTTCTTCTTCTGAATGACTCCTGGAGGCATCAATGGCCATTAGGAAGACTTCTTTGGCCCTTGCCTCTTCTTCATCTTCACTGGAGCTGGAAGATGTTGATTCATCCTCAATTTCACTACAGGATTCAGCCATAAACCTTTCTCCTACTTCTTGTATTTGCTGGAGGAAGGCCTGCTGTTGTGCTGTCTTCTTGTGTCCTTCTCTCTTCTCTTCTCCTTCTTCTGATTCCTGGACACTCAGAGATGAAGTTTCCAGGTTTCTTGCAACCAAAACACACCACTTCTTTAGTTGGTGTTTTGTCATACCTTGGTTTGTCATCCTGCCTGGATGACTTTCTCGTGAATTCTTTCCTTGTCATCTTGTAAAATCTCTTGACAAATAGAGACATCAGTTCTTCATTCATGGTTGGAGTCTCTATCTCCTCAGCAGCCTTGAAAGCAATGCTGTGCTCTTTTCTTACTAGAGGAGGTGTTCTCTGCTCAGCTACCTCTCTTGATTCGATCAGCTGTTCATAGGACTTAAGCTTTCTAAAAAGAGATTCAGTGTAAATATCATTTAGGTTTCTAGCCTCCTTGATGGGCTAGATCGCTGAATCCCACGAGTTTGGGAAGCTCATAAGGATCTTATCATTCACCTCTGTGAGGGTGATGTCCTTGTCCAAGGTTTTTAGCTCACACATGAATGAGCTTGACCTGTTGTACATATCAACTACTATCTCAGCTTCCTCCTTCTTGAAATTCTCATATAGGGATATGAGATTGGATCTCCTGTCCTTCCTTTCATCTACAGATCCAGCAACCATTTCATTTAGAGAGTCCTAGATGGCCTTGGTTGATGTGTATTCAGCCAGCTTTTGAAAAATGTCATCAGACATTGTTTGGGCCAGAATATTCATGGCCTTGGCATCAGCAATTTTAGCCTTCTTCTGGGCTTCAGTCCACTCAGGTGGTGAAACTGTATTTGTGCTTGAAGCTGCTATAGATGTAAAGGCAGTGGCTTGAGGAGGACCTATCATAATAGAATTAAAGATATCCTCATCAATAGAGTTCATGTACAATTTGATTCTTGCCTTCCAGATGGCAAACTTATTCAGATTGCATACTAGAGGTCCGGTGCTTGCAAAATCTTTGTTCTATGTCATGCTATTTGAGAATAAATCTAATGGAAATAAGGTTTCAGATCTAAAAAAAGATCTTTGGTTCAAGGGTTAGCTTGTACAACCAAATGAACTAGCTCTGATAACAATTGAAAGTGAGGTGTTAGATATGAAATACTCTAGGGGGGTGAATAGAGTATTTCTTAAATCCTTTACAGCTTTTGCTGTAAATGAAAAATTACAGAATAAAATTAAAGTATAAACACAGCAATCCTAAAAAGGCACAAACATAGCAAGAACAAAAGGAAAGGGTATCCATACAACACAAGAAATTATAGTGGTTCCCCAACCTGGGTACACCCACTCTTCTACCACCCTGATAGGAATCCATTCAGATTTTTGATCAGGTGTCTGACACCAATGAGCTTTTGATCAGGTGCTCAAAAACCAAACCTCAAGTCTTTTGGTTAGGTGACTTGCAACCAAGAAAACTTTTGAAGGGAGTTATAACCCTTTATACTGTGGGGGATGAGAGATGATATTGTCTTCTCTTTCTCAATATACAACTGAGAATACTTAAGTGGAATTGATATTAGCAAAGTGCTCCCCCTGAGATGTAGAATGGTTGAGGAAAAATTGGAGCTTTGCTTCAGGGTGATAGGTCTTCAGTCTTTATCAGCCTTGACCAAAAAGTATTCAGGAACTTCTTGATAGATGGATTTGTTGTTGTCCTTTAAAGTGTCCTGAAGTGTTGAAAAAGGAAGACTCTTGATCTTGATTTGGTGTTCTTCTTCTCCAGATAGCTGATGTTCTTCTAGTCTAGGGCTTCTTTTCTATATGAGAGTTCTCTATCTTTTTATCAGAGTTCTATCAAGAGAGAATAGCAGAGAATTCCCTATTGCAGACTGACTAACTGTGTATCTATTTTGTATGTCTATCTCTGTATATCTGTCCAGGAAAGAAGATGAAATTTCTTTTATAATTTGTCAAGAAATTCTCTTTCGAAATTTGAATTCCTCTGCATTAATTGATAACAGCCTTGAGAATAAACTGCATTGATTTATTTCTCCAACTGTCCCATGGAAAAACGGCAAGCAATAATCCTGGAGAAGACCATAATCAATGCTCTGTATAACGGTTATTTTTAACATTGTATCATCAAGAGTAGAAGTGCATTGATTAGAAACTTTGACAATTCTGTGTACGGAGTTCGTCGAGATGATAACTGGTTTCGTTGACTGAAGTTCAGCAAAGTATTTCTGGACTTAGAATATTTTAGATGCTTCTGGAATGAAGAGTTGAAGTGAAGTATCCAGAAATCGTCGACCTGAGAATTTGTTTTGTCGAGCTGAGAATCTTGAATTCGTCGACTGGAGATGATTCTGGACTTAGGAAACCGAGAGGCTTCTGGATTCATAAGTTGAATTAGAGAATCCAGAAATCGTCGACCAGAGAACTAATTTCGTCGACTGGAGTCTTGAGAATAAAGTCTAGACTTGGAATGCTGAAGGTAGCGTCCAAAGATCGTCGACTTGAGAATCAAGTTCGTCGAGCTCAGCTCATAGAATTTTCTCTGAGATCATTGAGCTGAGCACAACAATCGATGACCTGAGTTCGACGAACGTCGAACTCATTTTACTGAGTCTTTTGAATTTTCTAAGTCTTGAGTCTCTATCAGTCTGATGATGGCTGGTCCATGAGATCTTGAAACTAAGGACTTGGCCTAGACTCTAGGACACAACTATGACCCTGGCTATACAAGATGGGTCACAAGATCCTAACTTAGTGAACCTAGCCCAAATCAAACTAGGGATCCAACAAAATACTTAAATTTAATATGATATACCGTCATACTAATGACTCATGTGCACAAACCATAAATGCATGAATTGTATCCTTTTGACTCAATTCCATGTGTGTACATATGTCATCATATAAATCTTTATGTTAGCACACGTGCTGATGTTATGTTACGCTATGCATGTTGTGCTATGCATTCTATAAATGGCCTTAGTACATGTTATGAGCAACATACACATAAAATATTATGCATCCCATACTACATAACATATCATGCAACGAAAAGAGAAAACTTGCTAATGGGCACCCATGTGATGGTGGTTATACATCTCATACTACATAACTGTCAAATATTGCCACCTATGGAAGATCCATATACACACACATATTATGCATCACATACTCCATAATATACGATGTATACTTCTTATCATATTGTTAATGTAGTGTTCATGTTTCAGGCAAGACGTACTGATGACACATCGTTGTATATATGAAATGACACTAGGTAACCATCATACGCAAGAGATGGTTGCTCGACCAATTGGCAAACAACCCAACCCTCTGATACCAACTATCACAACCCTCATTTTCTCAACTCTAATTTATATTAGAGTAAGAGAAAATACCCACCATGATGTCACCCCATATAGGGGATAACTATAGACACTCAGGCAAAACTCCAAACTCTACAATTTATATGAAATCCTTATGTTATTAAGTAAAAAACCAGTTTAAGTTTAGACGGTCGTATCCATCAGCACAGTAGATTAGCTAGTCCACGAGTAAAAGTATAGCTATACGCTATGAAAATACTTTGATTATGTTGGATTAACATCCTACACGAGCATAAACATCTCCGTTTTTATTTTTGTTTCTGGCTGTGATCTGTGATTAGTTTCTTTTGTAGATTGTGATTAGATAGCTGCTGTGTTTAAGTTTAATATTTGCTTCCCTGTTCACTCAGATTACAACAACTGTTGTAAAAAATTTTTAAGCACCATACTCTATTCACCCCCTCTAGAGTATATCAGATCTAGCTTGCACTTTCACCGGGGAGGCAACTTTCGTTGATAAATTGAAAACACGAACCTATTAATTTTATCATTTCTCTTTCTCATCCTCCTTCTAAAATATTTTAAAATCAAAAAATTTAAATTACTGCTCTTAATAGATATCCACATCACAATTTTTCTACACCACCTAACTCTCTCGAAAAGGGTAAAGCGGTTTTAAGTGCCCGTACAACCCCGAGTTCGTCGAGCGGGCCCCGCCAGGAAAGGCGAGCGAACCAAGTTCCACGGCCCGCACCCAAGCAACAAGCGGGCATGCGACGAACAACTCATGATATGCAAGACTCTACATTTATTATAAGTATAAAATAGTCTTTAAGTTATTTAGAAAATAATATTTTAGTTTAAAAAAGATGGTATGTATTAAATACTAGTTAAGTCAAATGCTGAGTCTTTTGGATACCAGAGACCTATATTTGGACAACTTTTCACATACCTAAGAATCCTTTTTACTAAGGTTAAGTGTGACTCTCTAGGGCTCACTTGGAATCTAGCACATATGCATGTAACAAACATTATGTCAGGTCTACTAGCTGTAAGGTACAATAAAGAGCCAATCATTGCTCTATATGTTGTCTGATCAACAAGTTTCCCATGTTCATCAGCATCTAATACAGTATTAGTAGGCATAGGTGTTTTCATACATGATGCTTCAGACATACCAAATTTCTTAACCAATTCTTTTGCATACTTGGTTTGAGAGATGAATATGCCTTCAGTATGTTATTTGACTTGTAATCCTAGAAAGAAGGATAGCTCACCCATGCTACTCATTTCAAATTTAGAATGCATTAGGTTGGAAAACATTCTGCACAAATTTGAATCAGTAGAACCAAATATAATATCATCTACATAGATTTGTACTAGTAGGGTATGAGACTTATGGGTTCTAATAAAAAGAGTTTGGTCTATTATACCCCTAATAAAATCATTTTTTAGAAGAAAGCGTGCTAGGGTCTCATACCATGCTCTAGGAGCTTGCTTTAGACCATATAATGCTTTATGCAATTTGAAAACATGATCAGGATGAGTTGAAGAGATAAAACCTGGGGGTTGTCTGACATAGACTTCTTCTTTGATATCTCCATTGAGAAAAGCACTCTTTACATCCATCTGGTATACTTTGAATCCTTTGTGTGCTGCATAGGCTAAGAAGATTCTTATGGCCTCTAACCTTGCAACTGGTGCAAAGGTCTGGTCATAGTCTATCCCTTCTTCTTGAGAGTATCCTTGAGCAACTAGCCTTGCCTTGTTCCTTACAATGATTCCTTGATCATCCAATTTATTTCTGAACATCCATTTTGTTCCAACAATCGAGTCATCCTTTGGCCTTGGCACTAGTTCCCAAACATTATTCCTTTCAAATTGATGCAACTCCTCTTGCATTGCAATGATTCAGTGTGGATCTTGCTCTGCATCTTGAATGGATTGATGGTCAATTTGAGAAAGAAAGCAAGTGCGCATCAGGTTTTGGTTGACCTGATTTCTGGTTTGCACACCAGCTGAGATGTCTCCAATCACTTGGGAGATTGGATGGTCTCTCGATGTTACTAAATAAACAGGGGGTGTTGATTTTTCACCAACCTGTGTTGTTGTTTCCTCTTGTGGTACAACAATTGGCTCTTCAAGAAGATTCTCTTCAAGATGTTGAATGACTTCATCATCTTCACTGCTTTCATCTTTTTGAATAATTTGTAACTTGTCCAAGTCTTCAGCAAGAGAGTGTACCTGCAAAGGTTTTATGGTAGAAGTATTCTTCTCCTTGAAAGACATGTTAAATTCATCAAAAGATATATGAACAGATTCTTCAATTTTGAGAGGAGATTTATTATATACCCTATAAGCTTTACTGATCATGGAGTATCCCAGAAACACTCCTTCATCAGCTTTAGCTTGAAATTTTACTAGGTATTTCTTTCCATTATTATGAATGTAGCAAGTACAACCAAAGATTTTGAAGTAATCTACTTTATGTTTCTTCCCTTTGAGTAATTCATAGGGAGTCTTGTCCTTCAGTTTATGTATTAAACTTCTATTCAACACATAGTTGGAGGTGTTCACTGCCTTTGCCCAAAAGGATAGAGGAAGGTGAGCATCTGACAACAATGAAGTAGCAGATTCAATAAGAGTTCTATTTTTCCTTTCAGCTACCCCATTTTGTTGAGGAGTTCTAGGAGTTGATAAAGTGTGCCTGATCCCTTCACTCTGACAGAACTCTTGCATATGAAGAGAATCAAACTATGTCCAATGATCACTTCTGATCAGGACAATGTGAGTATTAAACTCACTCTGTATGCATTTCAGAAACTCTGTCAAATAATTAAAGTTATCATTCTTCTTCCTCAGAAAGAACACACATGTGAATCTAGAGAAGTCATCTACAAACACTAAAATATAGGATTTCCCTCCTAAGCTTTGTACTGTAATGGGTCCAAAAAGTTCCATGTGTAACAGATACAAAATCCTAGGTGAATCACTCTTATAAAGTGACTTGAAGCTATTTTTGGTTTGCTTGCCTAATTGACAAGCCTTGCAAAGTCCTTCCTTCTTGTAGGGGCTAGAAGGTAGTCCTCTAACAAGGTTATCCTTGGATAACCTAGCAATGGTTCTAAGGTTTATATGCCCTAGGCTCTTATGCCATAATTCATTAGGTCTACAAATAGAGTTGAACAAGCATATATATACTTTAGTTGAAAGAAAATCTACAGGATAAATGTTACCTTTCCTTTTACCTGTCAACATAGTTGTGTTGTCCTCTGATTTGATTTTGCATGAGGATTTGTTGAAAGTCACTTGATAGCCTTCATCACACAGTTGACTGATACTGATTAAGTTGTGCTTCAGTCCTTCCACATAGGCTACTTTCTTGAATGTGACTATGCCAATCTGGACTTCACCATATCCTTTTGTTAGTCCAAAGTTTGAATCACCAAATATTACTTTGGGTCCAAGCTTGGATTTGAAGGATGTGAAATTCTCCTTGTTTCCTGTCATGTGCTTTGAACACCCACTATCCAGATACCATTGCTGGTTTGATGTTGGATAGGTCTTCACCCGCACATCAACAATTTATTTGTTTTTGACCCAGTCTACCTTGGGCCTAGGTTGATAACCTTTAAATTCTGAAATAAAAGACATCTCTGGTTGACTCTTATAGTCTTCAAGATGATATGTCCTGGGAGGTATTATCCATTCAGTATAAGGGTTAACCCTCTGAGAAGTAGGACCTCTAGGATTGAAGTTTGATTTACCTTTGAAGGATTTTTCAAAACTCTGAGCTCTGTTCGACGATGGCAGAGCTGAGTTCGATAATCTTGGGTCAGATCGTCGAGCTCTGTTCGAAGATCGACTATGTCAGAGTTCAGGGTTCAGAAATCGTCGACCTGAGTTCGACGATTCAGCCTGAGATCGTTGAGCTCCATTCGACGATCGTCGAGCTTCGTTCGACGTTTTCTGTTGAACTTTTGTTTTCATAGGTAATTCAGAATTTTTCCTAGCCACCTCTACCACTCCCTTACCCTTATCAGAGATAAATTTAATTGGGGTTGTTAATACTATAGGTTGGCTGGATGAAGCACCTAAGCCCAGTGTACTATTGAATCTTGAGTTCACTGTGCATGTGATGTCCATTAGTTTGATACTTCTCACATTAAGGGATTCTTCAAACTTTTTGGCCTCTGATAGCTCACTTTTCAGTGAAGCTATCTGCTCCCTACAGCATTCCAACTCCTCAGAGAGTTTGAGATTTTCTGATTTTAAAGTGCTGTGTTCAGATAGCTGATTTCTGAGAGAAATGATTTCCTTCTCAGATTTTAATAAATCTAAACACAGTTCTTTAAATTCACACTTGTAGTCCTCAGAATTAAAATCAAAAGAATTTATTACCTGGTCCTCTTCAGATTGAGTCTGTGATTCTGACTCTGACTCTTCTGCATCAGAATTTTGTTGTGAGGCATTGATAACCATCATGCAGAATTCTTTTTCATCAACGTCATCTTCATCATCACTAGAGCTAGATGAAGCTTCAAATTCTTCTTCTGTTTCACTCCAAGTTTCAACAACAAACCCCTTCCTTGTATTTTTGTTCTTGCTGGAGGAGGGTATGCCATTGCTATTCTTCTTGAAGTCCTTTTCTTTTATCCTTTCTCTCCTGTCCTTCTTGTCCTTAGTCTGATTTTCTGGACAGTCAGGCACAATGTGGCCTGGTTTCCTGCATCCAAAACAAATAATCTCTTTGTTATTTGATTTTTCATACCTTGGCTTGTCATGCCCTCTGTATGATCTTTTCCTGAAATCCCTCTTGGCCATTTTGTAAAATCTTTTGGCCAGTAAGCTTAGCAACTCATCATTGCCTGTGACCTTGTCTTCAGGCTGATCTTCAATAGACTTGAATGCTATTGATTTATCTTTTCTGACTGCTGGTGAAGCAGCCTTCTGCTCCTCTTCTCTATTCTTAATGAGCAGCTCATAGGACTTGAGCTTGTCCAAGAGAGCTTCAGTTGTGATCTCATTTAGGCTTCTGACATCCTTGATTGGCCAGATCCTTGAGTCCCAAGTACTTGGGAAGAACATTAGGATTTTATCATTGAGCTCAGTCAATGAGATCTCTTTGTCCAATGTTTTCAGCTCATTGACTATGAGACTGAGTCTATTATACATATCTGCTAATGACTCAGCTTCTCCTTTCTTGAAGTTCTCATATTGGGTTATGAGATGAGATCTTCTATCTTTTCTCTCATCAGCAGATCCTGAGACTATCTTAGATAACTTATCCCAGATGTCCTTTGCTAAGTTGCATTTAGCTACTTTTTGAAATATATCATCAGACATGGTTTGTGCCAAAATGTTCATTGCTTTGGCATCTGTAACTTTCCATTTCTTGATTTCTGCATCTGTTCCTGAAGGAGGTGGAACAACACTTGTACTTGTATTTTTTGGGGGTCTTGGACACACTGTAAAAACAGAATTGAAAATATCTTCATCAATAGAATTCATGTACAATCTTATCCTTGCCTTCCAAAGTGCAAACTTAGATAGATTGCACACTGGAGGTCTGGTGCTAGCATAATCTTTGCTCTGTGCCATGGTTTTATATAAGGATAAATATAATACGAATAATAAAAATAAAAACCCTCTATGAAAGATTGATCTTATCAGAGATCTTTTGGTTCAGGTGTTAGCCTATACGAAAACAACCAACCAAATAACGTGTGGTATTTTTAACCAACCTCCCTTTAATACCAATTGAAAGTGGAGGATAAGATCTACCTTAACTATAGAGGGGGGGGGGGGTGAATGGAGTATATTAAAATAATTTTCAAGTTAAAAACTATTTTGCAGTGGAAGACTTAATTTAAGTATAGGTGTAAGGTGCTTGCAGTAACTAAAAGAAAATGAATGTAAGAAATAAAATAGCACAGCACACAGAAAAACACAAAGAAGCAACCAGAGGACACAAGGGGCTATAGTGGTTCCCCAATAAATCTGGGTACATCCACTCTTATACCACCCTAGGTAGGAATCCACTGCAGGATGAGTTGATCAAGTGTCCTGGGCACCAATGAGCTTTTGATAAGGTAGTCAAAAACCAAAATAGATTTTTTGATCAGGTGACTTGCCACCACTGAGTTTTGACAAGGTCTCAGAAACCAACACAAACTTTTGAAGGGAGTTTGATAAACCCTTTACAGTAGAGAGAGAGAGAGAGAGAGAGAGAGAGAGAGAGAGAGATGATCTTCTCTATCAACAATCAGAGAGAAGATAGTGGATGTTGTCAAAGCTCCCGCTGAGATCTTGAGTTGTTCAGGAAGTGAAACTTTGCAATAGGGTGATAGGCCTTCAGAAGATTTGATCTCCAGCAAAAGATGATTCCAGCAGCAGCTGAAATGTGTGGTGTCTGGAGTCTTGAATGATAAGGCCTTTGAACACTTGAGTCAAAAGAGATCTAGAAATTTCTGTATGTTGATCTCCTTCAGTGGTGTGTGTTCTCAGAGAATTCTGTCTGTGTGTGTCTATCTGTATGTCCAACAAAAGCATTCTTTTCTCTGTGTATCTGTACTTTTTGTGTGGAACTGTTAGGAGAAGCAGAAGAAAATTCTCTTTTATTCCTTAGATCTGAATAATTCTCTGTCCAAGATAGTCGTTAGCCTGTCATAAATGACTTCCTTAAATGCATTTTGTCTTCTGGAGGAAAGTCCAATAAAACATTCCTTTAAAATCTCCTTGAAACTTGCTCCAGATTATTTGAAACGTCTACAAGATTCTTGAAATAAATGTTGGGAATAAATAGAAGGGAATACCAAAACTGACTTAGACTAGACTTAGACTGAAACTGAAATCGTCGATCTGAGCTCAACTATCGTCGAATTGAGCTCAGAGATAGGGAAACAAACTAGAGACAGGAACGTCGATCTGAGATCGAAGATCGTCGAACGGAGTTCGACGACTCGTTGAAGTGAGCTCAGAGATCATCGAATGGAGTTCGACGATTCGTCGAAGTGAGCTCAGAGATCGTCGAATGGAGTTCGACGATTCGTCGACCTGAGCTCGACGAAATGACTTTGTCTCCTGAACTGAAATATCTGGTCTTGAGGGCAACTTTCAAACCTAAATACTAACCCTTAGACTCAATCTAATTGACCTTTAGATCTATACAAGGAGGTCAAAACAAGTTTTCTAAAGGACATAGTGATCCTTGCCCAAATTAGTAATAGGGTGTTCCAACATGACTGACTTTTTCTTCTCCCTTTTTTTTATTCTTGTTGTCTCTGTACTTTTAAGTTCTCTGTATATTTGGAATGACTAACGACCTGAATTTGAATTCCCAGACAGTACTTAATTCTCTGCAAGAATTTAGGAGCCCAAATGGGTAGAATGGCTGGCAATCATAAATGCACTTCCACAACTGTCTTGACAAAATATTTTGTGAATTCCATAATCAATGCTTCATAAGATATGGCCATCAGCCTTGAGAATGTCAGCATTAATTATCAGAATATATTTGCCTTAAAATGATTTATCATAAATACTTCTGACCGGACTGAGAGAACTGATAACTGATGGTAGTAAAAAATCGTAGATCTGAGATAACTGCTGAGAAGCACAAGATCGTCGACCTGAGCTCGTAGATCGTCGAGCTCAGTTCAGAGTAGAAGACTCTGAGATCGTCGATGGGAGATCGACGATCATCGAGCTGAGAATTGTTTCTGGACTTAGAATATTTTCTGGAATGACATACTCAAAAAGCCAGAAATCGTCGACCTGAGAACTTGGTTCGTCGACCTGATAATTTGGTTCGTCACCCTGAGAATTTGACTTGTCCTTCTGAAACAGCTTCTGTGAACTGTGTCGACAGATGGTTCTGGGTGTCGACACAAGTCCTTCTTGTGTCGACTAATACTGTCGACTAATAATCTGTGAACTGTGTCGACACAAATCCTTCGTGTGTCGACTGATCTAGTGTCGACTAATATTATCTGTGTTGACTGATAGTCTGTGTATCGACACAAATCTTCTGGGTGTCGACACAGCCTTTCTATGTGTCAACACAATTCTTTTTGGGTGTCGACACAACCTTTCTGTGTGTCGACACAAATCTTCTGGGTGTTGACACAACCTTTCTGTGTGTCGACACAATTCTTCTGGGTGTCGACACAACCTTTCTGTGTGTCGACACAATTCTTCTGGGTGTCAACACAGCTGCTTGAGTCTCTGATAGGCTGCTGTAGGCTGATCCATGTGATGTTGACTCTTGGCATAGACTAAAGAAATAAACCTATGACCCTGACTATACATTTTGGGTCAGTCTAAGCAAACCTAATAGTGATCCTTACCCAAATCAGAACTAGGGTTCCAACAATCTCCCCCTATTTGGGTGAGGAAACCATTTACATAACATAAAGAAAATACAAATCAATAAACTAGAGCATTTGCTTCTGCTGTTGCTATTGCTGATGTTGTTGTTGATGTTGAACCTTGCCCAAGCCTGTGTCATTACAATCTGTATCATCATAATCTGCTTCTGCTATTTCTGGAATTGCTACTACTGCTGGAACTGCTGCTGCTTCATTGGTCATCTATATCTACACAAAATTTCTGAAACACTACTTCTTCCTGTACTGTTAGAGGAGACTGAGCTTGAAAGTCTGTTGAGGCTGAACCTACTGAATCTTCATTAGTTTGAAAGTCTGTTGAGGCTGAACCTGCTGTATCTTCATTGGACACCTCCCCCTGCCTGGTTTTAGTGAAAACTAGAAGCAGGCCCCTAGATGAAGATGGGACTGAGGAATCAAAAACGGATTAGTCATTTGTTGAGGAAGAGTAAACCCATTCTTTGATCTCAGCAATAGATAGTTTGATCAATTGAAAGATAGGATCACAGTGACTGATCGATTCGAAGTCGACGTGGAAACCAGTGTCGAACATTATCATTGAAAGATACGTCGTAGAAATCGCCATGGAAGTTCTGTAGACTCAAAAGAGAAGAGATCAAGGGTAAAGGGAAAATAGAATATGAAAACGAGGGACAGAGATCGAAGAGAAACCTACATATAGGTTTTTGGAATAGAAAAGATGATCTATGTTCGACAATAAAAACAAAAACATCGATCTTAGGTCAAAGATTAATTTATAAACAAATAATATCTTTGGTCTCTGATCTCAGTCAGAAATTGATTGTCGAGCATAGCTGGACAATCAATTAACTGAAGCAAAGTCGTCGATCTTCGGTTGATGATTTTTGTCTTCACACAGAGCTGTCGTCAAACATAGTTCGACGATTTAGCTCAAGAGCTATTCGAAGATCGTCGATCTTCGTTCAACTATTTAGGAACAGATCGAAAAACATAAGACAAAAATTTAATTAATCCTTCTCATTGATCATTCCAAGCTGATTCAGGAAGAACAGGTGCTTCTTTTCATCAAGGGGTTTGGTGAAAATATCCGCTCTTTGAAAATCAGTGGAGATAAAGTCTAGATTAATTTTCTTTTTGTCTACATTATCTCTAATGAAATGATGTCTTATATCTATATACTTTGTTTTAGAATGATGCACTGGATTATGTGCTATAGATATAGCACTAGTATTATCACAGAAATTAGTTAAATTATTTAGATTGAAACCATAATCTAAGAGTTGGTTTTGTATCCACAAAATCTGTGAACAGCAACTTCCAGCAGCCATATATTCAGTTTCAGCAGTAGATGTTGATACAGAGGTTTGCTTCTTGCAAAACCAGGACACAAATCTATCACCCAAGAACTGGCAAGTTCTAGAAGTACTCTTTCTGTCCACTCTGCATCCAGCATAGTCAGCATGTGAAAATCCAGTCAACTCAAATGCTACTCTGTTGGATACTAGAGTCCTAGATTAGGACAACCCTTTATATATCTTAAAATCATTTTTATGAAAATAAGATGAGATTCTTTAGGGTTCACCTAGAACCTAGCACATAAACATGTTGCAAACACGATATCTGGTCTACTTGCTGTTAGATATAGTAGGGATCTAACAATGGCCCTATACCTGGTCTGATCAATAGGTTTTCCATGTTCATTAGTGTCTAATACAACATTGGCAGCTATGGGAGTCTTCATAGAAGATGTAATGCCCTGAAACTCAAAGGAGTGACGAGGGATATTTTGGGCCAGTTTTGGGTTCTGGATGCAGGAACACGGCCTGGGACACGAGCGTGTCCCAGGGCGTGTCATGCCTGTGTCGACACTAAGCCGGAAAGTCGACACTTTGGTCTCGACATTGTGTCGAGACGGAGCACACGGCCTGCGACACGGGCGTGTCGCAGGGCGTGTCGACCCGTGTCGACACTTAGCCGCGAAGTCCACACTCTGCATTCGACGAAGTGTCGAGACATGGCACACGGCCTGTGACACGGGCGTGTCGCAGGGCGTGTCAACCCGTGTCGACACTCGCCCTGGGAAGTCAACGCTTTGGTCTCGACATAGTGTCGAGATAAGGCACAAGGCTTATGACACGGGCGTGTCCAAGGCCGTGTCATCAGGTCGACGATCTTCGCTCGATGAAGTGTCGAGTGTCGAGACCGTGTACATGGCCTGGGGTCCAGGAGTGTTGAGGTGACACGGGTAAGGACACGGGCGTGTCCTAGAACCCGTGCAGTGCTCGGGTTGTTTTCGGGGAAAAATGATGGGGGTACACGGCCGGCCACACGGCAGTGTCAGGTGGAACAAGGGCGTGTCAGCTCTAACACTGGCGTGTTTGATACCCGTATGAGGTTCCAGGCGAGCCGATTTTGACGGCGAATGAGGCACACGGCCCTGTACACGGGCGTGTGCCAGGCCGTGTTCGGTCCAGATTGGGCATTTCAGTCCCGAATCAAAGCCGTTCGTTTCTTTATTTTGGGATCCAACGGCTGGGGGTTGTTCCTGAAGGGATATACCCGGGATTGCACTTAGAAACCCTCACTTTTCATAAGTTATCATCTTTCTAAAACCTTAGAGAGAGAGGAGAGCCAAGGAAGGAAGAAGGAGATAGATCCCGCCATTGGAGGAGCTTCGAAGCTCCAAATCGCGAGCCGACTCCGGATCCACGGAGGCAAAGCTAGTGCGGTGCTTTTCATCCGTTTACTTTTCAATGGCGCCAAAGAGGAACGCTAGGGTAACGATGCTCTTCTTGAGCATGAGTAGCTCTCCTTCTTTGCATAGGAAGCCCGCTCTCGCGAGTTTGCGGAGAGTTGGAGGCGTTCCTTCCGGGTAGATATGTGATGTCCCCGTTGTTTAGTGTCCGTAAGCGAGAACGGACATAGGCATGATGTGTGAAGCCTACCCGGACATGTTGGTCTGGATCGGTGATGTTGCATTGCATAAATGCCGGAGAAGACTCCGTGCTATTGATTGTTTTTCGGGTTTCTACGCGGTAGATTGCAGCAGGGAGCCTTGGGGACTAACCCAAAGGTGCACCCGGAAAACTGGGCAGATATGAGATCCTGCCAACTTGGTGGCCTGAGAGCCAACTTGAACATAACCGGGTTATGTGAACTGTGATGGAAATGGGACTCGGTGGAAGTTTGACCCGCACGTATGGCTTAAATTGTCGTTGCGATGTGAGCACGGGTTAGATGGAACCGTACCTGTTCTATGTCGTTCGATTAAAGAGACCTAAAGGCACGTGGCACTTGCCGTTGGCATAGATTAGGGTCTTCGGCGGTCAATGGCTTTAATTGTCGTGACCCAGGCCAGGAAGACAAATTGCTCATAGGTTTGGCCGTCAATGTGGCGGTGGTGAGTCCGGAATGTCTATGGCTTTAATTGACGTGACATTGACCGGTTCACCGAGAATGTGCCCTGAGAGCACGGGGCGTGTGGCCGTGCGAGCCAACGTCTATGATGAAATGGCTATATATATATATATTGCTCGCTTATGCTAATGAAATGCAGGGAAGGAGCATCGCCGCCCCGAGTTGGGGGCAGGATCGTTATAATTTGGTCAGCATTGCTGACCGTTGCCTTGTTTTGCCACCGTACAGTGGTTTGTTGCTTGCAGGTGCTGCTGTACCAAGCGGTCAATAGCGGGCTAAAGCACTTTTTGCGAAGCCGGCCCTCAAAGGCCTAAATGGAAGTGTTTACTGTTTTATTCATGTATGACCGGCCTGCGTGCCGTGGTTTGTAAAACATGTAATATCAACTGAACCATATTTGTAAGGCCTTAAGGCTTGTACTGGTGTATTTTGTAACATTCCTATTTTGGTAATTAGTGGACATTTATGCTTTAGTGCTGGGTTCTTATTTGGAACCTTTGTAAACTGCTTCTGCTAGAATGCTCTGTGTAGGACGTTGATTGGTTGGATGGTTTCCATGAGTAACCACCCGGTCTGTCTGTGGCATACGGCATCGGGCCCCGGCCGGACCTACTGCTATATACTGTGTGACGGATAGGGTGTGTTATAATTTGGTATCAGACTACTGGTTTTGGTCGGGCTTAAGATGAATTCGTGGGCGAATTCTTTTTAAGGGGTGGTGAGCACATTGTGTGTATCATCGTTATAACAGTAAAAGAACCCATGAATGTCCACTTAGGAATGGAAATACTCGTATTTGAGGAACCTGCGTGTTCCTATAATTGCTGTTTGCAATTTTATTTGGTCGCTTAATGGTGTTTTGTACCACTATAGGTGACCAGAAGTGGTGTTGGGCCGTCAGAACGCCGAGTTTCTGAGGCTAATACTGCACCGGATGTTGCTCCTGCAACACCTCTATCGGCTGAGAACATACGATTGGTGGCTGAAGCGGTGTTCGCCGTGATAAATGCGTAGCCTGCAAGGCAAACGTAGTAGCCCGCTCCTGCGATGTAGCAGGAACCTCTTCAAGAGGCTGAGCCGAGCAGAGTGGAGCATGTGGTTGTGGAACCGGTGGTGCCAAGGAGGGCAACCGAGAGGCAGCTTAAGCTTGTTATGAGCTTTAACCCTCCGGAATTCTCGGGGTTGGGAACCCCATCTCAGGCTGAAGACTGGCTCTCCAGGGTGAAGAGAGTCATGACAGCAACGGAGACGGAGGAGTGGCAAATGACCACGATCGCTACGTTCCTTCTGGAGGGTGAAGCGAGGATGTGGTGGGAAGGATTGGAGCTGCATCATTTGAGAGGTAGACAACTTATAGACGTTCCGATGGAAGAGTTCTCGGGATTGTTCTTAGCAAGATACCTACCTCCCTTCTACTCAGAGGATTTCAATGGAGAATTAGTTTCTGAAGTTGGTTCAGGGTGAGAGGAGCGTGGATGAATATCTCCACGAGTTTACTCGTCTGAGTCGTTATGCTAGCTCCACCATCGTGGATGAGGAGCGCAAGACTAATCGCTTCTATGAAGGCTTGAGAGATGAGTTGAGCATACTACTCTCGGGGCCGATGACGCAGGGTTTCTTAACCTTGGTCAACACGGCCCGGTCCTTGGAAAAGAACATGAAGAATGTACAAGCAAAGAAAAGCTTGGGTGATAGGAAATCTGAATTTAAAGTGCCGACTACTTCAAAGTCCAGCTATCGGAGGTCTTTCAAGAAGCATAGGACTTCGGGTCCAGCTCCTTCTAGCGCTTCTGGGGCGACTACGGGTCGAACCCCGGGTGAGTGTTTTACTTGTGGCAAGACGGGGCATTTTGCTCGTGACAGTTGGAGCGGACGTCCTAAGTCCGATAGAAGGCCGGGAGCTACTTATGAAGAGAAGGGAAATGCGGTGGAGTCGACCGCATCCCATTATGCTTCGACCCAACCAAGGGTCTATAATCTTGGCCAACAGGAGGCCATCAAACAAGCTGATGTGGTGACAGGTACGGTTTAATTTATAGTAAGTCAATTTCTTTAAATACTTGTTATGCACATGTTACCTTACCACTGCTTGTTTAGGATTTGTATTAATTTGTGAAAATCTGGCACGAGCACTCTTCGATACGGGAGCTTCACACTCCTTCTTGTCCGAAGGATTTATATCACGCATCGGAGTCCCTTCTTCGATGGCGAAGGATAAGTTGGATGTGTTGTTGCCCAATGGGTGTTCGATGCGAGCGGATAGGATCTGCGATGTTAAGATTCGTATTGGGAATCAGGAGTTCGATCCGCAGGCGTCTTTACTTCCGTTGGTGGAGTTTGACGTCATATTTGGCATGGACTGGCTCTCGGAGCAGCAGGCCCATATAGATTGCGGAAGCAAGGAAGTCAAGCTGGGAGCAAGTCGTGAAATGACTTTTACGGCCTTAAAGGGGTCGAGCAAGACGCTGATGTCTGCTCTTCAGGTGGTGAAGGCGGTTCGTGCCGGAGCAGAACTGTTCTTTACACTAGTGGAGGTTGTAAAGCTGAAGTCCGCGTTGGATTGTATTTCAGTGGTATCGGAATACCCTGATGTGTTCCCCGCAGATCTTCCCGGAGCCCCGCCTTAGCGGGAGATAGATTTTACGATTGAGCTAGTTCCAGGTGCAAAGCCTGTGTCACGATCTCCTTATCGGCTAGCGCCTAAGGAAATGGCGGAGTTGAAAGTTCAACTGCAAGAGTTGTTGGAGCAAGGGTATGTGCGCCCGAGTTCTTCGCCTTGGAGCACACCGGTCCTCTTTGTTAAGAAGAAGGACGGAAGCTTGAGGCTATGTATTGATTATCGGGAGCACAACAAGCTGACAGAGAAGAACAAGTACCCGATCCCCCGGATTGATGATCTTTTTGATCAGTTAGTCGGGTCGACGGTGTACTCGAAGTTGGATCTCAAGGCTGGGTACTATCAGCTGCGAATAAGGGAGAGTGATATCCCGCAGACAGCGTTTAGTACGAGATACGGGAATTATGAGTTTACGGTCATGCCGTTTGGGCTGACTAATACGCCGTCAGTGTTCATGGATTTGATGAACAGGACTTTCAGGGAGTACTTGGATCATTTTGTGATCATCTTCATCGACGATATTTTGGTGTACTCGTAAAGTTAGGAAGATCACTTCAAGCATCTTCATTTGGTGTTGGAGACGCTAAGGAGAAATCAGTTGTATGCCAAGTTCTCGAAGTTCGAGTTTTGGCTATCCTCAGTGGCGTTCCTCGGGCATATAGTAAGTGGAGAGGGTATTGTTGTGGATCCGTCGAAGATTGTTGCGATACGGGAGTGGCCTGAGCTTATTATGGTAGCGGAAGTCCGGAGTTTTTTGGGGCTTGTCGGCTATTATAGGAGCTTCGTAGAGAACTTCTCACAGATAGCGTTACCTCTCACTACTTTGACGAGGAAGGAGCATAAGTTCGTTTGGACGCCGGAGTGCGCGCGAGCTTTTGAGGAGTTGAAGTGTCGGTTGACCACGGTGCCTGTGCTGAGTTCGCCATGTGGGACCGAAGGCTATGAGATTTATAGCGATGCTTCGGGCAGCGATTTGGGTTGCGTGCTACTGAAACACAGAAGTGTAATAGCTTATGGCTCGAGACAGCTAAAAGTGCATGAGAGGAATTATCCGGTCCATGACTTGGAGTTAGAGGCCGTGATTTTTGCCTTGAAGCTGTGGAGACACTATTTGTACGGTGTGAAGATTGATATCTACACCGATCACAAGAGCCTGAAGTATCTTATTGATCAGAAGGATTTGAATATGCGGCAGCATAGATGGATGGAGTTCCTAGGGGACTATACATTCAAGATCCACTACGTGCCTGGCAAAGGGAATGCGGTAGCGGACGCGCTGAGTCGCCGAGCCCCAGCTCAAGCCAATTGGCTATCGGTGCATGATGAGCGGTTGGTGCGAGAGTTGGAGGCGTTGGAGATTGTTTGTGTGGATAGACAATCAAGAACTGAAGCAGTTCTGAATTGGACTGAAGTCCAATATGACCTGACTGATCGTATTCGGCAGGCTTTGGATATGGATGCTCATATGAAGCAGTTCATGGTATAGGGTCTGGATGGGTCAAATTCCCAATTCGTCGTGGAGGACGGATTACTTTGGAAAGACGGTCGTCTGTGCGTCCCAAGTGTGGGCAATTTGCGGGTGGAGTTGTTGTACGAAGCACAACATACCAAGTACTCGATTCACTTGGGGAGCACAAAGATGTACTATGATGTGAAGAAATTGTTTTGGTTGCCGGGTTTGAAGAAGGATGTGGCGCTATACGTAGTGAAGTGCCAAACTTGCGCCTTGGTAAAGGCGGAGTGCCAAAAGCCGGGAGGATTTCTTAAGTCCTTGCCTATTCCGGAGTGGAAATTTGACGACATCTCTATGGACTTTGTGCACGGTTTGCCAAGGTCGCAAAAGGGAAACGACGCCATTTGGGTGGTTGTTGATCGGTTAACGAAGGTGTCGCATTTTATTCCGCATAGGAAGGATGATCCGGTGGAGAAGTTGGCAAAACTTTATGTGGATAACATAGTACGACTTCATGGTGTGCCCCGAAGCATCGCGAGTGACCGAGATGGGCGGTTCACGTCCAATGATTGGAGGCTAGTGCAACAAATGTTGGGAACAAAGTTGAAATTCAGCACAGCCTTCCATCCGCAAACGGATGGGCAGACCGAGAGGGTCAATAGAACCATGGAAGACATGCTTCGCATGTGTGTCTTGGATTTTGGAAAGCAATGGGAAGACCACCTTTATTTAGTGGAGTTCGCATACAACAACAGCTACCAAGCGAGTATTCAAATGGCGCCCTTCGAGGCCCTATATGGTAGAAAATGTCGCACGTCGTTGTCTTGGTAGAAACGAGTGAGTCAAAGTTGTATAAGCGATCGGAAGTGGAAGATGCCACTTCTTTGGTGAGAACCATTCGGGAGAGGTTGCTTATCGCTCAGGACCGGCAAGCAAAGTACTATAATGCCAAGCACAGGAATGTGGCGTTCGCTGTGGGCGATTATGTATACTTAAAGATCAAGCCGTTCAAGGGTGTCTCGCGGGTGCGGCGATTGAAAAAGCTAAGTCTGAGGTACCTTGGACCGTTTGAGGTTTTGGAGCGAGTTGGTGAAGCGGCCTATCGGTTGAAGATTTCAGTGGAGCTTAGTGTATTACATGATATATTCCATATTTCGGTGCTTCGAAAGGCGGTGCAAGAGCCTACGCAAGTGATCGCGGTTGATCAAGTGCCGGTGGATAGTGGGCTGATGACAAAGGTCAAGCCCGTGCGGATTGAGGACTCGGAGGTCAAGCGGCTACGCAATAAAGAGTCAGGATGGTCAAGGTCCGGTGGGACAATTGCGGTCGTGAGGAGCTCTCTTGGGAGCGAGAGCAGACTATGCTTGACGAGTATCCGGAGTTGTTCCACTCAGGTACAAATTTTGGTTTTGTACATGTCTTTCCTTTATATAATTTCGAGGACGAAATTCTTTTAAGAGGGGGAGAGTTGTAACGCCCTGAAACTCAAAGGAGTGACGGGGGATATTTTGGGCCAGTTTTGGGTTCTGGCTGCAGGCACACGGCCTGGGACATGGGCGTGTCCCAGGGCATGTCAAGCCTCTGTCGACAGTAAGCCGGGAAGTCGACACTTTGTCCTCGACATTGTGTCGAGACTGGGCACACGGCCTGCGACACGGGCGTGTCGCAGGGCGTGTCGACCCGTGTCGACACTTAGCCGCGAAGTCGACACTCTGCATTCGACGAAGTGTCGAGACATGGCGCACGACCTGCAACACGGGCGTGTCGCAGGGCATGTCAACCTGTATCGACACTCGTCCCGGGAAGTCGACGCTTTGGTCTCGACATGGTGTCGAGACAAGGCACACGGCCTAGGACACGGGCGTGTCCAAGGCCTTGTCATCAGGTCGACGATCTTCGGTCGACGAAGTGTCGAGTGTCGAGACCGTGTACATGGCCTGGTGTCCAGGCGTGTTGAGGTGACATGGGTAAAGACACGAGCGTGTCCTAGAACCCATGCAGTGCTCGGGTTGTTTTCGGGGAAAAATGATGGGGGTACACGGCCGGCCACACGACCGTGTCAGGTGGAACACGGGCGTGTCAGCTCGAACACGGGCATGTTCGATACCCGTGTGAGGTTCCAGGCGAGCCGATTTTGACGGCGAATGAGGCACGCGGCCCTGGACACGGGCGTGTGCCAGGCCGTATTCGGTCCAGATTGGGCATTTCAGTCACGAATCAAAGCCGTTCGTTTCTTTATTTTGGGATCCAACGGCTGGGGGTTGTTCCTGAAGGGATATACCCGGGATTGGACTTAAAAACCCTCACTTTTCATAACTTATCATCTTTCTAAAACCTTAGAGAGAGAGGAGAGCCAAGGAAGGAAGAAGGAGCTAGATCCCGCCATTGGAGGAGCTTCGAAGCTCCAAATCGCGAGCCGACTCCGGATCCACGGAGGCAAAGCTAGTGCGGTGCTTTTCATCCGTTTACTTTTCAATGGCGCCAAAGAGGAATGCTAGGGTAACGATTCTCTTCTTGAGCATGAGTAGCTCTCCTTCTTTGCATAGGAAGCCCGCTCTCGCGAGTTTGCAGAGAGTTGGAGGTGTTCCTTCGGCTAGATATGTGAAGTCCCTATTATTTAGAGTCCGTAAGCGAGAACGGACATAGGCATGATGTGTGAAGCCTACCCGGACATGTTGGTCTGGATCGGTGATGTTGCATTGCATAAATGCCGGAGAAGACTCCATGCTATTGATTGTTTTTCGGGTTTCTACGCGGTAGATTGAAGCAGGGAGCCTTGGGGACTAACCCAAAGGTGCACCCGGAAAAATGGGTGGATACGAGATCCTGCCAACTTGGTGGCCTGAGAGCCAACTTGAACATAACCGGGTTATGTGAACTGTGATTGAAATGGGACTCGGTGGAAGTTTGACCCGCGCATATGGCTTAAATTGTCGTTGCGATGTGAGCACGGGTTAGATGGAACCGTACCCGTTCTATGTCGTTCGGTTAAAGAGACCTAAAGGCACGTGGCACTTGCCGTGGGCATAGATTAGTGTCTTCGGTGGTCAATGGCTAAAATTGTCGTGACCCAGGCCAGGAAGACAAATTGCGCATAGGTTTGGCCGTCAAAGTGGCGGTGGTGAGTCCGGAATGTCTATGGCTTTAATTGACGTGACATCGACTGGTTCACCGAGAATGTGCCCTAAGAGCACGGGGCGTGTGGCCGTGCGAGCCAACGTCTGTGATGAAATGGCTATATATATATATTGCTCGCTTATGCTAATGAAATGCAGGGAAGGAGCATCGCCGCCCCGAGTTGGGGGCGGGATCGTTATAATTTGGTCAGCATTGCTGACCGTTGCCTTGTTTTGCCACCGTGCGGTGGTTTGTTGCTTGCAGGTGCTGCTGTACCAAGCGGTCAATAGCGGGCTAAAGCCCTTTTTGCGAAGCCGGCCCTCGAAGGCCCAAATGGAAGTGTTTACTGTTTTATTCATGTATGACCGGCCTGCGTGCCGTGGTTTGTAAAACATGTAATATCAAGTGAACCATATTTGTAAGGCCTTAAGGCTTGTACTGGTGTATTTTGTAACATTCCTATTTTGGTAATTAGTGGACATTCATGCTTTAATGTTTTGTTCTTATTTGCAACTTTTGTAAACTGCTTCCGCTAGAATGCTCTATGTAGGACGTTGATTGGTTGGATGGTTTCCATGAGTAACCACCCGGTCTGTCTGTGGCATACGTCATCGGGCCCCGACCGAACCTACTGCTATATGCTATGTGACGGATAGGGGGTGTTACAGAAGATGCATCAGCCATCCCAAACTTCTTAATAAGCTCATTAGCATATTTAAATTGGGAAATGAACATATCATCAGGAGATTGTTTCACTTGGAGAGCAAGGAAATAGGATAACTCTCCCATGCTGCTCATCTCAAATTTAGAATACATTAGATTAGAAAATCTCTTGCACAATTTGGGATCAGTAGAACCAAATATAATATCATCTACATATATTTATACTAATAAGATTTTATCATGATGCAATTTTGTAAAAAGGGTTTTATCTACCATGCCTCTAGAAAAACCATGCCCTAAAAGAAAGCTAGTTAAGGTCTCATACGAAGCTCTTGGAGCTCGCTTTAAACCATAGAGAGCCTTATGCAGTTTAAAAACATGAGAGGGGGAAGTTGGAGAAACAAAACGTGGAGGTTGTTCTACATAGACCTCTTCTTGTAGTACTACATTTAGGAAAGCACTTTTGACATCCATCTGATAAACTGTGAACTTTTTGAAAGCAGCATAGGCTAGAAAAATCCTTATAGCTTCTAGCCTGGCAACTAGAGCAAAGGTCTGATCACAGTCAATTCCTTCCTCTTGCCTATATCCATGAGCAACAAGCCTAGCCTTGTTCCTCACAATCACAACTTGGGAATCAAGCTTATTCCTGAAAACCCACTTAGTTCCAATTATTGGATAGCCTTTAGGCCTTGAAACCAAGTCCCAAACTCTACATCTTTCAAATTAATTTAGTTTCTTTTGCATTGCAATGATCCAGTGGGGATCTTGCTCAGCATCAGTTATGGATTGAGGTTCAATTTGAGAGAGAAAACAGGCATGCATCACACCATGGTTGAGTTGATGCCTTGTATGTACACCTGTTTATATGTCTCCAATTACTTGGGATCTAGGGTGATCCCTAAGTGTGACAAAATCAGATGGTGGAGTTGGTTCAGCAATAACAATTGGAGTGAATTCTTCTTGTGGAATTACTTCTGCTGTTGGATTAAGTTCAGTTTCTTCCATAGAGTCTTCTTCACTGTCTTCATTTTCTTGTGGTGAGGCATGAGATATCACCTTCTGGGTGAGATTTAAGTCATCCAGCGTTTTTACATAGACTTGGTACCTATAGATGATCACTGGTAGAAGCTTCCTTCTCCTTGTAAAACATATTAGCTTCATCAAATGTAACATGAATTGACTCTTCAATTTTCAAGGATGATTTATTAAGAACCCTATATGCCTTGCTAACTTGGGGATAATATAGAAAGATTCCCATTGTAGCTTTGTATTCAAACTTTCTAAGATAATCTTTGTTGTTATTATGTATATAACTGATACAACCAAAAATTCTAAAGTAGTCTATTTTAGGTTTCTTCCCTTTGAGTAATTCATAGGGAGTCATGCCCTTAAGTTTGTGTATCAAAATTCGATTCAGGATATAGTTTGTTGTGCTTACAGCTTCTGCCAATAGGATAGAGGCATGTGAGCATCAACAAGCAATGTGCCTGCAGTTTCAATGAGTGTTCTGTTTTTCCTTTCAACTACCCCATTTTGTTGAGGAGTTCTGGGAGCAGAGAAGTAGTGCTTGATACCTTCCTTCTCACAGTATTCTTGCATAGGAAGAGATTCAAACTCAGTGTCATGATCACTTCTGATCAATGCAACTGGAGTAGAGTACTCAATCTTTATGCATTTTAGAAAGTCTGTAAGAACTTTGAAATTATCAGAATTGTTTCTCAAGAAGAAAACCCAAGAGAACCTAGAGACGTCATCTACAATAACTAAAGTATAGGACTTCCCTCCTAGGATTTGTACAACAATTGGTCCAAAAAGGTGCAAATGAAGCAAATACAAAATCCTAGGTGAATCACTCTTATTAACTGATTTAAAACTATTTTTAGTTTGCTTGCCTTCTTGACAAGCATTGCAAAGGCTTTCCTTCTTGTAGGGGCAAGAGGGCAATCCTCTAACAAGGTTGCCCCTAGATAACCTAGCAATGTTTCTTAGATTTATATGTCCTAGGCTTTTATGCCACAAAGTATTATTATTGCTAACCTGATTAAATAAACAGATTTTTGAACAAGCAGAATTAAAATCAACTAAATAGATATTGTCTAACCTAAAACCTGATAATACAGTAATGCCATTTAGAGAAATATTGCATTTAGATTCAGTAAAACATACCTCATAACCTGCATCACATAGCTGTCCTATGGATATCAAGTTATTTTCAGCCCACTTACATTTGCCACTTTCCTGAAGGTGACAGCTCCAAGTGTAAATTCTACATAGCCCTCTGTCTGACCAAAGCTTGAGTCTCCAAATATAACCTTTGGACCTACCTTTGCCTTGTAGTTACTTAGATTGGCCTTGTTTCCTGTCATGTGCTTGGAACACCCACTATCCAAATACCACTTATCCTGTATGGTAGGATAGGTCTTTATCTGCAAAGAAAACTTATATATTTTGGACCCAGGTAAACATGGGTCCTGGCTTCTTTTCATATTTAAAACTTGAAATATAAGACTATACAGGTTGACTTTTATAACCTAAGGGATGAAATCTCCTAGGTGGGTTTATCCAGTTAGTTAATGGATTGAAAGGTTTAGGGTTAAAATTCTTATTGAAATTTCTGTTGAAATTATAGTTTTGATAGAACTGTTTTGGGTTCGACGATTTTAGTTCAGATCGTCGATCTGCATTCGACGACCAGCATTGATATCGTCAATCTTGGTTCTCAGAATAATAGTGGCTATTATCTGGGTTCCACGATTGTCGATCCCTGTTCGACGATACATAATGATATCGTCGATCCCGGTTTGTAGAGTGTTTAGGCTCAAGCTCTGGGTTCTTAGATTGTCGATTGTCGTTCGACGCATATTGCTGAGATCATCGATCTTGGTTCGACATTTTTTGTTCAGACTTAGCTTTTTATTTTTCTTTATTTATCTCAACTTGTTTTAAAACTTTGTTAACTGTTTTAATTTGTTCTGTATTCTTCTTACCTTCATCTAAAATAAAATTTATGGGTTGTGAAAGGTGGTTTTTCTTAATAATTGGTGGTTCTTTGGATGATGCACCTAATCCTAACTTACTTCTATTAAGTCTAGCATTAAGTGTGCTGGTAATTTCTACTAGCTGTTTGCTTCTTCCATTCAGTGATTTCTCTAGCTGTTTTGCTTTACTTAATTCAACTTTCAGAAAAGTGATTTGATCACTATACATGTCTATTTCATTTTTCAATTTAATGTTTTCTGATACTAAGCTATCATAATTAAATTGTTTATCTCTAAGAAGTTTGATTTACTTCTCAGATCTAATCAGATCACTACTGAAAGATAATAGTTGTCAACCGGAATCACCTAGAGGGGGGTGAATAGGTGAGTTGTGCATCTTTTGCGGAATAAAAAAATCTCAGAACACAGCACAGATCTATCTACTAAAATATCACAGACGAGAAAAGATTTATAGTGGTTCCATGATCTTGGGTACATCCACTTTCCCTCACCGATCTAGCAATGAACAAGACTCGACTACTCCACTATCTCGGATTGAAAATCAATCCTACCCTCGGAACAAAGTTCCTACAATCTCAATCCAATCCACTGGATCTACAACTCGGAAGGAACACCTTCCTACAAACTCGGAGTGGAAAAATCCTACACTCAGAGTGGAAAAATCCTACACTCGGAGAAAAATTCTACTATAGAAATGAAATACAAGTATTGAAAAAATACAAACAGTGATATTGTCTGGTTCAGATCTGAAAATAAAACAGGAACTGGAATCTTCTTCTTGGCGTGCGGCTTTATCAGAAAAATTAAAGAAAGATTCTCGGCAACAGTAGATCTGAACTCCTTACTTCCACGATCGGACAGATGATGAGTATGTGAAAAACGTTCTCGATCTGGAGAGCTCTTTAGTTTATGTCCTCTGAAAATCGAAGCCCTTGCCAGAGAAGAACAGCGGCGGCGGCAACTTTCGTTTCGTGAAGAGAGAGAGAGAGGAAACATCGATTCTTTGGAAAGAGGCGGCTGCAAATCTTAGAATAGTTTTCTTCTTAAAAAACTTGTTTTTCTTCTTAGGGTTTGTCGATTAGACAAGAACTTTTATAGGAGTACTAATAACGATCAAAATTGGTTTTAATGACGTACCCATGGACCAATCATATCGCGGAATTTGAAAATCTGTCAAATCTGCACTTAGAAGAAATTTCAGAGAAAATGAGGTCATATACACGAGTAGGTATAAAACTACTCGAGTAGGTCAAGGACTACTTGAGTAAGCAAAGAAATATTACTCGGGTATATAATTCATGACTACTCGAGTAGGTAGAAAACAACTACTCGAGTGTATATAATCAACTACTCGAGTACTTTAGAAGATCTACTCGAGTACACAGAAAAGTTTCTCGGGAAGGAGTTGAGCTACTCGAGTATAAGTTATACTACTCGAGTAGGCAGAATTGAACTACTCGAGTGGTTATAAGAACTACTCGAGACAAACACTTAGAAATATTCTGCCCACGGGAAAGACAACCACTCGAGTAGTCAGATTGAGCTACTCGAGAGAAAAGAAACCTTCTCGAGTATATGAAAGACATACTCGAGTATTTCTTAACTACTCAACACAGAGATGAGAGTTACTCGACACAGTGTCGAGAACTACCCGAGTATATAAAGTACATACTCGAGTAAATGACATAGAAAAATTCTGAAAAACGGGAATCTGGAACAGGAAGAATATACTACTCGAGTATGAACTACTCGAGACAGAATGAGCTACTCGAGTATATGACTTGGACTACTCGAGTGTTTTACTTAGAAAAACTTGGAAACTAAATTTTGGGCAACTCGAGTAGGAAGAGTGATCTACTCGAGTAGTTAAGTAAGCTACTCGTGTATGTCAGTGAACTACTCGAGTATTTTACTTAACTTCACGAGAGGAAGAATTTTCTTACTCGAGTATGCAGAATTTTTACTCGAGTATATCTCAAGCAATCTACTCGAGTAGTTAAAGACCTACTCGAGAGAAATACTTAGAGAAATTTCTGTCAGCAATTTTTCTTCTACTAGAGGGGAATCAGCATCAAGTATTTTCACAGTCCTATAGCTTGAATATGAAGTGTATCCCAATAGAGAGGCTACACATGAGTCAACACTTTGGAACACACAATGAGGGATTACAATGTATGGTCCTGTGTTTGGTGACCCATTGTAGACTGGCATTGGTCTAAACTTCCCATTGAAGTCCTGTAAACACATAACTCAAACAAAGCATCAAATACAACCTAATTCATCTTAGTTCCAGGGTGACTTCATCAAATCTGGGTTAATGTGCACATAGTTCCCAACAATCTCCCCCTATTTGTTGAAGTCAAAATCCTTTGCACTAAGGTGAATTATAGACATAAAAAGAAGCTAAGTAGAAAATGTGCAAGCAAGCAATAGACTATGAGAAAGGATAATAAGAGCAAACGCTTAGAATTATATAAATAAGAATATCCAACATTATCAATTCTACAGTCAATCATTCCACACTCTCAAAAATCCGTGAAAGTCAGCCTTGATTTTGTTGTCTGTCCAATTTCTCATGTTGTCTCCTCTAGTAGCAGTAGGGTTTTGGATAATACTTGGGAGGCTTAGGAGGGGATGCAGGGTTGTTCCTCCCATATTCTCTGTCATAGATTCTTCTCTTGGTCATGGATTTTTCATAAAATTCCCATTCATATGAGCTGTAATGAATATTCCTGCTCTCATGGAATTCCACAACTAATCTGAGAGTTTCCAGAATCAGGGATTTGGAAGTTGGAGACCAAACTTCAGCATGTTCAGTAGCTTTAGTAGGAGCAGTCTTGCTGGCAGAGGGGCCTTCACCATACTTCCTTTTCTTCTTGTAAGTTTTGATCTCTAGAGGATCCTGAAGGAAAATGTCAGCATGATCTTCTTCCCAGCATGGAGCATAGGAGTCTGGAGGAGCAACTGTGTCTCCAGGCCTGGGAGAGAAGGTAGGTTGCAGAGGAGCAGCTGGAGCAGATGCATCTGTAGCTAGAGGGTTTAAATGATGGGGAATGATGTTGGGGTCAACAGCAAGGTCTGCCAGAATCTTATTGTGCATCCAGACAGCAGTATCATAGGTATGAAATTTGACACTCTGTATCTGGGCTAGCACATCTTCATGAATTGTCTTCACATGAGTTTCCCATACATCTGACTTCTGAACAGCTGATTTTTCTACTTGTTCTTTGAGTTCTTTGATCAATCCCTCCCCCTTTCTGATTTCAACAGATAACTTCTCTATAGTATCTTCTTTGAAAAGACCAACTTCTTCACATATTTTCTTTTTGTTGGTTTAATTTCTCTTGTCGAGCTCTATCTGATTGTTTGCAAGGGTGACACCTTGTTCCATAACATTTCCAACACTAGTGATAGTGTGGTCTAGGGCTTTGCCACCAAGTTGAAATAAGTACTTGAGCTTGTCAGTGTTATGTTGAATTTCAGCAAAGCCTCTACTCATCTCAGTCTCGAGAGTAGTTACCTTATCAGTTACAGTCTTTAGAGAAGTATCAAAATAATTTCTTATTCTTGCAGCAGGAAAGAGATTTGGGACAGCAAATATGGAGAGGGAGAGGCAGCAGTAGCAACATTTAAAGGAGCAGCTGAAGGAAGGGGAGGAGTTACCCATAGAGCTATTTCTTCAATGATCACAGAGCTGTGAGCTCTGGTGGTAGGAATGATAGCAGCCCCTTCTTCTGTAACCCGAGGGAGAGAGAAATTTAGGTTTCTGAGAGGAGCTTCTGCTAGCTCTGGAGAGAGCTCATCAGAAATAAGAATTGTGTCTTGCTAGTCTTTGAGGGTAGTAGGAGATTATGTTTTAGTCCTGGCTGGAGAATGTTCAAGAGACTGTGCTGGAGTTGAGTCCTTGTGACATTCCGAGGATGGAGCTGGAGGAGATAGAGGAGGAATAGGCATCACTTCTTCAGAGAGAACTGTAATCATAGCATCTATGGCAGCAGGTGTTGAGAGAAGAGATTCTTGAGGTATCTGATCTGAGGGAGTTGCTGGAGTTTGAGGAGTATGAGGTATGGAAGAAGTTATTGGCTGAGGGGAGGGCTTCCCTACTGAGGTAGAAGGAGAAAGCTCCCCCTCACTTGGTGCACCAGAGGAGCTGGCCACATGATGAGGAGAGGGAGAGGGAGACATGTCTTCTAATGCTGGATCTGCTGGATCTTCTGAAATCTTAGCAGCGTGTGCAGGATTTTTCAGCTTGAGCTCCCATCTCTGAATAGAAGAAATGGAGACCTTCTTCATGTGGTACCTGAGGATTTGTTTCATGGAGGAGCAGAGAGATAATTCTGGCGAATTTGGGGGATTTCAAACTATCCTTGATTTTGTCCAGAATTAGCATCCCAAACTGATATTTCTTGCGGCAGACAATAGCTTGCATGATGTCGAAGAAATATAGTGGAATGTCTCTTATGGAGTTGGTCTTGCACAGTAAAATCTTTCTAATAACATCAACTAGAAATTTTCCTTCTGTGTTCATGTCTGACCTTTTGATGTACTGAGCATCAGCCGAATTGCCACAGAATAGGGCTGTTCTGTCAGAGTCTTCATCATCTAAGTCATCTTCTTCGTCTACTAGGGGCAATCGGAGAAGCTGAGAGACAGAGGTCTTGTTGAGTTTAATTTTCAAACCTTTCACTTTTGATTTCAGGAAATCTCCATGACGCTTGACCTTCAAATTTGAGAAGAATTCGGCTACTTCTGGGAAGAGAATCCGGCAGGGTTCTTGCAGGATGAAGGATAACCCTGCGGTGTCTAGAAGAATCAGTAAGTTATGAAAGTCGTCTTAAAGCTCGGCAATCACGGCGGTAACAAGTTCCGATCCTACACCAATCTTGGAGACAACGGCCATGATCCAGAAAAGAAAAATAAACTGTTGGGGGAAGAGGAAGAGTCACGGCTCTGCAATTTCTCAAATGAAGATGAAGCGGCGGACGGGTACTCGAGTGCTTGGAAATGATTTCGTGTAGAAGTAATTTGGAATTTTGAATTTATAAACCCTAGGTTTATGTCTAATCATCGAGAAGAAAGAATTTAAAAGGAAAGGCGGTACGGGAAAATTTGAAATCCAAGAGGCATATACACGAGAGGTAAAAGAGGTACTCTAGTATATAGGGAGTTACTCGAGTAGGTCTATAGAAGGTACTTGAGTAGGTCTATAGAATCTGCAATGACTCAAGTAGAAGAATTGACTCACTCGAGTAGATGAAGTGTACTACATGAGTACATTAATTGCCTTACTCGAGTAAGTTAAAGGACTACTCAAGTAGGTCTGTTGAGTACTCGAGTAGATACTTTGAGTACTCGAGTAGGTCAGGTTTTACTTGAGTCAGAGAAGGAAGAAAACTTTGAAAAGCCAGATTTTGACTAACCTTTTAATTTCCTTTGATTTCATGAAATCCAAACTTCTCTAATCTTCTTTGTTGAGCATCCCAAGTTCAGTTTTGAAGAATGAGAACTTAGTCTCGTCCAGCGGCTTCGTGAAGATATCTACAACTTGCCTGTCTGTGGAGACATATTGGAGATCTATGTCCCCATGCTCTACATGCTCCCGGATGAAATGATAACTTAGCTCGATATTCTTTGTCCGACTGTACAAGACTAGATTATTGGCTATTGCAATTGCGCTGGAGGAGTCGCAAAACAATGGGATATTCTTGAACTTCATATTGTAGTCTTCGAACTGATTCTCGATCCAAAGTAACTGTGCGCAGCAACTGCCTGCAGAGATGTACTCTGACTCAGCCGTTGAGATTACGACACAGTTCTGCTTCTTGCTACTCCAGGAGATTAGCTTTCTTCCAAAGAATTGGCAAGTTCCTGAAGTGCTTTTCCTGTCGTCATTGCTACCTACAAAGTCTGCATCTGAAAAACCAAATAGTTCACTGTCATTACTTCTTGGGTACCATAAGCCAAGATTTGGTGTGCCTTTAAGGTATCTCAAAATCCGCTTTGCAACAGCGTAGTGAGATTCCTTAGAGTTCACCTGAAATCTAGCACAGACACATGTTGAAAACATTATGTCGGGTCTACTGGCAGTAAGGTAGAGCAAGGATCCAATTATTCTTCTGTACTTGGTTTCATCAAAAGGTTTCCCTTTTTCATCCTTGTCCAGAGACATAGTTGAGCCCATTGGAGTCCTCATAGAGGTTGCGTTCTCCATTCCGAATTTCTTAATCAGCTCTTTGGTGAACTTGGTCTGCGAGATGAAAATTCCATCTTCAGATTGTTTCACCTGAAGCCCTAAGAAATACTTCAGCTCGCTCATACTGCTCATTTCAAACTTCCCTTACATAAGTTTTGAGAACGTTTTGCAGAGATTGTCATCTGTAGAGCCAAAAATAATGTCGTCGACATAGATTTGCACTAGCAAAATCTTGCCTTTTATTTCCCTAAGAAATAATGTCTTATCTATCTTTCCCCTTGTGAACTTGTTCTCAAGTAGAAAGCTAGACAGCATCTCATACTAAGCTCTAGGAGATTTTTTCAGACCATATAGGGCCTTGTGCAGGAAATAGACATAATCAGGAGAGTTAGGATCAACGAAACCTGGAGGTTGTTCCATATATACTTCCTCCTTTATGTTACCATTTAGGAAGCCAGACTTCACGTCCATCTGATAGACGATGAAGCCTTTAAAAGCAGTATATGCTATGAACAACCTTATTTCCTCTGGCCTCGCCACTGGAGTATATGTCTGGTCGAAGTCGATTCCTTCTTCTTGACGATAGCCTTTAGCGACGAGTCTGGCCATATTCTTTATGATCGTCCCGTCTTCGTCCATCTTGTTCCTGTAGACCCATTTTGTTCCAATGATGTTCTTTCCTTTGGGTCTTGGAACAAGCTTCCATACATTGCAGCGCTTGAACTGGTTTAGCTCTTCTTCCATTGCCATTATCCACGATGCGTCTGAGTTTGCTTCCTCAATCTTCTTCGGTTCAACCTGTGAGAGAAAATTCAAATATAAATTCTCATTAGTTGTACCTCTTCGAGTTCTGACACCGTCCCAGGGATCTCCTATGATCTGGTCCATTGGGTGATCCTTCAGATGTCTGAGCTCTAAAGTTCTTGCATTTGGATTATCTTCAATCACTGGAGTGATTTCCTCATCTTGGATGACTTCTTCATCTTGATCATCAGACTCTCCAATAGGGGTTGGGGTCGTGATCTTGATGAACTTTTCGTTTTGTCTTCAGACGGTTCATCCAAGCTAGTTTCTTTCAGCATTGCACCTACATCTTCAATGAGAACACTAGAGGATTTGTCTTGCAGCAAACTCGTCTCATCAAATACAACGTGTATCGATTCTTCTACCACTAGGGTTTTTCTATTAAATATTCTATGTGCCTTACTATGGCTACTATAACCTATGAAAATACCTTCAAAACTCTTTTCGCTGAACTTGGTGGTAAGATACTTACCATTGTTAAGTATGAAGCCTTTACAGCCAAAGATTCTAAAGTTTGAGACTGTTGGTTTCCTGCCTTTCAGAAGTTCGTAAGGTGTCTTATCGTGGTTTTTGTTTATGAGTGCTCGATTTTGCACGTGGCATGCAGTGTTGACGGCTTCAGCCCAGAAGTACTCCGGAAGTGAAGCATCACTCAACGTAGTCCTGCAGGACTCTATGAGTGTTCTTTTCCTTCTCTCAGCCACTCCGTTCAGTTGTGGAGTGCGAGGAGAGGAGAACTCATGAAAGATACCTGAGCTTTCACAGAGTTCTGTCATGGCCCTAGATTTGAACTCTGTTCCGTTGTCACTTCTGATTTTGACAATGGAGCAGTTGTATTCATTCTGGACTTGCCTGACAAAATTAGTAAAGATGTCGAAGGTATCTGACTTGTGTTTCAGAAAGAACACCCACGCAAAGTGCGAGTAATCATCAAAAATTACCAATGTATAATACTTACCTCCCAAACTTCTAATTTGCAGTGGACCAAACAAGTCCATGTTCAAATGATGGAGACATATGTTAGAGTTTTTGCCAATAATGGTTTTAAAGGTAGCCCTTGTTTGCTTGCCTTTTACGCATGCATGATAAGGTCTATCTTTGACGCACTTGACATTTGGGGCATCACGTACCAAGTTCATGGAAAATAATTTATTAATAGTATTAATATGTGTTAGTATCTTGTGCCATTGGTCAGCAAGAGACGCACTATCTTTTGCTAAAAGACACACTGGTGTAGAGGAATCTATACAAATGAAATTTAAACATAAAATATTCCTGCTTTGAGTGCCGGATAGAATCGTTTCCATATTGTCAACGGATTTTATCAAGCACTTATCAGCATGGAATTCAACTATGTATCCTTTATCGCAGAGTTGGCTTATGCTTATGAGATTGTGTTCCAATCCTTCGACATAAGCCACATCCGAGAAGGATACATTACCGTTAGTAATCATACCATAGCCTCTAGTAATTCCACGGTTTGAACCTCCAAAGATGACCTTTGGTCCGTTCACGACTGGAGTAAAGTTCTGAATGAGGCTTCTAGTCCCGGTCATGTGCCGAGAGCATCCGCTGTCCAAATACCAGATAGGCATTTTGGTGGCCTTTGGACATACTTGTAATCATAATCAGTTTACCTTAGGAACCCAAACACGTTTGGGTCCTTGGTCTCGGGTTAGAGTACTCCCCCTGCGATTGTTAGCATTATGAGTGGTCTTTCTCATGTTGCTAACATGAGGGGTTGCAGCGTTTCTGGAATTGAACCAGCAATCTATGGCGAAGTGACCAACCTTGCCACAGCACCAACAGTCAAATCTGTTGTACCTTTGCCTTATGATCTCCTACTTGACCTTTTGGAATTGTGGTCTAGCAGGGGCAGCATTCTTGGAGGAAGATGCCTCATGATGATGACAATCACATGGCTTATTCTCCTTTATGGGCTTTTCTACAACAGGCTTTGTCTTTGGTACCTTCTTGAAGTTATGCCCATGATTGAAAGGGCCATAGCTCTGAAGAATAACTTCTTCATAAGGTGCCTTAAAGACACTTTCACCAAAGTTTCGGGATCGAGTCCATCCTTGATAGCAGTACTTTGGCTCTACATAGGTAGGCCTAGCAAAGTGCCCGTAGGATGAGTCAAAATAAAACTCATTTGACGGAAAGATGACTTTCTTGAATGTAGTTTGATCTTGAGGGGCTTTCCCCTTCTCTTTGGCTACGGCCTTTTTGGCGGTCTTATTCTTCCGTTGATTCTTGTTTCTCCTAGAGGATTTTCTAGGAGCTTCTTCATGGCCTAGTCCAGCTTCCTTGGCCTTTGCTGAGAATTCAACAATGAATGGAAGAACTGTTTTGGGCTTCGAGAAACTCTCAACAAGTTTCTTTTCAGCCGCAAGTTGGGCTTCCAACTCTTTAATGATCTTCGCCTTAAGGTCAAGGTGCTCAAGAGCCTTGTTATATTCTTCAATAGCATTATTGAAGTTTTCTTCGAGGGAGTCAGTCTTTGCAACTTTCTCTCTCAAGATGCTCTCTTCGGCTTTTAGAGATTTGATCTCTTTAGCCTGAATCTTCACGACTCGACGACATTTATCGTAAGCCATGATTAACTCCTTGTACTGGGCCATTAGCTCTGACTCATTGTCAGAGGAGCTATCCTCACAATCATGCTCAGAGACTTCAGAATCTGAAAGAGGGGTTTGAGAGTTTACCTTCCCAGTGAACTGGGACTCTTGATCATCATCTGTTTGAGCCATTAGCCCAAAATAAGCTTCTTCTTCTTCACTTGACTCAGATTAGTCGGAGTCACTAAGAGTCTTGCTCTTTTTGGCTATGAGGCTCTTCTCTTTCCTCTTCTTGTTGTGTGAGGATTTCTTTTCTTCTCTTCTACCACCCTCCTTCTTCTTATGAGGGCAGTTGGCGATGACGTGACCTGGCTTATTACAACAATAGCAAATGATGTCAGTCGAAACATATTTGTTCTATTTAGAGGAATACCTGTCGTGGCTACTTGAGCCTTTTCTTTGCCGATCACCATCATGTCATGATATTCTATAGGAGGCATCCTTGCCTTTCCATTGCTTTTTCTTATTCAAGAATTTCTTGAACTGACGTGAGATCAGTGGTACTCTCCTTCTGATAGCTCAGAGCCTGAGGTACTAGGCTCAGAAGTTTCTTCTTCTTCACTAATCTCTGGAGCTGGAGCAGGGGTGGCAGCCTTTGTCTTTTTGGAGGTGTCTGCTTTTAGAGCAACAGACTTTTCTTTGAGAGCAGACCTACTCTTCTCTTCTTTAGCTTTCCCGGTGTTGAGTTGAAGCTCATATGACATAAGCTTCCCAAAGAGATTTTGTGGGTCTCTCTCAGCCAGCTTCCCAAACTCCCTGATGACACAGACCTTGTTGTCTCATTATTTGGTCAGGGATCTCAGGAACTTGTCATTCAGTTCTCCATTAGTGAATACTCTGCTATAGACTCTTAGGCCATTCACTATCTTGAAAAAGTTCTCAAATGTATCAGCAATGGTCTCTTTGTTTCCCTGTCGGAAGGCTTCATACTTGTGATTGAGAAGGGATCTCCGATCATCCCTCACTTCTTCTGTTCCCTCCATTAAGGTAACCAAGGTCTGCCACATCTCCTTTGTAGATTGGCAGTGGATTAAGTTCTGCAGCATTGAGTCATCTACTGTACTTGCTATAATGTTTTTAGCTTTCTTGTCTAGTGAGACAAGTGCAATCTCGTCCTTGTCTAAATCCATCAGCTTCTTTGGAACCTTCTTGGTAGGATCTATAGTGGAGACAGTCATAGGGACATAAGGACCTTCTTCAACTATCATGAAGATCCTCGGATCCACAGCTTCCATAAAGAATTTGATCATTTCTTTCCACATGGGAAAGTTGTTCTTGTTGCATAGGGGAAGCTTGGCAAAATCCTTTGCCTTGTCCATGATAGATAGATCTCAAATAACAACTATTGCAGGAACTGATCAAGGTGTTAATCTTTTAACGATCAACCTGGCTCTGATACCAATTGAAAGATAATAGTTGTCAACCTAAATCACCTAGAGGGGGGTGAATAGGTGAGTTGTGCGTCTTTTGCGGAATAAAAAAATCTCAGAACACATCACAGATCTATCTACTAAAATATCACAGATGAGACAAGATTTATAGTGGTTCCCCGATCTTAGGTACATCCACTTTCCCTCACCGATCTAGCAATGAACTAGACTCGGCTACTCCACTATCTCGGATTGAAAATCAATCCTACCCTCGGAACAAAGTTCCTACAATCTCAATCCAATCCACTGGATCTACAACTCGAATGGAACACCTTCCTACAAACTCGTAGTGGAAAACTCCTACACTCAAAGAAAAATTCTCCTACAGAAATGTAATACAAGTATTGAAAAAATACAAACAGTGATATTGTCTGTTTCAGATCTGAAAATAAAACATGAACTGGAATCTTCTTCTTGGCTTGCGGCTTTATCAGAAAAATTAAATAAAGATTCTCGGCAACAGTAGATCTGAACTACTTGCTTCCACGATCGGACAGATGATGAGTATGTGAAAAAGATCTCGATCTGGAGAGCTTTCTTTAGTTTATTTCCTCTGAAAGTCGAAGCCTTTGCCGGAGAAGAACAGCGGCGGCGGCGGCTTTCGTATCGTGAAGAGAGAGAGGAAACAATGATTCTTTGGAAAGAGGCGGCCGCAAAACTTAGAATAATATTCTTCTTGAAAAACTTGTTTTTCTTCTTAGGGTTTGTCGATTAGACAAGACCTTTTATAGGAGTACTAATAACGGTCAAAATTGGTTTTAATGACGTACACGTGGACCAATCATATCCCGGAATTTGAAAATCTGTCAAATCTGGACTTAGAAGAAATTTCAGAGAAAATGAGGTCATATACACGAGTAGGTATAAAACTACTCGAGTAGGTCAAGGACTACTCGTGTAAGCAAAGAAATATTACTCGGGTATATAATTCATGACTACTCGAGTAGGTAGAAAACAACTACTCGAGTGCATATAATCAACTACTCGAGTACTTTAGAAGATCTACTCGAGTACACAAAAAAGTTTCTCGGGAAGGAGTTGAGCTACCTGAGTATAAGTTATACTACTCGAGTAGGCAGAATTGAACTACTCGAGTGGTTAGAAGAACTACTCGAGACAAACACTTAGAAATATTCTGCACACGGGAAAGACAACCACTCGAGTAATCAGATTGAGCTACTCGAGAGAAAAGAAATTTTCTCGAGTATATGAAAGACTTACTCGAGTATTTCTTAACTACTCGACACAGAGAGGAGAGTTACTCAAAACAGTGTCGAGAACTACTCGAGTATATAAAGTACATACTCGAGTAAATGACTTAGAAAAATTCTGAAAAACGGGAATCTGGAACAGGAAGAATATACTACTCGAGTATGAACTACTCGACACAGAATTAGCTACTCGAGTATATGACTTAGACTACTCGAGTGTTTTACTTAGAAAAACTTGGAAAGTAAATTTTGGGAAACTCGAGGAGGAAGAGTGATCTACTCGAGTAGTTAAGTAAGCTACTCGAGTATGTCAGTGAACTACTCGAGTATTTTACTTAAATTTACGAGAGGAGGAATTTTCTTACTCGAGTATGCAGAAGTTTCACTCGAGTATATCTCAAGCAATCTACTCGAGTAGTTAAAGACCTACTCGAGAGAAATACTTAGAGAAATTTATGTCAGCAATTTTTCTTCTACTAGAGGGGAATCAGCATCAAGTCTTTTCACAGTCCTTTTACTTGAATATGAAGTGTATCACAATAGAGAGGCTACACATGAGTCAACACTTTGGAACACACAATGTGGGATTACACTGTATGGTCCTGTGTTTGGTGACTCATTGTAGACTGACATTGGGCTACACTTCCCCTTGGAGTCCTGCAAACACATAACTCAAACAAAGTATCAAATATAACTTAATTCATCTTAGTTTCAGGGTGACTTCATCAAATCTGGGTTAATTTGGACATAGTTCCCAACAACTACACATAGAGTTAAAGTCAATTTTAAAATCTTCAGAGGTAAAGTCTGTTAGACCCCTAGTTGATTTGGGCTAGGTTCACTGACTTAGGATGTGACCCATCATGTATAGCCAGGGTCAAGTTTGTGTCCTAGAGTCTAGGCCAAGTCCTTAGGTTCAATTTCAGATGGACCAGCTATCAACAAGACCATCAGAGACTCAAGATTTAGAAGTTTTCAAGACTAAGTCAAATGAGTTCGACGTTCGTCAAACTCAGCTCGATGAAAGGTGTTCTGCGCTCGACGATCGTGAGATAATTCTTGGTGCTGAGCTCGACGATCTTAGTTCTCTGTTCGACAAAGACAGAGTTTCTACATCAAGCTAAAGTGAGGACAACTTCAGAGTTTTTCTAAGTCCACCTTCAAGCTTTGGTCGACGAATTAGATTCTGAGCTCTACGAACTTGGAACTCAAGTTCTCAACTTCTCAGGTCGACGAATGCTGTACTCTACTCGACGATTTTTTGAATTCAGAGGATTCGTGTCGACACTTAGGATATATGTCGACCCCAGACAATTTGTGTCGACACCAGCTCATGTTGACAAAAGAATATTTGTGTCGACACCAGGATATCAGTCAACACCAGCTTATGTCGACACAAAATATCAGTAGATACAGAATATTTTGACAAAGTCCACAATCTTTCTTCACTCAACGAATCTTTATCTCTGCTCGATGAATGAAGACTATCTGTTCGACAAATGAAGATTGTCTGGTCGACGAACTCAAGCTCAGCTCGACGAACTCAAGCTCAACTCGACGAACTCAAGCTCAGCTCGACGAACTCAAACTCAACTCGACGAATAGTGTTCTTCGTTCGACGATTCCAGACTAGGTCTTCTCCAGTTTCCCGTCCCGTTTCTTGGCGATGATTCCGGAGTTATTAATGCCAGATCTTCTCGGAATGTTACCTTAGAACGCGTATTGACTATGGACTATTATCTGCCGTTTTTCCATGGGACAGTTAGGGAAATCATTGATTGCCGCATCCTACCCAGGCCGACTGTATTTACTGCTTAAGATTTCAAATTTCCAGTGTGTTCTTCAGTCAGTAGAAGTCAGAAAAGAAAGAATCAAGTACTACTACACAGTCATACAGACATACAGATATACTCAGATTGCACAGAAGAACAATCATACTAAAATCAAAAGTTCTACTGCAATTAGCCCAGGCCAGAGAACATCTTGAAGAAGAAGAAGAAGAACATTCAAATACAATCAAGAGTCTTCTTCCTTCAATTCACAGGACAACTTCAAAGGACAACAAATTAATCAATCTGTCAAAGAAGTTCCTGAAGCAATTTCTGGTCCAGGCACTCTAGGTCTTTGAAGACCTATCACCCTGAAGCAGTGCTCCAGTTTTCCTGACACATTCAAGATCTCAGGGGGAGCAATATCTGCTGAAATCAATCCACAGTCTTCTCAGTTGCTTTTGAGAAAGAGAAGACACCATCACCTCTTTTCCAATTCTGGTAGAGGGTTTTAATTCCCTTCAAAATTATTCTGGCTGCAAGTCTCCTTCCAAAAGACTTGAGGTTTTGGTTTTTGAGCAGCTGAACAAAAGCTCATTGGTGTCGGGCACCTGATCAAAAACATGAGTGGATTCCTACTAGGGTGGTAGAAGAGTGGATGTACCCAGGTTGGGGAACCACTATAAAATTTCTTGTGTCGTCTGGTTGCCCTTTATTTTTGTTTTGGCTGTGATATGTGATTGTTTAGGTTGCTGTGCTTAGTTTATTTTATTTGCTGACTTGTTCACATAGGCTAACAACAAAAGTTGTAAATAGTTAGAAGAAAGCACAATACTCTATTCACCCCCCTCTACAGTATTTCAGATCTAACCTGCACTTTCAATTGGTATCTAAACAAGGTTGGTTAAAATATCACACCTTCATTGGTTGTACAGGCTAACACCTGAACCACAAAGATCCCTCTTGTTAGATCTGTTTGTTTGTTTTTGTTATTAGATTTATTTCTTCACAGAAATGGCCCAAAACAAAGATTATGCAAGCATCAGACTTCCAGTTTGCAATCTTAAGAAGTTTGCCATCTAGAAGGCAAGAATCAGATTATAAATGAATTCTATTGATGAGGATATCTTTTCTGTTATCGTAACAGGTGTATATCCAGCACCTACAGCTTCTACAAGCACCTCAACAAACATGACTGCAGTACCTCCTCCTGAAAACAATAAAGCATACAAGAAAGCCAAAATGGCAGATGCTAAGGCAATGAATATCTTGGCTCAGACAATGTCAGATGATATATTTCAAAAGGTGGCCGAGTGCACCTCAGCCAAGGCCATTTGGGATTCCCTCAACCAAATGGTAGCTGGCTCAGCAGATGAGAGAAAAGACAGGAGATCCAATCTCATCTCGCTATATGAGAACTTCAAAAAGGATGAGACAGAATCAGTGGCTGAAATGTATAATAGGTTAAGCTCAATCATCAATGAGCTCAAAACATTGGATAAGGACATCACCCTGATAAAGGTGAATGATAAGATATTGATGTGCTTCCCTAGCTCTTGGGATTCCAGAATCTGGCCAATCAAGGAAGCCAGAAGCCTCAATGAGATATCAACTGAGTCTCTACTAGGCAAATTAAAATCCTATGAGCAGCTCATCAAATCAAGAGAAGCAGCAGATCAGAAGGCAACAACTCCAGTGAGAAAGGATCACAGCATAGCCTTCAAAGCATCTAAGGAAAGTGAGACATCAACTTCCAATGAGAAACTCATGAGCCTTTTTGCAAAAAGATTCTACAAGATGGCTAGAATGGATTTCAGAAGGAAATCATCCAGACAGGATGATAAGCCCATGTATGACAAGACACCAACCAAGGAGTTTGTGTGCTTGGGTGCAGAAAGCCTGAACATTACATCTCTGAATGTCCAGAAAACCAGAAGAAGGACAAGAATAAAGAAAGAGACTCCAAGAGAAAACACAGTAGCAGACCCTCTTCCAGTAAATACAAAAAGAAAGACAAGCGTTTTGTTGCTGAGACATGGAGTGATACAGAAGAAGAAACATCTTCCTCCAGTTCAAGTGAAGAAGAGGAAGAAGCTAGGTCCAAGGAAGTTTTCCTAATGGCAATTGATGCCTCCAGGAGAAATTCTGGATCAGAAGGAGAATCTGAAGATGAAGTAGCCTCAGACTCAGAGGCAGATCAGGTTCTTTCTGGCTTTGACTTTAATTCTGATTTATTCAAAACTGAATTTAAAGCTATGTGTTTAGATTTAATTAGCTCAGAAAAATAAATAAAAACTCTTAGAGAAACACTAGGAAGTCTTGAATCTGTTAATTCAGAAAATATTCAACTAAAAGACCAACTAACCTTAGCTAATGAATAAATAATTAAATTAAAATCTTAATTATGTGAGGCCAAACAACTTGAGCAATCTCTCAATGGGAGAAGTCTCAAGCTGATGGATATTACAAGCACGGTGAATGCCAGATTAAATGGCAAGCTGGGCTTGGGTGCTTCATCAAGTTTGCCCACCATAATAAAGAAAAATATTCTTACAAACCCTATCACTTTTATCTCTGCCAAGGGTAAAGAAAAGTTAATAGACAAACCAATGTCAGAAAACAACCCAAAACCCCTAGTCAAGAGAAATAAAAAACAGAAAACAGTTAATAAAAACAAAGTTCAGCAGCATTCGTCGAACTCAGATCGACGAAATGTGGCCAGTTCGTCGAACCCAGATCGATGAATGCTGAATGCAAACTTCAGGTATAACAATTCGTCTAACTGCGATCGACGAACTGTATATGGTTCACGAGCAGAGGTCGACGAACTTGGGGCGCAGACAATGACTATTGTCATTCTCTGAGCAGAGATCGACGATCTCATCCCAATTCGTCGAACTCTGGTCGACGAACTTACAACAATTCGTCGAACCCAGAAAGACCAAACTTAAATTATTTCTCTTACAGAAATTTTAAACCAATTAATAAGACATTTAATCTAGTAGCTGATTGGGTAATTCCACCTAGCAGATATCACCCCTTAGGTTATAAATCTCAACCTGCTTTATTAGTGATATCCAGCTTTACTTTTCAACAAAATAAAGGACCCAAGGTAACCTGGGTCAATAACAATTGAGTTTTGTTTTTCATTACAGGTACATGTGAAGAACTGTCCAAGGGTAAGTCAAACCTGGTACTTGTACAGTGGTTGCTCCAAGCACATGACAGACAGTAAGGGCAATCTATCCAATTACAAGCCCAAGTTAGTACCAAAGGTGATTTTTGGAGATTCAAATAGTGGTCAATCAGAAGGATATGGGACCGTAAAGATTGGAGCAGTTACTTTCAAGAAAGTAACATATGTAAGAGGACTTAAAAATAACCTAATATCCATAAGTCAATTATGTGATGAAGGTTATCATGTACACTTTAACTCTACCTCTTATTCTATTATTAATAATGAAAACCAAACTGTTTTAATTGGACTTAGACAAGGAAACATATACCTAGTAGATTTTATTTCTGCCAAAACTGATGTTTGTTTACTCAATATCACTAGTAATCAAAGAGAGTTATGGCATAAAAGATTAGGGCATGTAAACCTTAAGAATATATCTAGTTTATCTAAAGACAACCTTGTTAGAGATTTACCTTCTGGCCCCTACAAGAAGGAAAACCTATGTAGGTCTTGTCAATTAGGCAAGCAAACCAAAACTAGTTTTAAATCCATTAATAAAAGTGATTCGCCTAGGATTTTGTATTTGCTCCATGTGGATCTATTTGGACCCATTGCTGTACAAAGCCTAGGAGGGAAGTCTTACACTTTAGTAATTATTGATGACTTCTCTAGATTCAGTTGGGTAGCCTTTCTGAGAGCTAAGTCAGATATGAAAGAAAATGGTTGTCAACCTAAATCACCTAGAGGGGGGTGAATAGGTGAGTTGTGCGTCTTTGCGCAATAAAATATAATTAGAGCACAGCACAGAACTATCTACCAATATCACCGACGACACAAGATTTATAGTGGTTCCCCAACCTTGGGTACATCCACTTTCCCTCACCGATCTAGCAATCAACTAGACTCGGCTACTCCACTACCTCGGATCAAAAATCGATCCTACCCTCGGAACAAATTTCCTACAAACTCGATCCAAACAAGGGGATCTACACCTCGGAAGATAACACTAACTACAAACTCGGAGTGAAAAACTCCTACAGTCGGAGAAACTTTCTCCTACAAGATTAATAAAGTTTTGGAAAATTATACAAACAGTAAATCCAATCAGATCTGATGAAATGGCCAGAAAACTTCTTCTTATGGACTTTGCAGCACTATCAGAAATTGGTGAAGAGAGTCTCGGCCCAGATCTGGATCTTCTTGCTTTTACAGAATCAGAGAGAGAAGATGAACGGTGATGTCGATCTCGATCTGTAACTTTCTTCAGAATGAATCCTCTGAACTTAGAAGCAGTGGCCGGAGAAGATGGTGGCGGCGGCGGCTTCCGTTTCGTGAAAACAGGGAGGAGTCGGCTGAAGACTTTTTCTCAAAATAAAATGACAAGAAAGCTTGGAGAATACTTAGGGTTTGTCATTTTTTGATAAGACCTTATATAGGAGAGACTAACGATCATAATCGGTCATAATGATGTACACGTGGACCAATCATGTCGCGTGATTTTAAAATCCCGTCAGAAAAAGGACTTAGACAAATTTCAGAAAAGGTTCAGCCAACTACACGAGTAAGTGAATAGCTACTCGAGTAGTTGAATAACTACACGAGTACATGAAGGAGAACATACTCGGGTATATAAAGATGGGCTACTCGAGTAGGTAGAAATCAACTGCTCGAGTAAGCAGAAAGAACTACTCGAGTATGTAGAGTGACTAACTCGAGTTCATAAAGGATCTACTCGAGTACAGGAAAAACTACTCGAGTATATTACATAAACTACTCGAGTACATGAAGGATTACTCGAGTGGGATACTTAGAATAAATTCTAAAGATGTCAGCAAGCAGCTACTCGAGTAGTTGAACTAAACTACTCGAGAGGAAATGATCTACTCGAGTAGGTGAAAGTTCTACTCGAGTAAAAGACTTAGAAAATTCTGGAGAGGAAAAATTTCAAGGTACATGAGTGAAACATGATCTACTGGAGTAGGTATAATGAACTACTTTAGTATGATTCTATCTACTTGAGTATGTGAGTATACTTACTCGAGTCCAAGACTTAGAAAAAATTTGATGAGTGAAGCCTTTAATACTCGGGTATAATGAGTAATCTACTCGAGTATATAAGCATGCTACTCGAGTATATGACTATGTCTACACGAGTACATGACTTAGCTACACGAGAGATACACTTAAGTACTCGAGTACAAGGTTCCTTTACTCGAGTAAATTATACCCAAACTACTCGAGTAGTTATAGACCTACACGAGTAAAAGACTTAGAGAATTTTTGATGTTGGAAAACTGTTTCTTCTAGTGTAGTCAACTTCCAATTCTTTTCCCAAAGTCCAATAGCTTGAATATGAAGTGTATCCCAATAGAGAGACCACACATGAGTCAACAACTTGGAATATGCAATGAGGGATTACATTGCACAGTTCCTGTGTTTGGTGACCCACTGTGGACTGACATTGGTGTACACTTTCCAGTGAAATTCCTGCAAACATATAACTCAAACCAAGCAGCAAATACAACTTAATTCATCTTAGTTCCAGGGTGACTTCATCAAATCTGGGTTAATGTGGATGTAATATCCAACAATCTCCCCCTATTTGTTGAAGTCAGAACCCTTTACACTAAGGTGAATTGTGGACATAAAAGAAACTAAGTAGAAAAACATGAGCAGGTAAGCAATAGACAAAGAAAAGGATAATTAGATAGGAATGAAGAATTATATATATGTAAATTTCCAAAAACATCAAGTCTACAACTTGTCATTTCAATCTCTCAACATCTTTTAGGTTTAGGCTTGGGTATGCTGCTTATCCATCTTTTCTTGCTGTCTTCTTAGATAGCTGAATGGCTTAGGGAAATATTTAGGAGGCCTTGGAGGAGCAGCAGGATTATTTCTCCCAAACTCTCTATCATGGATCCTCCTTTTTAGCATAGATTTCTCATATAACTCCCATTCCTGGGAGCTGTAATGAATGTTCCTGTTCTCATTAAGATCCATAACTAGCCTGAGTGTGTCCAAAATTAGAGAATTTGAGGTTGGAGACCAAGCTTCAGCATGTTCAGTGGCTTTGGAAGGAGCAGTCCTGCTAGCAGAGGGGCCTTCACCATACTTCCTTTTCTTCTTGTAGGTTCTGATCTCTAGAGGAGCTTGAAGGAATATATCAGCAAGACCTTCTTCCCAGCCTGGAACATAAGTATCTGGAGGAGCAACTGAGTCTCCAGGCTTGGGTGAGAAGGTAGGTTACAGAGGAACAGCTGGGGCAGAGACATCTGTAGCTAGAGGGTTGAGATGATGGGGAATGATGTTTGGGTCAACTGCAAGGTCTGGCAAGATCTGATTGTGCATCTAGACAGCAGTGTCATAAGTGTGAAATTTGACACTCTGTATCTGGGCTAGCACATCAGCATGAATGGTATTCACATGAGCTTCCCATTCATCTGTCTTCTGAGCAGCAGATTTTTCTACCTGTTCTTTGAGTTCTTTTATCAAACCCTCCCCCTTTCTGATTTCAACAGAGAGCTGGACTATAGCATCATCTTTGAAAATACTCACTTCTTCACAGATCTTCATCTTGTTGGCTTCATTCCTCTTGTCTAGCTCCATCTGATTATTTGCCAAGGTGACACCTTGTTCTATAACATTACCCACACTAGTGATAGTATGGTCAAGGGCTTTGCCACCAAGTTGAAATAAGTACTTGGGACCGTCAGTGTTATGCTGAATTTCAGCAAAGCCTCTGCTCATCTCAGTCTCAAGAGCAATTACCTTGTCAGTGACCACCTTTAGAGAGGTGTCAAAATGATGTCTTTGTTCTTGAAGAAGAATTGTAATATGTTGCAGCAAATCTAAGGAGGAAGGGACTATAACAACAGCAGTAGAGGGAGCAGTAGTAGGGAGAGAAGGAGTTACCCAAGGAGCTAGTTCTTCAATTATCACAGAGCTGTGAGCTCTGGTGGTAGGAGTGAGAGAAATCCCTTCTTCTGTATCCTGAGGAAGAGAGAATTCTAGATTTCTGAGATTGGCCTCAGCTGGCTCAGGAGAAGGCTCATCAGAAATAAGAATGGTGTGTAGCTTGTCTGTTGGAGGATTTGGAGATGGTGTTGGAGTCCTGGCTGGAGAATGGGCAGGAGACTGTGCTGGAGAGAAGTCCTTGTGACATTCAGTGGTTGGAGCTGGAGGAGATTGAGGAGGAGGAGGAGGGAGCACTTCTTCAGAGAGCTCTGCAATCACAGCATCTATGGCAGTAGCTGTGGACAGAAGAGTGTCTTGAGGTACTTGTTCTGAAGGAGTGGCTGGACTCTGTGGAGTATGAGGTAGGGATGAAATTTCTGGCAGAGGAGAGGGCTGCCTAACTTGGCTAGAAGGAGCAGGCTCCCCCTCACTTGGTGCACCAGAGGAGTTGGCCACATGATGAGGAGAGGGAGATGGAGTCCTGTCCTCTACAGCTGGAATTTCTGGAACATCTGAAAGCTTTGCAGCTTGGGAAGAATTCTTTAGCTTGAGATCCCATCTCTGAATGGAAGAGATGGAGACATTCTTCATGTGGTGAAGTGGGGTCCCTTTGGAGAAGTTGAAGACATCAGGATCTGTTTCATGGAGGAGCAGAGAGATAATTCTTGCGTAGTTGGGGGACTTCATGCTGTCCTTGATTTTATCCAGAATCAACATACCAAATTGATATTTCTTGCGGCAGACAATTGCTTGCATTATGTCGGAGAAATATGAGGGAATGTCTCTGATGGAGTGGGTCTTGCACAGTAAAATTTTTCCAATAACATCAACCAAGAATTTGCCTTCTGCATTCATATCTGACCTTTTGAATTATTGTGCATCAGTTGAAAAACCACAGAAAAGGGCTGTCCTGTCGGAATCTTCAGCAACTAGGTGATCTTCTTCATCGACAAGCGGCAAACGGAGAAGCTGAGAGACAAAGGTCTTGGTGAACTTAAGTTTCAAACCCTTCACTTTGGATTTTAGGACTTTCCCATTCCTTCTGACCTTGAGATTGGAGAAGAATTCGGCAACTTCGGGGAATAAAACGCAACAGGGTTCCTGGAGAATGAAGGAGAGACCGGCGGTGTCGAGAAGGATGAGGAGGATGTGGAAGCCATCAGAGAGCTCTGCAATACTGGCGGTTACTAGTTCTGAGCCGACACCAATCTTGGAAGAAGCCGCCATAAATGCGATTGACTGGAAGAAGTGAGAGAGGCGGCTCTGCAACAGCGGCGGAGGAGAGTAGGCAAATCGGCTGAGTAGACGAAGTGGCAGAGGGTACTCGAGAGAAAGAAATAATGTCGTGTAGGTTTGGGTTTTTGGAATTTCATATATATAACTCTTAAATTACCGCTAATTAATTTAAAGGAAGAGGCGACATTTAGCCTTGGGTGGTGAATAGAACAAATTTCAAAATCTGGGAAACAGTACATGAGAAAGAGATAGACTACTCGAGTAGGTAAGAGGTTACTCGAGTAAATCGTCAGGAGTTACTCGAGTTGGTCTACAGAGAGTACTCGAGTAGGTGGAGAAAAATACTCGAGTAGATAGGTGACTTACTCGAGTAGGTAAGTGACTTACTCGAGTAGGTAAGTAGGTACTCGAGTAGGCACACTCTTATACTCGAGTAAGTAGAGAAGAGTACTCGAGTATGTCAGTTGTTACTCGAATAGGCCTGCCGTGACTCGAGTAGGTGAAGTCACATTCTCGAGTATGTCTTATGCTTCTCGAGTTGAATTTTGAAAAAGTTTAGAAAAAGTAGATTTTGACTAACCCCTTATAATTACTTGCTTCTTAGTCATCCAGCCTTCTTTAGTCCTCTTTGTTGAGCATCCCAAGCTCTGTCTTGAAGAACGAGAACTTGGTCTCGTCCAGCGGCTTTGTGAAGATATCTGCAACTTGCCTATCTGTAGGCACATATTGGAGATCTATGTCTCCATGCTCCACATGTTCCCGGATGAAGTGATACCTTAGCTCGATATGCTTTGCCCGGCTGTGGGAGACTGGATTGTTGGCTATTGCAATTGCACTGGAGGAGTCACAGTACAAGGGAATATCCTTGAACTGCATGTTGTAGTCCTCGAACTGATTCTTTATCCATAGCAACTGTGCGCAACAACTTCCTGCAGAGATATACTCTGACTCGGCCGTTGAGATTGCGACACAGTTCTGCTTCTTGCTACTCCAGGAGATTAGCCTTCTTCCGAAGAATTGGCAAGTCCCTGAGGTGCTTTTCCGGTCGTCTTTGCTACCTGCAAAATCTGCATCTGAAAATCCAATTAGTTCGCTGTCATTACTTCTTGGGTACCATAAGCCAAGATTTGGTGTGCCTTAAAGGTATCTCAGGATCCGCTTTGCAGCAGCGTAATGAGATTCCTTAGAGTTCACCTGAAATCTATCACAGACACATGTTGAAAACATTATGTCAGGCCTACTGGCAGTAAGGTAGAGCAAGGATCCAATTATGCTTCTGTACTTGGTTTCATCAAAAGGTTTCCCTTTTTCATCCTTATCCAGAGACATAGTTAAGCCCATTGGAGTCCTCATAGAGGTTGCGTTCTCCATTCCGAATTTCTTAATTGGCTCTTTGGTGAACTTGGTCTATGAGATGAAAATTCCATCTTCAGATTGTTTCACCTGAAGCTCTAAGAAATACTTCAGCTCGCTCATACTGCTCATTTCAAACTTCCCTTGCATAAGTTTTGAGAACTTTTTGCAGAGGTTGTCATCTTTAGAGCCAAAAATAATGTCGTCGACATAGATTTGCACTAGCAAAATCTTGCCTTTTATTTCCCTAATAAATAATGTCTTGTCTATCTTTCCCCTTGTGAACTTGTTCTCAAGTAGAAAGGTAGACAACATTTCATACCAAGCTCTAGGAGCTTGTTTCAGACCATATATGGCCTTGTGCAGAAAATAGACATGATCAGGAAAGTTAGGATCAACGAAACCTGGAGGTTGTTCCACATACACTTCCTCATTTATGTTACCATTCAGGAAGGCCGACTTCACGTCCATCTGATAGACGGTGAGGCCTTTGAAAGCAGCATATGCTAAGAACAACCTTATTACTTTTAGCCTCGCCACTGGAGCATATGTCTGGTCGAAGTCGATTCCTTCTTCTTGACGATAGCCTTTAGCGACGAGTCTGGCCTTATTCTTTATGATAGTTCCGTCTTCGTCCATCTTGTTTCTGTAGACCCATTTTATTCCAATGATGTTCTTTCCTTTGGGTCTTGGAACCAGCATCCACACTGTACAACCTTGGGCTCGCGAGTAGCCCGACAAAGCAAGGAAGGAAGTCCGGCGAGACGGGGGAGGCCAACCCCCTAGAAAGGAGGGGGCAGCCCGAGAGATGAGGCAAGACCTCGCTAGGCGAGACCTCGCTAGGCGAGATCTCGCTAGGCGAGGCCTCCGGGCGCGGGCGAGTAGCCCACAGGCGAGATCCCCTAAAACTTGACGGGCCCCTCCCCACTCACCACATGGAAAAAGATGGTCTTTACCTTTTTACCCACAAGGGGGATTTTACCTTTGTGCCCCAGATAGTTTTACATTTTTACCCCTAGAGGCCTGCATATAGCTCTCCAGAACAGCGGAGTTTGGCTATTGGCAGACCCAGCCCAGGGTGTTTTCATCTTTTCAAGTGGATTGAGAAGTGATATTTGCAGAGCAGATTCAGAGGCCTATAAATAGACCGGTAGGGGTGCCTGAGATGGTTGTTGAACCTTTCCACTTTTTTCCTCTTAGGCACCTAGCTCAGCGCTGGCTAGGGAGGGGAAGACTCACAGTTCTTCCGGGTAAGAGGCGGGACCTCCAAGCTGAGTCCCCTCGGTCTGTTTTCAGGTCACTGACTCTCGTCAGGATGGTAGCGCAAGGAGAGTACGTGTGGGCTGCATCCTGTTTCGAACTCTAGGAGGGACCGGAAAGCTGGTTCCAACATTTTTGGTGCGGTGAGCATGGACCGCAGCCCTCAGAGAAGAACCTTGAGCAACCACATGGCGGGAGATCACGGAGAAGGAGAAGGAGGGGAGTCGGATAACCAGGGGGGATTTGTAGGGAGAGCGTAGTTTATGGCTTCGATCAAGGGGATCATGGATCTACTGCAAGGGATCTCGCGGCAGGGAGGCTGTTCAACTCCACTGCCTCCGGTGCCAGCTCTCGCGACTTAGGACAAACTTGTCTCGGTGCGAGTAGGAGAGGATGCACCGGGGAGAAGGCCGGGAAAGGAGGTGATGATGGAAGGGAGCGGGAGAGACATGCCGGGAAGGGAGCTGTTCCCAAGCCCGGCGAGTACCATCTCGCCAGGAGAGGTCTTCGCGCGAGTAGGGGCAGTGAGACCTGCGGCGAGAGGGTCCCCATTTTGCGAGCTGATCCTGTCCGCTCCCGTTCCAGAGGGCTTCCGAGAGCCCGAGATGAACTACTACGTAGGGAAGGATGATCCACTCCACCACTTGCAGTGGTTCGAAGACGCTGTCTCGATCAGACCCATGACTGACGCGTTTAAGTGCCGCCTTTTTGCAATCACCCAAAAGGACAAAGCTAGGGACTGGTTCCATCAACTCCCGACAGGTTCGATATACTGCTTCGAGGACTTAAGTAGGAGTTTCCAGCTCCGGTTCTCCACATCTAAGAAAAGGAAAAAGAACCCGGAGTCGATCTTCTTAATCAAGCAGAAGGCGGAGGAGTCGCTGGCTCAGTACGTGGACAGGTTTCAGGAAGAGATTCTGGATATGCAGGAGGTGCCAGGGTTTGCCCTCCAGATGGCCTTCACGGTGGGACTGCGGGAAGGATTCTTCAAGATGAGCCTCATCCGGAAGGCGCCGCTGTCCTTTGAGGGATTGATGGAGAAGGCGGCAAAGGAAATAGCGATGGAGGCGGCGAACCCAGCTTTTGCAAAGAAGCTAGCAAGGCTCACTGAGGTAGAATCGAAAGAGTCAGGTGGGAGGCAACCGGAGGCAAGGAGAAGAGAGGAGCCAAGGGCGCAGGCGTATCCGGAGCTGGGATGGAGACAGCAGGGAGGCCCAGTCCCAGGACAAGGTAGAGGATTTCCCCAAGGGGGGAGGAACCAACAGGGAGGACCGGGAAGGTTCCACCAGCAGGGGTGGGGGTACGGTCATAGACCACCCCTATCCCCTCCACAACAGGCAATGGCCATCGGCCGAGGCAGAGGAAGGGGTCGGGAGAGAGGAAGAGGAGCAGGAGCAGGAAGAAGGAGGAACCCTCGGGAAGGAAGACAGGGGGGGAGGTGGCGTTGCCATATTGTGACTTCCACGAGGAAGAAGGTCACGCAACAGCCACCTGCCCAGATTTCTTAGAGATGAGGAGAACTCGAGGGGCAGGAGAGCAGCCCAGGCTGGTGAGGATAGAGGAAGTAACAGTTACTGGAGAAGAGGATCGCTGCGTGAATCGAGCAGATGAAGGAGACCGTGGGGGAATTGGAGTGATCAATGGGGGGTGGGGATAGAGGCGGCTCGAAAGGCGAGCCTTCACACTATGTACCGCCGAAGCGTCGCCTCAACTTCGCAATCCCCCCTCCAGATGAGAGGATTACCTTTTCAAGAAAAGACATGCCTGACCATAAGGACCCCTTCTGTGACGCACTCGTGATACGAACCGCCATCGAAAACTTCACGGTGTCGCGGATCCTGGTAGACAATGGGAGCTCAGTGAATGTGATTTTCAAGAAGGCATTCAATGCAATGAGGGTGGAGGCCCGGAGGGTGCTGGCGGCGGACGTACCGCTGTTTGGGTTCTCAGGGGAAAGGAAAGAAGTCGAGGGGGGAGTGGGACTTCAGGTGACCCTGGGAGGGATGTCCCGGAATTGCCGGTTTGTCATAGTGGATGCCCCCAGTAGTTACAACGCTATATTTGGACGCCCCTTAATCAGCGCTTTCAGATGCATTCCGTCATCGTTTCACCAGTGCTTGAAGCTGAATTCAGGAGGTACCCAAATCAGGGTATGGGGGGATCCAAAGGCCGCTAGGGAATGCTACGTGACGGCGGTGAACACCATCTCCTGGCAGGGAGACGCGGAGGAGTTGGAGAAGCGGATGGAGCAATTCCAACAAGAACATGGAGGCGAGGAAGAGCAAAGAGAGGAGGAAGACGCGGGAGGAGAAGTAGTAATAGTGGGAGGCATTGCGGGGGAGCCAGAAATGGCGGGAGAGGAGTTCGGGGAGATGGTGGTGGTAGAAGAAAAGGAGGACGAAAAGAAGGATGCAGTAGGGGGAGAGGAGCTGAAAGGAGAGGTGGGGAGGAGAGAGAGAAGGCAGAGGGAAGAAGAGGGAGGGCCGTCCGGGGAGGAGGTCCGGCCGGGAAAGAGAAGGGCCTCACGACAGGAGGAAGAGGAGGCAAGAAAGTGGGAGGTGGAGCAGCAGGAGGAAGAGGAGGCAAGCAAGTGGGAGGCGGAGCAGCCGGGGGAAGAGAGGATGATGGCCAGTGTAGAAGGCAAAAACAAGGAGCAGGATGTGCAGGCAGAGCAAGAAGGAGAGGAAGAGCCATCAAGGCTGAAAGCGTCCGTGGAAGTCCTGGAGGTAGAAATACGCACCAAGGAAGGCCGGGAAGAAAGGATAAAAATCAGTGGCGAGCTCACCCCGGAGGACCGGGAGAAGATCAGGACCTGCGTGCAGAAAAATATTGACGTCTTCGCATGGAGCGCCGCGGACATGCCAGGGGTCGATGCAGAAGTCGCCTGTCACCGCCTCAATCTAGACCCCAACACTCGCCCCATACAACAGAAGAAGAGGGCCATCGCCTCCAAGATGGCCGGACCTATTAGAGAGGAGGTGGAAAAATTGCTTAAGGCGGGGTTTGTGTCCGCCTGTAAGTATCCAGGGTGGGTGAGTAATGTTGTAATGGTCAAAAAAGGGGAGGGTAAGTGGAGAATGTGCGTGGATTTTTCTCTTTTAAATAAAGCATGCCCTAAGGATTGTTACCCGCTTCCCCGAATCGACGCGCTGGTTGACTCAGCCGTCAGTTTCCCCTTTATGAGTTTCTTGGATGCGTTTTCTGGGTACCATCAAATACGCATGCATCCTCCGGACGTTAAGAACGTCACCTTCGTCACGGAGGATGGATGCTTCTGCTTTAATATGATGCCTTTCGGTTTGAAAAATGCGGGCGCGACCTATCAAAGGATGATGGATCGGATTTTCCGAGAGCAGAGAGGAAGGAATCTCGAGGTTTACGTAGACGACTTGATGATCAAAAGCAAGGACCTCGGGGCTCATATCCAAGATCTAGAAGAGACCTTTGAAACCCTAAGGGAGTATAAAATGAGACTCAACCCCCTGAAGTGCATTTTCGCTGCTAGCAGGGGAAAGTTCATGAGACACCTACTCACTCCATCTGGAGTGGAGCCCAACCCCGAAAAAGTAAGAGCAATCCTAGAATTGGAATCCCCTAGGAATGTTAAGGAAGTCCAGCGCTCACTGGCAAGTTGGTCGGGCTAAGCAGGTTCCTCTCTCGAGCGGGGGAGAGGTGCTCGCCCTTTTTCCGAACGCTGCGAGGAGGCAAGAGATTCGAGTGGACCTCGGAATGTGTGACGGCTTTTCAGGCCATAAAATAACAGCTTACCCAGGCGCCCTTGCTCCAGGGACCGAGGGAAGCAGAGGTCTTATTCCTATATTTGGGGGTCGGTGCTATGGCGGTGAGCTCTGTCCTTATGAGAGAGGAAGGGAAGAAACAATTTCCGATCTATTACGTGAGCAGGGTCCTGAAAAAAGCAGAGCTCGGGTACCCCATTCTTGAGAAGTTAGCATTTGCCCTCATCATCTCGGCCCGAAAGCTCCGGTCGTATTTTCAGGCTCACTCCATACAAGTGGTAACGGATCACCCCCTCCGTCGCATCCTGGAGGGGGTAGAGCATTCGGGGAGGTTGGCAAAATGGTCAATAGAACTCAGTGAATTCGATCTCGCCTTCGTCCCTCGGCTCGCCATAAAGGCACAGGCGGTGGCCGATTTCCTGGTAGACTACATAGTGGAGGTCCAGGAAACAGAGGCGTCCCCCCGGGCAACCTGGAAGATGATAGCAGATGGAGCGTCGGGGAGAAATTCCTTTGGAGGGGGAGTGGTCTTGATTAGCCCGGAAGGGACCCAGATTGAGCAGGCCTTGAAGATCCATTTCGCAATCACCAACAACCAAGCGGAATATGAGGCGGTCATTGCGGGACTCAGGTTAGCCCGGGAGCTGGGCATACAAGACATTAAGGCCTCGACAGACTCCATGGTGGTGGCAGGCCAGATCAAAGGGGAGTTCGAGGCAAGGGAGCCCACCCTCCAGTTGTATCTAGGAAAGGTCAAAAACGTCATAAGGCAGTTCCGAAGCTTCTCCATTCGGCACGTCCCGAGGGAAGAGAGCACTCAGGTTGACCAACTCGCCAAACATGGCCCTCGAGCCGGGGAACGGTGACGGAGCTCTTCAGACCGTCTATAGAGGAAGGGGAGCTTATGGAAATATGCCAGCAGAGGTCGTGGATGGACCCCTTTATCACCTTTTGGCATCAGGGCAGTTACCCGCAATGGAACTCGACAAGAAGCATACCAGATACAAATCGGCGTATTACCTGCTGAAGGATGGAGTTCTATATAGCAAAACCTTGTCGGGTCTGCTGGCCAGATGTGTGTCAGAGGAGGAGGCTCCCAAGGTTCTGCAAGAGATCCACTCGGGAGAATGTGGGAGTCACTCGGGAAGCCGGACTTTAGAGGGGAGGGTGCTGAGGCAGGGGTACTTTTGGCCCACCCTCCGGAGAGATGAGGAGGAATACGCGAAAAAGTGTCAAAAATGTCAGGAATTTGCCCCCCTTCAGCTCCTTCCGGCCCAGAGGTTGCGGACCATCACCGCTTCCTGGCCATTCGCTATATGGGGACAAGATCTGGTGGGCCCCTTCCCTCAAGCGAGTGGGCAAAGGAAATTCCTGATAGTCATGGTGGACTACTTTTCGAAGTGGCTGGAGGTGAAAGCATTGGCTAAGGTAACCTCGCAGGTAGTCAAGAACTTCGTATGGGGGGAGATCATCTGCCGGCATGGGTTGCCCCTAGCCATTGTGACAGATAACGGACCACAGTTTGCAAGCAGGGAGTTCGTGGACTTCTGCATTCGTTTGAGGATAGATCTCCACTTTGCCTCTATTCATCATCCACGAAGTAACGGACAGGTCGAGGCGGCTAATAAGGTTATTGTCAATCTATTGAAGAAAAAGGTGGAAAATTTGAGAGGAAGCTGGGTCGAGCAACTGCCTTCAGTACTATGGGCCTTGAGGACCACACCAAACACAGCCACGGGGGAAACCCCATTCAAGCTCTCTCATGGCTCAGAGGCCGTCATACCTGTCGAGTTTGAGGTCACATCACCAAGAGTAGCGGCAGCAAGGGAAGGAACCGAAGGATGGAGAGCGGAGAACGAAGAAGAACAGAGACTTTCGTTGTATCTCGTGGAGGAGCTCCGGGATTTAGCCATGGTCCGGCAGGAGGAGGTCAAGCGCCGGATGGCGAGGTACTTCGACAAGCATGTGAGGGTAAAACAGTTTGTGAAAGGAGATTTGGTCCTAAAAAAGGTTGACGCGGCAGGTAGAGGAGCCTCTGTAGGAAAACTGAACCCCAATTGGGAGGGTCCTTTTGTAATAAAAGAAGTCTTAAAGTCAGGAGGGTACCACCTCCAGGATGTGGACGGGGTATCCCTCGAGCGAGCCCGGAGTGGTGATGATTTGAAGAGATTTTATCCATAGCATTCTATCCCCTCGCACCTTTTTTTATTATTAATGTGTAATGCTTACCATCTTGATGTGCTTTCTTGATGCGATGAAAGTACGGGTGACCTTTGTGGGGCACCAGAGGCGAGATGATTTGTAGAAACAACCCCGAGCAGACCCGCTGACCAGGCTCCCATCTAGCTGGCAGGGCTGTAGGCTCACTCGGTGGTTGGTGGTGTTTTGGAGAGGAGACCCCGAGCAGACCCGCTGACCAGGCTCCCACCTAGCTGGCAGGGCTGTAGGCTCACTCGGTGGTTGGTGATGTTTTGGAGAGCAGACCCCGAGCAGACCCGCTGACCAGGCTCCCATCAAGCTGGCAGGGCTGTAGGCTCACTCGGTGGTTGGTGGTGTTTTGGAGAGGAGACCCCGAGCAGACCCGCTGACCAGGCTCCCATCTAGCTGGCAGGGCTATAGGCTCACTCAGTGGTTGGTGGTGTTTTGGAGAGGAGACCCCGAGCAGACCCGCTGACCAGGCTCCCATCTAGCTGGCAGGGCTGTAGGCTCACTCGGTGGTTGGTGTTGTTTTGGAGGGCAGACCCCGAGCAGACCCGCTGACCAGGCTCCCACCTAGCTGGCAGGGCTGTAGACTCACTCGGTGGTTGGTGATGTTTTGGAGAGCAGACCCCGAGCAGACCCGCTGACCAGGCTCCCATCTAGCTGGCAGGGTTGTAGGCTCACTTGGTGGTTGGTGGTGTTTTGGAGAGGAGACACAGAGCAGACCCGCTGACCAGGCTCCCATCTAGCTGGCAGGGCTGTAGGCTCACTCGGTGGTTGGTGATGTTTTGGAGTGGAGACCCCGAGCAGACTCGCTGACCAGGCTCCCATCCAGCTGGCAGGGCTGTAGGCTCAGTCGGTGGTTGGTGGTGTTTTGGAGAGGAGACCCCGAGCAGACCCGCTGACCAGGCTCCCATCTAGCTGGTAGGGCTGTAGGCTCACTCGGTGGTTGGTGGTGTTTTGGAGAGGAGACCCCGAGCAGACCCGCTGACCAGGCTCCCATCTAGCTGGCAGGGCTGTAGGCTCACTCGGTGGTTGGTGGTGTTTTGGAGAGGAGACCCCGAGCAGACCCGCTGACCAGGCTCCCATCTAGCTGGCAGGGCTGTAGGCTCACTCGGTGGTTGGTGGTGTTTTGGAGAGGAGACCCCGAGCAGACCCGCTGACCAGGCTCCCATCTAGCTGGCAGGGCTGTAGGCTCACTCGGTGGTTGGTGGTGTTTTGGAGAGGAAACCCCGAGCAGACCCGCTGACCAGGCTCCCATCTAGCTGGCAGGGCTGTAGGCTCGCTCGGTGGTTGAGGGTGTTTCGGAAGGGCGGTACTCACTTGAGGGGACAAGTCTAAGGGTAAGAATTCGCGTGGGGAAAAATCCATGATTCATCAAAAGGGTGATAGTCCCTAAAGCAGAGAGGGGCCAAGAATTGGGCCAGGGAAGAGGGTCCCTGGCCGCCACTCGCCATAGGTGGTCTCGCAACTGGCGGGAGGATTTTCCCCATCCCAGGCTCAAGCGAGCTGAAGTGGCCAAAACCAACTGGGCGAGACGGCAGGACCCAGGGATTCCGGCACGAGATGATCTCGCGGCGCGGCGCTAACGAAGGTAATCAAGACGGGTAAAAAGCGATAAAGGGTGCGTCGCGCGGGTTTTTAAGCGAAATGGAAGGCAATAAATGTAGTAATTAAACAGCGTCCCAAAAAAATAGCCCTACACTTTGGACTAGTAGCTAAGCGAGAGGGTGGATGATTAAGGTAGCAATTAAAATAACATCTAAAAAGGTGCCTCCTGAGTAACTATTACACAGCGCCCCAAAGAGGGAAGCGGCAGCTAGCATATAAAAAGTTTCAAACAAAAATTAATAAGGCAGAGACACCTCGCTCTCCTTTTAAGAAAAAGAACCAGAATCATAAGTATTAGACGAAAAGAAGAGGGTGAGAGGAAGACATTGCAGGGGATGGTGCACTACTCGTTGTCAGAAGAGGCGCTGTCATCCGACTCGTCGAACAAGCGCGGGACTAGGTCGCGGACGGTCACCGTCTCCGCATCAGCGCGCACCACTCCCAGCTCCTTCATCATCTTGAGGACAACCTCCGCAGTCTTGATATTTGAGTCCCGACAGATGGCCTCCACCTCATCCACGGAATATCGAGAAGGAACGGGAAACTGATCCGGTGGGGGTGTCGCACTGCTCCGGAGGCGAAGATTATCGGCTTTCAGCTTCTTGTTTTCCCCCTCCAGCTCCTCGATATGCGAGCGCATCTTGTTGGCCGTCTCGGCATCCTGCGGGAGCGGGGAAAGTAAGGGACTATAAGGAGCAAGGGTAAGGCTATCAAGGCAAAGATAAGGAAACTTACCACACCGCCCTGGCTCTGTGCAAGGAGTTTGTCAGCAACATTCAACCGCTTCTCCAGGTCAATGGACTTCTCGCGCTCCGCGGCGAGACCGGTCTCCGCATCTTTCCATTTCCTGTTGTTGAAGACGAGACGGCGCGAGACGCGGTGCGCGAGCTCCAAGGAGCGAAACTGCGAGTGGGCGCTTTTTAGAATGAGGTCCCGCGATGCCTCGTTGTCAGCAGGTTCGGAGCCAAGACCGCCATACAGCCCAAAGCCTAGGGAGAAGGCATGGCTGGTGGGGTGGTCCTGTTCCTTCCAGGAAGGGAGAAGGGTGGACACTGACACGCGGTGGAGGTCTTGCTCCCATATCAGAACCGGCTCGTCAGCGTCATCCTCCGTCGCGGGCCCCATATTGTAGTTAGGATGTGAGGCGGGAGCTGGGCGGCTAGACGAGCCAGCCTCGCCAGGAGGAAGCTGAGAGGGCTGAACCCGGCTGTGGACAGCTGGTTCTGCAGAGACCGTCTCGCAGGCTGGCGAGACGGGTCGTCGCGGAGGCGAGGGAGACGACAGGGTGATAGGGGATAGAGACCCCGCTAGCTCTTCTCTTCTCTTGGTCGGCTTTTCCTTCTCGAAGGACACGGATTTCTTCTTCTTCTTGGGGCTGAGGCGAGAGGCACCCTCGCCCGCGGGCCTCTTCTTGGCGACAGGGGTCAGCGTATCTTTCGTAGCCTCCGCCGCCATATTCGCCAAGGCGAGAGCTCGATTGCTCTGGTAAGGGGTATGGACGGGGACGGTCCTTTCTCCTAGATAAAGTGACAGTCAGCGGAAGGTAAGAATTTAAGGGGACAGAAGGAAATAGAGGTGTACCTTCGCCCGGGAAAACGGCGGGGAGCGAGTCCAGGTCTCGCCGCAGGTATTGGACTTCAAAATTCTTTCCCACGAAGAAATCGCAGAGTTCTTTTTCGGCACCCCCCACCTTGGGGGTATCATAATAACACTCGACGGGGGATACCAGGGCGAGGGGGATGCCTCCTAGATCCCCGCGTATGAAGACGAACCGTGTCAACCAATGGTGGTTCTTGTTCGGTGTCTCGCATACTTTAAGGCCTTGGCCTGTGAAGTAAGAAATGCCGTCGTCCTTGGCGTGGTAGACAAACAGCTTGCGGAAGGCTGTTAGACTAAACTCGATACGCTCTCGCCGCAGGTAGCAGGCGAAGGCGACCAACATGGAGATGGCATTGGGGTTGAACTGGGCCGGGACGACCCCGAAGTACTTCAACACCAATTTAACCTCCGGCCAGAGGGGAAAGCCTCAGTCCCGCCTCAAAGTGCGAGACCGGGAAAGCCAGCTCGTTGGGATAAAAGGTGTTGATACACTCGCCCACCTTAGGCGGTCGAGACAGGTAGCTATCAAAGAGGTAATCGCGAGCGAAGCGAGCGTGGTCTTCCTCCGGCAGTCTGCCGAGAGGGAAGTCATGGTCGACAAAACGCTTCCCGCAGCGGCTGCGTCCCTCGCCCTCTTCGGTCTTCTTGTTCACCATGATTGGCGAGAAAGCGGCAAAAGAAAGAATGGATGGCCCAGAGAGAGAGACGCGAGATGACGAAGGAGAAACGGGAACCAGGATCAAAAGAACAGTTTAGAATAGTGGGGGCGGTGGTAGTGGTTGAAGGTATTTATAAGGGGTAGAGAAAAGGGCGGGAAAGTAAGGCGGCGGGAAATGAGAGGACATCCCGACGCCTCATTCTTTCCCCCCCTCTCTCTCTCTCTTATCTCACTCTCCCTCTCTCACTCTCTCTCTAGAACTCAAGAGGCGGAGGCGCCGCGGACATCCTTTCGAGGCAAATCATCATTGCAAGATTAATAAAATAAAGTAATATCTAATCATGGCGATAATGAAAAGACGGCATGATACGACCCTTGCGTGATCAAAAGTCAAAAAATAAATCATCCCACAGAGGGGGACGTCTCGCCCGAATAAGTTTGTACAACATAGCAGTAATAAAACAGCGACATTAATAAAAACGAGATCCAGAGAAGGCGAGACGGGCTGGGACAGTCTAGTTCCGCACCCACTGCCAGCGGCCATCCTTACCTCCCGCGCATGGCGGGCGGCCAGGAAGATGAAAGGCGCGAGCGGCGATCACGCCGCGGCGCGCAAGACGGAGATGTTCATCCGTCTCGTTCAGTATGGCCTGGGGGTCGGTCCCGTCTAGCACCCCGTCCGCTTCCACCATTGCGGAAAGACGGTGATGATCTGCTTCCATCCACTCCATGCGCCGGTCGGAGGCTTGCATCTCGAGCTCCATCTCGCGGATTATGTGTGTATATTTGCGGAACATCCGGGCAGTCCTCCGTTTCAACTCCAGAGGGTCCATGGGATCACCTAGGTAGTCCTCGATCTTGCCCGGATGAGGAAGAGGCGAGAGGGGGGAGACGCGGGAGCTTCCTTAGGATCGGAATCAAAAAGGATGCCTGCGAAAGTAGCGAGAGATCACAAGCGAGAGTGAGCCCGCGCAAGCCGAATGGAAAAAAGCTGGTTCGAACTCTAAGAGGCGAGAAGGGAAGAGATCTTACTTGGGATTCGAGGGTTCCCCACAACTCGCGAGAGGTTTTCTCTCCGCGAGGGAGGTGGAGAGGCCACCTTGGGCGAGTCCATACGCTGGGGAACTTGACTTACATTATCAGGGGGATCAGCAGGCACCGGCGAATCAGCGAAACTCCCCTGAGAAAGCATAGTCAGACAGGCGAAACAAGAGAAAGGAAAGATAACGTGATCACCTACCTCCCCCCTGAGGAAGAGAATGGGTTGTCTATCGGAGCGGCCGAAGAAGTTGCGCCCGCCGAGAGAGGAGCGCAGACAGCTTTCGCTTTCTTTGTGCGAGAGGGCGGAGAGGCTACGGGGGGAGTGCGCCCCAGATCTGGAAAAAGGGCATCCGTGCCGGCTTTGTTTCTCCTTTGCACAATCGCAAGACACCCGCGGAAACTTTGACTATGAGACATTCCGAAAGAAGAAAGGATGAAGGCAAAAGAGTTCCAAATGCAGGCTTTCTCCTCATATTTATAGGTGGTATGAGGGGAGGAGGGGCCCACCCAAGATTCTCATGAAGGAATCTTAGCATCGCGAGCCACGGTTGGACGTGTCTTTCCGAGGTTAGGGCAACCTCGTAAAGAGCGGGGATTGTGTACAACCTTGGGCTCGCGAGTAGCCCGACAAAGCAAGGAAGGAAGTCCGGCGAGACGGGGGAGGCCAACCCCCTAGAAAGGAGGGGGCAGCCCGAGAGATGAGGCGAGACCTCGCTAGGCGAGACCTCGCTAGGCGAGATCTCGCTAGGCGAGGCCTCCGGGCGCGGGCGAGTAGCCCACAGGCGAGATCCCCTAAAACTTGACGGGCCCCTCCCCACTCGCCACATGGAAAAAGATGGTCTTGACCTTTTTACCCACAAGGGGGATTTTACCTTTGTGCCCCAGATAGTTTTACATTTTTACCCCTAGAGGCCTGCATATAGCTCTCCAGAACAGCGGAGTTTGGCTATTGGCAGACCCAGCCCAGGTTGTTTTCGTCTTTTCAAGTGGATTGAGAAGTGATATTTGCAGAGCAGATTCAGAGGCCTATAAATAGACCGGTAGGGGTGCCTGAGATGGTTGTTGAACCTTTCCACTTTTTTCCTCTCAGGCACCTAGCTCAGCGCTGGCTAGGGAGGAGAAGACTCACAGTTCTTCCGGGTAAGAGGCGGGACCTCCAAGCTGAGTCCCCTCGGTCTGTTTTCAGGTCACTGACTCTCGTCAGGACGGTAGCGCAAGGAGAGTACGTGTGGGCTACATCCTGTTTCGAACTCTAGGAGGGACCGGAAAGCTGGTTCCAACACACACATTGCAGTGCTTGAACTGATTTAGCTCTTCTTCCATTGCCATTATTCATGATGTGTCTGAGTTTGCTTCCTCAAATTTCTTTGGTTTAACCTGGGAGAGAAAACTCAAATGAAGATTCTCATTAGTTGTACCTCTCCGAGTTCTGACACCATCCCGGGGATCTCCTATGATCTAGTCCATGGGGTGATCCTTCAGATGTCTGAGCTCTAGAGTTCTTGCATCTGGATTATCTTCAAGCACTGGAGTGATTTTTTCATCCTGGATGACTTCTTCATTTTGATCATCAGCCTCTCCAATAGGAGTTGGAGTGGTGATCTTAATGAACTTCTCGCCTTTGTCTTCGGACGGATCATCCAAGCTAGCATCTTTCAGCTTTTCACCTGCATTTTTAATGAGCACACTAGACGGATTGCTTTGCAGTAAGCTCGTCTGATCAAATACAACATGTATCGATTCTTCCACCACCAGGATTTTTCTATTAAATATCCTATATGCCTTACTATGGCTACTGTATCCTACAAAAATACCTTCAAAGCTCTTTTCGCTGAACTTGGTGGTATGATACTTACCATTATTAAGTACGAATCATTTACAGCCAAAGATTCTAAAGTATGAGACTGTTGGTTTCCTGCCTTTCAAAAGTTCGTAAGGTGTCTTATTGTGGTCTTTGTTTATGAGTGCTCGATTTTGCACGTGGCATGCAGTGTTGACGGCCTCAGCCCAAAAGTACTCCGGTAGTGAAGCATCACTCAACATGGTCCTGCAGGCCTCTATGAGTGTTCTGTTCCTTCTCTCAGCCACTCCATTCTGTTGTGGAGTACGAGGAGAGGAAAACTCATGAAAGATACCTAAGCTTTCACAGAATTCTTTCATGGCCCCAGATTTGGACTCTGTTCCGTTGTCACTTCTGATTTTGACTATCGAACAGTTGTATTCATTCTGGACTTGCCTGATAAAATTAGTAAAGATGTCGAAGGTATCTGACTTATGTTTCAGAAAGAACACCCACGCAAAGCGCGAATAGTCATCAACAATTACTAATGTATAGTCCTTACCTCCCAAACTTCTAATCTGCAGTGGACCAAACAAGTCCATGTGAAATAGATGGAGACATCTGTTAGAGTCTTTGCCAATAATGCTTTTAAAGGTAGCCCTTGTTTGCTTGCCTTTTACGCATGCATGACAAGCTCTGTCTTTGACGTATTTGACATTTGGGGCATCACGTACTAATTTCATTGAAAATAGTTTATTAATGGTTTTGAAATTAATATGTGCTAGTCTCTTGTGTCATTGGTCACCAAGAGACGCACTATCTTTTGCTAAAAGATACACTGGTGTAGAGGAATCTATACAGATGAAATTTAAACAGAAAATGAAAGTCCACCTAGTGTCAACTATGTTCACCTATGGGGGGGGGGGGGGAATAGGTGACGTGAAGCGTATTTGCGGAATTTAAGACGGTACCTGCACAATAAAAACAAACAGCACAGCACACAGAATACACAGGCAATTTATAGTGGTTCCCCGACTTGGGTACATCCACTTTCCCCATTCGACCTATCTCCCAACAAGGGACGACTCTGTCACTTCTCCAATAGGATTGAAATCCAATCCTTGCACTATCGGAAGGAACCCTTCCACACGTAGGAGTCAACACTCCCACAAACCGGGTTGCACCCAACCCTTACAACACGGAACAACCGTTCCTTTACAACAAAAGTAAAATAGAATGTACACGAGATACAAACTTCGTTTGGAGACTACGGTGTTCCTCTTCGTTCGACGACGTGTTCGTGAAGTCAACGAAGAGTCTACAACCTTGGTCTCTCTTGGAGAGGATCTCCCCGGAACCGGTGGCGGCAATCCGAGCGGCGGCTTGGTTCGGGATCGGCGGCAATGAAGGTGCACGGCTGCAGTACTTTGAGATCCAAACTTCGTAGCCAAGCAAACTAGGTCTACCAACGGTCACTCTAGGATCGGTCGTCTCGATCGATTCAGACGGGGGAGTTTTTCGTGGTCAACAAATCGAGAGACAAGGGATCTCTGGATAGACTCGTGAGACTCAAGCTTTGCTAAGCTTCTGTCGCCGGAGATCACGAAGGAATCCCGATCGATGACGGCGACCAACTAGCTCGAGCGCGACGGCGGCGGCGGAGTGAAGATCGCGATTTTAGGTCTAGGTTTTTGCTCGGCTTCTTTCTATGTTCTTCCGTTCAAAATACCCGAATATATATACTGTAGACAACTTGAATAAGACCGTTGTGGGACCCACAAGAAGAATTCCAAAATCCCGGTCCAGAACACTGAGAGCGGCAGAATCCGGTTCAGGAAGTTTCAGAAAAACGCCCAAGTCAAAATCGGTGAGAATCGAAAGTGAATCTCGCCGAGTCGTCGAGAATCAAAGGTGATTCTCAACGATTCGGCGAGAATCACAGATGATTCTCGTCGAATTTGCCTTGGTTGCACGCACTGCTTTAGGCCAGGTCGAGACGGCGAGAATCAACCAGTGATTCTCGACGATTCGACGAGAATCACTAGTGATTCTCGCCGAATCGGCGAGAATCACTTGGTGATTCTCGTCGATTCTTACTTTGAAGCAGAGGTGCTCGCTTAGAAGTGGCTGGAACGAGTTCGGCGAGAAGCAACCACTGATTCTCGACGAGTCGGCGAGAATCACTAGTGATTCTCGTCGATTTACACTTAGACGAATTTTCGTCTTTCCACCCATGAGGTGCTCCTTGAGCCATCCTTGCTCCTTGTCTGCTCCTGCATAGTTATAGCCCTGTGCTTGAAAGTAAGTGCACTCCAATAGAGAGAGTACACGTAGGCCAACACACTGATCTGCTCAACGAGGGATTACATCGTGCAGACCCGTGTATATTGACCTACTGCACCCTGACATTGGTGTGCACTTAGCGTGGAAAAACTGCAAGCACAACTTGAAAGATTTTATCAAAAACATTATCTATTGACCTTAGCTTGTCCAGGGGCTTCTTCAAATCAGGTACATTGTGGATACAATACACAACAATCTCCCCCTATTTGAAGAAGCCTAAACCCTACAGGCTAAGGTGAATAGAGCATATGGGAATGAAAACCATAAACGTAAAATTGAGTTGAGTGAGTGATCCATTACCAATACCAATTTCTTGGGAGCAAGCTTGGAGCCACCTTAGTCTTAGCCGAGAGGGTAGGTAATCTCCCCCTTTTCGGCTTCTGCAAATCGGGGTCGGTAGCATTTGACCCCTTGCTCCCCCTCAGTTCTTGCGTCTGTGCTCACATTTGAGTTCCTTGCTCCCCCTCTGATCGTGCATGAGCCTGGAGCTTCTGTAGTCTTCATTCCTCATAATTGAGCATCCCCAATTCAGTCTTGAAAAGATTGAACTTGGCCTCGTCTATGGGCTTTGTGAATATATCAACAATCTGCTTGTCTGTGGGGACATAACAGAGAGAGATGTCCTTGTTTTCTACGTGCTCCTGAATGAAGTGGTAGCGCACTTCAATATGCTTCGTTCTGCTGTGCGAAACCGGATTGTTGGCAATGGCAATTGCACTGGAGGAGTCGCAGTACATTGGTATGTCTTTGAACTGAAGGTCGTAGTCGGCTAACTGGTTTCTGATCCATAGGAGTTGTGCGCAACAGCTGGCTGCCGAGATGTACTCAGACTCTGCTGTGGAGGTTGCAACACAATTCTGTTTCTTGGTGTTCCAAGAGATAAGCCTCCTGCCGAGGAATTGACACGTCCCGGAGGTGCTTTTCCTGTCATCCCTACTTCCTGCAAAATCAGCATCTGAAAAGCCTATTAGCTTGACATCATTGTTTCTCGGGTACCACAAGACAAGATTAGGAGTACCTTTAAGGTATCTTAGAATTCGCTTCGCAGCGACATAGTGAGATTCCTTAGTGTTCACCTGATATCGGGCACAGACACATGTGGAGAACATAATATCCGGTCTACTGGCAGTAAGGTAGAGCAGGGATCCAATGATGCTTCTGTATTTGGTTTCATCGAAAGGTTTACCTTTCTCATCCTTATCCAGAGATATAGTGGATCCCATTGGAGTCCTCATAGAGGTTGCACTCTCCATACCGAATTTCTTAAGGAGTTCATTTGTGAACTTCGTCTGAGAGATGAAGATTCCATCCTTAGACTGTTTCACTTGAAGTCCCAAGAAATACTTGAGCTCTCCTATACTGCTCATTTCAAACTTTCCTTGCATAAGTTTAGAAAACTTTTTGCATAGATTGTTGTCCGTTGAGCCGAAGATTATGTCATCGACATAGATTTGCACCAGCAAAATCTTGCCTTTGACTTCCCTGAGAAACAATGTTTTATCTATTTTACCTTTAGAGAACTTGTTCTCAAGAAGAAAACTAGATAAAGTCTCATACCAAGCTCGTGGAGCTTGTTTTAACCCATATAAAGCTTTATTAAGAAAATAAACATGATTGAGATTAGTAGGATCGACAAAACCTGGGGGTTGAGCGACGTATACTTTCTCTTTCAGGTCTCCGTTCAGAAATGCTGATTTCACATCCATTTGATAGACTGTGAATCCTTTGTGTGAAGCATACGCCAGGAACAATCTGATTGGCTCCAGCCTTGCTACTGGTGCGAAGGTCTGGTCGAAGTCAATCCCCTCCTCCTGTCTGTAACCTTGAGCCACCAGCCTTGCCTTGTTCTTTATGATAACACCATGTTCATCCAGCTTGTTTCTGAAAATCCACTTGGTGCCAAACACATTCTGCTTGTATGGTCTAGGAACTAGCGTCCAAACGTTGCAGCGTTCGAATTGATGTAGTTCATCTTGCATGGCCAGAATCCATGCTGCATCCTTGTTCGCCTCGTCGAACTTCTTTGGCTCAACCTGTGACAGGAAGCTAAGATGCAAAACTTCGTTAATAGTACCTCTTCGAGTTCTGACACCGACACGAGGATCTCTGATGATCTGATCTCTAGGATGATCCCTCACGTGCCGGAGCTCTAGAAGTCCGGCGTCTGGAGCTTCAACTACTTCTTGGGCTTCTCTTTCTTCCAAGAGATTTGTTCTATTTTGATCTTCAACATTTTCAGATGACGTAGAGGTGGAGACTTTGACATACTTAGGAGTGTCATCTTTAGCGGTCTCATCCAGACTCAGCTGTTCAAGTCGTGTACCTGCATCTTCAAGAATACTACTGGAAGAATTGTTGTTAAGCAAACTTCCTTCATCAAATACAACATTTATTGATTCTTCTACCACTAGGGTTTTCTTATTGAAGACCCTATATGCCCGACTATGGGAACTATAGCCCATGAATATGCCTTCGAAGCATTTTTCACCAAATTTAGTACGCGGGTACTTCCCATTATTCAGTACATAACATCTGCAACCAAAGATCCTCAAGTATGACATGGTTGGTTTCCTGCCTTTCAATAGCTCGTAAGGCGTCTTACGATGCTGCTTGTTGATCAGTGCTCGGTTTTGTACATGACAAGCTGTATTGACGGCCTCTGCCCAGAAGTATTCTGGGAGAGACGCGTCTTTCAACATTGTCGTGCATGCTTCAATGAGAGTTCTATTTCTCCTCTCCGCAACTCCATTTTGCTGAGGAGTTCGTGGGGAGGAAAACTCATGAAAGATACCTTGTTCTTCAAAAAATTCTGTCATAGCACCAGATTCGAATTCTGTTCCATGGTCACTTCTGATTTTGACCACTGAGCAGTTAAATTCGTTCTGAACCTGCTTGACAAAACTAGTGAGGATGTCAAACATATCTGACTTTCGTTTCAAAAAGAACACCCATGTAAACCGAGAATGATCATCAACTATCACTAGCGTATAGGACTTGCCTCCCAAGCTATGAACTTGCATTGGACCAAACAAGTGCATATGTAAGAGGTAAAGACATCGGGAAGAGTCTTTGTCTGTGATGCTCTTAAAGGTAGCCCGAGTCTGTTTGCCCATCTGGCATACAGGACAGGGGCTATCTTTGATGCACTTGATACTGGGAGCATCCCTTACTAAGTTCTTAGAAAATAGCATACTAATTGTTTTGAAATTAATATGTGTCAATCTCTTGTGCCATTGATCACAAAGAGAGGCACTGCCTCTTGCCACAAGGCATACGGGGGTAGATGAATCTATACTGAGAAAAACTAAGCAGAAGATATTTCTGCTCCTAATGCCTGATAATACCGTCTCAGAAGAGATACGTGAAATTATCAGACATTTATCCTTGCAGAACTTAACGTCATAACCTTTGTCACATAACTGACTTACACTGATTAGGTTATGGTTTAACCCTTCAACATAAGCCACGTCCGTGATAGAGATTATACCGTTGGAAATCATACCGTAACCTCTGGTGACTCCTCGATCTGACCCTCCAAAGATGACTTTGGGTCCATTCTCGACTGGAGTGTAATCACGCAGCAGGCTTCTTGTCCCAGTCATATGCCGGGAGCATCCACTGTCCAAATACCAGATCGGCGTTTTGGTGGCCTTTGGACATTCCTGCAAAACAAAATTAATTTGCCTTAGGAACCCAATCGAACTTGGGTCCTAGATCCCTGGTTAGCACACTCCCCCTCGGTTGGTTAACCCTACGAGTGGTCGGTCTCGCATTGCTAACATAGGGAGTCTCGTAATTCCTTGGATTAAACCAACAATCCATAGCAAAGTGACCGACTTTGCCACAGCACCAACAGTCGAATCTGTTGTACCTCTTCCTAGGCTCCTGCCTTACCCTGGGAACGGTGGGTACAGCTGGGGCCTTGGATCTGGAGGAGGAGGCCTCATGGTGACAACAGTCACATGACTTCGTCACCTTCTATATAACAGGCTTGGCTTTTGGTGCCTGCTTTCCATTATGACCGCTAGAGAACGGACCATAATTTCCCATGTGGATTTCCTCATAAGGTGCCTTGAAGGCACTCTCACCGAAGTTCCGGGGAAAGGTCCAACCGTCATATCTGCTCTTTGGCTTTGCAACCGAGGGCCGGAAATGATGGCCAAACGTTGACTCAAAGTCATGTTGGTTGCAAGGAAAGCCAGGCTTTCTGAACGCAACAGGACTAAGAGGAGTCTTACCCTTTTTATCAGCAGAGGCCTTCTTGGCGGCCTTATTCTTCCTCTGGTTCCTATTTCTCCGGGATGAGGAACTAGATACCCCTACATGCCCCAAGCCAGCTCCTTTGGCCTGAGCAGAGAAGGTATCAACGACTGGAAGAACTGTTTTTGGCATAGAGAAGCTCTTGACGATCTTCCTTTCTGCCGCAAGTAGTTCTTCCAACTTGTCGACTTCCTCCTGCTTAAGATCAAGGAGCTTCAAAGACTCTGAATGCTTTGAAGTCAGGTCAAGGTGCTCCAGTCGGAGAGAAATCAAGCTAGTGACCTCTTCCCTTAGGGATAAACACTCACCCTTAAGGAATTTCACTTCCTTCTTCTCAGCCTTCAGTCTCTTACGGCACTCCTCGAAAGTGTTGAGCAGAAGCTCATATTTCTCGAGGAGCTCCGCTTCACGGGCCGAAGGGCTATCCTCAGGTTCATCATCCTGAGACTCAGGGTCAGAGTCGGAGTCGGAGAGAGGGGTGTGAGCTTTTACCTTCCCAGTAAATGGGGGGCATTCTCCTTCTGAGTCCGAGCGACCCACCATCCCGAAGTAGGCTTCCTCATCATCACTTGAGTCTGAGGAATCAGACTCACTCATTGTCTTTGGCCTTTTGGCGATGTAGCTCCGCTCCTTCTTCTTATCTCTAGAGGACTTGTGCTCCTCTTCTTTCCCTTTTTTCCCTCTTGCCTTGATAGCAGTCGGCCACGACGTGTCCTGGCTTATTGCATCCAAAGCAAATAATGTCAGAGGAGCGATGTTTGTTCGATCTAGATGCATACCTGTCAGAAGAATAATTTTTCTTCTGAAGCCTGGAGGAGGAGCCGTCTCTCTTTCTTTGATTCCTCATCTTGAGGAACTTCTTGAACTCTCAAGTGATCAGGGAGAAATCCTCCTCCGACAGCTCTGAGCTGGAGGAGCATGGCTCGGAGTCCTCCTCCTCATCCTTTTTCCTAGCACGGTACGAAACCGCACCCTTGCCTTTTCTGGAGTGACTGGCTTTTAGAGCCACGGTCTTTTCTTTGGCTGCCGCCTTCTCAGCTTCTTCTTCTGCTTTTCTGGTGTTCAGCTGAAGCTCATAGGACATCAGCTTTCCAAACAGAATTTGTGGATCAGTTTCAGCTAGTCTGCCAAATTCTCTGATGGCGCAGATCTTTGTGCCCCATTCCTTAGTATGGGACCTAAGGAATTTATCATTGAGTTCACCATTAGTGAACACTCTTCCGTAGCCTTTGAGGGCGTTGACAATCTTGAGGAAGTTCTCGTATGTGACTCCGATCTCTTCCTTAGGCCCTTGTCTGAAGGCCTAATATTTCTGGTTCAGGAGGGATCTCCGATCATCCCTCACTTCATCCGTGCCCTCCATTAGGATGATCAGGCACTGCCAGATCTCCTGTGCTGTCCTGCAGTTGCTGAAGTTTTGTATCATAGAGTCATCAACTGCGCTGACCAGAATGTTTCGTGCCTTCATGTCAAGTCCCACTAGCACCATCTCGTCCTTGTCCATTTCAGAAAGTGTCTTCGGCACTTTCTTGGTGGGATAAATGGTGGAGGCCTTAGTGGGGACATAAGGTCCCTCCTGCACGATCATGAAAAGTCCAGGATCCACTGCTTCGATGTAGAACCTGATCCTTTCCTTCCAGATAGGAAAGTTGAGCCTGGTGCACACTGGGATCTTGCCGGAGAACTTGAGCCCGTCCATGGTAGATGTTTGCCTCCTTGTTGACACTAGTGGCAGGATTCAACTCAAGGTGTTACCCTTTTGATGAGTAACCTGCCTCTGATACCACTTGAAAGTCCATCTAGTGTCAACTATGTTCACCTATGGGGGGGGGGGGAATATGTGACGTGAAGCGTATTTGCGGAATTTAAGACGGTACCTGCACAATAAAAACAAACAGCACAGCACACAGAATACACAGGCAATTTATAGTGGTTCCCCGACTTGGGTACATCCACTTTCCCCCTTCGACCTATCTCCCAACAAGGGACGACTCAGTCACTTCTCCAACAGGATTGAAATCCAATCCTTGCACTATCGGAAGGAACCCTTCCACACGTAGGAGTCAACACTCCCACAAACCAGGTTGCACCCAACCCTTACAACACGGAACAATCGTTCCTTTACAACAAAAGTAAAATAGAATGTACACGAGATACAAACTTCGTTTGGAGACTACGGTGTTCCTCTTCGTTCGACGGCGTGTTCGTGAAGTCAACGAAGAGTCTACAACCTTGGTCTCTCTTGGAGAGGATCTCCCCGGAACCGGTGGCGGCAATCCGAGCGGAGGCATGGTTCGGGATCGGCGGCAACGAAGGTGCGCGGCTGCAGTACTTTGAGATCCAAACTTCGTAGCGAAGCAAATTAGGTCTACCAACGGTCACTCTAGGATCGGTCGTCTCGATCGATTCGGACGGGGGAGTTTTTCCCGGTCAACAAATCGAGAGACAAGGGATCTCTGGATAGACTCGTGAGACCCAAGCTTTGCTAAGCTTCTGTCGCCGGAGATCACGAAGGAATCCCGATCGATGACGGCGACCAACTAGCTCGAGCGCGACGGCGGCGGCGGAGTGAAGATCGCGATTTTAGGTCTAGGTTTTTGCTCGACTTCTTTCTATGTTCTTCCGTTCAAAATACCCGAATATATATACTGTAGACAACTTGAATAAGACCGTTGTGGGACCCACAAGAAGAATCCCAAAATCCCGGTCCAGAACACTGACAGCGGCAGAATCCGGTTCAGGAAGTTTCAGAAAAACGCCCAAGTCAAAATCGGTGAGAATCGAAAGTGAATCTCGCCGAGATGTCGAGAATCAAAGGTGATTCTCGACGATTCGGCGAGAATCACAGATGATTCTCGTCGAATTTGCCTTGGTTGCACGCACTGCTTTAGGCCAGGTCGAGACGGCGAGAATCAACCAGTGATTCTCGACGATTCGACGAGAATAACTAGTGATTCTCGCCGAATCGGCGAGAATCACTTGGTGATTCTCGTCGATTCTTACTTAGAAGCAGAGGTGCTCGCTTAGAAGTGGCTGAAACGAGTTCGGCGAGAAGCAACCACTGATTCTCGACGAGTCAGCGAGAATCACTAGTGATTCTCGCCGAATCGGCGAGAATCACTTGGTGATTCTCGTCGATTTACACTTAGACGAATTTTCGTCTTTCCACCCATGAGGTGCTCCTTGAGCCATCCTTGCTCCTTGTCTGCTCCTGCATAGTTATAGCCCTGTGCTTGAAAGTAAGTGCACTCCAATAGAGAGAGTACATGTAGGCCAACACACTGATCTGCTCAACGAGGGATTACGTCGTGCAGACCCGTGTATATTGACCCACTGCACCCTGACATTGGTGTGCACTTAGCGTGGAAAAACTGCAAGCACAACTTGAAAGATTTTATCAAAAACATTGTCTATTGACCTTAGCTTGTCCAGGGGCTTCTTCAAATCAGGTACATTGTGGATACAATACCCAACAGAAAATATTCCTGCTTCGAGTGCCGGTTCAAATCAGGTACATTGTGGATACAATACCCAACAGAAAATACTCCTGCTTCGAGTGCCGGATAGAATCGTTTCCATATTGTCAACTTATTTTATCAAGAACTTATCAGCATGAAACTCAACTATGTATCCTTTATCGTAGAGTTGGCTTATGCTAATGAGATTGTGTTCCAATCCTTCGACATAGGCCACATCCGAGAAGGATACATTACCGTTAGTAATCATACCATAGCCTCTAGTAATTCCACGGTCTGAACGTCCAAAGATGACCTTTGGTCCGTTCACGACTGGAGTAAAGTTCTGAATGAGGCTTCTAGTCTCGTTCATATGCCGAGAGCATCCGCTGTCCAAGTACTAGATAGGCGTTTTGTTGGCCATTGGACATCCCTGCAATCATAATCATTTTGCCTTAGGAACCCAAACACGTTTGGGTCCTTGGTCTTGGGTTAGAGTGCTCCCCCTACGAGTGTTAGCATTATAAGCGGTCTTTCTCATATTGCTGACATGAGGGGTTGCAACATTTCTGGAATTGAACTAGCAATCTATGGCGAAGTGAGCAACCTTGCCACAACACCAACAGTCAAATCTGTTGTACCTTTGCCTCAAGATCTCCTGCTTGACCTTTTGGAACTTTGGTCTAGCAGGGGTAGCATTCTTGGAGGAAGATTCCTCATGATGATGGCAATCACATGGCTTCTTCTCCTTTATGTGCTTCTCTACAACAGGCTTTGTCATTGCTGCCTTCTTGAAGTTATGCCCATGATTGAAAGGGCCATAGCTCTGAAGAATAACTTCTTCATAAGGTGCCTTAAAGACACTTTCGCCAAAGTTTCGGGGTCGAGGCCATCCTTGATAGCGGGACTTTGGCTCTACATAAGTAGGCCTAGCAAAGTGCCCGTATGATGAGTCAAAATCAAACTCATTTGATGGAAAGATGACCTTTTTGAATGTGGTTTGATTTTGAGGGGCTTTTCCCATTTCTTCGGCTGAGGCATTTTTGGCGGCCTTATTTTTCCGTTGTTTCTTATTTCTCCTAGAGGATTTACTAGGAGCTTTTTCATGGCCTAGTCCAGCTCCCTTGGCCTTTGCTGAGAATTCAGCAACGAATGGAAGAACTGTTTTTGGCTTCGAGAAACTCTCAACAAGTTTCCTTTTAGCCGCAAGTTCGGCTTCCAATCCTTTGATGATCTTCTCCTTCAGGTCAAGGTGCTCAAGAGCCTTGTTATATTCTTCAATAGCATTATTGAAGTTTTCTTCGAGGGAGTCAGTCTTTGCGACTTTCTCTCTCAAGTTTCTCTCTTCGGCTTTTAGAGATTTGATCTCTTTAGCCTGAGTCTTCACGACTCGACGACATTTGTCATAAGCCATGATTAACTCCTTGTATTGGGCCATTAGTTCTGACTCATCGTCAGAGGAGCTACCCTCGCAATCATGTTCAGAGACTTCAGAATCTGAAAGAGGGGTATGCGAGTTACCTTCCCAGTGAACTGGGGCTCTTATTCATCATCTGTTTGAGCCATTAGCCCAAAGTAAGCTTCTTCTTCTTCGCTTGACTTAGATGAGTCGGAGTCGCTAAGAGTCTTGCTCTTCTTGGCTATGAGGCTCTTCTCCTTCCTCTTATTGTTGTATGAGGATATCTTTTCTTCTCTTCTACCACCCTCCTTCTTCTTTTGAGGGCAGTCAGCAATGACGTGACCTGGCTTATTACAGCAATAGCAAATGATGTCAGTTGAAACGTATTTGTTCTGTTTTGTATTATACCTTTCGTGGCTGCTTGAGCCTTTTCTTTGTCGATCGTCATCGCGCCGCGATCTTCTGTATAAGGCATCCTTGCCTTTCCATTGTTTCTTTTTATTAAGATACTTCTTGAATTGCCTTGAGAGTAAGGAGAACTCTCCTTCAGATAGTTCAAATCCTGAGGTGCTAGGCTCTGATATTTCTTCTTCTTCATCAACTTCTGGAGCTGGAGCGGGGGAGGCAGCCTTAGTCTTTCTGGAGGTGTCTGCCTTCAGAGCGATAGATTTCTCCTTTAGTGCACACCTGTCTTTCTCTTCTTCAACTTTTCTTGTATTGATTTGGAGTTCATAAGACATAAGCTTTCCAAAGAGATTTTGCGGGTCCGTTTCAGCTAGCTTCTCGAACTCCCTGATGGCGCATAACTTGTTATCCCATTCCTTGGTTAGGGATCTCAATAATTTGTCGTTCAGTTCTCCGTTGGTGAAGACACGGTCGTACACCCTTAGGCCATTTACAATTTTGAAGAAGTTCTCAAAGGTGTCGGCAATTGTTTCCTTGTTCCCTTGTCGGAACGCTTCATATTTTTGATTGAGAAGGGATCTCCGATCATCCCTTACTTCTTCAGTTCCTTCCATCAAAGTGAATAAGGAATGCCACATCTCCTTAGCTGATTGACAGTGAATCAAATTCTACAGCATCGAGTCATCGACTGCACATGCTATAATGTTCTTAGCTTTCTTATCGAGAGAGACAAGTGCAATCTCGTCTATGTCGAGATCCATTAGCTTTTTGGGAACTTTCTTGGTAGGGTCGATAGTGGACACAGTCATGGGAACGTAAGGACCTTCTTCAACGATCATGAAGATCCTTGGATCCACAGCTTCCATGAAAACTTTTATCCTTTCTTTCCACATGGGAATGTTATTTTTGTTGCACAGTGGAAGCTTGGCGAAATCTTTGCCCTTGTACATTTTATGGTAGAATCTTTCAAACAACAGATTTGGATCTGATCAAGGTGTTCACCTTTTGATGATCAACCTCGCTCTGATACCAATTGAAAGAAAATGGTTGTCAACCTAAATCACCTAGAGGGGGGTGAATAGGTGAGTTGTGCATCTTTGCGGAATAAAAAATAATTAGAGCACAGCACAAAACTATCTACCAATATCAAAGACGACATAAGATTTATAGTAGTTCCCCAACCTTGGGTACATCCACTTTCCCTCACCGATCTAGCAATCAACTTGTAACACCCCGGATTTTTGATTGTGTACGCATGATGGGAGTTACGTTGGCTTTGAACGTTGTTCGAGCATGGTTTTTCCCGCGGGCTTGCGAGTTGCTGTTTTGGTTGCCGAGTTGCACGATTCCCCAGCAAACCAGAGTCCAAATTGGGGACTCGGTGAGGCCTCTTAGGGAATGTTTGCACTTTTTCGCGCCCGAGAAATGTTGCTGAAAGTGAGTTGCTGGTACAGGAAAAACAAAAAAAAAGGGTAAAACGTTCTTAAGGCAAGAATGGTCTAGGACGACACAGGAACATGTTTCAAAACAGGGAAAAATGGTCATTTTTGTGCGAGACACTCCCCCTGACACGGGCGTGACCCAGGCCGTGACCTGGGCGTGACCTCCTTGACTCGACGAATTTTTTATTGCATCGAGTTGAGCTCGACGAATGGGGTACACGCCCCGTGACACGGGCGTGTCACGGGCCGTGTCCCGCAGTGTCGAGTGTCGAGTGTTGAGTGTCGAGTGTTGAGTGTTGAGTGTCGGGTGTCGAGAGAGGGGACACGGCCTATGACACGGGCGTGTCACAGGGCGTGTCAAGCTGTGTCGAGTGTCGACACTTTGTGTCGACGAGGTGTCGAGACACGGGCTACACGCCCTAGGTCACGGGCGTGACCGACCCGTCACGGGCGTGTACCCGGCCGTGTACTGTGTGGATAAACTTGGATTTGCCGACTTTCTGTGCCGCTTATGGTACACGCCCTGTGTCACGGGCGTGACACAGGGCGTGACCGGCCCGAAAATCGAGTTTTTCCCAGTTTTTTTGTGCCGTTCATTTCCTTGATTCTGCATCTAACGGTCCTGCTCTGTTCTGGAGGAAATAAGGCCGAAACAGAGAATTGTTCTTCTCATTTCCCATTCTCTTCATCTTGTTCTTCACTCTCAAAGAGAAAGCAAGGGAGCAAGGCTCAAGCAAGGCAAGGAAAGAGAGGAGCAGCCATCGCGGCATCGTCTAAGTTCAGGCAAGCGGTGTTCTTCACCCTTGCCAATCTTCTTTCTTGATTTTGATTGTGCCAACATAGCTAGTGATTATCTTTCAAATTCCCTAGCTTGTTCTTCTTGTGTTGAGTTCTTCCTCACTAGCTTTCTGATTATGCTTTTGAATGTCCTATACTCCATGAATATGATTTCCATGCTTAGTTTTCTTTGGTTATCAATTCTATGATAGGTTGCTTCATGTCATTTATCTTGTTCATGTGACTCATGTAGCTCTATTTATTCATGTTCATGTAGCCTTTTTCTTGCCTAATCATGTTATTTGTTCTTGTTCCTCATCATGTCATTCATGTAGATTATAGTTTAATTGCATTTCTATCAACTTGTCGTCATACGTAAGGGCGATGAAAGGAACATGTTTAGCTTGGGTTATGGGGCATTTTGCGAGGCGAATTGTGAACCATGGCAGGAGCGTTTGTGTGAGAATTCTGCAAGGGGTGGTGTGGTTTCAGCCTGTGGCCACCGGGTTTTGGATTTTGTGGTTAGAAAGACCACTTTGGCCCCGATGTGGGCTGGTTTTGTTTGGTGCGTTCCACTTTAGGGCCGCCACCGAAAGACTCTTGCGAAATTGAACTTAACCGCTGCTTATGTTTCACTCGGTTGGTTGTTTCTTGTTTGTAAGATGCTGAGTTTGGGCATGTATATTGCCCTTTTTGCTCCTGCGGGTGGAGCAGGACTTGTTGAACTTGTACGCACTTGGTGCGGTTGGCACTTTGGAATGACATTGTTTACTACTTGTACGCACTTGTTTATGCACTCTTTTAGCTACGGGGTCGGTAAGCCCCTTCTTTATCGATTATGAAATTCATGCTCTCTTTTGTATAGCTTGGTTGATTGCTGAGGTTTTCTTTCTTGAATGCCTCAGGTGCAGGTTGTAGCCGGTTGAGCGGCTAGGTTTGTTGGTGGAGTTTCTTGGGAGCTAGCCGAGCTTACGTAGCGAGATAGTTCTTTTCTTTGTTGTACAGACATACATGTGCCCCAATGGGTTCGTCTCAGTTTGTTGGCGCCCATTGGTGGTTTTCTTTACTTGTGATGTATGAATAATAGACTGCTATGTGACTCCTTTGGATGATGTCTTCTTGCTCTTGCGAAGGATTTATGGTAGGTTGCATTAGATATTTTGAAGCTAACAAAACCTATTATTGTATATCATGCATACATGTCTTGATCAACTAAGACGTATTTTCCAAATGACGTAAACAAAGAGGATTTCGTATAGTAGTATCACTATAGACTGCATATAGGAACGCATCATAAATAAACACAGTATTTCCGCTGCGTACAAATACAGTTTTGATACCTAAGGCCGAGGGATACGGCCATTAAATCCAAAGGTTTTCTTGCATGTAACTGTGGAATTTCAACTCATAAAATCAGCGTCGAGAATTGCCTGAGCGTGTGCAGTTATCCCCTGCACGACGTGGCATCATAACCCGTAGCTCCTCTTACTCTGATACGAGGCACCCGTTGAGGAAATGCGGGTTGTGACAGTTGGTATCAGAGCGAGGTTTGCTTGATAATTGGTCGGGAAAACTTTCTTTTTTGGTTGTAAGCATCATATCATACACACACCGAGGTGCCATCAGTATGTCTTGGCCGAAGCACGCACACTACACTCATGGCATGACAAGAAGTATACGGGGCATATTATGTAGTATGGGATGCATAATATGTGGTTGTATATGGATCCACCATAGGGGCAACATGTGCGGGTTATGTAGTATGGGATGCATAACCTTACCACATGGATGCGGCTAGCATGTTTTTTTTTCTTCGTTGCATGCAATGCTATGTAGTATGGGATGCATAGCATTGTGAGGCGTACGACCGCTCATGGCATGCATTAAGGCCTTTTCTAGAGTGCATCGCACAGCACGCATAACATAACATTGCATGAGCACAACGTGCCAAGATAAGATTTACATGCTGACACCTGTACACTCATGGTTTTGGGTCAAATAAAGTCATGCATGCATCGGTTATGCACAAGTAGTGGGATGACGGTGAGTCATCTTTAGGCTAGGCATACCATCATTCTTAAACTCCCAGAGCAAGTTAGCAGTTGATATTCATATGTATATATATGTATGGTCTTTACTTAGCCGTTGTGTGTTTTGTTGTGTTGAGCTTGATAAGAGTGAACGTGTGTATAGGATGTCGAAGCGTCCAGTGACAAGGCAAACTCCCCAATCCGAGGGCGAGTCTTCGGGCGCGCAGAATAATGCCCTGATGGATAGTCTTCGCCAAAGTAATGAGGCTTTGACGAGGCAGGTGCAGGAAGTGCAGTCCCAGCTCCAAGCTATGTCATCAGCGATGTCGGGGCTGGCACCAAGAGGGCAAGAGACGGTTCGAGGCCCCACTAGTTCGACTCCTTTAGTGGCAGTGACACCCCCAGTTGTGGTTCCTCCTGCGATGACCTTCATCTCGCAGTTTCAGCGACTTGGACCACCGACTTATTATGGAAAAGCAGACTTTGTGATCTTGGATGATTAGGTAATCACATTGGAAGAGATGTTTGTGTATTCTGGCGTTACCGAGGACCAGAAGGTGATGCTTGCCGCCTAACAACTCAAAGGGTTGGCGAAAGGTTGGTGGTTGCGAGAAAAGGAAGGCCTAGGGGCGGGCTGTTCGTGGGAAGCGTTCAAAGAAATGCTACGACGCAAGTTTCTACCGGCAGTGGAAAGGGACCGCCTGATGAATGACTTCTTGTACTTGAAGCAGAGGAAACTCACAGTGAGTGAGTATGAAATTGAGTTTAGCAAGTTAAGTCGATTCGCTCCGAGCTTGGTGACTACGGAAGCTGATCGAGTCAAGCGATTTTTGGGCGGACTCCGCAGCGACGTGCAGCAGTTCGCAAGTGCTTATGGAGCGACAAGTTACACTACTGTGGTTGAGGCAGTATTGAAGGTGGAAGCTATCGAAAATGCCAAACAAAGAGGGCAGCAGGTGAGGCAGGGCAAGAGACAGCTGGTGGAAGAGAAAATGTCCCACGAGGCAGACGTAAAGAAGAAGAAGGAACTATGTAGCTTCTGTGGCCGAGTCGGTCACCCGTTTGAGAAATGTTTCAAGCTGTTGGGGATGCAAAAAAAGGAGCAGGTGCACGCCATTCAGGGTGCGCCAACCAGAGACTTGGAGTGTACATTTTGTGGGAGAAGAGGTCATGATGTGGGCCGCTGCTGGGCCAAAGACAAGGTGTGCTTCCAGTGTGGCAGACCAGGACATCTTCGTGCAAGGTGCCCGCAGATCCAACCTGTTTTGCAACCCGCACCACTCCAGGCTTTGCCTCCGCCTCCGCGTTTAGACAAAGGCAAAGGGAAGTTGAATGTGGTCTCTTCAGAGGAAGCTCAGACGTCACCTCAGGTTATCTCAGGTTCGATTCATTCCTCTGGTTCCTGTTTTGTTTCTGCCTCTTATGCGTAGTTTTTAGCTACATATGTACCCTTATAGGAAACGTTAAGGTAAAGAACCGTTGGGCGCGTGTTCTATTTGATTCTGGAGCGACCCATTCATTTGTGGCCCGAACCTTTCTGGATCGGTATCATTTGACACCAGAGCGAGTGGGGAATGCGTTTTTGGTGAAATTCCCTTCCGGTGCTTCTGTGGTGGCAAACTGGGGTCTTCTTGATTGTCCCATTTTGTTGGGCGATTTCGTAGCAAAGGCTAATTTCAAGGTGATCGATTTGGAGGATTTTGACGTCATTCGGGGCATGGACTGGTTATCCCGCTATGACGCCATCATCCAGTGCAGAGGAAAGCGCTTTGATTTTCTCAAAGACAATGGTCAGCCGGGAAGTGTTTATGGTGATTCATGCCAGGATACTCCAGGGATTTCGGCGGTATGTGTTCGGACGTTGTTTGTTTCCGACTGTTTTGCTTGTCTAGTCTAAGTTGTGGGGACTAGTGCTGTTTTGCCGCGTTTGGAGGAGATTCCTGTAGTGCGTGAATTTCCAGATGTTTTTCCTATGGATCTTCCTCGTCTTCCCCCTGATCGTGATGTCGAGTTCGTTATTGATTTGGAACCGGGTACGCAGCCTATTGCGAAAGCGCCGTACAGAATGGCCCCGCGTGAGCTATCAGAGTTGCGTACTCAGTTGGATGACTTATTGGCAAAAAATGTTTATCAGGCCGAGTTCATCACCTTGGGGTGCACCGGTGTTATTTGTAAAGAAGAAAGATGGGTCGATGCGACTTTGCATCGATTACCGAGAGTTGAACAAGGTGACGATTAAAAAGAAGTACCCACTGCCAAGAATTGATGATTTGTTTGATCAACTGCGTGGCAGTTCGGTGTTTTCGAAGATTGATCTCCGCTCGGGCTATCATCAGCTCAAGGTCCGGGAGTCTGATATTCCGCGGACTGCATTTCGATCACGACATGGTCATTTTGAATTTCTGGTGATGTCGTTTGTTTTGACCAACGCACCATCAGCCTTCATGGATATGATGAACAGGGTGTTCAAGGACTACTTGGATAAGTTTGTGGTCATTTTTATTGATGACGTACTTGTCTACTCCCGCAGTGCTGAGGAGCATGAACAGCATCTGCGCTTAGTATTGGCCACTTTGCGAGACCAAAAGTTATTTGCCAAGCTAAGCAAATGCGAGTTTTGGTTGTCTCAAGTTGCTTTTCTGGGTCATGTCATTAATCAACATGGAATTTCCGTGGATCCCGAAAAGATTGCTGCAGTCATGGAATGGAGAAGACCGGAGACACCCAAGGAGATTCGAAGCTTCTTGGGATTGGCCGGCTATTATTGCAGATTTGTCGAAGGTTTTGCGACGTTGGCCGCACCTTTGACTCGATTAACCCAGAATCATGTGGCGTTTGAGTGGAATGACAAGTGTGAGGCGTCCTTCCTGGAACTCAAGAACAGGTTATGTACCGCTCCTGTGTTGATCTTGCCGACAGAAGGGATAGATCATGACGTCTTTGTTGATGCGTCGCACGTTGGACTTGGATGTGTATTAATGCAAGACAAAAAGGTAATTGCGTATGGGTCTCGGCAGTTGAAAAGTCATGAAAAGAACTACCCAACGCATGATTTGGAGTTCGCAGCGGTGATATTTGCATTGTAGTTGTGGAGACACTTACTGTATGGTGCACAGTGTAAAATCTTTACAGATCATAAAAGCTTGAAGTATGTCTTCACGCCGAAAGAACTTAATTTGCGCCAACGGCGATGGCTTGAGTATGTAGCTGATTATGACATGGACATTCAGTATCACCCGGGGAAAGCGAATGTTGTGGCCGATGCTTTGAGTCGGAAGATGGGGAAATTATTTCATCTTTCAGTCGACCGTCTTGTGGAGGAATTTCTATTGATGGATATTTTTGTGGGCAAATATGACCCGCAAAGTCATTCGGCCGTAGAAGAACCTTCATGGCTGGTGCTTGCAAGACAACATCAAAAAGATGATCCTGATCTTTTGCATTTATTTCTTCGGACTGAAAAGGATGAATTACCAGAGTTTGCGATTGATGGTGCAGGCACGTTAAAGTATCGTGGTCGATTTTGTATTCCCGCAGTTGGAAACATTCGCGAGATGGTGTGTCGGGAAGCACATGGTTCAAGTATGGCCTACCATCCAGGCTCAACCAAAATGTACCGTGATTTGAAACAAATTGTCTGGTGGTATGGAATGAAAAGAGATATAGCGCGAGTTGTAGCTGAATGTCATACCTGCAAGCGGGTGAAAGCTGATCATGGGAGGCCTGGTAGCAAGTTGACACCATTGGAGATTCCAACATGGAAGTGGGAAAGCATCTCAATGGATTTTATTACAGGTTTACCAAGATCTCCACGAGGACATGACTCCGTGTGGGTAGTCGTGGATAGATTGACCAAGTGTGCTCATTTCATACCATTTAAGGTCAACTACCCGATGAAGACAATAGCGGAGCTCTATTGGAATGAAATCATCCGACTGCATGGTGTGCCAGTCAATATCATATCAGACAGGGATTCCGATTTACTTCTCGTTTCTGGAAGAGTCTACAAGAGGGTTTGGGGAAGGATTTACGGTATTCCACTACTTACCACCCTCAGACGAATGGCCAAACAGAACGAGTAAATCAAATTGTAGAAGATATGATTCGATGCTATATTCTTGAGTATGGCGGAGCATGGGATGAACGTTTGTGGCTTATGGAATTCGCATATAATAACAGCTATCAAGAAAGCTTGCAAATGGCTCCGTTCGAAGCTTTATATGGGCGTCGATGTCGGACTCCCCTCTTTTGGACTGAGGTTGGCGAGCGGCTTTTGTTGGGCCCAGAGGCGCTCGAGGACATGGAAGTTGCCATACGATGGATCCGCGAGAAGCTCCGAATCGCCCAAGAGCGATATGAAAAGTATGCCAATCGACGAAGGTCGGAATTAGAGTTTGCGGTGGGAGATTCCGTTTTCTTGAAAGTCTCCCCAATGGTTGGGATTAAAAGGTTTGGTAAAGAGCACAAATTAGACCCAAGATTTGTGGGTCCCTTCAAGATTCTTGCACGAGTTGGTGCATCCGCTTACAAGGTAGAATTACCCGTGAACTTTCCTGGTGTTCACGATGTGTTTCATGTTAGCCAACTGCGCAAGTGTGTGCGACATGACACGCAAGTGTTGGATGTGGTGCCGCAATTGGCGCCAAAGCTTTCTTATGTGGAGATGCCCATCCGGATATTGGACTCCCAAGATCGCGTGTTACGGAAAAAGAAGATTCCTATGGTCAAGGTGCTATGGAAAAATCATAATGTGGAAAGCGCGACGTGGGAGCTCGAGTCAATGATGAGGGCGGCTCACCCTCATTTGTTCCCGTAAACAAGCTGGTATGTGGATTGGTGTCTTTGTTGCATTGATGTTTTTGGTTTGTTACCTTCTTTTGAGTGAGATCAAAATGATTGAAAAGTTTCGAGGTGAAACTTTTTGTTAGGGGGAGTGACTGTAACACCCCGGATTTTTGATTGCGTACGAATGATGAGCGTTACGTTGGCTTTGAACGTTGTTCGAGCATGGTTTTTCCCGCGGGCTTGCGAGTGGCTGTTTTGGTTGCCGAGTTGCACGATTCACCAGCAAACTGGAGTCCAAATTGGGGACTCGGTGAGGCCTCTTAGGGAATGTTTGCACTTTTTCGCGCCCGGGAAATGTTGCTGAAAGTGAGTTGCTGGTACAGGAAAAACAAAAAGAAAGGGGTAAAACGTTCTTAAGGCAAAAATGGTCTAGGACGACACAGGAACATTTTTCAAAATAGGGAAAAATGGTCGTTTTTGTGCGAGACACGCCCCCTGACACGGGCGTGACCCAGGCCGTGACCTGGGCGTGACCTCCTTGACTCGACGAATTTTTTCTTACGTCGAGTTGAGCTCGACGAATGGGGTACACGCCCCGTGACACGGGCGTGTCACGGGCCGTGTCCCGCAGTGTCGAGTGTCGAGTGTTGAGTGTCGAGTGTTGAGTGTCGAGTGTCAGGTGTCGAGAGAGGGGACACGGCCTGTGACACGGGCGTGTCACAGGGCGTGTCAAGCTGTATCGAGTGTCGACACTTTGTGTCTACGAGGTGTCGAGACACGGGCTACACGCCCTAGGTCACGGGCGTGACCGACCCGTCACGAGCGTGTACCCGGCCGTGTACTGTGTGGATAAACTTGGATTTGCCGACTTTCTGTGCCGCTTATGGTACACGCCCTGTGTCACGGGCGTGACACAGGGCGTGACCGGCCCGAAAATCGAGTTTTTCCAGTTTTTTTGTGCCGTTCATTTCCTTGATTCTGCATCTAACGGTTCAGCTCTGTTCTGGAGGAAATCAGGCCGAAACCGAGAATTGTTCTTCTCATTTCCCATTCTCTTCATCTTCTTCTTCACTCTCAAAGAGAAAGCAAGGGAGCAAGGCTCAAGCAAGGCAAGGAAAGAGAGGAGAAGCTGTCGCAGCATCGTCTAAGTTCAGGCAAGCGGTGTTCTTCACCCTTGCCAATCTTCTTTCTTGATTTTGATTGTGCCAACATAGTTAGTGCTTATCTTTCAAATTCCCTAGCTTGTTCTTCTTGTGTTGAGTTCTTCCTCACTAGCTTTCTGATTATGCTTTTGAATGTCCTATACTCCATGAATATGATTTCCATGCTTAGTTTTCTTTGGTCAGCAAGTCTATGATAGGTTGCTTTATGTCATTTATCTTGTTCATGTGACTCATGTAGCTCTATTTATTCATGTTCATGTAGCCTTTTTCTTGCCTAATCATGTGATTTGTTCTTATTCCTCATCATGTCATTCATGTAGATTATAGTTTAATTGCATTTCTATCAACTTGTCGTCATACGTAAGGGCGATGAAAGGAACGTGTTTAGCTTGGGTCATGGGGCGTTTTGCGAGGCGAATTGTGAACCATGGCAGGAGCGTTTGTGTGAGAATTCTGCAAGGGGTGGTGTGGTTTCAGCCTGTGGCCACCGGGTTTTGGTTTTTGTGGTTAGAAAGACCACTTTGGCCCCGATGTGGGCTGGTTTTGTTTGGTGCGTTCCACTTTAGGGCCGCCACCGAAAGACTCTTGCGAAATTGAACTTAACCGCTGCTTATGTTTCGCTCGGTTGGTTGTTTCTTGTTTGTAAGATGCTGAGTTTGGGCATGTATATTGCCCTTTTTGCTCCTGCGGGTGGAGCAGGACTTGTTGAACTTGTACGCACTTGGTGCGGTTGGCACTTTGGAATGACATTGTTTACTACTTGTACGCACTTGTTTATGCACTCTTTTAGCTACGGGGTCGGTAAGCCCCTTCTTTATCGATTATGAAATTCATGCTCTCTTTTGTATAGCTTGGTTGATTGCTGAGGTATTCTTTCTTGAATGCCTCAGGTGCAGGTTGTAGCCGGTTGAGCGGCTAGGTTTGTTGGTGGAGTTTCTTGGGAGCTAGCCGAGCTTACGTAGCGAGGTAGTTCTTTTCTTTGTTGTACAGACATACATGTGCCCCAATGGGTTCGTGTCAGTTTGTTGGCGCCCATTGGTGGTTTTCTTTACTTGTGATGTATGAATAATAGACTGCTATGTGACTCCTTTGGATGATGTCTTCTTGCTCTTGGGAAGGATTTATGGTAGGTTGCATTAGATATTTTGAAGCTAACAAAACCTATTATTGTATATCATGCATACATGTCTTGATCAACTAAGACGTATTTTCCAAATGACGTAAACAAAGAGGATTTCGTATAGTAGTATCACTATAGACTGCATATAGGAACGCATCATAAATAAACACAGTATTTCCGCCGCGTACAAATACAGCTTTGATACCTAAGGCCGAGGGATACGACCATTAAATCCAAAGGTTTTCTTGCATGTAACTATGGAATTTCAACTCATAAAATCAACGTCGAGAATTGCCTGAGCGTGTGCAGTTATCCCCTGCACGACGTGGCATCATAACACGTAGTTCCTCTTACTCTGATACGAGGCACTCGTTGAGGAAATGCGGGTTGTGACACAACTAGACTCGTCTACTCCACTATCTCGGATCAAAAATTGATCCTACCCTCAGAACAAAGTTCCTACAAACTCAATACAAACAAGGGGATCTACACCTCGAAAGATAACACTTCCTACAAACTCGGAGTGAAAAACTCCTACTCTCGGAGAAACTTTCTCCTACAAGATTAATAAAGTTTTGGAAAATTATACAAACAGTAAATCTAATCAGATCTGATGAAATGGCTAGAAAACTTCTTCTTATGGACTTTGCAGCACTATCAGAAATCGGTGAAGAGAGTCTCGGCCCAGATCTGGATCTTCTTGCTTTTACAGGATCAGAGAGAGAAGATGAATGGTGATGTCGATCTCGATCTGTAACTTTCTTCAGAATGAATACTCTGAACTTAGAAGCAGTGGCTGGAGAAGATGGTGGCGGCGGTGGCTTCCGTTTCGTGAAAACAGGGAGGTGTCGGCTGAAGAATTTTTCTCAAAATAAAATGACAAGAAAGCTTGGAGAATACTTAGGGTTTGTCATTTTCTGATAAGACCTTATATAGGAGAGACTAACGGTCATAATCGGTCATAATGATGTACATGTGGACCAATCATGTCGCGTGATTTTAAAATCCTGTCAGAAAAAGGACTTAGACAAATTTTAGAAAAGGTTTAGCCAACACACGAGTAAGTGAATAGCTACTCGAGTAGTTGAATAACTACTCGAGTACATGAAGCAGAACATACTCGGGTATATAAAGATGGGCTACTCGAGTAGGTAGAAATCAACTACTCGAGTAAGCAGAAAGAACTACTCGAGTATGTAGAGTGACTTACTCGAGTTGATAAAGGATCTACTCGAGTACAGGAAAACCTACTCGAGTATATTATATAAACTACTCGAGTACATGATGGATTACTCGAGTGGGATACATAGAATAAATTCTGAAGATGTCAGCAAGCAGCTACTCGAGTAGTTGAACTAAACTACTCGAGAGGAAGTGATCTACTCGAGTAGGTGAAAGTTCTACTCGAGTAAAAGACTTCGAAAATTCTGGAGAGGAAAAATTTCAAGGTACACGAGTGAAACATGATCTACTCGAGTAGGTATAATGAACTACTCGAGTATGATTCTATCTACTTGAGTATGTGAGTATACTTACTCGAGTGCAAGACTTAGAAAAAAGTTGATGAGTGAAGCCTTTAATACTCGGGTATAATGAGTAATCTACTCGAGTATATAAGCATGCTACTCGAGTATATGACTATGTCTACTCGAGTACATGACTTAGCTACACGAGAGATACACTTAAGTACTCGATTACAAGGTTCCTTTACTCGATTAAATTATACCCAAACTACTCGAGTAGTTATAGACCTACTCGAGTAAAAGACTTAGAGAATTTTTGATGTTGGAAAACTGTTTCTTCTAGTGTAGTCAACTTCCAATTCTTTTCCCAAAGTCCAATAGCTTGAATATGAAGTGTATCCCAATAGAGAGACCACACATGAGTCAACACCTTGGAATATGCAATGAGGGATTACATTGCACAGTTCCTGTGTTTGGTGACCCACTGTGGACTGACATTGGTGTTCACTTTCCAGTGAAATTCCAGCAAACATATAACTCAACCCAAGCATCAAATACAACTTAATTCATCTTAGTTCCAGGGTGACTTCATCAAATCTGGGTTAATGTGGATGTAATACCCAACAAGATACATTCAAGGTTCTTACAGATTTTCTCAGGACCATACAGATTAAGTTCTCTACTCATGTTGCATAGATCAGAAGTGATCATGACACAGAGTTTGAGTCTCTTCTTATGCATGAGTTCTGTGAGATGGAAGGTTTCAGGCAGTGCTTCTCAGCTCCTAGAACTCCCCAACAAAATGGGGTTGCTGAAAGGAAAAATAGGACACTCATTGAATCTGCAGGCACATTATTAGCAGATGCTTACATGCCTCTATCCTTTTGGGCAGAAGCTGTAAACACTACTAACTATGTTCTGAATAGAAGCCTAATACATAAGCTGAAAAATAAGACCCCCTATGAATTACTTAAAGGGAAGAAACCTAAAATCACTTACTTTAATGTTTTTGGTTGTATTTGTGACATTCACACTAATAACAATAGATACATTAGAAAGTTTGAGGCTATGGCTGAAGAAGGGATTTTTCTAGGATACTCCCTAGTAAGCAAGGCCTATAGGGTATTCAATAAATCATCCCTTAAAATTGAAGAGTCTGTTCATGTATCTTTTGATGAAGCTAACATGTCTTATAAGGAAAAAGAGATTTCTACCAATAGCTTTTTGCAGGTTCCACAACTATGTGAGTCTATGGATGGACTAAACCTTACCCAGGAGGTATCAACACATCCCACTCCACAGGTTGTTGAAGACAGTGAAGAAGAGATTCAAGTGGAAGTGGCTGAACTTCCCTCAACAGCTAGTACCATTCCACAAGAGGAATTAATTACAGAAGCTGTTGCTCCACAAACTCCACCAACTGATCTTGTCACACTTAGAGATCACCCCAGATCTCAAGTGATTGGAGACATTTCAGTAGGTGTACAGACAAGGCATCAACTCAACCAAGACTTGATGCATGTCTGTTTTCTCTCTCAAATTGAACCTCTCACCATTGATGAAGCAGAGCAAGATCCCCACTGGATCATTGCAATGCAAGAGGAACTAAATCAGTTTGAGAGATGTAGAGTTTGGGATTTGGTTCCAAGACCCCATAACTACCCAATTATTGGAACCAAATGGGTCTACAGGAACAAGCTAGATGCCCAAGGTAACATTGTGAGAAACAAGGCTAGGCTTGTTGCTCAAGGCTACAGGCAAGAGGAAGGAATTGATTATGACCAAACCTTTGCCCCTGTTGCAAGGTTAGAGGCCATAAGAATATTCCTTGCCTATGCAGCTCACAGGAGATTCACAGTGTTCCAAATGGATGTCAAAAGTGCATTTCTGAATGGAGTGCTTCAAGAAGAGGTTTATGTAGGACAACCTCCAGGTTTTATCTCTCTAACTTATCCCTCTTTTGTATTTAAATTGCATAAAGCTCTCTATGGTTTAAAGAAAGCTCCAAGAGCTTGGTATGAGACCTTAGCAAGCTTTCTTTTAGAGCATAAATTTACATGAGGAACCATAGATAAAACTCTTTTCACTAGAAGTCATAAGGACAAAATATTGTTAGTACAAATATATGTGGATGACATCATTTTTGGGTCTACTGATCCCAAATTATGCAAGTGGTTTGCTGACCTCATGCATTCTAAATTTGAGATGAGTAGCATGGGTGAGCTTTCCTACTTCCTTGGTCTCCAAGTAAAGCAGCTCCCTGATGGTATCTTCCCCTCCCAAGCTAAGTATGCTAAAGAGCTTATTAAAAAGTTTGGGAATGGTGATGCTTCAGGAATGAAAACACCTTTGGCTACTAATGCTGTTGTGGATTCTGTTGCAGCAGGGAAACCTGTAGATCAGAAACATTATAGGGCAATTGTTGGATCCCTATTATACCTAACAACTAGCAGACCTGATAAAATGTTTGCCACATTCCTTTGTGCTAGGTTCCAAGTGAACCCTAAAGAATCTCACCTTATTTTCCTAAAAAGAATTTTGAGATATATAAAGAGTTGTCCTAATCTAGGACTCTGGTATCCTGCAGAGTCAGAGTTTGAGTTAACTGGATACTCATATGCTGACTATGCTAGATGTAGAGTGGACAGGAAGAGTACCTCTGGAACTTGCCAGTTCCTGGGTATGAGACTTGTCTCCTGGTTTTGTAAAAAGCAAACATCTGTGTCTACATCAACTGCAGAAGTAGAATACATGGCTGCTGGCAGCTGTTGTTCACAAATGCTATGGATACAAAACCAACTACTAGACTATGATGTCAACTTAAATAATTCAACATTATTTTGTGATAATACTAGTGCTATTGCTATAGCACAGAATCCAGTTCACCATTCTAGGACTAAATATATTGAAATAAGACATCATTTCATTAGAGACAATGTAGACAAAAAGAAATTAACTTAATCCATATTCCTACAAATCTACAGAGAGCAGATATTTTCACCAAGCCCTTGGATGAGAAAAATCATCTGTTCTTTATATATCAACTGGGAATGATTAATGGAGAAGAGTTAAATTAGTTTCTATCTGCATTCGACGAATTTTCCAGAGTTCGTCGAACGGAGTTCGACGAATTAGAAAAAGTTTGAGAGATTCTTGTCAAACGAAGATCGACGAATTATCTGTGTGGAAACAATATTCGTCGACAGGAGATCGACGAACTTTGCTTCAGAAGACGTTTCGTCGAACGGCGACGAACTATTTTCGATTCTTCTGGATGAGATCGACGAATTATATGTTTATAATTTATTTCGTCGAGCTCAGTTCGAAGAATTGTTTCTTTTTCGTGGAACGGAGATTGTCGATTCATATTCTGAAAATCTTATATCTAGGTTTTCCTCGACCTCCGTCCTACGCTTTCAATTCTCTTGCTCTTGATTGCCGTTTTCTCTGTGTCTTTCTTGCAGGTCATCAATGGCGATTCCCGCAGGAGCTTTGGCGGCAATGAAATTTGATACTGGTTTTGATATGGATTTCGATTCCTTCCAACACTCTGACCCCATATTTCTCTATATCCTAGAACTATTAGAGGAACTTCATCTCAAGGATTTCATGACCAGAAGGATTAAACTGCATGGAACGGAAGTTAGAGAATGGGTATATACATCTACAGTTTCTGAGGATAATGTGCTGACAGGCAATATCGGGAGTACTGCTGTTCCGTTATCTCCTGCAATTCTTTCTGAAATATTTGGATTAGTAAATGGAGAAGATGACATAGAAATGGATTCTGAAGAATTTGGTGATATGCTGAAGTTAATTGGGTTTTCAGGAAGCAACCCTAACAAGCTATTGAAGAAGCAACTGTCCTTCGCCTACCAGTTTCTGGCGGACATCGTGGGAAAAATACTGATTGGCAAACACTTTGCACATGACTACATCACTCGTCACCAGTTCCTAGTTATGTGTGCAGTTGTAAACAAGAGACATGTCAACTGGGGCACGATTTTCTTTGAGTTGATTAAGTAAAAGAACAGCAAGAAGGAAGTTTTTTTAGAAGAAACCTGGGGATCTTCCTCTAGGAAAAGGCTGGTGAATTAATGGTCTCCCCGACCATTTTCATCAATGCCAGCAAAGGCCTCACCTGAGCCTTGTTTGGCAGATGGGAGAGGACTATCTCTAAGCCCTCCAAGGCTTCCTCCTCTTCCATCCCAGCTTCTGAGAGCACCAGGGCTGTGAAGGCCACTCCCCACCCTGCTGAAGAGGTCATTCCATCTCTACCATCTCTTCCAGCACCCCTTCCACCAAAACAGCCTCCTCATGTGCCTACTCCACCTTCATCTCCACCTCTGGACATTACCAACATCCCATCTCCATCCCCATCTTCCCTTCTACAAGCAAATCAACACCCATCTCCTCCAGCTTCACCTCATGACACCCATATTCCTACACCTCCTCAATCTCCTCTTCCCCCTCACTTGTCATCCATTCCATCTTACAACATACCCACAGACACTATCATGGCAGATGCCCCCATTCCATCTGTTATTCCACCCTCCATTCCCTCCTCTTCCCCTTCCCCATTTGATCCATCTACCTCCATATCCTTGCTTACTCCTCTCATCAAATCTCTCATCCAAGAGGGCATTACACCTCTTGTGACTTCCATCAATTCTTTATCTGTTCAAATTTCTACCCTATCTGCTGCCCCCTCTTCATTCAGGGGCCTGGCTCCAGGTATTCCTGAACCCAGGCAGGGGGATATGCTCAGTGATGAAGTTACAGCAGATGCAGATGCAACAGTAGCAGCAGTCACAGCAGTAGTTCCTTCTACAACAGATGCAGATTCAGATACAGATATTTTGCCAGATTTTGATTCTGAATTGATTGAATTATTTAATTTTATGGATACTGACATTGACCTAGATGAGTTAGTTGAGCAAATAAAAACTGGTGGTGATTTCCATTTAAATCCCACAGTAAATTTGTCTGTTTTATTAAGAAGTTTTGATACAGCTTTTATGCAGTTTCTTCCAGCAGATTCTACTAAGCCACATTTGGCTATTATCCCCTACACCTCCCCAATAAGTCCAGCAGTTGCTAAGAAACTCTATGACAGTTTTGCTCCTCTAGTTGTTGCTCCATCATCTACAGTCATTTCAGAAGATATTACATCCCCAGTATTTGTTATGGATGACTCACCAATGCCTGATTTGGATGAGCTAATCCTGGCTGACATTGAGGAGTAAAACAAGGCAAAAGCTGAATTCTCTGTCCCCATCATTTTTGTTTCCTATTCAGTTCCCTCCTCTCCTGTTGCTGAAACTCCAGTTCCTGAATCTTCTGCCCACCTCCAGAAAAGCTGTTATTTCTGATAAAGCTTTAAAAGCTTTGGATGCTCTTTATGATAACACTCAGGGTTCTGACAATGAAGAAGAAGATGATCATGATGATGATTCATATGAAGATGCTGTCAGTAAGAAAAGGAAGATGCTAGCAAAGAAAAAGAAGGCTCCTCCTCCTCCAGCTCCTAAGCCAAATCCAAATGCTGACACCCCTTACTACATTCTGCACAATGTAACTCCATACAAGGGAATGCTGCATGGATATGGCTATCCAAGAACCAGCATAAGGAAAGAAAGAGAAGTAGGAGATATTCCCCTCCTCCAGTGCACAGATACAGGAAGGATCCTCCTCCTCCTCTTCCTCCTCCAGTAGATGGTGCCTTTGGCTCCTCCAGCTCCTAGAGATCTGCCCCAATGCAAACATATCAGAGACAGTCAGGGAGATCATCTGGAAGCAGCCAGCAGAGGCAGCCATCCTCAGGTAATCAGCACCAACAACATCAGCAGCAGCAGCAACAAACCTCTGAAGTACAGAAAGCTGACAGTCCAAAAAGGCCATACTCTCCTCTAATTCCATTTGAAGATCCTGAAACTGCAAATACTGCAAAAATGGCCAGATTCCAGGAGTTAGTTGGCTTATCTCTGATTAATAAAGTAAAGGCTGAAGGCAAAGATACATCAGGGTTAACAACAATGTCAAAGTACAGAAAAGAAGAGTTTAATAGATTTGACAAAGGCAATAAACTGTTTAATGTTGATGATTATATGAAGCTCCATCCAGAAGCAGTTGTCCCCAGAGCTACATCATTGAATATTATTGGGGCAGCTGATATGACTATGACAAAGGCTCAGGATTCAGATCCAAAGAGAGAAATCATCTTCAAAAAGCCAGGAGAGAAGAAAACTGAAGACAAACCTATGCAAAAGAAGAAGTAATCCTTATTTTGTTTCTTTTTCTTTCTGCATTTATTTTCAAACTATGCTTTTTGTTTAAACAAAGCCATATATATATATCTACTGCATGTGTTGGTAATTCTCCGCCAGATATATTTCTTTTCCTGCTTTATTTTTCTGGTTGTTACTGTTTTGTCTCTGTTAGTGACCTCACCCAAATATGGGGAGATTGTTGGACCCCTAGTTGATTTGGGCTAGGTTCACTGACTTAGGATGTGACCCATCATGTATAGCCAGGGTCAAGTTTGTGTCCTAGAGTGTAGGCTAAGTCCTTAGGTTCAATTTTAGATGGACTAGCTATCAACAAGACCATCAGGGACTCAAGATTTAGAAGTTTTCAAGAGTAAGTCAAATGAGTTCGACGTTCGTCAAACTCAGCTCGACGAAAGGTATTCTGCGCTCGACGATCGTGAGACAATTCTTGGTGCTGAGCTCGACGATCTTAGTTCTATATTCGACGAAGATAGAGTTTCTACATCAAGCTAAAGTCAGGACAACTTCAGAGTTTTTCTAAGTACAGCTTCAAGCTTTGGTCGGCGAATTAGATTCTGAGCTCGACGAACTTGGACCTCAAGTTCTCAACTTCTCAGGTCGACGAATGTTGTACTCTACTCGACGATTTTTGAATTCAGAGGATTTGTGTCGACACTTAGGACATATGTCGACACCAGACAATTTGTGTCGATACCAGGATATCTGTCGACACCAGCTCATGTCGACACCAGAAGATTTGTGTCGACACTAAGATATTAGTCAACAGCAGCTTATGTCGACACAGAATATCAGTAGATGCAGAATATTTTGACAATGTCCACAATCTTTCTTCACTCGACGAATCTGGATCTCTGCTCGACGAACGAATACTATCTGTTCGACAAATGAAGATTATCTGGTCGACGAACTCAAGCTCAGCTCGACGAACTCAAGCTCCGCTCGACGAACTCAAACTCAGCTCGACGAATTGTGTTCTTTGTTCAACGATTCCGGACTAGGTCTTCTCCAGTTTCCCGTCCCGTTTCTTCACGATGATTCCGGAGTTATTAATGCCAGATCTTCTCGGAATGTTTCCGTTAGAACGCGCATTGACTATGGACTATTACATGCTGTTTTTCCATGGGACAATTAGGGAAATAATTGATTGCCTCTTCCTTCCCAGGCCGACTGCATTTACTCCTTAAGATTTCAAATTTCCAGTGTGTTCTTCAGTCAGTAGAAGTCAGAAAAGAAAGAATCAAGTACTACTACACAGTCATACAGACATACAGATATACAGATATACACACAGACAATCAGACAGATATACTCAGATTGCACAGAACAACAATCATACTCAAATAAAAAGTTCTACTGCAATTAGCCCAATCTAGAGAACATCTTGAAGAAGAAGAAGAAAATTCAAATACAATCAAGAGTCTTCTTCCTTCAATTCTCAGGACAACTTCAAAGGACAACAAATTAATCAATCTGTTAAAGAAGTTCCTGAAGCAATTTCTGGTCCAGGCACTCTAGGTCTTTGAAGACCTATCACCCTGAAGCAGTGCTCCAGTTTTCCTGATACATTCAAGATCTCAGGGGGAGCAATATATGCTGAAATCAATCCACAGTGTTCTCAGCTGCTTTTGATAAAGAGAAGACACCATCACGTCTTTTCCATTTCTTGTACAGGGTTTTAATTCCCTTCAAAATTATTCTGGTTGCAAGTCTCCTCACAAAAGACTTGAGGTTTTGGTTTTTGAGCACCTGAACAAAAGCTCATTGGTGTCAGGCACCTGATCAAAAACCTGAGTGGATTCCTAACAGGGTGGTAGAAGTGTGGATGTACCCAGGTTGGGGAACCACTATAAAATTTCTTGTGTCGTCTGGTTGCCCTTTATTTTTGTTTTGGCTGTGATCTGTGATTGTTTAGGTTGCTGTGCTTAGTTTATTTTATTTGTTGACTTGTTCACCTAGGCTTACAACAAAAGTTGTAAAAAGATAGAAGAAAGCACAATACTCTATTCACCCCCCCCCCCCTCAAGAGTATGTCAGATCTAACCTGCACTTTCAAAGTCAAAATCTTCCAATAACTGATCACAATCTGAACATTCTTCAGATTCTTCTTCTTCTGAGACATGCCCTAAAGCATTGATGTCCATTAAGCAGATTTCTTTGGCCTTTGCTTCCTCTTCATCTTCACTAGAGCTGGAGGAAGATGATTCTTCAGTGTCACTCCATGTTTCTGCAACAAACCCTCTCTCCTTCTTCTTGTGCTTGTAGGAAGATGGTTTGCTAGACTGCTTCTTAGAGTCTTTCTCCTTTCTCCTTTCCTTAAACTTGTTTTCTGGACATTCTGGAAGAATATGTCCAGGTTTCCTGCAACCAAAACAGATAATCTCTTTAGAAGGGGTTTTATCATACCTTGGTTTATCATCACTCCTTGATGATTTCCTTCTGAATTCTTTTCTCCCCATCTTGAAGAATCTCTTTGCAAAGAGACTCATCAACTCTTCATTTGATGGAGAAGTTTCTGATTCTTCTGAAGCTTTGAAAGCTATACTCTGCTCCTTCCTAGTTGGTGTAGGAGTCTTTTGTTGCTCAGCTTCTCTTGTCTTCAGTAGCTGTTCATAGGATTTAATCTTTCCTAAGTCTGATTCTGTAGTCATCTCATGTGTGTTTCTGGTCTCTCTAATAGGCCAGATTCTAGAGTCCCATGAGCTGGGGAAGCACATGAGATTCTTGTCATTTATTTCTGTGACTGAGATGTCTTTGTCAAGAGTTTTCAGCTCATTAACAATGAGACTGAGTCTATTGTACATCTCAGAAACTTGCTCAGTTTCTTCCTTTTTAAAATTCTCATACTGGGAGACGAGATGAGCTTTCCTGTCCTTCCTTTAATCTGCTGATCCTGCAACCATCTGGTTTAAGGAATCCCAGATGGCCTTGGCTGATTCACATTCAGCTACTTTCTGAAATATGTCATCAGACATTGTTTGTGCCAGTATGTTCATGACTCTTGGATCAGCAATCTTTGCTTTCTTGTATGCATCATTGTAGTCTAGAGGAGGTACTACAGTCATGTTTGAGGAAGTACTTGCAGGGGCAGCTGGTGTTGGAGGTACTCCTGTTAAGATAGAAGCAAAAATGTCTTCATCAATAGAATTCATATAAAGCCCGATTCTTGCGTTACAGATTTCAAACTTTTGCAAGTTGCAAACTGGAGGTCTGGCGCTTGCAAATTCCTTGTACTGTGTCATGATATAACAAAGAATAGAGTAAACAGATATCTATCAGAGATCTTAGGTTCAGGTGTTAGCCTGTACAACCATAAAAACACACCCTCTGATACCAATTGAAGGTGAGGGATAGATAGAGTTTACTCTAGAGGGGGGGGGGTGAATAGAGTATAAAAAATGTTTAGATTTATTTCGGAATTAAAATATTGATACTTATATGAAAGAGGTAAAAACAAGAAACTATCACAGCACAATGCACAAAGAAAACACAAGGCAATCCAGATGACACAAGAAATTTTATAGTGGTTCCACAAATCTGGGTACATCCACTCTTCTACCACCCTGGTAGGAATCCACTTAGGTTTTTGATCAGGTGCCCTATCACCACAAAATCTGCTTCAGGTAGATCTAGAAACCCTTCAGGCTTTTGATCAGGTGCCTAAAAACCAATAGATTTTTGATCAGGTGCCCTATCACCAAGGAGTTTACTTTTGAAGGGAGTAAGAACCCTGTACACGAGAGGTTAAAGAAAAATAGGTGACAGTCTTCTCTTTCTCAAACACAATGAGAAGACTATGTGGATTTTGATGATGACAAAGCTCCCCCTGAGATATTGAGTAGTTTCAGGAAGAAAGAAGATTTGTCTAGGGTGTAGGTCTTCAGATTGATGTTGATTCAAGTTCTCTGTAGATTGTTGAAGCTTGATGATGGAAGAAGACTAGGGAGATTTGTGTTCAACAAGTTCTTCTTCTTTCTTGTATTTTGCAAAGACAAGAGACCTTTAGAACAAAAAAAAGATAGATTTTCTGACTGACTTTTTCTTCTCCCTTTTTTTTGATTCTTGTTGTCTCTGTATTTTTAAGTTCTCTGTATATTTGGAATGACTAACGGCCTGAATTTGAATTCGCAGACAGTACTTAATTCTCTGCAAGAATTTAGGAGCACAAACGGGTAGAATGGCTGGCAATCATAAATGCACTTCCACAACTGTCTTGACAAAATATTCTGTGAATACCATAATCAATGCTTCATGAGATACGACTATCAGCCTTGAGAATGTCAGCATTAATTATCAGAATATATTTGCCTTAAAATGATTTATCATAAATTCTTCTGACCGGACTAAGAGAACTGATAACTGAAGGCAGAAAAAAATCGTAGATCTGAGATAACTGGTGAGAAGCACAAGATCGTCGACTTGAGCTTGTAGATCGTCATGCTCAGTTCAGTGTAGAAGACTCTGAGATCGTCGATGGGAGACCGACGATCGTCGACCTGAGAATTGTTTCTGGACTTAGAATATTTTCTGGAATGACATACTGAAAAAGCCAGAAATCATCGACCTGAGAACTTGGTTCGTCGACCTGAGAATTTGGTTCGTCGACCTGAGAATTTGACTTGTCCTTCTGAAACAGCTTCTGTGAACTGTGTAAACAGATGGTTCTGGGTGTCGACACAAGTCCTTCTGGTGTCGACTGATACTATCAACTAATAATCTGTGAACTGTGTCGGCACAAATCCTTCTTGTGTCGACTGAGCTAGCGTCGACTAATATTATCTGTGTAGACTGATAGTCTGTGTGTCGACAAAAATCTTCTGGGTGTCGACACAGCCTTTCTGTGTGTCGACACAATTCTTTCTGGGTGTCGACATAACCTTTTTGTATGTCAACACAATTCCTTCTGGGTGTCGACACAACCTTTCTATGTGTAGACACAATTCTTCTGGGTTTCGACACAACCTTTCTGTGTGTCGAAACAATTCTTCTGGGTGTCGACACAGTTGCTTCAGTCTCTCACAAGCTACTGTAGGCTGATCCATGTGATGTTGACTCTTGGCCTAGACTAAAGAAATATACCTATGACCATGACTATACATTTTGGGTCAGTCTAAGCAAACCTAATAGTGATCGTTACCCAAATCAGAACTAGGGTTCCAACAAGATAATATTCCAGTGGTAGCTGAGTACCCTGATGTGTTCCCCGACGATCTTCCTGGAGCCTCGCCTCAACAGGAGATAGATTTAATGATTGAGCTAGTGCCAGGTGCGAAGCCTGTGTCACAATCTCTGTATCGGCTAGAGCCTAAGGAAATGGCGGAGCTGAAGTTGGAACTTCAAGAGTTATTGGAGCAAGGGTTTTTGCGTCCAAGTTCATCACCTTGGAGCACACCGGTCCTCTTTGTAAAGAAGAAGGACGGGAGCTTGAGACTTTGTATTGATTATCGAGAGTTAAACAAGCTAACGGAAAAGAACAAGTACCCAATCCCAAGGATCGATGATCTTTTTGATCAGTTGGTCGGGTTGATGGTATACTATAAGTTGGATCTCAAGTCTGGTTACTATCAGTTGAGGATAAGGGAGAGTGATATCCCTAAGACAGCGTTCAGTACAAGATATGTGCATTACAAGTTTACGGTCATGTTGTTTGGGCTGACGAATGCGCCGTCAGTGTTCATGGATTTGATGAACCAGACGTTCAGGGAGTACTTGGACCATTTTGTGATCGTCTTCATCGACGATATTTTGGTGTACTCATAGAGTGAGAAAGATCACTTCAGGCATCTTCATTTGGTTTTGGCGACGCTAAGGAGGAATCAATGGTACGCCAAGTTCTCGAAGTGCAAGTTTTGGTTGTCCTCAGTGGCGTTCCTTGGTCATATAGTGAGTGGGGAAGGTATTGCAGTGGATCCGGCGAAGATTGTTGCAGTACGAGAGTGGCCTAAGCTTTCTACGTTAGCGGAAGTCCGGAGCTTTCTGAGGCTTGCCGGCTATTTTAGGCGCTTCGTAGAGAACTTCTCGCGGATAGTATTACCTCTCACTACTTTGACAAGGAAGGAGCAGAAGTTCAATTGGAAGCCGGAGTGCGCGCGAGCTTTTGAGGAGTTGAAATGTCGGTTGACAACGGCGCCTGTGTTTAGTTCGCCGTGTGGGGCCGAAGATTATGAGATTTATAGTTATGCTTCGGGCAGTGGTTTGGGTTGCGTGCTACTGCAACATCGAAGCGTTATAGCGTATGGATCGAGACAACTGAAAGTGCACGAGAGGAATTATCCGGTCCAAGACTTGGAGTTAGCGGCCGTGATTTTTGCCTTGAAACTGTGGAGGCACGGCTTGTATGGGGTAATGGTCGATATCTATACCGACCATAAGAGCCTGAAGTATTTGATTGATAAGAAAGATCTAAACATGCGGCAACATAGATGGATGGAGTTCCTGGGGGACTATACATTCAAGATCCATTACGTGCCTGGTAAGGGCAATGCGGTGGCGGATGCGTTGAGTCGTCGGGCCCCGGCCCAATCCAATTGGTTGTCGGTCCATGACAAGCTGTTGGTTCGGGAGTTGGAGGCGTTGGAGATCTTTTGCATTGATAAGCAATCAAGTTTTGAAGCAGTATTGAATTGGACTAAAGTCCAATATGACCTGGCTGATCGGATTCGGCAGGCGTTGGATATGGATGTCCACATGAAGCAACTCATGATAGAGGCTCTGGATGGGTAGAATTCCCAATTCGTTGTGGAGGACAGATTATTTTGGAAAGACGGTCGTCTGTGCGTCCCAAGCGTGGGCAATTTGCGGGTGGAATTGTTGTACGAGGCCCATCATACGAAGTACTCAATTCACCCGGGAAGCACGAAGATGTACTGCGATGTTAAGAAATTATTCTGGTGGCCAGGACTGAAAAAGGATGTGGCGCTCTACGTGGCGAAGTGTCAAAATTGCGCCTTGGTGAAGGCGGAATGCCAAAAGCCGGGAGGATTCTTGAAATCCTTGCCTATTCCAGAGTGGAAGTTCGACGACATTACTATGGACTTTGTGCACGGGTTGCCAAGGTTGCAAAAGTGGAACGACGCCATTTGGGTGGTCGTAGATCGTCTAACGAAGGTGTCGCATTTCATTCCGCATAGGAAGGATGATCCGGTTGAGAAATTTGCAAAGCTTTATGTAGATAATATTGTGCGGCCTCATGGTGTGCCCTGCAGCATCGTGAGTGACCGAGATGGGCGGTTCATGTCCAATGATTGGAGGCTTGTACAGCAGATGTTGGGAACAAAGCTGATTTTTAGCACAGCCTTTCATTCGCAAACGGATGGGCAGACCGAGAGGATCAATAGGACAATGGAAGACATGCTTCGCATATGTGTCCTGAACTTTGGAAAGCAATGGGAAGATCACCTATACCTGGTGGAATTCGCTTACAACAATAGCTACCAGTCGAGCATTCAAATGGCGCCATTTGAGGCCCTTTATGGTAGAAAATGTTGCACGTTGTTGTCCTGGTTGGAAATGGGTGAATCAAAGTTATATAAGCGGCTAGAGGTGGAGGATGCTACTTCTTTGGTGAGAACCATTCGGGAGAGGTTGCTAATCGCTCAGGACCGCCAGGCTAAGTACTTTAATGCCAAGCACAGGAATGTGGAGTTCGTTTTTAGCGATTGGGTGTACTTGAAGATCAAGCCGTTCAAGGGTGTCTCGCGGGTGCGGCGCTTGAAGAAGCTAAGCCCGAGGTATCATGGACCATTTGAGGTTCTGGAGAGGATTGGTGAAGCAGTATACCGGTTGAAGCTGTTAGTGGAGCTTAGTGGTCTACATGATGTATTCCATATATCGGTGCTACGGAAGGCGGTGCAAGAGCCTACACAAGTGATCGCGGTCGATCAAGGGCCGGTTGATAGTGGGTTGACAACGAAGGTCAAGCCCGTACGTATTGAGGACTCGAAAGTCAAGCGGGTACGCAATAAAAAAATCAGGATGGTCAAGTTCCGTTGGGACAATTGCGGTAGGGAGGAGCTCTCTTGGGAGCGAGAGAAGTCTATGCTTGAGGAGTACCCGGAGTCGTTTTGCTCAGGTACCGTTTAAGTTTTATGCTTATCTTTCCTTTATTTAATTTCGTGGGCAAAATTCTTTTAAGAGCGGGAGAGTTGTAACGCCCCGAAACTCAAAAGAGCGACGGGAGGAGTTTTGGGCCAAATTTGGAATTTTGCAGGGGACACATGGCCTGGGACACTGGTGTGTCCCAGGGCGTATCAGGCTCGAGTCGACGATTTGGACGAGAGGTTGACGAATTTTGTAGTCGACGATCGTCGAGCAGCGAACACGGCATGATACACAAGCGTGTCTCAGGGCGTGTCAAGCTCGTGTCGACGATCGACCCAGGAAGTCGACATTTTTGCTCGACGATGTGTCGAGACAGAGAACACGGCCTAGGACACGGGCATGTCCAAGGCTGTATCGGGTGGTCGATGAACTACGCTCGATGAAGTGTCGAGACAGTGAACACAGCCTGGAGCCCATACATGTTTGGGTTTGACACGGGCATGTTAAATTGGACACGGGCGTGTCCAAGGCCCGTGTGAGTCTCGGGTTGGTGTTGGTCCTGTGTTGATGGGGGAACACGCCGGGGAATACGGGCGTGTACTGGCTGACACGGGCATGTCAGGTCGAACACGGGCATGTCGGATGCCCGTGTGTTTTTCGAGATGCGTCGATTTTGACGGCGAATGAGGGACACGGCCCAGGACACGGGCGTGTTGCAGGCCGTGTTTGTCCCAGGTTTTAGATTTCAGCTACGGATCGTAGTCGTTCGTTTCCTTATTTTGGGATCTGACGGTTGGGGGTTGTTCCTATAGGGATATACCCGGGATTGGGCCTTTGAAACGCTCATTTGACTTGAGTGGTTCTCTTTTTAAGTCTAGAGAGTGGGGAGAGCAAAGGAGGAAGAAGAAGCCTAGATCCGATCACCGGCGGAGCTTCAGAGCTCCAAATCGCGAACCAACTTCGGATATACGGAGGCAAGGAGAGTGCGGTGCTTTTCATCCGCTAACATTTCCATGGCGCCAAGGAAGAATGCTAGGGTAACGATTCTCTACTTGAGCATGTGAAGCTCTACTTCTTTTGCATAGGGAAGCCCGCTCTCGCGAGTTTGCGGTGAGTTTGAGAAATAAAAAAATAAAATACAAAAAAATGATGAAAACTCTAAAAAATCTACAAAATATTTTGTTAATTATATAACGAATAAATCAATTATCTCATTCTTAACCCTTTTCGCTCTCCGAAAATTTAGTTGCGAGTTAATTTATAAGCGAATTTTAGTTATTTTTTGCTTACTATTCGTTTATTAATTGGAGATCGATAGATTTAGAAATCTGGGGTTAAGTTTTAAAAAAAATTTCGTATGCATTTTTTTATTTAGATAGATACATGTTTTCAGAATTACTTCTACTAATCTAAATAGTTGCACATTTCTTTTATTAGAAATAACGATCTTAGATTTCAATTATGTTAACTCCAAACGTTTTTTTTTATTTTCGAATTTTAAGAACGTTTAATTTATAAAAGTTGCTCTCAAAAACTTTTTATTAAACCTAGTTTTATTTTTGAACACAAACCTATCACTTTTTTCATGTCATACTTGACATGATTTTGATCCTTAAAAGATCCTATGTCAATGGGAATAAGATTTCGTTCCGTAAACATAGGCATCCAATATTTTAAAAAAATATATGTCATGGAGTAAGAGGATAAAATTCATTGCTCCTATACATATACATTGGATTATTATGAAGATTGTAAAAACAAATTATGTTATGGAAAATAAGATTTCGTTTTCCTAACATCCATATTCGAAAAACAAAATCATTAGAGGTTCACGCGAAAAAATATAGCCTCGCATCAAATTCAAAGCTTTCTCCATATACCACGATATCCTACTCTGCCAATTTCAAAAACTATCTAGATTTAATTTTAAAATCTTTTTGAGAGCATAATTTGCACATTAAATTTTTTCCTGTAATTCTTACAAGCTTAAGTTTTCATAAATCCAATCTATTTTTGTTTACCTAACAAATAAAATTTTTTGCTATCTATTTGATTTTCTCAAGAAGTTTTTAGCTGAAACTCTTCCTTTGTTTAAATTTTTGGCATAATTTAGTATTTAACTCTTATACCCCGAATATTTATTTAGATCCTTCTTTCAATTAAGTCAAGCGGTAGATAAACTTAGGATTTCCTTAATTCATTATAAGTTTATCTCCAACTTTTGCTCTGGAATAGCAAAAGCTTATGCATGGGGGTATTTGATGAATTGTAAATATAACTATTTTGATGTATATTAAATAAGTGGTTTTACTTTATTTTTATTAATTTTACTTAATTTTATGTAATAAATTGCTCCTATTTTGTAAATATTTTCTAACTTAGATTTATTTTTGTTTCCTGAATTTTTCAGAAAAAATTGTAAAAAAATCGAAGTACACGCCCGTGTACTGATGGTCATGCCCGTGACCAAGGCGTGATACGTCAAAATTCCGAGAAATCAACAATTTTTGAAGAAATAGCGTGACACGCCCATGTCACGCCCGTGTCAATAGAGTCACGCTCGTGACCCTTGCCCGTGACCATCCAGATCGACGAAATCGCGTTCAACGTTCGTCGACCCAGCTGACACGCCCGACCAAACTCCCGTGTCAATCCGACACGGGGCGTGACCAAGCCCGTGTCCATCCCGCTCGACGATTTCAACTCGACGATCATCGACTCTGCACCACGCCTAGAGTCACGCCCGTGACCTAGGGCGCGACTCCTCCACCTGTCCCGACAAACCGCCGCCGATGACTTTCGCCGCAAAACGCACCCAGTTCAACCTCCCCAACACGCCCACCGTCACGCCCGTGACCTAGGGCGTGACCTCCGCGATTTCCACCGCAACGTCAAATCGCCATCAAATCGCCGAATTCTAATGATAAATAAAGCCAACAGGCCCACTGTCACGCCCGTGACCCGGGGCGTGACCACCGCGATTTCTGCCGCCAAGTCAAATCTCAATCAAATCGGACGGCCGCCATTTGAACAATGTCAACACGCCCCCTGACACACCCGTGTCAGAGGGCGTGTACTTTGAAAATTTTGTCTATAAATTTCCAGCTTCTATTTGAGTTGCTGTTCCACTTTTTGGATCCATTTTGCTTAAGGGGCCGGCTGATAGATGATTTCCAAAGCCTTGTAATGGGATTTTCTCCCCCCCCCCTCTCTCTTTTATTTTCAGTTTGTAATCTCCTTTTGTTATTAATGGAAATGTAATTTTATTTCCATTACATGACTTTGAACTTCATCTATGTGCCCACTCTTATGCAATCTTATTTTTTTTATTTGTTTTAACTTTTTTTTTGTTCCTTTAAAATGTGTGTGTGAGTGTATGAGAGTTGTTTTCATGCTTTTATACTTAGTTAATTTTGACTTATACTTGTTAGAATTATGTAATTTCTAGCTTTTTATGCATTCCTATAAACCTGTAAAAGCATTTTCAAAGTGGTTTTAATTTTTCACTAACTTAGATTTTCCGTTTTAGGTCGTAAAACCTTTCTTCCTTTTCACTTTATTTTCACTTTATAATCACTTTTGGGGAGTTATAGGAACGTATATATAGTCGTTTTAATTTTTCAAACACTTCATTTTTTCTTTTAATTTCAAAAACGTTTTGCCCGTTTAAATTTTATTTCTTCATTTTATGCATTTCTACCGCATTCCATCGGTAGAAATGTATTCATTTTAATTTTTCGAGCACTTGCACTTTTCGCTTATTTGCAAAAACTTTTGCTCCTTTTAATGTTATTTTCACGTTTTATTCATTTCTACCGCATTCTAGCAGTAGAAATGTAGTCGTTTTAATTTTTCAGTCACTTTGTTTTTCCTATTTTTTTGTACGTGTGCGTGCGTTTATGTGTTAGTTTTATAGCCTTATTTCAATACATGTAGAGTGTGTGCATGTGTGTATTTTTAATTTTTCACCTACTCACTTGAGTTAAATGGCTGGATTTTATTCAAGCAAGTGTTTGTATTTTTAATTTTCCTCCTACTCACTTGAGTTAAATGGCTGGATTTTATTCCAGTAGAGTGTGTTTTCTTTCTGTAGAGTGGGTGTGTTTTAATTTTATGTCAAGTGTGTGAGTGTCAGCTTTAATTTTCCGCCTACTCACTAGGAGTTAAATGGCTGGATTTTATTTACCGCCTACTCACTTGAGTTAAATGGTCGGTCTTTATTGGACTGTAATAATTTGGAATGGACTTATAAATGCATTTATTTTCTCCTACTCGTTTGAGTATGACTTGCTTTCTTTTTCCCGCCCACGCATTTGCACCAGGACTTGCACTTTTACTGCTTTCATTTCAGTCCTACTCGTTTGAGTAGGACTTGCAATTTACTGCTTTCCATTTACTGCTTTCATTTTCCTGCTATATTTTACTGCTTTAATTTTACTGTTTTCAATCGCTGTCGTCCCCATTTCGATGAGTGGTTAACATTCTTAGCCCTCAGTATCGAAGAGCATTTGGACAAATAAAATTGCTTTAAATAATTACAGGTCTCATTTTTCTAATTAATTAAAAACACTTTAGGTTTGTCGTGGGTTTATGACGCGTAGGACCACATAATCGATGGGTGGTCCCTATTTCCGTAGTACATATGCTAGCTAGCCGAGAGGTCGTGCATATGGACCGATCACCCCTTGGTAAATGAAGTTCCGCACTAACCCTCGAGAGAGGAGGCGCGCCAACTCTACCGGATTGGGTTCCCCACCCAATAGCGGGATTCTTAGCGTAATGCGGGCATTAAGAGGAATCCTTCGTCGGATGAGAGCCCGGTCGAATAGTCTTAATGTTCAGGTGAGCGATAGTCCTAGAGATAGGTGAGTTCATTTTAGTGTAGCCTCCACGGCCAAGTCTCCACCCTAATTAGTTAGAAACTTAGGATCTCTTTTTATTAAAAGTCTATTTTAGTTCGAATTTAATTCGGTGCCATCGAACTAAGCTCTTCATCGGCTCCACCTTTTTTATGCTTTCATTTTTATTGCCTTTTTTATTATATATATAAATTACCCGACAAGTAATTATCGGTAAAATAATAGTCCCCTCCAGGGAAGAGTAGAAATAAACGAACCGTCCCCGAGAACAATACGACCTCGATATTCCACCCGAAATATCCTGTACTACTCATGATAGGTGCACTTGCCTCCTTTCGTTAAAGCTCGATCACACCTTTTTATATCCAAATAAATAAATACGCGCGCCCCACTTTCTAAATAAAAACCAAATCCGCTTTTCAACTTAAAGAAAACCGCTCGGGGCGCCGTGAGCTCGAAATAATTTTTGGAGTTTTAACTCGCATTAGTTTCTGAGATCATTGACTAAAGACTGGGACACTAAGATATGTGCCATTAGGGAAGTGTCCAGATTAGCAGAAATTTCACCTCCAACATTATTTGACAAACTGCTTTCATATGAAATGCAGCTGATGGTTAGAAAGGAGAAGGAGAAAAGTAATAAGGTTTATTACAGAGATAAGTCAGTGGCTTTCAGGACTAAAGCCATAAGAAAGGATAGGAGGATGTCTCCATCTCCTCCTAGGAAAGCTGGAGATGTAGTTTCAGAAAGTTCAGACAGTCACACATCAGATAGTCCAAATTCTGATGAAGACTTAGCAGCTTTCTCAAAACAATTTCAAAGGTTATTGAAGAGGAAATAGTGAAGATCCAAGCCATCATCCTCACAATCTAAGGATGATTACTATCAGAAAAAGAAATCCTCTAGGAAGGACAGGTATAACTCTAAACCTAGTAAATTGTCTTCAACTAAGATTGTTTGATATTGCTGCAACAGGCCTGGACATGTGGTAGCTGATTGTTCTGACAAAAGGAAAGAATATAATGATAAGAAGAAACTAAAAAACAAGGGCAAGAAGGAGAAATCCATTGTTGCAAAGAAGCAAATACATTTTTCAGATTCTTCATCATCAGATTCTGAGGCCGAAGCTGAAGCTGAAACATATATAGGACTATTGGCAACTGAAGAGGATGTAGAAGAGGCTGAGTTTTTGAATTGACTGTATTCAGTAAATGAAATTGAAGAATCTTGTTGTAAAGGGCTGATGGCCTTAACAGAAGAAGATCAGTGCCAGGATCAGCCTGGACCTAGTAAGGTAAACAATTCTTCAATAGATTCTGATTACCATACTGGTTCAGAATCAGAAGCATCTGCATCAAGAGATGTAGATGAATCTGAATCTGAAGGAGATGTTCATCAACTTATTGATGAATATGGTGACCTGCTGTAAGCACTTAAGAAAAGCAGAACTTTAATAAAGCAAAGCCCACGGAAATTGCTGATCTTAAGCAGGCTACATTAGATTCAGAAACTTTGCTGGATCTAAAGATGAATGAAGTAGCCAAACTGAAAAACATAACTGTTATTCAGATGGGTACTATTACATTCAAGAATGATCAAATCAAAAGTTTGGAAGTCAAACTTCGGAAGGAAAAGGATCTGGTGGCTAAGTTCTCTAAGTCAAAATTAGTTTTACCTTTAATTGATGATTTTATTCCTAAAAAAGGTAAGACTGGATTGGGCTTTGAGGGAAATACAAGGGCTGCCAATTCCAAAAGAAAAGGCAAAGCCCCAGTACAGCCTCTAGCCTTCATACCCCCCATTTCCTTCAAAAAGGTATGGCAGCCAACTAATAGATATGATCATGATATTATACATGGTTATGGTAAGCCTGAAATTCTGAATGACAAGGGTGTAGCTCCAGCACTCAAGCAAAGAACTACTGTACCAAAAGTGTCAAGAACAGCTGACAACAAAGCTGTTAAAACTATACCTAAAAAGAGGTATAATAGATATGAGTGTTGGTGTTATGGTAAGATAGGGCATTATACCATGGATTGCTGGAACAACACCAGTGTCAGGAAGAATGCCAACTTACCTGTGAGGAAGGCTGCTGGTAAGAATATCAAGTTTCATTCTAACATGAACCTAGAACCCAATAATAGTTAGGGTTCTAAGGTAACTTAATTTTATTTACTGCAGGTAGGTCCAACTTGCCATGCGCCTATATGGTACTTGGACAGTGGATGTTCCAGGCACATGACTGGAACAAGAAGAATGTTAAAGGACTACACTCCCATAGAGAATGGACCTAAAGTGATCTTTGGTGGAACAGAAAAAGGGGTTATAAAAGAGTTTGGTTTAAAAGAAAAGTTGGACATGCTCACCATTAATGAAGACCAAACTGTAAGGCAGGATGTGTAAAATGAATGTTGCTGCCCAGGGGGAGTACAAGGTCCACAAGCTGAGATTGAAGACAATGAAGTTCAGCATGGTGAAGAAATTGAAGAAGTTCAATTATTGATAGAATGCCTCCAGCAATAAGGAATCTAAAGGATCATCCAGCACACCAAATCATTGGTGATCCCAGACATAGTGTGCAAACTAGAAGCAAACACATAAACACAGTGCTTTGCTCAAGTTTCCTGTCACAGTTAGAACCAAAGAGATTTGAAGAAGCCATACAAGACTCCAATTGGAATGATGCAATGCAGGAGGAGCTGAATCAATTCAGAAGGTGTAAAGTATGGGAGCTGGTTCCAAAACCAAAGGATCATAACATTATTGAGACAAAGTGGATCTATAGGAACAAACTGGATGAAAATGGCATAATAGTGAAGAACAAAGCAAGACTGGTTGCCAAAGATTATAGACAGGAAGAGGGCATTGAATTTGATCAGACCTTTGCCCAAGTGGCAAGGTTGGAAGCAATAAGGCTATTCCTTGCCTTTGCTGCTTTCTAAGGTTTCAAAGTATACCAAATGGATGTCAAGTCAGCTTTCCTAGATGGTAATTTGAAAGAAGAAGCCTATTTTCATCAGCCCTCAGGTTTTGTTGATCAACTTTATCCTAATTATGTTTTTAGACTTAAGAAAGCATTATATGGTTTGAAACAAGCCCCTAGGGCTTGATATGAAACATTGTCTACTTTCCTCATTGATAATAAATTTTTAAGGGGGATAATAGACAAGACTCTATTCCTTAGGGAGTCAAAGGGCAAGATGATCCTAGTACAGATTTATGTTGATGACATAATCTTTGGATCTATAGAAAACAACCTTTGTACGAAGTTTGCAAAACATATGCAAGGGAAGTTTGAGATGAGCAGTATGGGTGAGCTTAAATTCTTCTTGTGACTCCAAGTAAGACAGACTGATGATGGCTTGTCCATATCACAGTCTAAGTTCACCAAGGAGTTAATTAAGAAATATGGTATGGAGTCATCCACCGCCATGAGAACTCCAATGGGGACAAGTATGTCTTTAGGCAAAGATGATGTAGGAAAACCTGTATATGAGTCTTTGTATAGAGGGATAATTGGCTCCCTCCTATACTTAACTGCCAGTAGATCGGACATTATGTATGCTACATGTGTCTGTGCAAGGTACCAAGCAAGCCCTAAAGAATCTCATTATACTACACTCAAAAGAATATTGAGATATCTTAAGGGCACACCTAATCTTGGTCTTTGGTACCCTAAGAATAGAGACTTTCTACTGACTGGTTTTTCAGATGCAAACTTTGCAAGTTGCAAAGAAGATAGAAAAAGCACCACTGGCACATGTCAGTTTCTAGGTGGTGGAATAGTATCATGGAGCAGTAAGAAGCAGACTAGTGTGGCAATTTCCACTACAGAGTCTGAGTATATTGCTGCAGGCAGCTGCTGTGTTCAGCTTCTATGGATTCAACATCAACTTGAAGACTATGGTCTCAAGGTAAGTAGAACTCCACTATCTTGTGATTCTACAAGTGCAATTTCTATTGCTAAAAACCATGTATCACATAACAGAACAAAGCATATAGAAATTAGATTTCACTTCATTAGAGAGCATGTTGAAAAAGAAGATATTTGTTTGGAAATTGTCACCACAAATAATCAAATTGCTGACATGTTTACTAAACCATTAGATGAAACTAAGTTCAATTATTTCAAATTTGAATTAGCATGTTAAATCTAGAGTAACTTAGTAATTCTAACTAAGTAAATCAATGTTGACATATAAGAGTTTATTTCGACACAAAAGAAAATTTGTGTCGACATATAGTAGCTTGTGTCGACACTTAAGATAAATTGTGTCGACACAGAAAAATAGTGCTGAGATAGTGGTGTCGACACTCAGAGGTTTGTGTCGACACATAGAAGTTCTATCATTTAGATAATTGTGTCGACACATACAGAAGTCTGTGTCGACACACATATATTAGAGTCGAATATTAAGAAGTCTGTGTCGACACATCGCAAACTATGTCGACACATAGTGTTGTCTGACTCTGTCGAGACATTAAAAGTCTGTGTCGACACAATCTCTACAGTGTCGACACATTATGTATCTATTATCCCGCCTTTTGGCCTTCTGTGTAGACAAACCTATAAATAGGTCACAGAACAATTTTGTCGACTAAGCTCTCAACATTTTCGAGACCCAAACCTTGAGTCGACAAACCTTCATCTCTCTTCACATTAAATTTCTCGTCATCATTGGCGCCAAAGTTGGAGACCAACATCAACTTAGGCTATGAGTAAGATCGCAATGCTTTTGAGAGTGCGGCGACTGCGATTCGAGATGTAATAACCTTAATCCAAGATAATGGTTTAGAATATTTAGTATCCGAACCTACCAAGATCTGGAAGACAGAAATTCTTGAATTTCATACAAAAGCATCCTTGGATTCAACTAGATTGAAGATTAGGTCATCAATTCAAGGAAACCAGGTGAAACTTACATAAAAGCGACTGAGGAAAACACTTCAATTGCCCAGGACTCAGGAAGATCATGAAGTTACATCTTCAATGATAAAAGAAGCACTTCAATGGTGTGGCCTGAATCCCACCACTAAGATTGAATCATCAATGTAAAGGAAAGGAATGAACTCACAAGGAAAATTTCTCTCAGAGATTGTGGGAAAAGTAGTTCTCTGCAAATCAGGTGGAAATGATAGGATCTCATCCTATATGTTCAGCTTGATGACCAGGATTATTTTCAGAATCAAAACTAACTGGTCTGCAGTGATCTTTGATAAGATCAAGGAAAGCCTAAAGAAACCTAATCTAGGTAGGATACTGAGTCTGTATTTGGCAATAACTATTCCTGAAGTGCTGAACCACACCACTGGATCTAGAATAAATCACATGAGAAGGATGGATATGAAAATATTATCCAGGTGGGAAAGAGTTCTGACAAAGGATGGTTCTACACCACAGAAACCACCACAACATAAAAAGAAAAAGACAACACCCAGGAAATCTGAATCTTCTAGTGATTCAGAAGAACAAGTAATCTTTAGTTCAGATGAAGACCAACAAGAATCTACAAGGAAATCATCTGCTCCTAAGAATATAGATGATAGTCAAATACAGGGGGTGCATATATCAAAAAGCACAATCCCACTGGATCAAGTTCAGGATCTGCCTCCTCTAGGGGGAGCCAGTGAACTTTCACCAGCTCAACAAGAGGTCTTGCCCCTAGAAAGTGTTCATGAGAAAGAGCAAGCCACCTTAGAGAGTGAAAAAGCCACTCAAACAATTCTTGAGGTAATAAATGATATTAATCAAACTATACTAGATACTGAGCTAGATACACTAACTGTGCTTCTAACTAATGTTGAACATACACACTTTGACAACATTACTGCACAGGTTGTATCAATGGATAATACATCTGCATTAGATGATACTTCATTAAATGTACAAGATACAGATATTCCTCCAGTTCAACTGCAACAAGAATTTACTCTTGAGGAATTATTCCCTGATCTACAAGAAGTAAGAACTGAGGAAGTAGTGCAAAGAACTAAGGGGGAGGAGCCAGGAACTCGAGGGAAGTTGCCAAGAGCTGATAAGGAGCTGCCCTCAAGTCCAAAGGACATATTAAATCTAGAAAGTTCTTCAGAATCTGATGATGGAGAAGCACAATGTGCAAAGAAGAGAAAATTGATGGTTTATAAGAAGAAAAGCTCAAATTATAAGAAAGCTCTACAAACTGCCTCACAACCCTCAGCACCAACAGTTGATTTCAGTTCACTGTTAGTTGCTATGCAAATTAAACTGGATGAGCAAAGAGTATCCATGGAGAAATATATGGATGAAAGTCATAAGGTCCTTCAATTCACTATGGCTCAAGACATAAAATCAATCAGATTTGAAGTTAATCAGAATAAGAATGAGATGACAGATTGCTTCCATAAAGGAGGTAATGCTGTAGTTTTTCTAGCCAAACACTAAAAAGAGGCAAGAACACAGATTGATGATATAATGGTCAAGCAAGACTATGTCCTAGAAAATCAACTTAGAATGAATGATAATCTTACTGAATCACATAATGTGATTGTTCCTGAATTACAGAATAAAGCAACTGCATTAATTGAGGAAAGGGCTAAAGAGAAGTCAGAGTTTGATAAGAAATTTCAAGAAGATTTAGCCACTTTCCAATCTGCACTTCAAGCCTCTCGGAAGATTATATCTGCTCAGCTACAAAAATTTAAAGCCTATTATACAGAGGGAACCAATTTTGTGGTTAATCAAATAGGGTTCCAAACGAATGATCTCAGGGATCATATTGAAAGAGAAGTCATAAAGGGGGAGAGGTTGATAGTCAATGCTAATTCAGAGCATGCTAAATGGATAACAAATGCTGTTAGAGCAACTCTGGGATATCCTCCCCTATATGATGATGATAATACAGCTGAGTTAGATATTCAAGCTGCAGGATTTGAAGGGGGTCGGCAGGAGGTAGATCAAATCATATATCCCCCTTCAACTTTTGAGGACATTCAACACCTGGTTCACCAAATGTATAGCCCTCCAGAGGCTACTAAGAATATTATGATTGAGAAAGTTGAAATGTCAGAGGCAGCACTGAATAAAGAGCAAGAAGCTCAACTCTCAAAGAAAATATTTATAGGGCAGGCTGAACTGAAGCCTGATTTTGAAAGATGGAGTCCAACCTCCAGAAATATAATACTCACTACCTAGCAAGCTGTCAAAGACAAAATGCATGATAGAGGCAAGTGGTATTCTGAAGTTGAATGGAATAAATATCTGCAAAGACAAGATGTTATTCAGCAGTTCAGAAGGGATCACAAGGCTGGGAGAATACCTGCTACAGTAGTAAAACCCAGTAAATACTTTCCTAAGCCTTTTCACTATTTTGAAAGGCAAAGAGTCAAGGAAGAAGAACTTAAAAAGAAGGATCTCAAAGGCAAGAAGCCAGCTGAAGATACTGAAGCTCCAGTACAAGCAATGATCCAATCTGGAAAAGACATAGTGATCAAGGAGACTGATCAGCCTTAGGATAGATTGACTAGATTATAAAACATTGTAATTTTCAGTTTTAAACTCAATGTAATATATTGTCAACAAACTATTATGAAGTTTTAAATAAAACAATGATTCATGCTTGTTATTGGTTTATCATATTATGTGATGATATTATTTACATGTTTTGTTTATATGTTTCCCTGTCTGTGAATGTTTTTATACATCATATTGTTAATTTTATTATAAGTGATGTATATAATTGACTAAGGGTTATGACTTCTCCAAATAGGGGGAGATTGTTGGGTTCATTGGAAAATGTGTACCAGATTTGGAGAAGTCTCACCTAACTCAATGATATGCATCAAGTTGTATTTGATTTTGTTTTGAGTTATCATGTGCAGGTTAAGAAAATGGAAAGGAAAATTTTCTAAGTACAAGTGTCGACACTTGGGAATAGCTGTGTCGACACCAAAGGCCAGATTGTGTCGACATCTAGAATTTGTGTCGACACACAAAAAAATCTGTCGACAACACTATGTCGACACCAAGGGCCAGATTGTGTCGACATCCAGAATTTGTGTTGACACACAGAAAATCTGTCGACAACGCAGTGTCGACACTAAGGGCTAAACTTGTGTCGACATTATCAAAAGCTGTGTCGACACACAGAGAAGCTGTCGACACATTCCAGAATTCTGTCGACAATGACTATGTCAACACACAGAACTTTTGTCGACACACCCCAGAATTCTGTCGACACCAACTTTGTCAAGACAAGGAGTGTTTGTGTAGACACACAGAACTTGTGTCGACACATTCCACAGAAGCTGTGTCGACAACAACAAGACTTGTGTCGACACTTGGACTATATGTGTCGACACATATGAAGAATTCATTCGACATTCTCTGTTGCTGAGTCAAAGTTCAATGAAGGCTGAAGTAATACAAGTGAAGACTTGACAGCTGTCATTACTGACATTGTTGTCACATCTGTCAGAGGTGTCAGAAGACTGTTTGAAACCAGAACAGCCGGTTACCATGGATGAAGCCTATATATAGATGTGCTCTCTCAACAATCAGATGGGGGAACAACAACTACAAGAACAACACTTACAGAATAAAGAGAAGTTAATCAAGCCAATCAATCATAATCTCTGAAGGATTGAGAATCCAGAAGAAGAGAAAGAAACATTCAACAGATTGTAGAGAGAGAAAAATAAGAAGGAGAGAAGTTCTCATCCAGTGAAGGTAGATCCTGAGCAATCTGCCTGAAGAATTCAGATTAAATTCTGAAGGAGTAAGATTGAAGATCAACTCCAACATCAAGAAGATCAACCCTACTGTGTTCAGATTCAAGAAGCTTTGAAGAAAGCTAAGTCAGGTTAATCCTTAAGAAATGAGCTCTCTCAAGAACTGATCAAGAAGCCTTCAACAAATTCTCTCTCCATCTAGTTGAAGATATCAACAACTTTTCATTAATAATATTTGTAGGATCTGTACTAGATCTCAGTGTAGGAGATTTACATCTCTGAGTTGTAAGCCTAAATTATAAAGGCTGAGGTAGGGCTGTGTTCCTGAGGTAGGGGAATCTGTTCCCTGAGTTATAGGCCTGTGAAAGAGGCTGAGGTAGGGCTTTTGCCTGAGTTGTAGGAGTGGCGTGTCACTCTGAGTTATAGGCCTATGGAAGAGCCTGAGGTAGGGCTTGTGCCTGAGTTGTAGGGGTGTGGATTCACTATGAGTTGTTGGAACCATTCTTGGTTCTGAGCTGTAAGATCTGCGGATCTGAGAAGAAAGAAGGAAGTTAGGCCGAATCTAGTACACTGCTACATATGCGAAGGGGGAAAGTGGATGTACCCATCATTTTGGGAACCACTATAAAACTGATGTGCAATCTGTGAATGCTGTGTATGTGAATGTTGTGTTATACTTTCTGCTGAATACATTGCTGAACTAGATAGAATTATTTGCCTAAGTTAGAAAAAGAATGGAACCTATTCACCCCGCTCTAGGTGTTTAGAACATCTAGAAACTAATTCTTTCAACAACCGACACCCCAACGTATAAATTGGTATTGGACTTTTTATATGATGGGAGCCTTGCTGAAGACCACTTAACTTATATGTTTGTATGTGCATTCATATAAGTTAAGGTTACTTATTTGTTACTTATCTTTCTTACATATGCTGCTTATTCTACTTGCTTTCCTTCCTGCATAGTATTATAGAATTGCTAGCTTGTACCTTTCTTACTTAGTCGTTTACACTATATAAATAACTGCTAGACTAGTTCCACTGTCACCTGCCACTTGTACTCTCCACCTTTGTAGCTTCCCTTTCCTCCTCCCCGCTCGGTGCCTAGGAGCCATGGGGGTGGGGTAGGTAATGATAGGGCTTAGTCTTTATGACTAATAGTTTTCGGACCACAACATTACATGGACTCCGGATGGGAGACAGGGACCAGCATCTCAGGGACCAACACCAGTAGAGTACGGTGCACATGGAGGTGGGCCAGTCTAGTATCGGAGCACCGGTGACCAGCTATGTGAGTGATTAACACTTTTTATAGCTTCTGCGAGGGATTGTAGTGAGGATCTGATGTACTGGTCTTATGCCCATTTATATTTCCAGTTTTGTTACTTTTTTAGTACTCTATATTATATATGGACTCGATGTGATTTCATTTACATATGATAAATGTGATGGTGGACTTAGTTTTATCGAAACTATGTTATGTTTCTTTCTCTTTGGTGATCGAAAAGGCTGGCAGAATCGGTGTTTTGTAGTAGCGGCTTTCCCGAGTGTCAGGGCCACCGCAAAACGGCTGTTCTGGTCATAAGACCCCAGGTTTTTTTTTAAAAAAAAGAGGGGAGCGGGGTCTTACAAGTGGTATCAGAGCAAACCTCGATCAAAAGAGAAGTTGTCCACAAAAACCTTAGGCCACCCCCGCACGAGCTTAGTTTGCGGACAAAGTAGTAGCGGAAGCAGTGGTGTTCTCATAAGGGAAATCACATATGGAAGTCCATTTCCTCTTCCTCTTATTCCATTGGTACACTATCTTACTGTTGGAATTTTCCTTGTAGCCTGCAACGAACCCTACTCCACAGCAGGGGACACCTCAGACTCCGAATATAGTTCCACCTCCGCCATCTCTAGTTCCTTTTCAGCAGAAGGAGATGGGGCAAACGTTGATGGCCATCCTGGAGGCCTTTAGAGCTCAGCAGGCCCCGGCTCCACAGCCAAATCCCGGGGCCAACTGGATGAGTGCCTTCCGGACACTTTCCCCTCCATCCTACCAGTGGACGGAGTCGGCAGTTCGCATGGAGGAATGGTTGAATGCGATCTATTATATGCTTGCGGGAATACGATGCCCCACTGAGGAGGAAGTTGCTTTGGCAGTCTCCTACTTGGAGTCGCACGTGAAGAGGTGGTGGAAGTCACAGCTGGACACCACCTCTGCGGATATGGATTGCGCAGATTTCTCTTGGGGAGAGATCAGAGCGACACTTCTGGGACATTTTGTACCTCACTCGGCGACGGACGAGCTGGAGGATAGATTCCTGCGGTTGAAGCAGGGCAACAGGACAGTGCTGGAGTATTACCACGAGTTTACACACCTAGCCTATTATGCGGACTCTTATCAGTTGGATGACGCTGGCTATGCTAGGAAGTTCTATAAGGGGCTGCACGATGACATAAAACATGCCCTCCTCTTCATCTCTGAGGGAAGCTTGGCCAGGATTCTGGAAATGGCTAAGAAAAGGGAGGCAGATCAGCTTACGGTCTAGAGCCGGAAGAGGCCGGCTGACGATGAAGTGATTGGAGGACGTAGAGACCGTCCTCGAGGCTAGGACATTGTGGAAAGAAGGAACGGGGATCTACCCCGTCAGGAGATTGGATCGGAGCAGAGGAATCAAGGGGTATTGGCCCCCCAGCCCTTACAGATGCTGGAGATACCGAGGATAGCAGAGCAGGCATCGGTGTGCTTCCATTTCAATCAGCCGAGGCATTTCAAGAGAAATTGTCCCATGAGGCGAGCACCCTCACCAGCACTTCAGGGTGGCCCACCTCCTTGACAGTTTGGGGGCCGAGGACACGACCAAGGACGGGGATATCAGGGCAGAGGCCACATGCCAGAGAGGGAGCAGGTGTGCGCACAAGATCTGGCACAACCCCAGAACCCGGAGCAGGTTATAGCAGGTATGCCAGTACATTCAATTTCCTTCTTTCCTAAGAACTAGTTCTCATAGACACAAACTAGCTAGAAATTAAGAAAAAAAAACTAAAATTAGAACACTAAGACACTTAATTACCTCAGGCGTGGTTTTCATCAGCGGGAAGCCCGCTCACACACTCTTCGACGCCGGGGCTTCACAATCGTTTGTGTCAGAGGACTTCGTGAAAGGACTAGCAGGCGTGGAGCAATTCACATGAAGCATGATGAGGGTGCGTATACCCGATGGATCAGAGCTCATGACCTCTTCTCATGCAAAATGGAGGCGGAGATAGGCGGGAAGGCGTTTGAGGCACAAGCGACAATCCTGAGGATGCTGGACTATGATCTCAGACTGGGCATGATGTTGTTACAATGGAACCATGCCCAGATTAACTGCTTAGTGAAGAGGATCACCGTGAGGCACGGGGACTCCTCTATTGTTATCGAAGGTATTACACTAGCCCACCTAGTACTATTATCGTCTGTACATGCCGTCAAGGCCAACCTACAGGGAGACATAGTTTATCAGGTTCTCTCTGAGATGGTCATGGCCAAGGATTCTATATCAGATATTCTAGTGGTGCGGGACTTTGCTGATATATTTTCGGAGAAGCTACCAGGGCTACCCCCATAACGGGTGAAAGACTTTCAGATTCAGCTCATGCCGGGGGCTAAGCCGGTATCCAGGGATCCCTACTGAATGGCTCCAAAGGAGTTGGTGAAGTTTTGAAGCCAGCTTCAAGAGTTAGTGGAACCTGGGTTCGTCCGGCCTAGCTCTTCACCGTGGGGAGCTCCGGTGCTATTCGTCAAAAAGAAGGACTGGACACTTCGACTTTGTATCGATTACCGAGCCCTGAACAGGCTGATGGTCCGGAATACGTACCCCTTACCAAGGATAGACGTGCTGTTTGATCAGCTGGAGGGAGCTCTTTGGTTCTCGAAGTTGGACCTGAGATCGGGGTACTATCAACTACGTATTCAAGAGGAGGACATCCCAAAGACGGCCTTCAGCTGTAGATATGGACTGTACGAGTTTATCGTGATGCCCTTCGGGCTCACAAATGCACCCTCCACGTTCATAGCCTTGATGAACCGGGTGTTCGAGGAATATCTCGATGTCTTCGTCATCGTATTCATTGACGACATCCTTATTTATTCAAGGACCGAGGAGGAGCACGCGAGGCACCTGTCTTTGACTTTGGAGAAGCTCCGAGAGTATAAGATGTATGTTAAGTTTAGCAAGTGCCAATTTTGGCTAAAGGAGGTGGCCTTTTTGGGCCATGTCATCAGCGGAGTAGGTTTGGCAGTATATCCGGCGAAGGTCCAGGTAGTGCGAGATTGTCCACCACTGAAGACGGCCACGGATGTGCGGAGTTTTTTAGGACTTGTTGATTATTACCGGAAGTTCGTGGAGGGGTTCTCTCAGATTGCCCTCCCTCTTACATCTCTGACGAAGGAGTCTCCTTTTGTTTGGACACCATAGTGCAAGTCTGCCTTTCTAGAGCTGAAGGATCGGCTTACCTCAGCCCCCATTCTTTCCCATCCATCAGGAAAGGAAGGATTCTAGGTGTATACAGATGCTTCTTATCAGGGGATGGGTGTCGTTCTGATGCAGAACAGGCACGTGATAGCCTACGCCTCCTGTCAGCTGAAGAAATATGAGCAGAATTACCCGGTGCATGACTTGGAGATGGGGGCAGTTATATTTGCTCTAAAGATCTGGCGACACTACCTCAACGGGGTCCATTGCGATATATTCTCAGACCATAAGAACTTGAAGTATGTAGACACATATAAGGAGCTGAACATCAGGCAGAGACGCTGGTTGGAGTTTCTGTAAGACTACCAGTACACCATACATTACCATCCTGCGAAAGCAATTGTGGTGGCAGACGCTCTGAGCCGGAGAGAGAGTACATCAGGAGTAGGCCTGCACCTGATGGATTTGGAGTTGGTCGAGTCATTTAAGATGACACAGATATCACTAGTGTCCGAGGATGATCCAGAGCTATATACAGAATACCTGGCATCAATGACTGCCACCGATGACATTCAGGACTGCATCAGAGACGGGCAGAGGCTCGATGCGAGGGCTGAGCCGATATTCATGGCCTTGGAGGAGGGCACAACATGGGATTACTCCTTGAGGGATGGGCTCTTATGTTTTAGAGGCAGGGTCTACACACCGGCAGGAGGACAGATTCGGGAGGACATCATGATGGAGGCACACTGTAGTAGATACTCAGTGCACCCGGGGATCACAAAGATGGCGGCGGACCTGAAGAAGATAATGTACTGGCCAGGTATGAAGGACATTACATATTTTGTGACGCATTGCAAGGCTTGACAACTCGTAAAGTTAGAGTGTAAGAATCCGGCCGGTTTACTATAGCCACTTCCGGTGCCGGTGTGGAAGTGTGAGGATATAACCATGGATTTCATACATGGGCTACCCCGGTCTAGTCCGGGGAATGACTCGATCTGGGTGATAGTGGAGAGACTAACGAAGGTGGCCAGATTTATTCCAGTGGCGAAGGACTCACCGGGCAGTGTGTCAGTACGGAGATTCATCAAGAAGTTTGTGCGCTACCATGGAGTACACAGGACTATCATTTCAGATCGGGATGGGCGGTTTATATCCAGGGAGTGGAGGAATGTTCAGGCCCGTATGGGTTCTCGATTGACATTCAGCATAGCTTTTCATCCACAGACCGATGGACAGACAAAGCGCACCAACCATAGTTTGGAAGATCTTTTGCGCCTATGTATCTTGAACCGCGGCGAGCCTTGGGAGACATTGCCGCCGCTGACCGAGTTTTTGTATAACAACAGCCATCAGTCCAGTATAGGCATTGCCCCTTACGAGGCATTGTATGGACAGAGGTGCAGGACCCCATTATCATGGATTCAGGATGAAGATCCTCAAACACTCGACTCAGAGTTTGTGGAGGATACTGATGCTCACGTTAGGTTGATCCGGTACAAGATGCTGGAAATCCAGAGCAGGCAGCCAAATATTACGATGTGAGGTATCGTCAGGTGGAGTTCCATGTGGGAGACCGGGTCATCTTAAAGATATGGCCGATTCATGGGGTCTCGCCGGTACGCTTGCAGAATAAGCTCAGTCCGATATATATGGGGCCCTATAGTATCCTAGAGTGGATCGGCCCCTTGGCTTATAGACTGGAGATACCGCCGGAGTTAGTAGTATTGCATGATGTCTTCCAAGTCTCCTCACTACGGAGGGCTCTACTACGCCCTGGGCAGCTGATTTCCACAGCCGACGGTCCGGTGGCCACAGATCGATCAGTCAGCTTGGAGTCGATCAGGATCGACGACACGGTAGTACGGGTCATGCGATGCAAGAAGGTTCCGCTAGTCAAGGTTCTGTGGAGAAACCATGGGCAGGAGGAGCATACACGGGAGCCACAGGACTTGATGCAGCAAAAGTACCCGAAGCTCTTCGAGTCAGGTATTGATGGCCCGCGAACAGACTCTTATATGGGTGGTTGGTTCGATGAGTCGAATGACGCGGGCTTGCTGAGGTAGGCAAGTACACCTATCGCAAGTAGTACTCGATATTCCGGGGAATACCGAGGTAGTATTGTTCTCGGGGTCGGGTTTATTATTCCTACTCCTCCAGGAGGACTATTATTTTACTGAAAGTACGGTTGAGATTTTAATTAACTAAAGACGGAAAATATAAAAGAGCGAAAAACTATTTAGAAAAAATTCGATGAAGGGTTAACGCTTGGCACCGAATCGAATTAAGACTAAATTAACTTTTAATAATTATTGAACTTAGTTTTCAAATTAATAAAAGGCAACTTGGCCGTGGAGATTCCACAGATATGAGCTCACCTAGCTATAGGGATATCGCTCACCTGAACACTAAGATTATTAGACCGAATGTTAGTCCGACGAAGGATTCCTCTTCACGCTAAGAACCCCGCTATTGGGTGGGGAACCCAATCCGAAAGAATTACGCTTATCCTCTATCGAGGGTATGCACGCAACTCTCTTTAGCCAGGGGTGATCTGTCTATATACACGACCTCTCTGCTAGCTAGTGTATGGATAACGAAAATAGGGCCCAAACATCGATTTGTGGTCCTACGTGTCGTTAACCCGGGGTAAACCTTAAGTCCTAAAATAAAAGTGAAAGTAAAGAACTTTAATTATTTCAAATCATTTTAAATGTCCCAATGCTCTTCGATGACGAGGCTAATAACGATTAGCCACACATCGGTATGGGGACGGTTTTATAATATGATGAGGCACGGGTTCGTAATTAAGCGCTAAATGGTTATAAGAAGAAGACATGAAAATAACAAACATTTAGAAATAATTAAAGTTATCTAAAATGAGAACTCACACACATGCCAAATTATAAATAAACAAAAAAATAAAGTTACAAAAAAGGGAAAATTACAAATCCTACTCAAATGAGTAGGCGAGAAATAAGGGCGCGCCATTTAACTCTTAACGAGTAGGCGGAAAGGAAAAAAAGAAAGAAAATTACAAGTCCCACTCAAACGAGTAGGCGGGAAATAAAAGCACGTCATTTAACTCTTAACGAGTGGGCGGAAATAAATGCGCACACACACACTCTACACGAATTAAAAGAAAGCGATAAAACAACCTCCCACACACAACACACTCTACATAATTGAAGAAAACGATAGAATAAAGCATTAAAATTTATCTCCTACACACACACACACTGTACATTATTGAAGAAAGCATAAAAGAAAGCATGAAAGTTTATCTCCTACACACACACACACTCTACATAATTGAAAAAAGCATTAAAAGTTATACTCATACACTCACACACACAAATAAAGAGAAAAACAAAGTTGTTTTAAAAAATAAAATTACAAGATTCCTACTCCTAATGCTTACCAAAAACACTTAAAAAGAACAAATAAAAAGAGAATGAGCAAAAAGTTTTCCAAAATAAAGCCAAAATAAAAGGTGCTCAAAAATTAAAACTATAACTTTTTCATTCTTAAGAGTTCATAAAAGTGATAAAAAGGTGAAAAGAAAATGAAAAGAACAAAAAAGGTTTTACAATCCTAAAGAAAAGCTAAGTAAAAGAAACAAAATCACTTTCAAACCTCTTTTATTCATAAGAATGAAATTTAAAAACTCTAAAAAGGGACATGGTGAGAAAGAGAAAAACTAAACATATTATATTTTATTAGGAGATAAAATCTATGATAAAACCTTGTTGGAGCATGCGTTCCGCGCTTCTTAGCTTGAGAATAACAAATCCCGGCTGTATTTGATCTTTGTATGTGTTTTAAATGTGCAGGGATAACAACATTTTTATGTACAAAAGAAAAGCTGAGCATGGCATTGATGATAAGGAAAACCGCGCTATCACTGGCGATAACACTACCGCGGGTGATAGCATAATCAGTTCCTGCTGACGTCAGCCTTAATCCGCACGTTGCCGCGCACGAAGTCACGATCAGCGATATCGCGGGGCGATACCGATGTGGCCGAGCGATATCCCACGATCGTCACGTTCTCCGCTCAGATTTGAAAATCAGCGCGACGTGTGCCTTGTGTCAAGCAACGGAGAGTTATCACTATCGCGAGGCATTAACGCTACCGCCGGCGATAGCATAAAGTGATATATACGGCCAAAAATTTCAGGGAAGAGTTGGATTGTACAGAGCTTTGTTTTCCCAGAGAATTTTCAGAGCCTTCATCTCCGTTTCCAGACGAACTCCCTTGGTCCGTTGAAATCTCAGGAGCGAAGGAGATACGACCGTGCGTTCAAGATTGGAGATCTTCTCGTTGGTCCACCATCATCTTCAGAGCTCGTGATTTTGAGGGAGTTTTTAAGTTTTATTATTGTACTTTCATTTTCACTCTTTATCTTTGTAATTTGGAAGGGAAAATCACCACCTTGTGTGTTGTGTCTAAGTCCGTGTGTGGCTTAGGGGAAAATCACCACCTTGTGTGTGGTGTCTAGGTCCGTGTGTGGCTTAGGAGTAAATCGCATCATTTTGTGCAGCGTTTAGATCATAGGTTTGATTTAGGGGGAGGCTAGTAGCCATATCTAGGGAGATATTGACTATAGCCTATCGGTTCTTGGGAGAAGGATCGGTGAAAAAGCTAAAAACTATTATCGTTGTAAGCCTTGATTTCAAGCTTTATTGGAATCATTTTACATATATATTTTGGAGAAATAAAATCTTGTTTTTCATTTCATTGATCTGTCTCAAACATAGTATCTAGTTTCATATTTTATTAAAAGTTCAAAAAAGTTTAAAGAGCCCTTATTCACCCCCCCTCTATGGCGCCACAAGATCCTACAAGTGGTATCAGAGCTGGTTATTCCTAATACGGTTTCACCACCAGGAATTATGGCGCAGCATGACCATGCTTTCTCTGAGGGGCAAGGAATTAGTAGACCTCCATTATTCACTGGATCTGACTATAATTACTGGAAAACTAGGATGAAGTGTTTTCTTATTTCTCTTGATATTGAAGTTTGGAATATGGTAGACACTAATTATGCTCATCCCACTTATACAGTAGGCGATGTAGAAATGGAAAAACCAAAAGATAAATGGGATGATCAGGATAAGCTAAGGTGTAAAAATAATGCAAAAGCCATGAATGCATTATTTTGTGCATTAGATAGGACTGAATTTAATAGAACTTGTGCTTGCAATAATGCTTATGAGATTTGGAATTTACTTGAAGTAACTCATGAAGGTACCTCGCAGGTGAAGGACTCGAAGCTGTTTCAACTGGAATCGGAATTTGAAAAGTTTAGGATGGAAGTGGATGAGGACGTAGACTCAATGTACACCAGATTCACCAAGATAGTGAATGACTCAAAAGTGCTTGGTAAAAATTTTTCAAATGGTGATTTGGTGAGAAAACTTCTTAGATCTCTCCCCCCTAAGTTTAATCCCAAAGTGACTGCTATTTCTGAATCTCATGATCTTAAATCTCTTAATATTGAAAGCCTGATTGGGAACTTGAAAACTCATGAAGTTGAATTGAAAATTCAACAACAAGAGTACATGGAGCCTAAGAAGAAGGGGTTGGCCCTAAGATCTAAGAAAGAGGAATGTAGTAATTCTGAGGAGGAAGAAGAAGATGAGGAAAGTCTGTTTGTTAGAAAATTTAAAAAAATTATGAGAAATCCGGAGAGGAGAAATACTTTTAAAAAATATTTTAAGAAGGAGACGTTTAGAAAGAAAAAACAAAAGAATGACGACGATGAGGAGGAAAAGAGACCCCCACCGGAGTGCTATCATTGCAGGAAGTTAGGACACATTCGAAGAAAGTGTCCAAAGTACTTGAAAGAACTTAAAGAAAAGAAGCACAAAGGGAAGAAGAAGGTCTTGAAAGCTGAAACATTGGATGATACTACTTCTGAGGGTGCAAGCAGTTCAAGCTCAAGCGAGGAGGAGGAGGCCAATATGTGCCTAATGGGAAAAAGCATCATATCTGATGACGAGTGCAGTGTCCAAAGCGACACTGAGGTAACTGCTCCAACTTATGATGAATTATTTTCTGAATTTTTAAAGACTTGCAAATATCTTGAAAAAAGTTTAAAAGATAATGATCTTCTTAAAACAGAAAATAAAGTTTTAATTAAAGAAAACAAAAAATTGTTAAATGAAAATAAGACTATTGGAAAAGAAAAAGTCTCTTGCCAAGAGTGTGATCACTTTATGGGAAGAATAAAAGTGCTTGAAGAATCTCTTTCCAAATCTCATTCAGAAATAAAAATTCTCACTAAAAAGAATGAGATTTTAGAGAGAGATCTGAAATCTTCTATTTCCAAAGTCCATGAAGGAAAGAAAGCTTTTGAACATAGATGTGTAAATCTAGTATCCGAGAATAATGAAATGAGAAAGCAGATTCATGACTTAACACTAGCCATGAAAAAGTTTGGATTGGGCCAAAGATCACTGGATATGATCTTAGGTTACCAATGTCTCGGATCTGGAAGATTTGGACTCGGATACACGACTGGTAACTATCGCCCAGCGATAGGTACTATCGCCAGCGATAGCGAGAAATCCAGAAAAACGAGTTTTAAAAATTATGATAATAATAAATTAACCGATACTACATTTTCTTACAGTAAAAGTCCAGAGAAGTTATATTCTTCTTGTTATATTACATGTGCCAAATGCAATAGATTTGGTCACACCAAGGACTCGTGCTGGAAGAAAAGAAAAAGTAAAATTAAACAAATCTGGATGCCTAAGGCCTCTACCTATACTATGGGTGGAACCACTTGGGTAGCCAGATCTTTACTCACATCCTCTTTCTAGGTGTGTTGGCAGGCTAAGGACAAAGAAGACGTGTGATACTTGGACTCAGGTTGTTCAAAGCACATAACGGGCAATAAAGAGAAGTTTCTTAGCCTGAAGATGAAGAAAGGAGGAGTGGTTACATTTGGAGATAATGGAAAAGGAAAAATCATAGGCATCGGTGTTGTGGGTAACGAAAGTTTTTCAATTTCAAATGTTTTGTTCGTAGAAGGTTTAAAACATAATTTGATTTCTATTAGCCAATTATGTGATAAGGGTTTAAATGTTTTGTTTGAATCTTCTACAAATTTATGCAAAATTATTGATTACAAAACAAATGAAATTGTTTTTACCGCACCTAGATGTCATAACGTATATATGATTAAATTTTATGATTTTTCAAATTCTACTTTAAAATGTTTTTTATCAAAAAATGATGAGTTAGAATTATGGCATAGGCGACTTGGACATACTAGTGTAAAGTTAATTAAAAAACTTTCAAAAGATAAATTAATCAAAGGTTTACCATTGCTAAATGGGAATTTATCTTCATTATGTGAGCCTTGCCAAAAAGGAAAATTTTCAAAATCATCTTTCAAAAGTAAAAATATTATTTCTACAACTACGCCACTCCAATTAATTCATATGAATTTATTTGGGCCAATTACTATTTCTAGCTTAGGAGGTAGAAAGTATACACTTGTATTGATTGATGATTATTCACGTTTTTGTTGGACTTTGTTTCTAACCTCCAAATCCGATGCGTTTTCAGAATTTTCTAAATTATGTTTGCGTATTCAAAATGAATTTGAGTTAAAAATTAAACGCATACGTTCGGATCATGGAGGGGAATTTGAAAATGAAAAGTTTACTTTTTTTGTACGGAGTTAGGAATTAAACATGAATTTTCCGCTCCACGCACACCACAGTAAAATGGTGTAGTGGAGAGGAAAACTAGGACTCTTCAAGAGCTAGCCCGTACGATGTTATCTGAATTTTCTTTACCAAAATCTTTTTGGGCTGAAGCGGTGAGTACTGCATGTTATGTAATTAACAGAGTAATGCTTCGCCCTATTTTAAAAGTAACTCCTTATCAATTAATTTTTAATAAAAAACCAAATGTTTCTTATTTCAAAGTTTTTGGTTGTAAATGTTTTATTTTAAATTCTAAAGATTCCTTAGGAAAATTTGATGAAAAATGTGATGAAGGAGTTTTTATTTGGTATTCTTCAACTAGTAAAGCTTATAGAATTTTTAATAAACGAACGAAAATAGTTGAAGAATCTATTCATGTTAGGTTTGATGAGTTTGTTACATGTGTAGATAAGAAAACTACAGGAAAAGAAGATACACCCCTTCCTTTGATAGAAAATGATGATGAAGAACATGAAAGGAATGAAGAAGGAAAAAAAGAAGAAGAAAGAGAAAAACATGTCCCTCCAAGGAAATTGATATTTTCAAATGATCATCCGAAGGAGCTTATTATTGGAGATCCACAAAAAGGGGTAAGCACTCGCTCTTCTTTACATGTTTTGTTTTCAAACCTTTGCTTTGTCTCTGAAATAGAACCAAACGATGTTTCCACCGCTTTAAATGATGAATTTTGATTTTTAGCAATGAATGAAGAACTTAATCAATTTGAACGTAATAAGATTTAAAATCTTGTAGAACGACCCAAAAATCATCCTGTAGTTGGAGTAAAGTGGATTTTTAAAAATAAATTGGATAATGATTATAGAATTGTTAGAAATAAAGTCAGATTAGTTGCAAAAGGTTATGCACAAATTGAAGGGGTAGACTATGATGAAAATTTTGCACCCGTTGCTAGATTAGAAGCGGTTAGGATATTTCTTTCATTTGCTTGCTTTAAAAGATTTAAATTATATCAAATGGATGTCAAAACTGCATTTTTAAACGGGTATATAAAAGAAGAGGTTTATGTAGAACAACCCTCTGGCTTTATTAATGAAAAATATCCAAATTATGTTTATAAATTAGATAAAGCACTTTATGTGCTAAAACAAGCGCCTCGTGCTTGGTATGATCGTTTAACTCAATACTTATTAATGCACGATTATAAAATGGGAAGTGTCAATTCTACACTCTTCATTAAGAAAATTGATCATGATTTAGTTATTTTGTAAATTTATGTTGATGATATTATTTTTGGAGCCACTAATGAAGAGTTATGCAATGAAGTAGTTCAAATTATGCAAAATGAATTTGAAATGAGCATGGTAGGAGAACTTTCATATTTTCTAGGTTTTCAAATTACGCAAAAAAATGATGGTATTTTTATTTATCAATCCAAGTATATTCATGATATGTTAAAAAGATTTGGATTTGACAACCTTAAACATGCAAATACTCCTATGAGTGCTTCATTGAAATTGGGAAAAGATGAAAGTGGTGTTTCAATTGACCAAACCCTTTATAGAAGTATGATTGTGTCTTTATTATATTTAACTTCTTCTAGACCCGATATTATGTTCGTCGTTTGTTTATGTGCTAGGTTTCAAGCTAATCCAAAAGAATCACATTTAAAAGCGGTGAAATGTATTTTTAGATATCTTATAGGAACATCTAAACTATGCTTATGGTATCCTCATAATGACTCTTTTATTTTACATGGATATTCTGATTCTGATTATGCGGGGTGTTCATTAGATCGAAAGAGCACAAGTGGCACTTGTCACTTTATCGGCCCAACACTTATTTCTTGGTCGAGTAGGAAACAGAATTCTGTTGCCCTCTCCACTACTGAGGCCGAATATATTGCACTTGGTTGTTGTTGTGCTCAAGCACTTTGGATGACACAAACACTAGAAGATTTTGGCGTATACCAAAATAATGTTGAATTAAAATGTGATAGCAAAAGTGCTATCGATTTAACGAACAATCCCGTATTACATTCTAGATCCAAACACATAGATGTTCGTCATCATTTTATTAGGGATCACATAAAGAAAGGACATATTAAAATAAATTTTATTGGAATCGATTCTCAAATAGCAGATATTTTCACAAAACCACTTAATGATTCACGCTTTTCAAGGTTAATATTAGAACTTGGAATCTTAGAATTATAAATCAAAATTAAGAACTGGTCAACACATAAACATAACATAAAACATAACATAAAACTGGGCAGCACATAGGATAACACTGAAAAAGAGAATACAAACAACAGAACCACAAATTAATAGAGTCTTCACTATCGCCAGGCGACAGCACTGTCGCTGGCGATATCCCAGATTCTATAAACCACAAAATATTACATCACTGATAATAAACAATCATTCATCAATGTTTTCTTCAGCAGACACATTCACATCTTCACTGGAAGTCAGAGTTGGTTCTCTAGGCCTTCGCGTCCGCCTTATCGAATGTCGTGGAGGATCCTCGACTAGACTCCCCCATTCTCGTTCTTCTTCCGGAGTTGGATTTAGTTTCAGCCCCTTTACCAGAAACTTCATGAATTTTCGAAAACTGGAATGGCTACGCCTTTGTTCCTCTTTCATCTCCTCCACAGTCTCTCTTAGATCCTCAATAGATTCACGCAAAGAACCTCCTCTTTGGAGTGATTGTCTTGATGATGAGGCAGCCCTAGGAGATGGACCTCTAGCTAGTTCTACGGTATGTATCGCCGGGATACAATCATCAATGTAGAACTCTTGATCTATCCAATCATATTTTTGATATACGATCCTTTGAATAACACTTCCTAAAGGAAGTGTATTCAGTTTCCTCCTAAGGGGATGCTTCATTTTATATGTATATCGTATGATGGATAACATAAAATCCACCACGTCAAACTTGACTCTCTCTAATACATATACGTCACTAAGCTCAATTGAGCCGTGATCTTCCTTGTGTCACTGGACTTCAACATAACCGTGTTTCTTAATATGTCTTGAATCACAAATGCATCGCGAGAGAGTGATGAGATGTCTTGAATCAAACTCCTATTTTCCTTTCCATGAAGGACTTGGTTCAATATACTCCAATCACGATCCTTACGGTAATTCTCCACTATATCAATAAAATGTTCCTCACAAGTGGCAAGACTATATTCTCGTCTTAAATCAGCATGAGTAATATCTATTTCAGCTCCTTGGATTCGAGACCTTACTCCTCCATTCAACCCCGTATATTTAGTGTCTTCCAAATTATTATAAAAATCTCGTACAAAGATGGAGCTAAAAATATTCGGTACAATGAGAGACATTATACCTGACTCCACAAGTAGTTCATAGATATGTGGTCGCAGTGATTCATCCAAAAGTTTAGCAATACCAACTAACGCATTCTCAATTCCCGGGTATGTTTGATATGATGCATGTGGGTTGCGGCTGGTGATTTTTCTTGCACGGGATGATGATGCCATTTCCTGAAACCATTGTGACAACATCGTGATTAACTCAAAAAAAAATTTAATTTAACCAAATTTTTTTCTGTCGCCGGCGACAGTACTATCGCCGGGCGATAGTGTAAAAACATCCCCTATTTTGCAATTTTCGTGTAGATCTTCTCTAGTACATTCAGAAAAACTACCAAAATTAAATCCTCTAGTAAATTCAGAAAGAACTACCACCTATAACTCATTTTTTGAAACGCTTTTGCATCAAAATGACATATGTTCTTCAAAAATTATTTCTTAACAAAATATATGACCAAAATCAAATTTTTTTCCTATATCTATCTCCTTTCATACTCTAGAGTACAGATCTATATGTTTTTTTGAAGTAAAACACCACCATAAAGATGGATCTAACCTTACCTTTTGGAGTTCTTGAGGGTTTCCGCTGAAGAAGATGATGCCAAACAGCACAGCGTCGGTCAAAGCAGGAAATGTGTCAGCCCCCTTCAGTTTTTCGCCTTTAATATCAAAAACCGCTATCGCCGTGCGGTATTGCTACCGCTGGCGATAGTGCATTTTTCAGCCACACTTTCCAAAAAATTCTGCAATTTTTTTTAAAACCTATTTCTAGTATTACCGTATAGTTTAGGATGCTTATCAGAATACGATACCTAGTACCTGTGTGATTATTAGTTTATCAGTTGTTTGAACATTGTTTTTAACTTGTCGTGCTCTTGATATCTACCTGTATCGTTGATGACTGGAACTTGAATAGACTTGTTTCTGCATCCCTAAGTATGAGTAACATTTTATGCTTGATAATGTGCTCACACTGACACGAGCTGATATTTACACATCCTTAAGTTTCTTCTTACATGCTATTGGTTTGTTTCAAAGATTCGAATACATCGCTAACATTTTCATTTATGCCTCATTCAAATTGATTTTCCAAACTAATGGCCATTCTGAAAATATTTTTTATGGTTTACAATACAAGTGAATTCGGATTCCTAAGTCAAACTTTCTACACAAATAAAAATGAATGAAAGACAAAAACAAAAAAAAATATACATATGACTAGGATACTCCAATCAAGCTCTACTCACCCTCCTGATAAGTCTTAATGAGCATTGTGAGGTTGAGCACCTTGACAAGGATTGTAAAGTGTCTTGTGCAAACAAACTTGGCCATTTTTTTAAAAAGAAAAATCTTTATGACATGAGGTTATCTATGTAAAGATGTTAGCTTCTTGTATCCATATATTAAAAACCTTCATGTAACATTATTTCTTAAGAAATATGTATACTAAATCACTCTTCACATGTACACATCATTATCATTTATAAAATTTCTTCTCATGAGAATTGGACCGGTCATAGTTCTTCTCTTCCATTTCATCAATTTTCTTGTTTTCGATATCTTGACCTGACAATTTTCAATGTTTCAATTCAACTCTTAAATTCATTTTTCCATAGCCTACATTTTTTTGATAAACTTCCAAATCTTAAGGTAACACTATTCCATGGTTTTTTACTGTCTATATCATACTTCTCGTGCTTCTCCATTCTATTTATACTCACTCAACTTCTTTCAGCTTCAGCATTTCCACCTCATTTTTTTTCCCACCGTCTTTTGCTCATAACAAAAGGTGGAGATTAAGTACGAAATAAATTGAGTAGTACATTTAGGGGGAGTAACTATTTCTTCTTTTGAATAGGGGGACAATATAGGGGGAGCAACTAGTATTTATTATATGAGGAGTTTATTATAACTAGTTATTCAAACATAGTATCTAGTTTCATATTTTATAAAAAGTTCAAAAAAGTTTAAAGAGCCCTTATTCACCACCCCCCCCCCCCCTCTAAGGGCGCCACAAGATCCTACAAACCTAATATGAAGACAAGTTAAAAATATAGAAAATAAACATGTTACACTCATACACACACACACACACACACACTTTTCATAAAAGAGAAGAACAAGGAAATACAAAGGGAAAAAATGAGAAAGAAAGTGAGCACACAAGTTCATTCTAAAGCCATTTAAGAAGAGAAAAGCTAACATATTTTATCGATTAAAATGAAAATAAGAGAAAGGATTAGAAAGTTCTCCTTTCATGGCAAAGGAATCCACGGATGCAGCCCACAAAACACACTAAAGTGGCTCAAAAAAGCGAACCCTTGGACCTTACAGAAACTGGCAATTTATAGAAAAAAATCAAAGAACACGCTTACCGACACAGGTGTGTCGGGGGGGGGGGGGGGGGGGGGGGGGGGGGGGGGGGGGGGGGGCGGGGTGTATGTCACTACTGTTTACGATGTGATCAGGTGATTTGACTGGAAAGTTGACTTCGGGCTGCATACCAGGATGTCATGCCACTAGTCACGGGCGTGACTCTGGGCATGTCGGGGAGGTAGATCCGGGCGCGGGTTGCGTTAAAAGTCACAGATGGCGTCTTGTTGAGTTTGGAAGACTTGATGACACGGGCATGTCGGGTTGGCTGACACGGGCGTGTCATGTTGGTTAACGAACGTCGAGGGCTCTTCGTCGAGCCAGAAGCCTCGATCGTTGATCGGGAATGGCACGGGCGTGTCGGGTTGGCTAACATGGGCGTGTCAGGTCAATTTTTGACCATTTTCTAAAAAATTACAGAAATCAAATTTAAGCTATGTTAGAAACAATATTTACAAAAAGGAGCAATTTTTTAAATAAAACTAACTAAAAAAACCAAAAATAAACTAAAATATCATAATAAAAACATAGAAAAAATGCGTATAATTACAACTTATCAAATACCCTCATACTTAAGCTTTTGCTATTCCAGAGCAAAAGTTTGAGGTGAACTTATAAGGAATAAAAAAAATTCTAAGTTTAGCTACCGCTTAACTAATTATAAGAGAGATCAAAATAAACATACAGTGTAAGAGTTAAGTCCTAAAATTTTGTAGATGATTTAAATAGCACAAAAGTTTTGGCCAAAATACTTCTTGATGTAATCAAATAAAAAGCAATAATTGTAATGGTTAGATAAATAAAAATAGTTTGGAATTATATGATTTTTAGCTTATAGGAGTTTTAATGGAAATAATGCAATTTATAAATTATGCTCTCAAAAAAATTTTTGAATTAATTCTAGAATCGTGGAATTGGCTAAAGGGGTTGATGCTTGTTTATGAAGAGGGTTTGGATATTGAGGTGAGTTGATTTTTTCTCAAACCACCATTTTTTTTGCATTATCAGGAAAATGAAATCTTATTTTCCTAATATCATTTTTTTTCAACTTCATAATAAAATTGACCCAATGTATATGTGTGGGAGTAATGAATTTTATCCTCTTACTCCGTAACATATAATCTTTTTAAATTATTGGGTGTCTATGTTTACGGAACAAAATCTTATTCCCATTGACATATGATTTTTTTTTTGATAGAAATTTTATCATGCCAAGTAAGGCATGATATGGGGAGAAAAAAACTAGATTTTTAATAAAAACAATTTTGAGAGCAACCTTAATAAATTGTACATTCCAATTTTTCAGAAAGCTAAAAGTAAACATAATTGAATTTTGTAGTCGTTTGTTTCTAATATAGTACACATGCTCCTATCAATGAAAAATTAGAAGTAGTGCCTAAAACGAGTTCTCTATTTTTAACAAAGCATAATGAATTCTTTAAAACTTAACCCGGCTATTTAAATTTTTCAATCAATAATTAACAAATGAATAGTAAATAGAGAATTAATAAATTTCACATATAAATAAACTCAAAACAGAATTTTTGGATAACAAGAAAATTAAGAATGGTATACTTGATTTATTTGTTTCAAAACATTTTTTGATTTTTGTAGTTTTTATCATCATTTTTTTGTGTTTTTAATTTATTATCTTTTTTTGAATTTTTTGTTTTGTTTTACTCAATTGTTTTTGAATTTTTAACTTATTGCCTTTTTTGTTTTGTTTTTAAAATTTGTTAATATATACATATAGAAAACGATAAGAAATATATTTATTTTTTTGAACTATATTTTTTCTTTTCTAATGTTTTGGATTTTTTTTGGTTTTTATAAGCAAATATTTACAAAAATAAGGAAAGAGAGAAATGATAATTACAAAGGAGAGAAAGAAAGGAAGAGGAAAAAGAGAAAAGAAAGAATATTTACAAAAGATATTTACAAAATAAAACTTAAATTTTTTTGGAATTTTTGTTTTATAATTTTTTTGGAATTTTTGTAATAAAAAGAAAGGAAAAGAACATTTTTTTTGGATTTTGTATTTTATAATTTTTTTATGAATTTTTGTTTAAAAGAAAAGAAATTTTATTTTTGGATTTTTTATTTTAAAATTTTTTTTGTTTTGTTTTGTTATTTTTTAGGTTTTTGAAATGCAGAAAATAGAAGTGCAGAAAATAAAGCATGAAAATACCCCCATACTTAAGTCCAACATTATCCCCAATGTTGCAACGTAGGTATGCGGAATAAAAGAGAAAAGGAAATATTTATAAAGAAAAAAAAAGATAGGTGGGGGGTAGAAGCTTCCCTGAAACGCGGTTGGGGAGGCCCATCAGAAATCATGCAGTTATTAGAAAAAGTAGCAAACAGAATAAATAAAGAGCGAAAAAGATAAGCGAGGGGTGCCTCCCAGGAGCGTTTTGTTTATAGTCGTGTAGATTGACTACTTTGGCGGGTTTATAATGTTGAGGAAAGTTATGGTTTCGTTATGCTCGATCACTGGGTCGCCCACTATATAAGACTTTAACCGATGACCGTTTACTTTAAACGACCCTTTTTTCGGGTGGGAGACGAGTACGGTCCCATATGGAAAGACTTCTTCGACTAGGAAGGGGTCGGACTAACGGGATTTTAGTTTACCCGAAAAAGCCTACGACGTGAATTGTATAGAAGGACAAGATCGCTCGGAGAAAATAATTTTGGGTACTTTATTTTTCGATTGTGATATAACTTAGAACAGTCCTTATAGAACTTATTGCTCTCGTAAGCATTTGCACGGCATTCATTAAGCTCATTTAGTTGCATTTTTTAATCTGAGCGGCTAAGTTGACATCGAGGTTTAAGAGTTTTAAAGCCCAAAGAGCGCGATGCTCTAGTTCTATGGGTAAATGGCACGCTTTTCCATAGACTAACCGGAACGGCGTACAACCAATTGCGGTTTTGTATGCCGTCCGATACGCCCACAACGCATCGTCGAGTTTAACAGACCAATCTTTCCTATTTAGTGAAACGATTTTTTCTAATATTCCCTTAATCTCTAGATTGACTACCTCTACTTGGCCACTAGTTTGCGGGTGGTAGGGGGTGGCGAGTTTGTACGTGACTCCGTATTTAGATAACATCTTAGCCATTAGAGCGTTATAGAAATGCGTTCCCCTATCACTAACAATTTTGCGAGGCGTGCCGAAGCAAGAAAATAGTTTTTTAAGAAATATAACAACGACTCGCGCATCGGTTGTGGGGAGAGCTTGCATTTCCGCCCACATGGATACGTAATCGACCGCTACTAAAATATACATATTTTTGAAAAAGGGAGGTAGGGGGACAACAAAATCTATGCCCCATAAATCGAAGACTTCACATTCTAAAAACTTGTTTTGGGGCATCTCGTCGCGACGAAAGATGTTACCCGACCGCTGACAGCTATCGCATGCATGCACAAAAGTGTGTGCGTCTTTGAAGAGAGTGTTCCAAAAGTATCCCGCCTCTAGCGCCTTCCGAGTGGTCCAGTTGGCTTGATAATGCCCACCTGCTGGACCGTCATGGCAGTGCTTAAGAATTTGCATCTTCTTTTGATGACTTGAAAACTCTTTTGGAAGCACCCGCGCTACTAAGTAATTTGCTAAATCTGCGAACCAAGGCGAAGATGACGAAGAATTATGAATTGCGAGGAGGCGTTCCTTTGAGAATCTGTCATTTATTTCAGATTCGACGAGTGCTTCCGCACCCAGATTTTCTAAGCGAGAGAGGTGGTCTGCCGCTAGATTTTCCACGCCCCTCTTATCTCGGATCTCCAAATCAAACTCTTGTAGGAGTAGAATCCATCAAAGAAGGTGGGGCTTTGCATCATTTTTAGCTAATAAATATTTAAGGGCGGAGTGATCGGTAAATACGATAACTTTAGATATCGTTATATACGAGCGAAACTTATCAAAAGCGAAAACGACGGCAAAGAGTTCCTTTTCCGTCGTCGTGTAATTTACTTGTGCAGAATTGAGCATCTTGCTAGCGTAATAAATAGGATGAAAATGTTTTTCTACATGTTGGACAAGAACGGCACCTAAGGCAATATCACTAGCGTCGCACATAATTTTGAACGGAAGGGACTAATTAGGGGCCACTAAAATTTGTGAGGTGATAAGTTTTTATTTTATTAAATTAAAGGCGCACTTACATTCGCTACTAAAGATGAAACGTGATTCCTTTTCCAAGAGGTGAGTTAGCGGCTTTGTTATTTTTGAAAAGTCTTGAATAAATCGTCGGTAAAAGACCCCATGGCCTAAGAAACGCCAAATAGATTTTACGTTTGTAGGTTGAGGAAGTTTTTCTATGATTTCTATCTTGGCCTTATCCACCTCCATCCCGTTTGACGAAATCATATAGCCGAGGACCAAACCTCCTCGAACCATAAAGTTGCATTTTTCCCAATTTAAAACAAGGCTTGTGTCCTCGCACCATTGGAGGACACGATCTAGATTGTGAAGGCAATCAGGAAACAAGCGTCCGAAAACAGAAAAGTCATCCTTAAAGACTTCCATAATGTCTTCTACTAGCTCGCCAAAGATCGCTAGCATACATCTTTGGAATGTTGCCGACGCATTGCAGAGTCCAAATGACATTCTTCGGTATGCGAAGGTGCCAAATGGGCAAGTAAAAGTTGTTTTCTCTTGATCATCGGGGGAAATGGGGGTTTGAAAATACCCTGATAAACCATCAAGAAAACAATAATATGGATGACCAGATAAACGCTCTAGAAATGGTAATGGGAAATGGTCCTTGCAGGTGGCATCATTAAGTTTTCTATAATCGATGCACACTCGCCAACCCGTAACAGTACGAGTTGGGACGAGCTCGTTATGCTCATTCGCCACTACGATTAGACCGCCCTTCTTGGGCACGATAGGCACGGGACTAACCCATGCACTGTCTGAAATAGGGTAGATAATCCCCGCATCTAATAAATTAATAATCTCGGCTTTAACGACGTCTTTCATGTTTGGGTTAAGACGATGCTGCGGCTGAATTATTTTGTGGCAATTATCGTTAAGAAATATCTTATGGGTGCAAAAGTAGGGGTTAATCCCATTTAAGTAAGAGATTTGCCACGCAATTGCGTGGCGATGTTTAGGTAAAACTTATAATAAATCAGAAGTCTCTAAATCACTCAAGTCTGAAGAAATAATAACGGGAAGCGTATCACTTTTTGCCAAAAAATCGTATTTGAGTGATGCAGGTAAGGGTTTGAGGTCTAGGATGGGCGGTTCTTTAAGAGAGGTTTTAATTCCTATGTCTTTCTTACCAATTGGTTCGAAAGGCAAGTATATAGAGGTATCCTCATCGCATTTAAAATTTTCGAGCGCATAAATATCGTCATTTAAAAATACGGACTCGAAAATGGGAGAAGAATGATCTCCAAAAAAGATATCGAAAGAATAGCAGAAATCGTCGCTCGATGACAAATTGTCCATCGAGGGATTAATAGAGAAAGTAACTTGATCATCTATTACTCGGAGGAGAAGTCTACCATTACTAACATCTATTAGTGCGCGGGAGGTGGCGAGATAAGGGCGACCGAGTATTATTGGTACGTCGGCGTCCTCCTTGATGTCTAAGATGACGAAGTCCACCGGAAAGGTAAACTTGTTTACTCGGACAAGAACGTCCTCCACTACCTCGATAGGGAACTTAACCGAACAATCCGCTAATTGGATGCGCATATCCGTAGGACTAGGAGTACCTAAACCTAAATGTTGAAAGAGCGAGAACGACATCAGATTAATGCTAGCCCCTAAATCAGCTAAGGCGTATTTTACTAATATAATGCCAAAAAGGCATGGGAAGGAAAACAGTCCCGAGTCATTTTGTTTTGTGGGCAATTTATTAGTAAGGGCTGCCGAGCAGAGAGTGTTGAGAGATACATGCAAAATATCCTCTAATTTACGTTTATTAGAAAGTAATTCTTTTAAAAATTTTGCATATTTGGGCATTTGCGAGATAGCCTCGCAAAAAGGAACATTAATATGAATTTATTTTAATAATAAAATAAATTTTTCGTATTGCGCGTCCTTACGCTCGTTGTCTAATCTATGCGTATACGGCAAGGCCTTGTTTAAAATAATTTTTTTCATTTAAATTTGGTAAAGGTAACGTAGACGAAGAAGAGGGAAGAGGGGTCAGAGGTGAAATATGTACCTGCGGATCGATCCGTATAGGATCGATCACCTCCTTTCCGCTACGGAGAGTTATAGCATTGGAGTTCTCCCGCAGATTGGGCTCCGTGTTTCCCGGCAGTGCCATAAGCACGCGCTCGGACATCATCCTTGCCAGTTGTCCAACTTGTTGTTCAAGTGTTTTTAGCGATCCGGTGATGTTCCGAATATTTGATTCGTTGGGCGCTATATATTTAGAAAAATTCTCCTCCATCAGGGAGGGTTTTGGAAGAGGGCGAGGCTGCAGAAATCCTGGAAGATAATAAATAGGGGGGCGCTGAGCATTGTTCGGGTTGCTCCGAGAAAAATTGGGGTGATTCCTACAACCCGGATTATAGTTATTACTATACGGGTTGTTGTTTGAGTTGAAGAAAGGACGACCCGCATTTCCTACGAAGTCCACGAACTCTTCAGCCACGTAGTCATTTGGGGGAATAAAACAAGGCAGAGTGGAGGAGGCAGCAGGCATCTCCGCGACCTGCTTTGTTAACATTTCAACTTGAAGGGTTAAAAGAGTAGTGGCATCCACTTCAAAAATGTCGGCCGCCGGCTCTTGGCGTCCCCGCAGGATGTTCCATTGATAGGCATTCATAGCCATCTCTTCGAATAAAACCTGGGGCCTCGGGGGTTTTGTTGTTAAGGGTACCCCCGGCAGCCGCGTCAATCATTTGACGCATCTGAAAATTAAGGCCGTTATAAAAAAAAATCTGTACCTACAATCACGTTTGCAACGCGTGGTGCGGTCACCGGCGGAGGAACTCCTTAAACCGTTCCCAAGTCTCATAAAGAGACTCAGGATCGTTTTGCACAAATGAAGAAATATCCGCCCGCAACTTTGCAGTTTTTGCGGGCGGAAAATACTTCTTCAGGAACCGCTCCGTCAACTCAGGCCACATGGTGATACATCCTCTCAGGAGGGAATTCAACCACGCCTTAGCTTTGGAATTAAGGGAAAAAGGAAATAAGCGCAACCGAATGGCATCATCAGTGACACCATTAATCTTGAAGGTGTCGCATATTTCCAGAAAGTTGGACAAGTGGACATTCGGGTCCTCATCCGGCATTCCATCGAACTGCACGGCGTTTTGGATCATTTGAATGACACTTGATTTTATTTCGAAATTATTATTCGCCACCGTAGGGCGAATAATACTAGACCTAGTATCATCCAAATTAGGTCGGGCATAATATGACATTGTACGCCCGACGGCCGCGTTCGGATTAGGGTCGACCATTACTTCAACAGAGGGTTCTCCGATAGATTCTTCGGGGTCTAAAGAAGGAATTCGGCGTTGAGATCAAAAACATGCAATGGAGCATTCGATCTCAGGGTCGAAGTCAAAATCTTTATACTCGGAGGGTTATCCACGGGTCATACACCCTAAAAAAATTAAAATGAAAGAAACTTTTTTTTTGGTTTTTGTTTGTTTTTTTGTTTTTTTTACAAAATAAGTATAAGTAATAGACTCCGAAATTCGGAATAATAACTCATGGCTCCCCGGCAACAGCTCTAAAAACTTGATGGCCTGCGAACAGACTCTTATGTGTGTGGTTGGTTCGATGAGTCGAACGTCGCGGGATTGCTGAGGTAGGCAAGTGCACCTATCACAAGTAGTACTCAATATTTTGGGGAATACCGAGGTCATATTATTCTCGTGGTCGGGTTGATTATTCTTACTCCTCCAGGAGGACTATTATTTCACTGAAAGTACGGTTGAGATTTTAATTAACGAAAGACGGAAAATATAAAAGAGCGAAAAACGAATCAGAAAAAAATCGAAGAATACGCTCGGCACCGAATCGAATTAAGAGTAAAATAACTTTTAATAATTATTGAACTTAGTTTTCAAATTAATAAAAGGCAACTTGGCCGTGGAGATTCCACAGATATGAGCTCACCTAGCTATAGGGATATCGCTCACCTAAACGCTAAGACTATTCGACCGAACGTAAGTCCGACGAAGGATTCCTCTTAATGCCTGCTTTACGCTAAGAACCCCACTATTGGGTGGGGAACCCAATCTGGAAGAATTACGTTTGTCCTCTCTGAGGGTATGCACGCAAATCTCTTTACCCAGGGGTGATCTGTCCATACGCACGACCTCTCGGCTAGCTAGTGTATGGATAATGGAAATAGGGCCCCCACATCGATTTGTGGTCCTACGCGTCGTTAACCTAGGGTAAACCTTAAGTCCTAAAATTAAAATGAAAATAAAGAACTTTAATTATTTCAAATCATTTTAAATGTCCCAATGCTCTTCGATACCGAGGATAATAACGATTAGCCACACATCAGTATGGGGATGACTTTATAATTTGATGAGGCGCGAGTTCGTAATTAAGCGATAGAGGGTTATAAGAAGAAGACATGAAAATAACAAACATTTAGAAATAATTAAAGTTAGCTAAAATGATAACTCACACACACGTCAAATTGTAAATAAACAAATAAACAAGTTACAAAAAATGGAAAATTACAAGTCCTACTCAAACGAGTAGGCGAGAAATAAGGGCGCGCCATTTAACTCTTAACGAGTAGGAAGAAAAGAAAAAAGAAAGAAAATTACAAGTCCTACTCAAACGAGTAGCGTGAAATAAAAGCACGTCATTTACTCTTAACGAGTGAGCGGAAATAAATGCGCACACACACTCTACAGGAATTAAAAGAAAGCAATAAAACTACCTCCTACACACAACGCACTCTACATAATTGAAGAAAATGATAAAATAAAGCATTAAAATTTATCTCCTACACACACACTCTACATTATTGAAGAAAGTATAAAAGAAAGCATGAAAGTTTATCTCCTACACACACACACTCTACATAATTGAAGAAAGTATTAAAAGTTATACTCATACACTCACACACACAAATAAAGAGAAAAACAATGTTGCTTTAAAAATTAAAATTACAAGATTCTTACTAATAAAGCTTATGATTGAATATTTTGCATCAAGTCCCCGGCAACGGCGCCAAAAACTTGATTGATATTTTTGCATCGGGTCCGAAAATGTGATGCGGTTAAAACTACAAAAATTGGTGAGAACTCCCGCGGCGCCCCGGGCGGTTTATTTAAGGAAAAAGGCGGATGTGATTTTTATTTAGAAAACGGGGCGCGCGGATTTATTTATTTGGATATAAAAAGATGAGATCGAGTTTTAATGAAAGGAGGCAAGTGCACCTATCGTGTGTAGTATAAGATATTTCGGTTTGAAATATCGAGGTCGTATTGTTCTCGGGGTCGGTTCGATTATTTTTACTCTTCCCTAGAGAGGACTATTATTTTACCGATAATTACTTGTCGTGTATTTTATATATATATGAAAGCAAAAAGTAAGACAGAAAACAAAAAAATGAAAGCATTAAAGGGTGGAGCCGATGATGAGCTTAGTGCGACCGTATCTAATATAATTTGAACTAAAATAAACTTTTAATAAAAAGAGATCCTAAATTTCAAATCAATTAAGGTGTAGACTTGGCCGTGGAGGTTCCACTAGAATGAGCTCTCTTATCTCTAGGACTATCGCTCACCTGAACGGTAAGACTATTCGACCGAACGTTAGTCCGACGAATGATGTCTCTTAATGCATGCATTACGCTAAGAACCCCGCTATTGGGTGGGGAACCCAATCCGGTAGAGTTGGCGCGCCTCCTCTCTCAAGGGTTAGTGCGGAACTCTCTTTACCAAGGGGAGATCGGTCCATACGCACGGCCTCTCAGCTAGCTAGCATATGGACTACGGAAATAGAGCCCACAGATCGATTATGTGGTCCTACGTGTCGTAAACCCTAAGCAAACCTTAAGTAATTTTAATTAATTATAAAATAAGCACCTTTAATTATTTAAAGCTATTTTTTCTGTCCCAATGCTCTTCGATACTGAGGGCTAAGAACGGTTAGCCACTCATCAGAATGGGGATGGCAGCGGTGAAAGCAATAAAGAAAGCAGTAAATGAAAGCAGGAAAAGAAAGCAGTAAAGTAAAGCAGTAATTAAAGCAGTAAATTACAAGTCCTACTCAAATGAGTAGGACTAAAATGAAAGCAGTAAAGTGCGAGTCCCTGCGCAAATGCGTGGGCGGGAGAAATGAAAGAGAGTCCTACTCAAACGAGTAGGACAAAATAAATGGAACGCACGCACACACTCGACAGAAAGTTAAAACTCACACACACACTCGATATAATTGAAATACATGCACATGATATAAATGAAAATGCACACACACTACAGAAAGTAAAACACACTCACTCACTCTACTTGAAGGGAAAAGGGAAAACTGCGCCATTTAACTCTTAACGTGTAGGCGGAAATAAATGCGCACACATAAAAAATTGCAAAAACCTAAGTTACCGAAAAATTAAAATAACTACATTTCTACCGCTAGAATGCGGTAGAAATGCATAAAAAGCTAAAATAAAAATTAAACGAGCAATTGAGTTTGCAAATAAACGCAAAGTTGAAAGTGCTTGAAAAATTGAAATGAATACATTTCTACCGCTAGAATGCTGTATAAATGCGTAAAAAGAAGACAAAAAAACTAAACGCGCAAAAGTTTTAAATGAAAATTGAAATGCTCGAAAAATTAAAATAACTATATTATCATTCCTATAACTCCATAAAAGTGCGTAAAAAGTGAAAATAAATAAAAAAGAACCAAAAAGTTTTACAATCTAAACACGAAAATCTAAGTTAGCAAAAAAATGAAAATCACTTTAAAAATGTTTTTACGGGTTTATAGGAATGAATAGAAATTATAAAAAACCTAAGTCTTACAAAAGCTAATGAAAAACATCAGGAAAACATAAAAGTAAAACTATACTCATACACTCACACAAGCATTTTAAAAGACGAAAAGAAAGATAAAATAAATACAAAAAATAAGATTGCACAAGGGATGAAACATAGATGAAGTCCAAGGCATGTAATGGAAAAAAACTACATTTGCATTAATAATAAAAGGTGATTACAAAGCTAAAATAGAAGAGAGAGGGAGGTGGGGGGAAACATCCCTTACATAACATTTGGAATTCATCCCAGCAGCATAACACCTATACAAAATTGATCCAAAAAGTGGAACAGGATTACAAGCAGAAGTCTGGAATTTATAGACAAAAAATTTCACGGGACACGCCCTCTGACATGGGCATGTCAGCACTATTCATGAGCTGATCGGGCGAGGTGACAGCTTAGTTGACTTCGTGCTGGACATGTATTGGTCACGCGGCGGTCACGCCCCAGGTCACGGGCATGACTCTGGGCGTGTCGGGGAGGTAGAACTGGGCGCGGGTTGAGTTGAAATGTCACCGCGCGAGTCTTATCGGCCAGGTGGAGGAGTACACGTGGCGGTCACGCCCGTGACTCTGTCTACACGGGGCGTGTCGGGTTGGTCGACACGGGCGTGAGTCTTGTGGAGGAGTCACACCCAGGTCACTAGCAAGACTCTGGGCATGTCGGGTTGGTAGACATTCGTCGAGCAGAAAACGTTGAGCTTGCTGGACACGTGCTGGGGTCACGGGGCATGTCATTGTGACGTCGGACATGTTCATCAATTTCTTCATTTTGCGGCCGATTTCACGGGATTTGAGTAATCACACCCTGATCACGGGCGTGTCCAATATTACACGAGCGTGTCAGGTCATTTTTGGGCAGTTTTTCTGAAATTTTAGAAAATCAAAATAAGTTAAGTTCGAATCAAATTTAACAAAATATGAACAATTTATTAAAGGAAATTGACGGAAAGCAAAGAAAATAAACAAAAAATGACTTAATTAATGTACATAAAAATAGGTATATTTACAATTCATCAAATACCCCCATAATTAAGCTTTTGTTATTTCAGAGCAAAACTTGGAGATGAACTTATAAGGAATTAAATAAACTCGAAGTTTAGCTAACGCTTAATTAATTATAGGAGAGATCTAAATAAACATACGAGGTGTAAGAGTTAAGTCCTAAAATTATTTAGATGATTTAAATAGCGCAAAAGTTTTGTCCAAAAAACTTCTTTATGTAATCAAATAGAAAGCAATAATTGTAATGGTTAGATAAATAAAAATAGTTTGGAATTATTTGAACTTTAGCTTATAGGAGTTTTATTGGAAATAATGCAATTTATAAATTATGCTCTCAAAAAGATTTTTGAATTAATTCTAGAATCGTAAAATTAGCTAAGGGGGTTGATGTTGGTTTATGAAGAGGGTTTGGATATTGAGGTGAGGTGATTTTTTCTCGAACCTCCATTTTTTTCTTTTGGATTATTAGGAAAATGAAATCTTATTTTCCTAATATCATTTTTTTAAACTTCAAAATAATAAAATGACACAATGTATATGTGTGGGAGTAATGAATTTTATCCTCTCACTCCGTAACATATAGTATTTTTAAATTATTGGGTGCCTATGTTTAAGGAATGAAATCTTATTTCCATTGACATAAGATCTATTTATAATAATTTTTTGGGATAGAAATTTTATCATGCCAAGTAATGCATGATAAGGGGAGAAAAGAAAACTAGATTTTTAATTAAAACATTTTTGAGAGCAACCTTAATAAATTGTACATTCCAATTTTTCAGAAAGCTCAAAGTAAACATAATTAAATTCTATAGTCGTTAGTTTCTAACATAATACAGCTGCTCCTATTATTGAAAAATTAGAATTAGTGTCTAAAACGAGTTTTCTATTTTTAACAAAGCATAATGAAATCTTTAAAACTTAACCCCGGCTATTTAAATATTTCAATCGATAATTAACAAATGAATAGCAAACAAAGAATTAATAAAATTCACATATAAATAAACTCAAAACTAGATTTTTGGAAAGCAGAAAGGGTTAAGATATGATATATTCTATTTTATTTGTTTCATAATAAACGATTTTTTTTGGATTTTAGGGTTTTTATCATTTCTTTGTATTTTTTGTGATTATTATCTTTTTTGAATTTTTAGAGTTTTTTTTTCTTTTTTAGGATTTTCGGTTTTTCTAAATATTTTTTTGATTTTTTAGTGTATTTGTATAAGTTATTTACAAGATAGACCAGAGAAAGAAGTGTTATCTACAAATCAGATAGTGGGGAAAGAGAGATTTTTACAAAAAAGGGAATAAAGTAAAAAACTCGAATGCCCGTGAACAGACTCTTATTTAGGTGGTTGGTTTGATGAGTCGAACGTCGCGGACTTGCTAAAAAGACGAGCTTTTATAAATAAGAAGATGGGTGGGGGCAGAGAGATTTATTTTTACAAAAACTTATTTACAAAGGAAAAGAAAAATTTTAAAATTTTTTTTTGATGTTTTATAAGTTTTTTTTTGATGTTTTATAAGTTTGTTTTGTGATTTTTTTTTTGTTTAATGATTTTTTTTTAGTTTTATGATAATAAAAAAATAAGGAAAATTTATAATATTTTAATTTTTGTAATTTTTTGTAAGTTTTGATGAGATTTTGTAAAGTGCATAAGTAAAGAAATACGAAAACACCCACATACTTAAACCCAACATTATCCCCAATGTTGTAGCATAGGTATGCAGAGTGATAATAGACAAAATATAATATGTACAAAATGAAAAGGGAGGGGGGTAGGAACTTTCCTGAGACGAGGTCGGGGAGGCCCTTTATTGAAAACCCTGCATTATTACGAGTAAAAGCAAAAAAATGTAACAGAAAAACGAAAAAGAAAAATTCGGCAAAAAAGGTTGTGTGTGGTAGGGGGGCAGGTGGGGGTGACTCAGAGAAGCTAACGTCTTAGCTACAAGAGCGTGGACAAAAATACGACCCCAAGCGCGCATAATAGTTGAAGCGCGTCGAATTAAAACAAAACAAATAAAATAAGTTAATATACATTTTTAAAATCAAATTATTATATTATTTTGGTGTTTTAAGTAGGTTTTGTATTTTTTTAGGTGGTTTTTTAGTTAGGTTTTGTTTTGTTTTTAGAGTTATTATTTTGGGTTTTTAAATTTTTTGTGGGTTTTTAGTTTTCTTTTTGTGTTAGATTTTTTTAGAGTTTTTTTTAGGTTTTAGATTTTTAGGTTTTTTTTTTGTAGTGTTTTATTATTTTCATAAAAATAATGAAAATTTTGTTTTAAGTTTTTTCATTTTTTAGACTCTTTTTGGTTTTATAGGTTTTTCAAATTTTTAGTTTAATAGGTTTTTTTAAATTATTTTTGGAAACAACGCTATTTCATTTTTGTGTTTTTTTATATATATGAAATAATAAATATAAAAGAACCCTTTTTTGTAAGTTTTTTTAGTAGTTTTATTATTATTATTATTACTAGTAGTTTTTTTATGTTGGCCATTTTAAATTTTTGTTATATATATAGATGTAGGTAAAATTAATAGATTTCCGGGGTTCAAAATAACGACTCGAAATATCCCCGGCAACGGCAACAAAAACTTGATTATTAAATTTGCATCAACTCCCCGGCAACGGCGCCAAAAACTTGATTGAATATTTTGCATCAACTCCCCGACAACTGTGCCAAAAACTTGATTGATATTTTCACATCGGGTCCGAAACTTTGATGCGGTTAAAACTCCAAAAATTGGTGAGAACTCCCGCGGCGCCCCAGACGGTTTATTTAAGGAAAAAGGCGGATGTGGTTTTTATTTAGAAAACGGGGCACGCAGATTTATTAATTTGGATATAAAAAGATGTGATCGAGTTTTAACGAAAGGAGGCAAGTGCACATATCGCATGTAGTATAGGATATTCCGGTGTGGAATATCGAGGTCGTATTGTTCTCGGGGTCGGTTTGATTATTTCTACTCTTCCCTGGAGGGGACTATTATTTTACCGATAATTACTTGTCGGGTATTTTTTATATATATAAAAGCAAAAAGTAAGACAGAAAATAGAAAATGAAAGCAATGAAGTGTGGAGACGATGATGAGCTTAGCGCGACCGTATCTAATACAATTTGAACAAAAAATTTTTTTTAATAAAAAGAGATCCTAAATTTCAAATCAATTAAGGCGGAGACTTGGCCGTGGAGGTTCCACTAGAATGAGCTCACTTATCTCTACGACTATCGCTCACCTGAATACTAAGACTATTCGACCGAACATTAGTCCGACGAAGGATTCCTCTTAACGCCTGCATTACGCTAAGTACCTCGCTATTCGGTGGGGAACTTAATCGGTAGAGTTAGAGCGCCTCCTCTCTTGAGGGTTAGTGCGGAACTCTCTTTAAAAAGGGTCGATCAGTCCATAGGTACGGCCTCTCGGCTAGATAGCGTATGGACTACGGAAATAGGTCCCACACATCGATTATGTGGTCCTACATGGCGTAAACCCTAAGCAAACCTTAAGTAATTTTAATTAATTAGAAAATAAGGACCTTTAATTATTTAAAACTATTTTTTTGTCCTAATGCTCTTCGATACTGAGGGCTAAGAACAGTTAGCCACTCATCGGAATGGGGACAGCAACGGTGAAAGCAATAAAGAAAGCAGCAAATGAAAGCAGGAAAAGAAAGCACTAAAGTAAAGCAGTAAATAAAGCAGTAAATTGCTAGTCGTACTCAAACGAGTAGGACTAAAATGAAAGCAGTAAAGTGCGAGTCCCGGTGCAAATGCGTGGGCGGGAGAAATGAAAGCGAGTCCTACTCAAACGAGTAGGACAAAATAAATGCAACGCACGCACACACTCGACAGAAAGTAAAAACTCACACACACACTTGACATAATTGAAACACACGCACACGACATAAATGAAAATGCACACACACTGCAGAAAGTAAAACACACTCACTCACTCTACTTGAATGGAAAAGGAAAAACTGTGTCATTTAACTCTTAACGAGTAAGCGGAAATAAATGCGCACACATAAAAAATTGCAAAAACCTAAGTTACCGAAAAATTAAAATAACTACATTTCTAATACTAGAATGTGGTAGAAATGCATAAAAGCTAAAATAAAAATTAAACGAGCAATTGAGTTTGCAAATAAATGTAAAATTGAAAGTGCTTGAAAAATTGAAATGAATACATTTCTACCGCTAGAATACGATAGAAATGAGTAAAAAGAAGACAAAAAAATTAAACGAGCAAAACTTTTAAATGAAAATTGAAATGCTCGAAAATTAAAACAACTATATAATCATTCCTATAACTCCGTAAAAGTGAGTAAAAAGTGAAAATAACGAAAAAAGATCCAAAACGTTTCACAATCTAAACACGAAAATCTAAGTTAGCAAAAAAATGAAAATAACTTTAAAAACATTTTTACGGGTTTATAGGAATGAATAGAAACTATAAAAAAACCTAAGTCTAACAAAAGCTAATGAAAAATATAAGGAAAACATAGAAGTAAAAATATACTCATACACTCACACACGCATTTTAAAGGACGAAATCAAAGATAAAACAAAGAAAAAAAATAAGATTGCATAAGGGATGACACATAGTTGATGTCCAAGGCATGGAAAAAAAAACTACATTGCATTAATAATAAAAGGTGATTACAAAGATAAAATAGAAGAGAGGGGGGGGGGGAGAAAATATCCCTTACATAACATTTGGAATTCATCCCAGCAGAATAACACTTATACAAAATGTATCCAAAAAGTGGAACAGGATTACAAGCACAAGTCTGGAATTTATAAACAAAAAAATTCATGGAACACGCCGTCTGACACGGGTGTGTCAGGGGGCGTGTCAACACTATTCATGAGCTGATCGGGCGAGGTGACATCTTAGTTGACTTCGGGCTGGACACGTGTCGGTCACGCGGCGGTCATGCCCCAGGTCACGGGCATGTCTCTAGGCGTGTCAGGGAGGTAGAACTGGGCGCGGGTTGAGTTTAAATGTCGCCGCGCGGGTCTTATCGACCAAGTGGAGGATTACACGTGGCGGTCACGCCCGTGACTCTGTCTACATGGGGTGTGTCGGGTTGGTCGACACGGGCGCGAGTCTTGTGGAGTGGACATGCCCCAGGTCACGGGCGAGACTCTAGGCGTGTCGGGTTAGTCGATGTTCGTCGAGCGAAAAATGTCGAGCTTGCTGGACACGGGCTGGTATCACGTGGCGTGTCATTGTGACGTCGAGCGTATTCATCAATTTCTTCATTTTGCGGCCAATTTCACGGGATTTGAGTTGTCACACCCTGGTCATTGGCGTGACCAATATTACACGGGCGTGTCAGGTCATTTTTTGGGCAATTTTTCTGAAATTTTTGAAAATCAAAATTAGTTAAGTTACAATCAAATTTAACAAAATATGGACAATTTATTAAAGAAAATTAACTGAAAGCAAAGAAAATAAACAAAAATAACTTAATTAATGTACATAAAAATAGGTATATTTACAATTCATTTGCTTACCAAAACCACTTAAAAAGAACAAGTAAAACGAGAATGAGCAAACAGTTTTCCAAAATAAAGCCAAAATCAAAGGTGCTCAAAAATTAAAACTATAACTTTTTCATTTTTAAGAGTTCATAAAAGTGATAAAAAAGTGAAAAGAAAAATGAAAAGAACAAAAAAGGTTTTACAATCCTAAAGCAAAGCTAAGTAAAAAAACAAAATCACTTTCAAACCTCTTTTATAAATTCATAAGAATGAAATTTAAAAACTTTAAAAAGGGACATGGTGAGAAAGAGAAAGACTAAAGATATTACATTTTATTTGGAGATAAAATCTATGATAAACCTAACATGAAGACAATTTAAAAACATAGAAAATAAACATGTTACACTCATACACACACACGCACACACACTTTTCATAAAAGAGAAGAACAAGAAAATACAAAGGGAAAAAATGAGAAAGAAAGTTAGCACACAAGTTCATTCCAAAGCCATTTAAGAAGAGAAAAGCTAACATATTTTATTGATTAAAATAAACTATTACAAAGCTAATACAAAGCTAATGCAAACATAAAGAGAATGGAGGAGAAAGTTCTCCTTACATGGCAAATGAATCCACGGATGCAACCCATAAAATACCCTAAAGTGGCTCAAAAAGGTGAACCCTTGTACCTTACAGAAATGGGCAATTTATAGGAAAAAAATCAAAGAACACGCCCTCCGACATGGCCGTGTAGGGGGGGGGGGGGGGGGCGTGTCACTACGGTTCACGATATAATCAGGCAATTTGACTGGAAAGTTGACTTCGGGCTACATACGAGGATGTCATGCACCAGGTCATGGGCGTGACTCTAGGCATGTCGAGGAGGTGGATCCGGGCGCGGGTTACGTAAAAAGTCGCCGACGGTATCTTGTCGAGTATGGAAGCGTTGATGACACGGGCGTGTTGGGTTAGCTGACACGGGCGTGTCATGTTGGTCGACGAACATCGAGAGCGCTTCGTCGAGCTGGAAGCCTCGATCGTCGATCGGGAATGACACGGGCGTGTCGGGTTGGCTGACACGGGCGTGTCAGGTCAATTTTTGACCATTTTCTAAAAAATTCTAGAAATCAAATTTAAGCTATGTTAGAAACAATATTTGCAAAAAGGAGCAATTTATTAAATAAAACTAACTAAAAAAAGCAAAACTAAACTAAAATATCATAATAAAAACATAGAAAAATGCATATAATTACAACTTATCAGGTATACCTTAAACCTTAGGGACGTTACAAGTTTTATTTATTTCAGTAGAAACCCCCATAGGCTTAACCTTAATTTCGGGGACGAAATTTTTTTTATATATATTGGGATTTGTAACATCCCTTAAACAACTAGACCCCTAGGATTTTGTTTTGTCATGACTAGGTCATGACAAAACAACCAAACGCTCAAAGACCAAGTGAACAAGGTCCAAGGTAAAAATCACCTTGGTCTGCCTATAGTTCATCCTCAACATTAGACATAAGGTTGGACTTTAGGGCTACACCTTGATACATGACCCTACCATAACCCCCCTAACACCTTGGGAAGTCCATAGGGCCACTAAGGACCTACTGTAGGCAGTCAAAGAGGTTAAGTTGACCTAAGTCAACCCTAACCCTAAATTGATCAAGCTAGCCTACTTAGGGTCAATTGACATTCCCCCAGCCAATTGAACCCCACCCATGGCCTCCTAACCCTAAAGTAATGTCAATGGGTCACCAAGGACTCATTGGGGTCAACCCTAGTCGCTAAGTTGACCAAGGTCAAATCTAGCCCCAAAGTGGTCAAAGTGCCCTTACTAAGGGTCATGTGACCTCCAAGGTGCCAAGTCAACCCTACCCACCCCTACCTAGACATTAGGGGAGGTCAATAGGTCACCAAGGACCCATTGGTGGTAGCACAAAAGGTCAATTTGACCAAAGTCAACCCTAAGCCAAGGTCAAGTCAACTTGACCCAAATGGGCTAACCTAAGCTCAAGCCCTCTTTCCACTTGGGCTAACCTTGTTTCCATGAGAATTTTGGGTTAATGGGCTGCTAATAGGCTGGAGTGGTCAGCTTGGTCAACCTAGATGATTATGAGAGAGAAAACCTCAACCTCACTTTAATGGAGGAGAGAGAAAATGGTGAAAGAGGGCCATTCATGGCCAAGGAGGCCAAGGGGCAATACCTCATTGGTTGATTCAACTCCATATTAAATCAGGGAGATCAGGGGGCCACTTTTGTGGATGTTTATTGCAGGAATAATGCTGCCAATTCTTGGCCGAATTCAAGCTCCAAGGCCATTAATGGCTTTGAAGCTTGAACCACTTCACTCCCCCCATTAAGGGATGAAATTAGTTTCAATTCTTTAGGGGAGATGAAGAGTTCCCGACCTTTTCCTGACGTGTTCATGCCCAGATTCATCCCCCACACTATGGCCGAGAGCCACCTTAAGAGGCCATTAATGGCCACCACCAGTTAGACCCATCCCCTTCCTCTTTTTATTGTCTTAAAAGCTTCCCTAGGCTCCAGGCTTTCGGTTCCACATCTTGCCCGAAGGAGACAATCAACTTCATTGTGCTGTTGTAGAGCGCTGGCGACACCTCCTCCACCAATGGCTTCCCGGTGATCGACGCATCTCCAGGCCACAAGCAACGTCCTCCCCTCCTCTCTCCATGGGTAGATCATAGGATTCATTTAGAAAGGGAATCGGGCTCAGTTGAGCCCGATCAAAGTTCGAAATTTCCTGGTTTTTACACGTTTTTCACCTTGTCGGATCGCCGAAAAAGGGCCCTCCAGCAGCTGTGCCGCCGTTTGGCGATAGCCAGCCAGGGGGGTGGCCGGATGGCCGGTGGTGGCGATTGGAAATTGCTCTAGATGGTTGAATCGTAGCCATTCACAGGAGTTTTGGAACACCCTATTACTAATTTGGGTCAGGATCACTATGTCTCTTAGGAACCTGTTTTGACCACATTGTATAGATCTAAAGGTCAAGTACAATTGAGTCTAAGGGTTAGTAGTTAGGTTTGGAAGCTACCATCAAGACCAGGTTTTTCAGTTTGGAGACCAAGTCATTTCGTCGAGCTCAGTACGACGAATCGTCGAACTCCAGTCGACGATCGTTGAGCTCACTTCGACGAGTCGTCGAACTCCATTCGACGATCTCTGAGCTCAACTTCATCAAGTCATCGAACTCCATTCGACGATCTTCGAGCTCAGTTCGACGATCTTGACTCCAGTTTGTTCCGCTATCTCTGAGCTCAGTTCGACGATAGTTGAGCTCAGATCAACGATCTCTGTTTCTGCCTGAATCCAAATCTCTGAGCTCAGTTCGACGATAGTGGAGCTCATTTCGATGTTTTTCTGAAGAGTTAAATGTTTTTCAAGATTCAAATTCAGACAGTTAAGGAATTGTTCTCAGCATTTAATTCAGAGATCTTGTAGCCGTTTTTCATTTATTCTAGAGCAAGTTTCAAGGGATTTTCAAGGAATGTTTTCTTGGACTTTCTTCCAGAAGACAACAGCAATTAAGGAAGTCATTAATGACAGGCCAACGACTATCTTGACAGTGGATCATTTCTATTCAGACAAAAAGGAATAAAAGATAAGATTATTCATTCCTGCTACACAACAACAAGAAGAGACACAGAAGAACAACAAGTTAGAAAATTATTCTCAGCAATAACAACTCTCACACCAACAATCACACAAGAGAAAGAAAGAGAGTTGCAGACATTTTGTCTCAAGAATTCATACAAGAACACATCACCAAAGGAGATCAACAAACTGAAATCTTCATATCTCTTTTGATTCAAGTGTTCAAGGCCATCATCATTCAAGACTCCAGACACCTCATATTTCAGCTGTTGCTGAAATCATCATTTGCTGGAGATCAATTTTCTGAAGGCCTATCATCCTACTGCAAAGCTTCATTTCCTGATCAACTCAAGATCTCAGGGGGAGCTTTGACAACATCCACAATCTTCTCTTTGACTGTTGACAGAGAAGATATTCTCATCCCTCTCTCACTCTCTGCTGTAAATGGTTTTTCAAACTCCCATCAAAAGTTTGTGTTTGGTTTTTGAGCACCTTATCACAAGCTCATTGGTGGCAAGACACCTGATCAAAAAATCTGGTTTGGTTTTTGAGCACCTTATCAAAAGCTCATTGGTGCCCAGGACACCTGATCAACTCATCTTGCAGTGGATTCCTACCTAGGGTGGTAGAAGAGTGTATGTACCCAGGTTGATTGGGGAACCACTATAGCTCCTTGTGTCTTCTGGTTGCTTGTTTTTCTTTTTGTTTCTGGCTGTGGTTTGTGACTAGGTTGCTCTGTGACTAGATTGCTCTGTGATCTTTCTGTGATTATATTTACTTTTTATTATTTGCTTCCCTGTTCACATTTAGAATAAAACAACTATTGTAAAACTTTTTAGCAAACACCATACTTTATTCACCCCCCCTCTAGAGTATATCAGATCTAACTTGCACTTTCAATTGGTATCAAAGCCAGGTTGGTTAAAAATACCACACCTTAGTGGTTGCGCAGGCTAACACCTGAACCCAAAGATTCTTATAGTTAGATCTGCTTGTTGTAGATTTTGTTATTAGAATTCATTCTTCACAAATCATGGCCGAAAATAAATATTATGCTAGCACCAGACCTCCAGTGTGCAATCTATCCAAGTTTGCACTTTGGAAGGCAAGGATTAGACTCTACATGAATTCTATTGATGAGGACATTTTTAATTCTGTTTTGATAGTGTGTCCAAGAACTCCAGAGAACACAAGTACAAGTGCTGTTCCACCTCCATCAGGAACAGATGCTGTCATCAAGAAATGGAAAGTTGCAGATGCAAAGGCTATGAATATCTTAGCCCAGACTATGTCTGATGACATTTTCCAAAAAGTAGCTGAATGCAACTCAGCAAAGGAGATCTGGGACAAGCTATCTGAAATAGTCTCAGGATCTGCTAATGAAAGAAAAGTCAGAAGATCTCACCTCATAACCCAATATGAGAACTTCAAGAAAGGAGAAGTGAGCCAGTAGCTGAAATGTACAACAGACTCAGCCTGATAGTCAATGAGCTGAAAACTTTGGATAAGGAGATATCATTGACTGAGCTAAATGATAAAATCCTAAGGTGCTTCCCAAGCACTTGGGACTCAAGGATCTGGCCAATCAAGGATGCCAGAAGTCTCAATGAAATCACAACAGAAGCTCTCTTGGGTAAGCTCAAGTCTTATGAGCTGCTCATCAAAAATAGAGAAGAAGAGCAGAAGGCTACCTCACCAGCCTCATGAAAGGAAAAGACAATAGCTTTCAAAGCCACTGAAGATCAGCCTGAAGACAATGTCACAGGCAATGATGAGCTGCTTAGTCTACTGGCCAAAAGGTTTTACAAGATGTCCAGAAAGGACTTCAGGAAGAGTTCATACAAAGAGCATGACAAGCCAAGGTATGATAAGTCAAATAATAAAGAAATTGTTTGCTTTGGTTGCAGGAAAGCAGGCCACATTGTGCCTGACTGTCCAGAGAACAAAAATAAGGACAGAAAGGACAAGAGAGAAAGAAGAAAAGACAAGGACTTCAAGAAGAATAGCAATGGCAAACCCTCCTCAAGCGAGAACAAACACACAAGGAAGGGATTTGTTGCTGAATCTTGGAGTGAAACAGAAGAGGAATCTGAAGCTTCATCCAGCTCAAGTGATGATGAGGATGATGCTGAAGAAAAGGAATTCTGCATGATGGCTATCAATTCCTCTCAACATAATTCTGATGCAGAAGAGTCAGAGTCAGACTCAGAAACTCAACCTGAAGAAGACCAGGTAATAGACTCTTTTGATTTCAATTCTGAGGACTTTAAGTATGAATTTAAAGCACTATGTTTAGACCTATTAAAATCTGAGAAGGAAATTATTTCTCTCAAAAATCAATTATCTAAACATAGTACCTTAAAATCAGATTACCTCAAACTCTCTGAGGAGTTGGAGTGTTGTAGGGAGCAGATAGCTTCACTGAAAAGTGAGCTATCAGAGGCCAAAAAGCTTGAAGAATCCCTTAATGGGAGAAGCATCAAGCTAATGGACATCACAAGCACAGTGAACTCTAGATTCAACAGTACTCTGGGCTTGGGTGCTTCATCCAGCCAACCTATAGTTCTAACAACCCCAATTAAGTTTATTTCTGATAAAGGGAAGGGAGTTGTAGAGGTAGCTAGGAAAAATTCTGATCTACCTAAGAAAACCAAGATCCAGCAGAAATTGTCGAACGGAGCTCGACGATCGCCAAACGCAGATCGACGATCTCAGGCAAAATCGTCGAACTCAGGTCGACGATCTCTAATTCCTGAACTCTGCCACAGTCGACCGTCGAATGGAGCTCGAAGATCTGACCCAAGATCGTCGAACGCAGCTCAACGATCGTCGAATAGAGATCAGAGCTTTGGAAATTCTTTAAAGGGTAAATCAAAATCCAATCCTAGGGGTCCTTCATCCCAAAGATTTAACCCTTATACTGAATGGATAATACCTCCAAGGAGATATCGTCCTGAAGGTTATAAGAGTCAACCAGGGATGTCATTTATTTCTGAATTTAAAGGTTATCAACCTAGGCCCAAGGTAAACTGGATCAAAAATAAGTAAATTATTTTATGTGCAGGTGAAGACCTATCCAACATCAAACCAACAATGGTATTTGGATAGTGGGTGCTGAAAGCACATGACAGGAAATAAGGACAACCTCACATCCTTTAAAGCCAAACATGGACCCAAGGTCATATTTGGTGATTCAAACTTTGGACTGACAAAAGGATATGGTGCAGTTCAAATTGGCACAGTCACATTCAAGAAAGTAGTCTATGTGGTAGGACTGAAGCACAACTTGATCAGTATGAGTTAGTTATATGATGAAGTCTACCAGGTGACTTTCAGCAAAGCCTTATGCAAGATCAAGTCAGAGGACAACATAACTGTGTTGACAGGTAAAAGGAAAGGTAACATCTACTTTGTAGACTTTCTTTCAACAGAAGTAGATATTTGCCTGTTTAATTCTATGTGTAGAACTAATGTATTATGACATAAGAGACTAGGGCATATAAACCTTAGAACCATTGCTAGGCTATCCAAGGACAACCTTGTTAGAGGACTACCTTCTGGCCCCTACAAGAAGGAAGAACTCTACAGGGCTTGTCAATTAGGTAAGCAAACTAAAAATAGTTTCAAGTCACTTAATAAGAGTGATTCACCTAGGATTTTGTATCTGTTACACATGGATCTTTTTGGACCGATTACAGTACAAAGCTTAGGAGAGAAATCTTACACTTTAGTAGTTGTAGATGACTTCTCTAGATTCACATGGGTGTTCTTTCTGAGGAAGAAGTCTGATAACTTTAAGTGTTTGACAGAGTTTCTCAAATGCATACAGACTGAGTTCAATACTCACATTGCCCTGATCAGAAGTGATCATGGGACAGAGTTTGATTCTCTTCTTATACAAGAGTTCTGTCAGAGTGAAGAGATCAGGCACATTTTCTCAGCTCCTAGAACTCCTCAACAAAATGGGGTAGCTGAAAGGAAAAATAGAACCCTTATTGAATCTGCCACTACATTGTTGTCCGATGCTCACCTTCCTCTATCCTTTTGGGCAGAGGCAGTGAACACCTCCAACTATGTGCTGAACAGAAGTTTAATACATAAACTGAGGGGCAAGACTCCCTATGAATTACTCAAAGGGAAGAAACCTAAAGTAGATTATTTTAGAATTTTTGGTTATATCTGTTACATACACAATAATGACAAGAAGTACTTAGCAAAATTTCAAGCTAAAGCTGATGAAGGAGTGTTTCTGGGATACTCCATGATCAGTAAGGCTTATAGGGTATATAATAAATCAACTCTTAAAATTGAAGAATCTTTTCACATATCTTTTGATGAAACTAACATGTCTTTCAAGGAGAAGAACACTTCTAGCATAGAACCTTTGCAGGTACACTCTCTTGCTGAAGACTTGAACAGATTACAAATCATTCAAAAAGAGGAAAGTAGTGAAGATGAAGAAGACATTCAACACCATGAAGAGAAACCTCTTGAAGAGCCAGTTGTTGTACCACAAGAGGAAACAATAACACAGGTTGGTGAACAATCAACACCCCCTATTGATTTAGTAATATCAAGAGACCATCCAATTTCCCAAGTAATTGGAGAAATCTCAGCTGCTGTGCAAATCAGAAATCAGGTCAACCAAAGCCTGATGCACACTTGCTTCCTTTCTCAAATTGAACCTCAATACATTCAAGATGCAGAGCAGGATCCACACTGGATCATTGCAATGCAAGAAGAGTTGCATCAATTTGAAAGGAACAAAGTTTGGGAACTAGTACCAAGGCCTAAGGATCACTCCATTGTTGGAACAAAGTGGGTGTTCAGAAACAAATTGGATCATCAAGGAGTAATTGTAAGGAACAAGGCAAGACTAGTTGCTCAAGGGTACTCTCAAGAAGAAGGCATAGATTATGACTAGACTTTTGCACCAGTTGCAAGGTTGGAGGCTATAAGAATCTTCTTAGCATATGAAGCACACAAAGGTTTCAAAGTATACCAGATGGATATAAAGAGTGCTTTTCTAAATGGAGATATCAAAGAAGAAGTCTATGTGAGACAACCTCCAGGTTTTATCTCTTCAACTTATCCTGATTATGTTTTTAAATTGAATAAAGCATTATATGGTCTCAAGCAAGCTCCTAGAGCATGGTATGAGACCCTAGCATGCTTTCTCCTGAAAAATGAGTTTATAAGGGGTAGAGTAGACCAAACTCTTTTTATTAGAACCCATAAGTCTCATACCATACTAGTACAAATCTATTTAGATGATATTATTTTTGGTTCTACTGATTCAAATTTGTGCAGAAGGTTCTCCAACCTAATGCATTCTAAATTTGAAATGATTAGCATGGGTGAGCTATCCTTCTTTCTAGGATTGTAAATCAAGCAACATGCTGAAGGCATATTTATTTCTCAAACCAAGTATGCAAAGGAATTGGTCAAGAAATTTTGTATGTCTGAAGCATCTTGTATGAAAACACCTATGCCTACTAATGCTGTATTGAATGCTGATGAACATGGGAAACCTATTGATCAGACAACTTATAGAGCAATGATTGGCTCTTTATTGTACCTTACAGCTAGTAGACTAAACATAATGTTTGCTACAAGCATATGTGCTAGATTCCAAGTGAACCCTAGAGAGTCACACCTAACCTTAGTAAAAAGGATTCTCAGGTATGTTAAAAGTTGTCCAACTCTAGGTCTCTGGTATCCAAAAGATTCAGCATTTGACTTAACTGGATTTTCTGATACTGATTATGCTGGATGCAGAATTGACAGGAAAAGCACCAGTGGAACTTGTCAGTTTCTTGGTGACAGACTTGTCTCTTAGTTTTGCAAGAAACAAACATCTGTGTCAACTTCAACTGATGAAGCTGAATATATGGCTGCAAGTAGTTATTGTTCACAAATATTGTGGATTCAAAACCAACTCCTAGACAATGGCTACAACTTAGAGAAGTCAAAAATCTTTTGTAATAATACCAGTGTTATTTCTATAGCACAAAATCCATTCCTCCATAGTAGGACAAAAACATAGAAATTAGGCATCACTTTTTAAGGGATAATGTTGAGAAGAACAAAATTGAACTTCAATATATCCCAACTGATTTGCAAAGGGGAGATATTTTCACCAAACCCTTGGATGAAAAGAAACACACCTTCTTCCTGAATCAGTTAGGAATGTTAGATGGAGGAAGTCTAAAATAAGTTCCGAGATTTTAAAACTCTAAAAGTTGACCAAGACTAGGCAAACATCTTGATTTTTCTAGTGTATAGAGTGTTTCTGGCTTCTGAACTGCGCTCGACGATTTTCCCCCAGATCGTCGAACGGAGATCGACGCTTTCCGAAATCGTCGACCAGAGTTTAGTGCTTCTCAGATAGTATTCAACTATCTCTCCAGGTCAGCGATCGTCGAACGAAGCTCGACGATTTTGTTATCTGAACTATCATCGAACAGAGCTCGACGCTCTCCAGTATCGTTGAATGGAGATCGACGATGTTAATGACCTTTCAGTTGCCTTTAGAAGCCCCGATCGTCGAACTGAGTTCAACGATCATTCCTTTTCTGCGTCGAACCCTAATATAAAACTCTTTTTTCGGTCGTCGTTCTCTCTTTGCACCTTTGTTCTCTCTGCAAATTTTCTTTTCCCTCCAAACATCTCTACACTTGGTCGTTTGTTTGTTGAGTTTTCAGGAAACAATGCCCGTCTCAGTTGCAGTCCTAGCCGCCATGAACTTTGATGCAGGATTTGATATAGATATGGACTCTTTCAATAACAATGATCAAATTTTCCAAGAAATTCTAGAACTTTTCAAGGAGCAAAAGCTAGTTACTATAATGTCCACCAGAATCAAGTTACCTGCTGATGAAATCAAGGAGTGGGTCTATACTGCCCACAACCAGGACCAGAATATAGTTGTTGGATCAATTTCTAGAACCCAGGTACTTCTGACACCTAGTATTCTGACAGAGGTTTTTCAATTAAATTCTGGAAGAGATTCTGCTGAATTGTCTGGAGAAGAATTTTCTACTATGCTTGATAGAATGGGTCATTCTACTATGCTTGATATATTGTCTCTGAGATATCTGCAAGGAGAAAATACCAAACTAACAATTCATCAAGGCAAGTATACCTATCGAAATGCAGCTAGGGGACACAAGTGTCATATTGAAATCCGGGAACAGTTGAGTAAGCTTACTCACACGAAATCTATTATTTTATCGACGGAAAAAAGGTTTAGCTAAATGTACTAAAGGAAGAGAACTACTTGCATGAAAAGATAAAGAGAGCTAAAAGAACGATTAACTTAAGCTTAGTAACGATGAAGGGAAAATGCACTCGATCAGAAATCACCTCGGCAAGAGTGGTTAGAAAAATACGATAAATAAACCTAAGCTAATTAGGGTAAAGGTCCTTGACCGTGGAGGTTCCATGAATATTGACACGCTTCTCTCGAAGGCCGTGCCTAACTGAGTTTAGGAAGGTCCGACCGACTTTCGCCTAAATCGGAGGCCTAAAACTCGCTTTACGCGGTGAACCCCTCTAATGGATTTTACTCCAATCCGGGAGATTTGAACGTCTGCCTCTCTCGAGGGGTGCGAACAACTCCCTTCACTCTTGAGTGCTCATTTCAAACCTTCGGCCTCTCGGCTAGCCCAGAATGAAAGCAAAGGTGGAGAGTATATATCGATGATATACCTCCAACCCGTGATAAATCAAGAGTAATTCAAAGCCAAACCCTAAACAGAAAAGGTAAGATTCAAAGCATCATAACCTAATCACTCGAACCTCGGATCAATTAGATCGAGTACATGGAGGATTAGTTAATCATGGTGAGGTGGAAGACGGGATGAGTAGAAGAAAAATACTGAAAACAGAGCAGGAACGAAAAAGAAAACAACACTTTTTATTAAGAGAAACAGTGATCTTACAGCTTGAAAACCAGAGATTACAAGAACATGAAAAGGAAACTACACTATCATTAGCATCATACTATAGAAAGAAGCTAGGAGCTAATACAGGGAAAGCATAAAGCTAGAGCTACGAACTAAAAATGGAAAGACATGCTTAAAAAGTTCAGAAATACAAAGGACAGAACCTCCGCTCTCAAAGCGAAAAGTTCTCTAAAACCCCTGGAGTTGGGCTCTATTTATAGAATTTTTTCGGGTCGGGTCACGCCCCCCTGTCACGCCCTGGTCGGGCGTGACCCTGGGGCGTGACACATTCGGCGCGACTTTTTCGGGCAGGAATTGAATTCTGATGGAGTTGTTGCGGTACACGCCCATAAGTCATGCCCTGGTAGGGCGTGTACCTGGGGTGTGTTCTTTGCGGCGTGACTTTTTCGGGCTGAAATTGAATGCTGGAGGTGACGGGCGGAATTGCTGAAGTACACGCCCATATGTCACGCCCGGGTCAGGCGTGACCCTGGGGCGTGACACTTTCGGTGCGACGGTGGAGCGGAAAAAACGAGCGCGCTGCGGCGATTCCTCGGAACCTGGGGACACGCCTCTAGTACACGCCCGTGTCGGGTGTGACACGGGCGTGACCGAGGGCGTGTACACTAAGTTTCCACAGAATGTAGTTTCGGACCAATTGCTTCATTCCTCTGGGTTACACGCCCTAGGTACACGCCCTGGTAGGGCGTGACCTTGGGGCGTGTCACAGCAAACTTCGGCTGAAAGCCGTGAAAACCTGCAAAATGCAGAAAAAATGCATTAGCGACAAAAATATATACAAAGGGGAATCAAAACAAGTACTTTACAAGACATGATTGGCTTTAAAACCCCGAAAATATCCTAATAAAATTGACTGCAAACTGTATTATCAAATTCCCCCAAGCTTAAGTTTTGCTTGTCCCCAAGCAAAGATATAAAGACAAGCTAATCATAAAAAGTGACTAATTCAAAAAGTTTTAATCATACTCACACAAGTACTATGCGAAATTCTAGGTAGGAAGAATGTAAAACGTAAATCTAAAACAATTATTTAGGTATGGTTTAACTTTTATAAACTTTACTTAATAAAAATAAATCATCCAGAATTTTGACGAAATTCTTTAAATAGATTTAAGTAAGGCAATGAAAATGAAAAGAACGTATTGAGTTATTACTAGATCCAAGCAACGCATTATAATTATATCAATTAAATAACAAAAATCTAAGTTTAAATCCAAAACTAAAACTGATTTACTTTCTTCTTTTCTTAGTTGTTAAATAAAATTAAAAAAAAGGCGTGAATCAAAAGGACTTAATAGGACCGAAACGTTTGGTTTAGGAATATGAATAGGAGTGGAATTCAAATATAAACATGGAGGCTTAAAAATCAAACTAAACCAAAACAATGAGTTTCAAAAAAAATAAATTTATTTTAAACAAAATATGTATAAATAAATTTATTTTTTTTCTCTTTATGATTATTTATCTCTTTTTTTTATTATTATTTTCATTCATTTTTGTTTTTTTTTTCAATTTATTGCTTTTGAGTACACCTTTTTCAACAATATCTCCACAGATAAGACAAAATTTCCTATCAAACAAAATTAGCGTGATTAGATAGGTAGGAATTTGGGCTTTGGTGAAAATGAAATGGTGTGTGGAGTTTATCAAATGAATTTGGAAAAAAGGCTCAAAAGCGGCTAACTAGTGGTAAAAAAGTTTAGGTTGGCAAGAAAGCTCAAACGTAAACAAAAATGGCCTACATCATTTTCACGCGTTTTTTTTTAAAATTTATTTAAAACATAGAGTCGATAAATTTCAAAAAGCAAGTTCGAGATAATAAAAGAAGATTGATGAAATTATCTTGAAAATAAAAATAATATGTCACTTGGATCGTTCATATCTACTACGTTATTCAAAATATGTTCTTACAAAAATCATCTAAAGACGAAAAGGAAAATAGTGGATGATAAATTTTTAGAGAAAGTAAAGAAAATAAAGAACGGAAAACCATAATAGAAATGCACGGTTTAGAGAAATATTTTACCTTAACATGCTACCGTGAATTAGAAACACAGCATGACCAACATTTTACTTGTGAAATATGATTAAAAAGAATGATTAGAAAAATTATAATTAACTACGTTGTTTATAAAGAAGTTTGAGAAAAACAAAACATAAACATGGGGTACTTATTGAAATACCAAAATGCAGCTATATATATATAATAATTTTTTGAAATTTTGGATTTTTGTGGGATATTTACAAAATAAAAAGAAAACAAAAAGAAGGAGGAAGTCCTCCCCCAAGCTTAAAATCTACATTGTCCGCAATGGAGAAGGAGGTCGGAGAACGAGAGAAAAGTAAAGTACAGAAATAAAAGACAGAATTGAAAAGCAGGTACTTCCCCGTTTTTATTTTGCAGGGCAAGTTGAGTGATGCCGCTCCTCCATGCCTGTGCTGTGAATCTTCATGAAACGTCATCCGGCGGACTTTGGCATGGAAGCAGAACCGTTGGAGCAGGCGATCACAGAAGTTTCAGCTTGCCGGAGCCAGTCGGGGCAAAAAGTGTAAAAGAAAGAAAACAGAAAAAGATAACTTGGGTTGCCTCCCAAGAGCGCCCTTTGTTTAAAGCGTCGTTTGAGCTCGACGCATCAAAATAATAATGTCCCAAATATTGTTTAAAAATAAAGTTCGAAAAAAGTCAAAGTTTTGAAGAAAAGGAAAGTTCAGATTAATCAAAAGTCAGGACCGGAAAGATAGAGTTAACAGGGTTGAGACTGACATCATCACAGAAATACAGTTTAAGACGCTGACCATTCACTTTGAAAGTACCCTTATCAGGGTGGGAAATTAAAACAGTACCATAAGAAAAAACTTCTAAAACAGTAAAAGGCCCCGACCAACGTGATTTTAATTTACCCGGGAATAAACGTAAACGAGAATTATAAAGAAGCACTTGGTCGCCCGGCTTAAAGATTTTTGGGTGCCTAAGATGTCGATCGTGTAAACGCTTCGTCCGCTCTTTATAAAGTCTGTTATTTTCATACGCGTAAGAGCGCCACTCGTCGAGTTCGTTAAGTTGAAATTTTCTAAAATCGCCGATGGATTTGGGATCGAAGTTTAAAAATCGTAAGGCCCAAAAGGCGCGGTGCTCTAATTCTACGGGTAAATGACACGACTTTCCGTAAACCAACCGATATGGCGTACATCCGAGGGCGGTTTTGTACGCTGTTCGGTAGGCCCATAGAGCATCGTCTAATTTGGCTGACCAGTCTTTTCTAGATGTTGAAACAGTCTTTTCTAAAATTCGTTTTATTTCCCTATTGACCACTTCGACTTGTCCGTTAGTTTGGGGGTGATAGGCAGTGGAAAGCTTATGAGTAACGCCATATTTAGTTAGGATTTTTGAGAATTGCGCGTTACAGAAATGGGAACCCCTATCACTAACGATAGCGCGCGGCGTACCGAATCGAGAAAATAATTTTTTTAGGAAATTAACTACAACTCGGGCGTCATTCGTAGGAAGAGCTTGGGCTTCGGCCCAACGCGAAACATAATCAACGGCAACTAAAATGTACTTATTCCCGAAGCTAGAAGGAAAAGGGCCGACAAAATCAATCCCCCAGAGGTCGAAAACTTCGCACTCTAGGAAATAATTTTGTGGCATTTCATTTTTATTCGAAATATTCCCCGACCGTTGGCAACTATCACACCTACTCACAAAGGCATGCGCGTCTTTAAACATGCTGGGCCAGTAAAAACCCGTGCTTAACACTTTGTGAGCGGTGCGAGCAGCTTGATAGTGCCCACCTGTCGGTCCTTCATGCAAATGTTTAATAATATCTAATCCTTCATCAAAGGAAACACACCTCCTGATCACTTGGTCTGCACAGACTTTAAAAAGATGCGGGTCCTCCCAAAAGTAGTTCTTCAATTCAGAAAAAAATTTCTTCTTTTGCTGAGACGAGAACTCTTTTGGGAGCACACGAGCCACTAGATAGTTGGCGATGTGGGCAAACCAAGGAGAAGTAGATGTGTTAATTATGAACATCTTCTCATCAGGGAAATAGTAATGAAAAGAATTTTCGTCTAATTGCTCTATAAACGGGTTGTCTAGGCGCGAAAGGTGGTCGGCGGCCAAGTTCTCGGCACCTCGCTTATCACGGATCTCTAAGTCAAACTCCTGGAGGAGTAAGACCCAGCGAATCAAGCGAGGCTTGGCATCCGTTTTAGAGAGAAGATATTTGAGGGCCGAGTGGTCCGTAAAAACAATAATTTTCGAAAGAGTAATATAAGGGCGAAATTTGTCAAATGCGAATACTACAGCTAAGAGCTCCTTCTCGGTTGTGGTGTAATTTTCTTGTGCAGATGTGAGTGTTTTACTAGCGTAATAAATGGGGTGGAAGTTTTTGGAAATACGTTGACCTAGTACGGCTCCCACCGCATAACTACTCGCATCACACATTATTTCAAATGGAAGATCCCACACCGGAGCTATCATGATTGGCGTATTAACTAATTTTTCTTTTATTAAATTGAAGGCAGCTAGACAGAGGTCATCAAAGATGAATGGGGCGTCTTTTTCTAAGAGATGGGTAAGGGGCTTGGTGATTTTGGAAAAGTCCTTTATGAAGCGGCGGTAGAAACCCGCATGACCCAGGAAACTTCTTATGGCTTTTATGTTCGTAGGTGGCGGCAGTTTCTCGATAACTTCTATTTTCGCAACGTCTACTTCAATACCCCTTTCAGAAATTTTATGTCCCAAAACTAACCCTTCCCTTACCATAAAATGACATTTTTCCCAATTTAAGGCGAGGTTAGTTTCTTCGCATCACTCTAAGACTTTTTCAAGGTTTTCTAAGCAACTATCGAAGGAATTACCGAAGACGGAGAAATCATCCATGAAGACTTCCATAATGCTTTCTACGTACTTGTCAAAGATGGCGAGCATACATCGTTGGAATGTAGCCGGCGCATTGCACAATCCAAACGGCATTCTTCGGTAGGCGAAGGTGTCGAAGGGACAAGTAAACGTAGTTTTCTCCTGGTCCTCGGGGGAGATGGGGATTTGAAGATACCCCGAGAGGCCATCGAGAAAACAATAAAAGCTATGTCCGGAAAGTCGTTCTAAAATTTGATCAATGAACGGCAAGGGGAAGTGATCCTTGTGGGTGGCGTCGTTCAACTTACGGTAATCTATACACATTCGCCATCCGGTCACCGTCCGAGTCGGGATTAATTCATTATTTTCATTACTTACGACCGTTATCCCTCCCTTCTTTGGTACTACCTGTACTGGGCTAACCCACTTACTGTCGGATATAGGATAGATAATTCCTGCGTCTAACAATTTCATAACCTCGCCCTTAACTACGTCTTTCATGTTTGGGTTTATACGGCGCTGAGGTTGTATAGAGTTACGAGAATTATCTTCCATTAAGATTTTATGAGTGCAGAAAGATGGGCTTATGCCCTTGATATCAGATATCTGCCAAGCAATAGCTTGGCGATGCTTTTGTAAAATTGAAAGAAGTTTATCCTTTTGTGCATCCGTGAGGTAGGCCGAAACTATGACAGGCAGCTTGGATTCCTTTTCTAAGAAAGCGTATTGAAGGTGCTCTGGTAGTTCTTTCAGTTCCAAGGTAGGGGGGTCATCATACGAGGTTTTGGAAATTTGTTCTTTTTCAAAAACTATGTCCTCGTACACTTTTTTATATGTAAAATTAAAAGGGATGTTGCTAGCGGCCATGGAGGCTTCGTGCAACGATTCAGTTGGAAAAGTAGAAGAGGAACAGAAATCAAAAAATTCTTTTTCAAAATCAGAGGGGCGAGTGGAGGATTCTTCACTTAGGTGTAGAGATTCAGTTGGAAGAGTAGGAGAGGAACAAAAATTGGAAAATTCTTTGTCAAAATCAGAGGTGGGAGAGAAGGATTCTTCACTTATGGTATCCATGAAAAAACAAGAGTCATCATTAGCTAGTGTGTTCTTCATCGAGGGGGTGATAGAGAAAGTTACCTCATCGTCGCCCACTCGAAGGAAGAGCTTACCATTGCTTACATCAATGATAGCTCGGGAGGTGGCAAGGAAGGGTCGGGCAAGGATCAGGGGAACCTCGACGTCTTCTTCGATGTCTAAAATGACAAAGTCCACCGGGAAGATGAACTTGTCAACTTTGACTAGGACGTCCTCCACTATTCCTAACGGGTATTTGACTGATCTGCCGGCGAGCTGGATACTCATGCGTGTGGGGTTGAGACTACCAATTCCTAACTTTTTAAACAACGAGAAGGGCATAAGATTAATACTCACACCTAGGTCGGCTAAAGCATGTTTGACAAAGAGATCACCAAAGACACACGGGATAGAGAAACTACCCTGGTCACAGATTTTCTTCGGTAATCCGTTTGTCAAAACCGCCGAGCATTCGACATTTAACGTGACATGCAAAAGGTTCTCTAACTTCTTCTTGTTAGTTAGGAGGTCCTTAAGGTATTTTGCGTACTTCGGCATCTGGGATATGGCTTCGTGGAAAGGCAGATTTACGTGGATTTGTTTAAACATTTCCAAAAAACGGGTGTATTGATCATCCTGTCGTTGTTTATTAAGTTCGGAAGGGTATGGCGGGGATGGATTATTTTTAAAGGTGGGTGGTGGAGTGAGTTCTTTTTCTACGATAGGGGTAATAATTTCTTCGGCAGAGGGTGGAATTTTTAAAACGGGAACGGAGCTTTGATTTTTAAAAACGGGAGCGGAGCTTGCCTCGGGTTCTTCACTTACCATACCAGGAACTTTCTTCCCACTCCGAAGAGTTATAGCTTTCGCTTGCTCTCTTGGGTTGGGCTCGGTATTGGAAGGAAGAGACCCTACGGGTCGCTCAGAAATCATTTTAGCGAGCTGTCCTACCTGATTTTCTAAGTTTTTAACACTTCCGGTTAAGGTCCTAATCGTAGCGTCATTAGCATTCATGTATTTTGAAAACACTTCCTCCAAATTTGGAGGTTTTGGAAAACTTTGAGGAGGAGGTGGTGGTGGAGCAGAAAAATCACTTTGCGGTGGCGGGCACACAGCATTCGATGGATTGCTCCACGAAAAATTCGGATGATTTCTTAACGCAGGATTATAACTATTCGGAAAATTAAAACCAGGAGGATGATAATTCGCAGCAGAAAAATTATTAAAAGCAGTTCTAGGCATATTATTTACATAATCCAAATGTTCGGCGGGAGGAGTTGCAGATTCTCATACCTGAGGGGCGGAGGCATCAGTCATCTCCGTAATTTTTTTGCTTAATATTTCAACTTGCAGTGCGAGTTGGGAGACGTTGTCCACTTCAAAGAGACCTGCAGGTTTGTTTGGGCGGGACCTAGGCACATTCCACTAGTAAGTGTTCATGGCCATGTCTTCAAACAGCTCAAGAGCTGCTTCCGGGGTCTTATGGTTTAAAGTACCGCCAGAAGCTGTGTCTATCATTTGCTTCGTGCTTTGATTTAGCCCATTATAAAACGTCTGCACCTGCAACCATACAGGCAGAGCGTGATGTGGGCATCGTCTTAATAATTCTTTAAATCTTTCCCAGGTTTCGTAAAGGGTCTCTGAGTCTATTTGTCCAAAGGCAGAAATGTCATTCCTAAGTTTAGCAGTTTTAGCAGGCGGAAAATACTTGGCCAAAAATTTTTCAGTTAATTGCGTCCAAGTAGTTATGCTATTTTTAGGAAGGGTGTTCAGCCACTGCTTAGCTTTAATTCTAAGAGAGAAAGGAAATAATCTTAGCCTAATAGCATCATTTGTGACACCATTTATCTTGAAGGTGTCACAAATCTCAAGAAAGCTAGCTATGTGTGCATTCGGGTCTTCATCTTGAAGCCCGTCAAATTGCACATACTGCTGCACCATTTGAATTATGCTAGGCTTCAGTTCAAAATTATTATTATTTATTGCAGGGCGAACTATACTAGTTTCTGTACCCTCGAGATTTGATCGTGCATAATAGGACATAGGCCTTTGCACGACTTCCTCCACGTTGGGTTCTGCCATTCTTAAGGTAGAAAATGACTCAGAATCCTCAACCGGCACTTGGGTAGTAGGGCCTTGAAATCGCGATCTTCTCCGAAGAGTACGCTCAATTTCGTGGTCCAGGTCCAAAGTAACCGACGGACTACCGCGGGTCATACACTAGAAGAAAAGAGGAGAAGCAAGACTAAAAAGTAAAAGAGCTAATGAAGTTGGAAAATTTTTTTTTTTGAAATAGATTTTTTTTATATATTTTAACTCCCGAACTTCCCAAGGGCTACCCGGTGAAGGGTTCGCAAGGTACTATACAAGATAGTGGCATTTAGAGCCACTTTGCCCTTTTCGAGAGAGTTAGGTGGTCTAGAAAATTTTGTGATGTGGGTTTCTATTAAGAATGCGGTAATTAAAATCCAGCCATTTATCTCTGTGCGAGTAGGCGGAAATTAAAGGCTATACTCACGCACTCGATAGAAAATTAAAACAAACCCACTCTACAGAAAGTAAACACACTCTACTGAAATAAAGCCTGCCAATTAACTCAAGTGAGTAGGCGGAAAAATAAAATACGCACACTCTACTGAAATAAATCCAGCCAATTAACTCAAGTGAGTAGGCGGAAAAATAAAAGATACGCACACTTGCTTGAAATAAATCCAGCCAATTAACTCAAGTGAGTAGGCAGAAAAATTAAAAATATGCACACTTAACAAAATCCAGCCATTTAACTCAAGTGAGTAGGCGGAAAAAAATTTAAGAAGAAGGAGGGTGAGAAAGAGAAGTGATAAAATTAATATATTCGCGTTTTCAATTTATCAACAAGCGTTGCGTCCCCGGCAACGGCGCCAAAAACTTGATTGTCTCTGAGATATCTGCAAGGAGAAAATACCAAACTAACAATTCATCAAGGCAAGTATACCTATCGAAATGCAGCTAGGGGACACAAGTGTCGTATTGAAATCCGGGAACAGTTGAGTAAGCTTACTCACACGAAATCTATTATTTTATCGACGGAAAAAAGGTTTAGCTAAATGTACTAAAGGAAGAGAACTACTTGCATGAAAAGATAAAGAGAGCTAAAAGAACGATTAACCTAAGCTTAGTAACTATGAAGGGAAAATGCACTCGATCAGAAATCACCTCGGCAAGAGTGGTTAGAAAAATACGATAAATAAACCTAAGCTAATTAGGGTAAAGGTCCTTGACCGTGGAGGTTCCATGAATATTGACACGCTTCTCTCGAAGGCCGTGCCTAACTGAGTTTAGGAAGGTCCGACCGACTTTCGCCTAAATCGGAGGCCTAAAACTCGCTTTACGCGGTGAACCCCTCTAATGGATTTTACTCCAATCCGGGAGATTTGAACGTCTGCCTCTCTCGAGGGGTGCGAACAACTCCCTTTACTCTTGAGTGCTCATTTCAAACCTTCGGCCTCTCGGCTAGCCCAGAATGAAAGCAAAGGTGGAGAGTATATATCGATGATATACCTCCAACCCGTGATAAATCAAGAGTAATTCAAAGCCAAACCCTAAACAGAAAAGGTAAGATTCAAAGCATCATAACCTAATCACTCGAACCTCGGATCAATTAGATCGAGTACATGGAGGATTAGTTAATCATGGTGAGGTGGAAGAGGGGGATGAGTAGAAGAACAATACTGAAAATAGAGCAGGAATGAAAAAGAAAACAACACTTTTTATTAAGAGAAACAGTGATCTTACAGCTTGAAAACCAGAGATTACAAGAACATGAAAAGGAAACTACACTATCATTAGCATCATACTATAGAAAGAAGTTAGGAGCTAATACAGGGAAAGCATAAAGCTAGAGCTATGAACTAAAAATGGAAAGACATGCTTAAAAAGTTCAGAAATACAAAGGACAGAACCTCCCCTCTCAAAGCGAAAAGTTCTCTAAAACCCCTGGAGTTGGGCTCTATTTATAGAATTTTTTTGGGTCAGGTCACGCCCCCCTGTCACGCCGTGGTCGGGCGTGACCCTGGGGCGTGACACATTCGGCGCGACTTTTTCGGGCAGGAATTGAATTCTGACGGAGTTGTTGTGGTACACGCCCATAAGTCACGCCCTGGTAGGGTGTGTACCTGGGGTGTGTTCTTTGCGGCGTGACTTTTTCGGGCTGAAATTGAATGCTGGAGGTGACGGGCGGAATTGCTGAAGTACACGCCCATATGTCACGCCCGGGTCAGGCCTGAGCCTGGGGCGTGACACTTTCGGTGCGACGGTGGAGCGGAAAAAACGAGCGCGCTGCAGCGATTCCTCGGAACCTGGGGACACGCCTCTAGTACACGCCCGTGTCGGGTGTGACACGGGCGTGACCGAGGGCGCGTACACTAAGTTTCCACGGAATGCAGTTTCGGAGCAATTGCTTCATTCCTCTGGGTTACACGCCGTAGGTACATGCCCTGCTAGGGCGTGACCGTGGGGCGTGTCACAGCAAACTTCGGCTGAAAGCCGTGAAAACCTGCAAAATGCAGAAAAAATGCATTAGCGACAAAAATATATACAAAGGGGAATCAAAACAAGTACTTTACAAGACATGATTGGCTTTAAAACCCCGAAAATATCCTAATAAAATTGACTGCAAACTGTATTATCACGTTTGTTTGTTGAGTTTTCAGGAAACAATGCCCGTCTCAGTTGCAGTCCTAGCCGCCATGAACTTTGATGGAGGATTTGATATAGATATGGACTCTTTCAATAACAATGATCAAATTTTCCAAGAAATTCTAGAACTTTTCAAGGAGCAAAAGCTAGTTACTATAATGTCCACCAGAATCAAGTTACCTGCTGATGAAATCAAGGAGTGGGTCTATACTGCCCACAACCAGGACCAGAATATAGTTGTTGGATCAATTTCTAGAACCCAGGTACTTCTGACACCTAGTATTCTGACAGAGGTTTTTCAATTAAATTCTGGAAGAGATTCTGCTGAAATGTCTGGAGAAGAATTTTCTACTATGTTTGATAGAATGGGTCATTCTGATGCAAACCGTAGCAAGCTCCTGAAAAAGAATTTTGCTGTTGAGTACAGATTCTTGGCTGATGTTGTAGGAAAGGTCTTATTGGCCAAGCACTCTGCCCATGATACCATTTCCAGGTATCAACTATGTTTGATGGGTGCTATTGTAGATAAGAAACAGTTAAACTGGGGAGAAGTTTTCTTTGACCTGATTAAGAAGAAAATCAACAAAAATTTTGTGAATTATGGAAGGATACTAGGGCTATTTCTTCAAAACAGATGCCCTGCTCTGCTAGTATCAAATGGGATATACATCAATGCCTCCAAGAGGCTCTCCTGTGCCCTGTTTGGCAAGTGGGACACAAAAATTGTGAAGCCCAGCAGGCCCTCTGCAGCTGCAACTTCAAGAACAAGGACTATTACAGTCTCTTCCCCTCAAGTCTCTGCCCCTGCAGAAGACTTGCCTGCTGCTTCTCCTCCTCCTCCACCTCTTATTTCATCTCCACCAGTCCCATCCACCATTACAGTTTCCTCCACCATCATTATTTCCAGCCCATCTCCAACTTCAATTCCATCTCCAACTCTTCCACTACCAGAAGAACTATTCCATCCTCCACATCAATACCCTCAACCAGATCTTGACACATCATCTCACATTCCATCCTTCAATCTGATAGATGATTCCTTTATGGATGATTTACCTTCATACCCTCCTGATCTACCCTCTTCATCCATATCTTATCAACAGTTATTGCAAGATATCATTGCTCAACCCTCCTTCACACCATCTATTTCCATTCCACTATCTTCCATTTCAACAATCCCCACATCTCAACCTTCCTTTCCCCCATCCACCAGTTCTCCACCCACATCTCCACCTGCTCCACCTTCAGTCCCTACCTCTGCTCAAATCCCTATTGAGCATGTAGATATTCCAGCCTTAGCAGACAGACTTTATGAGCTGATAGCTCCCAGGCTATCACTTCTGTTGGAGATCTCCTTGGCTCCATTCCTAAAGTCAGTTGCATACCTGTCTGCCAGGCTATCTTCTCTCATTCCTCAAGCAATCCCTTCCTCTGGGTGCCTTGATCCAGTCCTGATTGAATCTAGGCAGGGGGAGATGCCTCATGAAGTGGAAAGATTGCCTGCTGCTGCCATTTACTCAGTTCAAGCTGCTGTTACTTCAACTCAAGCTCTAGTCTCAACACCACAAGTTACTATTTTGTCAATGGACTCAGATCTTTATTATCAGATTTTGATTCAATATATTTCAGCTGTCTTCTAGAGCATACTGCAGTCCAGCCATCTGAAGACCTCTCCAAGGCCATTGTGCCCATTTCAAGCTCTGACACTAGTATTATACATTCCTTTGTAAATTCAGTTTATGCTGCTGCCGTTGCTGCTGCCCCTACTGCTTTTATTGATGGTTCTGCTACTATTATTATGTCTGATAGTTCTGATATTGCTGATGATTTAGTCTCTAAGGATATACATATGACAGAGGCATAAGATTTTGAGCCTGCTGTCACTGCTGATGTTGCCCCTGCTGATGTTCTTGTATCTGAAACTGTTATCTCTGAATCTGCTGCTGCCCCAGTTACTGCTGTTACTACTACTGATGTATCTTCTGAGAGTGTTGCTCCTGAAAGTTTTGTATCTGCTGATGTAATCTCCTCTGCTAGTGCTGCTTCTATTTCTCCTCCTCCTGCAGTTACTACTATTATTGTCACTATTGTTACCTCTGCTCAATCCCAACAACACAAAGACTACCTTAAAAGGATTGATGCTTTATATGATGAATAAAGCACATAAAGTGATCAGTTCAGAACTGATTCAGATGACTCCTCAGCCACTATTGCAAGAAAAAGAAAGGCTAGAAGCAAGGCAATGAAAAGGGTTCCTCCAGCTAAAGTCAAAGATACTAATGATATTCCATACTACATATTGCATGACTGCCCCATTACTGAACATTGGATACAATATTCCAAGAATCAATTGAAGGCTATGAAGAAAAAGAGATAGTATGAGAAAGGTTCCTCTCAGTTTCATCATCCTCCTCCACCTCCTCCTCCGGATGTAGGTGCAGGTGGTAGTTCAGCTGTTCAACCATCTGCCAGAAGCCAAACCCCTTATCAGCCTCAAGGAAGATCTCAACATAGGGGAAGCCAATCTAGAGGCTATCAATCAAGGAGAGGAAACTATAGAGGAAACCAAAGAGAATTTCAAGTATACTCCAAAGGCTATTCCAGGCAACACCCCTATTCAAGGCAAGGATAAGCTCCCTCTGATACTACTTCAGGTCCATTTCCTTACAAACTTAAAGACTTAGTCTCATCCAGAGCTCCTCCAGATAATCCCTCCAACAGATATGAGCCTCCAGTTCCCTTTGAGGATCCAGAGAACAATCCAACTTCCTAGACAGCTAGGATGAAAGAGTTAGCTGCTTTTGATCAGATTAAGAAATCCAGGGAGCAAGGCAAGGACACCTCCAGCATTACTACATTATCTGATCAAAGGAAAAAGGAACTTGAAAGATACTCCTCCAGCAAGTTCTTTGACTCTGAAAGCTACATGAAGCTGCACCCTGAAGCTGTTGTGTTAAGGCCAAAACAACAAACATCTCTATGTGCAGCTGATGACAGGAGATCTAAGAAGAAAGCTCTCAATCCAAACAGGGAAATAAAACTCAAAAAGAGCAAGGAAAAGGAGTAATTCTGTAAGGTGACAATATATGCTGTTTTATGATCTGTCTGAGATAATATCTGTGTTTATGTAATGTTTTGTTGTTATATTGTTGTTCTGTATGTTTATAATTTTCAAATTTCTGTAAATAGTAATCATAATCCAAATAGGGGGAGATTGTTGGAACACCCTATTACTAATTTGGGTCAGGATCACTATGTCTCTTAGGAACCTATTTTGACCTCATTGTATAGATCTAAAGGTCAAGTAGAATTGAGTCTAAGGGTTAGTAGTTAGGTTTTGAAGCTGCCCTCAAGACCAGGTTTTTCAGTTTGGAGACCATGTCATTTCGTCGAGCTCAGTATGACGAATCGTCGAACTCCTGTCGACGATCGTTGAGCTCACTTCGACGAGTCGTCGAACTCCATTCGACGATCTATGAGCTCAACTTCATCAAGTCGTCGAACTCCATTTGACGATCTTCGAGCTCAGTTCGACGATCTTGACTCCAGTTTATTCCGCTATCTCTGAGCTCAGTTCGACGATAGTTGAGCTCAGATCGACGATCTCTGTTTCTGTCTAAATCCAAATCTCTGAGCTCATTTCGACGATAGTGGAGCTCAGTTCGACGTTTTTCTGAAGAGTTAAATGTTTTTCAAGATTCAAATTCAGACAGTTAAGGAATTGTTCTCAGCATTTAATTCAGAGATCTTGTAGCTATTTTTCATTTATTCTGGAGCAAGTTTCAAGGGATTTTCAAGGAATGTTTTATTGGACTTTCTTCCAGAAGACAACAGCAATTAAGGAAGTCATTAATGATAGGCCAACGGCTATCTTGACAGTGGATCATTTCTATTCAGACAAAAAGGAATAAAAGATAAGATTATTCATTCCTTCTACACAACAATAAGAAGAGACACAGAAGAACAACAAGCTAGAAAATTATTCTCTGCAACAACAACTCTCACACCAACAATCACACAAGAGAAAGAAAGAGAGTTGCAGACATTCTGTCTCAAGAATTCATACAAGAACACATCACCAAAGGAGATCAACAAACTGAAATCTTCAGATCTCTTTTGATTCAAGTGTTCAACGCCATCATCATTCAAAACTCCAGACACCTCATATTTCAGCTGTTGCTGAAATCATCATTTGCTGGAGATCAATTTTCTGAAGGCCTATCACCCTACTGCAATGCTTCATTTCCTGATCAACTCAATATCTCAGGGGGAGGTTTGACAACATCCACAATCTTCTCTTTGACTGTTGACAGAGAAGATCTTCTCATCCCTCTCTCACTCTCTGCTGTAAAGGGTTTTTCAAACTCCCTTCAAAAGTTTGTGTTTGATTTTTGAGCACCTTATCAAAAGCTCATTGGTGGCAAGACACCTGATCAAAAAATCTGGTTTGGTTTTTGAGCACCTTATCAAAAGCTCATTGGTGCCCAGGACACCTGATCAACTCATCCTGCAGTGGATTCCTACCTAGGGTGGTAGAAGAGTTTATGTACCCAGGTTGATTGGGGAACCACTATAGCTCCTTGTGTCTTCTGGTTGCTTGTTTTTCTTTTTGTTTCCGGCTGTGGTTTGTGACTAGGTTGCTCTGTGACTAGATTGCTCTGTAATCTTTCTGTGATTAGATTTACTTTTTATTATTTGCTTCCCTGTTCACATTTAGAATACAACAACTGTTGTAAAAGTTTTTAGCAAGCACCACACTTTATTCACCCCCCCCCCCTCTAGAGTATATCAGATCTAACTCGCACTTTCAAGGAGGTTGAAGACAACCGGCCGCAGCCCGATCTGCGCCAAGATTCGTGCTGGCAATGATTTAAACTATAAGTTATAATTATTCAGATTATTTCAATTTTGTCACACTTTTACTATTTAATATTTTAAATTTTTAAAAATTTGTAGATGCTCTGTATGAGAAAATGGTCAACACAGGATTTGTAGCCCTATGGGTCTACTTTAATTCAAAATTAGTTTGAACCAATTTGGGCGCCTAGTTTGACCAGAGCACGCATTTTGGTGGGGTCTATACCTAGGGTTAGACTGAATTTTAAATGGATACCCACACTTCATCCCATGTCCAAATGAATTCAAATTTGGACAATGAGTCACCGTAGTCTATACCTAGGTCCTGACCAAAAAAGGGAATTTTTGGGGATAATAGTTCTATAGGTTTTGAAATTATTTAATATTCATAGGGTAAATTAATTAGGTACCATAATGGCGTTCAAACCATCCCAAATCTTGGTGAGTGGTCCTTGAGTTCTTCAGGGGGTCGTGTATAACTTTTCATCTCAGTTGGAGTTGATTTGGTTGGGAAATGAACAAACCCTAGTCTAGCCCTAATGAGGGGTATTTAAGTCAAAAGTGCACTTTGAGATTTAGGTGGCCAAATCACCTCAACAGAGTTTGAAATTTGGGCCCCTGACTTGGCATGACTATTAACACCCTCCCATGGAAGATGGGGTGGATTGGAATAGATTTGACCTAGGACCTAAGACCAAACCCTAAGGACGGGCTTTAGTGTCTTATGAGGGGCATGGGTTCAAAAGACCTTGTATGGACTTGAAATTTGGTAGGGAGGGTACAAGGGTAGCTAAAACCCTCTGGTAAAAATCTTAGGGGATTTGGAAATGGGTAAGCCCCACAAAACCCTAAGCCTAGTTTAGGACACAAAATTTGTAGTGATTTAATAGGTTACTAAAACTCATTGAACAGTGACGAAACTTGGATAGTGGAGTCTTAGGGTTATGATGAACCTCTGAAAATTTAATTGGAAATTTTGGATCAATAATCATGGTTCTTTCTTTGTAATGCAAGAGTAAGCCCTACTTAAACATTTGATTATTGTGAACTAACTGTCCATTGGAATGTCATAAAAATCAGGCAGAAGGATTTTTAGAACTTTGTGCTCATGTATGAATTTTATTAAAATTTTTGAATACATATTTACAGTACCTACTTCACAATCTCATTATTTTGGAAATTGGTTCAATATTTTATTCAGAGCTCATCATTTATTGAGAAATTGTTAAACTTAGTCAGTAATTATTCTAGGTTAATAAGCTCTGGTGGAAATTTTGTTACAATTTTTAATTGAATAATTTCTATACATAGTACATAAAAGTGCCAATATGAACATTTGATCAAAATTAGTTTTAGAGCACTTTATTAACTTATAAATTATGAAACTTGGCCTGGAGTATTTATTTGTCCTTGCAATCATCCTTGAATTTTCTTAAAAGTTTTGAAAGTATTTTTGCTGTGCTTGTTTCTTAAAATGATTTATTATTGGTTATATTCAAAATTAGGGTTGGGGGTCTACACTTGCAAAGAAAATTGGAAGACCTCGAATTCTAGGTTAAATGGTCATCTTGTAATTATCATAAATTTTAAGGAGCATTTGCATGTCTTAAATTGACACTTCATGTTCAAACTTGAGTTTTTGGATTACTAGAGAAATTAATTAAATTATCAGATAAATTAAGAAAATTATGAATTTTTGGATTTAGGCCAAACATTTCATGATATACTCCCAATAATTATTATAGGGTTATTGGATGATTATTTTGAGTACCTCCCATTGTACGCATCATATAGCTTAGGATGGTCTGCGATTAGTAAGAACTGTAGAAGTCGAGGTATGGTGCCAGATGAACTTATGGAGTTGAGATTTTAGTATGATAAGGGAAATGAGACTATCAACGGAAGTCGTGATGAGGCGTGGGCAGTTTGGCTAGTGTTAAGAGGTACTCGGGGTCGACGAAACATCGTCTTCCCCGTAGGAGAGAAAGTGTCAAATACTCTAGGGTTAGATCCAGTACAACCGGTAAGGGTTTGAGAAATTTGATAGCAACCAACAATAGAAAGTACCTTGCGAAAGGGAGCTTTGGACGTAATCCCATCATAGTTCGTAGTGCCCTTGAGAGCCCTTCACGGGGAATACCTTGGGCAGTCCTGGGCTAACCTAAACAGTAGGAATAAAAAATTACAAGAGCAACTAGTGTAACTAGGGTTGCACATTCACACACCATGGTAGTTCGGGAGGTTGATTAGGTTGTTTAGATTGCCATCCATCCGGTTCGTTTGGAAGGTAGATGCACGGACGGATAGTCCGGGGAGCTAGTGGCTCAAAAGGATTTGAATACAAAATAATTTGGTTTGTTTTCGGTATCGGACGGTCGTTCACACCGACGTCGATACGTTGACTCGGCGGTGTGGGAAACTTAGCCAAAGGACGTCTGGTGGTTATAGCCACCATTAGTACGCGGATACTCTAGGTTGTGTTCTTCTAGAGGCGTACGGGATGGCTAGGCCTGGTAGTGTGGATACCCGCCTAGGAGTGGGTGGCCCGGCCCACTATCTCCGTTTGCCACTACAGAGGTTCCTGGGAGTGAAGATAGCTGCCCAAATAGGGGGAACTAAAGGTCTGTGCGCATAGAGTCATGTGCGTGAGTTTCACTTGCATCAATCATGACATAACATACTTGCATAAAACCGACACCCCAACGTATAAATTGGTATGAGACTTTTTATACGATGGGAGCCTTGCTGAAGACCCCTTAACTTATATGTTTGTATGGGCATTCATATAAGGTAAGGTTACTTATTTGTTACTTATCCTTCTTACATATGTTGCTTATTCCACTTGCTTACCTTCCTGCATACTATTATAGAACTGCTAGCTTGTACCTTACTTACTTAGCCGTTTACACAATATAAATAATTGCTAGACTAGTTCCACTGTCACCTGACACTTGTACTATCCACCTTTGTAGCTTCCCTTTCCTCCTCCCCGCTCGGTGCCTAGGAGCCATGGGGTGTGGGGTTGGGGATGATAGGGCTTAGTCTTTATGACTAATGGTTTTTGGACCACAACATTATAGGGGCTCCGGATGGGAGACAGGGACCAGCAGCTTAGGGACCAGCATCAGTGGAGTACAGTGCACATGGAGGTGGGCCAGTCTAGTACCGGAGCACCGGTGACCAGTTCCGTGAGTGACTAACACTTTTTATAGCTTGCGCAAGAGATTGTAGTGAGGATTTGATGTACCGGGCTTAAGCCCTTTTATATTTCCAGTTTTGTTACTTTTTTAGTACTCTCTATTATATATAGACTCGATGTGATTTCATTTACATATGATACATGTGAGGGAGGACTTAGTTTTATCGAAACTATGTTATGTTTCTTTCTCTTTGGTGATCGAAAAGGCCGGCAGAATCGACATTTTGTAGTGGTGGCTTTCCCGAGTGTCGAGGCCACCGCAAAATGGCACTTCTGGCATAAGACCCCGGGGTTTTTAACAGAAAAAAGGGGTTCTTACAACGTGGGAGTCCCTGTGCCTCAATGTGATACTCCTCGACGGGCAATCGATTTGGGCATGGTTCTAATGCAACCAAGTCATGCCCAGGATCAAGTCGAAATCTGGCATCCTTAGTATCGTTGCAGGCGCTTCAAATGCCTTTCCGCAGATTTCTGCCTCCATATTGCACTTGGCAAATGATAATAATACAACTCCATCAGGTAGCCTCACCCTCATCGTCGTGTCTGTGAATCGTTCCACGTCATCCAATCCTTACACAAAGGCTTCTGATACGAACGAGTACGAAGCACCCATATCGAACAGTGTATGAGCAGGCTTACCGCTGATAAGGACTATGCATGAGGTTGATTTGAGTTTCAATTGGGTAGTTATTCTATAAGGTTAAGTACTACAAATTGGAAAAAAAATTTAAATTTCACAAAACAATTTAAATACTTGTGATGACGTCATCATGATTCCTCGACTCGACGAGGTCTAATGCGTATATCTGCTCTTGTCCTCTGCCTCGGCCAAAAGGTCCTCGGCCTCGACCTCGACCTCGACCTCATCCTCGGCCTCGGCCCTGCTGTACTGGAGGGGCCACAGGAGGTGGAGGAGGTGGAGGAGGAAGTGGACGAAATTGATGCGGGCACTCAGATCTATTGTGGCCCGACTGATGGCACTCGAAGCAAACTATCGGTCGTTGGCCACAATCATCCTGCCTCATCTAGCCATGTGTCTGTGGTGGTAGAGGGGCTGGTGCTGTAGGGGGTCTCTACTCCTATCTGTAGTCAGGACGATAACGTCCCCCACCTCTCTTGTGCCTCATGCCTCTGCCTCTCTGTGAGCCCCAGCTATTCTCCCCGAAGAACGACCCATCTAGCCGTCTCTTTCACCTGCTCTGCACCATCAGCTGGTCTGCCTCTGGCTTCTTGGCCATCTTGATGATCTGAGCTGAAGTGCCATGAGAGATAAATAGTAGGGCCTACCTCAAGTCATCTCTAAGGCCCCGGTAGAATCTCTTTGCATACCTCCTGTCGTCTGAATCGTGTATCCCCGCAAACCTAGCCAGATGCGAGAACTCCCTCTGGTACTCGATCACTGACTTGGTCCCCTGTTTGAGGTTAAAAAACCTATCCTCTAGCTCATTGCGGTCCGTGTTGGACACGAAATGCTCCAAGAATGCCTCGACGAACTCCTCCCAAGAAATATCTGATAGAGCCCTATCTGCATAGGTGGAGCCCAGCATGGACTTCCACCACCTCTTCGCATGGGCATCCAGTGCAGAAGTTGCCAAATGAACTGTGTGACTGATAGGGCAGCTGATGCCTGCCAGCATCTCCTATATAGCCTCGAGCCATTCCACGGTCTTTACAGCATTCTCCATCACGTGGTACATAGGCGGGGAAAAACTCTTGAATACATTCAGCCAGTTTGATCCCGGATTTGGCAGCTGTGCCGGAACCTGATGGGCTCTGAAGGCCTCAAGAATGGCCGTCAGGTTCTTGCCCATCTCTGTCTGTAGAAAAGGAGTGGCATCCGGAGGAGGAGGGACCACATTCTGCGGTACGGCGACCTGTGGAGGTTGCATAAAGGTGAGGTTTATTTTAGAATTGTCCATACTCATTGCTTAGGTGGACTGTTTTATGTGACTTTTTACACATGGGCACACCAATGCCTCCGCTGCATAGTTTGTCAGCAAACTAATGCTTGAGCGGGGTGGCCCAGTGCTGTGGACTTCTTCTCTTTTGATCGTGTGGTCGAGTGGTACCAGTTTGTAAGACCCCCCCCCCCCCCCTACCAAGGAGGCTCTCGATCTTATGCCCAGAACCGTCGTCTTACGGTGGCACTAACTCACGGGTTAGTCGGCACCGCAACACGCCGATCCTACCGGCTAGTATAATCATATAACCTGTTTGGCCAAATGAGAGAAAGAAGTAAAAGAAGTATATCGAAACAACTAGTCCACAAGTCACAGCACTATCAAATAATAATGAAAGCACACAAGTCTAGAATGAGTACATCAAAAGAGACAAAAAGTGATTATGACCAGTACATAATGACAAATCTCTTTCTCACAAATGTCAACAAGCGAAAGCTATGCTATCACAAGAAATCTCGCGCCACCTGACGATGGGCTGCAGTAGTAGTAGAAGTAGGTAGTGGTGGTATGAGCTCCTCACGTCCTGCCACCTCATTCTGCTGGTTCTCCCTCTCCTCAAGCACCTAAAATGATTGGTCACACCGACCATTAGTCAAAAAGACTAAGTAGTTTCTTCCACACCTCGCCCCCGCAACTCCTAGGCACCGTGTGGGAGGATGAAGCAGAGGACAACAAGGTGTATAGTAAATGAAACATGTGACAGTGAACTATACTAACAAGTACATATATGTCAGTTATTTATATTCTAGCAGTTGTATATTTAAGGTATATGAAAGGTATGAAGAACTAAAAAAAAACAAGTAAAGCGCTGTAAGTAAACAAGTACTGAAAGTAAACAGAGTAAAGACAGCAAGTAAAATAAGCTACTACTATCATCACAGAAGTACCTTAACTTATATGAATGACCATACAAACTTATAAGTTAAGGTTTCTAGAAATATAACTTATCATATAAAAGAGCCCATACTAATTTATATGATAAGGATCTATGGTACGTATGACCTAGTTATGAATGTATGATATGAATGTGATTTATGGTTCATGCAAGTGCAACTCACACACACAACTCTGTGATCACAGACCTTTAGTTCCCATTTTTTGGAGCTAGCATCACTCTATGGTACCACAATTGTGGCTACGATAGTAGTGGAGCGGGTATCTCCACTCCTAGGCAGGTATACACACTATCAGGCATAGTCCTCCCATACGCCTCTGTACACGACCTAGGTGCACTCTAGAGTCATGCGTACTATTTGCTGGCAAACCACCAGTCTTCTTCATCGAGTGTGCCTTTTTGGGATCGTCCTCCAGACCGCAGTGTAAAATAACCCACTGGCCCCTCAAACCTTCACACCTCGCCAGAGTCATTGTACTGCCATCGGTGTGACAATTGACCCAGTACCGCATGACCCGCCACAAGTTTATGCACATGCAAGATATTCCAACCCGAGTTTCCAGCTCGCAGGACCAACTCGTCCTGAATCCCTCCAACCCATCATGGGTCAGATGGCACACAAGTGCCTTTATTCTAAATACCTCCAACCCATCACTGGTGAGATTGCATACCAGTGCCTTTATTCTGAATCCCTCCAACCAATCAAGAGTGAGAATGATCATCAATGTCTTAGCCTATTACACTACTCTTGTCTAGTGTTTGTTATACCTATTATTTCAGGGTTAATCCCAGGACTGCCTAGGGCATGCCCGGTGAAGGGCTCTCGAGGGCACTAGGAGCTACGATGTGTTGATTCCCAAAGCTACCTTTCGCAAGGATATTTATTTTATTTAATATCTATCCATGATCCATACCCAGCTCTCGTTGTTACTGTGGAATGACCGTAATGAATTAAGTTATTATTGAGGAATCAGCGGTCTTCCGCTGGACTCCGTTCTATTTACTGTCTTTGGGGTCTTGCACTCTATCGCTCGATACTATGAAGTGACCTACTGGACACCAACCAGGGTTTGTCTTCCCAAAGTAGTTACCAACTCAACCTTCTATCATATCCCCTGTGGGTCCCAATGACACGTGATATATTTTGATAAGCACACCCAAGGCCTAAGTGGACCCGTATGACGTGTCATCCAAACTCTTGGTTCAAATGCCCTTAAATATTTATCATGGTTGTTAAGATGCATGCTAATGATTGAACTAAGTTTCATTATTTTTCAAAGGGATTAAGGGACCTAATTAATTCTTTTTAATTATGCGATCGGGTCACCTTGAATATGAAATACTACATATAATGATTTAACCTGCCTGAGGTTTTCACTAGGTGTTCCATTAGGTTAAATAATACTGCCTACCAAGTTTCATAATATTTCCATGCAATTTCTATTTATTTCACATTTAACAATAAAATTCCAATTCAACCACTTTACAAATAAAGTACCTCAACTACTCAACTAAAAATTCTTAACAAATTAGTGGGTGTTCATGTTGATATAATAAGGCTAATTACAGAATTTCCAAATCTTAAACCTTGATCTGACCTATCTTATACCCATTTAAGTAATATTACCAAAATGCCATTATTAGGGTTTTAACATATAGGTACATTCAAAAACTCTCAAATAATTTTTTAGAAACCAAAGCACAATAATAAACAACTGTAAAATTTTTCATAATTTTAATACACTAATTTCGCGTATTTTTAATTATTTACCAAAAGGGGAAAATTGGTAAATTCTACATAAAATCCAAGGAAACATTATTAAACAGTTCCATAAATTTTTCTAGGGGTGAAATTTGCCCTACTAGAGGTTCTGTCAAAAATCCATAATTTAATGAATTTATTTGCCCTATTTTCCAAATTTATTTCCTAACTAGACACATTTTCCAATAATTTCAAATAATGGGATTTTGATCCCAAAAATCCCAAATATTACATGGAAGGTGTATTCCATTCCTATGAGCCTCTATCCAGAGTTTCATGGACTTGCAATGACCCAATTGGGTCAAATTCATATTTTCCCATTTTTACTATTGGCACCCCAAATTTGAATATGCCAACCTTATGCATGTGGGAATTCCCAAACATGCAGAAGTCAAAATGACCTGAAATTTTTATCATGGATTTATCTTGACCTAATGAACATCCCACTAAAATTTGGGGGCATTTGGAGGCATATGCCTTAAAAATACACTTAATTTAATTTATAATGTTTCATCAAATACTATAGGGAAATTCTGACCAAAAATTCCCATTTTTCGTCAGACACTAGCTTCAACCTAACACAAGCCAGGACAAAATTTGAAGTCATGGTGACTTATGTTTTGACTTGGGCATTTATTTTAAAATTTGCCCTAGCCTAGGACCAGTCTTGGTAGATTACACCTACAGGGAGCCCTTCTGCCCCAAACTTCAACTTTACGATGTCAAGACAAAGTTAAGACCTAGATCTACAAATTTTATGTTAATGTCTAGTTCTGAAATTGCCTTTAAGGGGCCTATTTTTAGTATGCAAAGTCACTGAACATGTGTGACAGAATTACACTGTTCGTAATAATCAATATCATTAATCAATTTGGAATTAAATGGACGGCATCTGTTCATCATCCCAAATAGTCAATAGTTGAGATTGAACCGTCCTGGGCGAGTTTGCTGGCCGTTTTCCGATCACCTGGGTTGTGCCACTGCAGGACATTATTGCCACCACCTCCATTGAGGTGGTGGCTAGCGTTTCCCGGTGGTGAGATTGCCGGAGGAGGCTCCTCCGAGGATCCCGAGTAAGAAGAAAAACTCGATAAAATTCACAATTTCTCTCATGGTATCGGGCTCGATTGAGCCCGATGTCTCGCCTAATTGAGCTATAAAGCTATCATGGGGTGAGGTAAGCTGAAATGGAGCTGCATCCGGGCTTGACGGCGTGTGCGGTGGCGGTGCTTCATGACCCAAGCTTGCTCCGGTGAACTAGCCCGATTCTCCATTTCTCCAGCAAAAGCCTTACTCCAGCAATCGAATTCCACTCTTTTCCTCCTCTTGAAGCTGATGGTGGGCTCAAATTTGGTTTGGAGTGGTTGTGGGAGAAGTTGGAGTTAAGGGGGTGGTCGGCCATGGCTTTGGAATTTCCTCCTGGCCACCAGTTGTCCCCAAACCCCTCCACCTTGCTGGAATAAACCTTGGAAGCTCAACCAATAGCTTGGGCAGAGGGAAGGAGGGCCACATGGCTTCCGTCACCTCTCTTCCTTTCTTCTCTCTCCTCTTTTTCTCCAAAATGTCTAAATTGCCCCTATGCATGCAGTCTCTCTCCAATTTTAGGAGGGTAGGGGCTGTCATGAACCCTTTAGGCTGGTCATGGGCCTTGGCTCATGGGCTTAGCCCATAAGGGGTGGGCTTGGTTCCTTCTTTTCCCTTTTAGGCCGCTTTGTTGACTTGTTGACTTTTAGGTTGACTTGGTCAACATGGTGAGTGGGTTGACCTCACTTGGAGGGTCATAGACCCTATGGCACCACCCAACTTGGGTTGAGCCAAGGTGATGCCCTACTTGGGCTAATTCAGCCTTTAAGTGTAGTTTTGACCAAATTAGGGTTTACGGTTGACTTGGGTCAACATGTGTCAATAAGTGACCCAAAGATGTGGCATATGGTTCACTTAGGTTGTCATTAGGGTTAGGGGTACAGTGGTCGGACCAATGTGTGGCTAAGACCCCAATTTGGGCTACTTGACTTGGGTTAACTTGGGCCCTATAGTGGGTCCCATATGACTACACCCTGACTCCATGGTTCAAAACTAGCCTAACCCATACCCCCACCATATGTCCTAACCCCACCTAATTAGAGGGGTCTAATTGGAAATGATATGTTACAAACCCCAATAAACAAAAGAAATAATTTCATCCCCGAAATTTAAGTTTGGGTCTACGAGGTTTCTAAACATAAATGAAAATTTAAGTACTTCAGACAAACATTAAAGTATTACCTGAAGCATGGCAGTGAAGTGCCCGAGTGCTAATATGAAAAATTTTAATTGAAGAGAAATTTGGCATCAGATTTTTTGAGTGAGATATGATTTCTTGAGAAGAAGAAAATTACTACTCGAGTAGATGTTGCCTTCTTATCGAGTAGAACTTTCCAAGTTCTCGAGTAGAGCTGTTATTCTCGAGCAGTAAGTCCATTGTTCTCGAGTACAAATGATGTACTCGAGAAATGAAGTCCACACATTGAATTTTCTTTAATTTTGAAGTTTAACTCGAACTTGAACTTCCTTGTGACCTTTTTCTTGATTCTTAGTTATTGAGCATGCCAATTTCTGTTTTGAAGAACGCGAACTTAGCCTCGTCCAGTGACTTTATGAAAATATCTGCAATTTGCCTGTCAGTTGGAACATACTGGAGATTGATATCTCCGTGCTCCACATGCTCCATGATGAAGTGGTACCGCAGCTCTATGTTCTTTGTCCGACTATGAGAAACTGGGTTGTTTGCTATAGCAATTGAACTGGAGGAGCCACATAGCAGAGGGATGTCTTTGACCTTCAAGTTGTAATCTTCAAGTTGATTCTTTATCCATAGCAATTTTGCACAACAACTGCCGACAGAAATGTATTCTAACTCGGCCGTTGAAATTGCGACACAATTTTGCTTCTTGCTGCTCCATTAAATGAGCCTCCTTCCAAAGAATTGGCAAGTCCCGGAAGTGCTCTTTCTATCATCTTTGCTTCCTGCAAAATCCGCATCTGAAAAACCAATTAGTTCGCTATCATTACTTTTTGGGTAACATAAGCCAAGATTTGGTGTACCTTTAAGGTATCTCAAAATCAGCTATGCAGCAGCGTAGTGAGATTCCTTATAGTTCACTTGAAATCTAGCACACACATGTTGAAAATATTATGTCCAGTCTACTAACAGTAAGATAGAGCAAGGATCCAATTATTCTCCTGTACTTGGTTTCATAAAATGGTTTCCCTTTCTCATCCTTGTCTAGAGGCATAGGATAACCCATTGGAGTCTTCATAGAGGTTGTGTTCTCCATTCCGAATTCCTTAATTAACTCCTTGGTGAATTTCATCTGAGAGATGAAAATTTCATTTTCATATTGTTTTACCTGGAGTCCTAAGAAATACTTCAGCTCTCCCATACTGCTCATTTCAATCTTCCCTTGCATAAGTTTGGAAAACGTTTTGCAAATTTTATCGTCAGTAGAGCCAAATATGTTGTCATCGATATAGATTTGCACTAGCAAAATCTTGCTTTTTATTTCCCTAAGAAATAATGACTTATCTATCTTTCCTCTTGTGAACTTGTTCTCAAAAAGAAAGTTAGACAGCATCTCATACCAAGCTCGACGAGCATGTTTCAAACCATATAAATCTTTAAACAAAAGATAAACATGCTCAGGATAATTAGAATCAACGAAACCCGAAGATTGTTCTACATACACCTCTTCCTTTATGTCACCATTAAGGAAGGTCGACTTCACGTCCATCTGATAGACAGTGAAGCCCTTAAGTGCTGCATATGCTAGGAACAACATGATTTCCTCCAGCCTTGCCACTGGTCCATACATCTGATCGAAGTGGATTCCTTCTTCTTGTCTGTATCCCTTGGCGACGAGTCTTACCTTGTTCTTTATAATTATCTCATTCTCTTCCATCTTATTCTTGTAGACCCACTTTGTTCCGATAAAATTATTACCTTTGGGTCTTGGGACAAGCTTCTAGACTTGGCAACACTTGAATTGATTCAGTTCTTCTTCTATTGCTATTATCCAATATGCGTCTGATTTTGCTTCATCAAACATCTTTGGTTTAACCTGCGAGAGGAAACTTAAATATAGATTTTCATTAGATGTACCTCTACGAGTTCTGACACCATCCTGTGGATCTCCTATGATTTGATCCTTTGGGTGATCCTTCAAGTGTCTAAGCTCTAGAGTCCTTGCATCTGGAGCTTTTTCAACCACTGGAGCGACTTCATCAACTTGAATGATATCTTCATCATGTTCATCAATCTCTCCAATTATGGTTGGAGTGGTGATCTTGATAAACTTTTGATCTTTTCTTCAGTCGCCTCATCCATGTTTAATTCCTTTATCCTTGAACCTGCATCTTCAATAAACACACTAGAAGAGCTGCCTTGTTGCAAGCTTATCTCATCAAATACAATGTGAATAGATTCTTCTACAACCAGGGTTTTCTTATTAAAAATCCTATATGCCTTACTATGGCTACTATAACCTACGAAAATACTTTCAAAGCTCTTTTCACTAAATTTAGTGGTATGATACTTACCATTGTTAAGGACAAAACATTTAATACCAAAGATTCTAAAATATGAAATAGTCGGTTTCCTGCCCTTTAATAGTTTGTAAGATGTCTTATTATGGTTCTTGTTTATGAGTGCTTAATTTTGCACGTGACACACCGTGTTAATGGCTTTAGCCCAGAAATATTCTTGTAGTGAGGCATCACTCAACATTATTTTGTAGGCCTCTCTGAGTGTTGTAACGACTCCATCCGTTCATATAGCATATAATAGAAGGTCCGGCCGGGGCCCCACACCATATGCCACAAAATAGGCCAAGAAGTCACAGGTTGATATCAGAGTTGCGCATCCTAACTCATAGCATTCTAGCGGAAGCTTTTAATAGAAATACTAAACTCCAACCATGAATGTCCACCGATATAAACACCCACAATTATATACGAATGTATATCAACTACAATATCATTTGGCCTTATGGCCTTACAGTTTCTCTTTACAAGAGTAGCTTACAACATCGGTGCGCAGGACGGCCACACATGAACAAAATATAATATTTTTCAGCTTAGCCTTAAAGGGCTAGAAGCAGCAGCAACAGGAGGTACTTCAGCCTTTATATGTCTCGCTCGGCTCTCCAGCACCTGTACACGGACAGCCCACCCAATGGTGGCAAATAAGGCAACGGTCAGCATTCAGCTGACCAATTTATAACGACCCAACCCCTTTTCCTATGGCAGTGGTATTCCTTCCCTGCTGGCATAGCAATTCATATGCAGATATATAGATCTCACACATTATGCTCTCATGCATAAACATTCCATCACAACTGTCAGCCACGCGGCCCGATGATCAGTGCCCTCAGGGCATACTCTTGGTGTATCAGTGAACCAGGGCCCCACCACCGTTCTATGTCCAATACCCGACAGTAAATTGAGCATTTAGTCTTTCTGGCACGCAGGCCTAAGACTCTCATTATGCGCTCCAACTGACCACACTTTTAGTTCTTCGATTCAGATGGACATAATGCCGGTACGGATCAACCACCCCCCGTTTCTCAAGTCGCATTGCCATCACCGAAAACCAATGTACTCGTGGCTAAATATAAGGCGCGGTGGTTTCACCATTCCTGTTTGGCACGAGGCCATTTCAAGAGCTCATCGAGCTCACAATAGCCATACTGTCCACCAAAGACTGTCTTCACACTACCACAATGTGCACCACAGACTGGTTTCACAATCACAGGTTAGCTAGGAGCCATGCCCAACATTAGCGACAGAACTCACTTTCTATCCCTAGTGTAATAACCCCCTCCGTTCACATAGTATATACTAGAAGGTCCGGTCGAGGCCCTACAACATATACCACAAAACAGGAGGTGACGTTACAGAGTGATACCATAGTAGCCCAGCGCACCCTAACACATTGCATTCTAGCGGAAGCCTATAACACTACACTTGAACTCCACACCTGAATGTCCAACATATAAAAGCTCCACATTTTATATATCATAGGAATGTTTTACACAAAAAAACAGTTGGCCTTCTGGCCTTACAGGGCGTTCACAATAGTGGCCTCAACATTGGCGCCCAGGTCGGCCACCAATAAATAAAACACATCATTTATAAGTGTAGCCTTCGAGGGCTAGCAGCAGCAGCAGCAAATGTAGCAGGGACTTTAGCCCTTATGTTTCCCGCTCGGCTCTCCAACACCTGCACAGGGACATTCCACCCAACGGTGGCAAATAGAGGCAACGATCAGCATTCAGTTGATCAAATTATAACGACCCTACCCCTTTTCTGGGGCAGTGGTAATCTTCCCTGCAGGCATAGCATTTCACAAGCATATATATATATCACATATAATGTGCTTTCACGCATACATTGCATCACAACCGTCAGCCACGCGGCCCGACAATTCCGTGCACATAGGGCACATTCTTGGTGTACCGACGAACCAGGGTCACACCACCGTATCAAGGTCGCAACCCAATGGAAAATCACTTGAGCATTCACTCCATGGCGTGCAGCTGGAGATTATAGTCTTAATACTCCGGGATTGGCCCGTAGCCACCCATTGTGTCATGGCGCGCATGCCTAAAACTCTCTCTATATGCTCCAACAGATCGCACCTTCTGGTCTCACGTCGGACTGACATAACATAGGTCGGATCCTCCACCCCCCGTTGCTCAAATCGACTTGCCATCACCGAGTACGACGTACTCGCGGATACAAAAAGGCGCGGGTCGGTCTCACCGATCCTGTTCTGGCATTCAAGTCCGGGTATTTATCTTACACCCATTCATATTATAATATTAGCAGATCTTTCCTGGACACACCAGTACTTCCTGCTACTCCCCTTCACATGTATAACCCAAAAGCACAAGCAAGATACGGGTATTTTCCTGGATTACCACTCCAGTGCTTCCTGCTACTTCCCTTCACAGGTCCAACCCGTCGACTACTAAACGACGCGTTTATCATGGAGTCTTGTCCGGTTCATATGCAACATCACCAATCCATACCAACCTGTCCAAATGAGCTTCACATAGCATGCCTATTCTGTACTCAATTTCCGGATCTATATGCCAACTAATTGGGGATTCCATGAATCAACCCAAAGACTCCCACAACAAGCAACCCTCTGGTGGGGGAATCATATGAATAGGCCAAAAGGAAGCTTTCACATGGCTAGGAAGAAAGGTCGTTACCCTTGAATACCGCTTCGATGCCATGAGCTCCTAGCTGGCTAGGAAGAACCGCAACAGCTTTTCCTCCGCAAAGATGGCCTCGGACCTCAGCTTGACACTCTCAAGCTCCACCAGAGATCAGCCCCTCTTCCTCCTCCTCCTTCTTCCTCTCCCTTTCTCTCTCTAAGCTTTTTAGAAAGATGAAGGTAATAACATAATGAGAATGCTTTCTCAGGTTTCGGCCTTAAGGAAGCAGGGAGGGCTCTCAGCGGTTAGATCCCAGCTGAAGAAAATGGACGGCCACGAAAAAGCCTAAAAATCACTTTTCGGGTCTGACACGCCCTGTGATACGCCCGTGTCACAGGACGTGTACTCTAAGCAGTGCACAAACCGCCTTATCCCGAAACAGGTCACGACCAGGGTACACGCCCGTGACGTCCAAGTCACGCACATGACATAGGGAGTGTACCTCACTCGATCATATTCGTGACCTACTCGAGAGGACTACTCGAGTAGTTAGTTATGATACGCCCCTGACACATGACCGACACGCCCGTGTTCCTTAGGTACTCGAGACAGTTCCACCCACTCGAGACAATTCCTCGAGATCGACTCGAGTCATCAATATAGAACCGGACACGCCCGTGTCCGCAGGATGACATGCCTGCATCACCACTACTCGAGACCCACTCGAGACCTAATTGACACAATCACTCGAGTAGTCGTTTGGGTCGGACACGCCCCCGGACACACACGTGACACGCGGCGTGTTCCTCCCGAACACTTTGTCGAACACATTTTCGTCGAACTCACGACGTCTCCGCACCCGAGCAGGACATGCCCTGAGATACGCCCGTATCCCAGGCTGTGTCACCCAAAATTTTCCCAGTTTGAAATTTGGGCTGTTACATCCCTCACCTCCTACAAGAAATTTCATCCTCGAAATTCGCACACAGGAAGGAAACCAGCAAGCAAAATGTTATAACCTCAAAATTTGATATTACAACCAAATTTGCACTATATAACCATTTTACAGAAACAACGGAAGTGTGATGGGCCCATAATCCACAGGTCACAGGATCGAAACCTGGCTCTGATACCAAAAATGTAACAACCCCCTCTGTTCACATAGTATATAGTAGAAGGTCTGGTCGGGGCCCCACAACATATACCACAAAACAGGTGGTGACGTTACTGAGTGATACCAGAGCAGCACAGCACACCCTAACACATTGCATTCTAGAAGAAGCTTATACACTACACTTGAACTCCACACCTGAATGTCCAACATATAAAAGCTCCACATTTTATATATCATAGGAATGTTTTACACACAAAAACAGTTGGCCTTATGGCCTTACAGGGATTTCACAACAGTGGCCTCAACATTGGCATGCAGGCCGACCACGAATAATTAAAACACAGCATTTATAAGTTTAGCCTTAGAGGGCTAGCAGCAGCAGCAGCAAATGTAGCAGGGACTTCAGCCTTTATGTGTCCCGCTCGGCTCTCCAACACCTGCATAAGGACATTCCACCCAATGGTGGCAAACAGAGGAAACGGTCATCATTCAGCTGACCAAATTATAACGACCCTACCCCTTTTTCGGGGCAGTGGTAATCTTCCCTGCAAGCATAGCATTTCACAAGCATATATATATATATATATATATATATATATATATATATATATATATATATATATATATATATATATATATATATATATATATATATATATATATATATCGCATATATTGTGCTTTCACGCACACATTCCATCACAACAGTCAGCCACGCGGCCCGATGATTCGGTGCACACAGGGCACATTCTTGGTGTACCGGCGAACCAGGGTCACACCACCGTATCAAGGTCACAACCCAACGCAAAGATGGCCTCAGATCTCAGCTTGACACTCTCAAGCTCCACCAGAGATCAGCCCCTCTTCCTCCTCCTCCTTCTTCCTCTTCGTTTCTCTCTCTAAGCTTTTTAGAAAGATGAAGGTAATAACATAATGAGAATGCTTTCTCAGTTTTCGGCCTTAAGGAAGCAGGGAGGGCTCTCAGCTGTTAGATCACAGCTGAAGAAAATGGACGGCCACGAAAAGGCCTAAACATCACTTTTCGGGTCTGACATGCCCTGTTACATGCATGTGTCACAGGCCATGTACTCTAAGCGGTACATAAACCGCCTTATCCCGAAATAGTTCACGGCCAGGGTACATGCCCGTGACGGCCAAGTCACTCCCGTGACATAGAGCGTGTACCTCACTCGAGTCATATTCATAACCTACTCGAGAGGACTACTCGAGTAGTTAGTTATGACATGCCCGTGACACATGATATACACACTTGTGTTCCTTAGGTACTCGAGACAGTTCCACCCATTCAAGACATTTCCTCGAGATCAACTCGAGTCATCAACATAGAACCGGACACGCTCGTGTCTGTAGGATGACACGCCCGTGTCACCACTACTCAAGACCCACTCGAGACCCACTCGAGACCTACTGGAGACAATCACTCGAGTACTCGCTTGTGTCAGACACACCCCTGACATGCCCCCGGACACGCCCGTAACGCGCGGCGTGTTCCTACCGAACACTTTGTCGAACGCATTTTCGTCGAACTCGCGACGTCTCCGCACCCGAGCAGGACACGCCCTGGGACATGCCCGTGTCCCAGGCCATGTCACCCAAAATTTTCGCAGTTTGAAATTTGGGGTGTTACACCTAGCCACAACTATAGCTGGCTCACGTGACCAGCAATTCCTGCAGCCATATGCAGTGCCAGAAACACTAGTCTTTCAAGTATACAACACAAGCACTTGCGGCTATTTTCCTGGGCTTCCACACCAGTACTTCCTGCTACTACCCTTCATAGGCACAACCCATTAAGCATCACAAGCATCACAAGGGTCTCTTCGTGGACTACCACTCCAGTACTTCCCGATACTGCCCTTCACAGGTCCAACCCATCGTCTCCATAAACTACATGTTTCATCGCGGAGTCTTCTCCGGTGTGTAAATGCACCATCACCAATCCAGACCAACCTATACAGATGGGTTTCACACAGCATGCCTATTCTATACTCCATTTCCGGATCTATATGACAAATTATTGGGGATTCCACGAATCAACCCAAGGAAATCCCTTAGCACTCCACCATCTGGTGGGGGAAATCCATGCACATGCCAAAAAGGAAGGACTTCGTATGTCTAAGAAGGAAGATCGTACCCTTGACGACCTCTTTGGAGCCATGGAATTTTAGCCGGATGGAAAGCACCGCAGCGGCCTTGCCTCCACAACGCAGGCCTCAAATCTCGAATCGGAACTCTACAGCTCCACCGGTGGCTGGCTCCCCTTTCTACTCCTCCCCTTGCTCTCCCTTCTCTCTAGCTTGTAGAAAGAGAATGGCCAAGTCAAAATGGAGATTCTCTTATCCAACCTTGACTATGAACCAGCAGGGAGAAGACTGGGCCCTCAAATCCCAGCTGAAGAAAATGGACGGCCACAATTTTTCCTGAAAACTCAATATTTTTCCAGAAACGGCCTGTGACACGCCCATGTCACAGGCCGTGTACCTCAAGAGGCACACAACTGACTCATCCAGAACAGTACACAGCCATTTTACACGCCCGTGTCAAAGGTCGTGTGATCTGACATGCCTTCAGACACGCCCGTGTCTGCGGCCGTGTATCTCAAGTGGTACATAACCATCTCAACTCGAGCAAGACACGACATTGTGACACGCCCGTGTCGTAGGCTGTGTGCCTAGAGACACACCCGTGTCCTACCCGTGTTCACCAGGCCTCAATGTCCTGGCCAAATCCAGAAAAGGACACGGTCATGTGACACGGCCGTGTCACAGGCCGTGTGCCCTTACATGGCTACAGACACGCCTCCATCATGCGCTTCGTCGACCGAAGTTTGTGGACTAGACGGGGACACGCCCTCTGACACGCCCATGTCGCAGGGCGTGTTCCCTCTCGAGAACATATCGAGTGCAGTTCGTCGAGCACTCGACAGGCTGCTCAGCCAGATAGATCAGGACACGCCCTGGGACACGCCCGTATCCCAGGTCATGTTGCTTAACTTGAAACCAATCTTGTGATTTGGGGTGTTACAACCCTCCCCTTCTTACAAGAAATTTCGTCAAGAAATTTTCACACAGTAAGGGCACAAAAGCAAGATGTTGCAATTTTAACAGGTATGTTACAACAAAGGGGTGCACTGGACAACAGTTTACACAAATAGCCGGGAAATTTAGCTCGCATGGTCTGCTCTCGCTCCCATGTTAGCTCCTCATGGCCATAATTGTCCCACCGGACTTTGACCATTCCGATTGTCTTGTTCCACAACTGTTTATCGGCTCAATCCTCGATCCAAATGGGCCTAACCTTCGTCATTAGATAACTCCACCGGCACACGATCATTCTCGAACACTTGAGCAGGATCTTTGACGGATTTTCGAAGCAAAGAGATGTGAAACAAATCATGCAATCCACTCAGTTCTGCCGAAAGAGCTAGCCGATAGGTAGCTTCCCCAACTCGCTCCACCACTTCAAATGGACCAAGATATCTCAGACTTAACTTTTTCTGACGCCGAATCCTGGACATTCCTTTGAAGGGTTTGATCTTCAAATATACCCAAACGCCCACCGCAAACTCCACGTTGCGGTGCTTGGCGTTGTAGTACTTCGATTGTCGATCTTGGGCTAGCAGTGGCCGCTCTCGAATAACGCGTATCGTCGAGTTAGATTCATTGACTTCTTTATGCTTAGACAGTTTGGATTCGCTTGCTTCTGCCCAAGCTAACGGTGTACGACACTTACGACCATACATCACTTCAAACGGTGCCATACCGATGCTCGCTTGCTAGCTATTATTATAGGCAAACTCCACCATATAGAGATGATCTTCCCATCTCTTACGGAAGTCCAGGGCACACATTCAGAGCATATCCTCCATTATTCTATTGGTTCTCTCAGTTTGGCCATCCGTTTGGGGATAAAAGGTTGTACTTAACGTCAATTTCGTGCCCAACAGCTGATGGACTAGCCTCCAATCATTTGATGTAAATCGCCCATCACGGTCACTTATGATGGAACACCGTGTAGCCTTACAATCTGCTCAACGTACAGCTTTGCCAAACTTTCCACTAAATCGCCCCACTTGTTCAGAAGGAAGTATGCCACTTTCGTTAACCGGTCTACACTCACCCAGATTGAATCATTCCCGCGTTGAGATCTCTGCCACCCGTTCACAAAATCCATTGAAATATCATCAAACTTCCATTCCGGAATCGGCAACGACTTCAAGAAACTGCTAGGCTTTTGGCATTCCGCCTTCACCAAAGCACACGTTTGCCATTTAGCCACATAATGAGCGATATCATTCTTTAGTCCTTGCCACCAAAACAACTTTTTCTTGTCCCTGAACATCATTATGCTCCCGGGGTGAATTGAGTACTTTGTAAAGTGAGCTTCGTACATCAACTCTTCTCTCAACTTACCCATACTTGGGACGCACAAACGACCCTCTTTCCGCAAAAGGCCATCATCCCAGGAGAATTGGCCATCAAGCCCATCCTTTGCATAACATTGGAGACTTTCATCCAACTCCATTGCTCGTCGAATGCTGTCCGCCAGGTCATATTGTACCTCCGTCCAGTTCAAACATACATCGACTGTGGAATTCTTGCCAACACAAGAAATCTCTAATGCTTCCAACTCCTGGATCAGACGCTCATCATGCTTCTACAACCAATTTGCCCTTGATGGAACCCTCCGACTCAAGGCATCAGGGACCACGTTTCCCTTCCCGAGAGTATAATAAATATCAAGGGTGAAGTCCCCAAGGAACTCCAGCCACCTTCGTTGTCGCATATTCAGATCCTTCTGTTCCAACATGTACTTTAGGCTCTTATGGTCCGTAAAGATATCCACTTTTACGCCATAAAGATAATGTCGCCATAACTTTAGTGCAAAGGTCACCGCCGCCAACTCTAAGTCATGGATAGGATAATTTCGCTCACGCACTTTCAACTGGAATGAGCTATAAGCAATCACCTTTCCAAACTGTAGAAGAACGCAGCCTAAGCTGCTTCTTGAAGCGTCACTATAGATCTCATAGCCGTCTGTACCACATGGCGATGTCAACACAGGCGCTGTGGCCAAATGACTCTTTAGCTCTTCAAAAACTCGCACGCACTCTGGTGTCCAAATGATCTTCAGATCCTTACGCGTCAGTGTGGTCAGAGGCAAAGCGATCCTCGAGAAGTTTTCAACAAAACATCTGTAGTAGCCTGTCAGTCCAAGGAAACACCTGACTTCGGCCACCGAAGACAGCATCGACCATTCTTATATTGCTTTTATCTTTGACGGATCCACTGCTATGCCCTCTCCACTAACCACATGGCCAAGAAAAGCCACCGACGACATCCAATACGCGCACTTCGAGAACTTGGCATAGATCTTATTCCTTCGCAAGGTGTGCAACACCAACCACAAGTGGTTTGCATGATCAACTTCAGTTTAGAGTACACCAAAATATCTTCAATGAACACAATCACGAACAAGTCCAAGTACTCTCAGAACGTTCGTTGCATCAGGTCCATGAATACCAATGGCGCATTGCATAGCCTAAACGACATTACTGTGAACTCATAATGACTGTAGCATGTTCCAAATGCAGTCTTAGGAATGTCACCTTCCTAAATCCTTAACTGGTAATATCCAGATTTCAAATCCAATTTGGAATAGACGGTTAATCCCACTAGCTGATCGAACAATTCATCTATCTGTGGAATCAAATACTTGTTCTTCTCTGTCATCTTAATCAATTCATGGTAGTCAATATATAACTGCAAACCACCATCCTTTTTCACAAATAGAACAGGTGCGCTCCAAGGTGACATACTTGGGCGAATATATCCCTGCTCCAGCAACTCTTGCAATTGGACTTTCAACTCAGCCATTTAGTTTGGCGCGGCGCGATATGGCGAGCGAGCCACATGTTTCGGACCTGGCACAAACTCAATCGTGAAGTCGATCTCCCGCTGTGGTGGTAGCCCAGGAAGATCCTTTGGAAACACATCCGCAAACTCCGATACAACCGGAACATCACTCACAGTGGCCTTGGGCTCAACAAACTGAATCAACGTGAAGTACAACTCCGCGCCCTTTCGAACAGCCTTGATGACTTGGAGTGCAGAAATCAAGGTCCAGCCCACTCCTTGCATACCCGCGAACTTAGTCTCAAGTTCGGTATTCTGTCCCAGTGTGATCTGTTTTGACTGGCAATCAATACAAGCACGCTGCTCCGCGAGCCAGTCCATACCAAAAATCACATCAAATTCCGATATCGGCAGTACAGATGCAGACAAACAGAAATCCTGACTTCTAATTTGAACCGCCACATCGCAAGCCCTATCCGCAAGCATCAAACAACCATTCGGTAATAGCACATTGACGCTCTCTATCTTCACATGACTTGGTACTCCAATTCGAGCTACCAAGTGTTGCGACAGAAAAGAATGCGAAGCACCCATATCAAACAGTGCTCTCACCAGCGTGTTCTGAATCATAATAAAGCCTGTGGCGCACACATCACACACAAGCCACATACAAAGTATGCACTAAGAAAAGCAATTCAATAACTTAAATCCTACCTGTAATGATGCCACTTTGCTTTATGGCCTCCTGCCAGCCAAGGTTGTAGACTCGGGGTTACGCCTGGGATGCAGAGGACTCCACCACTGCCTTTTCCTTCTCCGCATAAGAAGCTCCCGCCTTCTTTTCTCCCTTTGGCGGACCAACACGACAATCTTGAGCTATAAGCCCCACTCTTCCACAAGTAAAGCAACTACGAGTATCCAGCCTCGAAGTGGCCCCTGACGTTGTGATGGCGGGAACCCCCAACGTGTTAAAATTGAAGATGATGACGGCGACGACGACGGCGATGGCGGCAACCCCCAAGTTAAAGTTGAAGATGATGACGGCGGCGGCGACGGCGATGGCGGCAACCCCCAAGTTAAAGTTGAAGATGTTGACGACGACGGCGACGGCGATGGCGGCAACCCCCAATGTGTTAAAGTTGAAGATAATGACGGCCACGACGACAGCGTTCTCCTACATGTTGAAGATGATGACTACATGATGTGGAGCTACCTGAGATGAAGGCTTTTAAATATTATTTAGTTTATTTCTATTTGCATTTTTATTTTCATCATGTAATGTTTAAGTATTTTAGGTGTTGATTTATTTTTATTTAGTTGGCTGAACATGGCCTATGCATTTTGTAAAGCCTATATATAGGCATGGACTTTCATGGTTTTACTTAGAGAATGAAAAAATTAAAACTTGAATTCAAAATTTGAATTTCCCCCTCACCTCTCTTTTCCCCCTTAGGCAAAATTCGGCCCCCCTCTTCCTCCCTTCCTTTTGGCCGTCGGCCGCCCTTCCTCTCCCCTCCTCTTGCTCGGCCTCCCTCCTCTTCCCTCCTCCCCTTTCCTCCTTTGCTCCCCTCGGTTTCCCCTCAACTCCACCTCCCAAGATTCGGCCACCACTCTCAAGCCGATCCTCACTTCCACAACCCAAACCGAACCACCATCCTCTCACTTATCCAAAACCCGACCTCCATCAAGAGCCCCCAAATCAGCCCCCTTCCATTGTGAAATCGACCAAGATCAAAGGTGTTTTTTCTCCCTTTGTGGTTTTTTCCTCCATCGCGGCGTGAAGCAAAGGAAGCGGACAAGTTTCTCTCCATCCGGTGACACTCCGGCGGAGTCGTGGAAGAACGATCCTTGAAAGTGAACCAGAATCATCTATTCCGGTTGGGTAACGAGATCTTCTACCTCTTGTGTGATTCTTATCTCTTTAGATTTTTAATTGGTGGAATACCTTTGTGTTACTTTGGAATCGTTTTTTTCTTCGTGGCTTATCTTTCCGATCTCATGTGTTGTTCTTTCTAATTGTCTAATTTTCCGAGAGGTTTGGCAAGCCTCGCTTTCGTTTTATTGGGGGAGATCTACGATTTCCGAACCGAACCTTCTGGTAGATCTCTTTTGGTACAACCATCGCTCGAGTTACTCCCTTTGCCATTATAGCGCCAAACACCGTAGCATACATCAATTTGGTATCAGAGGGAGGTTCGCGACAATTTCTTAATTGGCACCCTCCCCCTTTTATTTAGCACGTTAACACGCACTTTGTATGCACGTTCGAGTCAAAATAATCAAAAAAAATATTTTCTGGTCTGCCAACAGTGCCTTAACTTTCTTATTTTTCAGCAAAGAAATCAAAAAACAAATTAATTAAAAATCTTCATATTTTATTCAGCAGGAAAATCTATTTTATATTAACTTTACCCTAGTGGTTAAGCGGGAACAATTCCGACAAACCTATTTTAATTGGGCCAGAAGCGTTTCTCATTGTATGTGCACAAATTACGGATCGAGGTTTCTCTCCGGTTCTCACAATATCGCCTATGACGTCAATGTTTCCCGAGGAAAATCATTAGGTTCCATTAGGAATGAAGATAAAACAAACGTCCAGGCCAAACGCCAAATAACTGATGATTTGGCTACCCTTAAACAAGGGAATAAGTAGGTCTCAGATTATATGCAACTCTTTAAGGATTTGACGGTTAGGAGCGGTGTGCAGGAATCGCCTGAGGTCACCCTTTCCAGGTTTCGTACGGGATTAAACCCCTACATCCAGGGTAAATTACTGCTTTATTGGCACACAGATCTAGACTCCACTTTTACCACGACATTAGAAATTGAGAAGCACCAGATTCCTAGGAGTAAAGTTCCCTCATGTCAGACGATTACTATATGTGAGTCTAGTGGCGAATCTGGTCTTGGCTCTAATGTGCGTCCTACCCTGATTACGCCCGTACACCATTTTGAGTCTCCCCCGAGTTGCATGATTTAGTTGTAGACTCCCCTGATGAGTCTAAGGTCGTGCCTAGGACTGTGCCCGTCACTGAGGGTGAGGCTAATATTATTGACGATTGTATTGACGTTGAAGAGATTGGTTACCCTAGTGACCTGGATGAGGATTTCTCCCCCGAGGAATCATCTTCACTTCCCTTCGTCGATGTTTCTGAAACCATTACTGAGTCTGATTTGAGTGAAGTTTCTAGTTAGGTGATAGAGTCACCCTATGACGAATGTTTCTCTGATCATGAGTTAGGTGATGACGAGCCATTTGAGTTTTCTGTAAGGGAAGATCTTCTGTTTTATTTTCCGTTTGATTTTGATGGCTTGCACCCGGAGGATTTTACTTAGACGATAAATCTGTATTTTGACATTGGGCATGACTTAGCCCCTCCTCCGGAATCTATCGATGCTCCTATTCCTGAGATCTGTACTGCTACTGATGTCGTGATTTATGAGTTGGAAGAATGTCCTAGCGAGATAGTTATATTTTTGGAAGACGACACAGAAGTAGACCCAGATGAGCGTCCCCTGATGCTAACTCCGTTGCGTGAATTTAAATGCGATCTTAACTCTCTCCCGGTTTTTGCTTTACCGACTCTCCCTCCTGATATGTTGACCCGACTAGCGGATCCTTTCAGACATGAATTTCTTTTTCCTGATTTGAGTCATGTTATTTTTCCATCCATGCCGGACCCTCCTTGGGACAGGTCTCGTAGTGTGATAATAGATTTTGAGTTTGGTCATGATGAATGTCTCATTAATTTGGTATCCACTTGACTTTCTAAAACTAACCAAATCTCTAAGAGTACGTTAATGATGTGGCCATCTTTTGTGCCACTGGATCGCATTCTGTTGGTACCACTAGATCTCGTTGGGTTGGTGCCACCATATGTAGTTCCGCTAGTGCCACCCTATTACTTTCCATTGGCGCCACCATATTTAGTTCCCTTGGTTCCATCTCAAGTAGTTCCGTTACCGCTATTTTACATGTCAAGTCTGCCTGCAATAGAATTTGCCTCTCATGCTTTCATTTTACATAAGCACAGTAAGGAAGCGCTAGTCACACACATGTCTTCTTATCAATATATCTCTAACTTACATAAGAGGACATCTCCCTATAAGGTTTTCGGTTTACTCTTGGTGCGACTCGTCCCTGAACGGATGCCTACGGGCACTATAGAAACGTTGGCGAGTCAGCGAGTTAGAACTTTTCAGATTTTTAATCAGTTAGGAGAAACAACATATCTGTTGAAGTTAACCACTGAATGGGGTAATTCCCCTAGTTTAAATGTTTCCACTTTCACGCATTTTGTTTTTCCACCTTTTAAAATATCTAACTCTATGTTTGGTGCCACTATATTTTCATTTGGGTTGGGGGGTGACCGTTTTCTTGGATCGTTCTCTCCATTGGTCTCCAACGGAGGTACGTTGACTGTTGATGAAGAAATTTTTCCTCCTTATTTGCCTAATGCTTTTCCCAGTTTCCCCAGGATAATCTTTTTGCTAGACAGGTTCACATTTGGTGTTTTGCTATCCTCTCCAAGCGGTGGTATTCAGCGTTATGTGATATGATGGTGTGCTCACCTGGTCTCCGGTGACCCTTGGATTCCGGACTCGGCGATGGTTCTTTTGGATGATGTTCTTCGGCGCCAGCACTGCCATGCCAACTCATCGGTGATGAGTTATTTTGAGCGGGGGAGGATTGATGGCGGCAACCCCCAACGTGTTAAAGTTGAAGATGATGGCGGCGACGATGACGGCGATGGCGGCAACCCCCCAAGTTTAAGTTGAAGATGATGACGTCGATGGCTACGGCGATGGCGGCAACCCACAAGTTAAAGTTGAAGATGTTGACGGCAATGGCGACGGCGATGGCGGTAACCCCCAACGTGTTAAAGTTGAAGATAATGACGGCGACGATGACGACGTTCTCCTATATGTTGAAGATGATGACTACATGATGTGGAGCTACATGAGATGAAGGCTTTTAAATATTATTTAGTTTATTTCTATTTGCATTTTTATTTTCATCATGTAATGTTTAAGTATTTTAGGTGTTGATTTATTTTTATTTTGTGGGCTGCACATAGCCTATGCATTTTGTAAACCCTATATATAGGCGTGGACTTTCATGGTTTTACTTAGAGAATGAAAAAAAATTAAAACTTGAATTCAAAATTTGAATTTCCCCCTCACCTCTCTTTTCCCCCTTAGGCAAAATTCGGCCCCCCTCTTCCTCCCTTCCCTTTGGCCACCGACCGCCCTTCCTCTCCCCTCCTCTTGCTCGGCCTCCCTCCTCTTCCCTCCTCCACTTTCATCCTTTGCTCCCCTCGGTTTCCCCTCAACTCCACCTCACAAGATTCGGCCACCACTCTCAAGCCGACCCTCACTTCCACATCCCAAACCGAACCACCATCCTCTCCCTTATCCAAAACCCGACCTCCATAAAGAGACCCCAAATCAGCCCCCTTCCATAGTGAAATCGACCAAGATCAAAGGTATTTTTTTCTCCCTTTGTGGTTTTTTCCTCCATCCCGGCATGAAGCAAAGGAAGCAGACAAAGTTTCTCTCCATCCGGCGACACTCCATCGGAGTCATGGAAGAATGATCCTTGAAAGTGAACCGGAATCATCTATTCCGGTTGGGTAACGAGATATTCTACCTCTTGTATGATTCTTATCTCTTTAGATTTTTAATTGGTGGAATACCTTTGTGTTACTTTGGAATTGTTTTTTTGTTCGTGGCTTATCTTTCCGATCGCATGTGTTGTTCTTTCTAATAGTCTAATTTTCTGAGAGGTTTGGCGAGCCTCGCTTTCGTTTTGTTGGGGGAGATCTACCATTTCCGAACTGAACCTTTCGATAGATCTCTATTGGTACAACCATCGCTCGGTTGGACCCAAGATTGTTCCTTTTAGCTTGAGAGAACATCGACCTCTAGTCGTTTGTTCGATCTTTAATCGGCGTGGCTACCGTACCTTAGCGATAGTTGATAACGTTGTTCGTGGGTGTGCTGCGTTTAGTTATTGTGTGAGCGTAGTAGTGGAAATAGAGAGGCGTACTTGTTACTCCCTTTGTCGTTATAGCGCCAAACACCGTAGCCTACATCACATTGCACCATATGCAACCGTAGAAGGAGCTTGTCCAGAAAACTTGGACCTTTTGCCCCATTTCTTTTTATAATATGATTTCCCTGGTCAGGGCACCTTGAACTCCGGATTTGCCACAACCAAGGCCCGCTTTTCTTGCACCCTCTTCATGTCCTTCTCTAGCGCACACACAGTTTTTGCCAACACCTGGAACCCTTGGTTCACTGAACTCGAACGCAGGAATCGCAACTCATCATGCAATCCTTCATAAAACCTATTGGTTTTCCGCTGCTCATCGGCGAAAATGGAGCCCGCATACCATCCCAACCGTGTGAACTCATGCAGGTACATCTCCACACTACCTTCTCCTTGCATTAGACGTTGGAACTCATTTTCCATGGCAATGCGCTGATAATACGTTTGCAGTCAATTTTATTAGGATATTTTCGGGGTTTTAAAGCCAATCATGTCTTGTAAAGTACTTGTTTTGATTCCCCTTTGTATATATTTTTGTCGCTAATGCATTTTTTCTGCTTTTTGCAGGTTTTCACGGCTTTCGGCCGAAGTTTGCTGTGACACGCCCCAAGGTCACGCCCTACCAGGGCGTGTACCTAGGGCGTGTACCCAGAGGAATGAAGCAATTGGTCTGAAACTGCATTCCGTGGAAACTTAGTGTACACGCCCTCGGTCACGCCTGTGTCACACCCGAAACGGGCGTGTACTAGAGGCGTGTCCCCAGGTTCCGAGGAATCGCCGCAGCGCGCTCGTTTTCCCGCTCCACCGTCGCACCGAAAGTGTCACGCCCCAGGGTCACGCCTGACCCGGGCGTGACATATGGGCGTGTACTTCAGCAATTCCGCCCGTCACCTCCAGCATTCAATTTCAGCTCAACAAAGTCACGCCGCAAACAACACGCCCCAGGTACACGCCCTTCCAGGGCGTGACTTGTAGGCGTGTACCGCAACAACTCCGTCAGAATTCAATTCCTGCCCGAAAAAGTCGCGCCGAATGTGTCACGCCCCAGGGTCACGCCTGACCAGGGCGTGACAGGGGGGCGTGACCCGACCCGAAAAATTCTATAAATAGAGCCCAACTCCAGGGGTTTCAAAAAACTTTTCGCTTTGAGAGGGGAGGTTCTGTCCTTTGTATTTCTGAACTTTTTAAGCATGTCTTTCCATTTTTAGTTCGTAGCTCTAGCTTTATGCTTTCCTTGTATTAGCTCCTAGCTTCTTTCTATAGTATGATGCTAATGATAGTGTAGTTTCCTTTTCATGTTCTTGTAATCTCTGGTTTTCAAGCTGTAAGATCACTGTTTCTCTTAATAAAAAGTGTTGTTTTCTTTTTCGTTCCTGCTCTGTTTTCAGTATTTTTCTTCTACTCATCCCCCTCTTCCACCTCACCATGATTAACTAATCCTCCATGTACTCGATCTAATTGATCCGAGGTTCGAGTGATTAGGTTATGATGCTTTGAATCTTACCTTTTCTGTTTAGGGTTTGGCTTTGAATTACTCTTGATTTATCACGGGTTGGAGGTATATCATCGATATATACTCTCCACCTTTGTTTTCATTCTGGGCTAGCCGAGAGGCCGAAGGTTTGAAATGAGCACTCAAGAGTAAATGGAGTTGTTCGCACCCCTCGAGAGAGGCAGACGTTCAAATCTCCCGGATTGTAGTAAAATCCAATAGAGGGGTTCACCACGTAAAGCGAGTTTTAGGCCTCCGATTTAGGCGAAAGTCGGTCGGACTTTCCTAAACTCAGTTAGGCACGACCTTCGAGAGAAGCGTGTCAATATTCATGGAACCTCCACGGTCAAGGACCTTTACCCTAATTAGCTTAGGTTTATTTATCGTATTTTTCTAACCACTCTTGCCGAGGTGATTTCTGATCGAGTGCATTTTCCCTTCATCGTTACTAAGCTTAAGTTAATCGCTCTTTTAGCTCTCTTTATCTTTTCATGCAAGTAGTTCTCTTCATTTAGTACATTTAGTTTTCTTCTAAAAAACCTTATTTTTTCGTCGATAAAATAATAGATTTCGTGTGAGTAAGCTTAATCAACTGTTCCCGGATTTCAATACGACACTTGTGTCCCCTAGCTGCATTTCGATAGGTATACTTGCCTTGATGAATTGTTAGTTTGGTATTTTCTCCTTGCAGATATCTCAGAGACAATCAAGTTTTTGGCGCCGTTGCCGGGGAAGCAACGCTTGTTGATAAATTGAAAACGCGAATATATTAATTTTATCACTTCTCTTTCTCAGCCTCCTTCTTAAATTTTTTCCGCCTACTCACTTGAGTTAAATAGCTGGATTTTGTTAAGTGTGCGTATTTTTAATTTTTCCGCCTACTCACTTGAGTTAATTGGCTGGATTTATTTCAAGCAAGTGTGCGTATCTTTTATTTTTCCGCCTACTCACTTGAGTTAATTGGCTGGATTTATTTCAGTAGAGTGTGCGTATTTTATTTTTCCGCCTACTCACTTGAGTTAATTGGCAGGCTTTATTTCAGTAGAGTGTGTTTACTTTCTGTCGAGTGGGTGTGTTTTAATTTTCTGTCGAGTGCGTGAGTATAGCTTTTAATTTCCGCCTTCTCGCACAGAGATAAATGGCTGGATTTTAATTATCGCATTCTTAATAGAAACTCACATCACAAAATTTTCTACACCACCTAACTCTCTCGAAAAGGGCAAAGTGGCTCTAAATGCCACTATCTTGTCTAGTACCTTGCGAACCCTTCACCGGGTAGCCCTTGTGAAGTTCGGGAGTTAAAATATAAAAAAATCTATTTCAAAAAATTTTTTTCCAACTTCATTAGCTCTTTTACTTTTTAGTCTTGCTTCTCCTCTCTTCTTCTAGTGTATGACCCGCGGAAGTCCGTCGGTTACTTTGGACCTGGACCACGAAATTGAGCGTACTCTTCGGAGAAGATCGCGATTTCAAGGCCCTACTACCCAAGTACCGGTTGAGGATTCCGAGTCATTTTCTACCTTAAGAATGGCAGAACCCAACGTGGAGGAAGTCGTGCAAAGGCCTATGTCCTATTATGCACGACCAAATCTCGAGGGTACAGAAACTAGTATAGTTCGCCCTGCAATAAATAATAATAATTTTGAACTGAAGCCTAGCATAATTCAAATGGTGCAGCAGTATGTGCAATTTGACGGGCTTCAAGATGAAGACCCGAACGCACACATAGCCAGCTTTCTTGAGATTTGTGACACCTTCAAGATAAATGGTGTCACAAATGATGCTATTAGGCTAAGATTATTTCCTTTCTCTCTAAGAATTAAGGCTAAGCAGTGGCTGAACACCCTTCCTAAAAATAGCATAACTACTTGGACGCAATTATCTGAAAAATTTTTGGCCAAGTATTTTCCGCCTGCTAAAACTGCTAAACTTAGGAATGACATTTCTGCCTTTGGACAAATAGACTCAGATACCCTTTACGAAACTTGGGAAAGATTTAAACAATTATTAAGACGATGCCCACATCACGCTCTGCCTGTATGGTTGCAGGTACAGACGTTTTATAATGGGCTAAATCAAAGCACGAAGCAAATGATAGACGCAGCTTCTGGCGGTACTTTAAACAATAAGACCCCGGAAGCAGCTCTTGAGCTGTTTGAAGACATGGCCATGAACACTTACCAGTGAAATGTGCCTAGGTCCCGCCCAAATAAACCTGCAGGTCTCTTTGAAGTGGACAACGTCTCCCAACTCGCACTGCAAGTTGAAATATTAAGCAAAAAAATTACGGAGATGACTGCTGCCTCCGCCCCTCAGGTATGGGAATCTGCAACTCCTCCCGCCGAACATTTGGATTATGTAAATAATATGCCTAGAACTGCTTTTAATAATTTTTCTGCTGCGAATTATCATCCTCCTGGTTTTAATTTTCCGAATAGTTATAATCCTGCGTTAAGAAATCATCCGAATTTTTCGTGGAGCAATCCATCGAATGCTGTGCGCCCGCCACCGCAAAGTGATTTTTCTGCTCCACCACCACCTCCTCCTCAAAGTTTTCCAAAACATCCAAATTTGGAGGAAGTGTTTTAAAAATACATGAATGCTAATGACGCTACGATTAGGACCTTAACCGGAAGTGTTAAAAACTTAGAAAATCAGGTAGGACAGCTCGCTAAAATGATTTCTGAGCGACCCGTAGGGTCTCTTCCTTCCAATACCGAGCCAAACCCGAGAGAGCAAGCGAAAGCTATAACTCTTCGGAGTGGGAAGAAAGTTCCTGGTATGGTAAGTGAAGAACCCGAGGTAAGCTCCGCTCCCATTTTTAAAAATCAAAGCTCCGTTCCCGTTTTAAAAATTCCACCCTCTGCCGAAGAAATTATCACCCCTATCATAGAAAAAGAACTCACTCCACCACCCACCTTTAAAAATAATCCATCCCCGCCATACCCTTCCGAACTTAATAAACAACGACAGGATGATCAATACACCCGTTTTTTGGAAATGTTTAAACAAATCCACGTAAATCTGCCTTTCCACGAAGCCATATCCCAGATGCCGAAGTACGCAAAATATCTTAAGGACCTCCTAACTAACAAGAAGAAGTTAGAGAACCTTTCGCATGTCACGTTAAATGTCGAATGCTCGGCGGTTTTGACAAACGGATTACCAAAGAAAATCAGTGACCCGGGTAGTTTCTCTATCCCGTGTGTCTTTGGTGATCTCTTTGTCAAACACGCTTTAGCCGACCTAGGTGCGAGTATTAATCTTATGCCCTTCTCGTTGTTTAAAAAGTTAGGAATTGGTAGTCTCAACCCCACACGCATGAGTATCCAGCTCGCCGACAGATCAGTCAAATACCCGTTAGGAATAGTGGAGGACGTCCTAGTCAAAGTTGACAAGTTCATCTTCCCGGTGGACTTTGTCATTTTAGACATCGAAGAAGACGTCGAGGTTCCCCTGATCCTTGGCCGACCCTTCCTTGCCACCTCCCGAGCTATCATTGATGTAAGCAATGGTAAGCTCTTCCTTCGAGTGGGCGACGATGAGGTAACTTTCTCTATCAACCCCTCGATGAAGAACACACTAGCTATTGATGACTCCTGTTTTTTCATGGATAGCATAAGTGAAGAATCCTTCTCTCCCACCTCTGATTTTGACAAAGAATTTTCCATTTTTTGTTCCTCTCCTACTCTTCCAACTGAATCTCTACACCTAAGTGAAGAATCCTCCACTCGCACCTCTGATTTTGAAAAAGAATTTTTTGATTTATGTTCCTCTTCTACTTTTCCAACTGAATCGCTGCACGAAGCCTCCATGGCCGCTAGCAACACCCCTTTTAATTTTACATATAAAAAAGTGCACGAGGACATAGTTTTTGAAAAAGAACAAATTTCCAAAACCTCGTATGATGACCCCCCTACCTTGGAACTGAAAGAACTACCAGAGCACCTTCAATACGCTTTCTTAGAAGAGAACTCCAAGCTACCTGTCATAGTTTCGGCCTACCTCACGGATGCACAAAAGAATAAACTTCTTTCAATTTTACAAAAGCATCGCCAAGCTATTGCTTGGCAGATATCTGATATCAAGGGCATAAGCCCATCTTTCTGCACTCATAAAATCTTAATGGAAGATAATTCTCGTAACTCTATACAACCTCAGCGTCGTATAAACCCAAACATGAAAGACGTAGTTAAGGGCGAGGTTATGAAATTGTTAGACGCAGGAATTATCTATCCTATATCCGACAGTAAGTGGGTTAGTGCAGTACAGGTAGTACCAAAGAAGGGAGGGATAACGGTCGTAAGTAATGAAAATAATGAATTAATCCCGACTCGGACGGTGACCGGATGGCGAATGTGTATAGATTACCGTAAGTTGAATGACGCCACCCGCAAGGATCACTTCCCCTTGCCGTTCATTGATCAAATTTTAGAACGACTTTCCGGACATAGCTTTTATTGTTTTCTCGATGGCCTCTCGGGGTATCTTCAAATCCCCATCTCCCCCGAGGACCAGGAGAAAACTACGTTTACTTGTCCCTTCGGCACCTTCGCCTACCGAAGAATGCCGTTTGGATTGTGCAATGCGCCGGCTACATTCCAACGATGTATGCTCGCCATCTTTGACAAGTACGTAGAAAGCATTATGGAAGTCTTCATGGATTATTTCTCCGTCTTCGGGAATTCCTTCGATAGTTGCTTAGAGAACCTTGAAAAAGTCTTAGAGCGATGCGAAGAAACTAACCTCGCCTTAAATTGGGAAAAATGTCATTTTATGGTAAGGGAAGGGTTAGTTTTGTGACATAAAATTTCTGAAAGGGGTATTGAAGTAGACGTTGCGAAAATAGAAGTTATCGAGAAACTGCCGCCACCTACGAACATAAAAGCCATAAGAAGTTTCCTGGGTCATGCGGGTTTGTACCGCCGCTTCATAAAGGACTTTTCCAAAATCACCAAGCCCCTTACCCATCTCTTAGAAAAAGACGCCCCATTCATCTTTGATGGCCTCTGTCTAGCTGTCTTCAATTTAATAAAAGAAAAATTAGTTAATGCGCCAATCATGATAGCTCCGGTGTGGGATCTTCCATTTGAAATAATGTGTGATGCGAGTAGTTATGCGGTGGGAGCCGTACTAGGTCAACGTATTTCCAAAAACTTCCACCCCATTTATTACGCTAGTAAAACACTCACATCTGCACAGGAAAATTACACCACAACCGAGAAGGAGCTCTTAGCTGTAGTATTCGCATTTGACAAATTTCGCCCTTATATTACTCTTTCGAAAATTATTGTTTTTACGGACCACTCGGCCCTCAAATATCTTCTCTCTAAAACGGATGCCAAGCCTCGCTTGATTCGCTGGGTCTTACTCCTCCAGGAGTTTGACTTAGAGATCCGTGATAAGCGAGGTGCCGAGAACGTGGCCGCCGACCACCTTTCGCGCCTAGACAACCCGTTTATAGAGCAATTAGACGAAAATTCTTTTCATTACTATTTTCCTGATGAGAAGCTGTTCATAATTAACACATCTACTTCTCCTTGGTTTGCCCGCATCGCCAACTATCTAGTGGCCCGTGTGCTCCCAAAAGAGTTTTCATCTCAGCAAAAGAAGAAATTCTTTTCCGAGCTAAAAAACTATTTTTGGGAGGACCCGCATCTTTTCAGAATTTGTGCCGACCAAGTGATTAGGAGGTGTGTTTCCTTTGATGAAGGATTATTTATTATTAAACATTTGCATGAAGGACCGACAGGTGGGCACTATCAAGCTGCTCGCACCGCTCACAAAGTGTTAAGCGCGGGTTTTTTCTGGCCCAGCCTGTTTAAAGACGCGCATGCCTTGGTGAGTAGGTGTGATAGTTGCCAACGGTCGGGGAATATTTCGAATAAAAATGAAATGCCACAAAATTATTTCCTAGAGTGCGAAGTTTTCGACCTCTGGGGGATTGATTTTGTCGGCCCTTTTCCTTCTAGCTTCGGGAATAAGTATATTTTAGTTGCCGTTGATTATGTTTCACGTTGGGCCGAAGCCCAAGCTCTTCCTACGAATGACGCCCGAGTTATAGTTAATTTCCTAAAAAAATTATTTTCTCGATTCGGTACGCCGCGCGCTATCGTTAGTGATAGGGGTTCCCATTTCTGTAACGTGCAATTCTCAAAAATCCTAACTAAATATGGCGTTACTCATAAGCTTTCCACTGCCTATCACCCCCAAACTAACGGACAAGTCGAAGTGGTCAATAGGGAAATAAAACGAATTTTAGAAAAGACTGTTTCCATATCTAGAAAAGACTGGTCAGCCAAATTAGACGATGCTCTATGGGCCTACCGAACAGCGTACAAAACCGCCCTCAGATGTACGCCATATCGGTTGGTTTACGGAAAGTCGTGTCATTTACCCGTAGAATTAGAGCACCGCGCCTTTTGGGCCTTACGATTTTTAAACTTCGATCCCCAATCCGTCGCCGATTTTAGAAAATTTCAACTTAACAAACTCGACGAGTGGCGCTCTTACGCGTATGAAAATAACAGACTTTATAAAGAGCGGACGAAGCGTTTACACGATCGACATCTTAGGCACCCAAAAATCTTTAAGTCGGGCGACCAAGTGCTTCTTTATAATTCTCGTTTACGTTTATTCCCGGGTAAATTAAAATCACGTTGGTCGGGGCCTTTTACTGTTTTAGAAGTTTTTTCTTATGGTACTGTTTTAATTTCCCACCCTGATAAGGGTACTTTCAAAGTGAATGGTCAGCGTCTTAAACTGTATTTCTGTGATGATGTCAGTCTCAACCCTGTTAACTCTATCTTTCCGGTCCTGACATTTGATTAATCTGAACTTTATTTTTCTCAAAAACTTTGACTTTATTCGAACTTTATTTTTAAACAATATTTGGGACATTATTATTTTGATGCGTCGAGCTCAAACGACGCTTTAAACAAAGGGCGCTCTTGGGAGGCAACACAAGTTATCTTTTTCTGTTTTCTTTCTTTTACACTTTTTGCCCCGACTGGCTCCGGCAAGCTGAAACTTCTGCGATCGCCTGCTCCAACGGTTCTGCTTCCATGCCAAAGTCCGCCGGACGACGTTTCATGAAGATCCACAGCACAGGCATGAAGGAGCGGCATCACTCAACTTGCCCTGCAAAATAAAACCGGGGAAGTACCTGCTTTTCAATTCTGTCTTTTATTTCTGTACTTTACTTTTCTCTCGTTCTCCGACCTCCTTCTCCATTGCGGACAATGTAGATTTTAAGCTTGGGGGAGGACTTTGTCCTTCTTTTTGTTTTCTTTTTGTTTTGTAAATATCCCAAAAAATCCAAAATTTCAAAAAATTTCAAAAAATTATTATATATATATAGCTGCATTTTGGTATTTCAATAAGTACCCCATGTTTATGTTTTGTTTTTCTCAAACTTCTTTATAAACAACGTATTTAATTATAATTTTTCTAATCATTCTTTTTAATCATATTTCACAAGTAAAATGTTGGTCATGCTGTGTTTCTAATTCACGGTAGCATGTTAAGGTAAAATATTTCTCTAAACCGTGCATTTCTATTATGGTTTTCTGTTCTTTATTTTCTTTACTTTCTCTAAAAATTTATCATCCACTATTTTCCTTTTCGTCTTTAGATGATTTTTGTAAGAACATATTTTGAATAACGTAGTAGATATGAACGATCCAAGTGACATATTATTTTTATTTTCAAGATAATTTCATCAATCTTCTTTTATTATCTCGAACTTGCTTTTTGAAATTTATCGACTCTATGTTTTAAATAAATTTAAAAAAATGCGTGAAAATGATTTAGGCCATTTTTGTTTACGTTTGAGCTTTCTTGCCAACCTAAACTTTTTTTTACCACTAGTTAGCCGCTTTTGAGCCTTTTTTCCAAATTCATTTGATAAACTCCACACACCATTTCATTTTCACCAAAGCCCAAATTACTACCTATCTAATCACGCTAATTTTGTTTGATAGGAAATTTTGTCTTATCTGTGGAGATATTGTTGAAAAAGGTGTACTCAAAAGCAATAATAAAAAAAAACAAAAAAACAAAAATGAATGAAAATAATAATAATAAAAAAAAGAGATAAATAATCATAAAGAGAAAAAAAAAATTATTTATACATATTTTGTTTAAAATAAATTTATTTTTTTTGAAACTCGTTGTTTTGGTTTAGTGTGATTTTTAAGCCTACATGTTTATATTTGAATTCCACTCCTATTCATATTCTTAAACCAAACGTTTCGGTCCTATTAAGTCTTTTTGATTCACGCCCTTTTTTTTAATTTTATTTAACAACTAAGAAAAGAAGAAAGTAAATCAGTTTTAGTTTTGGATTTAAACTTAGATTTTTGTTATTTAATCGATATAATTATAATGCGTTGCTTGGATCTAGTAATAACTCAATACGTTCTTTTCATTTTCATTGCCTTACTTAAATCTATTTAAAGAATTTCGTCAAAATTCTGGATGATTTATTTTTATTAAGTAAAGTTTATAAAAGTTAAAGCATACCTAAATAATTGTTTTAGATTTACGTTTTACATTCTCCCTACCTAAAATTTCGCATAGTACTTGTGTGAGTATGATTAAAACCTTTTGAATTAGTCACTTTTTATGATTAGCTTGTCTTTATATCTTTGCTTGGGGACAAGCAAAACTTAAGCTTGGGGGAATTTGATAATACGTTTGCAGTCAATTTTATTAGGATATTTTCGGGGTTTTAAAGTCAATCATGTCTTGTAAAGTACTTGTTTTGATTCCCCTTTGTATATATTTTTGTCGCTAATGCATTTTTTCTGCTTTTTGCAGGTTTTCACGGCTTTCAGCCGAAGTTTGCTGTGATACGCCCCAAGGTCACGCCCTACCAGGGCGTGTACCCAGAGGAATGAAGCAATTGGTCCGAAACTGCATTCCGTGGAAACTTAGTGTACACGCCCTCGGTCACGCCCGTGTCACACCCGACACGGGCGTGTACTAGAGGCGTGTCCCCAGGTTCCGAGGAATCGCCGCAGCGCGCTCGTTTTCCCGCTCCACCGTCGCACCGAAAGTGTCACGCCCCAGGGTCACGCCTGACCCGGGCGTGACATATGGGCGTGTACTTCAGCAATTCCGCCCGTCACCTCCAGCATTCAATTTCAGCTCAACAAAGTCACGCCGCAAACAACACGCCCGAGGTACACGCCCTGCCAGGGCGTGACTTGTGGGCGTGTACCGCAACAACTCCGTCAGAATTCAATTCCTGCCCAAAAAAGTCGCGCTGAATGTGTCACTCCCCAGGGTCACGCCCGACCAGGGCGTGACAGGGGGGCGTGACCCGACCCGAAAAATTCTATAAATAGAGCCCAACTCCAGGGGTTTCAAAAAACTTTTTGCTTTGAGAGGGGAGGTTCTGTCCTTTGTATTTCTGAACTTTTTAAGCATGTCTTTCCATTTTTAGTTCGTAGCTCTAGCTTTATGCTTTCCCTGTATTAGCTCCTAGCTTCTTTCTATAGTATGATGCTAATGATAGTGTAGTTTCCTTTTCATGTTCTTGTAATCTCTGGTTTTCAAGCTGTAAGATCACTGTTTCTCTTAATAAAAAGTGTTGTTTTCTTTTTCGTTCCTGCTCTGTTTTCAGTATTTTTCTTCTACTCATCCCCCTCTTCCACCTCACCATGATTAACTAATCCTCCATGTACTCGATCTAATTGATCCGAGGTTCGAGTGATTAGGTTATGATGCTTTGAATCTTACCTTTTCTTTTTAGGGTTTGGCTTTGAATTACTCTTGATTTATCACGGGTTGGAGGTATATCATCGATATATACTCTCCACCTTTACTTTCATTCTGGGCTAGCCGAGAGGCCGAAGGTTTGAAAATAGCACTCAAGAGTAAAGGGAGTTGTTCGCACCCCTCGAGAGAGGCAGACGTTCAAATCTCCCGGATTGGAGTAAAATCCAATAGAGGGGTTCACCGCGTAAAGCGAATTTTAGGCCTCCGATTTAGGCGAAAGTCGGTCGGACTTTCCTAAACTCAGTTAGGCACGGCCTTTGAGAGAAGCGTGTCAATATTCATGGAACCTCCACGGTCAAGGACCTTTACCCTAATTAGCTTAGGTTTATTTATCGTATTTTTCTAACCACTCTTGCCGAGGTGATTTCTGATCGTGTGCATTTTCCCTTCATCGTTACTAAGCTTAAGTTAATCGCTCTTTTAGCTCTCTTTATCTCTTCATGCAAGTAGTTCTCTTCATTTAGTACATTTAGTTTTCTTCTAAAAAACCTTATTTTTCCGTCGATAAAATAATAGATTTCGTGTGAGTAAGCTTAATCAACTGTTCCCGGATTTCAATACGACACTTGTGTCCCCTAGTTGCATTTCGATAGGTATACTTGCCTTGATGAATTATTAGTTTGGTATTTTCTCCTTGCAGATATCTCAGAGACAATCATGCGCTGTGCCGCTGGTAGGTGCTTTGCCAGGAAGAGTCGCGAGAACTCCTCAATCGACACTTGTGTTAACTGCCTGCCCGCTAAGTGGTGTAACTCGATCTCGTCCCACCATAGCCGAGCCTCTCCTTCCAATAAGAAGATGGCCAAGGTGACCTTCTGAACTTCCTCCGTCCTGATCGCCGTCAAGATACGCTTGACGCGCGACAACCAGTCCTCCGCCTGCGTATAGGATCCCACACCCGTAAATGTCGGCAGATTAAAGCTCATGAACTGCTTCAACTGCCTTTCAGCTACTCGAGGATCCACAACCGAAATAGGTTCTGGCCTCGCCGCAACCTGTCTGGCCTCAATACCGGCTGTGCCTGCCCTTGCACCTGTCCAGTAGGCTGTGCTTGAATCATCGCAAACAGTGCCTCAGCAACTAAGCAGACAGTTTCTACATAAGGGGGAGATGTAGGCACCTCAGCTAGTGTCGTACTCTCATCAGAATGCTGGGGCTCCGAATGCCTAGCACCACTACGCGTCACCTATTGGTGAACAATACACACACATTAGCGACCTCGCACAAGCAATAACAACAATCTAGGAACGCAGAGGTTCCTCAAACAAGTGTATTGGAATTCCTACATGGACATTCAAGAGTTCATTAGTAATAACGCAGTTCGCACTGACATGTGCTCGCCACCCAACAAAAGAATTCGACCATGAATTCGAAAGGGAAAGACTGAGACAGCTAATACCAAAAATGTAACAACTCCATCCTTTCATATAGCATAAAATAGGAGGTCCGACCGGGCCCTCACACCATATGCCACAAAACAGGCGTTTTGTCACGGGTTGATATCAGAGTTGCGCCTCCTAACTCATAGCATTCTAGCGGAATCTTTTAATAGAAATACTGAACTCCAACCATGAATGTCCACTGATATAAACACCCACATTTATATAGGAATGTACATCAACTATAATATAATTTGGCATTATGGCCTTACAGTTTCTCTTTACAAGAGTGGCTTCCAACATCGGCGCGCAGGCCGGCCATACATGAACAAAACATAATATTTTTCAGCTTAGCCTTCAAGGGCTAGAAGCAGCAACAGTACCAGCAGGGACTTCAGCCTTTATATGTCGCACTCGACTCTCCAGCACCTGTACAAGGACAGCCCACCCAACAGTGGCAAATAAGGCAACGGTTAGAATTCAGCTGACCAATTTATAACGACTCTACCCATTTTCCCGGGGCAGTGGTATTCCTTCCCTGCAGGCATAGCAATTCATATGCAGATATATAGATCTCACACATTATTCTCTCACGCAAAAACATTCCATCACAACCGTCAGCCATGCGGCCCGACGATCCGTGCACTCAGGGCACATTCTTGGTGTACCTGCTAACCAAGGTCCCACCACCATTCCAGGTCCAACACCCGACGGTAAATTGAGCATTTAGTCTTTCCGGCACGCAGGCCTAAGACTCTCATTATGCGCTCCAACTGACCGCACTTTCAGGTCTTCGAGTCGGATGGACATAACGCAGGTAGGGATAAACCACCCCCCATTGCTCAAGTCATCTTGACATCACCGAATAATGACGTACTCGCGGCTAAATATAAGGCGCTGGTCGATTTCACCTTTCCTGTGTGGTACGAGGCCTTTTCAAGAGCTCATCGAGCTCACAATAGCCATACTGTCCACCAAGGACTCGCTTCACATTAGCCACAATGTCCACCACGGACTGGCTTCACAATCACAGGTTAGCTAGAAGCCATGCCCAGCGTTAGCGACAGAACTCACTTAATGTCCGTAGCCCTAACCTTAGCTGGCTCACGCAACCAGCAATTCCTGCAGCCATGTGCAGTGCCAGAAATACTTGTCTTTCAAGTATACAACACAAGCATTTGCGGGTATTTTCCAGGGCTTCCACATCAGTACTTCCTGCTACTACCGTTCACATGCACAACCCATTATGCATCACAAGCATCAAAAGGGTCTTTTCCTGGACTACCACTCCAATACCTCCTGCTACTGGCCTTCATAGGTCCAACCCATCGACTCCATAAACTATACGTTTCATCGCGGAGTCTTCTTTGGTGTGTAAATGCAACATCATCAATCCAGACAAACCTATCCAGATGGGCTTCACACAGCATGCCTATTCCGTACTCCATTTCCGGATCTATATGCCAAATTATTGGGGATTCCACGAATCAACACAAGGAAATCCCTTAGCACTCCACCCTCTGGTGGGGGAAATCCATGCACATGCCAAAAAGGAAGGACTTCACATGTCTAAGAAGAAAGATCGTTACCCTTAACCACCTCTTTGGAGCCATGGAATTTTAGCTAGCTGGAAAGCACCGCAGCGGCCTTGCCTCCACAACGCTGGCCTCAAATCTCGAATCGGAACTCTGTAGCTCCACCGGTGGCCAACTCCCATTTCTCCTCCTCCTCTTGCTCTCCCTTCTCTCTAGCTTATAGAAAGAGAATGGCCCAGTCAAAATGGAGATTCTCTTATCCATCCTTGACTATGAACCAGCAGGGAGAAGCCTGGGCCATCAGATCCCAGCTGAAGAAAATGGACGGACACAACTTTTCCTGAAAATTTAATATTTTGCCTGACACGGTGTAACGGCCTCCCAAGCAGCACGCTCGCAAGGACGGCCGCCGGCACCGCCAACACCACGCTCGAAAGGGTTCAGCCTAACCAGGTCTGGAGACTATGCACCTCAACCCCTCTCCATACACAGGCGGGTTGTTGTGGCCGGCGATCGAACCCGAGACCTCCTTGTTAAGGAGTTTTCAAACCACTCCTCATCACCAACTGAGCTGCAATTCCACATCACCGTGGCACGGAAGGAGCCTCGAAGAAAGAATGAGGACGAGTTCAGGGCTTGGTTCTCGGTGCACATCTACCCGAGACTCCCGCTGGGCCGTAGTATGCATGGGGGCTCAAGTTTAGTGTTCTTAGCATTGAGTCGTACGGAGTCCTAAGTGATGTTGTGTGGATTCCCACTTAGTAGTAAAGAAGCCTGCTCTACTGTCACCGCCTGGCCACGACGGTTGACGCCTGAGAGGTTAGCTACCTGCTCGAAAAGTGGGAACTATAAGTCTGTATTGACATAGCAGTTGCATGTGCGTGATGATGGGTGAGTCATTACATTGCATTCATACCATTACATTACATTGCATAAACAAGATCCTCATCGTAAAAGTTTGTATGGGCACTCCAATACGATGAGTTACTTTATGTTAAACCAATCCTTAACTTATAAGCTTGTATGAGCATCCTTATAAGTTAAGTTACTTTCCAGTTGTACAACTCTATACTAGATGGATTATTATAGCTCGTGTAGAATTGATAGAATAGAATGATGATAATAATATTATACCTTTCTTCTATTGCAACTCACTGCACTTGTACTTATTCCACCTGCTTGTACCAACTTATACTACTTATTATATATTGTACCCTGATTCCTTTCTCCACCTGATGCCAAGGAGTCGTCAGGGGAGCGGATGTGAAAGCCACTTAGTCTTTTAACTAATGGTTGCTACGTCTTCTTCTTTAGTAGGAAACCCCGTAGGTAGAGCAGCCGCAGACTATGCAGTAGGACAACCAGGCCAGGACGACAGGGCCTGAAGGGACGGTGCAACATCCCATTTCTAACTAGACCACTAAGGGTGGTTTTTGCCATGACTAGGGCATGACAAAACCCTAGGAAACTAAAAAGGGACAAGTGATAGAAGGCCAAGGTGAGAATCACCTTGGTCTACCTGTGGCACAACCTCATCACAAAACCAAGGGCTTACCTTAGGGCTTCACCATGACTCCATGACCCCACCACAACATCACTAACCTATAAGAGGGTCCACTAGAGCCCTAAGGGTCCATTGGAGTCAACCCAAAGTGGCCAATTTGACTTAGGACCACCATAGGCCTAAATTGGGCAAGGTGCCCTAACAAAGGGCAGTTGGCCTCTAATGTGCCCAACCAACCTTGCCCAGGTCTTCCTAGACCTAAAGTCAGGTCAATGGGTCACTAAGGACGCATTAGGTTTTGTCCTAGAGGCCAAGTTGACCCAAGTCAACTCTATCCCCTATTCTGGTCAAAGTACCCTTACTTAGGGTAGGTGACCTCACAGGTGCAAGGTAACCCTACATAACCCTTCCTAGACCTCAGGGGAAGCCATGGGGTCACCAAGGACCCCTTGGGTCAACCCAAATGGTCATGTTGACCCAATTCAACACTAGCCCTAAAGAGGTCAAAGTGCCCTTACCAAGGGACAAGTGACCTCCAAAAGGCCAAGTCAACCCTATCCAACCCTACCTAGGCCTTAGGGGAGATCAATAGGTCACCAGGGACTCTTTAGGGGCAACCAAAAAGATCAAAAAGACCAAGGTCAACCCAAGCCTACCTTGGGTCAACCTAGCCCAAATAGGCTAGCCCAAATAGGCTAGCCCAAGTTCAAGCCTCCTCATGTGGCTTCTTTAGGAGATGATGTGTATAGATGGGCTGCTAATAGACCTCCAGGTTGACCAAGTCAACTTGGTGACTAGGAGAGAGGGTGAGATTCATTTCCATGGTTTTGGAGGAGAGAGAAAAATGAAAGAAGGGGGAAAGAAGGGGCTCGGCCAAGGGGAGGCCAAAGGCCACCTTTAATGGTTGAATTTAACTTCCCCAGGGAAGGGGAGAGGTTTCCAGCCATTTCTCGGGCCACCAAGGGCCTGGTTCATGCCCCCCTATCATGGCCGAACCTAGCCATTAATGGCCTTAATGGGCATTGATTATCCAGCCTCTCCCCTCCCCATCTGAGGCTTTAAACACCTTCAGTGGGCTGAGAGGAGGATTTCCCAATCCTTACCTGAAGAAATCGAGCCTCCCCACTGTGCAGTTGCAGAAACCGAGCGGCGCCGCCTTCAAAGATGGCTTCCCGGCAATATTCTCGACTTCAGGCCGCCGGCAAGGTCCTCCTCCACTCCTTCTTTCATGGGTAGTTCTTAGGAATCTCTAGGGCCAAGGTTCGGGCTCAATTGAGCCCGATCTAAAGGGAAATTTTCCTGGTTTTTCCGCAAAAATGCAACCATCGGGATCGCCGGAATAGGGCTCTCCGGTGGCTGTGACGCCGCCTGGCGACAGCCACCACCTCAACGAAGGTGATGGTGGCGGTGGCCGGCCGGGGAGGCGGCTGGATGGCCGGCGGCAGCCGCTTGAAATTGGCCCTAGAACAATGAATCCTGGCCGTCGGCTCAATGTAGAAGATGAACGGATCCCGTCCACTTTGCGCCAAGATTCGTGCCATATTAGATTTTAAATTATAATATATAAATTCCTGATTATTTAATTCTGTCACAGATTTGGTATTTAATGGTTTTAATTTTTAAAAATACTTAATGCTATAACAGAACAACTGGTCAACATAGAAAATGAAGCCCTTGATATCTAGTTTAACATAAAAGTGATTTCACTCAATTTAGAGTCCTGGTTAGACCACAACACCCATTTTGGTAGGCCCTATACCTAGGGCTATCCTGAGATTCAAATTGATGCCCACCCTTTATCCCTTATCCAAATGACCTGAGATTTAGGAAGGGAGTCTACCCTAGCTATACCTAGGGCCTGTACAAAATTCAGAATTTTTGGAAAAACTTTTCTATAGTTTTTAGGAAAAATTCATAATCCATGAATAAATTAATTAGGTGTCCTAAACACCTCAAAATCCACCCTAATTTAGGTAGGCGGTCTTAGAGGGCATGTTAGGGCCCTGGTAAAATTTTCATCTCATTTGGAGATGTTTTGGTTGGGTATTGATCCAACCCTATGTTGACCCCTTTTAGGATTAAATAGGTCAAGCATCCCCTTTGGGTTTTGAGTGGCCAAATCACCTCAATAGAGGTTGATATTTTGGCCACTGACTTTTTATAGTATGACTCACCCTCTAATGGAATTTGTGGTGGTTAAGAGTAGGGTAGCCCTAGAGCCCTAGGGTAGGTTCCTTAATGGGGATTTTTAGGGTTTGAACATCATAGGGTCAAATGACATTGGATTGACTTGAAATTTTGTGGAGAGGACCATAGGATTAGTATAGTTCTCGGTTAAAATTTTAGGGAATTTGGAAGCCTTAAACCCCCTCAAAACCATAACCCTGGCTCAGGGCACAAACTTTGTAGGGATAGAAAAAGTCACAAAAACTCTTTGAAAAGTGATGACGTTTGGGTTGAGTAGTTTTTGAGTTTAGTACAAGCTCTGGAGATTTTATTATGAATTTAGGATTATTATTTTGGATACTTCATTAACAAATTAGTAACTTGTATTATTTACTTAGAAATTTATTATTAAGAAACTACTTACTGGAAATTGATGGAATTTAGACAGAGTACTTTTTATTATGTTTTAAAGCTCTGTGAATTTTTATAGAATTTTTGTATGATTATTTTTAAGGGTTGCTTCATTAAGTATGGTTTCACAAGAAAAATTAATTTAATTTATTTTGGAGTCTAGGAAGCCTGTAAAAATCCGATTTTTGTACAATAATCTTTTCTGAACCATATTAATATTCTGTAATTCGTACATAATTTTCTGATGAGTAATTTTGGTACTTCCTTCTTTACATATGATTAAGAGAATTATTTTGGATAAATTAATTAGAGGTCAAATATTCTCTGAAAAATTATGGAAATTAATATCTAGTCATAAATCTCTGTTAATTTAGTGATCAAAATTTTTAGGTGGCCATTACTTGAGTAGATCATATAGTTCATGTTCAAAATTTCCCATGGCCAAACATTTGGGAAAATTCAATAAATATCAAATTAATTAGAAAAATTATGGATCTCTGATTTTAGACTAAATTTGTCATGATAGACATCTGGAAAATTTTATAGGAGATTTGGAAGACAATCAGGAGTACCTCCTTTACACATCTGATATAGTATAGGGTGGTCTGCATATAGTAACTGCGAAAACTGAACTACAATGATTATGAATTTTGAAGAGTTGAATCCTCAGTAGATTGCTTGTTTGGGTAATAAAGGAGATCATCATTGGAAGTCGGGATTAGTAGAGTGAGAGGTTGACTAGTGTTAGGTGGTGCTCGGGATCGGCGAAAGATCGTCCTTCCCGTAGGGAGGAAGTGTTTAATGCACTAGGGCTAGATTCAGTAAAATTAATTAAGGGTCGGGAAATCGGGTAGCAACCAATAATAGTAATTGCCTTGTGAAAGGGAGATTTGGGCGTAATCCCATCGTAGTTCCTAGTGCCTTCGAGAGCCCTTCACGGGGTATACCTTCGGCAGTCCTGGGCTAACGTAAACAGTAGGATTGATACATTTTGAAGAGCAACTCGAATATTTATGGGTTCACTTTCACACACCCCGGTGTCTCGGGAAGTTGGTTTGACTCGGTTGATATTTGTGAGGGGCAGGATGGCCCGGTGAGCTTTGGCTCGGCTGATGTTTGTGACGGACGGGATTGTCCAGGGAGCTTTGGCTCGGTGCTGATACATAAGGTTGCATGTGTATAAAGTAAAGGTGGTGGGTCTTCGATATTGGAGTGTCGATGCACTGACGCCAATACGTTGACTCGGCAAGTGTGGATAGCACTTCGCCAACATAAGCCCGGTGCGCCAGCAGACAAGAGTACGCAGGAGCTCTGCTTAGTGCACCAGCATTGAGGCGTACGATAGGTCTGACCGGTAGTGCTTTACTGGTTTAGAGGTGGGATAGGCCCAACCCACCGCTTCCGTCTGCCACTACGGAGGTATCCTGGGAGATTCGGCTCCATAAAGGGGGAGCTAAAGGTCTGTGTGCACAGAGTCGGGTGGGTGAGTTGCACTTGCATGATCGCATCATAACCCACTTGCATGTCATAGCATAATCATAGCATAAAACCCCTGTCACCTATTGTATAAGTGGTATGGGACGCTTATACAATAGGCCCTGCAAAACGACCCCTTGGTATATAAGCTTGTGTGGGCAAGTTTATAAATTAAGGTTAAAATTCTTTATATATATATTGCTGATAATAACCGACACTCCAACGTATAAATTGGTATAAGACTTTTTATACGATGGGAGCCCTGTAAAAGATCCCATGCTTATATGTTTCCGTATAAGTTAAGATTACTTTTCATACTTTACTTTACTGCCACATGTACCATGAAAATTGCTAGTATAGGTCCGCTTTCATCTGTTTCTTGATTACTCTCCACCTTCAAGTCCTCCCCTTTCTTCCTCTCCGCACGGTGCCTAAGGGCCATGGGGGAAGGGGTGGGGGATGATAGGACTTAGTCTATAGTCTAACGGTTGTCGAACCACATCATTTAGGGGATCATGGTGGCCAGCATGGAGGACCAGCCCTGCAGGTCGGCATGCTGGGAGATGGGGCAGTCTAGCACCAGAGTTCAGACGACAGGGACTGTGAGCCCCTGATCTTAGTAGTATTTTATTTTGCTTCCGCTTGAGTAACTATGCATTCAGGATTTGATGAAGCGGGCTAAGCCCTTATTTTCAGTACATTATATTCTTTGGACTCTCCCTTTGTGGAGATATATTTACTCTGATGTGATATTATTGTGGACATTTGGTTAGAGTTTTTACCTCACTTGTGTTTACTCTACTTTTGTTGCTTTTCTGTGATCGAATCGGCCAGTAGAATTGGCGATTTGCGGTGATCACCCTTCAGGGCGTGAAGGCGTCACCGCAAAGCGGCGGTTCTGGGCCTAAGACCCCAGCGTTTAAAAAAAAATGGGGTCTTACAGACGGTGCCGTCGTTACCGTTAGTCACCGATGTGAGTTTTGAGAGGTTTTGATATAGCCCCTTTGGGCATGATTTTTTCTGTACTCTGATACTTTAGAATCTTGTTGTAGCTTCTTGTCTTGATGTACTTTTGGACTTATTTTGCTTATAGGTAGATTGGATTCTCTATTATGTTTTGGTTGGGTTGGCACTTGCTTGATATTGGTTATAGTTGACAAGATAGGCATCTTGTGGTACATGTTATCCCGTGTGCTAATGTTACCGCAAGGCGGCTGTTATGGGAATAAGACCCCCTTCGTGTCGTGTCTTGTATTCCTGGAGGGGGGTCTTACACATGGCCTATGACAAGCCTGTATCACAGGCCGTGTCCCTTAAGCGGCACACAACTGACTCATCCAGAACAGTACATGGCCAATTGACATGCCCATGTCAAAGGCCGTGTGATCTGGCACGCCTTCAGACACGCCTGTATCTACGGTCGTATATCTCAAATGGTACACAACCATCTCAACCCGAGCAAGACACGACCATGTGACATGCCCGTGTCACAGGACGTGTGCCTAGAGACACACCTGTATCCTGCTCGTGTTCACCTGGCCTCACTGCCCTGGCCAAATCCAGAAAAGGACACGGCCATGTGACACGCCCGTGTCACAGGCCGTGTTCCCTTACATGGCTGCAGGCACGCCTCCAGCATGTGCTTCGTCGACCAAAGTTCGTCGACCAGAGGGGGACACGGCCGCTGACAGTCTCGTGTTGCAGGGCGTGTTCCCTCTCGAGAACTCATCGAGTGTAGTTCGTCGAGCATTCGACAGGCTGCTCAGCCAGACAGAGCAGGACACGCCCTGGGACACGCCCGTGTCCAAGGCCATGTTGCTCAACTTGAACCCAATCTTGGGATTTGGGGTGTTACAAGTATTCTATTCCTTCTCTCCGCTACTTCATTCTATTGTGGAGTACGAGGAGAGGAAAGCTTACGAAAGATATCTAGGCTTTCACATAATTCTATCATGGCCCCAGACTTGAACTCTATTCCATTATCACTGCTGATTTTGACAACGGAGTAGTTGTATTCATTATGGGCTTGCCTGACAAAATTAGTATAGATATCAAAAGTATCTGACTTATGTTTTAGAAAGAACACCCACGCAAAGCGAGAGTAGTCAACAATAATAACCAATGTATAATCTTTACCTCCCAAACTTCTAACTAGCAGTGGACCGAACAAGTCCATATGAAGTAGGGGTAAACACCTATTAGAGTGTTTGCCAATAATGCTTTTGAAGGTAGCCCTTGTTTGCTTGCCTTTTACACATGCGTGACAAAGTCTATCTTTAACGCACTTGACATTTCGGAATCACATACTTAATTAATAGAAAATAATTTATTAATAGTTTTGAAATTTATATGTGCTAATCTCTTGTGTCATTGGTCACCAAGAGATGCATTATCTTTTGTCAAAATGCACACAGGCGTAGAAGAGTCTATGCAAATAAAATTTAAACAAAATATATTCCTACTATGAGTGCCTGATAGAATCGTTTCCAAGTTATCTACCAATTTTATCAAGCACTTGTCTACATGAAATTCTATTATGTATCTTTTATCACAGAGCTAGCTTATGCTTATAAGATTGTGTTCCAATCCTTCAACATAAGCCACATCTGAGTAGGATACACTAAAATTAGTAATCATAACGTAGCCTTTAGTAATTCAACTATCAGAACCTCCAAAGATGACCTTTGGCCCGTTCATGACTGAAGAATAATTCTGGAGTAGGCTTCTAGTATAGGTCATATGCCGATATCATCCACTGTCCAAATACCAGATAGGATTTTTGGCGGCCTTTGGACATACCTTCATTCACAATTTAGTTCGCCTTAGGAACCCAAACTCATTTGGGTCCTTGGTCACTAGTTAGCACACTCCCCCTAGGTGTGTTAACATTGTGAGTTGTCTTTCTCACATTATTAACTTGAGGAGTTACAAAGTATCTGGGGTTAAACCAGCAATCTATTACAAAGTGACCAACTTTGCCGCAACACCAACAATCAAACCTGTTGTATCTTTGCCTAAAGTTCTCCTGCTTGACCTTTTGAGAGTGTGGTCTAGCAGGGGCAACAAACTTGGAGGTAGAAGCTTTGTTGTGATAGCACTCACATGGCTTCTTCTCCTTAAGAGGTTTTCCACAACGGTTTTAACTTTTGTAGCTTTCTTGATGTTATGACCATGACTATAAGGGTCATAACATCAAGCTTTCATGGTATACACTTTCACCAAAGTTTCGGGGACAGGTCCATCCGTGGTACCAACACTTGGGCTCTACATAAGTAGGCCTAGCAAAGTGACCATAGGATGAATCAAGATCAAACTCATTAGTTGGAAAGATAACCTTTTAAAATGAAGTTTGGTCTTGAGGAGCATTTCTCTTCTCCTTGGCTAGAGCTTTCATGGTAGACTTATTTTTCCATTGAGCTTTATTTCTCATAGAAGATTTATTAGGACCATCCACATGGCGTAAGCCATCACCTTTAGACTGAGCAGAGAATTCAACAACAAATGGAAGGACTGTCTTGGGCTTGGAGAAATTTTCAACAAGTTTCTTTTCAGCTGCAAGTTGTTCTTCCAATTCCTTGATGATTGTTTACTTCAGATTTAGGTGCTCGAGAGTTTTATTATATTCTTCAATTGTAGTATTGAAATCTTCTCTGAGAGAGTCCATCTTGGCGACTTCCACTCTAGAGTGCTCTCTTAAGCCTTGAGAGATTTAATCTCCTTGGCCTAAGTTTTTACGACACTTCGACATTTATCGTAAGCCTTTATTAACTCTTTGTTTTGAGTCATGAGTTCAAATTCATCATCAGACGAACAGTCCTCATGATCATGGTCAGAAGCATCTGATTCCGAGAGAGCAATATGAGAGTTTACCATCCCAGTGTACTGGGGCTCTTCTACCTCATCTGTCTATACCATTAGCCCAAAGTACGCTTCCTCTTCCTCACATGACTCAGATGAGTCAGAGTCGCTGAGAGTCTTGACCTTCTTAGCTACCAGGCTTCTTTCAGTTTTCTTCTTATTATAAGTAGATTTCTTCTCCTCTCTTCTTCCGCCCGCCTTATTCTTGTGAGGACAATCAGCTATGATGTGTTCTGGCTTATTGTAATAATAACAAACAATGTCAGAAGAAATATGTTTGTTCGGTTACAAGTGATACCTGTCTTGAGTACCTGAGCCTTTCTTGTGCCGATCACCATGATGACGTGATCTTATGGATGAGGCATCTTTGCCTCTCCACTATTTCTCCTTGTTCAAGAACTTCTTGAATTATCTTGAAAGAAGAGAAAACTTTCCTTCAGATATCTCTGAGCCTGAGGTACTTGGATGTGAAGCTTCTTCTTCACTCTCTTCCTGTGCGGGGGCATGAGATGCAACTTTTGACTTCCTTGAGATGTATGCCTTTAGAGCGACAGACTTCTCCTTGGATGAAGACCGACTGTTCTTTTCTTCAGCTTCTCTTGAATTTATTTGGAGCTCATATGATATAAGCTTTACAAAGAGATTCTGAGGTTCAGTCTCAGCCAGCTTACCAAACTCCCGGATTGCACAGACTTTATTATCCCATTTATTAGTCAGAGATCTCAAACATTTGTCATTCAGTTCTCCATTAGTGATGATCCAGACTTAGACTCTTAGGTCGTTGACAATCTTGAAGAAGCTTTCAAAAGTATCAGCAATAGAATCCTTGGGACCTTATCTGAATGCTTATTATTTCTGATTCAGGAGGGATCTTCTGTCATCCCTTACCTCTTCAGTACCTTCCATTAGGATGATGAGAAACTGCCACATTTCCTTGGCAGATTGGCAGTGAATTCGATTCTGCAACATAGAATCACCGATTGCACTTACGATGATATTCTTGGATTTCTTGTCTAAAGAGACAAATGCGATCTCATCTTTGTCAAAATACATAAGCTTATTTGGAACTTGCTTTGTTGGATCAATAGTAAAGACTGTCATTAGAACATAGGGTCCTTCTTCCACAATCATAAAGATCCTTGGAACCACAACATCCATGAAGAATTTTATTCTTTCTTTCCACATGGGAAAGTTAGTATTTGTGCATAAGGGAAGCTTTGCAAAGTCCTGGGCTCTGTCCATGCTTGTATCCTCTTTAGAAAACTAGGGGCAGACCTATTCAAGGTGCTAACCTTTTGATGACCAACCTCGCTTTGATACCAATTGAAAATGTTTAAGTTGTCTACCTAAATCACCTATAGGGGGTCAAATAGGTGAGTTCTGCATCTTTTTGTGTAATAAAAATTTATAAGAGCAATGCACAGAAACTAAACAAGCATACATAGACGACACCAAGAATTATAGTGGTTCCACAATCTTGGGTACATCCATTTTCCACCTCACCGATCTAGCAATGTACTAGACTCGGCTACTCCACTATTCTCTCGGATTGAAAATAATCCTACAACTCGGAACAAGGTTCCTACAACTCGATCCCCCAAAACAGGATCTACACTCGGAAGAGAAACTTCCTGCAAAAATCTTGGAGAACAAAGCTCCTACTATTGGAGTTACCATTGTGATCTGCAGGTGATCAAACATGTAATCTCACTGCCAACGCGATATGAGCCTGCAGGGTCGCACATAAGAGATGTGGTGAAGTTGGATGATTGACTGTGTTGGTAAAGGTTAGCAATCACCGACCTGAATGGGGTTATGGGCAAAGTGTTGCCTTAAAGGATCGTTGGGTTGGGCAAATGTTGCCTTGAAGGACTGGTAAGAATAGTCGACCGAGGGTCGGCTAGAATCGTCGAGAATGAGTTATCTGATTCTCGCCGATCGACGAGAATCGTAGAGAATGGGTACTTTGATTCTCGCCGATCGACTTGAATCGTCGACTCACGATCGACGTGAATCGTCAAGTGTTGAACTCCGATTCTCGCCGATCCGGGTGATTCTCGCCGATTGTGATTCTCACCGATTGTGATTCTCGCCGACTGATTCTCGCCGAACCTGCTAAGTGATTCTCGCCGATTGTCGCCGATTCTCACCGACTGATACTCGCCGATTCTGGAACCCTATTTCTGGGTGGTCTACGGATAGCGAAATTCCTAAGTCTATTTATGCCTTCGGTATAAAAGGGACACTTAGGGTTTTTCGGGATTTATGCTTTTGGTAGCCAATTAAATCGAAATCGACGGAAGCCGTTCCGCCTTTCGTTCCGCCAATCCCGAATCCCGCCGACGGAAGGGTTCCGCCGCCGTGTTCGCTCCGTCGACCTCCTTCTCTCCGGCGATCTTCGCTGGCAATGCAATCCCTGGCGCGGACCTAGCAGTCCGTGGGAAAGCAAGGTGCGGTCCTTCTCCTTCCCGATAATCCGTGCGATGGATAGATCGGCGTTCTCCCGCTCGTGTGGATTTCTGCAGAGACGTGGATATTATTCCACGTAGAACTCGCCACTAGCAAGAAGACGAAGTTTGGAGCATCTCCGTTGAGTTGTGACTCAATGCCATTGAGGTAATTTTTGCCTAGTTATTTGTTAACTTCTTGATTAAACTATCACGGCCCGATCCCGTCTCTTTTTGGGTTTTCTTGATGTTTTATTTTTCCGCTGCGTGCACAAGCGTTGTGCCATCCTCATAGAGAAACCCAATAGTGGTATCAGAGGGAGGTTTCGGCCATGATTGTTGAATTGGAAGTTTTGTTATTCCAGTGTGTGTAAACCTAGGGATTTAGAAGCGTTCTAAATGTATAGATTTAGTCTTGGTACCCCGCCAAGAACTTCTGGAATTTCATGGATATTTCTAATTGTTAGAAATTGTAGTCTCCTTAGCAGTAACCATCCCTCGATTTTGTTTTGGATTTTGAATCCAACATAGAGAGATGAGCTTGTCTACTGCATTAAGTTGAGTTGTCTTTGCCTTTGTCCAATGCATGTAAATCTGAGGATTTGGAAGTTTCCGGATGTTCAGATTTAGCCCTTCCTTCTATCAATTGTTGATGGTGTCAGGATGTGCACATAAGGGATGCATGTGGTTTAGATATTGTTTTTCTTTGGATGTGCACATTGATCAAATGTTGATCATGGTTAATTGTTAACCTATAATCAAAATCCCTTCATCAAATATTAAGTGTTCGGATGCCTTCCGATGGATGACACTCTTCCTGCCTCGATCGATGAAGTGTGGGCTTGCCAAAGCAAGGTGCATTAATCTATCTTGGTAATGGTGCGAGCGGATAATTGTGATATCCCACTGTCGACATCGGGTCCAGCTTAACTAGGTGACCTCAAAGGTTAAGTGCCTAGAGGCATAGGGTTGGCATGCACCATATGATGGATGCGAGTAAGGAGTTATTCACCAACCATATAAGAATTGCATGAGGATGGAATTGGCAAGCGTTGCCTACCTAAATAACCGCATCGTGAGAGGAAAGCCAAAGCTGACTCATTGTGTTGCTGAAATACGGATCTTGTCCACTAAGAGAGTAGCTCGCATGAACTCTCCGAATTGTCAGTGAGGGCTATCATTTCGAATAAAATAGTGGGAGTATTTTAATTGAAGTCCAAATTAAAATAAATTGTATTTGAAATTTTGGTACTGATTTTATTCTGCATAAATTCTTGTAAAATTTCATGGCAAGTGTTTCACACTCCACTTTGTCTCTGAGAGCCATCCTTGAGAAGGATAAGCTCAGTGGGACAAATTACATGGACTGGTATAGGAACCTGAGAATTGTTCTCAGACAAGAGCGAAAGCTCTATGTCTTGGAAGAAGAAGCCCCCGAGGTGCCGACCGGGAACTCTTCCCGTGCTGATAAGGATACTTATAAGAAGTATACTGATGATGCTTTAGATGTCGAATGCCTTATTCTTGCCACTATGAACTCTGAGCTTCAGAAGCAACATGAGAGCATGGGGTGCAAGGAGATTGACGAGCATCTCAAGAAAATGTTTTAAGGGCAGGCTCGTCAAGAGAGGTTCGACATCACAAAAGTGTTGTTTCAGTGCAAGATGGGAGTTCGAGACTCAGTAGGGACTCACGTACTCAAGATGATTGGGTATATAGAGAACCTTGAAAGGCTGGGTTTTCCTCTTGGTCAAGAGTTGGCCACAGATTTGATCCTGCAATCATTGCCGGACAGTTATGAGCAGTTCGTCTTGAACTACAACATGAATGAAATAGACAAGACACTGCCCGAACTCCTAGGCATGTTGAGAACTGTCGAAATCAATATGAAGAAGGCCAAGCCTGCCAGCCCCATACTGATGGTGCATAATGGCAAGGGCAAGGCCAAGGGCTCTAAGAAGACGAAGGTGGGACCTAAGTCATACCTTGAGCCCAAGTCTTCAGCACTGATGAAAAAGAAAAGCATGGTGAAGGAAGGGAAATGCCACCACTGTGGTAAGGCTGGTCATTGGAGGAGGAACTGTCCTTCGTACATTGAAGGTCTGCAGAAATTGAAGGGAGGTATGACTTCCACTTCAAATGTCTACGTTATAGAGATAAACCTTTCTGCTCCTTCATCTTAGGTATTGGATACCGAATGTGGTTCTCACATTTGTACAAATGTGCAGGAACTGGAAAGGAGAAGATTGCTGAGTAAAGGGTAGGTGGACCTCCGCGTCGGCAATGGAGCAAGAGTTGCTGCTGTAGCCGTAGGGGTTTACCGTCTTTCTTTGCCCAGTGAGCTTGTAATAGAACTAGATAATTGTTATTTTGTTCCGGCCATAACTAGAAACATTATATCTATTTCATGTTTGGACATGATTGGATTTTCTTTTATAATTAAGAACAACTGTTGTTCTATATTTAAGAATGATGTTTGTTATGCTGTAGCCCAATTGTTTAATGGTCTTTATGTTTTGAACTTGGACCATCTGATCTGTAATGTAGAAAATAATAAAAGACTAAGAACAAATGACTCGAACCCTATGTTTCTCTGGCATTGTCGTTTGGGCCATATCAACGAGAAGTGCATATCCAAGCTCCATAGAGATGGACTTTTGGACTCATTTGATTATGAATCATTTGAGCGATGCGAATCTTGTTTGTTAGGCAAGATGACTAAAGCTCCTTTCACTGGTTATACTGAGAGCGCTGAGGATCTCTTGGGTGTTGTACATAATGATGTATGCGGACCCATGAGTTCCATGGCTAGAGGTGGGTATTTCTACTTTGTTACATTTACTGATGATTTCAGTAGATACAGATATGTGTATCTTATGAAGTGCAAATCCGAGACCTTTGAAAAGTTCAAAGAGTTCAAGAATGAAGTAGAAAGCCAGTTGGGTAAAAGGGTTAAAGCACTCCGATCTGATCGAGGTCGCGAATACCTGAGTCATGAGTTCCGTGATCATCTGAAAGAGTGTGGTATTGTATCACAGCTCACTCCACCTAGAATGCCACAATATAATGGTGTGTCTGAGAGGAGAAATCGTACTTTGTTAGACATGGTGCGTTCGATGATGAGTCATGCAGACGTGCCTGTTTCCTTTTGGGGTTTTGCTTTAGAGACTGCTGCAATGACATTGAATCGCACTCCAACGAAAACGGTTCTGAAGACACCATATGAGATATGGACTAGGAAGCGTCCTAGTATGTCATTCATTAAAATTTGGGGCTGTGAGGCATACGTGAGACGTCAAATGCCTGACAAGCTGAAACCCAAATCGGATAAATGTTATCTGGTGGGATATCCTAAGAAAACGAAAGAGTATTACTTTTACCTACCGTCTGAGGGCAAAGTGTTTATCGTAAGGACTGGTGTCTTCTTGGAGAAAGAGTTCTTATCAAGAAAGACTGAAAAGGTAGAGCTTGAAGAAGTTCAAGAACCACATGTAGTGAATGAACCGGAATTGGATTTTGAGACAGGACTACAAGATGTTGTAGCTAGAGAACCTGCTCAGGGAACACAAGTCCTACGCAGATCTGGTAGACCGAGGTTTGAGCCGGAGAGATATGGATTTCTCGTGTCTCAAATAGGTAATGTGTTGCTTATGGATCATGATGATGAACCACCAACCTACCAAGAGGCTATGAACGGACCGGACTCCGACAAATGGCTTGAGGCTATGAAATCCGAAATAGACTCCATGTATGCAAACCAAGTTTGGAACTTGGTGGAACCACCTGAAGGGGTACGACCCATAGGGTGCAAGTGGGTCTTCAAGAAAAAGACCGACATGGATGGGAATGTACAGACATTCAAAGGGCGACTGGTGGCTAAGGGTTTCAAGCAAATTCATGGTATTGACTATGATGAGACCTTTTCCCCTGTTGCCATGGTAAAGTCCATAAGGATATTGCTTGTTGTTGCTGCGTATTATGACTACGAGATCTGGCAGATGGATGTCAAAACGGCTTTCATTAATGGAAACCTCCTTGAGGAAGTGTATATGACACAACCCAAGGGTTTTGTATCCCCAGATGAAGCCATTAAAATATGCAAGCTGAATAAGTCCATCTATGGACTGAAACAGGCCTCTCGAAGTTGGAATCTTCGTTTTGATGAGAAAATCAAAGAGTTTGGTTTCATCAAGAATGAAGATGAGCCTTGTGTTTACAAGCGAATCAGTGGGAGTATTGTTGTCTTCCTGATATTGTATGTAGATGACATACTGTTGATTGGGAATGACATTCCTACCCTGAAAGTTGTTAAGAACAACCTAGGAAACTGCTTTTTAATGAAGGATTTGGGTGAAGCGACATATATACTCGGTATTAAGATCTATAGAGATAGATCGAAGAAGTTGCTGGGTTTGACCCAGAGTACGTACATCGAAAAGGTGTTGAAGCAGTTCAACATGCTTGAGTCCAAGAAAGGATTTTTGCCCATGTCTCATGGTGTAAATCTATCTAAGGACCAGTGTCCGAAGTCTTGTGAAGATAAGGACCGCATGAAGTTGATTCCATATGCTTCGGCAATTGGATCAATCATGTATGCGATGTTATGTACTCAACCCGACGTCTCCTTTGCTTTGAGCATGACTAGCAGGTATCAGTCAGACCCCGGTGAGTGTCACTAGATTACAGTCAAGAATGTCCTGAAGTACTTGAGAAGGACTAAGGATGTGTTCTTGGTGTATGGTGGAGAGGAAGAGCTCGTTGTAAGTGGTTACACGGATGCTAGCTTCCAAACTGATAGAGATGACTCCAAGTCTCAGTCAGGTTTTGTGTTTTGCCTGAATGGAGGAGCTGTGAGCTGGAAGAGTTCCAAGTAAGAGACAGTTGCTGATTCTACAACAGAGGCCGAGTATATCGCTGCAGCTAATGCGGCGAAGGAGGCTGTATGGATTAGGAAATTCATCGGCGAGCTTGATGTAGTTCCTAGCATTGTTGGTCTCGTAGTTCTCTACTGTGATAACAATGGTGCAATTGCACAATCTAAGGAACCTAGATCCCATCAGCGCTCCAAGCACATACTTCGGCGGTTTCATCTTATTCGTGAGATTGTCGAACGAGGAGATATAAACATTTGTAGAGTGCCGACTGAGGAGAATATTGTGGATCCACTGACAAAGCCTCTCGCGCAGAGAAAGCATGATGGTCATACTAGATCGATGGGTATACGATACCTAAATGATCACCTCTAGAGAGAATCTTGTGGATTGCATGTAAACTTGTATTTTGTTGGCCATTTGTTCATATGATGAACATTGTACCTAGTTTTTCTTTTACAATTAATGGCAAGTTCTTTTATTATGAATTTTTCTATATGATAGTTAAATGTTAACATAATAGATACCCTTAGAATGTTCGCTTCCATGGGACATCAAGTACATGACTTGAATGTGAGAGCCTATGATTTATTTGAAGCTTCATTCTTAAAAGGTCCCTGGTCGAGTATCATCATAGAAGCTAAGGGTGATGATGGTACATGAAGGCTAGCACGTGCGTTGACTGATGACCGGTTCTCACAGGTCATGATATTGTGATATCAAGTCATCACGTGGGTACTTGTTAGTGAACAAGTTGTACTGGATAGACCCAACCTGAGATTACTCTGTGAATTGTCATCCAATCGTGTCACGAGTAGGTCTCAATTGACAATGGTGTTGTGGTCCTTTGACCTGAAGTCACAGCATTCATCACGTGAGGAAGAGCGTGCTTTGATGCCATCTAAAGTCTTCCTTGAGAAAGGTTGATGATAAGGGTGGTTGTTGGGCATGTTACGAATCATTTGGGTGTTTGTGTGTGAGCAGATATGGGATTTGTCCTCCTGTATGACAGGAGCTGCATCCATGGTCCCCTTGATGGAACTGGACTGAGAAATGCATGACATGCTTGGTTGAGTCAATATGTGATATTGGACTCACCATTCTCTGGAAGTCCGTCCTGGATCAAGAAACTTGGATTGAGCTATTATGAGGGTGACACGATCCATACCTCTAGTTCTCTCCGGATGTAAGGGACAAAGGGACAAAGACAACGCTGATACATTGGTCATAAAGTCTTATGAGTTATAAACTCTTATTGCTTGGGGAGCAATGATGCATTGCTAGATGCCGCTCATTGTTTGTGAGGTTTTTGCTTTGATACTTTCGAGATCAAGTGGGAATCTGTTGGAGTAACCATTGTGATCTAGAAGTGATCAAACATGTAATCTCACTGCCAACGCGATATGAGCCTGCAGGGTCGCACATAAGAGATGTGGTGAAGTTGGATGATTGACTGTGTTGGTAAAGGTTACCAATCACCGACCTGAATGGGGTTATGGGCAAAGTGTTGCCTTAAAGGATCGTTGGGTTGGGCAAATGTTGCCTTGAAGGACTGGTAAGAATAGTCGACCGAGGGTCGGCTAGAATCATCGAGAATGATTTCTCTGATTCTCGCTGATCGATGAGAATCGTAGAGAATGGGTACTTTGATTCTCGCCGATCGACTTGAATCGTCGACCCACGATCGGCGTGAATCGTCGAGTGTTGAACTCCGATTCTCGCCGATACGGGTGATTCTCGCCGATTGTGATTCTCGCCGATTGTGATTCTCGCCGACTGATTCTCGCCGAAACTGCTAAGTGATTCTCGCCGATTGTCGCCGATTCTCACCGACTGATACTCGCCGATTCTGGAACCCTATTTCTGGGTGGTCTGCGGATAGCGAAATTCCTAAGTCTATTTATGCCTTCGGTATAAAAGGGACACTTAGGGTTTTTCGGGATTTATGCTTTTGGTAGCCGATCAAATCGAAATCGACGGAAGCCGTTCCGCCTTTCGTTCCGCCGATCCCGAATCCCGCCGACGGAAGGGTTCCGCCGCCGTGTTCGCTCCGTCGACCTCCTTCTCTCCGGCGATCATCGCTGGCGATGCAATCCCTGGCGCGGACCTAGCAGTCCGTGGGAAAGCAATGTGCGGTCCTTCTCCTTCCCGATAATCTGTGCGACGGATAGATCGGCGTTCTCCGCCTCGTGTGGATTTCTGCAGAGACGTGGATATTATTCCACGTAGAACTCGCCACTAGCAAGAAGACGAAGTTTGGAGCATCTCCGTTGAGTTGTGACTCAACGCCATTGAGGTAAATTTTTCCTAGTTATTTGTTATCTTCTTGATTCAACTATCATGGCCCGATCCCATCTCTTTTTGGGTTTTCTTGATGTTTTATTTTTCCGCTGCGTGCACAAGCATTGTGCCATCCTCATAGAGAAACCCAACACCTACAACTCGGAGAAGAATCTCCTACAAGAATAAAATGATTTACAGAGAAATATACAAATAGTAATATCTCAGATCTGAATCTTCTGCCCTTCTTTCTTCTTAAACTTTGAAGCTCTGTCAGAAAAAAGATCGAAGAAGACAAAGGCGAATTCTCTGGATCTGAAAACTTTAGACTCAGCACGATCAAGGAAAAGACCTGTCGATGTAAAAAATCTTAATCTGTTGAATCTCTTGTTCTAAATCTCTTGGATCAAAAGCAGATCGGCGATGAAGATAATGAACAACGGTGGCTTCCCGATTTAGAATGAAAATTGCGATTCAGAATACTTAGGTTTTTCTTCTTAGGGTTAGTTGATTATGATAAGACCTTTTATAGGACTTGCCTAACGGTCATAATCACATTAAATACATGCCTCGTGGACTAATCAAGTGCTAATCATATTTCAAATTGCTTCTGTCGGGACTTAAAAAAAATTCAGAAATCGGTACTGCATTTCTCAATAGAGTCAATTATACTCGAGAAGATGTTTTCTGTTTCTCGAAAAGAATTATGAAGTTCTCGAGAAAAGAACTTCGGAAAAATGTAGAGGTGGAATTCAGCTATCTCGAGAATGAGAATAAGTACTCACGAAGAATAAATTTTTGTTCTCGGGAACAAGTATCTCAAGAAAAGATTTCTGACTCTTGAGAAGAGTATTCAAGGTCTCGAGAAAAGGATTCTGGTTCTCGAGAACTATACATGGCCTTATCGAGAAAAATCATTGGCTTCTCGAGAAAAAGACTTGGAAAAAGTTTTGACTGGAAATGAGGTAACTCGGGAAGGAGATTCATAGACTACTCGAGTACACATGGTTTTCTCGAGAACAATACTAAGCTTTCTCAAGAACTGCTTCTGCAACTCAAATACATGACTGATGTCACTCGAGTATAAACTTTAGTTCTACTTGAGTGCAAAAGGTCCTACTCGAGAAAAATACTTAGAAATTTTCTATAAGTCTGAAAACTTATTTTCTTCAAGAAATTCAGCAACCCGCTTTTCTCTCATGGTTTTAGTGCTTGAAAAAGAAGTTTGTCCCAATAGAGAGGCTACACATGAGTCAACACCATGGATCACACAATGAGGGATTACATTGTATGGTCCTGTGTTTGGTGACTCATTGTAGACTGACATTGGTCTACACTTGGCAAATATATCCTGCAAACACTCAACTCGAAAAGCATAAAATACAAACTTAATTCATCTTAGTTTAAGGGTAAATTCATACAAATCTGGGTTATTGTGGATGCAATACCCAATAGAATGGTATTCAGTCACTATAAACTAAATGAGAAGTTCCTTAGATCTCCCACTAGAGAGTGGGACACAAAGATCTGTGCCATCAAAGAAGTGTTAAAGCTGGGTGACACTTCTCCTCACACCAACTTTGGGAAGCTGCTATCATATGAGATGCAGCTGGCTGCCAGGAAAGAAGAGGAGAACCATAGCAAGTCTCAGGCAAGAGACAAGGCTGTGGCATTCAAAGCTCAAGTCTCCAACAAAAGCAGAAGAAAGTCTCCCTCTCCACCAATAATAGATGCTGAATATGATTTTGGAAGATCAGAGAAACGCACATCAGACTGCCAATGGTCTGATGAAGATTTTGCTACCTTCTCTAGGAAATTCTAGAAGTTCATGAAGAAGAAGCACTGGAGAGGCCGACCTTCCTCCTCCTCTCATACCAAGGATGACTACTAAAAGGGCAGGAGGAAATGCTCTAAGGAGAACATGTATGGTTCCAAAACTAGTAAAGAGTTTTCATCTAACATGACATGTTATCATTACAGAAAGACTGGGCATGTAATAGTCGACTGCCCATTCAAAAGAATGGAACATGGTGAGGAAAAGGACTAACAACAAAATGGCAAGAAGGAGAAATCCCTCATTGTTAAGAAGTAAAGAAGCTAGACTGACACCTCCTAATCAGAGTCAGAAGAAGAAGCCTACATAGGGTTGTACTCTACTGATGATGGAGCTGTAGAAGCAGAATGCATTAAAAGGCTGGCTGCTATAGAAGAAGAAGCTGAGAATGTTCTTCCCGCTGTGAGGTGAAAGTTATGTTTTCAAGGCTAGCTTTACACCTGGAGGGGGGGGGGGTGAAAATGTTTTTGTCTCTATTTATCTTTTCTAATCTGTTTATTAAATTACTGTGTCTGTTGTTAAGATTAGATCTGCTTTCAAGAACATTCACAGACATCATAACAAATTAATACCGGTTCCCCAATCTTGGGTACATCCACTGTCCCTCTGCGCATATCTAATAGTGTATTAGATTTGGCTCTCCCTCCAGAACTCAGCTTCTTAACAGCTTGCATCGCCGATCCCGCAGGACCACAAATAGGTCACACAGACCAACAAATTAGGCACTAAGCAAACCCAAGTCATAAAGACCTATTACCTGGTACAAAGAAAAACACAGATCACTAAGACCCAGCCTTTATATTATAGGCTTACAAACCCCAGATACACAAAGAATCTTTACAAAAAATTGAAATAAAGAGTGTGAAGTTTAGACAACAGAGTAAGCTCCGTGTCTCCTTCTTCTTGGACTGAGCAGATATTAGATCCAAAATATTGTTGTTGAAGACAATATGTAGATAGTAGAATCTTTCTTCAAACAGTTTCTTTTTTCCCTTCAGAACTTGTAGGTCTGCTAGCTTCAGATCCTGCAGATGCAGATGGGGATTGCTTTAGCTATCTCATTCCCAGCAAGGTTCTCCGTCCAGAACAACTTCTTCAGGCTTGACGAAAATGGCGAGGAAGAAGATGACGTTCATCCGCACTTTTGTTTACAAAAAACATAGACAAGGAATTCACTTCTTGATTCGATGATCTAATTCTTTATATCACTGGTCGATTGAGCAGTGGGTCCCACCACCAGGATTGATGGCCGAGATTTAGCCAATTATCCCACGCTTTCCATTCATTCTGTATTTAACGGCTCTTTGCTGTGAGTGGGCCCAACCACTTAATGATGAAATAATCCTTGGTAATTGCAGAAGATAACAACAGCTGGCCCGCCAACGTCTCTGGCAGCATTTCCGCAACATTTGAATTTTGGTTGACTTTTGACTTTGCTGACGTCAGCATGACTCATCATCTGTGAACTTAGCCAAAATTCAATAATTAGTACCACAGGCGTTGAGTGAGTAGGTATCACTCAACTCCACAACACTTAGACAACATTTTGTCTGTCTAGGTATTGATCTCGACGAACGCTAAGCTATGTTCGATGAACGACAAGCTCAGTTTGACAAGTGCATAAAATCTTTTGACGAATTTTACACTTAGATCGACGAAAGTCAAAACTTAGTTCGACGAACTTCAGGCTCAGTTCGACGAACGATGAGGTCTGTTTGATGAAGCTGAGCTCGATGAAAGCCTAGCTATCCACGCATTTGGACTTAGCCAAAATTCTGCTTCAAGGCATTGATAGCGTCGAGTGCGTTGAGAGAGCTTTCCTCAGTCAACAATTTTTACCTTAGCAAAAAGTTTTGTGCCTTGGCGTTGACAGAGTAAGCTCCACTCAACACCAATCTACTTAATAGAATTTCTGTTATCTGGCATTGAGAGAGTAAGATACAATCAACACCTTTTGCCTTGGCATTGAGAGAGTAAGCTCCACTCAATGCCAAACTACTTAATAGAATTTTTCTGTTATCTAGTGTTGAGAGAGTAAGCTACACTCAACGCCTTTTGCCTTAGCGTTGAGAGAGTAAGATCCACTCAATGCCAAATTACTTAATAGAATTTTTTTGTTATCTGGCGTTGAGAGAGTAAGCTATACTCAATGCCTGTGTACTTAGTCAAATTTTGGCTCAACCTTTCTGTGGAGTTGACTAGTACAGCAACACTCAATACTTTAAGCTATATGGCATTGAGTGAGTAGACCACACTCAACGCTTGTGGACTTTGCCACATTTTTAGACAATTTTTCTAGGCTTAGACTGACTCAGCCTGACTCATAGTAATTTGTTGTATGTCATTGAGTGAGTAGATTACACTCGACGCTTTTGTACTTAGCCATCCTTTTTGGCTATCTTTCAGTTAGCCTGAGATAGTCTCAATGCTATATGTTATATGACATTGAGTGAGTAGACTAAACTCAACACTTTTGTACTTAGACAAATTTCTACTAGACAATTATTGAATCCATTCCTTTGGCGTTGAGCGAGCTTGCTCCACTCAATGCCTGTGGACTTAGTTAATTTTTGTGTTGTGTCCAGCAACCACTTATTGTGTCCATATGTCCAATCAATATGAAATGGTCTAAACTGCACTCAAGAACTCAAATGCACATGAAATATAGTTGATGTGTGTGACATTGACATGTTTGACTTCTCACAAATCAGGGACATTGGGAACAATGGAGCCAACACCAGTGTTGAAGTCAGGGCCCCTCTATTATAGTCTAATGGTGATTCAGAGCTGAATTATGAAGAAGATAACTGCTGAATTGGGCTGATGGCTAGGTATGATGAATAAATCAGGCAATATCAGCCTGGTCCAAGCAAGGTAATCTCTGTTACTAGCTCTTCTAAACAAGATTATGAATCAATTCCAGATTCTTGTGCCTCTGCATCAAATGATGATGATGGCTCAGAATCTGAAAGACATCAATCAATTGATTGACAACTATAGTGCACTCCTACAGGCTCTAAAGAAAAGCAAGCTCCTGGCCAAACAATAGACTCAGGAAATTGCTTCTCTACAACTTGCTATTTCAAAATTGGCAAAAATGCTGGATCTGAAGATGCAACAAGTCAGCAAATAGAAGAATGTAACAATCATTCAGATGAGTACCATAACCTTCAAGAATATTCATATCAGGAATTATTGGGTCTATTGATCCCAATATCCCAGATTTGTAAGCAGTCAAACGGGTCAATTACATACACACATAATGTATTTGATGTGTGCTTGAGTTTATGCATGCACTTAGTCCATGATTGGACAGGTCAACAAAAATAATATGCAGGAGAATTCAAATTTTGTCCAGCTCGGTTCAAAGTGTGGGTCTCAGATTTCGTCGAGCTCAGCTCGCAGTTCGTCGAGCCCAACTCACAGATCGTCGAGCTCAGCTCACCATTCCTTGAGCTAAAATTAGGAGGTTAGGATTCAAATATCATTGAGCTCATCTTGCAGTTCGTCGAGCTCAGCTCACATATCGTCGAGCTCATCTCAGCATTCCTTGAGCTATTCCCTGGAGCTTAGGATTCAAATTTCGTCGAGCTCAGCTCACAGTTCATCGAACTCAGCTCACAGATTGTCGAGCTCAGCTCAATACTCATTAAGCTAAATTCAGAAACTTGAGGTTCAGAATTCGTCGAGCTCAGCCCACCAATAATTGAACGCAGTTCAACATTCTTCGACCTAAAGTCAGACAAATTGACTTAGGCAAAACCGCTGAGATAGCTGAGAAGCATGTCTCAGTATAATCACTGAGAAGAAACCGCTAAGACAGAAGACAATCTCAGCTGAGAGGAAGAAAGCGCTGAGACCGCTGAGAAGAAACCGCAGAGACGGAAGACAGTCTCAGATGAGAAGTCAAAAGCGTTGAGACCGCTGAGAAAAAACCGCTGAGACATAAGACAGTCTCAGCTGAGAAGAACAAAGCATTGAGACCGCTGAGAAGGAAGCGCTGAGACAGAAGATAGTCTCAGCTATTAAAGAATAAACCACTGAGACAGTTGAGAAAGAATCGTTGAGATGAAGCCAGTAAAAATTCACAAGTCTAGAAGTGCTAAGAGCCAAGATAGATAGCATTGAGTAACTTAACATTACTCAACTCTTATTGAAGATATGGAATTTTCTAAGTCCAGAATGTGATGACCGCTGCTGATGTCATCAAAAGTCAACAAGTCAAATTGGTTCAAGTCGTTGAGGGAAAGCTACAGCAGTACCAGGATGACCACTACTGACATCACTAAGAAATCAACAAAGTAAAATTACATGAAGTCATTGCGGGAAAGCTGCAGTAGCGCCGAAAGCTGGTTTGTCCTATTCTGAGGGAGGTGGCACTCACCATTCCTTGACTGGGCTCACTCCTCAATTGTGCCATTGATTCAAATCAACAGATATAAAAATGGAAAAGAAAAGAATTAGGTTTACGAAGAACAAATGCAGAACATACAAAGAAAACCAGAGGCTGCTGGTCTTCATCTTCTCCAATAAGCTTGAAAGAAAAATTCCAGCAGAGTTAGCTGATGCGTCGGCAAGTGCACCGGTCGCTGTCAAGTAATAATTTTGGGAATAGCTTCCCCGAATGTCGATATCGAGGGAATACAGTTTGGGTATCGTGATAGCGTCGCAGAAAGATCATTACTAAGAGTTGAATGAAACAACAGAGGGGGTTGGTTTTGGGTTCCTAATTCTAACAAAACAAAAAAAGAACTAATGTGGGTCGCAAGCACCGCTTCTCTTGGTAGATGGACCTAGTGCATGTAGCTATGCCATGCTTTGTGAGGCTGATGGACGGATAGCAAGAGAATGTAATGAACATACGTGCGGAGTGTGAGGATCGCAATCACCTCTTTAACCACTAACAATAGCCTTTGCTAGATTGGTTCGAGTGTGCGTGTGGAGTTGATGTGAATGAAGGCGAGTGCATCACAACTAAGAAAAGAGGATCTAATAAACCCAAGCAAACTTCATTCATAGACAAATAAAAGCAAGTTAAGGTTCATTATAAGCTTTAGAGTACAATCTACTATGGAGAACAAGTAGAATAAACCAAAAGGGGGAAAGCCTAGCTGTGGTTCTTGGCCGGAGTGGTGGGTTGTCAGTCCACTTCACGACTCTGACCATGGTTGCTTCCGGAGGCAAATGTGTTGTCAATCCACTTATATTCCTCCATCTTCTTCCTTTTCCTTCAATTCTTTCTCCCTTTTGCCCAAATTAGTTGTACCAGAAGATCCCTATTGCACACTGCTGGTGGCCGAAAAATCTCCGAACGGTTGAAAATGGCTTCGTATCGCCGGAGATAACTTACCGGAGGGTGGAGATGAGTGGAGGACGTACAGGGATGAGAAACAGTGTGTCGTGGGCAGCAGCAGGGCGGGAAATGAAGCGATGATACCCTAATTCGCGGAGCACGGGTTTATATACTGCAAAAGAAAAACATAGTGCACGATCAGGGCCGCATGACCAGTGGTCGTGAGCATTGGATCCCCTGATCATGCGATTAGCAATGGAAGAACTCCAGGAAAATAGAGTCAATGCGCTCTTGTTGTGGCGCACGACCAGAGGTCGTGCGCACTATGTCTAATGATTGTGCGATTGCCTTAGACAGAACTTGGAAAAGTGGATAATAGTGTGCATGATCAGTGGCTCACAACCAGTGGTCGTGCACTATAGATGCAATGATCGTACGCAGTATTCCTATACCGTTTGGGGTTCAATGAACTGATCGCGCACGGCTAGCGGTTGTTCGCTAAGGAGCCCACTGACCTTGCGCGTGTTAAAACGCACGATCAGTGGCCCTTATGCAAAAAACTTTCAAAATGATCTTGGAACACACACATGACCCTTGTACCTGCAGCAAAAGCAGAAGAGCCACCGAAATGGGAATTCCATATTCTGCAGACATTGAAAAGCACCAAGTAGGGCAAAAGTATAAAATCTACAAAATCACACTGAAAATGGGCCAAAAGTGCACTTAACATGGAAGGAACATGATAACAAATATGAACAATAATGGCTCTAAAGTGTAGTGCATTCATGAGAAAACTAGCCCAGATGAGTCCAAATTATGTACATAACTTGGACTCATCAGACCCCCAGACTTAAACATTTGCTCATCCCGAGCAAATTGTAACTCCGTGGAATAGAATATAGTTAGCTGGCTTATTAATTTACAAATACGGTAATGATAGAAATCAAATATATCATGGGCATAGAAAAATAGAATATATAAACTTTTTAATTATACTACAAAATTTATACTTTTTGACAGGCATAAATAAAGATTGTATCTACTCAAAATGGGAATTCTGGAGAATTGTTCGGTCATATGTAGGAAAAAAGTAAGCAGTCCACTCAGGTGAGCATTGCCAAAGTCCGGGGCTTAGGATCACCTCCAAAGAAATCCATTAATGACGGGGACCATACGCTTGCCCGTTCACAATCTCTCCACGGTACTAGCTCGTGAAGCATGAATCCGTAGGACTTTTTGGATAATCATGGGGCTTAGGCTAGGATTGGTAGTCAAAAATAAACATGGACTCTACACGCAACCAAAGCGAGCAAACAACCAGCTAAACCAATACAGCCCTCAGAATTACGCGTGTGACACACCCCCAAACTTAGCTTGAAAATCGGGTCTGTACACGGCCTAACCCAGCCAATATCAAGATAAACAAGATGAGGATTCCATTTCTCATTGTAATTCATTGATATATTTTCTCTTTCAATTCTCTTCTTTTTCATTTTTCCTTTTCTTTTGGTATCCCCAATTTTTTAACAAATAAACTTTCTTGTATTCATCTACCATATCACTAAAAATCCACACATCACACCTCGTCAAAATATTAATTTCACTGGAGCTCATGGATTTGGTTGCGATAGGAGGATTGGCTTTATGCTTTGGTGACTAAAGGTGGAGCTGAATCAAGGGAGGGGAAGGCACAAACTTGGCTTGCAACAGTTAGCAGTTAGGACAAGGTAAACAAGGCTCAAACTAGCCTAAGTGATGGCCTACTTCACGCTCACGCTTGACTAACCATACACTAATGCTTCAAGAATAGCTTGGGGAAAGTTCTTAGCCACCAAGAAAGATGATCCTTCCTCCCTACTCGAGCAAAACGAGTCTAGTGATGGCTACACACATCCATAAACTACCGTTTTATTTCACCAAATTCAACATTTTTGAGCAGTACAAACAATATTTACATCTACTGAAAAAGTACAAATCTACGACAATAAAGAAAAATTAAATCTATACTATTTCTACACAAACCATGAGTACTCGATTAGGAGCACTGCACGAGTTTCGCACTACTCTATCCTTAAATTCTAAGCCAGCACCACTATTTTAAAGTTTAAACACGAGCAATGCATTTGAATAAGATCGCGTTCAAGTGGGTGATTCAGTGTGTGCTACAGTGATTTTAAAATAAATAAATAACAACTTGTATGTTATAAAATGTATGCTCGTGTAGTGACCACATGCATGCTCTCCCCCCAGACTTGAATGCGACAACTCATAAAGGTAAACATTCCAAATAATATAAGGAGTTATGGGTAAGAAGTACCTATGCTCAAAACAGAGCATACTAGTCGTGCAACGAGCTTGTCCGATGGCGGCAGGTCTGCTGCGCTTCAAAAATTTCCAGCACCAGCGAATTAGAGATCCTACGCGAAACAAAAAATAGAAATACATATATAAAAAGAAATACATGACACAAAACAGGACCAAGTGGTCCTACTTGGGTTGTCCTCCAGAAGCACCTTTTCTTTACCGTCCTTAAGTTGGACTGAATACCTGTATTAAGCATGATATATAAAAATAACATTCGGCACCCAGAAGGGCGACCATAGAAATATAATTGTTCCATGACCGAACCTTCTAAATAAAGTTCAATACAATTCCACAGATAAATAAATCACTAGAAAAGCAGGAGATGTTGTAGACTAGCTACGCGGCGAACTCCCCTCACTCCTCCTCGCTATCGCTGTCGAGAATCTCGATAGGATACGGACGACAAGCAGGCACGACTAGAGCGAAACAAGCCGGAGGCAGTGGAATATTCAGCCCGCCTCTCTCAGCTTGCTGAAATATAAAGTCTTGCATCGAGTAATGAGAGGCTTCCAAATCAGCTAGTCACTCATTCAGATATGGAACGCTCCGCTCCTGAGTTGGGCTGTACGGGTAGCTAGTCTACCCCTCATGCTTTACTTAAGGCCGTAGCTGCTTTAGACTCGGCTGCGGTGGCTCAGTCGTTCTCCGCCTACCCATGGCAGAAGACTCGGTCAGTTGTCCTATATCTTTCTACTCATCTCTTCCTCCTATCACATCACAAAGCATGATAACAACAAACTTCCGGCTAGCCTTCCTCCCAACCACTCGCAGCAAATTGAAACTCACCGTATTGGCCCTGGTGATCATGGTGGGAGCAGTGACCTGCTCCATCGGAGGTAGCTGGCTCCAAATCCCCAAAATCTTCACGATGTGGGTAATGTAGTAAGCACTCCCGATCATGCCCATGAGGCCATAAATTGCCTCGCGATGGAGGAAATGGGCCAAAACATACCCCAAATGAATGGGTACTGCTCCATGCTATACTGGAAGATCAAATCTTGCCACCCAACCACATTCTTGCATAGGGCCCTTGCGGTAAGTGAGTGACTGAGTAAGTGCTGCATATACCTTGGAGCGGGGGAGACAATCCTTGTCGATTTGGCCCTTTGGGCGACGTACTCTTCGTTCCCCCTAGTCAGAGAACACTAACAGGCACGCAGAGTGATGCCTTTCAGAAAGTCGATGCACAACTACTGAAAGTCAATCCTGGATGCTTCAGCCTCAGTGGAGAGGCCGGCGTGAATGGCGAGCTCGGGCAAAAAGACGGTGAAGACATGGCCCATCATACAAAAGGAACAAGTAGGCATGAGGAGGTTATCCGAAGTTGTCCCCAAATCAAAAGTTGACAGGAATTCCATGGCCAGCTCCTTATACCCAAGCTCGTCACACTCGAACATTTTTCTTCACTGATCAAAGGAGTAGAGAAGGAGGACAGCCACCGCTAATGCTCCATTGTCTCCGATCAACCGGAGTTCATTCCAATATACAAGCCACTGAGAGAGGAAGGGCTTATTCTTCAAGAAATTGAAACACTGGGTGTGCTCGGCCTTGGAAAATGTCGACATTCTTGCCAAAATTTGGACGGGAGTAGCCAAAGAACGGTCGGAGTGTTGGTAGGCTTTCACCATATGGCAACTTCCTGGTTCCATTGCAGCACAACGAGGAGGATAGAGACCCGAAAATACAAGAGTTTATCAGAGAAGTTGCGGAATGACAAGAGACGGCGCACGCACAGCGTAACAAAGCGAGAGGAGTTAGGGCGCACACACAGTGGTCAGCCGACTGGGTTTAAAAGAAACTGGGTCGCGCATGACTGGGGGTCATGTGTTGTTAAATAGTGCGCAAGACCAGTGGTCGTGCGCGGAGAAATTTTTCGCGCGCCCTGTTTCGCAGTCAAACCCACACTGCTGACCATATGGTGTTGGAACCAGCTTTCTGGTCCCTCCTAAAGTTCAAAACAGTATGCAGCCCACACGTACGTTTCTTTAACTAACCTACTGACGTGAGTCGGAGACCTGAAAATAGATCGAGGGGTCTCAGCTCGGAGGTCCCACCTCTTTCCCGGAAGAACTGAATATCTTCAGCTCCCTAGCCAATGCCGAGCTAGGTGCCTGTGAGGAAGACAGTAGAAAGGTTCAACAACCATCTCAGGCACCTTATCGGTCTATTTTTAGGCCTCGGAATATGATCTGCAAATATCACTTCTGAATTAACCTGAAATGACCAAAACACCCTGGGCTGGGTCTGCCAACAGCCAAACTCCGCTGTTCTGGAGAGTTATACGCAGACCTCCTGGGGTAGAGGTGTAAAATTACCTGGGGCATAGTGGTAAAATCCCCCTTTGGTGTAAAAAGGTAGAAACACCTTTTCTCGCATGTGGCGAGTGGAGGAAAAGACTGACGGGCGAGACGACCCTCTTTGTCCGTCTCACTGGCCTCTCGCCCTATAGGCCATCTCGCCTCCTAGAGCCATCTCGCACTACCTGGGCATCTCGCCTATCTCATAGATTCCCCCAACCCGCCTCCTGCAGGTGGGCCTCCTGGTCTTACTCGCCTATCTAATTCATCTCTCCAGTCACCCCTTCCCGCTCATTGAACCACCTCTCGTGAGCCCAAGGTTGTACACAATCCCCACTTTTTTCGAGGTTGCCCTAACCTCGGAAAGATAAGTCCAATCGAGGATCGCGATGCTGGGATTCGTTCATGGGAATCTTTGGTGGGCCCCCCTGGGGCCTATAAATATGAGATCCCACCTCTCCTTAGGGTGCCCCTTTTCATCTTCCTTCACTTCCTCGACCCTCAGCATGCCTTACAGCCAGAGCTTTCGTGAGCACCTCACGATGGTACAAAAGCGAAATAAAGCCAACATGGCCGCCCTGTTCCCGGATCTGGGGCGTACTACTCCCTCAGCTCCTCCATCCACTCGCCTGAAGAAGATGAAAGCCGCCTGCCCTCCCCACTCTGCTGACAAGACCTCCTCTGCCCCCTTGACAACAGATAATCTTCCTCCCACTTCTTCCGGGGAGAGACGGGTAATTTCTCATTCTTCTCTCTCTTCTTCTTTCGTCCCGCTTATTGATCACACTTTTACAGGGAAACTTCGTTGATTCCCCTATGCCCACAAATCCTCCCGACGCTATCAACAAAACTCAGCAGCGTGCCGACTCGCCCGAAGCATCCTCCCCACAACTCACGCGGAAAGAAAACCTCTCGCGGGTTATGGGGAACCCTCGCATCCAAAGTAAGAACTCACCCTTCTGGGTTTCACTCCAATTCGCATTCCTTTACCCAATTCACATTCCTTTCTTACAATTTCTCGCTCTCTGTGCAGGTATCCAATTTGAATCCGACACTAAGGATGCTCCGGCATCTCCTCCCCTCTCACCACTTCCACGTCCTAACGAGATCGTGGACTACTTGGGTGATCCCATGGATACCCTGGAGCTGAAGCGGAGGATGGCTAGGATGTTCTACAAATACACGCATATAATCCGTGAGATGGAGCTGGAGAAGCAGGCCTCTGACCGGCACATAGACTAGCTAGAAACACAGTGTTACCGCTTTTCTGCCTAGATGGAAAACGACGACGTAATGGATGGGACAGAACCCCAAGCCATCCTAAACGAGATGGATGAACACCTCCGTTTCGCGTGTCGCAGCGTGGTCACCGCCCGCGCTTTTCATCTACCTGGCCGCCCCCCATTCGCGGAAGGTCTGGATGGCCGCTGGAAATGGGTCAGGAACTAAGCGGTCGCGGCCCCGTCTCGCTTTCTCAAGGCCCTCCTGTATTATTATTGCCAACTTAATTATGTTTATTATTAATGTGTTGTATAAAACCCCCTGGACGGGATGCTTCCCCCGCGCGGGATGAAATATTTTATCATTATGGTACTGTCTGCCTGTCATGTCGTTCTAGGTTTTTCATCATTTCTGCGATTAGCACATTTTTCAATTAATTAGTCTGTCATGATTGCTTTGACTCTTCGAAAAAGTCGCTGTGGCGCTTCCGCCCCTTGGGTTCTAGAGAGAGAGAGAAGAACGAGAGAGAGAGGGAGGCAAAGCGTCGGGCTACCTATTCATTTCCCGCCTCTGGATTTTCCCTCTCAATCCCTCTCTCTTCTTCGACCGTTATAAATACCTCTTAGATTTGGATATTTCCACACTTCCATTACTATTTTTGGCTATCTTCGCGGTGGGAGCTTCCGCCTGCCCCTCTTCTTCCCAACACTTCTCGTGTCCCGCTCTCCCTCTAATATTTTCTTTTCTCCTATTTATGCCTCTTCGCCTGCCATTGGAAAGAAGAGGGTGGAAGAAGGTGAGGGCCGCAGCCGCAGCGGAAAGAGATTTGTGGATCACGATTTTCCTCTCGGCATACTACTAGAGGAAGAATATGCTCGCTTCGCCAGCGAGTTCCTTGCTGAAGGCTATCTGTCTCGCCCACCCAAAGTTGGCGAGTGCATCAATACTTTTTACTCCAATGAACTGGCCTTCCCCTTCTCGCACTTCGAGGCGTGACTGCGACTTCCCCTTTGTCCATATGTCAAATTAGTCTTTAAGTATTTCGGGGTTGTTCCTGCCCAATTCACCCCCAATGCTATCACTATGCTGGTCAATTTCTCCTGCTACTTGCGGCGAGAGATCTTCGAATTTAGCTTGACCGTCTTTCGCAAGTTGTTCATCTATCACGCGAAAGACGATGGCCTTTCCTACTTCACCGGCCAAGGCCTGAAGGTATGCGAGACGCCGAACAAGAATCATCACTGGCTGAGTCGCTTGGTCTTCATTCGCAGGGACTTGGGAGGCATCCCTCACGCCCCGGTGTCCCCTGTGGAGTGCTACTACGAAACTCCCAAGGTTGGGGGTGCTGAGAAGGCTCTCTATGACATCTTCGCAGGGAAGAACTTCGAGGTCAATTACCTCAGGCGAGACCTCGACTAGCTTCATGCTGTCTTCCCCAGCGAAGGTATACTCCTGCCCCCCTAGCATTGTAACTTTTTTGTTTTATGCTGACTATCATCCTGCCCAGGGGAGAGAACCGTCCCTGTCCATCCTCCTTACCAAAGTAACAGGGGTCTCGCCCTAGCGTGTATGGCGGCGGAGGCCGCGAAGGATATGTTGACCCCCACCCCAAAGAAAAGGCCCGGGGACGAGGGCACATATCGGCATAGCCCAAAGAAGAAGGTTAAGAAATCAATGTCCTTTAAAAAGGAGATGAAAAAGTCTGCCCCCAAAGAAAGGAAGGAGTTATCGGGATCCCTGTCCCCCATTTCTTTAGGGTCTCCCTCACCTCGCCAACCAGCAGTCTCACCTACCTGCAAGACGGTCTTGTCAGAACCAACCGCCACCACTACTGTCCAGCCCGCTGAGTTCCCTTCCGGCAAGGCTGGCTCCTCCACCCGCCCGGCTCCCATCTCGCACCCCAATTATAACATGGGGCCTGTGACGGATGATGCTGCCGGTGAGCCGGTAATCCTATAGGACAAGGACGTTAACTGCATGTCGGTGTCCACTCTCCTTCCTTCCTGGTAAGAGAAGGACCCCCCCCCACCAGTCACGCCTTCTCCCTATGGTTCGGGCTATATGGTGGCCTCAGCAATGAGCCCGCGGATAATGAGATGTCGCGAGACCTCATTCTGAAGAGCACCCATGCTCAATTTCGCTCCTTGGAGCTCGCGCACCGGGTCTCGCACCGCCTGGTCTTCAATAATAGGAAATGGAAGGAAGCGGAGGCCGGTCTCGCCAGGGAACGTGAGAAGTCCAACGACCTTGAGAAGTGGCTAGTCGTCGCCGACAACCTCCTTGCGTAGAGTTAGGGTGGTGTGGTAAGTTTCCTTATCGCCGCTTTGCTAGCCTTACTCGCTGCTCATTATGGTCCTTTATTCATTAAATATTCCTGCAAGATGCTGAGACTGTCGACCGGATGCGTGTAACGCCCCGAATTTTGTGTGCGAGTCAGTCGCGGAAAAAGAGTTTTTGGTGCCTGTAGGGGTACACGGCCTAGGACACGGGCGTGTCCAAGGCCGTGTCTGGCTGGTGATTTTTTGGTCATTTCCAACCCGAGAAGGACACGGCCAGGAACACGGCCAGATGACACGGGCGTGTCATCCGACACGGGCGTGTGCCAACCCGTGTCCCTACCCGTGTCCTGATGGGTCGTGTCCGTTGCCGTGGCGGTTATGCGTGACACGCCCACGAACACGGGCGTGTCGAGGAACCCGACACGGGCGTGTCAGGTCAGACACGGGCGTATCTTGGCCCGTGTGCGTTTCTCAGTTCGACGATCGTGCCTGGATCGAGGCACACGGCCATGGACACGGCCGTGTGCCAAGCTGTGTGCGGCCCAGGTCTGGGGAATTTTGTGCAGATCCGAGCCGTTCATTTTCTTTAATTGGGATCCGATGGCCCAGATTAAATCCTGCTCTATTAAGGCTGGGAATAGGGAGTTATTCCCTCATTTTCTCTCCAAAGTTCTCCCCTTCCAAAGTGAGAGAGGAGAGGAAGAAGAAGGAGGTTTCCGGCCGCCGGCGGAGCATCGGAGCACCGCTTCGAAATCGGAGAGCGGATCCGTGGAGGGAAGGTCATTACGAAGAGTTCTAACCGCGTAGTTTTTCCATGGCGCCAAAACGGACTACAAGGGTAACGATTCTCAACTCGAGCGCTTGAAGCTCTTTCTTTCTGCATAGGGAATCCCGCTCCCGCGAGTATGCGGTGAGTGCGTGGTGTTCCTTGGGGTTGACGGGAATAGTCCCCCTTGTGTTGCATGTAGAGCCTGGAATCGTAAGTACGGGCATAGGCATTGTGTGTGAAGCCTACCCGGACGTGTTTTGTCTGGATCGGTAATGTTGCATTTGATGTGGTTTTGCCGGAGAAGACTCCGTGCTTTGGATTTTTCGGGTTTCTACGCGGTAGATTGCAGCAGGGATCCTTGAAGGTTAGCTTCAAGGCGCACCCGGAAAATTGAGCGGAAACGTGTTCTGCTAACTTGGCGGTCTGGGAACCGGCCTTGATCATAACTGGGTTATGAGATTGTTTTGGAAAATTTGGGATCCGAGAGAAGCTTGGCCCGCGCAAAGTTCCTTAAATTGGACATGCGGCGTGAGCAACGGGCAAGTGGAATTGGACCTAGGCTATGTGGTTCGGTGCGAGAGACCCGAAGACGGGGACTGGCCGTTGGCATAGTCGGAGCCTTAGACGGTGGTCAGAAAGGCTAAATGCTCACATGTTGTTGCCATCCTGGGGGTGGTGGTGAATGCACTGATGGGTCAGGGTTCACCATGAATGTGCCCTGAGTGCACGGGGTGTTTGGCCGTGCGAGCCTACACCTGTGGTGAATTTTAATTGCGCTATATATATATTGTTGGCTAATGTTATGCAGGGAAAGAGCACCGCCGTCCCGAGTAAGGGGCGGGGTCGTTATAATTTGGTCGGCTTTTAGCTGACCGTTGCTTTATTTTCCACCGTGCGGTGGTATGTGCTTGCAGGTGCTGCGGAGCCGAGCGCCAAATAGAGGGCTGGAGCCCATGTTGCTGTGCTGGCCCAAGAAGGCCGTAGAATAGTTTTATTTATATATTTCATGTGTGGCCGGCCTGCGAGCCGATGTATGTAAAACACTATTTATGAAGTGAACATTTGTAAGGCCTTAAGGCCATGTACCTGTTTCTGTGTATTTGGGGTTTCATTCCTGTTGTTGTAGCTGTGGACATTCATATTGATGGAATTAATTTTGGGTTCTTTCAACTTTAAAATCTTCCGCTAGAATGCTCTGTGATTAGGACGAGTAGTCTTAATTGGTTGGTTTGATTTATTCATTTAGTAACCCTTCCGACTGTCCGTGGCATATGGTGTCGGGTTCCAGCTGGACCTTCTGTTATATGCCATGCGACGGATGGGGGTGTTACAATTTGGTATCAGACTTCTGGTTACGGTCAAGCTTAAATGAATTCGTGGGCGAATTCTTTTAAGGGGTCGTGAGCACATGTGTGCGTCATCGTTATAACATTTAAAAGAACCCATGAATGTCCACTTAGGAATGAAAATACACTTGTTTGGTGGAACCTGAGTGTTCCAATGATTGCTTTTAGCAATTTGTTTGTTGTTTAATCGTGTGTCTTTGCTAATTTAGGCAGCTGGGAGCGGTGCTGGTCAGTCAGAGCGTCCGCAATCAGCGGAAAGTAGTGCACCAAGGGACGTGCCTGCTACACCTCCTTCAGCGGAAACCATTAGGATGGTGGCTGAAGCCGTGTTCGCAATGATAAATGCCCAACCTGTAGGGCAAATGCATCGCGCACCTCCTGCGAATGAGCAAGAACCGGTTAGGGCGGCAGAGCCGAGAGTGGTGGAACGCGCGGCAGTTGAGTTAGTAGAGCCGAGGAGAACTACGGAGAGGCAGATAAAGCATGTGATGGGCTTTAATCCTCCGAGGTTTAATTAGGTTGGAACACCAACTCAAGCTGAGGACTGGCTCTCTTCCATAAAGAGGGTGTTGACGGCCACAATGACTGAGGAGTGGCAGAAGACCACCATAGCGACTTTTCTTTTGGAAGGAGAAGCGAGGATGTGGTGGGACGAGTTGGAGTTTCATCTTCTAGTGGGAAGGCAGCTTGCGGATGTGTCGATGGAGGAATTTTCAAGATTGTTCCTAGCCAGATTTGTACCTTCTGCTCAGAGGTTGGATATGGAGAATCAATTTCTTGGGTTGACTCAGGGATCCAGAAGCGTGGACGAATATCTGCATGAGTTCACACGGTTGGGTCGTTATGCTGGTGCTATGTTTTCAGAAGAAGAGAGGAAGACCAACCGATTCTATGAGGGTCTTCGTGGCGATTTACAGTTACTCCTTGCTGGGCCTAATGCGCAGGGCTTCCTAGCCTTGGTCAATTCGGCCCGATCGTTGGAAAAGGTTGCGAAGAAAGTTCAAGAGAAGAGGGACACAGGAGAAAGGAAGACCGAGTTCAAGGTGCCAAGTAACAAGACAGGTTTCCGCAGATGGAACAAGAAGCGGAGGACTTCAAACTCAGCCCCTTCGGCTGATGCATCGGGGGCAACTACAAGTCGAGTCCCCGGAGCTTGCTACAACTGCGGGAAGACGGGGCATTTTGCTCGGGAGTGTTGGAGCGGACGTCCAAAGTCCGAGAGGAGACCTGGAGCGACTTATGAGGAGAATGGGAAGGCGGTGGAGTCAACCGCATCCCATCATGCTCCAGCCCAGCCTAGAGTCTACAACCTTGGTCTACAGGAGGCCGTTAAGCAAGCAGACGTGGTGACAGGTATGAGATAAATTACAGTGGTTTAAATTTTATAGTTGTTACCTTCGTATTTGTTAGCTTACGTTTGTTAATGCTAGGCTTTGTGTTAATCTTTGGGTTTCCGGCGAGAGCCCTTTTTGATACGGGGGCATCACATTCCTTCTTGTCTGAAAAGTTTATATCGCGCATCGGAGTTCCGCTCTCGATGGCAGAAAACAAGTTGGATGTGTTGTTGCCTAATGGGTGCTCAATGCGTGCGGATAGGATTTGTGTTGTGAAGATTAGGATTGGAGACCGGGAGTTTGATTTGCGGGCGTTGGTTCTACCATTAGTGGAGTTCGACGTAATTTTCGGTATGGATTGGCTCTCGGAGCAAAGTGCATGTATTGATTGCAACCGTAAAGAAGTCAAGTTGGGTCTGGACACTGAACGGGAGACTACTTTTGCGGGCATGAAGGGGTCAGGGAAAGTTCTGATATCGGCCCTTCAGGTGTTCAAGGCAGTTCAGTCTGGGGCAGAACTGTATGTCACTCTAGTGCAGACTGCGACGCCTAAACCTAGTTTGGGCAACATCCCAGTTGTGTCCGAGTATCCTGATGTGTTTCCAGATGATCTCCCAGGAGCCCCTCCTCAGCGGGAGATAGACTTTACTATAGAGCTGGTACCGGGTGCCAAACCGGTGTCACGCTCCCCCTATCGTATAGCCCCAAGAGAAATGGCAGAGTTGAAGGTGCAACTGCAAGAGTTGCTAGAGCAAGGTTATGTGCGTCCAAGTTCGTCGCCTTGGAGCGCACCAGTTCTCTTTGTTAAGAAGAAAGATGGGAGCTTGCGGCTTTGTATCGATTATCGGGAATTGAACAAACTTACGGAGAAGAACAAATATCCAATCCCGAGGATTGACGATCTATTTGATCAGCTGGTTGGATCAACTGTATATTCGAAGTTAGATTTGAAGTCCGGTTACTATCAGTTGAGGATAAGGGAGAGCGACATTCCCAAGACAGCATTCAGTACGCGGTTTGGGCATTACGAGTTCACGGTTATGCCGTTTGGGTTGACGAATGCGCCATCCGTATTTATGGATCTGATGAATAGGACGTTCAGAGAATACTTGGATCAGTTTGTGATAGTATTTATCGATGATATCCTGGTGTATTCGCGGTGCGAGGAGGATCATTACAAGCATTTACACATGGTGTTGGAGACATTGAGGAAAAGTCAGTTGTATGCAAAGTTCTCCAAGTGTGAGTTCTGGTTATCCTCGATAGCGTTCCTTGGTCATGTTGTCAGTGGAGAAGGAATAGCTGTGGATCCGGCGAAGATAGCGGCGATACGGGAGTGGCCTACTTTGACTACGGTGGCAGAGGTCCGGAGTTTTCTGGGGCTTGCTGGCTACTACAGGCGCTTCGTAGAGAGCTTCTCGCGGATAGCACTACCACTCACGACGTTGACAAGAAAGGATCAGAAGTTTGTGTGGTCTCCGGAGTGAGAACAGGCTTTTGAAGAATTGAAGAGGCGGTTGACCACGGCGCCCATTTTATGTTCGCCAAGTGGAACCGAAGGGTTCGAGATCTATAGTGATGCTTCGGGCAGTGGTTTGGGCTGTGTTCTGCTACAGCATGGGAGAGTGATAGCTTATGGTTCACGACAACTGAAGGTTCACGAGAGGAATTATCCGGTCCACGACTTAGAGTTAGCGGCCGTGGTTTTTGCTCTAAAGCTTTGGAGGCACTATCTGTACGGTGTGAAGGTGGATATTTACACCGATCATAAGAGTTTGAAGTACCTATTGGACCAAAAGGATCTGAACATGAGGCAGAGGAGGTGGATGGAGTTCTTAGGGGACTACACCTTCAAGATACACTATGTGCCTGGGAAGGGAAATGCAGTGGCGGATGCGTTGAGTGGTAAGATTCCCGCACAAGCCAATTGGTTATCAGTACATGATGAGAGATTGGTCCAAGAGCTGGAGGCATTGGAGATATCTTGCGTTGATAAGCAGTCTAGTGCCAAGGCGAAACTGTTTTGGACAGAGGTGCAGTGTGACCTAGCGGATAGAGTTCGACGGGCTTTGGTTCTGGATAGCAGCATGAAGCAAATCTTGGATGAAGCTTTGGATGGGTCAAATTCCCAGTTTGTGGTTGAAGATGGGTTGCTAAGGAAGGACAGTCGTCTATGCGTTCCTAGTGCGGATAATATTCGGGAGGAGTTGATGTATGAGGCTCATCATACTAAGTACTCAATCCACCCGGGAAGCACTAAGATGTATAGAGACATGAAGAAATTATTCTGGTGGCCGGGTTTGAAGAAGGATGTGGCACTTTATGTGGCCAAGTGTCGTACTTGTGCATTGGTGAAGGCGGAATGCCAGAAGCCCGGAGGTTTCTTGAAATCCCTTCCTATCCCAGAATGGAAGTTCGACGATATATCTATGGATTTTGTGCACGGTTTGCCGAAGTCGCAGAAAGGAAATGACGCCATTTGGGTGGTCGTAGATAGATTGACAAAAGTGTCGCACTTTATCCCAGTGAGAAAGGAGGATCCAGTGGAAAAGTTAGCCAAACTCTATGTGGATAATATTGTACGATTGCATGGTGTGCCTAGAAGTATTGTTAGTGATCGAGATGGACGCTTCACGTCAAATGACTAGAGGATGGTGCATGGTCTGTTGGGTACTAAGCTAAAGTTCAGCACAGCATTTCACCCGCAGACAGATGGCCAAACCGAGAGAGTCAACAGGACTATGGAGGACATGCTTCGCATGTGCGTCCTAGATTTCGGGAAGCATTGGGAGGATCACCTGTACATGGTGGAGTTTGCTTACAACAACAGCTTTCACGCAAGCATTGGAATGGCGCCTGTCGAAGCCTTGTACGGAAGGAAGTGTCGTACACCGTTGTCTTGGTTGGAGGCAGGCGAATCAAAGTTGTATAAACGTCAAGCGGTGTAAGATGCCACTTCAATGATACGGACAATTCAGGAAAGGCTGAAGATTGCTCAGGATAGACAGTCAAAGTATTACAATGCCAAACATAGAAATGTGGAATTCAACGTTGGCGACATGGTATATTTGAAGATCAAGCCGTTCAAGGGTGTATCGCGGGTTCGACGCTTGAAGAAGCTGAGTCCGAGATACCTTGGACCATTTGAAATCCTGGAGCGTGTTGGCGAGGCGGCGTATAGATTAAAGCTGTCGATGGAGTTGAGTGGGCTGCATGATGTATTCCACGTATCGGTGTTGCGTAAGGCAGTGCAAGAGCCTTCACAGATCGTTGCGGACAATCAGGTACCGGTTGACTATGAGTTAACAACAAGGGTCAAGCTAGTGCGAATTGAAGATGTTGCAGTCAAACGACTCCGCAACAAGGAGGTCAGAATGGTTAAAGTCCGTTGGGATAATTGCGCACGTGAGGAGCTTTCTTGGGAGCGAGAGCAAGCTATGTTGGAGGAATACCCCGAGTTATTCCACTCAGGTATCATTTAGCTTTGGTGTACCTTTGCTTAATTTCGGGACGAAATTCCTTAAGTGGGGGAGATTTGTAATGCCCCGAATTTTGTGTGCGAGTCAGTCGCGGAAAAAGAGTTTTTGGTGCCTGTAGGGGTACACGGCCTAGGACACGGGCGTGTCCAAGGCCGTGTCTGGCTGGTGATTTTTTGGTCATTTCCAACCCGAGAAGGACACGGCCAGGAACACGGCCAGATGACACGGGCTTGTCATCCGACACGGGCGTGTGCCAACCCGTGTCCCTACCCGTGTCCTGATGGGTCGTGTCCGTTGCCGTGGCGGTTATGCGTGACACGCCCACGAACACGGGCGTGTCGAGGAACCCGACACGGGCGTGTCAGGTCAGACACGGGCGTGTCTTGGCCCGTGTGCGTTTCTCAGTTCGACGATCGTGCCTGGATCGAGGCACACGGCCATGGACACGGCCGTGTGCCAAGCCGTGTGCGGCCCAGGTCTGGGGAATTTTGTGCAGATCCGAGCCGTTCATTTTCTTTAATTGGGATCCGATGGCCCAGATTAAATCCTGCTCTATTAAGGCCGGGAATAGGGAGTTATTCCCTCATTTTCTCTCCAAAGTTCTCCCCTTCCAAAGTGAGAGAGGAGAGGAAGAAGAAGGAGGTTTCCGGCCGCCGGCGGAGCATCGGAGCACCGCTTCGAAATCGGAGAGCGGATCTGTGGAGGGAAGGTCATTACGAAGAGTTCTAACCGCGTAGTTTTTCTATGGCGCCAAAACGGACTACAAGGGTAACGATTCTCAACTCGAGCGCTTGAAGCTCTTTCTTTCTGCATAGGGAATCCTGCTCCCGCGAGTATGCGGTGAGTGCGTGGTGTTCCTTGGGGTTGACGGGAATAGTCCCCCTTGTGTTGCATGTAGAGCCCGGAATCGTAAGTACGGGCATAGGCATTGTGTGTGAAGCCTACTCGGACGTGTTTTGTCTGGATCGGTGATGTTGCATTTGATGTGGTTTTGCCGGAGAAGACTCCGTGCTTTGGATTTTTCGGGTTTCTACGCGGTAGATTGCAGCAGGGATCCTTGAAGGTTAGCTTCAAGGCGCACCCGGAAAATTGAGCGGAAACGTGTTCTGCTAACTTGGCGGTCTGGGAACCGGCCTTGATCATAACTGGGTTATGAGATTGTTTTGGAAAATTTGGGATCCGAGAGAAGCTTGGCCCGCGCAAAGTTCCTTAAATTGGACATGCGGCGTGAGCAACGGGCAAGTGGAATTGGACCTAGGCTATGTGGTTCGGTGCGAGAGACCCGAAGACGGGGACTGGCCGTTGGCATAGTCGGAGCCTTAGACGGTGGTCAGAAAGGCTAAATGCTCACATGTTGTTGCCATCCTGGGGGTGGTGGTGAATGCACTGATGGGTCAGGGTTCACCATGAATGTGCCCTGAGTGCACGGGGTGTTTGGCCGTGCGAGCCTACACCCGTGACGAATTTTAATTGCGCTATATATATATTGTTGGCTAATGTTATGCAAGGAAAGAGCACCGCCGTCCCGAGTAAGGGGCGGGGTCGTTATAATTTGGTCGGCTTTTAGCTGACCGTTGCTTTATTTGCCACCGTGCGGTGGTATGTGCTTGCAGGTGCTGCGGAGCCGAGCGCCAAATAGCGGGCTGGAGCCCATGTTGCTGTGCTGGCCCTAGAAGGCCGTAGAATAGTTTTATTTATATATTTCATGTGTGGCCGGCCTGCGAGCCGATGTATGTAAAACACTATTTATGAAGTGAACATTTGTAAGGCTTTAAGGCCATGTACCTGTTTCTGTGTATTTGGGGTTTCATTCCTGTTGTTGTAGCTGTGGACATTCATATTGATGGAATTAATTTTTTGTTCTTTTAACTTTAAAATCTTCCACTAGAATGCTCTGTGATTAGGACGAGTAGTCTTAATTGGTTGGTTTGATTTATTCATTTAGTAACCCTTCCGACTGTCCGTGGCATATGGCGTCGGGTTCCAGCTGGACCTTCTATTATATGCCATGCGACGGATGGGGGTGTTACAATGCGCTCGCGCATTGAGGCACTGGAGGGAGAGAACAAGGGACTAAAAGCTGAAAATATCCATCTTCGGAACAGCGCGATACCCCCTTCAGACCAATTTCTAGTTCCTTCTCGCTATTCTGTGGACGAGGTAGATGCCCTCTGCCGAGATTCCAATATCAAGACAACGGAGCTCGTTCTCAAAATGATGGAGCTGGGGGTGGTGCGCGATGATGCTGATATAGTTACCGTCCGTGACTTGGTCCCCCGTTTATTCGGCGAGACGGACGACAGTTCATCTTCCGGCAGTGAGTAGAAGGGAGACACCAGTGCCGGGGACTTCTCTTCCCCCCCCCCCTTTTCTTTTTTATCTTGTCTTGTACTTGTAATCACTCATGATGTAGACATTTCCTCAGGGATAGCGAGGTGTTCCTTTTTGTGTTGATCCAATGGATACTGTAATTAACTTTTTATATGTTACTTTATTGTGCTTTTACCTTCTGTTGTTTCGCTTAATAGTTAGCCCCAAACGCGAGACCTTGTGTCTCTCTTCGCCTTTACCACCCGCGAGACCTTATGACCCTTAGTGCTCATCTCGCCGTGAGATAAACCTGCGCTGAAGACCTTGGAGACCGGTCGCCCCACATGACAGGCCCCACCATTTTACGCTAGGCCTGTGCCTTGGACAAGGAAGACCCCCTCACTATGTGCGAGACCACCCATGCCGAGTGTCGGCCAGAGATCCTCCTCCCTGGCCGAATCCCCAATACTTCCACTAATCTCCTGATAAATATGGACATTTCTCCCCGTGGATTCTCATCACTTGACTTGCCCTCGAGTGTGCCTACAGCCCTGACAGCTAGATGAGAGCCTAGTCAGCGGGTCTGCTCAGGGTCTCCTCTCCAAACCACCTCCAACCACCGAGTGAGCCTACAGCCCTGCCAGCTAGATGAGAGCCTGATCAGGGGGTCTGCTCGGGGCCTCCTCTCCGAAAACTCCAACCATCGAGTGAGCCTACAACCCTGGCAGCTAGATGAGAGCCTGTTTAGCGGGTCTGCTCGGCGTCTCCTCTCCAAACCATCTCCAACCACCCAGTGAGCCTACAGCCCTGTCAGCGGGATGAGATCCTGGTCAGCGTGTCTGCTCGGGGTTTCCTCTCTAAACCATCTCCAACCACCGAGTGAGCCTACAGCCCTGCCAGCTAGATGGGAGCCTGGTCAGAGGGTCTGCTCGGTGTCTCCTCTCCAAATCTCCAACCACCGAGTGAGCCTACAGCCCTGCTAGCTAGATGGGAGCCTGGTCAGCGGGTCTGCTTGGGGTCTCCTCTCCAAACCATCTCCAACCACCGAGTGAGCCTGCAACCCTGCTAGCTAGATGGGAGCTTGGTCAGCGGGTCTGCTCGGGGTCTCCTCTCCAAACCATCTCCAACCACCGAGTGAGCCTACAGCCCTGCCAGCTAGATGGCAGCCTGGTCAGCGGGTCTGCTCGGGGTCTCCTCTCCAAACCTCCAACCACCGAGTGAGCCTACAGCCCTGCCAGCTAGATGAGAGCCTGGTCAGCGGGTCTGCTCGGGGTCTCCTCTCCGAAACCTCTAACCACCAAGTGAGCCTACAACCCTGTCAGCTAGATGAGAGCCTGGTCAGCGGGTTTGCTTGGGGTCTCCTATCCAAACCATCTCCAACCACCGAGTGAGCCTACAGCCCTGAGAGTTGGATGAGATCCGGGTCAGCGGGTCTGCTCGGTGTCTCCTTTCCAAACCATCTCCAACCACCGAGTGAGCCTACAACCCTGCCAGCTAGATGGGAGCCTGGTCAGCGGGTCTGCTCGGGGTCTCCTCTCCAAACCTCCAAACACCGAGTGAACCTATAGCCCTGCCAGCTAGATGAGAGCCTGGTCAGTGGGTCTGCTCTGGGTCTCCTCTCCGAAACATCCAACCACCGAGTGAGCCTACAGCCCTGCCAGCTAGATGAGAGCCTAGTCAGCGGGTCTTCTCGGGGTCTCTTCTCCAAACCATCACCAACAACCGAGTGAGCCTACAGCCCTTCTAGCTGGATGAGAGCCTGGTCAGCGGGTCTGCTCAGGGTCTCCTCTCCAAACTATCTCCAAGCACCGGGTGAGCCTATAGCCCTGCCAACTAGGTGGGAGTCTGGTCAGCGGGTCTGCTCGGGGTCTCCTCTGCAAACCTCCAACAACCGAGTGAGCCTACAGCCCTGCCAGCCAGATGGGAGCCTGGTCAGCGGGTCTGCTCGGGGTCTCCTCTCCAAACCTCCAACCACCGAGTGAGCTTATTGCCCTGCCAGCTAGATGGGAGCCTGGTCAGTGGGTCTGCTTGGGGTCTCCTCTCCAAACCATCTCCAACCACCGAGTGTGCCAATAGCCCTGCCAACTAGATGGGAGCCTGGTTAGCGGGTCTGCTCGGGGTCTCCTCTCCAAACCATCTCCAACCACCGAGTGAGCATACAGCCCTACCAGCTAGATGGGAGGCTGGTCAGCTGGTTTGCTCAGGGTCTCCTCTCTAAACCATCTCCAACCACCGAGTGAGCCTACAGCCCTGCCAGCAAGATGGGAGCCTGATCAGCGGGTCTGCTCGGGGTCTCCTCTCCAAATCATCCAACCACCGAGTGAGCCTACAGACCTGCTAGCTAGATGAGAGCATGGTCAGCGGGTCTTCTCGTGGTCTCCTCACTTACATCTCACCTTTGATGCCATCAAAAGGGATACCTGTACTCTCATCACATCAGAAGTGCACATCAAAATTGCAAGTATTGTATAACAATAAAAAATTAATGAACAGTAAGTGTTATGGGTAAAATCTCTTTAAATCATCACCACTTTAGGCACGATCGAGGGGTACCCCGTCCACATCCTGGAGGTGGTACCCTCCCGACTTCAAGACCTCTTTTACTACAAAAGGTCCCCCCAATTGGGACGGAGCTTCCCTACGGAGGCCCCTCTACCTGCTGCATCTATCTTTTTTTGGACCAAATCCCCCTTCTCGAACTGCCTGATCCTTATATGCTTATCAAACTACCTTGCCATCTGGCACTTGACCTCCTCCTACCGGACCATCGCCAAATCCCTGAGCTCTTCCACGAGATCCGGAGAGAGTCTCTGCTCTTCCTCGTTCTCCACACTCCATCCTTGGTCCCCTTCCATTGCAACAGCTACTCTTGGTGATGTGACTTCAAACTCGATAGGTATGACAACCTCCGATCCATGAGAGAGCTTAAACGGGGTCTCTCCCGTGGCGGTGTTTGGTGTGGTTCTCAAGGCCCAGAGGACTGAAGGGAGCTTCTCAACCCTGCTTCCCCTCAAATTTTCCACTTTCTTTCTCAAAACATTGACAATGATATTGTTGGCTGCTTCCACCTCCCATTACTTCGTGGATGATGAACAAAGGTAAAGCGGAGATCTATTCCCAAACGGATGCAGAAGTCAACGAACTCCCTACTTGCAAATTGTGGTCCATTATCCGTTACAATGGCTAGAGGTAACCCATGCCGGCAGATGATCTCTCTGTTGGGTACATTGGAAAATGTGTACCAGATTTGAAGAAGCCTCACCCTACTCAATGATATACATCAAGGTGTATTTGATGTGCTTTGAGTTTATATGTGCAGGTTAAGTAATTACAGGAAATGCAGAAAATTTCTAAGTCCATGTGTCGACACCTAGAGAAGCAGTGTCGACACTTATGAAGGCTTGTGTCGACGCCTAGAGAAGCTGTGTCAACACCAGGAAAGGCAGAGTCGACACCAGAAGAAAAGTGTCGACACATACAGGCAGTGTCGACACACTATGAAGAATACTCAACATATATCATATCGACACTTAGAGGCAGTGTCGACAGCCAGAGAAGCTTAGTCGACATCCAATAAGTCAACACCAGGAAGCTGTATCAACAAACTGAAGGCATTGTCGACATCAACTGTGTCGACACACAGGACTTGTGTCGACACACAACAAGTTTCAACAAAGTTAAAGTAAAGAAGTACTTATGTCGACAAAAATGAGATGTGTCGACACTCAACTAGTATCAACAACAAAAGAGGTTGTGTCGACACAAAGGAGATGTGTCGACACACAGCAGAATTCAACTAAGTTTTAAAGAAGAAGTACTTGTGTCGACACACAGAATCAGTGTCGACACATTCAAAAGAAGGCTTGTTTCGACACACAGAATCAGTGTCGACACATTCTACAGAAGTAGTGTCGAGAAGCTATTACAACAACAGAAGAAGTTGTGTCGACACCACCAAGGCATGTGTTGACACTTAGTTCACTTGTGTCGACACTTGGTCTATTTGTGTCGACACATAATGAATATCAGTCTCGGCACATTCAGACAGAGACAGTATTTTCAAGAAGTGACTGGATGACTTGACAGCTGCCATTTCAGCCGGTCTACTGCAACTGTCAAAGCTGTCAGAAGTTCGTTAGAAACCGGATCAGCCGGTTACCTTGGAGAAAGACTATATAAAGGCCTTTCTCCTTCAACAGTAAAGTATCAATCAATCATCAATCAATCAATCAATAAATCATCAATCAATCAGAAGATTAAAATTTAAGAAGATCAAGATAGATCCATAGAAAACTGTAAATCAGTATTTTGAAAAAATTTCAGATTTACTTGGAGAGAGAGAACTCCAGTATCTGAAATCAAGAAAGCGACTTGTTAATCAAATCTCTTAAGAAGCAGGTTCTGAACCAGACTACAAAGTGAATCCAGATTTAATTCTCCATCCTAAGAAGGAAGTTGCCAGCCGGTCTACTTCAAGAAGATCATCTTTACTGAGTTCAGACTCAAGAAGCCTTGAAGAAAGAAAAGACAAAGTTGATCTCAGGAATCAGTGCTATCAAGAACTGATCAAGAAGGTTGCCCTCTTCATTCTCTCAAACTGACTGGTGATCTAAAAACTTTTTATTATCTTTTTGTAGGATCCTAAGGGATCTGAGTTGTAAGACTAAATTTATAAAGGCTGAGGTAGGGCTTTTGAGCCTGAGTGTAGGAGAATCAATTCTCTGAGTGTAGGCCTTGTTGAAGGCTGAGGTAGGGTTGTTTAGCCTGAGTGTAGGTCATGTTGAAGACTGAGTGGTAGGGCTTTGTGCGTGAGTTGTAGGAGTGGGGACACTCTGAGTTGTAGGAACTTGTTTGGGGTTCTGAGCTGTAAGATCTGAGGATCTGAGGAATAGGTGCAGAAGTTAGGCTGAATCTAGTACACTACTAGATAGGCGAAGGGGGAAAGTGGATGTACCCAAACCTTGGGGAACCACTATAAACACTGTGTGCACTCTGTGAATGTTTGTTTCTGTGGTTGCTGTGTTGTGATAGCAGTAGAATTTGCATTTGCTGCTTAAAGTACAAAACAGTTTGTCTGCCTTTAAAGTAAAAAGAAAAAAGTACACCTATTCACCCCCCCCCTCTAGGTGGTTAGGCACTATTTCTTTCAAGTGGTATCAGAGTCAGGTTACTTAAAAAGGGACTCAACGATCTGAGTAAGACCCTGTAGGCAGATTCAGAACAAACAAGAATCAAGAAAATGTGTTCTAGTGAGAATCACAAAGAGCTGGGGTCCTTGAAATTGCCAATATGTAGAAAAGAGATATTTGGCATATGGAAAGAGAGGGTTAGACTCTTTATGGAAGCTTCTGACCCAAGGTTATATATTACAATTAAAGAAGGCCCATATGTGCCAATGAAGATATCCATTCTGGATGCAAATCAGAAAACTCCCAAGGAGTTCTCTGAAATGACTAAAGATGAAAGCATTCTGGCCACTATGGACAAGAGAGCCCAGAATATAATTGTTAGTGCCATTGATGATGCTACATTTCAGAACATAATTCATTGTAAAACCTCTAAAGAAATGTCGGACACATTAATAGTCTATATGGAGGGCTCAGAGGAAGTAAGACAAGATAGGAAGTAAATGTTAAATCAGGAATATGAAAGCTTCAGACAAGGAAAGTCTGATAGCATTACAGAATATTATAAGAAGTTCTATAAGATTGTTAATGAGTTGATGTCCTATGGAAGAGACTTCAATAACTATGAGCTAAATGACAAGTTCTTAAGATCCCTGACTAAGGACTGGGACACCAAGATTTGTGTCATTAGGGAAGTGGCCAAACTAGCTGATATACCTCCTCCAACTTTGTTTGGAAAACTGCTATCTTATGAGATGCAGTTAATGGCTAGATAGGAGGAAGAGAAGAATACTAGAGTGGAGCACAAGGAAAAGTCTGTGGCCTTCAAGACTGAAGACAATAAGAAGTATAGAAGCAAGTCTCCATCTCCACCTCAAATAATTGTTGAGGCTGTCACAGATAATTCAGATAGCAAGAATTCAGATAGCAGTGAAAGTGATGAAGACTTTGCTGCTTTTACTAGGCATTTTCAAAAATTTCTGAAGAAGAAGCAGTGGAGGTCTAAGCCTTCCACTTCTCAGCCAAAGGATGACTACTATCAGAAAAGAAAGTCATCAAGGAATGACAGAAGCAGTTCCAAGCCAAGCAAAGCTACATCCTCAGAAATTGTGTGATATTGCTGCAATAGAGAGGGACATGTAGTGGCTGACTGTCCTGAAAAGAGGAAGGAGTCAGCTGACAAAAAGAAGACTCAGGTTAAGAACAAAAAGGAAAAGTCCTTTGTTGCTAAGAAAGACAAGAGTCTGACAGATTATTCATCTTCAGAAACAGAATCAGAAGCTGAAGCCTACATTGGATTATTTGCTAAAGAGGAAGAAGTTGAGTTCATGCAGCTAATGAACTCAATTTATGAGCATGAGGACCATCAGTGCAAGGGACTGATGGCTTTATCTGAAGGAGACAAGAACCAGGATTAGCCTGGACCAAGTAAGGTACAAAGTTGTTCATCTAGTTCAATTTATAGTACTAAGTCAGAATCAGATACATCTGCATCAAGTGATGTGGGTGGGTCTGAATCTGAAGGAGATATTCATCAGTTAATTAATGAATATAGGGACTTATTGCAGGCCTTGAAGAAAAGCAAAACCTTGGCCAAAACTTAGGCAAAGGAGATTGCTAGTCTTAAATTGGCTGCTGCTGACTCAGACAAGTTGTTAGATCAGAAAGTGAATTAGATAGCCAGACTGAAAAACATTACTGTTATTCAGATGGGTACTATTACATTTAAGAACGATCAAATTAGAAATCTGGAGGTTAGACTTTAGAAAGAGAAAGAGATAGTAGCAAGTTTTTCTAAACCTAAATCTATTTTACCATTGATAGATGAGTTTGTACCTCAAAAGGGTAAAGCTGGATTAGGATTTAAGAAAACTGCCTGGACTGCTAGGTCCAAATCTAAAGGGAAAACCCCAGCACAAAGCATAAAGCCTGTTGTAGATACTTCAGCCAGGGTAGTACCTAAACAAAGGTACAGCAGGTTTGAGTGTTGGTGTTGTGGCAAGATAGGCCACTTTGCCTTAGATTGTTGGCATAATTCTAGTGTCAAAGAGAGTAGCAAATTGCCTGCTAGAAGAGCTACAGGTAGTTTTGTTAAAGGTCAGACTAACCTGCACCAAGGACCCAAGAGTTATTTGGGTTCTAAGGTTAAGTAATCTGTTTTGCAGGTGAGTACAAGTGGCCATGCCACTATATGGTACTTGGATAGTGGATGTTGCAGGCACATGACTGGAACTAGGGAGTTGCTGAAGTACTACATACCTATCAAAGATGGCCCTAAAGTAACCTTTGGTGGTTCAGAAAAAGGAATCATCAAGGGATTTGGTAACATTTCTAGTAATCAGATTGCAATTACTCAAGTGGCTTATGTAAAGGGTTTGAAACACAACCTCATTAGTATAAGTCAGCTGAGTGATTTAGGATATGACATCTCATTTATCAAGAATGGTTGTCATATCAAAAGGTCAAGTGATCAAAAGATCATTCTGACAGGATATAGGAAGAGAAATGTTTATTGTCTTTACTTTGTGTGTGAGAACAATGTTTCTCCTATTTGTCTTGTAGCTGATGAGAGAGTCTCACATTGTGTTAAATGGCACAAGAGGCTGGCTCATCTTAACTATAAGACTATTGGCCAACGCTTTAGCAAAGAGTTAGTGAGGAATGATCCTCAAGTTAAGTTTATAAAGGATGGAATATGCTCAGCTTGTCAAAAAGGCAAGCAGAACAAATCCACCTTTCATAGCCTTGAAAACAAGGATTCAGTGAGGTGTCTATACCTCTTGCATATGGATCTATTTGGTCCTATGCCAGTTCACAGTCTAGGTAGGAAGGTCTACACATTTGTGGTAGTAGATGACTATTCTAGATATTCCTGGGTGTTCTTCCTAAGACAAAAATCTGAAACCCCAAGTATCTTATATAGTTTTGTTAAACAAATTCAGAATGAGTTAAATAGTACAGTGGTCAAAATCAGAAGTGGCCATGACACTGAATTTCAGTCTGAAAGTATGACAAAACGGTGTGAAGAATTTGGGATTTTTCAGGAATTTTCCTCACCAAGAACACCTCAGCAAAATGGTATTGCTGAAAGGAAGAATAGAACATTGATAGAGGCTAGTAGAACCCTATTGAGTGACACTTCTCTCCCAAAATATTTCTGGGCTGAGGCAATAAACACTGCATGTCATGTAATCAATAGGGCTACTATCACCAAGTGCCACAAAAAGACTCCCTATGAGATTGTGAAGGGCAGAAAACCAAATTTATCCTATTTTAGGGTCTTTGGTTGCAAGTGCTATATACTTAACAATGGTAAGTCTTATCTAATCAAGTTTGCTGCCAAATCCCAAGAGGGGATCTTTGTTGGGTACAGCAACAATAATAAGGCTTATAGGGTCTACAACTTGATTACTCAAGTTGTAGAAGAGTCTATACATGTAGTCTTTGATGAAACAAGACTGATTAACAGTGAGTTGCCAAGTAGTGTTTGCAGCTCTACAGGTGTAACTAAGAGGATGGACAAGCTTACCATTACAGAAGGTTCTACTGCAACTCAGCAAGTGGAAAATGCTGGCTGCTGTCCAGGGGGAGTACAAGACTCTTTAGATGTAGAAGAAGACCAAGATGTGCAGCTAAATGAAGAGGCTGGAGGAGTTCAACCTGAAGACAAACTACCTCCAGCAAATAGACACTTAAAGGATCATCCAGCCAATCAAATAATTGGTGATCCCAGACAAGGAGTGCAAACAAGAAGCAAGAATCTGAGTACAGTTCTTTACTCCAGTTTCCTATCACAAGTAGAACCAAAAAAATTTGAAGAAGCAGTTCTAGACCCTCATTGGATTGATGCCATGCAAGAGGAGCTGAATCAGTTCAAAAGATGCAAGGTCTGGGAGCTAGTTCCTAAACCCAAGGACCACAACATTATTGGAACAAAGTGGATCTTTAGGAACAAATTGGATGAGAATGGAATCATTATAAAGAATAAAGCTAGGCTATTGCAAAAGGATATAGGCAGGAAGAAGGTATTGATTTTGATCAAACCTTTGCTCCAATAGCAAGACTGGAAGCAATAAGGATGTTTCTTGCCTATGCAACATATTAAGGGTTCAAGGTATATCAAATGGATGTAAAGTCATCTTTCCTGAATGGAAATCTAAAGGAAGAAGTCTATGTAGAGTAGCCGTCAGGTTTTGTTGATTCTCTCAAACCTGATTATGTATATAGACTTAGGAAGGCTTTGTATGGGTTAAAACAAGCCCCAAGGGCTTGTTATGAAACCCTGTCTAGTTTCCTCATTGAGAACAAACTCTCAAGGGGAAAATAGACAAGACTCTATTCCTTAGGGAATCTAAAGGCAAGATTATCTTAGTCCAAATATATGTAGATGACATAATATTTGGGTCTACTGAAAGTAATCTTTGCAGAAAGTTTGCAAAACTTATGCAAGGAAAATTTGAAATGAGCAGTATGGGGGAAATTAAGTTCTTCTTGGGTCTCCAAGTAAGACAGACTGAAGATGGCCTGTCCATATGCCAGTCTAAGTTCACCCTAGAGTTGATAAAGAAGTATGGTATGGAATCATCCACTACCATGAAAACTCCTATGGGGTCAAGCTTGTCTCTAAGAAAAGATGATGCAGGGAAACCTGTAGATGAAACTTTGTATAGAGGGATAGTTGGCTCCCTACTATATTTGACTTCTAGTAGACCAGATATCATGTATTCAACATGTGTCTATGCTAGGTACCAAGCATGCCCTAAAGAATCTCATCTGACTGCATTCAAAAGGATTTTGAGATATCTTAAGGACACACCTTATCTAGGCCTTTGGTACCCTAGGAATTTAGATTTTGTACTGACAGGTTATTCAGATGCAGATTTTGCAGGCTGTAAGGAAGATAGGAAGAGTACTACAGGAACCAGTCAATTTCTAGATGGAAGACTGGTGTCTTGGAGCAGTAAGAAGCAGACCAGTGTGGCAATCTCCACAGCTGAGTCAGAATATGTTGCAGCAGGAAGTTGATGTGCACAACTTTTGTGGATACAACATCAGCTAGAAGACTATGGTATCCAGGTAAGTAGAACATCTTTGTTTTGTGATTCTACAAGTGTCATTTCTATTGCAAATAATCCTGTCTCACATAGTAGGACTAAGCACATAGAAATTAAATACCATTTTCTTAGAGGACATGTAGAAAAAGAAGACATTTCACTAGAATATGTTAACACAGATAATCAGATTGCTGATATGTTTACTAAGCCCCTAGATGAAACCAAATTCAATAATTTTAAAATTGAATTAGGTATTTTGAACTTAGAATAGGTTCATAAAATTGGCCAAGTAAAATTGTGTCAACACATGAAGTTGTCTGTGTCGACACATAAAAGTGGTGTCGACATTCCAGAGAAATGGTGTCGACACATCTAGGAAGTCTGTGTCGACACTTCAGCAAAATGGTGTTGACACATGCAGAGTAGGTGTCGACACATCCAGGGTGGTGTCGACACTTAGATTTAACAATAATTTCGTCGAGTAGAGTTTCGACTAATCGTCGAGCTGAGATGTATAAGTGTCGACACATATATTCTGTCAACTATATTTGTGTCGACACATAGTTGTCGAGATATTAGAAGTAAGTGTCGACACATTTCAACAGTGTCGACACATTTCAAGTATTTCGAAGCGCCTTTTCACCTTCGATTTTATAAAGGTATAAATAGGTCATCCACATTGTTTGTCTACACGCTCACCATAGTTTCGAGACCAAAATTGTGTGTCGACATCTCTCTTATCTAAATTCAAAATTTCTCCAAACCCTAATGGCGTCCAAGCTAGAAGAGAAAATCAATGAAGGTTATGAGCTAGTGCGACATGCCTTTGACAACGCGGAACCAGAAATTCAAGGTGTTGTAACCCTAGTTGCAGAGACTGGATTAGAGTATCTAGTATCAGAGCCAATCAAGATTTAGAAGAAGGAGGTCCTCGAATTATTTAGTGTAGCTACCCTTGATGAAACTGGTCTTAAGATTAAATCCAAAGTACATGGAGTTAAGGTGAAAGTCACCCAGAAAGGTCTAAGAAAAGTTCTACATCTACCTAGAACTAAAGAAGAGGAAGATGTACCTGCATCAAAGATAGGGGAGGCACTGCAATGGTGTGGACTAGCTTCAAGCATGAAGATTGGATCAGTTTTTAATAGGAAAGGCATGAACATGCAGGGCAAGTTCTTGTCTGAAATAGTAGGAAAGGTGATTCTGAGCAAGCCAGGTGGGCATGACAGAATATCAGCTCACATGTTCAGTTTAATGACAAGGATCATTTTCAAACTCAAAACTGATTGGTCAGCAGTGATGATTGACAAGATTAAGGAAAGTCTGAAAAAGCCCAATCTGGGTAGTATTATGATTTTGTTCTTGGCTGGAAGTATTCCAGAAGTCATGAACCAAGCTGCTGGTTCTAAGATAAACCATATGAGGAGAATGGATGTTAGGATTATCTCAAGGTGGGATAGAGTGTTAACCAAGGACATGCCTACTCCTGAAAAGGAAGTTTCTCAACAGAAGAAGAAGAAGAAAGCCATAATAGCTCCTGAATCTTCCAGTAGCTCAGAAGAGCAAGTAGTTTTTAGTTTTGATGATGGAGAGGTTGGAAATGCTGGACAGTCACCAGCAAGAAATGAAGATGCACTAAGGCAGGGGGAGCAACCATCTGCTAGCCCCATCCACCTGGATCCACTCCAGGGGGAGCCACAACATGTGGAAGAGTCAACTCACTTGGACAGTGAACTGGCTACTCAAACAATCCTAGAGGTAATACATGAAGTTAATCAATCTATTTTCCATATTGAGGATGAAGTATTGACTGAATCTTTAATTGATGTTGATCAGCAAACTCAGTTATATAGTCAACCATAAGATGATGTCATGGAAGACACATCAGTTGCTGATAATGCTCCTGAGATAAGAGATTCTCCAGTGCATACTCAACAGGAGTTTACTCTAGAAGAGTTGTTCCCTGATTTACTACAGACTGATTTTGAGGGAGAGAAAGCAGCTTTTGAGGGGGAGAAGATCAATCATGAGGGGGAGCATGTAGAGTTTCATAAGGATACTGTAATAAATGAGAATGAGGAGCAAAGGGTGCTGGGGGAGTTACCTAACACTACACAGGACTTGCATCCAAATCCTAAAGATAGAGTAGACACTGCCAGTACTTCTGCTTCTGAGGATGAAGAGGCTGCTAGAGCCAAGAAAAGAAAGCTACAAGTCTTCAAAAGGAGAAGCCAGACCTACAAGAAGGCTCTGCAAACAATTACTCCTCAGCCTGCCCCAACAGCTGATTACAGCTCTTTGTTGGTGGCTTTGCAGATCAAGATGGATGAGCAAAGGAAGGCTTTAGAAAAATATATGGATGAAGGACATAAATCACTTCAATTTGATCAGGCTCAAGACATAAAATCTGTAAGATTTGAAGTGAATCAAAATAAGAAGGAAATGACTGACTGTTTTCATAAAGGAGGTAATGCAGTGGTTTATCTGGCCACTTATCAAGAGAAGATAAAGACACAGGTTGATGACATAGCAATTAAGCAGGGCTATGTCTTAGAAAATCAAATAAGAATGAATGAAAACTTTACTGAATCACATAATGTGATTGTCACTGAAATGAAAAATATAGCTACTGCACAGACTGCAGTAAGTGCTACTGCCAAAGAAGCATTTGATAAGCAATTATAAGAAAACCTAACTACTATAAAAACTGCAATTGAAGATTCTCAAAAGGCTATTACTGAAAAGCTCCAAAAGTTAAAACCTTTTTATAAAGATGGTGTTAACTATCTGAATGCTCAAATCAGATTTCAAAAGGATGATCTTAGGGATCATATAGAAAGAGAAGTCATAAAGGGGGAGGAGTATTAGTCAAAGCAGGCTCTGACCATGCTAAATGGATTTCAAATAGCATCAGAGCTACCCTTGGATATCCACCCTTGTGTGATGATGATAATGTAGCAGAATCTGGGATAAATCCTGCATATTTTGGAGGTGAGCCAGCTGAAGTTGCACAAGTAATCTACTCTCCAGGCGATTTTGAGATGATACATCAGTAGGTACAATCTATGTATATCCCTCCTAAGGGTAATAAGAATATTATTTTTGAGAAAGTAGATAAGCATGTGCCTGAGGAAGTTTTGAAAGAGCAAGAAGCTCAATTATCTATGAAGTGGTTCAGAGAACAGGCAGAGTTAAGGCCTGATTTTGAACAGTGGAGCCCAACTTCTAGAAATATATTTTTGAGAAAGTAGATAAGCATGTGCCTGAGGAAGTTTTGAAAGAGCAAGAAGCTCAATTATCTAAGAAGTGGTTCAGAGAACAGGCAGAGTTAAGGCCTGATTTTGAACAGTGGAGCCCAACTTCTAGAAATATTATTCTGACTGCTTGGAAGGCTGCAAAGGATAATTTCCTAGAGAGGGGTAAATGGTACTCTGACCAAGAATGGAGAAAACATGAAGCCAGGCAAGAGGCTATTGTACAGTACAGAAGAAAGGCTAAACTAGGGAAGCTACCTCCTAATACACATGAGTCTAGAAAGTATTTCCCTAAGCCTTATCATTATTTTGAGAGACAAAAGATAAGGGCTGAAGAACATAAGAAGAAAGATCTTAAGGGCAAGAAGCCTGCTGATGACACTGATGCTCCAGTTCAAGGCAAGATTCAATCTGGAAAGGGCATTGTCATCAAGGAGCCAGAGCAGCCATAGAATAGAATTTTCTTAAGTTTACAACTTTGTAATCATTTGCATTAAAATCCATGTAAACTTTTGATTAATTAAACTATTGGAAGTTGTAACAAAATAATATTTATGTTCAATCTTTTACATTGTTATTCTGAGAAGATTGTTTATACATGTTTTGTTTAGTATTTACCATATCATATAATACTGTTATACATCATATTGAGTATTTATTATGAATGGTGTATATCATTGACTAAGGGTTATGACTTCTCCAAATAGGTGGAGATTGTTGGGTACATTGGAAAATGTGTACCAGATTTGAAGAAGCCTCACCCTACTCAATGATATACATCAAGGTGTATTTGATGTGCTTTGAGTTTATATGTACAGGTTAAGTAATTGCAGGAAATGCAAAAAATTTCTAAGTCCATGTGTCGACACCTAGAGAAGTAGTGTCGACACTTATGAAGGCTTGTGTCGACACCTAGAGAAGCTGTGTCGACACTTGGAGTATTTGTGTTGACTCCAGGAAAGGCAGAGTCGACATCAGAAGAAAAGTGTCGACATATACAGGCAGTGTCGACACACTATGAAGAATACTCAACATATATCATATCGACACTTAGAGGCAGTGTCGACACACAGAGAAGCTTAGTCGACATCCAATGTGTCAACACCAGGAAGCTGTGTCAACACACTAAAGGCATTGTCGACATCAACTGTGTCGACACACAGGACTTGTGTCGACACACAGCAAGTTTCAACAAAGTTAAAGTAAAGAAGTACTTGTGTCGACACAAAGGAGATGTGTCGACACTCAGCTAGTATCAACAACAAAAGAAGTTGTGTCAACACAAAGGAGATGTGTTGACACACAGCAGAATTTAACTACGTTTTAAAGAAGAAGTACTTGTGTCGACACATAGAATCAGTGTCGACACATTCAATAGAAGGCTTGTGTCGACACACAGAATCAGTGTCGACACATTCTGCAGAAGCAGTGTCGAGAAGCTATTACAACAACAGAAAAAGTTGTGTCGACACCACCAAGGCATGTGTCGACACTTAGTTCACTTGTGTCGACACTTGGTCTATTTGTGTCGACAAATAATGAATATCAGTCTCGACACATTCAGACAGAGACAGTATTTTCAAGAAGTGACTGGATGACTTGACAGCTGCCATTTCAGCCGGTCTACTGCAACTATCAAAGCTGTCAGAAGTTCGTTAGAAACCGGATCGGCCGGTTACCTTGGAGGAAGACTATATAAAGGACTTTCTCCTTCAACAGTAAAGTATCAATCAGTCAATAGTCAATAAATCATCAATCAATCAGAAGATTAAAATTTAAGAAGATCAAGACAGATCCAGAGAAAACTGTAAATCTGTATTTTGAAGAAATTTCAGATTTACTTGGAGAGAACTCCAGTATCTGAAATCAAGAAAGTGGCTTGTTAATCAAATCTCTTAAGAAGCAGGTTATGAACCAGACTGCAAAGTAGGATCCAGATTTAATTCTCCATCCTAAGAAGGAAGTTGCCAGCCGGTCTACTTCAAGAACATCATCTTTAATGAGTTCATACTCAAGAAGCCTTGAAGAAAGCAAAGACAAAGTTGATCTCAGGAATCAGTGATATCAAGAACTGATCAAGAAGGTTGACCTCTTCATTCTCTCAAACTGAGTGGTGATCTAAAAACGTTTTATTATTTTTTGTATGGTCCAAAGGGATCTGAGTTGTAAGCCTAGATTTATAAAGGCTGAGGTAGGGCTTTTGAGCCTGAGTGTAGGAGAATCAATTCTCTGAGTGCAGGCCTTGTTGAAGGCTGAGGTAGGGTTGTTTAGCCTGAGTGCATGTCTTGTTGAAGACTGAGTGGTAGGGCTTTGTGCCTGAGTTGTAGGAGTGGGGACACTCTGAGTTTTAGGAACCTGTTTGGGATTCTGAGCTGTAAGATCTGAGGATCTGAGGAAGAAGTACAGAAGTTAGGTCGAATCTAGTACAATACTAGATAGGCGAAGGGGGAAAGTGGATGTACCCAGACCTTGGGGAACCACTATAAACACTGTGTGCACTCTGTGAATGTTTGTTTCTGTGGTTGCTGTGTTGTGATAGCTGTAGAATTTGCATTTGCTGCTTAAAGTACAAAACAGTTTGTCTGCTTTAATGTAAAAAAGAAAAAAGTACACCTATTCACCCCCCTCTAGGTGGTTAGGCACTATTTTTTTCACTCTCCCCATACGAAATTCTTGACCACCAGCGATGTCACCTTAGCCAACGCCTTCACCTCCAACCATTTTGAAAAGTAGTCCACCATGACTAGCAGGAATTTCCTCTGGCCAGTTGCTTGGGGAAAAGGACCCACTAGATCTAGCCCCCATATAGCGAAAGGCCAGGGAGCTGTGATTGTCCGCAACCTCTAGGCAGGAAGGAGCTGGAGGGGGGCAAACTCCTGACATTTTTGACACCTTTTCGCGAACTCCTCCGCATCGTTCCTGAGGGTAGGCCAGAAGTACCCCTGTCTCAGCACCCTCCCCTCTAACGTCCGGCTCCCCGAGTGACTCCCGCATTCTCCTGAGTGAATCTCTTGCAGAACCTTTGGAACCTCTTCCTCTGACATACATCGAGCTAGCAAACCCCACAGCATCTTGCGATATAAAACTCCATCTTTCAGCAAGTGGTACGCCGATTTGTGTCTGGTATGCTTCTTGTCGTGTTCTTTCGCGGGTAGCTTCCCTGACGTCAAAAAGGTGATGAAAGGATCCATCCAAGACCTCTACTGGCATATCTCCATGAGCTCCCCTTCTAATATAGATTGCCTGAAGAGCTCTGTCATTGTTCCTCCAGCTCGAGGGCCATACTTGGTGAGTTGGTCAGCATGAGTGCTCTCCCGTCTCGGGACATGCCGAATTGAAAATCTTCGGAACTGCCTGATTATGTCCTTGACCTTCCCTAGGTACAACTAGAGGGTGGGCTCCCTTGCCTCGAACTCCCCTTTGATCTGGCCTGCCAGCACCATGGAGTCTGTCGAGTCCTCGATGTCTCACATGCCCAACTCCCGGGCTAACCTGAGTCATGCGATGATCGCCTCATATTCTGCTTGGTTGTTAGTGATCGTGAAATGGTTCTTCAAGGCCTGTTCTATCCTGGTCGCCTCCGGACTTATCAAGATCATTCCCCCTCCGAAGGAATTTCTTCCCAACGCTCCATCTACCAACATCTTCTAGGTTGCTCGAGGGGACGCTTCAGTCTCTTGGACCTCAACTACGTAGTCCACCAGGAAATCGGCCACCGCTTGTGCCTTAATGGGAAGCCTAGGAATGAAAGAGAGGTCGCATTCACTGAGCTCTATTGACCACTTGGCCAGCCTCCCGGAGTGTTATCCCCTTCCAAGATGCGATGGAGGGGATGATCCGTTACCACTTGAATAGAATGAGCCTGAAAATACTTTCTGAGCTTTCGGGCTGAGACGATGAGGGTAAACGCTAACTTTTCAAGAATGGGATACTCGAGCTCCGCTTTCTTTAGGACCCTGCTCACGTAGTAGATTGGAAATTGCTTCTTCCTTTCTTCTCGCAAAAGAACCAAGCTCACAGCCCCAGTCCCTACCCCTAAGTATAAAAACAAGACCTCTCCTTCCCTTGGACCCTAGAGTAAAGGCGTCTGGGTGAGCTGTTGCTTTAGAGCCTGGAAAGCCTTCTCACATTCTGGGGTCCATTCAAACTTCTTGCCGCCCCGCAGTGTCCGAAATAAAGGCAAGCATCTCTCTTCGGTTCGAGAGAGAAAACTGCTTAGCCCGACCAACTTGCCGGTGAGACACTGAACCTCATGGGCATTTCTATGGGACTCCAACTCTAGGATTGCTTTTACTTTCTCGGGGTTGGGCTCCACTCCAGATGGAGTGAGAATATGTCATAGGAACTTTCCCTTATTGGCTCCAAATACACATTTCTGGGGGTTGAGTCTCATTTTATATTTCCTCAGGGTCTCAAAGGTCTCCTGAAGATCTAGGACATGAGCTTCGAGGTCCTTGCTTTTGACCATTAAGTCATCCACGTACACCTCGAGGTTCCTCCCTCTCTGTTTTCGGAATATCCGATCCATCATTCTTTGGTAGGTCGCCCCCGCATTTTTCAACCCGAAGGGCGTCATATTAAAACAAAAGCACCCATCCTCCATGACGAAGTTGACGTCCTTAACGTCCGGAGGATGCATGCGTATTTGGTGATATCCGGAAAACGCATCCAAGAAACTCATAAAATAAAAACCGACGGCTGAGTGAACCAGGACGTCGATTCGTGGCTGCGGGTAACAATCCTTAGTGCATGCTTTATTTAAATGAGATAAATCCACACACATTCTCCATCTACCCTCCCCCTTTTTAACCATTACAACATTACTTACACACCCCGGATACTTACAGGCAGACACAAACCCCGCCTTAAGTAACTTCTCTACCTCCTCTCTAATAGGCCCGGCCATCTTGGAGTCGATGTTCCTCTTCTTCTGCTGTATGGGGCGAGTGTTGGGATCGAGATGAGGCGGTGACAAGTGACGTCCGCATCGACCCCGGGCATGTCTGCGGCGCTCCATGCGAAGACATCAATATGTTTTTTGCACGCAGGCCTTGATCTTCTCTCGGTCTTCCGGGCTGAGTTCGCCGCAGATCTTTACCCTCTCCTTTCTCCCTTCCTTTGTGTGGATCTCTACCTCGAGTATCTCCATGGCCGCCTTCAGCCTTGATGGCTCTTCCTCTCCTTCCTGCTCTTTCAGCGTGTCCTGTTCTCTGACTTCGTCTTCCGTGACAGCCATAACCATTTCTTCCCCAAGCTTTTCTATCTCCCACTTGCTTGCGCCCTCTCCTTTCCGCAGTGAGGCTCTTTTGTTTTCCAGCCGGGCCCCCTCCTGGGCGACCCTCCTGCTTCCTCCATCTTCCTCTTCTCTGTCCTCCTTTCATCTTATTTTGGCTTACCCTCGTCTTTCGCCTCCATCTCTCCCTCCTGCTTTCCAGCCAATTCTAGCTCCCTCGCAATGCCACCAACCATCACTACTTCTCCCTCTCCACCAACATCTTCTTCATCCCTCTCTTGTACTTTCCCCATCTCTCCTTGCTTCTCTCCCGCCATTTTTGGCTCCCCCGCAATGCCACCATCCATCAACACTTCTCCCTCTCCCTCCACATCTTCCTCTCCTCTCGCTTCTACTTTGCCCCCAAGCTCCTGTTGGCATCGTTCCATCCTCTTCTCCATCTCTTCAGCATCTCCCTGCCAGGAGACGGTGTTTACTGCCATCACGTAGCATTCCCTTGCAGCCTTTGGATCCCACCGCACCCTGATTTGGGTACTTCCCGAGTTCAACTTCAAGCACTAGTGAAATGATGAGGGAACGCATCTGAAAGCGCCGATCAAGGGGCGCCCAAAAATGGCATTGTAACTACTAGGGGCACCCACTATGACAAAGCGGCAATTTCAGGATAGACCCCCCCCCCCCCCCCCCAGGGTCACCTGAAGTCCCACTCCCCCCTCGACTTCTTTCCTCTCTCCTGAGAACCCAAACAATGGTCCATCCACCGCCAGCACCCTCCGGGCCTCCATCCTCATCTCATTGAATGCTTTCTTGAAAATAACGTTCACCGAGCTCCCATTGTCTACTAGGATCTGTGACACCGTAAAGTTCTCGATGGCGGTTCTTATCTCCAGCGCGTCACAGAAAGTATCTTCATGGTCTGGCATGTCCTTCCTTGTAAAGGTGATTTTTTCATCTGGGTGAGGGGATTGCGACGTTGAGGCTATTCTTCAGCGATACATAGTGTGAAGGCTCGCCTTTCGGGATGCCTCTATCACTACCCCCCTCCCCCCATGGATTACTCCAATTCCCCCTCGATCTCCTACATCTGTTCGATCTACGCATCGATCCTCCTCTCCTGTACCTGTCACTTCCTCTATCCACACCGATCTCTGTTGCTCTCCTGCCCCTGTAGTCCTCCTCATTTCTAGGAAATCTGGGCAGATATCCGTTGTGTGACCTTCCTCCTCGTGAAAGTCGTAATATGGCAACACCACCTCCCCCCTTACCTTCCTTCCTGAGAGTTTCTCCTTCTCCCAGCTCTTGCTCCTCATCTTCTCTCCCAGCCTCTACCTCGACCTCGGCCGATCACCATAGCCTGCTGCGGAGGGGGCAGGGGTGGTCTATGACCATACCCCCACCCTTGCTGGTGAAATCATCCCGGTCCTTCTTTTTGGTTCCTCCCCCCGTGGGGAAATCCTCTCCCTTGCCATGGGGCAGGGCCTCCCTGTTTCCTCCATCCCAGCTCTTGATATGTTGGCGCCCTCGGCTCTTCTCTTCTCCTCGCTTCCTGCCATCTCCCCCCTGACTCCCTCGACTCCACCTCTGTAAGCCTTGCCAACTTTTTTGCAAAGGCGGGATTTGCCGCCACCATCAATATTTCCTTCGCCGCCTTCTCCATCAAGCCGTAAAAAGATAGCGGTGCCTTCCGGGTGTGGCTCATTTTGAAGAAACGTTCCTGTAGTCCAACGATAAAGGCCATCTGGAGGGCAAACCCCGGAACCTCCTGTATATCCAAGATCTCCTCTTGGAACATATCCACGTACTGAGCTAGGTATTCATCTGCCCTCTTCTTAATCCAAAAGATTCACTCCGGATTCTTATTTCTCTTCTTCAAAGTTGAGAACCGTAACTGGAAGCTCCTGCTTAGGTCCTTGAAGCAGTATATCGAGCATGTCGGGAGCTGGTGAAACCAGTCTCTAGATTTGTCCTTTAGAGTGATGGCAAAAAGACGGCATTTAAACGCGTTTGTCATGGGCCTGATCGAAACCACATCCTGGAACCACTGCAAGTAATGGAGGGGATCATCCTTCCCCACATAATAGTTCATCTCTAATTCCCGGAACCCTTCTGGGATGGGAGCTGATAGGATCAGCTCACAAAAAGGTGACCCACTTGTCGCCGGTCTCATCGCCCCTACTCGCGCGACGACCTCCCGTGGCGAGATAGTACTCCCCAGGCTTGGGAATAGCTCCCTTCCCGCCATGTCTCTCTCGCTCCCTTCCACCATCACCTCCTTCCCTGGCCTCCTTCCCGGGGTATCTTCTCCCACTCGCACCGAGATGAGCTCTACTTCTGGTGCGAGAGCGGGCACCTGAGGTACTGGGGTTTAACAATCTCCCTGTCGTGAGATCCCCTGCAGCAAGTCCATGTTTCCTTAATTGAAGCCATAAACTCTTCCCTTCCAACAAATCCTCTCGGGTTATCCGACCCCTCTCCTTCTCCTTTTTCGTGACCTCCCGCCATATGGTAGCTCAAGGTTCTTCTCTGAGGGCTTCGCTCCACGCTCACCGCACCAAAAAATATTGGAACCAGTTTTCTTGTCCCTGCTAAAGTTCGAAATAGGATTCAACCCACACGTACTCTTCTTGAACTACCCTCCTGACGTGAGTCGAAGACCTGAAAACAGACCGAGGGATCTCAGCTCGGAGGTCCCACCTCTTTCCCAAAAGAACTGAAGATTTTCCCTTCCCTAGCCAATGCTGAGCTAGGTGCCTGTGAGGAAGATAGTAGAAAGGTTCAACAACCATCTCAGGCACCTTATCGGTCTATTTATAGGGCTCTGAATCTGATCTGCAAATATCACTTCTGAATTAACCTGAAATGACCAAAACACCCTGGGCTGGGTCTGCCAACAACCAAACTCCGTTGTTCTGGAGGGCTATACATAGACCTCCTGGGGTAGAAGTGTAAAATTACCTAGGGCACAGAGGTAAAATCCCCCTTGACGGTAAAAAGGTAGAAACACCTTTTCTCGCATGTGGAGAGTGGGGGAAATGACTGACGGGCGAGACAACCCTCTCTGTCCGTCTCGCCGGCCTCTCGCCCTATAGGCCATCTCGCCTCCTAGAGCCATCTCGCACTACCTGGGCGTCTCGCCTACCTCAGGGAATCCTCGATCCCGCCTCCTGCAGGTGGGCCTCTTGGTCTTACTCGTGTGTCTAATTCATCTCGCCAGTCCCCCCTTCCCGCTCATTGAACCACCTCTCGTGAGTCCAAGGTTGTACATATGGGTGCACATTTGAGCACATCACAGCAGCGGGGCTACCATAACCCTTTCGATAGTTAAATTAAGAAACAATAATAAACTAGAAACAAAAAGTACATACATTTTTTTTTTTAAAAAGCTAATCTAGATAACTGATGGGTTTAGTGTCTCCCAACAAGACTTTTTCAAGGACCATGCACTCTTTTAACTGGTGGGCGTATGAAATTTTAAGTGCTCGGGCAGTTGTTCAAGTTCACGTTTCTGTAGAAGGTACCAAAACGGCGACAAAACAAATACCCACATACCTGTGTAGATATACCTCTCTTGAACATCGAGCATGAGTAGAATAAATGTTGTGAAGCTCGACGAATGTGAATCCAAATTCACCTGATCTCCATCAATGTTAGGCTACATTATAGGACGTCACACTAAGTCAATCGGTTCCACGATTTGGTTCTGCAGAGAAGTAGGCATGGGAGCGGGGTAAGGAAATAAATTAGAAGAAGGACAAAAAGTAACCTCAATCTTGGGGATGATCCTGGTGTCATAACCCATCGGCAGAATTGTGGGTGGATCTACACAGTTGTCTAAGCTGGTGTAAGTATGTGCTAGAGCTGCATCTGCTTCGTCCGTGCATTGGACTTCCTTACATGGGACTGAGATAGCAACCTCTGCCATGCAGATGTCCTCCTCAACTAGATCTGGCATAATGCTACAAAAACCAGCTGCTCCCTGCGAATTAAACTCCATAATGATGTCAGAAACAAAAAAACACAATGTAAGGTGGAGGACAAAGGAGCAGTGCTCGCAAAAATAAATCAAGCACAGGCTCCTCATAACTAACAGACTCCATATAAGATGATATTTGTACATCGGGAGTAAAAACATCCGTGTTAGGGTTTAGATCAACACTTATATCTATACAAATACGAGTATTTCTCCCTTCAAAATCTGAAGGTGGGACTAGTATGTACCCAGATACAGAAGGGGTTCTGCAAGTTGTCACAGTGGAGATAATCCGATTATCCAGTTCATCATCTTCCTCCAACTGTGCCAAGTAAGCAGCACACTCCTTCAAAGAGTGATCCCAACTCCGACAAAATAAACATAGCTTAGCCGGCTTTGTCTGTAAAACGGGTACTGACTCCGAATGAAAGTAGTGTGACAATAGAAGCGCGAATGAGTATCTAATATGCTTATGTCTAGCATATTGAGTACCAGATGAGGTTGGTGCTCCATATCTAGATCCTTGAGTGTATTAGCTACCATACTCCTTAGGACATCTATCACTTGCATGAGAGATATTTCCACACCAACGACAACGGATATTAAAACTTGCCCACATTGATGAGATCACAAATTTCTAGGATTAAACTACCTTGCGTAGATTCTCAATAAAAATCTAACAATTCCAACCGACATAAAAAGCAAAAATAGACTTGGATAAAGCAAATTCGAAACAAACTACTATGTTGTAACTCTCTTAACACAACACAAATCAACAATACGCCTGCATTCCCCGACAACGGTGCCAAAAACTTGATGCGTCGGCAAGTGCACCGGTCGATATCAAGTAATAATTTTGGGAATAGCTTCCCCAAATATCGATGTCGAGGGAATGCAGGTTGGGTATCGTGATAGTGTCGTAGAAAGATCGTTACTAAGAGTTGAATGAAACAACAAATGGGGTTGGTTTTGGGTTCCTAATTCTAACAAAACAAAAAAAAGAAATAATGTGGGTCGTAAGCACCGCTTCACTTGGTGGATGGAACTAGTGCAGGCCGCTATGTCGTGCTTCGTGAGGCAGATGGACGGATAGCAAGCGAATGGAATGAACACATATGCGGAGTGTGAGGGTCGCAATCACCTCTTCAACCACCAACACTAGCCTTTGCTAGAGTGGTTCTAGTGCGCGGGTGAAGTGGATGTAAATGAAGGCGAGTGCATCATAGCTAACAAAAGAGGATGTAATTAACCTAAAAAAACTTCATTCATAGACAAATAAAAGCAAGTTAAGGTTCATTACAAGCTTTAGAGTAAAATCTACTATGGAGAAGAGGTAGAATAAACTGAAAGGTGGAAAGCCTAGCTGTGGTTCCTGGCCGGAGTGGGGGGTTGTCAGTCCACTTCATGACTCTGACCGTGGTTGGTTCTGGAGGAAAATGGGTTGTCAATCCACTTATCTTCCTCCGAATTCTTCCCTTTCCTTCATTTCGTTCTCCCTTTTGCCCAAATGAGTTGTACCGGAAGATCTCTGTTGTGCACTGCTGGTGGCCGGAAACTCTCCGAACGGTTGAAAATTGCTTCGAATTGCCGGAGAAAGCTTAACGGAGGGTGGAGATGAGTGGAGGACTTGCGGTGATGAGAAACGACTCTTCACGCACAGCAGTGGGGCGGAAAATGAAGCGATGATGCCCTAATGCACGAAGCACGGGTTTAAATACTACAGCATAAAAATAGAGCGCACGATCAGGGGCGTACGACCAGCGGTCGGCGTATTGGATCCCCTGATCGTGCGATTAGCAATGACAGAACTTCAGAAAAATATAATCAATGCGGACGAGAAGTGGCGCACGACCAGAGGTCGTGCACTCTTTGTCCAATGATCGTGCGATTGCTCCAGACAGAATTTGGAAAAAATGGAGAATAGTGCGCACGATCAGTGGTTCACAACCAGTGGTCGTGCACTATAGATCCAATGATCATGCGCAGTATTCCTGTACTGTTTGGGGTTCGATGAACTGACCGCTCACGACCAGCAGTCGTGCGCTAAGGAGTCCATTGATCGTGCGCGTGTAAAAACGCACTATTAGTGGCCCTTAGGAGAAAAACATTCCCAAACTTTCCCGGGACAAACACACGACCATTGTACCTTCAGCAAAAATAGAAGAGCCACCAAAATGGGCATTCCACATTCTCCAAACACGGAAAAACACCAAGTAGGGAAAAAGTATAAAATCTACGGAATCACACTAAAAACGGGCCAAAAGTGCACTTAAAATGGAATGGGCATTATAATAAATATGAATAATTATGGCTCTAAAGTGTAGTGCATCCACGAGAAAACTAGCCCAGATGAGTCCAAAAATATGTATATAATTTGGACTAGTCATTAGACAGAAGGCAAAGAAAGAAAGCTGAAGCTCTTCAAGTTCAGCAAGATAGCTCTCTCCAGAACAAGGCAGCAGATTCATCTATTTAGCAAGGAGTTAGCTGTGTGAAGGGCCATCAACTTTCAACATCAGATTGATGATCACCAGTGCAGCAAAGGAGTTAGCTATAGAAGAAGACTCATTCCTTATACAACAAGTGGGTTGGACTGATATCTGCTCAGTCCAGCAAGGTAGACACAAATATTTATCTCAGATTCTGAAAGAAAGGGGATAGATTTGATTAATCAAGAGGGGTGTGGGGGGTTAATAGAGTAACTTAAAACGTTTTTGGCAGTTTTAAAATTTATCAGAGTAAAATAGGTTATATTAATAATAGTATAAAAGGAGATGCAACCTAAGCAAATCTATCACAGCACAGTAAGAACAAAACAGAAAATGATCACACACAGACAACACAAAAATTTTATAATGGTTCCCCAAACTCGGTACATCCACTCTTCTACCACCTTGGTAGAATTCCACTCTCAGGTTTTGATCAGGTGACTGCCACCAAAAGATCTATTTGCATGGAGATCTCACAACCCTTTAGGATTTTGATCAGGTGCCAAAAAAAAAATTTAAACTTTTGAAGGGAGTTAATAGACCATTTTACAGGAGGTTGAGAGAGTGATGTTGTCTTCTCCTTCTCTAATAAACAGAGAAGAATTTAGTGGATTGCTGGTATCAAAGCTCTCCCTGAGATGTTGAAATGTTCAGGAAGACTGGAGCTTTGATCAGGGTGTAGGTCTTCAGCCTTGTCTTCTTGAAACCCATGAACTTTCTGACTGATTCAAATTTGTTGTCCTTGAATGTCCCTGGAGTAGAAGTAGAAGAACACTCTTGATATTGGATTGTTGTTCTTCTTCCGTCTTCAGAAAGAACAAATGGAAAACAAATTATTTTTTGCACATGGAGAGAGTTCTGTATATTTTCTCTGTATGCTCCTTTTTTCTTATGTGTTATGTATGTTCTCTTCTAGTATATTGTCTGAAAAGAGAAAATCTCTTTTAAATTTTGCTGTCAAAATTGTCCTTTGAAATTCGAATTCCACGCATTAATTGCTGATTGATCTGGAGAATGAAACGGCTGGAATATATCCTTTAATGAGTTTCCCCAACTGTCCCAATAAATTATGCAAGTAATTAATCCTGATGAAGACCATAATTAATACTGCCAATAATGGCTATATTCAGGAGAATTTGAGCATTAATTACTCAGGAAATCACTGCTAAATAATATAATAAATAAGGACAGAAGTAAGGAAAACATCTAAGTCTGACTTGGGACAGAATTTGTCGAGCTCTGAATAGAATTCGTCGAGTGGACTTCCAAGTTCGTCGTGCTGATAATTCCTGTTCGTCGACCTGAGCTCAACGAACTACATTCTAGAAATAGCTTGCCAAATCTACGCTCCAAGTTCGTCGATCCAAGAATCTGTCTTCGTCGAGCAGAGTTCAGAGAACATAAACTGGAAAGAATCTGTTGAAGCTGAACTCTAGATTTTGTCGAGTAGAGAATCTGTCTGAATGAAGAGATCGTCGACCTGAGCTCGAATATCGTCGAGCTCAACATAGAGAAGTAACTCTGAGTTTTTTTATCTACGATTGACAATCGTCGAGCTGAGTTCAAAGAATTTCAAACTGATAATTATTAACTCTGAATCTTCTAAATCTGGGTCCATTGAGGCCCTCTGCTGGCTGGTCCATGAAGGTTGAACCTAATGACTTAGCCCAAACTCTAGGACTCATAGACTTGTCCCTGCCTATACAATGTGGGTCAAACTCATCCTAATTAGTGAACCTAGCCCAAATCCAAACTAAGGATCCAACAATCTCCCCCTATTTGAGTGAGGTCACTAATACAAACAAATGAAAATAATCATAAAGCAGAAAAAAATATCTGACAGAAAATAAAACATCCAGGAGATATTTACACAAGTGTTTCAAGAATTACAGATAGAGTTCAGAAAATAAAGAAATAAACACAATAGTTATCTATTCTTCTTTGACATTTCTTTCTCAGTTTTGTTTGATTTATCAGAGGGCTATCTGAATATGATTTCTCTATTTGGATTTGTTGCTTCTCTTTTGACTGTCATGTCTGATGCTCCAATGATATTGGTGTAGCGTATGTTGCTAATGGAAAATCTACACGAGAGAAGGCTCCAGTTCACCAACAACGCACTTTAGATCCGCCGCACCTACACAAGCATCTATCGCCCTTAATATGTGATCGTTTCGCGCACAAAACATAAACACATTCGGAGAATGATCGACTCTAAAATAATGATGAAAACTGAGTGAGATCGTTCCCAAAGTTAACGCAAAGTTTGCCAATCCTTTTGAGAGATAGTTCAAGGCTATAGGCCTAGATCCGCTCAAGCAAAATGGACCTACCCGGTCCGAAAAATAGGAAACACGAACAATAATGATTTCAATTCAAAGATTTGAAAGCGATTGAATTTTAAAGCCGCGGAGAACACGATGGTTCACCTTACACAAATCTAAGAGAGGAAACACAAAGAAAGGTTAAGAGTTTACCCAACCCGGATTCACCGTACTCACAAGAAATGGTGGGAGAATCACTCTCTCCACGGATCCACCGGCATCACAGCGAATGGGGCTGCAACCTTCTTCCTTGGAGTTGCACCGAAGGAATCCACTCCGGAGTCGCACCAAAGAGGGATGAAGGAAGCAAGGTGGGGGGGGGGGGGTTTCACACCACAAGGGGGCAGCGGCTTGGAGATCTCCTCTTGGACAAATTCTCCTAGGTAGTTTCTTTTGGATTCAAATTCTTCTTCTTGTCTATTAATTCTCATAAAGAAGTCTCCTTATATAGGAGTTACAAACACATAGGAGTTACAAACACATATTTAACCGTCCAAAATGGAGATGACATCTCATCCATCTGAGTGGTTAATTACACACCACATGTTTTAAATGCTGGAAATAAACAAATAAGTTCACTCATGAATATAAAATTATTACCCAAGTATGGAATAATTTTATATTCTCAAATATAAAATATAAATATAAATAACGTAACTAAGAGCATGATTTTAAAATGAATCTTCAAGTGGGCATAGCACGCCGCGGACGGATGTTGTAACATTGCCTTCCTTTAGCGTCATCATGGCTCCTAATGTCTTTATGTTGTAGCGCCTCGGCAACCGGATCATCATCAAGTAGTGGCGGCGATGCCGCGGCATCAATCCTCCACTACTCAAAATCACGTATCTCCGATGCGTGGTCCAAGAGATAGTGGCGGAGAAGCGCGGCATCCAATTGTTGAAGCTCTGGCTCGATTACCCAAGATTCGTCGGAAGGAGGGCGGTCACGCAAATGGATGAGAAAGCGTCGGGTAGCACCATCGATGGTAGTAAGCAGCTCAGCATCAATTATCCTGTCTAGTATAAGAAAGGTTTTGGGAAACCTTGGAAACATGTCTGTAGTGGGAATAAAAGAAGGCAACTTACCATCCGATGCTAAACCTGTGGAGACCAGGGGAGAGAGATCATCCGTACTACCACTCCCCAAACCCCAAGAATTTTGAGTGGAAGGAGAAGACGACAAAGAAGTCAACTCTTGTGGAGGTGAAACAAACATCCTCAAATCCGACACATTAAAAATAGGTGAAACACCCCAATCAGCTGGCAAATCTAAGACAAAAGCATTATCACTGAGTTTCTTTATAGTTCGGAAGGGGCCGGCGCACTTTGGAGCTAACTTTGTAACGGTGCAAGTTGGCAGTCGCTCGGGAACTAAGCGGACTAAGACTTGATCCCCGACTTTAAAGTGTGACACTCTCCTATGTTGATTAGCTTGTGTTTGATAGGATTCATATTGGGAGGCTAAGGTTGCCCGGATATGTGCGTGCAAGTCATGAATGTGTTGGGTGAAGGATTGTGCGAATTGACCTGCTTTATAAGTAGGTGGTAACGGAACCAAGTCAAGTGGCACAGGAGCCTTATACCTGTGAACAATCTCGTTAGTGGACATACCCGTGGACCAATTCTTAAAGTTATTGTAAGCCAATTGTGCATGGGGAAGAAGTAAATCCAAAGTTCCCTTGTAATTTACGTAGTTAAGTTATATTTTCGAGAGGTCGTTACTTGGCATCTCACGTATCCAAGTAAATCACAAGACACCTTAGAAGATTCCCCAAACTACGATTGACTACTTCCGTATGACCATCGGTTTGCGGATGATAGGCAACGGAAAATAATAATTTGGTCACCATTAGAATCCATAAAGTTTTCCAAAAATAGCTAGTGAATTTCACGTCCCTATCCGAGACAATTGTCTTCGGCACTCCACGATGACTAACGATCTCTCGAAAATATAACTTAGCTACGTGAGATGCGTCGTTGGTCCTACTACATGGGATAAAGTATGCCATTTTTGAAAACCTGTCAACAACTACAAAAATGGAGTTGTGTCGACATAGAGTGGTGGGAGGCCTAATACGAAATCCATGCTAACATCTTCCCACGGTATGGAAGGAATTGGTAAAGGGGTATATAACCCAACATTGGTTTTAGAGCCTTTAGATACTTGACATGCTCGGCAACTACTCACTATTCCCCCAACCATCGCCTTAAACTTAGGCAAGTAAAATTTCTCCTCAACGAGTGCAATGGTCTTATCCCTTCCAAAGTGTCCACTTAGATCTCCGCTATGGAATTCCCAAATAATATGGTGTCGTAAGGAGGATCGAGGAATACACAACTTCCCATTCCTAAAAAGATAACCATCCTTCTTGGGGGCGAGCAGAGCTGGAATAGCACATGGACTCACACGAGTCCTAATAAACCCCTTCTTCAACAAGTCCTCTATCTGAACTTGTAACTCCTTATGGGCAGCGGGATGGAATCGGTAATGAGGCTGGTTGGGCAAGGAAGACCCCGGGATGAGATCCATCACATGCTGAATATCTATAGGTGGAGGTAATGTCGGTGGCAACTCATCCGGGTACGTGTCCATATACTCTTCCAACAATACATGTAGCTCACTGGGCAGTTCATCCAATACTCCATAATTCGTCTTCGCACTCAGATGAACTAGCGCATACATCACTCCATCAAGAAACGAGTCCTTAATAAATTCTTTTCTTCCGACTATGTTCAAGGCCTTCCTCTCAACTGGGATCGTGGTGTCCTTAACCGGTCTTACCGGTTCCTTCGGGATAGTATGCCTGAACGTAATGGTTTTGCCATTGAACATGAATTCATACGTGTTGGCTCTAACAAAATTTGTCACATCACGGTCATAGAGCCAAGGGCAGCCTCGTAACACGTGACAAGCGTCCATCGGGAGGACATCACACCATACCTCATCAGTATATGATTTGAATGAGAGGGGGACCAGGCATCGCTTGGTAACCAGGATGGTGATCTAGTTTATAAAAGCTACCTGATATGGGGTCGGGTGTGGTTCCGTGGTCAGGGCCATACACGTGATGGCGTTCTCATAAATGACATTCACACAGCTACCACTATTGATAATCAACTTGCAGAGCTTCTCATTACACTTAAAAATTAGGGAAAATATGCTCGTCCTCTTCCAATCATCTAACGGATGAGGGGTGGTCAAGATACAAGGCATCACCATAAGGTGGTGATCGTCCTGTAAATCACTTGGGACACCATCTGGGTCATCATCTTCAGCAGCTTCATAAACTAGATCATCGGGAGTCGATTTGAATAGGGCAATGACCTCAAGTTCCGTCATCTCAGTTCGTAGTCCCACAATAGCCTCAGCATTTGCACCCCCGTGCTCATTCGCAGCCATTCTAGATGAAGACGGTGTAGCGTACTCCGTTCCTAGCCTAGTGCGTATACAGGGTTACCCAAAATTTTGTAAGACCATTTTTCCTAGGGCTGACCCAATACTGAAAACAAATTATTTTTATAAATTCCCGAAGTGATAGAAACAAGGAACATTAAAATTTTTTTTTATATTTTCGCAGAAAAATAAAGATTTTAGACCGCTATTGGCAGACCAGAACAAAATTTTTTTTTTGCTTTTTTCCAATTAATTCGTACCAACGAAAAGGAGCGAGGACGTTTGCAACATAGATATTAAAACGACCGGCTGTGATACTAAATTGGTGTAGCGTATGTCGCTAACGGAAAATTTACACGAGAGAAGGCTCTAGTTCGCCACAACGCACTCTAGATCCGCCGCACCTACACAAGCATCTATCGCCCTTAATATGTGATCGTTTCGTGGACAAAACATAAACACATTCGGAGAATAATCGACTCTAAAACAACGATGAAAATGAGTCAGATCGTTCCCAAAGTTAACGCAAAGGTTGTCAATCCTTTTGAGAGATAGATCAAGGTTATAGGCCTAGATCCGCTGAAGCAAAATGGACCTACCCGGTCCGGAAAATAGGAAACATGAACAATAACGATTTCAATTCAAAGATTTGAAAGCGATTGAATTTTAAAGCCGCGGAGAACACGATGGTTCACCTTCCACAAATCTAAGAGAGGAAACACAAAGAGAGGGGAAGAGTTTACCCAACCTGGATTCACCGTGCTCACAAGATATGGCGGGAGAATCACTCTCTCCACGGATCCACCGACGTCACACCGAATGGGGCTGCAACCTTATTCCTTGGAGTCTCACCGAGGGAGTCCACGCCAGAGTTGCACCGAAGAGGGATGGAGGAAGCAAGGGGGGTAGTTTCACACCACAAGGGGGGGGGGGGGCGGCTTGGAGATCTCCTCTTGGCCGAATTCTCATAGGGAGTTTCTTTTGGATTCAAATTCTTCTTCTTGTCTATTAATTATCATAAAGAGGTCTCTTTATATAGGAGATACAAACACATAGGAGTTGCAAACACATATTTAACCGTCCAAAATGGAGATGACATCTCATCCATCCGAGTGGTTAATTACAAACCACATGTTTTAAATGCAGGAAATAAACAAATAAGTTCACTCATGAATATAAAATTATTACCCAAGTATGGAATAATTTTATATTCTCAAATATAAAATATAAATAAAAATAACATAACTAAGAGCATGATTTTAAAATGAATCTTCAAGTGGGCTTAGCACGCCGCGTATGGAAGTTATAACGTTGCCTTCCGTTAGCGTCATCATGGCTCCTAACGTCTTTATGTTGTAGCGCCTCGGCAACCAGATCATCATCAAGTAGTGGTGGCGATGCCGTGGCATCAGATATTAACAGAAGTTGCTCTTGGAATTATTGCTTCAGTATGCAGATTCATATAGTCATCTACATTGAAATATTTATTAGCTTTGTCATACCTTTTTAATTCCTCTCTTCTATAGGAAGACATTGTAGTATATTGCGTGGGATCTTTGCCTTCAACTTTAGCTTTGTTTATTAGAGAGAATCTAAGCAGTTCTTGAAATTATAGCCATCTTTGAAGTATTTTCTTGTTCAGGATCAATAAATGGAACTAGTGGAGATTCAGGTCTTTCAGAACTTTTATCTTTTTTAGATTGATCAACTTCAGATACTTTCTATTGCATGCCTTGCTTATGATATTATTTTTGATGTCTACTGCTGCTTGAAGAATGTTTCTGTTGAATGCTTCCTTGGAAATGAGATCTTCAAGATCTTCCTTGTTGCCTTTGGTATGTTTGAATGTGTGGGGTAGATCTCTGAGATACATTCCTGAAGCACCCGCAGTTGGAGGAGGAGGAGGAGGACCTCTCCAATTCCTTTGAGAAGGAGAACGAGGAGAGTACCTTATGCTCTTCTTTCTTGCTTTTTGCTCATTCTTAGATAGCCACATACAGGAAGGCATCCCTGGGTAAGGAGTAATCTTTTGCAAAATGTATTAGGGAGTGTCTGCATTAGGATTGGGCTTTGGAAAAGCCTTAGCAAGAGCTTTCCTTTTCTTATCAATCTTCTTCTTAGCTTTTGGATCATCAGATTCATCAGAACCTTCATCATCATTGTCATCATCAAAGAATCCTGGACGGTTGTCATACATAGAATCTATTGCCTTCAAGGCTTCCTTTGAGATTTGCTTTTCAGCTTGAGGAAGCACTTGAGGTTCTGAAACCTCTGGTACAACAAAACTTTCAGAAACTGTCTTATTCTCTACTTCAATATCTGCAAGGCTGATGTCATCCAGGTTTGGGAAAGGACTATCATCCATTTTATTGGTAAGAGGGGAAAGAGCTTTTTTCTCTCTAGTAGAGACTTGTTCAAGAATATTCTCTATCATATGTTCTCCTGTAATTACTGGTGCTTCAAAACTTGTCTTTAGTTGATTAACAACTTCAGGGCTTATTGGGGAAGTATAGCAAACTATTGCCATAGATTGCTCTGGGCGGACTTCTGGAAGAAAACTCAAATAAGCTGTGTCAAAAGAATTTAAAAAATTGTAAATATCTACCGTGAGATTGACAAGGCAATCACCAACAGTCAAAACTTCTGGTAAGTTAACTAACTCATCTGTACAAGACATATCAACTGTTGTAACCATATATACATCTTCATCTATATCTGATGGCTCAACTATCTACAGAATTGTTGCTGCTTCTACTGCTGCTGGAGGAGAGGAGACTGGAGCTTCTTAACTGGATATCTCCCACTGCCTGGTTTCAGTGTGTACTTAAGCCATGCCCGCAGAAGAAGGGACAGTGGGTGCACAGAAATGAGGGCAGAGATGGATGCAATAGAATCAATTAGAGGTTTAATGGCCTCTGCTATAAGCTTTGAGATGAGGGGAGTGAGGATTTCCAGAAGGGAGGTAAGGGAAGGGTAGTGCATTTCCATAAACTCAGAGGGTGTCTGAGTTAATACAAAAGGATGGAGGATGGATGATGAAGGGAAAGTAGTGATGTCTGTCATTGGCTCGTCATGAGGTGATGGAGTATTGAAGGGAGATGGTAGCAGATCAAAATATGGAATGGATGAGAGGTTATGAAGGGAAATGTCATCTAGATGAGGAGGAAGTGGGGATGGAGGTGGTGTGGTATGCTCTGGAGAAGGAACTGGTGTGGGTTATTGTTCAGGAGATTAAATTTGTGGAGTTGGAGTATGAGCTGGAGATGTGGATAGTTGTTGGAGGGTTAAAGAGGGAATTGAAATTTTTGGAGGTGTAGGTTGTTGAGATGGAGGAGTTAGAATCTGGGTGAATGGAATTGTAGTGGAGGGGACAACTTCTGGGGGTGGAGGATCAGCTATTACAGCTCTTTTACCCTCAAAAGCTCTGGAAGAGGTTGAAGCCTTGGATGGCTTTGGGATTGTCCTCTCCCACCTTCCAAACAAGGAACATGTTAGCCTTTTGGAAGCATTAATGAATTTGGTCTGGGTGACTAGGGATTCAGCTGCCTTTTCCTGTAGGAAAATGCCCAGAATTCTTCCAAAACATACTTCTTTCTTACTATTCTTCTTCTTTATCATGTCAAACAAGATCTTAGCCCAATTTACTAATTTCTTATTCAGTACTGCACACATTAGCAGAAATTGTTGTCAGGTAATATAGTCATGAACAGTATGCTTTCCTAGCAATACCTTGCCCAGCACATCAGCTAAAAATTTGTATTCAGAAGATAAATTTCTCTTTTGTAATTTATTTTGGTTCTCTCCAAAATGACCGATTTTGTTCAACATGTCATTATACTTAGAATTGTCAATCTCTATATCTTCTTCACCATTCATCAGACCAAAAATTTCAGTTAAGATTGCTGGGGTTAAAGAGACTTCGTTACCAAATATTGTGCCGGTCATCGTGTCGGCGTCTGGAGTTGAGAAGGTGTACACCCATTCTCTTATTTCAGTAGAAGCTATCTTTATTCTGGTTGTCATAAAGTTCTTTAACTGTTGAGTTCCAGTATATCCAGGAAGATTTTATCAAAATGTTCGAATGATTCAAAATCTATGTCGAATCCCATATCAAACTTCATTGCCGCAAGAGAGCTCGACGGAATCGCCATTGATCGCCTACAAAAGGAAATAAAAAGATCAAGTGCAAGGGGAATAGAATGCACGAGATGGAGATCGAATAAAATCTAGTTATATGGTTTTCAGAGTATGAAGCGGCAGACTCCGTCTTGCGAAATAAACAAAATTCTTCGAGCTAAGTTCGAATAAATATTTTATTGACAAAAGAGTTCGTCGATCTCAATCAGAAGAAGGGAAAAGTTTTCGTCGTTCTCAGGTCGATGAAAATTTTCTGAAGCAATATCGTCGATCTCCGTTCGATGAATAGAACTTCACATAGAGAGTTCGTCGAGCTTAGGTCGACGAATTTTCTCAATAACTTTTCTCAGTTTGTCGATCTTTGTTCGACAAACTGTGGCAAATTCTTCGACCACAGATAGAAAGTTAAATTAATGCATCTCCATTTAGCATACATAGCTGATTCATAAAGAACAGATGTTTCTTCTCATCAAAGGGTTTGGTGAAGATATCTGCCTTTTGCAAATCAGTAGAGACAAAGGTGAGATTTATTTTCTTTTTATCAACACACTCTCTAAAGAAATGATGTCTCACATATATATGCTTAGGTCTACTATGATGCACTGGATTCTGTGCAATAGAAATTGCACTAGTATTATCATAAAGTTGAGTTGAATTATTTAAGTTGACACCATAATCTAGGAGTTGGTTATGAATCAACAGCATCTGTGAACCACAACTGCCAACTGCTATATACTCAGCTTCTACTGTTGAGGTAGAAACAGTTGTTTGCTTCTTGCAAAACCAATACACTAGCCTATCACCAAGGAACTGATATATCCCTGATCTGCTCTTTATTTCCACTCTACATCCAGCAAAGTTAGCATTAGAGTATCCAGTTAACTCAAACTCTGACTCATTTGGATACCACAGTCCTAAATTAGGGCAACTCGTTATATATCTCAAAATCTTTTTTAAGAAAATATGATGAGATTCTTTAGGGTTCTCCTAAAACCTTGCACAAAGACATGTAGCAAACATATTATTTGGTCTGCTTACTGTAAGATATAACAGGGACCCAATAATGGCCCTATATAATTTCTGATCTACAGCTATCCCATGTTCATCAGAATCAATTACAACATTTGTAGCCATAGGTGTTTTCTTAGCTGATGCATCATCCATCCCAAACCTTTTTATCAGCTCCTTAGCATATTTGGATTGGGATAAGAAGATGCCATCAGGGGACTACTTCACTTGGAGACCAAGGAAGTAGGAGAGCTCACCCATGCTACTCATTTCAAACTTAGAATGCATAAGGTTGGAGAACCTTTTGCATAGTTTGGAATATGTAGAAGCAAATATAATGTTATCTACATATATTTATACTAACAATATTTTATCATGATGATGCTTTATAAATAAAGTCTTATCTACTATACCTCTAGAAAATTTATGCTCTAAGAGAAAGTTAGCTAAAGTTTCATATTAAGCTCTTGGAGCATGCTTTAGACCATAGAGAGTCTTATGCAATTTGAAAACATAAGAAGCATGAGTAGGAGAAATAAAATCTGGTGGTTGTTCTACATAGACCTCTTCTTTGAGTTCACCATTTATGAATGCACTCTTGACATCCATTTGGTATACTGTGAACTTTTTGTAGGCTGCGTAAGCTAGAAATATCCTGAATGCTTCTATCCTTGCAACAGGGGCAAATTTTTGGTCATAATCAATGCCTTTCTCTTGTCTATATCCTTGAGCAACTAATCTTGTCTTTTTCCTTATGATAAGAGCTTGAGCAACAAGTTTGTTTCTTAATACTCATTTAGTTCTAATGACTGGGTAGTCTTTGGGTCTTGGAACTAAATCCCAATCTCTACATCTCTCAAATTGGTTGAGCTCCTCTTGCATTGCAATGATCCAGTGTGAATCTTGCTCAGCATCTTTAATGGATTGGGCTCAGTTTGAGATATGAAGAAGGCATGCATCATGTACTGGTGGAGTTGATGCCTTGTCTACACAACCACTGATATGTCTCCAATCACTTGCGATACAGGGTGATCTCTAAGTGTGACTAATTTAGTAGGATTTGGTTGAGCAACAGCTTGAGGAATTAATTCCTCTTATGGAATTAAAGCTTTTGTTGGCTCTTCAATGAGTTCAGTGTCTTCATCTTCACTATCTTCAATAATATATGGAGAAGGATGTGTAACAGCCTCATTGGTCACGGTCAATTCATCCAACTTCTCACACAGATGTGGTTCCTGCAAGTTCTCATTGGTAGATGGAATCTTCTCCTTCTAAAACATGTTAGTTTCATCAAAAGAAATATGAATAGACTCTTCCATTTTCATAGATGATTTATTGTATACCCTATAAGCCTTGCTTACTTGGGAATATCCAAGAAAAAGTCCTATTTCAGCCTTGGATTCAAACTTTCTAATGTGTTTCTTGTTGTTGTTATGAATGTAACATATGCAACCAAAGACTCTAAAATAATCTACTTTAGGTTTTTTCCCTTTGAGTAGTTCATAGGGGGTCTTGCCCTTAAGTTTGTGTACCAAACTTCTATTTAGTACATAGTTTTCTTTGCTCACAGTCTCTACCGAAAAGGATTGGGGCAAGTGAGCATCTTCAAGTAATGTGCATGTAGCTTCAATCAGTGTTTTGTTTTTCCTTTCAGCTACTCCATTTTGTTGAGGTGTTCTAGGAGGAGAGAAATAATGTCTGATACCTTCCTTCTCACAGAATTCTTGCATGGGAAGAGACCCAAATTCAGTACCATGATCACTTCTGATAAATGCAACTGGAGTAGAGTACTCAATCCTTATGCTCTTAAGAAAATATATAAGAACCTTGAAGTTATCCGACTTGTTTCTCAAGAAAACACCCAAGTTAACCTTGAGAAGTCATCAACAATCACTAAGGTATAAGACTTCCCTCCTATGCTCTATACAACAATGTGTCCAAAGAGATCCATGTGTAGCAAATATAGAATCCAAGGTGAATCACTCTTATTAAGTGACTTAAAACTATTTTTAGTTTGCTTGCATAATTGACAAGCCTTGCAAAGGCTTTCCTTCTTGTAGGGGCAAGAAGGCAATCGTCTAACAAGGTTGTCCCTAGAGAGTTTAGCGATGTTTTTCAGGTTAACATGTCCTAATCTCCTATGCCAAAGATCATTATTATTACTAGTTTTGTTAAATAGGCATATTTCAGTTTTAGCTGACTTAAAATTTACTACATAGATATTTCCTACTATAGTACCAGTTAAAACTACTTGGTTATCTATAGAAGTAATAATACATGAAGTTTTGTTAAATGATACCTGAAATCTTTATATCACATAACTGGCTTACAGATATAAGGTTGTGCTTCAGTCCACTTACATAAGATACATTCCTGAAGGAGACTGCTCCAATCTTGACCTTTCCATAGCCTTCGGTCTGGCCATAATTGGAATCACCAAATATTACTTTGTGTCCTAGCTTAGACTTGTAGTTGATTAAGTTGTCCTTATTTCTAGTCATATGCTTTGAACATCCACTATCCAAATACCATTGTTGCTCTGTGGTGTGATAGTCTTTCACCTGTAACAAAACAGATTAGCTATTCTTGACCCTGGTTACCTTGGGTCCTTATTTATTTACATAATTAAAACTGAAAAAGTATGAGTATTCTGGTTGATTTTTATAGCCTAAGGGGTGAAATCGTCTAGGTGGAATAATCCACTGGGTGAATGGATTAACATATTATTTTGGTTGATTAAATGTTCTAAAGGAATTAAAGTTTCTGTTAAAATAAAGTGGGTTCGACGAATTATGGTAAGTACGTTGATCTAAGTTCGACGAATGGGGATGATTTCGTCGAACTCCACTCAGAGAATGGAAGTATTCATTCTCTAGGCCCCAATATTGTCGATATCTGGTCGACGAACCATACTGGTTTCGTCGATCGCAGTTCAATAAATAATTATAATGAAAGTTTGCGTTCTGAGTTTGTTGAGTGGAGTTCGACGAACTGTACACATTTTGTCTGAGTTCGATGAAATCTGCTGAACATTATTATGGTTAGAATCTTTCTTATTCTTTCTCTTTTTCTTATTCTTTTGTTTTAATTCTGGTTGTTTAACATTATTATTATCTATCTTTTCCTTGCCTTTTTCTGAAACAAATTTTATTGGAGTTATTAAGATATTCTTTTAAATCAGTAGGGGATGGCTTGATGAAGCACCTAAGTCTAGCTTTCCATTTAGCCTGATATTCACTATGCTTGTGATGTCCATCAGCTTGATTCTTCTCCTATTTAGGGATTCTTCAAGTTGCCTTGCCTCAGCCAATTCAGTTTTTAATGAGATGATTTGTTCATTAGTTAGGGTTAATTCATCTTTTAATTTGATATTTTCAGAAATCAAGTTTTCTTGATCAGTTAATTTTTCTTTAAGATTTTTAATCTCTTTTTCAGAATTAATTAAATCAATGCATAAAGATTTAAATTCAGTTCTAAAATTTTCTGAATTGAAATCAAAGAAAGACAATACCTGATTTACCTCAGATTCAAATGGGTGTTCACTGTCTGATTGCTCAGCTTCAGATAGGTTGCTTGATGCATCAATGGCCATCAAGCAAATCTCATTTTCCTTAGCCTCTTCTTCATCTTCACTGGAGCTAGAAGATGAAGATTCATCTTCAATTTCACTCAATATTTCAGCCACAAAGCCTTTCTCCTTCCTTTTATGCTTGCTGGAGGAGGGCTTGCTGTAGTACTGCTTCCTAGATTCCGTTTATCTTCTTCTCTCCTACTTTTGGTTTTTTGGACACTCTGATATAAAGTGTCCTGACTTCCTGCAACCAAAGAAAACAACTTCTTTAGTTGGGGTCTTGTCATACCTTCGCTTGTCATCTTGCCTGGATGACTTTCTTCTGAAATACATCTTTGCCATTTTGTAAAATCTCTTGGCTAAGAGACTCAGAAGTTCTTCACTAGCTGTTAGAGCTTCTGATTCTTCTGAAGCTTTGAATACTATGCTTTGTTCCTTTCTAACTACCGGAGGAGTCTTCTGCTCTTCACCTTCTCCTGTCTTTATTAGTTGCTCATATGATTTGAGCTTTAAAAGAAGTGATTCAGTGGAAATCTTTATTAAAACTTCTGGCCTCCTTGATTAGCCATATTCTAGAATCCATGAGCTAGGGAAGCACATGAGAATCCTATCATTGATATCTATGAGGGTGTTGTCCTTGTTCAGAGTCTTCAGCTCATCGATGCTTGAGCTTATTCTGTTGTACATGTCACTTACAGACTCAGATTGTTCTTTCTTGAAATTTTCATACTGGAGATGAAATTAGATCTCCTTTCTTTTCTCTCATCTTCAGATCCAGCAACCATCTAGTTTAGGGAATCCTAGATAACTTTGGTTGATGGGCACTCAGCCAATTCTGGAATATGTCATCTGACATAGTCTATGCTAAGATTTTCATGTCCTTGACATTTGTTATATTGGCATTCTTCTATGTATCTATCCACTCAGGTTGTGGAATAGTATGTGTACTAGAAGTAGAGGTAGAGGTACCACTGGAGCTGGTGGTCCTATCAAAATAAAATTGTATATGTCTTCATCAATAGAGTTCATATAAAGCTTAATTCTTGCCTTACAGATAGTAAACTTATTCAGGTTGCAAACTGGAGGTCTGGTGCTTGCATAATCTTTGTTCTGTCGCATGATATGAAATAAACAGAAAAACTAGGAAAGAGGAACATCAGATGTAACAAGGATCTTTTGGTTCAAGTATTAGCTTGAGAAACCAAAGGAATCTGCTCTGATACTAATTGAAAGAAAGGGGATAGATCTGATTACTCTAGAGGTGGGGGGGGGGGGGCGGTGAATAGAGTAACTTAAAAACTTTTTTGTTGTTTTAAAATTTATCAGAGTAAAATAGGTTATATTATCAGTAGTATAAAAGGAAATGCAACCTAAGCAAATCTATCACAGCACAGCAAGTATAAAATAGAAAATGATCACACACAGACAACACAAGAATTTTATAGTGGTTCCCCAAACTGAGTACATCCACTCTTCTACCACCCTGGTAGGAATCCACTATCAGTTTTTGTTCAGGTGATTATCACCACAAGATCTACTTGTAGGGAGATCTCACAATTCTTTAGGCTTTTGATCAGGTGCCCAAAAACCAAGAATAAACTTTTGAAGGGAGTTAATAAACCCTTTTACAGGAGGTTGAGAGAGTGATGTTGTCTTCTCCTTCTCTAATCAACAAAGAAGACTTTAGTAGATTGTTGGTGTCAAAGCTCTCCCTAAGATGTTGAAATGTTCAGGAATACTAGAGCTTTGCTCAGGGTGTAGGTCTTCAGCCTTGTCTTGTTGAAATCCAAGAACTTTCTGACTGATTCAAATTTGTTGTCCTTGAATGTCCCTGGAGTAGAAGTAGAAGAAGGCTCTTGATATTGGATTGTTGTTCTTCTTCAGTCTTCAAAAAGAACAAGGGGAAAACAAATTGTTTTCTGCACAGGGAGAGAGTTCTGTATCTTTTCTCTGTATGCTCCTTTTTTTCTTATATGTTCTGTCTGTTCTCTTCTTAGTATATTGTCTGAAAAGAGAAAATCTCTTTCATATTCTACTGTCAAAATTCCCTTTTGAAATGTGAATTCCAAGCATTAATTGTTAATTGATCTGGAGAATGAAACGCCTGGGATATATCCTTTAATGAGTTTTCCCAACTGTCCCAATAAATTAAGCAAGTAATTAATCCAGATTTAGAGCATAATTAATGCTGCCAATAACGGCTATATTCAGGAGAATATGAGCATTAATTACTCAGGAAATCACTACTAAATAATGTAATAAATAATGACAGAAGTAAGGAAAACATCTAAGTCTAGCTTGAGACAGAATTCCTCGAGCTCTAAACAGAATTCGTCAAGTGGAGTTCCAAGTTTGTCGAGCTGAAATATCTTGTTTGTCGACCTGAGCTCAGCGAACTGCATTCTTGAAATAGCTTGGCAAATCTGTGCTCCAAGTTCGTCAAGCTAAGAATCTATCTTCATCGAGCATAGTTCAGAGAACATAAACTTGAGAGAATATATTAAAGCTGAACTCCATATTTCATCATATAGAGAACCTATCTGGATGAAGAGATCGTCGACCTGAGCTCGAATATCATCGAGCTCAACTCAGAGAAGTAACTCCGAGTTCGTCGATCTGTGATTGACGATCATCGAGCTGAGTTCGAAGAATTTCGAACTGATAATTTTTAACTCTGAATCTTCTAAATCTGTGTTTACTGAGGTTCTCTGCTGGCTGGTCCATGAAGGTCGTACCTAATGACTTAGCCTAAACTCCAGGACTCATAGACTTGACCATGGCAATACAATGTAGGTCAAACTCGACCTAATTAGTGAACCTAGCCTAAATCAAAACTACGGATCCAACATATTCAGTTGTTTTAAATTTATCTCATCTTGTATGAACTACTATAGTATTGAGTTAACCTAAATCTTAGTTGTAGGGCATTTTGGACTGAGCTGTGGTGACTAATTAGTTATTGAGGTAGGTTCCCTGCTAGGATACAGAGGTAGGGTCCAAGTGTGGATCTGAGAGTAGGGTTATCCTCCCAGCCTCAGTAGTAGGACTTAGAAATAAGGCTAAGGTAGGCGACTAGGGAGTCACTGAGCTGTAGGTGACAAGTGTGTCAATGAGTTGTAGGCATTGGAGGAGGCTGTGCTGTAAGTGCCTGGAGGGGCACTGAGGTAGGCACCTGGAAGGGTACTAAGCTGTAGGAGTGTTGCAGCACTCTGAGAGTAGGGCAGTATGCCTAAAGTTATAGGGCTGAGAAGCCTGAGCTGTAGGCCTTAGAAATAAGATGGAGGTAGATGGTTAATGGACCACTGAGATGTAGGAGCTCTGCAGGGCTCGGTGATAGGAACCCTTGTTGTTCTGAGATTGTGTTCTGAAGAGAACCTGTGTGCAAGGCTGAGGGCCAGAGGTGTAAGCTCTGAGAAGTATAATGGTGGAGTTTGTGCCTAGTCCAACAAAATAGTTAGATAGGTGGGAGGGAAAGTGGATGTACCCAATTGGGGATCCACTATAAACACGTGTGTTCTTGGTTGTATTGTTTGTTTTCTTTCATACTGCAGGACCTAAGGACAAGCTTTAGTTCACATAAGAAGAAAACAGCATAAAGACTAATTAAATTTCAAAGACCTATTCCCCCCCCCCCCTCTAGGTGACTAGCAAAACTTAAGTAAATAACTTTCAAGTGGTATCAGAGGGAGGTTACTCAAAAAGGATCTAACATTCTGAGTATACCTCCAAGGTTTGATATAAGATATAAGAATGTGGTCTAGTGTAAACTACAAGGAACTGGGGGCCATGAAATTACCAATCTACATAAAGGAGGGCTTTGACCTCTAGAAGGAACGGGTCAGACTATTCATGGAAGCTGTTGACCCTAGGATATACATTATAGTTAAAGAGGCACCCTTCATCCCTATGAAGATCTCAGTTATGGATGCCAACATCCAGACGCCTAAATCTTATGAAGAAATGAACAAAAATGAGCTCCTCCTTGCCTCCATGGACAAGAGAGCTCAAAACATTATTGCAAGTGCAGTAGATGATTCAACGTTCCAGAATTTGGTGCACTTCAAGACCTCCAAGGAGATGTGGGACACCCTAGTTGTGTTCGTGGAGGGCTCAGAGGAGGTGAGGGATGACAGAAAATCCATGCTCAATCAGGAGTATGAGGCCTTCAGAAAAGGAAAGTTTGATGGCATTGCTTAGAGCTTTGAAAGATTTTTCAGAATTGTAAATGAACTGAGAACATATGGAAGGGTCTTCAATGCATATGAGCTGAATGACAAATTTCTCAGGTCCCTCACAAAAGATTGGGATACAAAGATTTGTGCCATCAGGGAGATGGTCAAGTTAGCTGACACCCCTCCTCCAAATCTTTTTGCAAAGTTGTTGTCATATAAGATGTAGCTTGCTGCAGGAAAGGAAGAAGAGAAGAGCTGTAAGTCAAAGGCCAAGGAGAAGTCTAGGGCCTTCAATGCCGAAATCTCATCCAGGGGTAGAAGGAAGAACTCTCCACTCATGAAAATTCCCGAGTCAGATTTTGAGAGCTCAATGACCAGCATTGCAGATAGCCATACATCTGATGAGGACCTTGCTGCCTTCTCCAGGCAATTTCAGAAGTTCATGAAGAAGGGGCACTGGAAGAACAGAAGGCCATCCTCTTCCTCACAGTATAGAAGGATATCCTCTAAGGAGGATAGGTATTCTCCTAACTCTAGCAAACAATCTTCTTCTAATATTATATGTTTTTGCTACATCAGGCCCTAAGCAAGTAGTTGCTGACTGCCCAGTGAAGAGAAAAGAAGGAGTGAAGTAGCACCATAAGGTAAAGAAGAAAGAGATGTCCCTTGTGGCCAAGAAGGAAAAGACCTAGTCTGGCTCATTCTCTAGGTCAGACAGTGAATAATAGGAAGCCTACATTGGGCTAATGGCTGTTGCTGAAGGAAAACCTGAGGAATATCCTGCCGCTAGGGTAGGGATCATGGCCCCTCTGTCATATTCAGATAGTGACTCAGAGGTGGATGAAGATGAAGAAGAAGATTCTCAATGCCATGGACTGATGGCAAATACTGATGATGAGAGTAGCAAGGATCAGCCTGCACAAGCTCAGGTAAATTCAAAACCTCTATATTCTATTTCAAGTCATGAGGCTAGCTCAGATTCTGCAGCTCAATCATCAAGAGATGAAGGAGATTCAGATTTTGAGGATGATGTCAATTCTTTAATTGACAATTATGGGGAACTTCTTGAAGCATTCAAGAGGTGCAATCTCCTTGACAATAGATAGGAAAAAGATCTTCTTATTCTGAAGAGCAAGTGTGAAAGCCAAGAAAAGGCTCTCACTGACATGACTGTACAGTCAGCCCAGCTCATGGAGATCATTGACGAGCAGTCTGTGGTAGGAGTCTCAATTGAGAAACTTATCCAGAAACTTGAAAATGATCTCCTAAATGAGAAATTGCTAGTGACAAAAGTTTCTAAGTCAAACACTGTTTTTCCCTTAATTGACACCCACCTCACCCAAGTGGGTAAGAAAGGGTTAGGATTTAAGGGACCAGCTAGACCTTCCAATCCAAAAGGAAATGGAAAGGGAAAGGCACCTGTTGTGCCCCTAGCCTCATTGGCTCAAATTCCTTTTCAGAGAGTCCCGTTGCCTTCAAACAGGTATAACTATGAAAGCTGTCATGGTCACTAGAAGTATGGTAGATCCACTAGTATGGACCAATGTGGCCCAAACCAGGGTAGAAGATGCAGCCATGTGAGGGCCTTTAAGGCTTCCCTTGAGGAAATACAAATGGCCCATCCTGGACCATTTGTCTTTGGTGCCCCAGCCCAAAAATTCAAGGATATTGCTGCTACAAGAAATCTCAGTCAACCAACAAAAGTAATGACGCAAGGTGAGTCTTCTGCCATGGCTGGGATGGCAGTTTCTGATGCTATAAGATGCATGTTAGCTAAAAAGTGACATGCAGCTGGTGTAACATCCCTTAGACTTCTAGACTCCTTGTATAGTTTTGTCATGACTGGGTCATGACAAAACCCTGGGAAGTACCAAAAGGTTGGGGTGAGCTTGGGAACTTGTGTGTGAACCACCTTGGTCTGCAAATAGTAGAATTTCAATTATTAGCTTAGGAATGACCATAGGGCTTCACCATGACTCCATGACCCCACCATAATAACACTAACCTATTAGAGGGTCCAGTAGAGCAATAAAGACCAACTAGGGTCAACTAAAAAGGTCAAGTTGACCAAAGTCTACCCGAGCCATGATTAGGTTAAACTAAGCTCACCCATTCCCAAGTAACCTCCCGTTAGCAAAAGAGGCACACCTATACCTTCCCAAGCCCTAATGGAGGCCAATGGATCACTAAGGACACATTGGGGTCAACCAAAGAGACTAGGTTGACTGAAATCAACCCTAGCCCTAAAAAGGTCAAAGTGCCCTAACTAAGGGTCGAGTGAACTCGAAGATGCCCAACCAACCCTACCCATGCCTTCCTAAACTTTAGGGGATGTCAAAGGGTCATCAAGGACCCATTGGGGTCAACCCAATTGGTCATGTTGACCAAGGTCAACTCTACCCTTGAAATGAGTCAAACTAGCCTAAATGGCTAGCTCAAGCCAAATCCACTTGGGCTAAGCCCAATAAAGGTGGCCCCTTAGTTTAAGGGGCTGAAAAAAATCAGATTAGCCACCTAATTTCTAGAAATGATGACTAGGAGTGAGGAAGCCATTTTCTCCTTTAATGGAGGAGAGAGAAAGAGAGAGAAAGAGGGTCATTCATGCCATGGAAGGCCAAGGGCCTCCTCAATCCTTCTCCCATGGCAGGGTTCCTCCTCTCTAGTTTGTTAGGGTAAGATTGACAGCTATTGCAGCCACCAAAGTGGCTGAAATCAATTCCTCCTATAAGGAAGAGAGAGAAAGAAGAGAGAGAGAAGGCTATTAATGGCCATCAGAGATCAAGAGTTCCTCTCCAATTGATACTAAAGGCTGGATATACTTCCCCTCATAAGTTTTGAGTAGTTGTATAGCCATTGTAACATCCTATTTCCGACTAGACCCCCAAGGGTGGTTTTGTTCATGTCAAAACCGTAGGAAGCCCAAGGGACCAAGTGAAGAAGGCCAAGGTGAAAATCACCTTGGTCTGCCTATAGCTCAGCCTTATATCAGCAAGGGGAGATTTGAACTGTCAGATCCTCTAGGAAGAAATAAAGAGCCACACAAATTCCCTGAAAACAACTCTTTCGGGTCTGACACGCCCGTGTCGGCCAAGTCACGCCTGTGTCCCCAGGTGTGTCATCGGCTCGACGATCGTCGAGCTCAGATCGACGATCGTCGAGTTCATTTCGTAGAACGGGGGAACACGCCCCCGACACGACCGTGTCTCCAGGCGTGTCGTCAGCCCGACAATCATCGAGTTCATTTCGTCGAGCTCAGCTCGACGATCGTCGAGTTCATTTCATAGAACGGGGGAACATGCCACCGACACGACCGTGTCGCCAGGCATGTCGTCAGCCCAACGATCGTCGATCTCATTTCGTCGAGCTCAGCTCGACGATCGTCGAGTTCATTTCGCAGACGAGTGGGAACACGCTCCCGACACGACCGTGTCGTCAGGCGTATCGTCATCCCGATGATCGTCGAACTCATTTCGTCGAGTTCAGCTCAACGATCGTCGATCTCATTTCGTCGAACAGAAGGGAACACGCCCACCTGACATGCCCGTGTCGGATGATACACGCTCATGTGACAGCCGTGTCACCAGGCGTGACATGGCGGTTCTGGGCAGAATCGTTGTGAGGAGGAGAGAGAGATGAGGAAGGAGAGGGAAGGAAACGGTTTTCCAAAAGCCACATTTAATGGCTGAATTCAATTCCCCAGGGAAGGGGAGAAGTTTCCAGCCGTTTCCCCTAGCCATCAGACCCGATTCAGCCCCACCTCCTCCATGGCCGAGCCTAGCCATTAAGGGCTTTGAAGGATATTAATGCTCCAGCCCCTCCTCTCCCAATCTGAGGCTTTAAAGACCACCAGTGAGTTGAGAGGAGGCTTTCCCAATCCTTACCCAAAGAAACCGAGCCTCCCCACCTTGCAGTTGCAGAAGCCGAGTGACGCAACTTTCAGAAATGGCTTCCCGGCGATCTTCCTGACTTCAGGCCGCCGGCTAGGTCCAATCCTTCTCCTCTCTATGCGTGCTAGATCTAGACTTGTTTAGGTTGAGAAGTCGGGCTAAAACGAGCCGGATCGGAGAGAATATTTCCTTGAAATTCCATGAAAAATGGTGGTGAGAGTTTGCCGGAAATCGCCGCATCCGGCGGCATGGTCGCCGCCAAACGCTAGCCACCACCTCAACAGAGGTGGTGGTGGCGGTGGCCGGCCAGGGAGGTGGTTGGGGTGGCCAGAAAGTTGGCTGGAAGAGGCTCTGGGTCGGGCCAATCTTGGCCCTTGGCTGTAGGTTGAGGATGAGAGGATGCCGTCCATTTTTGATCAAGTAAAGTAATAATATTAATTGATTTTCTGTAAATTATTAATAATAGATGGTTTTAATTATTAAAAATACTTACATGCCTCTACTACAAATGTGTTCAACATGAACAATGTAGCCATTGATGTTTAGTGTAATTTAAAATTAATTTCACTTAATTTGGAGTCCTGGTGTGACCACAGCATTTGTTTTGGTGCAACCTATACATAGGCATGTCCTGACATTAGAATTAGTGCCCACACCAAACCACTCATCCAAATGCTTTAAAATTTTGAACATAGGCTCCTCATAGCATTCCCCTTAGATTGTCCAAAAATTAGAATTTATGGAAAAAGGTTTTCTATAGTTTTTGTGAATATTTAATAAACCAATTATAAATTAATAAGGTGTCATAGACACCTCAAAATCCCCCCAATTTGGTTGGGTGATCTTAGAGAGCATGTTAGGGCTCTGGTAAACCTTTCATCTCCTTTGGAGATGTTTTGAATAGATTTTATCCAACCCTAAGTTGACCCTTATATGGTTAATTAGGTCAAAACACCCCCCCTTTGAGTTTGAGTGGTCAAATCACCTCAACAGAGGCTGATATTTTGTCCACTAATTCTCTATGGTATGACACACCCTCCAATGGAATTTGTGGTGGTTAAGAGTAGGGTAGCCCTAGAGTCCTATGGTTGGTCCCGTGATGGGGATTTTTAGGGTTTTAAGGTCATGGGGTCAAATGACCTTGTAATGGCCTGGAAATTGGTGGAGAGGACCACAAGGTTAGTATAGTCCTCTGGTTAAAATTTTAGGGAATTTGGAAGTCTTAAACCCCCTCAAAACCCTAACCCTAGCTTAGGGAAGCAAACCTAATTTGGAGTATTAGGATATCAAATCACTTTAAAATCACTTGAAATTTGGGTAGAAAGTTTGTAAAAGCTCTGGCGATTTTTGTTATGAATTTAGGATTATTATTTTGGATACTTCATTAACAATTTAGTAATTTGTAATATTTGCTTAGAAATTTATTATGAAAGAACTACTTGCTGGAAATTAATGAACTTTAGTCAAGGGACTCCTTATTATGTTTTAAAGCTCTGTGAAAATTTATGGGATTTATGGAAGAATATTTCTAATGGTTGCTTCATTAAGTGTTGATTCCCATGAAAACATAATTTAATTTAATTTGGAGTCTAGCTAGCCTATAAAATCATGATTTTTGTACAATGATCTTTTCATAACCATATTAAGATTCTGTACTTTTTACATAATTTTCTGATGAGTAATTTTTGTACTTCCTTCTTTACATATGATTAAGGGAATTATATTGGATAAATTAATTAGAGGTCACATATTCTCTGAAAAATTATGGAAATTAATATCTAGTCATATATCTCTGTTATTTACTGTTCAAAATTTTTGGGTGGCCATTACTTGAGTAGATCATATAGTTCATGTTCAAAATTGCCCATGGCGAAACATTTGGGAAAATTCAATAAATATCAAATTAATTAGAAAAATTATGATTCTCTGATTTTAGACGAAACATGTTATGATAAACCTCTGGTAAATTTTATAGGACATTTGGAAGACAATCCGGAGTACCTCCTTTATACATATCATATAGTATAGGGTGGTCGGCATATAGTAACTGCGGAAACTGAACTAGAGTGGGTAATGAATTTAAAGAGTTGAATCCTTAGTAGGTTGCTGGTTTGGGTAAATAAATGAGAGATCTGATCAAGGGTAGAAATCAATAATATTAAGTGCCTTGCGAAAGGGAGCTTTGGGCGTAATCCCATCATAGTTCCTAGTGCCTTCGAGAGTCATTCACGGGAAATACCTTGGGCAGTCTTGGGCTAAAGTAAACCTTAGGAATAATTTGGGCAAGAGTAACCCTAATAATATTTTCACCTTACACTCACACCTATACACGTAGGGAAATGAATTGGTAGAGAAAGGATAGTGTAGACCCGTGGCCTAAGGGCTTACTGGTAGAGTTAAATGGACTCGGTATTGATTTGGAAGTTCGGGGAGCTGGATGCTCGGGGACATGGAAAAAAGGAGTCTTGATTAGTCCAGGGAGCCGTGGGCTCAGGAACATGGTGAACTAGTAGGCTCGGTAGTCTAAAGAGCTGGAGGCTCGGTACTATAATTAGATACAATCTATCATTGTTGCATGTGCATAACAGTGGTGGGTCCTCGGTTTTGGACGATCGATCACACCGTCGTCGGTACGTTGACTCGGGAGACTAGCTGGTTTGCTAGGAATAGTATGGAAACGTACGTGACGGGCTAGACAGGGTAGTGTGATTACTAGTCTTGCAGTGGAGAGGACCAACCCACTGTCTCCGTTTTGCCATGGCGGAGGCTCCTGAGAGTTTAGCTAACTCCAAAAAGGGGAACAGAAGGTCTGTGCGCATAGAGTCGTGTGTGTGAGTTGCACTTGCATGTGCATACCATAGCATACTTATATGTCATAGCATAATCGTTGCATTTAACCCCTGACACCTATCGTATAAAATGGTATGGGACATTTTATACGATAGGCCCCGCAAAATGACCCCTTGGTCTATAGGGGTAATACCTATAAATCAACGGTTATATTTCTTGTTGCTCTTACTTACTTACTCTTCTTACTACATTTACTTACTTGCTACTCCTTACTGTTTACTTTTGTTACATATTTGTTTACTCATGTTTAATTATTGTGATACCCCTGCTATACCTTATTACTTTATTCCTTAGGGTAGATGTCACCTGCTTGATTACGCACTGCTTTTGGTCCTTCTTTTCACTCCTTTCCGCCCGGTGCCTAGGAGCCATGGGTAGTGAGGTGGGGGATTGTTGACTGAGTCTAGTTTGACTGACGGTCGTTTGACCACCATATTTTAGGTGCTCCGGATGGGAGACAGGGAATAGCCCCAGGAGACGCAACACCAGCAGTGTACGGTGCAGATGGAGATGGGCCAGTGTTGCTCGGGTGGACAGGCATCCGGATCCATGAGTGGAGCTGAGTATTAGTAGTTTTACTTTTATAAGTGGATTGTAGTGAGGTTATCATGTACCGGGCTTAAGCCTGTATTCACTTTATGGAGTGGAATATTTATTTATCATGTGATTTCCTCTTTTATATTATTGTGGACTTGTATGCTTACACTTTCATTCATTATACATTCTGTTGATGTTGATCGATTTGGCCGGCAGGATCAGCGTTTTGTAGTGATGACCTTCCCGGGTGCGAAGGTGTCACCGCAAAGCGGCGGTTCTGGGCCTAAGACCCCGGTGGTTGTTGCAAAAAAAAATGGTGTCTTACAAGTGGTATCAGAGCGAAACTTCGATCCGATAGAATGTAGTCCACAAAACATGGGACACCCCGCGCGGGCTTAGTTTGAGGACAAACTAGCAGCGGAAGCAATGGTGTGCCCATGGGAGGAATCACGTGCAATGCTCACCAGTAACAAAGAGTTTTAGGTCAATTTACTAAACTCAAGACCATCTTTTGTAGGGTGCGACGAATCCTCCACTACCGCAGGGGACACCTCCAGCCCCAAATGTGATTCTACCCCCGCTGGCTCTGACCCCATTGCAGCAGACGGAGTTGGGACAAACTTTGACGGCCATCTTGGAGGCCTTAAGGGCACAGAAGGCTCCGGCTCCTCAGCCGAGCCCCGGAGCAAATTGGTTGAGTGCATTCCGGGGCCTTGCCCCACCATCCTACTTGGGGACAGAGACGACAGTGCGCACGGAGGAGTGGCTAGACATTATGTACGAGATGTTGGTGGGAATACAGTGCTCGGTGTAACTGGCAGTATCGTTGGTGGTTTCTTGTCTGGAGTCGCATGCGAAGAGGTGGTGGAAGTCGGTGATAAGCACCACTTATGCGGGAGTGGAGATTGTTGACATTACTTGGGAGGAGTTTAGGGCGGCACTACTGGAGCATTTTGTGGCACAGTCCACAAGGGATGAATTGGATGATAGATTCTTGCAGTTGAAGCAAGGGAAAACGACAGTTCTGGAATATCATAGGAAGTTTACTCATTTGGCCCGGTTTGCGGATTCTTACAAGCTAGATGACGTGGGTTACGCCAAGAGGTTCTACAAGGGCCTCCGTGATGACTTGAGGCAAGCCCTCTTGTTCGTGTCTGATGGTACCATGGCCAGGATCATGGAGATGGACAAAAAGTTGGAGGCGGACCAGCTTACAGTCTGGGGCAGGAAGATACATGGGGATGATGCAGTGCTAGGAGGGAGAAGGGACCCGCAGAGGGGCCGGGTCATGGGAGAGAGAAGGAATGGGGATCAACCCCGCCAGGAGGAAAGGCAGGAACCAAGGGAGCAGGCAGTGCTGGCCCTGCAGCCGCTATAGATGAGGGAGGTTCCCAGGATTGGGCAGGGACCATGCCCACCACAGCTGTGATTTCACTGCCATCAGCCAGGGCACATTCAGAGTAATTGCCCTATGAGGAATGGGGCCACACCTGCTGCACAGGGTGGCCCACCAGCTCACCAGATGGGAGGTCGTGGACGTGCTCGCAGACACAGATTTCAGGGCGGTGAACACAGGCAGGATGGGGAGCAGGTCTACGCTCTGGACTTAGCGCAGCCACGGAACCCGAATAGGGTTATTGCAGATATGATAGTAATTTTTAGTATTGGTAGAATAATTACACAACCTAGGTTAGAAAATTTTAGACATAAGCTGTTTTTCCTTTAACTAATTTAGGAATATTGATGGCGTGCGGCAAACCTGCCCATACCCTGTTTGACACGGGGGCATCACACAACTTTGTGTCAGAGGATTTCATCAAGGATCTGGGCCAGATTCGATATTATACGGGAGATGCCAGGAGGGTGCGTCTCCCCAATGGGATGGAGATCCTGTCCACAGAGAAGTGCCTCCTGACGGTTACCATAGACGGGTTAACACTCGAGGCCCCGACGACGATACTGAGAATACCGAACTTCGACCTTGTCTTGGGTATGACATGGCTTGTCTGGAACCATGCCCAGATTGACTGCCCAGCGAGGAGGGTCGTGCTAAGACACAGCGACACTTATGCGACATTCGAAGGTACTACTCTGGTTTCCCGCTGCCTCCTTTCATTTATTCAGGCCATCAAGTCCCACATGTAGGGGGATGATGTATATCAAATGCTGTTCGAAATGACTGAAGAGAAGGACCTGATTGTTAGCATTCTGGTGGTCTGTGACTACGCCGATGTATTTCCGGAGAAGCTGCCAGGACTGCCTCCACAGAGGGAGAAGGACTTTCAGATTCAGTTGGTTCCAGGGGCTAAGCCGGTATCCAAGGCCCCTTATCGGATGGCCCCAAGGGAGCTAGTAGAATTTCGGACACAGTTGCAGGAGTTGGTGGAAGCAGGATTCATCAAACCGAGTTCCTCACCATGGGGAGCTCCGGTCCTATTCGTGAAGAAGAAGGATGGCACTCTGCGCCAGTGCATTGACTATCGAGCACTAAACAGGCCGACCGTCCGAAATAACTATCCGCTCCCAAGGATAGACGAGTTGTTCGATCAGCTGGAGGGAGCCCATTATTTCTCGAAGCTGGACTTGAGGTCATGCTACTACCAGCTGCGGATCCAGGAGGAGGATATTCTGAAGACGGCCTTCAGTAGCAGATATGGACTGTATGAGTTCATCATGATGCCCTTCGGGCTCACGAATGCTCCATCAGTGTTTATGAGCCTCATGAACTGGGTCTTCGAGACTTATTTGTATGTGTTTGTCATAGTATTCATAGACGATATCCTTATCTACTCTAGGATGGAGGAGTACCATGCACGACACCTGGCACTAACTTTGGAGAGATTGCGGGAGCATCGCCTCTATGCAAAATTCCGCAAGTGTCAGTTCTTGTTGAAGGAGGTTGCTTTCTTGGGCCACATTATCAATGGAGCTGGGTTAGTGGTGGACCCTGCAAAGGTACAGACAGTCAGGGATTGGCAAACACTGAAGACGGCCACGGACTTGCGGAGTTTCCTGGGGCTTGCCGATTATTACCGAAAATTTGTGGAGGCGTTTTCTCGGATCGCCCTTCCACTCACTTCGTTGAAGAAGAAGGACATGCCCTTTGTATGGACGCCACAGTGTGAGGCAACCTTCCAGGAGTTCAAGAACAGACTCATCTCAGCCCCTATTCTGGCCCTTCCATCTGGGAAGGAAGGATTCTAGGTGTATACCGACGCATCATATCAGGGGATGGGAGCGGTGTTGATGCAAAACGGACACGTCATAGCATATGCCTCCCACCAGAAGAAGACTCATGAGAAGAACTATCCAGTGCATGACCTGGAGATGGGAGCAGTTGTGTTCACATTGAAGATATGACGACACTACCTCTACGGAGTCCACTGTGATAAATACTCAGATCATAAGAACCTTAAGTACGTGGACACGCAGAAGGAACTAATCATCAGGCACAGGGGGTGGGTGGAGTTTCTATCTGACTATCAGTACAAGATGCACTACCACCCGGGGAAGGCGAATATGGTAGCGGATGTACTGAGTAGGAGAGCTGCCACAGGTGGATTAGAGCCTCAACTGATGTCTATGGAGCGGCTGCAGAGACTAGAGGACATACACATTAGTCTAGTGTCATCTGATGACCCTGAGCTATATGAGGAGTACTTAGCCGCGATGGGCATCACCGATGACATCAGAGACCGAGTTAGAGAAGGACAAAGGCAGGATGCCAAGTTAGAGCCCATCTTCCAGGCCATAGAGGCAGGCACTACAGGAGACTGCACACTGAGGGATGCCCTGGTGTGCTCCATAGGATGGGGGTATATACCGGAGGGAGGTCAGATCCGGGAGGACATTATGACGGAGGCGCACTACAACTAGTATTCTGTGCACCCGGGGATCACAAAGATGACAACTGATTTGAAGAAGACTATGTTCTGGCCGGGCATGAAGAAGGTTGTCACTTATTTCGTGACCCATTGTGAGACATGTCAACTTGTGAAGGCGGAGTGCAGCAACCCCGCAGGATTGTTGCAGTCACTCCCGGTGCCGGAGTGGAAGTTTGATGACGTAGCCATGGACTTCAAACATGGGCTTCCCCGGTCTCGGACATGGAATGACTCGATCTGGGTTATCGTTGATCGGTTGACGAAGGATGCTCGATTTATACCGATCAGTAAGGACGATTCAGTGGGATTTCTGGTGCGGAAGTTTGTGGAGCAATTCATTCGTTACCATGGCATGCCCAGGTCAATAGTGTCAGATCATGATGGGCGGTTTACATCAAGGGAGTGGCAGTCAGTTAAGGCATACTTGGGCACCCTACTGACCTTTAGCACAGCCTTCCACCCTCAGACGGACGGGTAGATAGAGCGCACAAATCGGACATTGGAAGACCTACTACGTCTGTGCATTCTAGACCGAGGAGAACCATGGGAGAAGATGCAGCCACTGGTAGAGTTCTCATACAACAACAGTCATCAGGCCAGTATAGGTATGGCCCCCTACGAGGCTCTATATAGATGGAGGTGCAGGACTCCCCTGTCATGGGTACAGGATGAGGACCCAAAGGTCCTGGGCTCGGAATTTATGGAGGACACCGAGGCACAAGTGAGACTAATATGGGACCAGATGTTGGAGGCGCAGAGCAGACAGGCCAAATATTACGACGCGCGGCATCGACAGGTGGAGTTTTAGGTTGGAGACGGAGTGTTTTTGAAGATACGGCCGATGCACGGAGTATCTCGGGTTCGCAGGCGGAGGAAGAAGCTCAGCTCGAGATACATGGGGCCCTACAGGATCCTGGAGCGGATCGGCCCCTTAGCATACAGGCTGGAGCTGCCTCCAGAGCTGGAAGGCCTGCATGATGTTTTACATGTCTCCTCCCACAGGAGGGCCCTATTACGTCCAGAGCAGCAGATAGACACCATGGATGGGCCAGTAGCATCTGACCGTTCAGTGCACATGGAGCCAGTTCGGATTGATGACACGGGTATGCGGGTCTTACGCCGCAAGAAGGTCCTACTGGTCAAGGTTCTTTGGAGAAATCACGGCCAGGAGGAGCACACTTGGGAGCCCTAGGACTTGATGCAGCAGCGGTACCCGGAACTCTTCGGTCAGGTATTACTATTAACCTCTCGGGATGTTACAATTTTTCTTGCATATTTGAAACCCCATAGGCCTAACTAGAATTTCAAGGACAAACTTTTTTATTATATATTGGGATTTGTAACATCCCATTTCCGACTAGACCCCCAAGGGTGGTTTTGGTCATGTCAAAATGTTGGGTACATTGGAATAAATGTACCTGATTTGAAGAAGCCTCACCCTACTCAATGATATACATCAAAATGTATTTGATGTATTTTGAGTTACCTTGTGCAGGTTAAGTATTTGCAGGGAAAGCTGAAAAGTTTCTAAGTCCATGTGTCGACACCTAGAAGCAAAGTGTCGACACTTAAGAAGACTTGTGTCGACACCCAGAGAAGCAGTGTCGACACTTGGAGTAGCTGTGTCGACACTCAATGGAGAAATGTCCAGAGAAGCAGTGTCGACACTTAGAAGCAGTGTCGACACCCAAAGGAACTTTGTCGACATCAGAAAGTGTCGACACTTGGAGGCTGTGTCGACACTCAGCAAAAGTTCAACAAATTCTAAGTACAAGTGTCGATACAAAGGAGATGTGTCGACACTCGGCAAAAGTCTCAACATAGAAGGAAAGTGTCGACACATACAGGCTGTGTCGACACTCAGTGAAGAAATGTCCAGAGAAGTTGTGTCGACACTCAGAAGCAGTGTCGGCACACAGAGGAACTTTATCGACATCAGAAAGTGTCGACACTTGGAGACTGTGTCGACACTCAGCAAAAGTTCAACAAAGTTCAAGTACAAGTGTCGACACGTGGAGGCTGTGTCGACACTCAGCAAAAGTTCAACAAATTCTAAGTACAAGTGTCGACACAAAGGAGATGTCTCGACACTCAGCCAAAGTCTCAACACATGAAGAAAGTGTCGACACTAGGAGGATGTGTCGACACTCAGCAAATTTCAATGAAGTCTAAGTACAAGTGTCGACATTAAGAAAATATGTCGACACTCAGCAAGTATCAACACAGAAGGCATGTGTCGACACTAAGAAAATGTGTCGACACTCAGCGAGTATCAACACAAGAAGATGTGTCGACACAAAGGAGTTGTGTCGACACTTACAAGAAGTCAACTAAGTACTAAAGAACAAGGAGTTGTGTCGACACACAATATCAGTGTCGACACATGTTGAAGAAGCAGTGTCGAGAAGCAGATTCTACAACACAAGGAGTTGTGTCGACACCATGAAGGCTAGTGTCGACACTTAGTCAACTTGTGTCGACACTTAGTCTATAAGTGTCGACACTTAAAGACTGACTGTCTCGACACTTTCAGACAGTTACAGAAAATTCAAGAAGTGATTGGATGACTTGACAGCTGCCATTCCAGCCGGTCTACTGCAACTGTCAGAGATGTCAGAAAGTTGTTAGGAACCGGATCAGCCGGTCACCATGAAGGAAGCCTATATAAATGCTTATTCTGTCAATAGAAGAAGATGATCAACAACAATCAAAAAAGAGTGGGAAGCAATTCATTGAAGAATCAATTCAAGTGAAGATCTAAGAAGTTGGAGAGAGAGACCTCCTTCCAAGAAGACAGCTGTTGAACCAGGCTGTGAAGAAAGTTTCAGACTTAGTTCTGATTCTTAAGTTGACAGTGATTGAAGATCAGCTGCAGAGAGACTCAACCATATTGTGTTCTAAATCCAAAAAGCTTTGAAGAAAGCCAAGGGAGGTTGATCTCAGCAAATTTCTTCCAAGAACTCATCAAGAAACCTATCAACTCTTCTCTCTTATTCTGAGTTGTAGGTATATACATTGTAATTTTAATTTCTTGTAGGATCCATAGGGATCTGAGTTGTAAGATTGAATTTATAAAGGCTGAGTGGTAGGGCCTGTGTGCCTGAGTGTAGGAGATTAATTTCTCTGAGTGTAGGCCTTGTGGCTGAGTGTAGGTCTTTGTGAAGACTGAGTGGTAGAGCCTTGGGCCTGAGTTGTAGGAACCTGGTTGGGGTTCTGAGTGTAAGATCCGAGGTCTGAGGAATAGTGGAGGAGTTTGGCTGAATCTAGTACACTACTAGATAGGCGAAGGGGGAAAGTGGATGTACCCAGACCTTGGGGAACCACTGTAAAACTGTGTGTACTCTGTGTGTGTGTGATTCTATGATTGCTGTGCTGAATTGCTGTGAAGAATTATTTATAATTCTGTGATATAATCAGCCTAAAAGTTTAAAAAGATAAGGTCACTTATTCACCCCCCCCCCTCTAGGTGATTAGGTACAATTTCTTTCAAGTGGTATCAGAGCCAGATTACTCAAAAAGGACATAACTGTCTGAGTAAAAGATCATGTTGGCAGATTCAGTATAATCAAGTGCAGAATCAAGAAAATCAAGAAAATGAGTTCAACAGAGAATCACAAAGAACTTGGATCCATGAAGTTGCCAATCTGTAGAAAGGAGATTTTTGGCATCTGGAAAGAAAGGGTTAGACTATTTATGGAAGCCTCTGATCTTAGAATCTATATCACAGTAAAAGAAGGGTCATATGTACCTATAAAAGTATCAGTCCTGGATGCAAATCAGAGAACCCCTAAGGACTTTTCAGAGATGACTAAAGATGAGATTATTCTGGCCACCATGGACAAGAGGGCTCAGAATATAATTATAAGTGCAATAGATGATGCCACATTCCAGAATTTGATACACTATAAAACATCAAAGAAAATGTGGGACACACTGATAGTGTACATGGAGGGTTCAGAAGAATTTAGACAGGACAGGAAGTCATTATTAAACCAAGAGTATGAAAGTTTCAGACAAAGCAGGTCTGATAGTATAACAGAATGCTACAAGAAATTTTATAGGATTGTCAATGAGTTGATGTCTTATGGAAGAGAATTCAGTAACTATGAGCTGAATGATAAGTTCTTGAGATCCCTAACTAAAGACTGGGATACTAAGATTTGTGTCATAAGGGAAATGACCAAGTTAGCAGATATTCGTCCTTCAACATTATTTGTAAAGCTGTTATCCTATGAAATGTAGCTAATGGTTAGGAAAGAGGAAGAGAAGACTACAAGAATTGAGCATAAAGAAAGAGCTGTGGCATTCAAGACAGAAGCCACCAAGAAATATAAAAGTAAGTCTCCATCTCCACACCCAAAAGTTGCTGAGACTGAGACAGATGAGTCAGAAAGTAAGAATTCTGAAAGCAGTGAGAGTGATGAGGAATTTGCAGCTTTGACAAGACATTTTCAGAAGTTTCTAAAGAAGAAACAGTGGAGGTCTAAGCCATCCACATCACAAAAGTCATCAAAGAATGACAGGAGAAAGCCCAGGTCAAGTAGAGCTACATCTTCAAAGATAGTTTGTTATTGTTGTAACAGACAAGGACATGTTGTTGCTTACTGTCCAGAGAAAAGGAAAGAGTCAACTGATAAGAAGAAGACTCAAATCAAGGGCAAAAAGGAAAGGTCCTTTGTTACTAAGAAGGACAAAAGTCTATCAGATATGTCTTCTTCAGAAACTGATTCAGAAGCTGAAGCTTACATTGGAATGTTTGCTGAAGAAGAAGATGAGTTCATCCAATTAATGAACTTAATATATGAGCGAGAGGACAATTAGTGTCAGGGACTGATGGCGTTATCAGAAGGAGATAAAATCCAGGATCAGCCTGGACCTAGTCAGGTACTAAATTGTTCTTCAAGTTCAATTTCTAGTGCTTGATCAGAATCAGATTCATCAACATCAAGTGATGGGAGTGAATATGAATCTAAAGGAGACATTCATCAATTAATTGATGAATATAGAGTAGTGTTGCAAGCTTTTAAGAAAAGCAAATCCTTGACCAAGAGTCAGGCTAAGGAGATTGCTAATCTCAAAGTGGCTACAATAGATTTTGATAAGTTGATTGATTAAAAACTAAATTAAATAGCCAGGCTGAAGAACATAAATGTTATTCAGATGGGGACTATAACATTTAAAAATGATCAAATCAGAAATCTGGAGATTAGTCTTCAGAAAGAGAGAGATATAGCTTCAAGGTTTTCTAAACCAAAGTCTGTTCTACCTTTGATAGATGAATTTGTACATCAAAAGGGTAAAACTGGATTAAGGTTTACAAAACCTGCTAGGACTGTAAAGTCCAAGTCTAAGGGCAAAGCCCCAGTACTCAACAAGGAGCCTGCTGTAGATAAAACAGCTAGGGTGGTACCTAAGCAAAGGTACAACAGATTTGAGTGCTGGTGTTGTGGCAAGGTAGGCCACTTTTCCATGGACTGTTGGCACAATTCAAGTGCCAAAGTGAGTAGCAATCTGCCTGCTAGAAAAGCTACAGGTAGTTTTGTTAAGAGGCAAACTAACCAGCACCAAGGACCCAAGAATTCTTTGGGTTCTAAGGTCAACTAATCTGTTTTGCAGGTGAGTCCAAGTGGCCATGCCCCAATATGGTACTTGGACAGTGGATGTTCCAGGCACATGACTGGAACTAGGGGATTGCTAAAGGACTACACACCAATCAAGGATGGTCCTAAATTCACCTTTGGTGGTTCTGAAAAAGGAATCATCAAAGGTTTTGGTAACATTTCTAGCAACCTTATAATAATTACTCAAGTGACTTATGTTAAAGGTTTGAAACACAACCTCATTAGTATAAGTCAGCTGAGTGATTTAGGATATGACAACTCATTTGTCAAAAATGGTTGTCATATCAGGAGATCAAATGATCAAGAGATCATTCTGTCTGGTTATAGGAAGAGAAATGTCTATTATCTAGACATTATGTGTGTGAACAATGTTTCTCCTGTGTGTCTTGTAGCTGATGAGAAAGTCTCTCATTGTGTCAAATGGCACAAGAGGCTAGCCCATCTTAACTACAAGACAATTGGCCAACTCTATAACAAAGAGTTAGCGAGGAATGGTCCTCAGGTTAAGTGTATTAAAGATGGGATATGCTCAGCTTGTCAAAAGGGCAAGCGGACTAGATCCACCTTTAATAGCATTGGAAACAAAGATGCTGTGAAGTGCTTGTACCTCTTGCATATGGATCTTTTTGGTCCTATGCCAGTTCACAGCCTAGGTAGGAAGGTCTACACATTTGTAGTTGTAGATGACTCCTCAAGGTTTTCATGGGTTTTCTTCCTTAGACAGAAATCTGAAACACCTAGTATCTTCTATAGTTTTGTCAAACAAATTCAGAATGAGTTAGACAGTACAGTGGTCAAAATAAGAAGTGATCATGGTATTGAATTCCAGTCTGACAGTATGACAAAGCTATGTGGAGAATTTGGGATATTTCAGGAATTTTCTTCACCAAGAACACCTCAGCAAAATGGCATTGCTGAAAGGAAAAATAGAATCTTGATAGAGGCTGGTAGAACCCTATTAAGTGACACATCTCTCCCAGAATATTTCTGGGCTGAGGCAGTAAACACTGCATGCCATGTAATTAATAGGGCTACTATCACCAAAAGTCACAATAAGACCCCCTATGAGATTGTGAAAGGCAGATGTTGGGTACATTGGTCAAAATGTACCTGATTTGAAGAAGCCTCACCCAACTCAATGATATACATCAAATTGTATTTGATGTGCTTTTGAGTTACCTTGTGCATGTTAAGTATTTGTAGGAAAGAAGAAAAGTTTCTATGTCCATGTGTTGACACCCAGAGGGAAATTGTCGACACTTAAGAAGAGTTGTGTCGACACCCAGGCAAGTAGTGTCGACACTTGGAGTCATTGTGTCGACACCAGGGATGCTGAGTTGACACCAGACAGAAAGTGTCGACACAAGGAGCTGTGTCGACACTCAGTGAAGAAAAGACAGTGAAGCTGTGTCGACACTTAACAGTTGTGTCGACACCCAGTGAAGCTGTGTCTACGTCAGAAAGTGTCGACACTTGGAAGCTGTGTCGACACTCAGTAAAAGTCAGCAGAGACTAAGTACAAGTGTCGACACTCAGAACAATGTGTCGACACTCAACAGAAGAGTCAACACTTGAAGTAAGTGTCGACACCCAGAACAATGTGTCGACACTTATCAGAAAAGTCAACACTGGAAGTAAGTGTCGACACCCAGACCAATGTGTCGACACTTAGCTGAAGACTCAACACTTGAAGAATGTGTCGACACAAGGAGCTATGTCGACACTTAGCAAAGAACAGCAAAAGTTCAAAAAAATATTCTAAGTACAAGTGTCGACACTAAGGAATGTGTCGACACTCAGCCAGAGTCTCGACAGAAGAAAAAAGTGTCGACACCCAGAGCAATGTGTCGACACTCAACAAGTATCAACACTGAATACATGTGTCGACACCAAGAAGAAGTGTCGACACTTAACAGATTCAACGCATGAAGATGTGTCGACACAAAGGTGTTGTGTCGACACTTAGAAGAATTCAGCAAAGATACTGAAGTACAAATACTTGTGTCGACACTCAATTTCAGTGTCGACACATGAAGAAGAAGTAGTGTCGAGATACAAAATCTACAACACAAGGAGTTGTGTCGACACCTTGTAGACTAGTGTCGACACTTAGACAACATGTGTCGACACTTGGTCTATAAGTGTCGACACTTAAAGACAGAAAGTCTCGACACTTAAAGACAGTTATAGAATTTTCAAGAACTGACTGGATGACTTGACAGCTGCCCTTCCAGCCGGTCTACAGCACTTGTCAGAGTTGTCAGAATTTAGTTATGGACCGAACCAGCCGGTTACCATAAAGAAGGCCTATAAATAGGCTTGTACTGTCTACAGAAGATGTTGATAAAAGAGTGGTTGAAGTTGTCAAAGTTCAAATTATTGATCAAGTGTTCAACAAAGAAGATCTAGCTATTCCTTGAAGAATCAAGTGCAGATCTAAGAAGTTGGAGAGAGAGAGAGCTCCATCCAAGAAATCAGCTGTTGGAACCCAGCTGAGAAGAAGGATTCAGATTGGTCTGAATCTCAAGAAGCAGAGATCAAGGATCAACTGCAGAGAAATCAGTCTTATTGTGTTCTACTTTCAAGAAGCTTTGAAGAAAAGCCAAGTCAGATTGATTTCAGCTGAGTTCTTCCAAGAACTCATCAAGAATCTCACAACTTATCTCTCTTTCATCTAAGTTGTTGAGTTTATTCAATTTGTATTCATTATAACTTGTAGGATCCTTAGGGATCTAAGATTGTAAGCCTGCAATTATAAAGGCTGAGGGTAGGAGAGTTAAATCTCTGAGTGTAGGCCTTGGTGGCTGAGTGTAGGCCTTGGTGGCTGAGTGTAGGCCTTTGTGGCTGAGTGTAGGCCTTTGTGGCTAAGTGTAGGCTTTGTGGAAAAGCTGAGTTGTAGGGCCTTGGGCCTGAGGTGTAGGAGCCTGTTTTGGGTTCTGAGATAGTGAAGGAGTTTGGCCGAATCTAGTACACTGCTAGATAGGCGAAGGGGGAAAGTGGATGTACCCAAAGTTTGGGGAACCACTATAAAACTCTATGTCTACTGTGTGTTTGTGGATTGCTGTGATTGCTATGCTGTGATAACTTTGATTTAATTCTGTGATATTGACTGTGTGCTGCCTAAAACATTAAAAAGATTCAAGTCACCTATTCCCCCCCCCCCTCTAGGTGCTTAGGGACAATATCTTTCAAGTGGTATCAAAGCCAGGTTCCTCAAAAAGGACTAACAGTCTGAGTAGATCATGATTGGCAGATTCAGTTTAAGTGAAGTACAGATTCAAGAAAATTAAGAACCATGGGTTCCACTGAAAATCATAAGGAATTGGGATCCATGAAACTACCTATATGTAGGAAGGAAATCTTTGGCATATGGAAGCAAAAGGGTAAGGCTGTTTATGGAGGCCTCAGACCCTAGAATTTACATCACAGTAAAGGAAGGGCCTTATGTGCCCTTGAAGATATCAGTCTTGGATGCAAATCAAAGAACACCAAAGGATTTCTCAGAAATGACAAAGGATGAGATTGTCCTAGCCACCATGGACAAAAGGGTTCAAAACATTATAGTAAGTGCCATAGATGATGCAACTTTTCAGAATCTAATACACTGTAAGACAGCCAAAGAGATGTGGGATACTCTTGTTGTCTATATGGAGGGTTCTGAAGAAGTTAGGCAAGACATAAAATCCTTGCTAAATCAAGAGTATGAAAGTTTTAGACAAGGAAAGGGTGATAGCATAACTGAGTGCTATAAGAAATTCTACAGAATTGTGAATGAACTCATGTCCTATGGCAGAGAGTTCAGTAATTATGAACTCAATGACAAGTTTCTAAGGTCCCTAACTAAAGATTGGGACACCAAGATCTGTGCCATTAGAGAAATGGCTAAGTTGGCAGAAATTCCTCCACCTACACTGTTTGGCAAACTGCTGTCATATGAAATGCAGTTGACAGTGAGTAAAGAAGAGGAGAAATCAACAAGAATTGACCATAAGGAAAGAACAGTGGCTTTTAAATCAGAAGCCCCCCAGAAAGTACAGAGGTAAGTCACCTTCTCCTCCACCAAATGCAGCAGAATCTGAGTCAGATGAGTCAGCTAGTACAAAGTCTGAAAGCAGTGAAAGTGATGAGGACTTTGCTGCCTTCACTAGACATTTCCAGAAGTTCTTGAAGAAGAAACAATGGAGGACAAGGCCTTCTACTTCACAGGGAAAGGAAGACTCTTATCAGAAAAAGAGGTCTTCAAAGAAAGACAAGAAAAAGTCAAAGTCTAGCAAAGCTACACTATCAAAAATTGTGTGATATTGCTGTAATAGACAAGGTCATGTGATAGCAGATTGTCCTGGGAAGAGAAAGGGGACTAGTGACAAGAAGAAGACTCATTTCAAAGGCAAGAAAGAAAAGTCATTTGTTGCCAAAAAGGAGAAGACCCTGTCAGATATCTCTTCTTCAGAAACTGAATCAGATGCTGAGGCATATATAGGGATGTTTGCTGAAGAAGAAGAAGAAGAGTTCATTGAAATTATGGAGTCTATATATGAACAAGAAGACTGTCAGTGCCAAGGACTGATGGCATTGACTGAAGGTGACAAAATCCTGGAGCAGCCAGGACCCAGTAAGGTACAAAGTTCAACTTTAAGTTCAATTTCTTGTGCCAGTACAGATTCAGATTCATCATCATCAAGTGATGAGAGTGCATCTGAGTCTGAAGAAGATATTCATCAGTTGATAGATGAATACAAGGTTCTGTTGCAAGATTATAAGAAGAGCAAGTCCCTAGCCAAAAGTCAGGCAAAGGAAATTGCTGATCTTAAAGCTGCTGCAACTGAGTTTGAGAAGTCTTTTGATCAAAAACTTAATGAGGTAGTCAGATTGAAGCACATAACTGTGATTCAAATGGGAACTATATCATTTAAAAATGATCAAATCAAGAGTCTGGAGATTAATCTTCAGAAGAAAAAAGACTTAGTTGCTAGGTTTTCTAAACCTAAGTCAGTACTGCCTTTAATTGATGAATTTGCTCATCACAAAGGCAAGGCTGGACTGTGTTTTACTAGACCTACAAGGACTGTTCAGTCCAAGTCCAAGTCCATGTCCAAGTCCAAGGGCAAAGCCCCAACACTCAACAAGCCAGCTGTGGATAAAACAGCTAAGACTGTACCTAAGCAAAGGTACAATAAGTTTGAGTGTTGGTGTTGTGGCAAGATTGGCCACTTTGCAATGGACTGTTGGCACAATGCAAGTGCCAAAGTGAGCAGCAAATTGCCTGCTGGAAAACCAGCAGGTAGCTTTGTCATGATGCAAACTAACAAATACCAAGGACCCAAGAATACTTTGGGTTCTAAGGTTCATTAATCTGTTTTGCAGGTGAGTCCAAGTTGCCATGCCCCTATATGGTACTTGGACAGTGGATGTTCCAGACATATGACTGGAACAAAGGGTTTACTAAAGGACTATATTCCAATCAAAGATGGTCCAAAAGTCACCTTTGGTGGTTCTGAAAAAGGAATCATCAAAGGGTTTGGTAACATTTCTAGTAACTTGGTTACCATTACTCAAGTGGCTTATGTTAAAGGGTTGAAACACAACCTAATAAGTATAAGTCAATTAAGTGATGTAGGGTATGACATCTCATTTGTTAAGAATGGTTGTCATATCAAGAGGTCAACTGATCAAGAGATCATTTTGACTGGCTATAGAAAGAGGAATGTCTACTGCCTAGATATTATGTGTGAGACCAATGGTTCTCAAGTGTGTCTTGTAGCTGATGAGACAGTCTCTCATTGTGTCAAATGGCACAAGAGGCTAGCTCATCTAAATTTCAAGACTATTGGCAAACTCTTTAGCCAAGAGTTAGTGAGGAATGGTCATCAAGTTAAGTGTGTTAAAGATGGTATTTGCTCAGCTTGTCAAAAGGGCAAGCAGACTAGATCCACCTTTAGAAGCATAGAAAACAAAGATGCTGTGAGGTGTTTATACCTCACAGCCTCTTTGGTCCAATGCCAGTTCACAGCCTAGGTAGGAAGGTCTATACCTTTGTAGTTGTAGATGACTACTCAAGGTTCTCATGGGTGTTCTTCTTAAGACAGAAATCTGAAACACCTAGTGTCTTCTATAGCTTTATCAAGCAAATTCAGAATGAACTAAATAGTACAGTTGTCAAAATAAGAAGTGACCATGGTACTGAGTTTCAGTCTGATAGCATGACAAAACTATGTGAAGACTTTGGGATATTTCAAGAATTTTCTTCACCTAGAACACCTCAGCAAAATGGCATTGCTGAGAGGAAGAATAGAACCTTGTTTGAGGCTGGTAGGACTCTATTAAGTGATACATCACTACCAGAATATTTCTAGGCTGAAGCAGTCAATACTGCATGCCATGTTATTAATAGGGCTACTATAACTAAAGGCCTCAACAAGACCCCCTATGAGGTTGTGAAAGGCAGGAAACCAAACCTATCCTACTTCAGGATCTTTGGTTGCAAATGCTTTATACTTAACAATGGAAAGTCTTACTTGACTAAGTTTGCTGCCAAGTCCCAAGAGGGAATTTTTGTTGGGTACAGCAACAATAGTAAGGCTTAAAGAGTCTACAACTTGTCAACTCAAGTTGTAGAAGAAACTATACATGTAGTATTTGATGAGACTAAACTTATTAACAATGAGTTGTCTAGTAGTGTATGCAGCCCCACAGGTTTAACAAAGAAGATGGACAAGCTCACTCTAGAAGAAGAATCTACTGCAAGACAGCAAGTAGAAGACAGTGGCTGTTGTCCAGGGGGAGTACTACATGTACCAAATGTAGAAGAAGTACAAGGAGTACAGCAGGATGATGAAACTAAAGAGGTTCAACCAGAAGTCAGGATGCCTCCAGCCAATAGGCATCTTAGAGATCATCCAGGAGAGCAGATTATTGGAGATCCAAGACAAGGGGTACAAACAAGGAGCAGAAACCTGAATGCAGCAGTCTACTCCAGCTTTCTATCCCAAGTAGAACCTAAGAAGTTTGAAGAAGCCATCAAAGACCCTCTTTGGATTGAGGCTATGCAAGAAGAACTCAATCAATTCAAGAGATGCAAGGTCTGGGAACTTGTTCCTAAACCTAAAGACCACAATATAATAGGAACCAAGTGGATCTATATGAACAAGATGGATGAACAAGGAGTCATCATTAAGAACAAAGCAAGACTGGTTGATAAAGGATATAGGCAGGAAGAAGGTATTGATTTTGATCAAACCTTTGCTCCAGTAGCCAGAGTGGAAGCCATAAGAATGTTCCTGGCCTATGCAACCTTTCAAGGATTCAAAGTTTACCAAATGGATGTCAAGTTAGCATTTCTAAATGGTAATCTTAAAGAAGAAGTCTATGTGGAACAACCCTCGGGTTTTGTTGATTCAACTCTACCTAATCATGTCTATAGACTTAGGAAAGCTTTATATGGGTTAAAGCAAGCCCCAAGGGCTTGGTATGAAACCCTATCTAGTTTCCTCATTGAGAACAAGTTCTCAAGGGGGAAAATAGATAAGACTCTATTCCTTAGGGAATCTAGAGGCAAAGTTATACTAGTCCAAATATATGTAGATGACATTATATTTGGGTCTTCTGAAAGTAGCCTTTGCAAAAAGTTTGCAAAGCTAATGCAAGCTAAATTTGAGATGAGTAGTATGGGAGAGCTAAAGTTCTTCTTGGGTCTCCAAGTAAGGCAGACTGAGAGTGGTTTATCCATATGCCAGTCCAAGTTCACCCTAGAACTCATAAGGAAGTATGGTATGGATTCATCCAGCACCATGAAGACTCCTATGGGGTCAAGTATGTCTTTTAGCAAGGATGATGCAGGGAAGCATGTAGATGAAACCTTGTATAGAGGGATAGTTGGCTCCCTATTATACTTGACTGCAAGTAGACCAGATATAATGTATGCTACATGTGTCTGTGCTAGGTATCAAGCCTGCCCTAAAGTGTCTCATTTAACTGCAGTCAAAAGAATATTGAGATATCTAAAGGGCACTCCTTATCTAGGCCTCTGGTACCCTAGGAATGGGGATTTTGATCTAACAGGTTATTCAGATGCAGACTTTGCAGGATGCAAAGAAGATAGAAAAAACACAACTGGAACCTGTCAATTCCTAGGTGGGAGACTGATTTCATGGAGTAGCAAAAAGCAAACAAGTGTGGCTATCTCCACTGCAGAATCAGAATATGTGGCTGCAGGAAGTTGATGTGCTCAACTTCTGTGGATACAACATTAGCTTGAGGACTATGGAATTCAGGTAAGTAGAACTCCACTCTTCTGTGATTCTACTAGTGCTATTTCAATAGCTAATAATCCTGTATCCCATAGTAGAACAAAACATATTGAAATTAAATATCATTTTCTTAGGGAGCATGTAGAAAGAGAAGATATTTTACTTGAATATGTTAAAACAGATGAACAACTAGCTGATATGTATACTAAGCCCCTAGAAGAAGCTAAGTTCAATAGATTTAAGATTGAACTAGGAATGATAAACTTAGAGTAAATTTATAGTATTGAAATTGGCTAAGTAAAAAGGTGTCGACACATAGAGATTTCTGTGTCGACACAGATAGTAGGTGTCGACACTTCAGGAAAAAGGTGTCGACACATCTAGGAAGTTAGTGTAATTCCATCAGAGCTACACTGGGTTATCCTCCTCTTTGTGATGATGACAATGTTGCTAAATCTGGACTTAACCCTGCCTATCTTGGAGGTGAGAAACCAGAAGTAGCTCAAGTAATCTATCCTCCACCAGATTTTGACATGATCCATGCTGACATTCAGTCCATGTATAGCCCACCTGGGGGTAAGGACAATGTCATAATAGAGAAAGTTGTTCAGCCTATCTCTGAAGCTTTACAGGAAGCCATCTTGAAGGAGCAAGCTGAAGAAGAAACTAGATTATCAAAGAAGAGGTTCAGGGAGCAAGCTGAACAAAGACCTGACTTTGAGCAGTGGAGCCCCACCTCAAGGAACATTATATTGACTGCCTGGAAAGCTGCCAAAGATAACATTCAAGACAGGAATAAGTGGTTTTCTGAAGCTGAATGGAGGAAACATGAATCAAGGCAGGAGGCCATAGTTCAATATAGAAGGAAGGCCAAAATGGGAAAGCTACCTCCAACAGCTCTGGAGCCTAGCAAGTACTTTCCCAAGCGTTATCACTACTTTGAGAGACAAAAGATTAAGGCTGAGGAACTCAAGAAGAAGGAGCTAAAAGGTAAGAAGCCTGCTGCAACAGAAGATGCTGAAGCCCCTGTACAAGCAAGGATAAAATCTGGAAAAGGGATAGTGATCAAAGATGCTGATCAAGAATAGAATTAGAATTTACTTAAAGTTTACTATGTAATCTTTTTGATGATAAACATACTGTAAACTTTTGAAAATGAATATGAAAAAGTATTGGAACAATGTGTTGTGTGATAAATTAGCTATTTGTTAAATTTATTTCATAATTGTTCTGAGATGTTATCTGATTATACATGTTTGTTTAATACATGTGATGTACTTCCCTGCTATACATAATCCTGTTTTACATCATTTTGTAATTTTATTATGAATGGTGTATATCATTGACTAAGGGTTATGACTTTTCCAAATAGGGGGAGATTGTTGGGTACATTGGTCAAAATGTACCTAATTTGAAGAAGCCTCACCCAACTCAATGATATACATCAAATTGTATTTGATGTGCTTTTGAGTTACCTTGTGCAGGTTAAGTATTTGCAGGAAAGAAGAAAAGTTTCTAAGTCCATGTGTCGACACCCAGATGGAAAGTGTCGACACTTAAGAAGACTTGTGTCGACACCCAGGCAAGCAGTGTCGACACTTGGAGTCATTGTGTCGAGACCAGGGATGCTGAGTTGACACCAGATAGAAAGTGTCGACACAAGGAGCTGTGTCGACACTCAGTGAAGAAAAGACAGTGAAGCTGTGTCGACACCCAGTGAAGCTGTGTCGACACTTGGAGGCTGTGTCGACACTCAGTAAAAGTCAGCAGAGACTAAGTACAAGTATCGACACTCAGAATAATGTGTCGACACTCAACAGAAGATTCAACACTTGAAATAAGTGTCGACACCCAGAACAATGTGTCGACACTTAGCAGAAAAGTCAACACTGGAAGTAACTGTCGACACCCAGACCAATGTGTCGACACTTAGCTGAAGACTCAACACTTGAAGAGAGTGTCGACACAAGGAGCTGTGTCGACACTTAGCAAAGAACAGCAAAAGTTCAAAAAAATATTCTAAGTACAAGTGTCGACACTAAGGAATATGTCGACACTCAGCCAGAGTCTCGACAGAAGAAGAAAGTGTCGACACCCAGAGCAATGTGTCGACACTCAACAAGTATCAACACTGAAGACATGTGTCGACACCAAGAAGAAGTGTCGACACTTAATAGATTCAACACATGAAGATGTGTCGACACAAAGGTGTTGTGTCGACACTTAGAAGAATTCAGCAAAGATACTGAAGTACAAGTACTTGTGTCGACACTCAATTTCAGTGTCGACACATGAAGAAGAAGTAGTGTCGAGATACAAAATCTACAACACAAGGAGTTGTGTCCACACCTTGTAGACTAGTGTCGACACTTAAACAACATGTGTCGACACTTGGTCTATAAGTGTCGACACTTAAAGACAGAAAGTCTCGACACTTAAAGACAGTTACAGAATTTTCAAGAACTGACTGGATGACTTGACAGCTGCCCTTCCAGCCGGTCTACAGCACTTGTCAGAGTTGTCAGAATTCAGTTATGGACCGGACCAGCCGGTTACCATGAAGAAGGCCTATAAATAGGCTTGTACTGTCTATAGAAGATGTTGATCAAAGAGTGGTTGAAGTTGTCAAAGTTCAAATTATTGATCAAGTGTTCAACAAAGAAGATCTAGCTATTCCTTGAAGAATCAAGTGCAGATCTAAGAAGTTGGAGAGAGAGAGAGAGAGCTCCATCCAAGAAATCAGCTGTTGGAACCCAGCTGAGAAGAAGGATTCAGATTGGTCTGAATCTCAAGAAGCAGAGATCAAGGATCAACTGCAGAGAAATCAGTCTTATTGTGTTCTACTTTCAAGAAGCTTTGAAGAAAAGCCAAGTCAGATTGATTTCAGCTGAGTTCTTCCAAGAACTCATCAAGAATATCACAACTTATCTCTCTTTCATCTAAGTTGTTGAGTTTATTCAATTTGTATTCATTATAACTTGTAGGATCCTTAGGGATCTGAGATTGTAAGCCTGCAATTATAAAGGCTGAGGGTAGGAGAGTTAAATCTCTGAGTGTAGGCCTTGGTGGCTGAGTGTAGGCCTTGGTGGCTGAGTGTAGGCCTTTGTGGCTGAGTGTAGGCCTTTGTGGCTGAGTGTAGGCTTTGTGGAAAAGCTGAGTTGTAGGGCCTTGGGCCTGAGGTGTAGGAGCCTGTTTTGGGTTCTGAGATAGTGAAGGAGTTTGGCCGAATCTAGTACACTGCTATATAGGCGAAGGGGGAAAGTGGATGTACCCAAAGTTTGGGGAACCACTATAAAACTCTGTGTCTACTGTGTGTTTGTGGATTGCTGTGATTGCTGTGCTGTGATAACTTAGATTTAATTCTGTGATATTGACTGTTTGCTGCCTAAAAAGTTAAAAATATTCAAGTCACCTATTCCCCCCCCCCTCTAGGTGTTAGGGACAATATCTTTCAGCAGAAAACCAAACCTATCCTATTTCAGGATCTTTGATTGTAAATGCTATATACTTAACAATGGTAAGTCTTACTTAAACAAGTTTGCTGCCAAATCCCAAGAGGGGATCTTTGTTGGGTACAACAACAACAATAAGGCTTATAGGGTCTACAACTTGACTACTCAAGTTGTAGAAGAGTCAGTACATGTAGTGTTTGATGAAGCTAGACTTATTAACAATGAATTGTCTAGAAGTATTTGCAGCTCCACAGTTATGACTAAGAAGATGGACAAGCTCACTATTGAAGAAGGATCTACTGCAAGTCAGCATGTGGATGATAGTTGCTGCTGTCCAGGGGGAGTACTAGATGCACCTGATGCAGAAGAAGACCAAGGGGTGCAGCAAGTTGAAGAAGCTGAAGGAGTACAACCTGAAGACAGGCTGCCTCCAGCTACTAGGCATCTAAAAGATCATCCAGCCAATCAAATTATTAGTCATCTCAGACAAGGGGTACAAGCAAGGAGCAGAAATATAAGTTCAGTACTCTACTCCAGTTTTCTATCCCAAGTAGAGCCAAAGAGATTTGAAGAAGCTATCCTAGACCCTCATTGGATTGAGGCAATGCAAGAGGAACTGAACCAGTTCAAAAGATGCAATGTCTGGGAGCTTGTTCCTAAACCAAAAGACCACAACATAAATGGAACTAAGTGGATCTTTAGGAACAAGATGGATGAACATGGAGTTATTGTGAAGAACAAAGCAAGACTGGTTGCTAAGGGATATAGGCAGGAAGAAGGTATTGACTTTGATCAAACCTTTGCTCCAGTAGCCAGACTAGAGGCCATAAGGATGTTCCTGGCCTATGCAACCTATCAAGGGTTTAAAGTATATCAAATGGATGTTAAGTCAGCCTTTTTGAATGTAAATCTAAAGGAAGAAGTCTATGTGGAACAGCCATCAAGTTTTGTTGATTCAACTAAACCTAATTATGTTTATACACTTAGGAAGGCTTTGTATGGGTTAAAACAAGCCCCTAGGGCTTGGTATAAAACCATGTCTAGTTTCCTCATTGAGAATAAATTCACAAGGGGGAAAATAGATAAGACTCTATTCCTTAGGGAATCCAGAGGCAAGATCATTCTAGTCCAAATATATGTAGATGACATCATATTTGGGTCTACTGAAAGTAGTCTTTGCAAAAAGTTTGCAAAACTTATGCAAGGATAATTTGAAATGAGCAGTATGGGGGAACTTAAGTTCTTCTTGGGTCTCCAAGTTAGACAGACTAAAAATGGTTTATCCATATGCCAGTTTAAGTTCACCCTAGAATTGATAAGGAAGTATGATATGAAATCATCCAGTATCATGAAAACTCCTATGGGGTCAAGTATGTATCTTAGCAAAGATGATGTAGGAAAACCTGTAGATGAGACTTTGTATAGAGGGATATTTGGCTCCCTATTGTATTTGACTGCAAGTAGACCAGATATCATGTATGCTACATGTGTCTATGCTAGGTACTAAGATTGTCCTAAAGAATCTCATTTGACAACAGTCAAAAGAATACTGAGATATCTTAAGGGCACTCCTTATCTAGGCCTTTGGTACCCTAGGAATGGAGACTTTGAACTGACAGGTTATTCAGATGCAGATTTTGCAGGCTGCAAGGAAGATAGGAAAAGTACAACAGGTACCTGTCAATTCCTAGCTGGAAGACTGATTTCATGGAGTAGCAAGAAACAAACAAATGTGGCTATCTCCACATCAGAATCAGAATATGTTGCTGCAGGAAGTTGTTGTCCTCAACTTCTATGGATTCAACATCAGCTAGAATACTATGGTATACAAGTAAGTAGAACACTTCTATTTTGTGATTCTACTAGTGCTATTTCTATTGCAAACAATCCTATCTCCCATAGTAGGACTAAGCACATAGAAATAAAATACCATTTTCTAAGAGAACATGTGGAAAAAGGAGATATTTCACTAGAATATATTAATATAGATAATCTGCTAGCTGACATGTATACTAAGCCCTTAGATGAAACCAAATTCAATAGGTTTAAAATTGAATTAGGTATGATAAACTTAGAATAGTTTACAAATAATTGGCTAAGTAAAATAGTGTCGATACACAGAGTTGTCTGTGTCGACACATAGAAGTGGTGTCGACACTTCAGAGAAAAGGTGTCGACACATCTAGGAAGTCTGTGTCGACACTTCAGAGAATTAGTGTCGACACATGCAGTGTAGGTGTCGACACATCCAAGGTGGTGTCTTTTTACAGAATTAGTCTAGTAAAGTCTCGACTAAGTGTCAAGTTAAGTGGTGTCGAAACATAAACAAGTGTCGACACATATATTCTGTCGACTATACTTTTGTCGACACATAGTTGTCGAGACATTATAAGTCTGTGTCGATACTTTTCAACAGTGTCGACACAATTTAAGTATTTTGACGCGCCCTTTCATCTTCGATTCTAGAAAGGTATAAATAGGTTTTCGCCATTGTCTGTCGACACGCTCACCAATGTTTCGAGACCAAACTTGTGTGTCGACATCTCTCTTCTCTAGATTCAAATTTCTTCAAACCCTAATGGCTCCCAAGCTAGAAGAGAATATGAATGAAGGATATGAACTCGTGCGGCATGCTTTTGATGACGCGGAACCAGAGATCAAAGGCGTGATTACCCTAATAGAAGAGACAGGGTTAGAATTTCTTGTTTCCGAACCGACCAAGATATGGAAGAAAGAAGTCCTGTAATTTCTGAATGCAGCAACCCTAGATGAATCAGGACTCAAAATTTGGTCAAGAGTTCATGGGGCAAAGGTGAAGGTCTCTCCTAAGAGTCTGAGAAAGGTACTTCATCTACCAAGAACAAAGGAAGAAGATGATGTTTCTGCTTCTAAGACTAGATAAGCATTGACATGGTGTGGTTTAGACTCCAACATGAAAATTGGATCTGTGTTCAATAGAAAGGGAATGAATATGCAAGGCAAATTCTTATCTGAAATTGTTGGCAAGGTTATCTTGAGCAAGCCTGGAGGGCATGATAGAGTATCAACTCATATGTTTAGTCTAATGACAAGAATTATCTTCAAACTATAAACTGATTGGTCTGCAGTTGTGTTTGAGAAGATAAAAAAGAGTATGAAAAAGCCCAATTTGGGTAGGATTCTAAGTCTTTACCTGCCTGGTAGTATACCAGAGGTCATGAGTCAAGCAGCTGGAACTAAGATTAACCACATGAGGAGAATGGATTTGAGAATCATCTCTAGGTGGGATAGAGTCTTGACCAAGGAGATGCCAACTCCTGAGAAGGAAACACCCCTGAAGAAGAAGAAAAAGACAGCCTCTGTAGCTCAAGAATCATCAAGCAGCTATGAAAAACATGTAGTGTTCACTCCTGATGAAGAAGACACTGGAAATGCTGGCCAGTCACCTACTAGACAAGAAGATGCACCAAGTCAGGGGGAGCTACCACAAGCTAGCCCACTTAACCTGGATTCCATCCAGGGGGAGCCTCTCCTGGTGGATGAGCCAACTCCACTAGAGAGTGAACAAGCTACCAACACAATACTTGAGGTAATAACTGAAATCAACCAATTAGATTTATCTATTGAAAATGAAGATATGACTGACAGATTGTCTAATGTTAATCAGCAACCTCAGATTCCTAGTCAACCCCAAGATGTTGTCATGGAGGACACATCTGTTGCTGATCAAGTTGTTGATGAGATAAGAGTTTCTCCAGCTCATACTCAACATGAATTTACCCTAGAAGAGTTATTCCCAGATCTTCTACAAACAGATTTTGAGAAAGAGAAAGCTACTGCTGAGGGGGAGAAGGCCCATGTTGAGGGGGAGCATGTATATATTGTTGAGGAAACTGCAAGGAAGGAGACTGAGGTGCCAAAAGATGCTGAAGGGCTACAAAGGACTGAGAAGGCTTCTCATCCTAGTCCTAAAGAAAGAGTGGATATTGCAAGCACACCTGCTTCTGAAGATGAAGAGGCTGCAAGAGCCAAGAAGAGGAAATTCCAAGTTTTCAAGAGGAGGAGCCAGACATATAAGAAAGCTTTACAAACAATAGCACCACAGCCTGCACCACAGCCAGCCCCATCTACAGATTACAGTTCATTGTTGGTGGCAATGCCGATTAAGCTGGATGAGGAAAGGCAAGCTCTGGAAAAGTACATAGATGAGGGGCATAAGTCATTACAATTTGATCTTGCACAAGATATTAAGTCTATCAGATTTGAAATGAATCTGAATAAGAAAGAGATGACTGACTGCTTTCATAAGGGTGGAAATGCAGTAGTCTATCTAGCAACTCATCAGGAGAAGATCAAAGCTCAAGTGGATGAAATTGCAGTGAAGCAAGGCTATATCCTGGAGAACCAGATGAGAATGAATGATAATCTTACTGCTTCACACAATGCAATTGTCACAGAAATGAAGAATATAGCTACTGGTCAGACTACAGCTAATGCTACAGCTAAGGCAGAATTTGATAAAGCATTACAAGAAGGTATCACTGCTGTTACTTCTGCAATTCAAGATTCTCAGAAGCTAATCACTAGAAAACTCCAAAGGTTGAAACCTTTCTACAAGGATGGAGTAAACTATCTGAATGCCCAGATAAGATTCCAGAAAGATGATCTAAGAGATCACATTAAAAGAGAAGTCATAAAGGGGGAGAGGGTGTTAGTCAAAGCCATCTCTGATCATGCAAAGTGGATTTCAAATTCCATCAGAGCCACCCTTGGATATCCTCCATTATGTGATGATGACATTGTTTCAGAGTCTGGAATTAATCCTGCATATCTTGGAGGGGAGCAAGCTGAAGTGGCTCAAGTAATATACCCTCCACCAGACTTTGAGATGATACATCAAGAAATACAGTCAATGTATAGTCCTCCTGAAGGAAATCAAAATATCATCATTGAGAAAGTGGTTCAGCTAGTGCTAGAGGCTATACTGAAAGAACAAGAAGCTTTGCTAAAAGAACAAGAGACTCAATTGTCTAAGAAGAGATTCAGAGAGCAAGCTGAACTTAGGCCTGACTTTGAACAGTGGAGCCCCACCTCCAGGAATATCATTTTGACTGCATGGAAGGCTGCCAAGGACAATATCCATGATACAAATAAGTGGTATTATGAACTAGAGTGGAGGAAGCATGAGAGTAGGCAAGAGGCCATTGTGCAATATAGAAGAAAGGCTAAGATGGGAAAGCTACCTCCTACTGCCCAAGAGCCCAGCAAGTACTTTCCAAAGCCTTATCATTACTTTGAAAGACAGAAGATCAGAGCTGAAGAATTACAAAAGAAGGATCTTAAAGGAAAGAAGCCTGCTGCTGCTGAAGACACTGAAGCCCCAGTCCAAGCAAAGATACAATCAAGAAAGGACATAGTGATCAAGTAGCCTGAGCAGCAATAGGATAGAAATTTTTCTTAAGTTTACTATGTGTAATCACTTGTATTCAAACTTTCTGTAAACTTTTGAATAATGAAAATGTTGAAGTTCTTAGAACTATGTGATATGTGTTAAATTTATTACATTATTGTTCTGAGATATGTGTGTATACATGTTTGTTTATACATGTTTATGTACTTACCCTGTTATATAATCCTGTTTTACATCATACTATGATTTTGTTATGTATGGTGTATATCATTGACTAAGGTTTATGACTTCTCCAAATAGGGGGAGATTGTTGGGTACATTAGAATAAATGTACCTGATTTGAAGAAGCCTCACCCTACTCAATGATATACAATAAAAAGTATTTGATGTATTTTGAGTTACCTTGTGCAGGTTAAGTATTTGCAGGGAAAGCTGAAAAGTTTCTAAGTCTATGTGTCGACACCTAGAAGCAAAGTGTCGACACTTAAGAAGACTTGTGTCGACACCCAGAGAAGCAGTGTCGACACTTGGAGTAGCTGTGTCGACACTCAATGGAGAAATGTCCAGAGAAGCAGTGTCGACACTTAGAAGCAGTGTCGACACCCAGAGGAACTTTGTCGGCATCAGAAAGTGTCGACACTTGGAGGCTGTGTCGACACTCAGCAAAAGTTCAACAAATTCTAAGTACAAGTGTCGACACAAAGGAGATGTGTCGACACTCAGCAAAAGTCTCAACACAGAAGGAAAGTGTCGACACATACAGGCAGTGTCGACACTCAGTGAAGAAATGTCCACAGAAGCTATGTCTACATGCAGAAGCAGTGTCGACACCCAGAGGAACTTTGTGGACATCAGAAAGTGTCGACACTTGGAGGCTCTGTCGACACTCAGCAAAAGTTCAACAAAGTTCAAGTACAAGTGTCGACACTTGGAGGCTGTGTCGACACTCAGCAAAAGTTCAACAAATTCTAAGTACAAGTGTCGACACAAAGGAGATGTGTCGACACTCAGCCAAAGTCTCAACACATGAAGAAAGTGTCGACACTAGGAGGCTGTGTAGACACTCAACAAATTTCAATGAAGTCTAAGTACAAGTGTTGACACTAAGAAAATGTGTCGACACTCAGCAAGTATCAACACAGAAGGCATGTGTCGACACTAAGAAAATGTGTCGACACTCAGCGAGTATCAACACAAGAAGATGTGTCGACACAAAGGAGTTGTGTCGACACTTACAAGAATTCAACTAAGTACTAAAGAACAAGGAGTTGTGTCGACACACAATATCAGTGTCGACACATGTTGAAGAAGCAGTGTCGAGAAGCAGATTCTACAACACAAGGAGTTGTGTCGACACCATGAAGGCTAGTGTCGACACTTAGTCAACTTGTGTCGACACTTAGTCTATAAGTGTCGACACTTAAAGACTGACTGTCTCGACACTTTCAGACAGTTACAAAAAATTCAAGAAGTGACTGGATGACTTGACAGCTGCCATTCCAGCCGGTCTACTGCAACTGTCAGAGATGTCAGAAAGTTGTTAGGAACCGGATCAGCCGGTCACCATGAAGGAAGCCTATATAAAGTCTTATTCTGTCAACAGAAGAAGATGATGTAACATCCCATGTTACTTCTGGACCCCTCAACTTAGATTGGGTTAGGCATGAGGTGAGTTTTAGGGAAATTAGCTAGGTTTGACCCTAGGTAGTGGGTTGTAGCCATGTGGAGCCCACTATAGGACCAAAGTCAAACTATGTCAAACTAGCCTAAGTGGGGACCCTAGCCACACCATGACCCCACCACATTGCCCTAACCCTAAAAAACAATCTAAGTGCACCCTAGGGCATGTCTCTAGGTCAACACTTTGACCCCAATTGACAAAAGTCAACCTTGGGCTTAATTTGGTCAAACCCACACTCATAAGCCCAATTAGCCTAAGTAGGGCACCCCCTTGACCCAACCCAAGTTAGGTGGTGGACTAGACCCATTTCCACCAAGTAGGGTCAGCCCACCCACCATGTTGACTAAGTCAACTCCCCAAGTCAACAAGTCAACAAATTGACCTAAAAGAGTGAAATGAAGACCAAGCCATCTTCCATTGGACCAAGCCCACCAAAATTGGCCCATGGGCAGCCCAAGTGAACAAGACCAGTCCTACCCCTCTAAATCAGGAGAGAGAATACATGCAAGGGGGTAGAATTGGGATTTTGAGAAAAGGAGGAGAGAGAAATGGAGAGGAAGGGAATGGTGGCCACATGGCCACCCCTTCAGCTGGATTTATATGCCTAAAACCAGATGGCCGACCTCCTCTCTCCATTCCAGCAGAAAATAGGGGCTGTGTGCCACTTAGTAGCAGGGGCGGAGCAACCAAAGCTCAAACTGAGCTCACTTAAGTGATATCTCCATATACAGCCAAACTCAGCCCAAACAGACCTCACCAACAGCTTCAGGAGGTAGAAAGGAGTGGAAATCGAGTGCTGGATCATGGAGAACGGTGGAGAATCAAGCTTTCGGGGTGGAGCTCGCCGGCGCACCACCACCATGCCAAACCGCCGCCTGACCCGCAGCCAAGCCCCAATCCAGGTTCGTTTCACCTCACCTCTACCCGTACTAGCATCTTAGATCGATTAGGAGAGATATCGGGATCAACTGATCCCGATGCCATGGGAGAAAAATGAGAATTTTCCAAGCTTTAAAAACCGCTCGGGTTCGCCGTCGCCGCCGTCTTCCGTCGCCCCATCGCCGGGAAATGATAGCCACCACCACCGTGAAGGTGATGACACCGTTGGCCGGAGGTGGCGCCGCCTCAGCTGGCCGGAAACTGCCAGCAAACCCGCTCCAAGTCGGCTCAATCTCAGCCGTTAACCCGTTGGAGAAGATGAACGGATCCCGTCGGTTAGGCTTTAAGATTCGTGCAGATAATATTAATATGATTTAATTATTAATATGATGAATAGTGTAAATCCTGTCACATATATTCAGTCACATTGCATGTTATTTTTAGGCCTCTTAGAGGCATTTACAGAAACTAGTCCCTCAATGAAAAATGTATCTGACTGTCTTACCTTTAATTTGCCACCTTAACATTGTGATTTGGTGTAGTGTACAGTCCTGTAGGGCATTTCTCCTAGGACTGGTCCTAAACTAGGGCAGAAATTCATTTGGATGCCCAAGTCAAACCATCAATCACCATGGCCCCAAATTTTGGGTACATGCATGATTAGGGCATACTTAGCCCCTGCCAAAAGTTAAGTATTTTTGAAACACTTGTTCTTATAGTTTTGGTCAAAATGTCAAAATGTAAATAAGTGAAATATATGGAGCTATATGCCTCCCCATGGCCCCAAATCTTGGTGGTAGGTCATTGGGGACATCCTTGGTGCATGATAAAAATTTCAGCACCTTTGGATCACTGCATGTTGGAGAATCCACTTGCATGTGTTAGTTCATATTTTGCCTTGGTGTGCTAATATCAAAAGTTCAAATATTGTGTATTTAGCCAAATGGAGGCATGCAAAAATCTTGGATTTATTTACAGTGGTTCATTAGGGTAAATTTCATCCCTCAAATTAATCATGGGATTTTTGGAATCAAAAATCCCATTTATTGGAATTTATTTTAAATACAGCTCTTTTAGAAATAAATTTGGAAAATAGGTTTTCCTCAAGCACAAATCCTCAAACTTTGCCAAGATATAGATTGGGTTACATTTGACTTAGGAAAAATATGATACTTCTGTTTGAAGAGCTTTTGGAATAGATATCTCAAATTGCCCATTTTACCCTTATTTCATTTAATTCTTGAAATGATGGATATGCAGCTCAGAAAAATTTGGAATTTATTCAAGTGCTATAAAATTGTATTATTAGTCTTGCATAAATTTCTCAGAATTAATGGATGTATTGTTAGTTGTTAAATTAATACAATGGCATTTTTGGTAAATATGTTATAATTAAATTGTATAGGCCAATACACAATAAAAATTGATGAGATTCTGTCAATAGTCATAAATTAGTGTTTTATATGTTCTGTAATGCTCCTGGAATTTTGGATTACATATTACCTATACTTCATTTGGAAAATGAAATTTATGTGAATTTGGTATTAAATAAGAAATTGGAATAAATATTCAAAGGAAAATTATGAAACTCTGTAGATAGTAATATGTTATCATTATACAACTCAGAAAAAATTACCTAGGTCAGTGGATTCTAAATCATGCTACTTCATGTGTAAAGTGACCTAGTAATTAATTTAAAAGATTTAATTAAAGGATTATTTAGCCAAGGAAAATTATGAGGATTCATAGGGTAGTTCCTTTATCCCATACCACCCTAGGATAAATATTTAGGGGCAAGATGCCTTAAGGATTGGAAGATTCCATTTTAGGGTAATAATAGGACATGGTCTGCATATAACATAAATAGGTCTTGCCTTAGGGGTTACTAGTGGATTGATTATCAGAAGAAATAAGAGAGTGCAACATGAATGATCCCTGGTGGGTAGCATGGTCTTAGTGATGGGTCTAAAGTGCAAGTCTTAGGGTAGCAACTAGAGTGGGGGTCGACGGAAGACAGTCGGTTTCCCGGTAACATCTTAAGTCACTAGGGTTGTACTAGAGCAATAAAGAGAGCTGGGGTGAAACATGGGTAGCCATCAACTAAAATAAATATCCTTGCGAAAGGGAACGCTGGGCCTAATCCCAACACAGTTTTTAGTGCCCCTTGAGAGCCCTTCACAGGGAATACCGGGTGCAGTCCTGGGATTAACCTTAAATCTCTAAGTATAATAACCCGTAGATAAGAGTAGTCTAATAGGTTAGGACATTTGTTGTACCTTCTCTCCCGTGTAGGGTTGGAGAGATTCTTGATATATGCTCACTCGTTTAGGGTTTGAGGGAGTTGGTATAAAGGCACTAATGTGCGTTCTCACCCGGGTTTGGGTTTGAGGGTTTTCAGGACGGGTTTGGTCCTGCGAGCGGAAGGCTCGGAATGAAATAATTGCATGTGCATAAATATAGTGGCGGGGCATGCTGTACTGGCCGTTCGTCACACCGATGGCAGTACGGTGCACAAGGCGGTTGTGAGGGTTAGAGGGGCCAGTGGGTTGTTTTACACTGCGGTCTGGAGGACGATCCCCGATAACGGACATCCGACCCAACAAGACTGACGGGTTGTCAGCAAAGTACATACGCGAGACTCTAGAGTGCACCTTGGACGTGTACAGAGGAGTATGAGAGGGGTCTAAGGCTTGGTAGTGTACATACCGGTCTAGAAGCGGAGACACCCGCTCCGCTGCTGTCGTAGCCACAGCGGTGGTACCCGAGAGTGATGCTAGCTCTCTAAAAGTGGGAAATAAAGGTCTGTGATCACAGAGTCGTTGTGGGTGAGTTACACTTGCCTGTGCATAAAATTGCATCATAACATTCATTCATATTAGGTCATACGCTTCATAGATCCTTATCATATAAATTAGTATGGGCTCTTTTATATGATAAGTTAAATTTCCTGAAAATCCTAACTTATATATTTGTATGGGCATTTATATAAGTTAGGGTACGTTTGTGATGATAGTATAGTGGTAGTTTAGTGTACTTACTTGCTCATACTACTGTTCTTTACTTTCCTTTACTGCACTGCTCTTACTTACTACATGTACCATACTTAGAACTGCTAAAGTAGATCATTGTTAGTTATTACAACTGCTAGTTAGATTTTGTCACCTGCTTCCACTTTTGCTACCCCTTGTTGTCCTCCGCTTTGTCCTCCCGCTCGGTGCCTTGGAGCTGCGGGGCGAGGTGCGGAGGAAACGACTTAGTCTTTTTGACTAATGGTCTGTGACCAACTATTTTTAGGAGCCCGTGGGGATGGAGCACCAGCACGTCGAGGAGGCAGGACTTGAGGAGCAGATACCGCTTCAGCAGGCTACTACCACTACTGTGCATCCTCAGGTGGGATGGGATCTGATACACTAGGATAGCTTCCGCATTTATTTATTTTGAGAGAGAGTGGATTGGATGTACTGGGCATAAGCCCTTATTACTTTTTCTTTCTTTTGTACTCTTCTGTGGACTATATTGATGTACCTTTCATTTCATTTATGATTTTACTATGTGGCTTGTGGACTGATGGATTCATATACGGTTTTGCTTCTTTCTTCTTATATTGTCCTACAGGTTTATGATCGTAATAGCCGGCAGAATCAGCGTGTTGCGGTGTCGACTAACCCGTGCGTTAGTGCCACCGTAAGATGGCGGTTCTGGGCATAAGACCTGGTAGCCTCCTTGGTAAGGGGTGAGGGGGTCTTACAAACTGGTATCACTTGAACAACGATCATATGAGAAAGAAGTCCACAACATGGGACCACCCTCGCCCGAGCATTAGTTTGCGGACAAACTATGCAGCGGAAGCAGTGGTGTGCCCATGTGCAAAAGTCACATAATGGGTCCACAAAGTACTATGAGTTAGGACAGTTCTGTTTTAACCTTACCTTTATGCAACCTCCACAGGTCGTCGCGCCGCAAAATATGGCTCCTCCCCCTCCAGCTGCCACTCCATTCCTACATACGGAGATGGGGCAGACCTTGACGGCGATTCTGGATGCCTTCAGATCCCAGTAAGTCCCGGCTCCACATCCAAATCCGAGGTCGAGCTGGCTGAGTGCATTCAAGAGCCTGTCCCCACCGACGTACCGTGGGACAGAGGATACGGTAAAGACGGAAGAATGGCTGGAGGCCATACACGAGATCTTAGCAGGCATCAGCTGCCCAGTCGGCGAGGCAGTACCTCTAGCCACCTCAGCACTGGAGGCTCATGCGAAGAGATGGTGGAAATCAGTCCTGGAGTCTACATATGCCGACTTTGAGCTGTCAGAGATATCATGGGAGGAGTTTGGCGATGTATTTCTGGAGCACTTCGTCTCTGCTACGGAAAGAGATGCCTTGGAGGAGAGGTTTTTGAACCTCAGGCAGGGGACTAGATCGGTGATCGAGTATCAGAGAGAGTTCTCTCATTTGGCCAGGTTCGCAGGGATTCAGGATACCGATGATAGGAGGTATGCCAAGAGGTTCTACCGGGGCCTCAGGGACGATTTGAGGCAGGCCTTGCTATTCATTTCTCATGGCACATCTAGGCAGATCATTGAGATGGCAAAGAAGCTGGAGGCTGACCAGCTGATGGTGCGAGCCGGAGGGAAGAGACCATTTGATGGGTCGACATCAGTAGAGAGCAGCAGGGGCTCTCAGAGAGGCAGGACTATCGGATACAGGAAGGGTGGGGGACGTCGTCGTCCCAACTTCAGGCAGGAGCAGGAGCCTCCTCCAGCATTGGCTCCCCCACCTCTACAGATGCATGATCCGAGGAGACAGGATGACCGAGGCCACCGACAGGTAGTTTGTTACGGATGCCACCAGCCCGGGCACATTAGGTCGGAGTGCCCGCATCGATTCCATCCCCCTCCTCCTCCTCCACCTCCAGTGGCCCCAGTACAGCAGGGCCGAGGCCGTGGCCGAGGAAGAGGCCGAGGCCGGGGATATCACGGCAGGAGACGCGAGCAGGAGCATATATACGCCTTGGACCTCACAGAGCAGAGGAACCCTGAGGAGGTTATCACAGGTACTTAAAGTTAATTATTGAATTTCTTGAATTTTCAATTATATATATAGTACCTGGAACTATAGGATAACAGTTAACTTTCACGTAAACAAACCTCAGGCATTGTTATGATCAGCGGCAAGCCCGCTCATAGTCTCTTCGACACGGGTGCTTCGCATTCGTTCGTATCCGAGGCCTTCATCGACGGACTCGAAGGCGTGGAGAGGTTCCCTGGACTAGAGATGAGGGTGTATCTACCCGATGGGTCAGAGCTGCGGACCACTACATATTGTGATATGGAGGCTAAGATTGGCGGCAAGGCCTTTGAGGTGCCAGCAACTATTCTGAAGCTGCAGGACTTCGAATTGATTTTGGGCATGGCCTGGTTGCATCGGAACCATGCTTAGATAGATTGTCCGTCCAGGAGGATCACGCTAAGGCATGGCGACTCTCATGTTATCGTTGAAGATATTCAGCCTATCTGCCACCTATTGTTATCTTCTGTACAGGCTGTGAAGGCCCACGAGCAGGGTGAAGAAGTTTATCTTATCTGCTTCGAGATGGTGGGAGCAGAGACGACTATCTCAGATATTCCGGTGGTACGGGATTTCTCTGACGTATTCCCGGAGAAATTGCCCGAGCTACCACCTGCTAGAGACTTGGATTTCAGGATTCAGCTAGTACCGGGAGCGAGGCCGGTGTCCCGGAAACCCTACAGGATGGCTCCCAGGGAGTTAGCAGAGTTCAGGACTCAAATACAGGAGCTAGTCGAGTCAGGATTTGTGCGGCCCAGTTCATCGCCATGGGGAGCGCCAGTTCTCTTTGTGAAGAAGAAGGACGGGTCATTGCGACTATGCATAGATTACCGGGAGCTGAACCGGTTAACGGTCCGCAATACCTATCCTCTGCCTCGGATAGATGAGTTATTTGACCAGTTGCAGGGAGCCTTCTTGTTCTCCAAGCTAGATTTGCGATCCGGCTACTACCAGCTCCATATCAGGGAAGAGGACATACCGAAGACGGCATTCAGTTCACGTTATGGATTATACGAGTTCACGGTGAGGCCTTTTGGACTCACGAATGCCCCTGCCGCATTCATGAGTCTAATGAACCGTGTATTCGAGCCCTTCTTAGACCGCTTCGTGATTGTATTCATCGACGACATTCTTATATATTCTCGGACTCAGGAGGAGCATACGGAGCACCTGGCGCAGGTCTTGCAGAGGCTGAGGGAGACCCGGATGTACGCAAAATTTTCAAAGTGCTAGTTCTGGCTGCAGGAGGTGGCTTTCCTGGGGCACACGATCAGTGGGGCTGGATTAGCAGTGGACCCAGCCAAGATAGAGACAGTGAGGGATTGGCCACGGCCGAAGACCGCATCTGACATCCGCAGTTTCTTGGGACTAGCAGGGTATTATCGCAAGTTCGTGGAGGGGTTCTCGAGGACAGCACTTCCCCTCACATCCTTGACGAAGAAGGGCGCAGATTTTGTTTGGTCAGAGCGGTGCGAGACGGCTTTTCAGGAGCTGAAGGACCGACTCATCTCATCCCCCATTCTTGCGCTTCCATCCGGGAGCGAAGGATTCCAGATCTATACGGACGCCTCTTACCAAGGAATGGGTGCAGTCCTGATGCAGCATGGACATGTTATTTCTTATGCTTCAAGACAGTTGAAGAAGCATGTGCATAACTATCCAGTACATGACCTAGAGCTCGGGCCTGTGGTTTTCGCCCTAAAGATATGGAGGCATTACTTATACGGGATTCATTGTGACATCTTTTCAGATCACAAGAATCTTAAGTATATCGATACACAGAAGGACTTAAACCTGAGACAAAGGAGATGGCTGAAGTTCCTTTGTGATTATGATTATAAGATCCACTACCATCCGGGAAAAGCGAACACGACAGCAGATGCTTTGAGCAGGAGGGCCGGCACTTCTGGACCGGAGCCCCGGTTGATGTCTATAGAGCTGCTACAGATGATGGAGGACATGCACATTACCATGGTATCCGAGACTGCGCCAGTAGTGTATTGAGAGTATTTGAGCTCAGTGATCAGTGGCGATGATATACATGAGCGCATCCGAGCACATCAGAGGCTGGATGCTGCGTTACAGCCGATCTTCAGTGCCCTGGAAAGGGGCAAGGTCGAGGACTATGTTGGAACACCCTATTACTAATTTGGGTCAGGATCACTATGTCTCTAGGAAACAAATGTTTGACCTCTTGTATAGCTCAAAAGGTCAATTAGAATTAAGTCTAAGGGTTAGAAGTCTAAGTTTGGAAGCTGCCCTCAAGACCAAGACTTTTTCAGTTTGAGACCAAGTCATATCATCGAGCTCAACATGACGATTCGTCGAACTCCGATCGACGATCGTCTAGCTCAACTTCGACAGATCGTCAAACTCCATTTGACGATCGCTGAGCTCAACTTCATCATATCGTCGAACTCCATTCGACGATCGGTGAGCTCAGTTCGACGATCTTGACTCAGCTTTGGATCTCTATCTCTGAGCTCAGTTCGAGGACCTTTGAGCTCAGATCGACGATGTTCTGCTGCTGTATAAATCCATATCGCTGAGCTCAGTCCGACGATAGCAGAGCTCAGTTCGACGTTTTCAGATAACTTCAAGGATGTTTCTAGATTCAAATTCAAATCAATTAAGGAGTTATTCTGCAATTAATTCAGAAGATTTCTCAGTCATTTTCATTTATTTCTGGACCAAGTTTCAAGGGATTTTCAAGGAATAATTCTATGGACTTTCCTCCAGAAGACATTTTTGCAATTAAGGATGCCATTAATGCAGACCAACAGCTATTCTTCTCAGAGGATGTTTTTCCATTCAGTATCAGAGAATAAAAGTCAAGAATTCTTTTTGAATCACACACATTGATTACAGATACAGAGACATATACACAGACAGACAAAAAGACAAACACCAGTAATCTTCAGAACAAGAACAAAAATATTCTGTCTCAAAGAATTCTCAAGAACACACATCCAGGGAGATCAAATCTTTCTCAAATCCTCAGATCTCTCTTGTCTCAATTGTTCAAGGCCAACATATTTCAAGACTCCAGACACCTAACATTTCAGTTGCTGCTGAAATCATCTTTTGCTGGAGCTCAACTTTTGAAGGCCTATCACCCTACAGCAAAGCTTCTTTTCCTGAAGATCTCAAGGACTCAGGGGGAGCTTTGACACCATCAATCTACATAGTCTTCTCAGTTGTTTGAGAAAGTGAAGACTTCCATCACTCTCTCACCCCCATCTCTGTAAAGGGTTTCTCAAACTCCCTTCAAAAGTTTGAACTTGGTTTTTGAGCACCTTGTCAAAAGCTCATTGGTGGCAAGACACCTGATCAAAAAATCTGATTTGGTTTTTGAGCACCTTATCAAAAGCTCATTGGTGCCCAGGACACCTGATCAACTCATCCTGCAGTGGATTCCTACCTAGGGTGGTAGAAGAGTGGATGTACCCAAGTTTAGGGGAACCACTATATTTCCTTGTGTCTTCTGGTTTTGCTTGTCTTTATTTTTATTTCTGGCTGTGATTATTCTGTGATTAGCTTTTGAATAGTTTAGTTCTGTGATTATATTTATTACTACTTCCCTGCTCACTCATATTACAACAATTGCTGTAAAAAGTTTTAAAGCACCATATACTCTATTCACCCCCCCCCCCCTCTAGAGTATATCAGATCTAGCTGTACTTTCAATTGGTATCAAAGCAAGGTTGGTTAAACATACCACACCTTGGTGGTTGCACAAGCTAACACCTGAACCCAAAGATCCCAAGTTAGATCTGTTTTCTTTTGTAGTTTATTATTAGATTTTGTTTTCACAAATCATGGCCCAAAACAAAGATTATGCTAGCACCAGACCTCCAGTGTGCAATCTATCCAAGTTTATACTTTGGAAAGCAAGGATCAGACTATACATGAATTCTATTGATGAAGATATTTTTAACTCTGTTTTGATAGTGTGTCCAAGACCTCCAGAGAACTCAAATACAAATGCTGTTCCACCTCCATCAGGAACAGATGCTGACATCAAGAGATGGAAGGTAGCTGATGCCAAGGCTATGAACATCTTAGCCCAGACAATGTCTGATGACATATTTCAAAAGGTGGCCGAATGCAAATCAACAAAGGAAATTTGGGACAAACTCTCTGAAATAGTCTCAGGCTCAGCTGATGAGAGAAAGGACAGGAGATCCCACCTCATATCTCAATATGAGAATTTCAAGAAGGGAGAAACTGAGTCAGTGGGAGATATGTACAACAGGCTCAGTCTAATTGTCAGTGAACTCAGGATATTGGATAAAGAGATCTCACTAACTAAACTCAATGACAAAATTCTAATGTGCTTCCCTAGCACTTGGGATTCAAGAATCTGGCCAATTAAGGATGCCAGAAGTTTGAATGAGATCACCACTGAAGCTTTATTGGGTAAGCTCAAATCTTATGAGCTACTCATCAAGAATAGAGAAGAAGAACAGAAGGCTCCCTCACCAGCCACAAGAAAAGAGAAGACCATAGCCTTCAAGGCAACTGAAGATCTGCCTGAAGACAAAGCCACATGCAATGATGAACTGCTCAGTCTGTTGGCCAAAAGATTTTACAAGATGGCCAGAAAGGACTTCATAAGGAGATCATACAAAGAGCATGATAAGCCAAGGTATGACAAGTCCATTAATAATAATAATAAAGAAATTGTTTGCTTTGGTTGCAGGAAACCAGGGCACATAGTTCCTGACTGTCCAGAAAACAAAAACAAGGATAGAAGGGACAAGAAAGAAAGAAGAAAGGAGAAAGACTCCAAGAGGAATGGCAATGGCAAACCCTCATCAAGCAAAAACAAACATACAAGAAAGGGGTTTGTTGCTGAATCCTGGAGTGAGACTGAATAGGAGTCAGAAGCCTCAACCAGCTCCAGTGATGATGAGGATGATGCAGAAGAAAAATGAATGATATAGTACCTAAACACCTAGAAGGTGGGGGTGAATAGGTGACCAAATTCTTTTTGACTTTTTATGGCAGTAATCAGTTTTTAACACAGAATTTAATCTACTATTGCACAGCAATCACACAGCATTCACAGCAAACCACATCACACAGAAGACACACAGTTTTATAGTGGTTCCCCAATGTTTGGGTACATCCACTTTCCCCCTTCGCCTATCTAGCAGTGTACTAGATTCGGCGCAACTGCTCCACTATCTCAGAACCCAAAACAGGTTCCTACACCTCAGGCCCAAGGCCCTATAACTCAGCTTCTTCACAAAGCCTACACTCAGCCATAAAGTCCTACACTCAGCCACCAAGGCCTACACTCAGCCACCAAGGCCTACACTCAGAGATTTCAATCTCCTACACTCAGGCTCTCAAGCCCTACACTCAGCCTTTATAATTACAGGCTTACAAGACTCAGATCCAAAGGATCCTACAAGATAAAATGAATACAATAATTGTGACTCAACAACTCAGAGAAAAGAGAGAGAAGAGTTGTGAGTTTCTTGATGAGTTCTTGGAAGAACTCAGCTGAAATCAATCTGACTTAGATTTCTTCAAAGCTTCTTGAAAGTAGAACTCAATACGATTGACTCCTTCTGCAGTTGATCCTTGATCTCTGCTACTTAAGATCCAGAATAAATCTGAACCCTTCTTCTCAGTCGGGTTCCAACAACTGATTTCTTGGATGTAGCTCTCTCTCTCCAACTTCTTAGATCTGCACTTGATACTTCAAGGAATAGCAAGATCTTCTTTGAATATTGATCACTTGTACTTGTGTTAAATTGATCTCTTCAACAATAGTTTCTGTAGACTATATAAGCCTATTTATAGGCCTTATTCATGGTAACCGGTTGGTCCGGTCCATAACTGAATTCTGATAACTCTGACAGGTGCTGTAGACCGGCCGGAATGGCAGCTGTCAAGTCATCCAGTCAGTTCTTGAAAATTCTGTAACTGTCTAGAAGTGTCGAGACTATCTGTCTTTAAGTGTCGACACTTATAGACCAAGTGTTGACACATGTTGTCTAAGTGTCGACACTAGCCTACAAGGTGTCGACACAACTCCTTGTGTTGTAGATTTCATATCTCGACACTACTTCTTCTTCATGTGTCGACACTGAAATTGAGTGTCGACACAAGTACTTGTACTTCAGTATTTTGCTGAATTCTTCTAAGTGTCGACACAACACCTTTGTGTCGACACATCTCCATGTGTTGAATCTGTTAAGTGTCGACACAGCTTCTTGGTGTCGACACATGTCTTCAGTGTTGATACTTGCTGGGTGTAGACACATTGCTCTGGGTGTCGACACATTCTTCTTCTGCCGAGACTCTTGCTGAGTGTCGACACAACTCCTTAGTGTCGACACTTGTACTTAGAATATTTTGTTGAACTTTGCTGTTCTTTGCTAAGTGTCGACACAGCTCCTTGTGTCGACACTTTCTTCAAGTGTTGAGTCTTCAGCTAAGTGTCGACACATTGTTCTGGGTGTCGACACTTACTTCTAGTGTTAACTCTTCTGCTAAGTGTCGACACATTGTTCTGGGTGTCGACACTTATTCAAGTGTTGACTCTTCTGTTGAGTGTCGACACTTGCTTCAAGTGTTGACTCTTCTATTGAGTGTCGACACATTGTTCTAGGTGTCGACACTAGTACTTAGTCTCAGCTGACTTTTGCTGAGTGTCGACACAGCCTACAAGTGTCGACACTTTCTGGTGTAGACACAGTTTCACTGGGTGTCGACATAACTGCTAAGTGTCAACATAGCTTCACTGCTCTCTTCTTCATTGAGTGTCGACACAGCTCCTTGTGTCGACACTTTCTGTCTGGTGTCGACTCAGCATCCCTGGTGTCGACAAAATGACTCCAAGTGTCGACACTGCTTGCCTGGGTGTCGACACAGGTCTTCTTAAGTGTCGACACTTTCCCTCTGGGTGTCGACACATGGACTTAGAAACTTTTTCTTCTTTCCTGCAAATACTTAGCCTGCACAAGTAAACTCAAAACACATCAAATACATTTTGATGTATATCATTGAGTTTGGTGAAGCTTCTTCAAATCAGGTACATTTGAACCAACGTACCCAACAATCTCCCCCTATTTGGAGAAGTCATAACCTTTATTCAATGATATACACCATTCATAATAAAATTACAAAATGATGTAAAGCAGGATTATATATAGCATGGCAAACATAAACATGTACACATAGATTGCATCACAGAACAATTATGAAATAAATTTAACACATAGCAAATTTATTACACAACACATTGTTCCAATACTTTGTCATATTCATATTTCAAAAAGGTTACAGAATGTTTAACATCAAAAGATTACATAGTAAACTTTAAGAAAATTCTAATTCTATTTCTGTTCAGGCTCTTTGATCACTATTCCTTTGTCAGCTTGTACTTTGGCTTGAACAGGAGCTTCAGCAACCTCAGCATCAGCAGGCTTCTTGCCTTTCAGATCTTTCTTCTTTAGCTCTTCTTCTTTAATCAAAGCCTTTCAAAATAATGATAAGGCTTGGGAAAGTACTTGCTAGGCTCCAGAGCAGTAGGAGGTTGCTTTCCAATCTTGGCCTTTCTTCTATATTGGACTATGGCCTCCTGCCTTATCTCATGCTTTCTCCATTCAGCCTCAGAAAACCACTTATTCCTGTCTTGAATGTTATCCTTTGCAGCTTTCCATGCAGTCAAAATAATGTTCCTAGAGGTGGTGCTCCACTGCTCAAAGTCAGGTCTTTGTTCAGCTTGCTCCCTGAACCTCTTCTTTGATAATCTGGTTTCTTCTTCAGCTTGCTCTTTCAAGATGGCTTCCTGTAAAGCTTCAGAAACAGGCTGAACAACTTTCTCTATTATGACATTGTCCTTACCCCCAGGTGGGCTATACATAGACTGTATGTCAGCATGGATCATGTCAAAATCTGGTGGAGGATAGATCACTTGAGCTACTTCTGGTTGCTCACCTCCAAGATAGGCAGGGTTAATTCCAGATTCTGCTACATTATCATCATCACAAAGAGGCGGATAACCAAGAGTGGCTCTGATGGAATTAGAAACCCATTTTGCATGGTCAGAGCCAGCTTTGACTAAGACCCTCTCCCCCTTTATGACTTCTCTTTCTATGTGATCCCTTAAGTCATCTTTTTGAAATCTGATTTGGGCATGGAGATAATTAACTCCATCCCTGTAGAAAGGTCTTAACCTTTGGAGTTTTTCAGAGATCAGCTTCTGAGAGTCTTTAATAGCAGTTGTAATATCAGTTAAGCTCTCTTGCAGTGCTTTATCAAAAGCTGTCATAGCAGTAGCAGTAGAAGTTGTGAGGCCAGTAGCAATATTCTTCATTTCTGTGACAATAGCATTGTGCGATTGTGTCAAATTATCATTCATTCTTATTTGGTTCTCTAGAACATACCCCTGCTTCTGTGCTATGTCATCTACTTGAGCCTTAATCTTTTCCTGATGTGTAGCAAGATAGACTACTGCATTCCCACTCTTGTGGAAGCAGTCAATCATCTCTTTCTTATTGAGATTCATCTCAAATCTTATGGATTTAATATCCTGTGCTAGATCAAACTGTAGTGATTTTTGCCCTTCATCAACATATTTCTCAATAGCCTGTCTGTGCTCATCCAGTTTAATTTGCATTGCAACCATCAGTACATTATAATCAACAGTTGGAGCTGGCTGTGATATAGGCTGTGGAGCAACAGTTTGTAAGGCCCTCTTATAATTTTGGCTCCTTCTTTTGAAGACCTGAAACTTCTGTTTCTTAGCTCTTCTAGCCTCCTCATCTTCAGATGCTGAGGAGCTGGCTATGTCTACCCTCTCCTTAGGGCTTGGAGGTAACTCCTTCTGCACTTCTGGTGCCTTCTCAGTTTCTTGCCTTGCAGGCTCTTCATCATGTACTACTTGCTCCCCCTCAATTGGAGCATTCTCCTCTTCAGCAGCAGCATTGTCCTTGTGAAAGTCTTGTTAATCCAGGTTAAGGAACAGATCTTCCATTGTGTATTCTTGTGGAGAATGAGCTGGAGAAATTCTAGGCTCATCTACCACTGGATCAGATACAAACTGAGCTGCAGCAGATGTGTCTTCCATGATAACATCTGGGACTTGACTAGCAGTCTGTGGTTGTTGATAAACATCAGACAAATCAGTATCTTCTATAGGAAAAACCAAAGCATTAAGCTCAGTAATTAACTCTAGAATTGTGGTTGTAGCTTGCTCACTTTCAAGAGGAGTGGGTTCTTTCACAACTAGTGGCTCCCCCTAGATGTGATCCTTGTGTATGGGGCTAGCTTGAGGTAGCTCCCCCTGGATTTCAGCAACTTCCTGTTGAGCAGTAGACTTCTCAATAGGCTCTTCTTCATGCTCATCAGGTGTGAAGACAACTTGCTCTTCACTTTCAGAGCTGCTGGATGGATCCTGAGCCACTGGGGCAGACTTCTTCTTCTTCTTGAGTGGGGTTTCCTTTTCAGAAGTGATCTTCTCAGGGGTTGGCATCTCCTTAGTCAACACCCTGTTCCATCTGGAGAATATTCTCATATCCATTTTCCTCATATGATTTATTTTAGTGCCTGCAGTCTGACCCATAACTTCTGGAATGCTTCCAGCTAGGTATAGACTTAATATTCTTCCCAAGTTTGGCTTCTTTAGGCTTTCTTTAATTTTCTCAAAAACTACTATAGACCAGTCAGTTTTCAGATTGAAGATAATTCTGGTCATAATGCTGAACATATGGGCAGACACTCTGTCATGCCCTCCTGGCCTGCTCAATATCACTTTCCCAACAATTTCAGACAGGAATTTCCCCTGACTGTTCATGCCTTTCCTATTGAAAACTGAGCCAATTTTCATCTGAGCATCCAGTCCACACCAAGTTAGAGCTTCCCTGGTCTTTGAAGCAGTAACTTCATCTTCTTCTTGAGTTCTTGGTAACTGCAGTACTTTCTTCAGACTTTTTGGAGAGACCTTTACTTTCTCACCATGAACCCTGGATTTGATGTTGAATCCAGTTTCGTCTACCTTAGCTCCATTGAGGAATTCCAGTACCTCTTTCTTCCATATTTTAGTAGGTTCTGAAACAAGATATTCTAACCCTGAGTCGGCAACTAGGGTTACTACTGTCTTGATCTCCGGGTCTGCATCAACAAATGCATCGCGCACCAGTTCATACCCTTCGTTGACGTTCTCCTCAAGCTTTGGCGCCATTAGGGTTTGAAGAATTTTGACTGGAGAGAAGAGAGGTGTCGACACACAAGTTTTGGTCTCGAAACTTTTGAAAGCGTGTCGACACACTAAGGCAAAACCCTATTTATACCTTTCTAATTTTGAAGATGAAAAGGCGGGCAGCTAACTTAAATTGTGTCAACACTGGCAATAAGTGTCAACACTGACTTATAATGTGTCGACACATATGTGTCGACACAAGTTTAGTCAACAGATAATATGTGTCGACACTTGTTTATGTGTCGACACCACTTAACTCGACACATAGTCGAGACTTTACTTAGATAATTCTGAGTAAACACTATGTGTCGACACCACCTTGGTTGTGTCGACAACAACTTGTCATGTGTCGACACTAATATTCTGAAGTATCGACACCAACTTCCTAGATGTATCGACACCTTTTTCCTGAAGTGTCGACACCAATTTTCTGTGTCGACACAGAGATCTCTGTGTGTCGACACCTTTTTACTTAGCCATTTCCAATTCTATAAACTTACTCTAAGTTTATCATTCCTAGTTCAATTTTAAACCTATTGAACTTAGCTTCTACTAGGGGCTTAGTGTACATATCAGCTAGTTGATTATCAGTTTTAACATATTCTAGTAAAATATCTTCTTTCTCTACATGCTCCCTAAGAAAATGATATTTTATCTCAATATGTTTAGTTCTACTATGGGAAACAGGATTATGTGCAATTGAAATAGCACTTGTAGAATCACAAAAGAGTGGAGTTCTACTTACCTGAAATCCATAGTCCTCAAGCTGATGTTGTATCCACAGAAGTTGAGCACAGCAACTTCCTATAGCCACATATTCTGATTCTGTAGTGGAGATAGCCACACTTGTTTGCTTTTTGCTACTCCAAGAAATCAGTCTCCCACCTAGGAATTGATAGGTTCCAGTTGTGCTTTTTCTATCTTCTTTGCATCCTGCAAAGTCTGCATCTGAATAACCTGTTAGTTCAAAATCCCCATTCCTAGGGTACCAGAGGCCTAGATAAGGAGTGCCCTTTAGATATCTCAATATTCTTTTGACTGCTGTCAAATGAGACTCTTTAGGGCAGGCTTGATACCTTGCACAGACACATGTAGCATACATGATATCTGGTCTACTAGCAGTCAAGTATAATAGGGAGCCAACTATCCCTCTATACAAGGTTTCATCTACAGGCTTCCCTGCATCATCCTTGCTAAGAGACATACTTGACCCCATAGGAGTCTTCATGGTGCTGGATGAATCCATACCATACTTCCTTATGAGTTCTAGGGTGAACTTGGACTGGCATATGGACAAACCACTCTCAGTTTGTCTTACTTGGAGACCCAAGAAGAACTTTAGCTCTCCCATACTACTCATCTCAAATTGACCTTGCATTAGCTTTGCAAACCTTTTTGCAAAGGCTACTTTCAGTAGACCCAAATATAATGTCATCTATATATATTTGGACTAGTATTACTTTGCCTCTAGATTCCCTAAGGAATATAGTCTTGTCTATTTTCTCCCTTGTGAACTTATTCTCAATGAGGAAACTAGACAGGGTTTCGTACCAAGCCATAGGGGCTTGCTTTAACACATATAAAGCTTTCCGAAGTCTATAGACATGATTAGGTAGAGTTGAATCAACAAAACCTGAGGGTTGTTCCACATAGACTTCTTCTTTAAGATTACCATTTAGAAATACTGACTTGATATCCATTTGGTAAACTTTGAATCCTTGAAAGGTTGCATAGGCCAGGAACATTCTTATGCCTTCCAGTCTGGCTACTGGAGCAAAGGTTTGATCAAAATCAATACCTTCTTCCTGCCTATACCCTTTAGCAACCAATCTTGCTTTGTTCTTAATGATGACTCCTAGTTCATCCATCTTGTTCCTATAGATCCACTTGGTTCCAATTATATTGTGGTCTTTAGGTTTAGGCACAAGCTCCCAGACCTTGCATCTCTTGAACTGATTGAGTTCTTCTTGCATTGCCTCAATCCAAAGAGGGTCTTTGATGGCTTCTTCAAACTTCTTAGGTTCAACTTGGGATAGAAAGCTGGAGTAGATTGCTGCATTCAGGTTTCTGCTCCTTGTTTGTACCCCTTGTCTTGGATCACCAATGATTTGCTCAGCTGGATGATCTCTTAGATGCCTATTGGCTGGAGGCATCCTGACTTCAGGTTGAGCTTCTTCAACATCTTCATCATGCTGTACTCCTTGAACTTCATCAGCAATTGGTACATGTAGTTCTCCCCCTGGACAACAGCCACTGTCTTCTACTTGCTGTCTTGCAGTAGGTACTTCTTCTATAGTAAGCTTGTCCATCTTCTTTGTTAAACCTGTGGGGCTGCATACACTACTAGACAACTCATTGTTAATAAGTCTAGTTTCATCAAATACTACATGTACAGTTTCTTCTACAACTTGAGTTGACAAGTTGTAGACTCTATAAGACTTACTGTTGTTGCTGTACCCAACAAAAATTCCCTCTTGGGACTTGACAGCAAACTTAGTCAAGTAAGACTTTCCATTGTTAAATATAAAGCATTTACAACCAAAGATCCTGAAGTAGGATAAGTTTGGTTTCCTGCCTTTCACAACCTCATAGGGGGTCTTGTTGAGACTTTTAGTTATGGTAGCCCTATTAATAACATGGCATGCAGTATTGACTGCTTCAGCCCAGAAGTATTCTGGTAGTGAAGTATCACTTAATAGGGTCCTAGCAGCCTCAATCAAGGTTCTATTCTTCCTCTCAGCAATGCCATTTTGCTGAGGTGTTCTTGGTGAAGAAAACTCTTGAAATATCCCAAATTCTTCACATAGTTTTGTCATGTTATCAGACTGAAACTCTGTACCATGGTCACTTCTTATTTTGACCACTGTACTATTTAGTTCATTCTGAATTTGTCTAACAAAGCTATAGAAGACATTGGGTGTTTCAGATTTCTGTCTAAGAAAGAACACCCAGGAAAACCTTGAGTAGTCATCTACAACTACAAAGGTATAGACCTTCCTACCTAGGCTGTGAACTGGCATTAGACCAAAGAGATCCATATGCAAGAGGTATAAGCACCTCACAGCATCTTTGTTTTCTATGCTTCTAAAGGTGGATCTAGTCTGCTTGCCCTTTTGACAAGCTGATCAAATACCATCTTTAATACACTTAACTTGAGGACCATTCCTCACTAACTCTTTACTAAAGAGTTTGCCAATTGTCTTGTAATTAAGATGGGCTAGCCTCTTGTGCCATTTGACACAATGAGAGACTTTCTCATCAGCTACAAGACACACTTGAGAACCATTGGTCTCACACATAATTTCTAAGCAGTAGACATTCCTTTTTCTATAGCCAGTCAAAATGATCTCTTGATCATTTGACCTCTTGATATGACAAGCATCCTTAACAAATAAGATGTCATATCCTACATCACTTAATTGAATTATACTAATTAGGTTGTGTTTCAAACCTTTAACATAAGCCACTTGAGTAATGGTAACTAAGTTACTAGAAATGTTACCAAACCCTTTGATGATTCCTTTTTCAGAACCACCAAAGGTGACTTTAGGAACATCTTTGATTAGAGTGTAGTCCTTTAGCAATTCCCTTGTTCCAGTCATATGTCTGGAACATCCACTGTCCAAGTACCATATTGGGGCATGACCACTTGCACTCACCTGCAAAACAGATTAATGAACCTTAGAACCCAAAGAATTCTTGGGTCCTTGATACTTGTTAGTTTGCATTCTGTCAAGGCTACCTGCTGGTTTTCCAACAGGCAGATTGCTACTCACTTTGGCACTAGCATTGTGCCAACAGTCCATTGCATAGTGGCCTACCTTGCCACAGCACCAACACTCAAACTTATTGTACCTTTGCTTAGGTACTGTCTTTGCTGTTTTATCTACAACAGACTTGTTGAGAGTTGGGGCTTTGCCCTTGGACATAGACTTGGACTGAACAGTCCTTGCAGGTCTAGTAAACCCTAGTCCAGCTTTACCTTTGTGATGAATAAATTCATCAATTATGGGTAAAACAGACTTTGGTTTAGAAAACCTAGCAACTAAGTCCTTCTCCTTCTGAAGATTAATCTCCAGACTCTTGATTTGATCATTTTTAAATGATATAGTTCCCATCTGAATCACAATTATGTGCTTCAGTCTGGCTATTTCATTAAGCTTTTGATCAAATAACTTCTCAGAATCTGTTGCAGCAGCTTTGAGAATAGCAATTTCCTTTGCCTGACTTTTGGCTAGGGACTTGCTCTTCTTGTAAGCTTGCAACAGTACTTTATATTCATCTATTAACTGATGAATATCTTCTTCAGACTCAGAAGCACTCTCATCATTTGATGATGATGAATCTGATTCTGTACTGGCACAAGAAATTGAACTTAAAGTTGAACTTTGTACCTTACAAGGTCCTGGCTGCTCCAGGATTTTGTCATTTTCAGTCAATGGCATCAGTCCTTGGCACTGACAGTCTTCTTATTTATATATATAATTCATAATCTGCATGAACTCTTCTTCTTCTTCCTCAACAAACAACCCTATATATGCCTCAGCATCTGACTCAGTTTCTGAAGAAGAAATATCTGACAGACTCTTGTCCTTTTTGGCAACAAAAGACTTCTCCTTCTTGCCCTTGTATTGAGTCCTTTTCTTGTCAGTAGACTCCTTCCTCTTCTCTGGACAATCTGCAATGACATGTCCTTGTCTATTACAGCAATAGCACACAATTTTTGATAGTGTAGCTTTGCTAGACTTGGACTTTTTCCTGTCTTTCTTTGAAGACTTCTTTTTTTGATAAGAGTCTTCCTTTCCCTTTGATGTAGAAGGCCTTGTCCTCCACTGTTTCTTCTTTAAGAATTTCTGAAAATGTCTTGTGAAGGCAGCAAAGTCCTCATCACTTTCACTGCTTTCAGATTTTGTGCTGACTGACTCATCTAACTCAGATTCAACTACCTTTGGAGGTGGAGTTGGTGACTTACTCCTGTACTTTCTAGGGGCTTCTGATTTAAAGGCCACTGTTCTTTCTTTGTGTTCATTTCTTGTTGGTTTCTCCTCTTCTTTCCTCACCATTAACTGCATTTCATAAGACAGCAGTTTGCCAAACAGTGTTGGTGGTGGAATTTCTCCCAACTTTGTCATTTCCCTGATGGCACAGATCTTGGTGTCCCAAACTTTAGTTAGGGACCTTAGAAACTTATCATTGAGTTCATAATTACTGAACTCTCTGCCATAGGACATGAGTTCATTCACTATACTGTAGAACTTCTTATAGCACTTAGTTATGCTATCACCCTTTCCTTATCTAAAACTTTCATACTCTTGATTTAGCAAGGATTTTCTGTCTTGCCTTACTTCTTCAGAACCCTCCATATACACAATAAGAGTATCCCACATTTCTTTAGCTGTCTTACAGTGTATTAGATTCTGAAAAGTTGCATCATTTATGGCACTCACTATAATGTTCTGAGCCCTTTTGTCCATGGTGGCTAAAACAATCTCATCCTTTGTCATTTTAGAGAAATCCTTTGGTGTTCTCTGATTTGCATCTAATGCTGACACCTTCATGGGCACATATGGCACTTCCTTTACTGTGATATAAATCCTAGGATCTGAAGCTTCCATAAAGAGTCTCACCCTTTCCTTCCAGATCCCAAAGATCTCTTTCCTACATATGGGTAGCTTCATGGATCCCAACTCCTTGTGATTTTTAGTAGAACCCATGGTTCTTGCTGTTCTTGATTCTGTAATTTACTTAGACTGAATCTGCCAACAGGATCTACTCAGACAGTTATGTCCCTTTTTGAGTAGCCTGGCTCTGATACCACTTGAAAGATATAGTACCTAAAAACCTAGAGGGGGGGGGGGGGTGAATAGGTGACCAAATGTTTTTTGACTTTTTATGGCAGCAATCAGTTTTTAACACAGAATTTAATCTACTATTGCACAGCAATCACACAGCATTCACAGCAAACCACAGCACACAGAAGACACACAGTTTTATAGTGGTTCCCCAAGGTTTGGGTACATCCACTTTCCCCCTTCGCCTATCTAGTAGTGTACTAGATTCGGCCCAACTGCTCCACTATCTCAGAACCCAAAACAGGTTCCTACACCTCAGGCCCAAGGCCCTACAACTCAGCTTCTTCACAAATCCTACACTCAGCCACAAAGGCCTACACTCAGCCACCAAGGCCTACACTCATCCACCAAGGCCTACACTTAGAGATTTCAATCTCCTACACTCAGGCTCTCAAGCCCTACACTCAGCCTTTATAATTACAGGCTTACAAGACTCAGATCCAAATGATCCTACAAGATAAAATGAATACAATAATTGTGACTCAACAACTCAGAAAAAAGAGAGAGAAGAGTTGTGAGTTTCTTGATGAGTTCTTGAAAGAACTCAGCTGAAATCAATCTGACTTAGCTTTCTTCAAAGCTTCTTGAAAGTAGAACTCAATAAGATTGACTCCTTCTGCAGTTGATCCTTGATCTCTGCTACTTAAGATCCAGAATAAATCTGAACCCTTCTTCTCAGTCTGGTTCCAACAACTGATTTCTTGGATGGAGCTCTCTCTCTCCAACTTCATAGATCTGCACTTGATACTTCAAGAAATAGCAAGATCTTCTTTGAATATTGATCACTTGTACTTGTGTTAAATTGATCTCTTCAACAACAGTTTCTGTAGACTGTATAAGCCTATTTATAGGCCTTCTTCATGGTAACCGGCTGGTCCGGTCCATAACTGAATTCTGACAACTCTGACAGGTGCTGTAGACCGGCCGGAATGGCAGCTGTCAAGTCATCCAGTCAGTTCTTGAAAATTCTGTAACTGTCTAGAAGTGTCGAGACTATCTGTCTTTAAGTGTCGACACTTATAGAGCAAGTGTCGACACATGTTGTCTAAGTGTCGACACTAGCCTACAAGGTGTCGACACAACTCCTTGTGTTGTAGATTTCATATCTCGACACTACTTCTTCTTCATGTATCGACACTGAAATTGAGTGTCGGCACAAGTACTTGTACTTCAGTATTTTGCTGAATTCTTCTAAGTGTCGACACAACACCTTTGTGTCGACACATCTCCATGTGTTGAATCTGTTAAGTGTCGACACAGCTTCTTGGTGTCGACACATGTCTTCAGTGTTGATACTTGCTGGGTGTCGACACATTGCTCTGGGTGTCGACACATTCTTCTTCTGCCAAAACTCTAGCTGAGTGTCGACACTTGTACTTAGAATATTTTGTTGAACTTTGCTGTTCTTTGCTAAGTGTCGACACAGCTCCTTGTGTCGACACTTTCTTCAAGTGTTGAGTCTTCAGCTAAGTGTCGACACATTGTTCTGGGTGTCGACACTTACTTCCAGTGTTAACTCTTTTGCTATGTGTCGATACATTGTTCTTGGTGTCGACACTTACTTCAAGTGTTGACTCTTCTGTTGTGTGTCGACACATTGTTATGGGTGTCGACACTTGCTTCAAGTGTTGACTGTTCTGTTGAGTGTCGACACATTGTTCTGGGTGTCGACACTTGTACTTAGTCTCAGCTGACTTTTGCTGAGTGTCGACACAGCCTCCAAGTGTCGACACTTTCTGGTGTAGACACAGTTTCACTGGGTGTCGACACAACTGCTAAGTGTCGACACAGCTTCACTGCTCTCTTCTTCATTGAGTGTCGACACAGCTCCTTATGTCGACACTTTCTGTCTGGTGTCGACTCAGTATCCCTGGTGTCGACAGAATGACTTCAAGTGTCGACACTGCTTGCCTGGGTGTCGAAACAGGTCTTCTTAAGAGTCGACACTTTCCCTCTGGGTGTCGACACATGGACTTAGAAACTTTTTCTTCTTTCCTGCAAATACTTAGCCTGCACAAGTAAACTCAAAACACATCAAATACATTTTGATGTATATCATTGAGTTGGGTGAGGCTTCTTCAAATCAGGTACATTTAAACCAATATACCCAACAAAAAAGAGTTCTGCATGATGACAATCAATGCCTCACAACATAATTCAGAAGAAGAGGAGTCAAAGTCAGACTCAGAGACTCAACCTGAAGAAGATCAGGTAATCAGTTCTTTTGATTTTAACTCAGAGGAATTTAAATCTGAATTTAAAGCATTGTGTTTAGATCTGCTAAAATCTGAGAGAGAAATTATCTCTCTTAGAAATCATTTATCTGAACATAATACTTTAAAGTCAGAAAACCTCAAACTCTCTCAGGAGTTGGAGTGCTGTAGGGAGCAGATAGCTTCACTGAAAGTTGAGCTCTCTGAGGCCAAGAAGCTTGAAGAATCCCTTAATGGGAGAAGCATCAAGCTGATGGACATCACAAGCACAGTGAACTCCAGATTCAATAGTACACTGGGCTTGGGTGCTTCATCCAGCCAACCCATAGTTCTAACAACTCCAATTCAATTCATTTCTGAGAAAGGAAAGGGAGTTGTAGAGGTAGCTAGGAAAAATTTTGATCTGCCCCAGAAAACTAAGTCCTAGCAGAAATCGTCGAACGGAGGTCGACGATCTCCAAACGGAGATCGACGATGGCCGAACGCAGATCGACGATCTCAGGCAAAATTGTCGAACGCAGGCCGACGGTCTCAAGTTCATGAACTCTGCTATAGTCGACCGTCGAACGGAGCTCAACGATCTGACCCAAGATCGTCGAATGCAGCTCCAAGATCGTCGAACAGAGGTCAGAGCTCTGGAAATTTTTTCAAGGGCAAATCAAAATCCAATCCTAATGGTCCTACATCCCAAATCTTTAACCCTTATACTGAATGGATTATACCTCCAAGGAGATATCATCCTGAAGGATATAAGAGTCAACCTGGGATGTCTTTTATTTCAGAATTTAAAGGTTATCAACCTAGGCCCAAGGTAAACTGGGTCAAAAACAAATGAATTGTCTTATGTGTAGGTGAAGACCTATCCAACATCTAACCAGCAATGGTACTTGGATAGTGGGTGCTCTAAGCACATGACAGGGAACAAGGACAACCTCACATCCTTTAGAGCCAAGCTTGGACCCAAAGTTATCTTTGGTGATTCAAACTTTGGACAGACTAATGGATATGGTCCAGTCCAGATTGGATCAGTAACTTTCAAGAAGGTAGCTTATGTGGAAGGACTGAAGCACAACTTAATAAGCATCAGTCAGCTATGTGATGAAGGCTACCAGGTGACCTTCAGCAAAGCCTTATGCAAAATCAAGTCAGAGGACAACACAACTGTGTTGACAGGTAAAAGGAAAGGTAATATCTATCTAGTAGATTTTCTTTCAACTGATGTAGATATTTGCCTGTTTAATTCTGTCTGTAGACCAAACATTTTATGACATAAGAGACTATGACACCTAAACCTTAGAACTATTGCTAGGCTATCCAAGGACAACCTTGTTAGAGGACTACCTTCTGGCCCCTACAAGAAGGAAGGACTATGCAGGGCTTGTCAATTAGGCAAGCAAACTAAAAATAGCTTTAAGTCACTTAATAAGAGTGATTCACCTAGAATATTGTATCTGTTACACATGGATCTTTTTGGACCCATCACAGTACAAAGCCTAGGAGGGAAATCCTATACTTTAGTAGTTGTAGATGACTTCTCTAGATTCACTTGGGTGTTCTTTCTAAGGAAGAAGTCTGATAACTTTAAGTGTCTGGCAGAGTTTCTCAAATGTATACAGATTGAGTTCAATACTCACATTGCCCTGATCAGAAGTGATCATGGGATAGAGTTGGATTCTCTTCTTATGCAAGAGTTCTGTCAGAGTGAAGGGATCAGACATACTTTCTCAGCTCCTAGAACTGCTCAACAAAATGGGGTAGCTGAAAGGAAAAATAGAACCCTTATTGAATCTGCCACTACATTGTTGTCAGATGCTCACCTTCCTCTATCCTTTTGGGTAGAGGCAGTGAACACCTCCAACTATGTGCTGAATAGAAGTTTGATGCATAAACTAAAGGGAAAGACTCCCTATGAATTACTCAAAGGGAAGAAACCTAAAGTTGATTATTTTAGAGTTTTTGGCTGTATTTGCTATATACATAATAATGACAAGAAATACTTAGCAAAATTTCAAGCTAAAGCTGATGAAGGAGTGTTTCTAGGATACTCCATGATCAGCAAGGCTTATAAGGTCTATAATAAATCATCGCTAAAAATTGAGGAATCTGTTCACATATCATTTGATGAATCTAACATGTCTTTCAAGGAGAAGATCTCTTCTACCATAGAACCCTTGCAGGAACATTCTCTTGTTGAAGACTTGAACAAGTTACAGGTTACTCAAAGGGATGAAAGCAGTGAAGATGAAGAAAGTGCTCAACATATTGAAGAACAACTTGAAGAGCCAGTTGTTGTACCACAAGAGGAGACAACAACACAGGTTGGTGAACAATCAACACTCCCTGTTGATTTAGTAACATCAAGAGATCATCCAATTTCCCAAATAATTGGAGACATCTCAGCTGGTGTGCAAACCAGAAATCAGGTCAACCAAAACCTGTTGCACACCTGCTTCCTATCTCAAATTTAACCTCAGTCCATTCAAGATGCAGAGCAAGATCCACACTAGATCATTGCAATGCAAGAAGAGTTGCATCAATTTGAGAGGAACAAAGTATCGGAACTAGTTCCAAAGCCTAAGGATCACTCCATTATTGGAACAAAGTGGGTATTCAGAAACAAACTAGATGATCAAGGAGTAATTGTAAGGAACAAGGCAAGGCTAGTTGCTCAGGGATATTCTCACGAAGAAGGAATAGACTACGACCAAACTTTTGCACCTGTTGCAAGATTAGAAGCCATCAGAATATTTTTAGCTTATGCAATACATAAAGGCTTCAAGGTATATCAGATGGATGTCAAAAGTGCATTCCTAAATGGAGACATCAAAGAGGAAGTATATGTCAGACAACCTCCAGGTTTTATCTCTCCAACTTATCCTGATTATGTTTTTAGATTGAACAAAGCATTATATGGTCTCAAGCAAGCTCCTAGAGCATGGTATGAGACCCTAGCATGCTTTCTCTTGGAAAATGGATTTATAAGGGGTAGATTAGACCAAACTCTTTTCATTAGAACCCATAAGTCTCATATCCTATTAGTGCAGATTTATGTAGACGATATTATTTTTGGCTCTACTGACTCCAAATTGTGCAGAAGGTTTTCCAACCTAATGCATTCTAAATTTGAAATGAGTAGCATGAGTGAGCTATCCTTCTTCCTAGGATTGCAAGTCAAGCAACATGCTGAAGACATCTTTATTTCTCAAACCAAATATGCAAATGAATTGGTTAAGAAATTTGGCATGTCTGAAGCATCTTGTATGAAAACACCCATGCCTACTAATGCTGTATTGGATGCTGATGAACATGGGAAACCTGTTGATCAGACAACATATAGAGCAATGATTGGCTCTTTACTGTACCTTACAGCTAGTAGACCAGATATAATGTTTGCTACATGTATATGTGCTAGGTTCCAAGTAAGCCCTAGAGAGTCACACCTAACACTAGTAAAGAGGATTCTCAGGTATGTTAAAAGTTGTCCAAATCTAGGTCTCTGGTATCCAAAAGATTCAGCATTTGATTTAACTGGATTTTCTTATGCTGATTATGCTGCATGCAGAATTGACAAGAAAAGCACCAGTGGAACTTGTCAGCTCCTTGGTGACAGACTTGTCTCTTGGTTTTGTAAGAAACAAACTTCTGTGTCAACTTCAACTGTTGAAGCTGAATATATGGCTGCAGACAGTTGTTGTTCACAAATCTTATGGATTCAAAACCAACTCCTACACTATGGCTACAACTTAGAGAAGTCTAAAATCTTTTGTGATAACACGAGTGCTATTTCTATAGCTCAAAATCCAGTCCTCCATAGTAGGACAAAACACATAGAGATTAGGCATAATTTCTTAAGGGATAATGTTGAAAGGAACAAAATTGAACTACAATATATCCCAACTGATTTACAAAGGGGAGATATTTTCACCAAGCCCTTGGATGAAAAGAAACACACCTTCTTCCTAAATCAGTTAGGAATGTTAGATGGAGGAAGTCTTAAATAATATCCAAGATTTTGAAAGCTTAAAAAATTTGACCAAGACTAGGCAAACATCTTGATTTTTCTTAGTGTCTAGAGTTTTTCTGGTCTCTGAACTGCGCTCGACGATTTTCCCCCAGATCGTCGAACGGAGATCGACAATTTCTGAAATCGTCGACCTGAGTTCAGCGTTTCTCAAATAGTATAAACTATGTCTTCCGGTCAACGATCGTCGAACGGCGCTCGACGATTTTGTTCTCTGAATGATCGTCGAACAGAGCTCGACGCTCTCCAATATCGTCGAACGGAGATCGATGATGTTGAAGACTCTTCAGATTCCTTTAGAAGCCTCGATCGTCGAACTGAGTTCAACGATCTTTCCTTTTCTGCGTCGAACCCTAATATAAAATTCATTTTTCACCGTCGTTCTCCTTTGCGCTTTCGATTTGTCTGCAAGAACTTTCTTTCCCTCCAAACATTTCTGCACTTGGTTGTTTTGTTTGTTGAATCATTGCAGGTAACTATGACTGTGTCTGTTGCTGTTCTCGCCGCCATGAAGTTTGATGATGGCTTCGACATAGACATGGAATCCTTCAGCACAACCGACCAGGTTTTTCAGGATATCTTGGGGTTATTCAAAGAGCAGAACCTGACTGCAATCATGACCACAAGGATTAAGCTTGCATCTGATGAGATTAAGGAATGGGTCTACACTGCCCACAATCAAGACAACAACACCATTGTTGGATCAATATCTGGCTCTCAGGTACCCTTAACCCCAGCGATTTTAACAGAGGTTTTTGAGTTAAGAACTGGTGGAGATACTGCTGACTTGTCTGAAGAAGAGTACACTGACTTGCTTGCCAGAATGGGTTATTCTGAGGCTAACCCTAGCAAGCTCTTGAAAAAGAACCTTTCTGTGGAATACAGATTCCTGGCAGATGTAGTTGGGAAAGTGCTACTGACTAAGAACTCTGCTCATGATACAATCTCAAGGTATCAGCTCTGCCTAATGGGAGCCTTAGTAGACAGGAAGAATTTGAATTGGGGAGAAGTATTCTTTGACCTTATTAAGAAGAAGATAAACAAAAGTTTTGTAAACTTTGAAAGAATTATAGGGGTGTTTATGCACCATAGGTGCCCTGCTTTGCTGGTCTCTTCTGGAATCCACATCAATGCATCCAAGAGACTGTCTTGTGCCCTGTTTGGTAAATGGGACAGACAAATCATCAAGCCCAGCAGGCCCTCCTCCAGCACTCCTTTAGGCACCAGGACTCTCAGAGTCACTTCCCCACAGGTCTCTGCCCCTGCAGATGACCTGCCTGCTGATGTCTCTCCTCCTCCTTCTCCAATTCCATCTCTTCCCATACCATCTACCATTCCAACTCCATCCACCATCATCATCTCCAGCCACTCTCCAACATCTACACCATCTCCAGTCCCTACTCTTCCCCTCACAGAAGACCAATTCCATCCATTATTCTCCTACCCTCAACGAGATACCACTTCATCATCCTCCATCCCTTCCTTCACCCTCATTTATGATTCCTTTATGGATGATTCACCATCCTCTCCTCCTGAGCTACCCTCATCCTCAACATCCTATCAAGATCTTCTACAAGAGATAATTGACCAACCCACCTTCACCCCATCTATCTCCATCCCACCGTCCTCCATATCCACCTTACCCACACCTCAGCCATCTCTTCCCCCATTCACCAGCTCTCCACTACCCTCACCAACATCTACTCCTCCTTCCTCTACCTCTGCTCCAGTCACTACTGAGCAAGTAGACATTCCAGCCCTTGCTGACAGGCTGTATGACTTGCTAGCCCCCAGGCTATCTCTTCTTCTGGAGACCTCCTTGGCTCCATTACTCCTGTCAGTGGCAACCCTCTCTGCCAGGCTCTCATCTCTTTTCCCTCAGGCAGCCCCTTCTGCAGTGTGTCTTGATACAACCATGTCTGAATCTAGGCAGGGGGAGATGCCCTATGAAGTGAGCCTGCCTGCTGCTGCTGTTGCTGCTGTCTCAGTGAGCCTGCCTACTGCTGTTTCCTCAGTTCTTGCTGCTGCTGCTGCTGTGTCTCAAGATCCTACTGCAGTCTTTGCAATAGACCTCAGGTCTTTGCTTTCAAATTTTGATTATATATATTTCAGCTGTCTGCTAGAGACAGTTGCTGTCCAGCCCCCCAGAGGATCTATTCAAGGCCCTTGTGCCATTCTCTTGCTGTGACCCCGGCATCATCACCTCATTTGTCCACTCAGTATATGCTGCTGCTTCTTCTGATGAAAGCATTGCTGTTGTTTCTGAGGTTGCTGCCCCTACTGCTGCTGAAAGTGTTGATACTGCTGCTGATATTTCTGTTACTGCTGTTGAGTCAATCACTAAGGAGATCCTTATGACAGAGGCACCTGAGTTTGAGCCTTCTGCATTTTCTGATGATATTTCTACTACTGATATTGATGTTATTGAATCTGTTGCTGCTGCTATTGTTACTGTTTCTACTTCAATTGCAACACCTTCTATATCTGCTGCTGTCACTACTGTTACTGCTTCAACCTCTACTGCTACACCCTCTGCTGCCTCATCTGCTTCTATACAGCTCAAGAAAGATTTGATGAAGAAAATTGATGCCCTGTATGATGATCAGAGTTCTGAAAGTGATGAGTACAGAACAGACTCTGATGATTCTTCTGCTACCATTGCCAGAAAAAGAAAGGCAAGGAGCAAAGCCATGAAGAGAATACCTCCTGCCAAGGTCAAGGATAACAATGACATACCATACTACATTCTTCATGATTGCCCTATCACTCTAAGAATCAACTGAAAGCAATGAAAAAGAAAAGGAAATATGAAAAGGGTTCCTCACAATTCCAACATTCTCATCCTCCTCGACCACCTCCTCCTGATGCAGGTGCAGGTGGAAGTTCTGCTGCTCAACCCCCTGCTAGAAGTGAGGCCCCCAATCAGCCTCATGCTAGATCCTACCATAGGGGAAGTCAATCCAGGGATTCTCAATCCATGAGAGGAGGATACAGAGGCAATCAAAGATATTTCCAGGTCAACTCCAAAGGATACTCAAGGCAACATTCATACTCCAAGGAAGGACAAATTTCATCTGATACCACCTCTGGTCCTTTTCCCTATAAATTAAAGGAAACTGTGTCATCCAGGCCTCCTCAGGACAATCCTTCTAACAGATATGAGCCACTAGTACCTTTTGAAGACCCTGAGAACAATCCAGCTGCTTGGACTGCAAGGATAAAAGAACTTGCTGCACTGGATCAGATCAAAAAGGCTAAAGAGCAAGGAAGAGATTCCTCCAACATTTCTACAATGTCTGAACAGAGAAAGAAAGAGCTAGAAAGATATGCATCAAGCAAATTTTTTGATTCTGACAGGTACATGGAACTGCATCCTGAAGCTGTAGTTCCCAGGCCTAAACAACAAACCTCTTTTGGTGCAGCAGATGATACTAGATCAAAGAAGGAAGCCCTCAATCCCAACAGAGAAATCAAACTTGTTAAGGGCAAGGAAAGGAAATGACAATGTAAGGTGACAATCTCTGTGATTTCTGATTATTATCTGAGATGATATAAATATATCTTTGTGGTTCTGCTGTCCAGCCTTTCTTTTTGTTTTTCTGTATTGCTGCTTGTATGTTATTTAATTTTTCCAAACTTTGTAAATAGTAATCCTAACCCAAATAGGGGGAGATTGTTGGAACACCCTATTACTAATTTGGGTCAGGATCACTATGTCTCTAGGAAACCAATGTTTGACCTCTTGTATAGCTCAAAAGGTCAATTAGAATTATGTCTAAGGTTTAGAAGTCTAAGTTTGGAAGCTGCCCTCAAGACCAAGACTTTTTCAGTTTGAGACCAAGTCATATCATCGAGCTCAGCATGACGATTCGTCGAACTCCGATCGACGATCGTCTAGCTCAACTTCGACAGATCGTCGAACTCCATTCGACGATCGCTGAGCTCAACTTCATCATATCGTCGAACTCCATTCGACGATCGGTGAGCTCAGTTCGACGATCTTGACTCAGCTTTGGATCTCTATCTCTGAGCTCAGTTCGACGATCTTTGAGCTCAGATCGACGATGTTCTGCTGCTGTATAAATCCATATCGCTGAGCTCAGTCCGACGATAGCAGAGCTCAGTTCGACGTTTTCAGATAACTTCAAGGATGTTTCTAGATTCAAATTCAAATCAGTTAAGGAGTTATTCTGCAATTAATTCAGAAGATTTCCCAGCCGTTTTCATTTATTTCTGGACCAAGTTTCAAGGGATTTTCAAGGAATAATTCTATGGACTTTCCTCCAGAAGACATTTTTGTAATTAAGGATGCCATTAATGTAGACCAACATCTATTCTTCTCAGAGGATGTTTTTCCATTCAGTATTAGAGAATAAAAGTCAAGAATTCTTTTTGAATCACACACATAGATTACAGATACAGAGACATATACACAGACAGACAAAAAGACAGACACCAGTAATCTTCAGAACAAGAACAAAAATATTCTGTCTCAAAGAATTCTCAAGAACACACATCCAGGGAGATCAAATCTTTCTCAAATCCTCAGATCTCTCTTGTCTCAATTGTTCAAGGCCAACATATTTCAAGACTCCAGACACCTAACATTTTAGTTGCTGCTGAAATCATCTTTTGCTGGAGCTCAACTTTTGAAGGCCTATCACCCTACAGCAAAGCTTCTTTTCCTGAAGATCTCAAGGACTCAGGGGAAGCTTTGACACCATCAATCCACATAGTCTTCTCAGTTGTTTGAGAAAGAGAAGACTTCCATCACTCTCTCACCCCCATCTCTGTAAAGGGTTTCTCAAACTCCCTTCAAAAGTTTGAACTTGGTTTTTGAGCACCTTATCAAAAGCTCATTGGTGGCAAGACACCTGATCAAAAAATCTGATTTGGTTTTTGAGCACCTTATCAAAAGCTCATTGGTGCCCAGGACACCTGATCAACTCATCCTGCAGTGGATTCCTACCTAGGGTGGTAGAAGAGTGGATGTACCCAAGTTTAGGGGAACCACTATATTTCCTTGTGTCTTCTGGTTTTGCTTGTCTTTATTTTTGTTTCTGGCTGTGATTATTCTGTGATTAGCTTTTGATTAGTTTAGTTCCGTGATTAGATTTATTACTGCTTCCCTGCTCACTCATATTACAACAATTGTTGTAAAAAGTTTTAAAGCACCATATACACTATTCACCCCCCCCCCCTCTAGAGTATATCAGATCTAGCTGCACTTTCAGACTACACGCTACAGGATGATCTTCTTCGATTTCGTGGGCGCATCTACATACCAGCAGGGGGCAGTATCCGGGATGACATACTCAGAGAGGCACATTGCTCGAGATATTCAGTGCACCCCGGCATCACCAAGATGTGGGCAGATTTGCGGAGGTCTATGTATTGGCCCGGGATGAAGAGGGAGATCACGGATTTTGTGACCCATTGCGAGACCTGCCAGCGTGTGAAGGCAGAATGCAATAGTCCGGGAGGTTTACTATAGCCACTGCCAGTTCCAGCATGGAAGTTCGAGGACATTGCTATGGACTTTGTACACGGATTGCCTCACTCCCACTCTGGGCATGATTCTATATGGGTTATAGTGGATAGACTGACCAAGGTAGTGCGGTTCATTCCAATTCAAAAGGATGCCCCAGTTGCAGTTCTGGTGAGATTATTTGTGGAGCAGTACGTCAGATATCATGGCATTCCCAGGACGATTGTTTCGGACCGTGATGGTCGGTTCACTTCGAGCGAGTGGAGGGTCGTGCATGCTTACTTGGGATCTCGTCTTACTTTTAGTACCGCCTTCCATCCACAAACCGACGGACAGACCGAGCGGACCATCCGGACCATGGAGGACTTACTCAGACTATGCATTTTGGATACGGGAAAGCCTTGGGAGAGGTTGCTGCCACTGATTGAGTTCTCGTACAATAACAGCCACCAGACTAGCATCAGGATGGCTCCATATGAGGCACTTTATGGGAGGAGATGTCGGACACCGCTATCATGGGTTCAGGATGTGGATACCAGGGCTCTTGGACCTGATTATATAGAGGATACTGAGGCTCAGATTTGATTGATCAGAGATCGGCTACTAGAGGCCCAGAGCAGGCAGGCAAAGTATTATGATGCTTGGCACCGGAAGGTGGAGTTCCAGGTTGGAGACAGAGTATTCTTTAAGATACGTCCAGTACACGGTGTCTCTCGGGTGCGGAGGCACAAGAAGCTCAGTACACGATACATGGGGCCATACCTGATCCTAGAGCGGATCGGCCCCTTGGTTTACCGACTGCAGCAGCCACCGAATTTGGGTGCATTACATGATGTCTTCCATGTCTCTTCCTTGCGAAGAGCTCTCCTTCGGCCGAAGCAGCACATTACTACTACAGCCGGACCGGTAGAGCCTGACAGATCAGTTATATTGGAGCCGATCTGAATTGACGATACAGCCATCCGAGTGTTGCGGAAGAAGAAGGTCCCTCTTGTGAAGGTGTTGTGGTCCAACCATTTACGGGAGGAGCACACCTGGGAGCCGAGGGATCTGATGCTGGAGCAACACCCGGAGCTATTCGCATCAGGTACTTTCAAGTCATGTTTTTTAAAAGTTTCTTAAAAATTTTTGCAAGTAGAACCCCGTAGACCCGAACTTAAATTTCGGGGACGAAATTATTTTCTTGTTTATTGGAATTTGTAACATTCCATGTTCCTTCTGGACCCCTCAACTTAGATTGGGTTAGGCATGGGGTGAGTTTTAGGGAAATTAGCTAAGTTTGACCCTAGGTAGTGGGTGGTAGCCATGTGGAGCCCACTATATGACCAAAGTCAAACTAGGTCAAACTAGCCTAAGTGGGGACCCTAGCCACACCATGACCCCACCACATTGCCCTAACCCTAAAAAACAATCTAAGTACACCCTAGGGCATGTCTCTAGGTCAACACTTTGACCCTAATTGACCAAAGTCAACCTTGGGCTTAATTTGGTCAAACCCACACTCATAAGCCCAATTAGCCTAAGTAGGGCACCCCCTTGACCCAACCCAAGTTGGGTGGTGCCACTAGACTCATTTCCACCAAGTAGGGTCAGCCCACCCACCATGTTGACTAAGTCAACTCCCCAAGTCAACAAGTCAACAAATTGACCTAAAAGAGTGAAATGAAGACCAAGCCATCTTCCATTGGACCAAGCCCACCAAAATTGGCCCATGGCCAGCCCAAGTGAACAAGACAAGTCCTACCCCTCTAAATCAGGAGAGAGAATACATACAAGGGGGTAGAATTGGGATTTTGAGAAAAGGAGGAGAGAGAAATGAAGAGGAAGGGAATGGTGGCCACATGTCGACCCCTTCAGCTGGATTTATCTGCCAAAAACCAGATGGCCGACCTCCTATCTCCATTCCAGCAGAATATAGGGGCTGTGTGCCACTTGGCAGCAGGGGCGGAGCAACCAAAGCTCAAACCGAGCTCACTTAAGTGATATCTCCATGTACAGCCAAACTCAGCCCAACCAGACCTCACCAACAGCTTCAGGAGGTAGAAAGGAGTGGAAATAGAGTGCTGGATTATGGAGAACGGTGGAGAATCTAGCTTTCGAGGTGGAGTTCGCCGGCGCACCACCACCATGCCAAACCGCCGCCTGACCCTCAACCAAGCCCCAATCCAGGTTCGTTTCACCTCACCTCTACCCGTACTAGCATCTTAGATCGATTAGGAGAGATATCGGGCTCAACTGAGCCCGATGCCATGGGAGAAAAATGAGAATTTTAAAAGCTTTAGAAATATCTCGGGTTCGCTGTCGCCGTCATCTTCCGCCGCCCCATCGCCGGGAAATGATAGCCACCACCACCGTGAAGGTGATGGCACCGTTGGCCGGAGGTGGCGCCGCCTCAGCTGGCCGGAAGCCGCCAGCAAAACCGCTCCAGGTCGGCTCAATCTCAGCCGTTAACCCGTTGGAGAAGATGAACGGATCCCGTCGGTTAGGCTTTAAGATTCGTGCAGATAATAGTAATATGATTTAATTATTAATATGATGAATAGTGTAAATCCTGTCACATATATTCAGTCACATTGCATGTTAGTTTTAGGCCTCTTAGAGGCATTGCCAGAAAATAGTCCCTCAATGAAAAATGTAGCTGACTGGATTACCTTTAATTTGCCACCTTAAAGTTGTGATGTGGTGTAGTGTACAGTCCTGTAGGGCATTTCTCCTAGGACTGGTCCTAAACTAGGGCAAAAATTCATTTGGATGCCCAAGTCAAACCAGCAATCACCATGACCCCAAATTTTGGGTACATGCATGATTAGGGCATACTTAGCCCCTGCCAAAACGTAAGAATTTTTGAAACACTTTTTCCTATAGTTTTGGTCAAAATGTCAAAATGTAAATAAGTGAAATATATGGAGCTATATGCCTCCCCATGGCCCCAAATCTTGGTGGTAGTCATTGGGGACATCCTTGGTGCATGATAAAAATTTTAGCACCTTTGGATCACTGCATGTTGGAGAATCCACTTGCATGTGTTAGTTCATATTTTGCCTTGGTGTGCTAATAGCAAAAGTTCAAATATTATGTATTCAGCCAAATGGAGGCATGCAAAAATCTTGGATTTGTTTACAGTGGATCATTAGGTTAAATTTAATCCCTCAAATTAATCATGGGATTTTTGGAATCAAAAGTCCCATTTATTGGAATTTATTTTAAATATAGCTCTTTTAGAAATAAATTTGGAAAATAGGTTTTCCTCAAGCACAAATCCTAAAACTTTGCCAAGATATAGATAAGGTTACATTTGACTTAGAAAAAATATGATCCTTCTGTTTGAAGAGCTTTTGGAATAGATATCTCAAATTGCCCATTTTACCCTTATTTCATTTAATTCTTGAAATGATGGATATGCACCTCAGAAAAATTTAGAATTTATTCTAGTGCTATAAAATTGGATTATTAGTCTTGCATAAATTTCTCAGAATTAATGGATGTATTGTTAGTTGTTAAATTAATACAATGTCATTTTTGGTAAATATGTTATAATGGAATTTTATAGTTCATTACACAATAAAAATTGATGAGACTCTGCCAATAGTCATAAATTAGTGTTTTATATATTCTGTAAGTTTCCTGAAATTTTGGATTACATATTACCTATACTTTATTTGGAAAATGGAATTTATGTGAATTTGGTATTAAATAAGAAATTGGAATAAATAATCAAAGGAAAATTATGAAACTCTGTAGACAGTAATATGTTATCATTATACAACTCAGGAAAAATTACCTAGGTCAGTGGATGTTAAATCATGCTACTTCATGTGTAAAGTGACCTAGTAATTAATTTAAAAGATTTAATTAAAGGATTATTTAGCCAAGGAAAATTATGAGAATTCATAGGGTAGTTCCCTTTGCCCATACCACCATAGGATAAATATTTAGGGGCAAGATGCCTTAAGGATTGGAAGATTCCATTTTAGTGTAATAATAGGACATGGTCTGCATATAACATAAATAGGTCTTGCCTTAGGGGTTACCAGGGGATTGATTATCAGAATAAATTAGAGAGTGCAACATGAATGATCCCTGGTGGGTAGCATGGTCTTAGTGATGGGTCAAAAGTGCAAGTCTTAGGGGAGCAACTAGAGTGGGGGTCGACGGAAGACCGTCGGTTTCCCTGTAACATCTTAAGTCACTAGGGTTGTACTAGAGCAATAAAGAGAGCTGGGGTGAAACATGGGTAGCCATCAACTAAAATAAATATCCTTGCGAAAGGGAACGCTGGGCGTAATCCCAACACAGTTCCTAGTGCCCCTTGAGAGCCCTTCACGGGGAATACCGGGGGCAGTCCTGGGATTAACCATAAATCTCTAAGTATAATAACCCGTAGACAAGAGTAGTCTAATAGGTTAGGACATTTGTTGTACCTTCTCGTCCGTGTAGGGTTGGAGATATTCTTGATATATGCTCACTCGTTTAGGGTTTGAGGGAGTTGGTATAAAGGCACTAATGTGCGTTCTCACCCGGGTTTGGGTTTGAGGGTTTTCAGGACGGGTTTGGTCCTGCGAGCAGAAGGCTCGGAATGAAATACTTGCATGTGCATAAATTTAGTGGCGGGGCATGCGGTACTGGCCGTTCGTCACACCGATGGCAGTACGGTGTACCAGGCGGTTGTGAGGGTTAGAGGGGCCAGTGGGTTGTTTTACACTGCGGTCTGGAGGACGATCCCCGATAACGCACATCCGACCCAACAAGACTGACGGGTTGTCAGCAAAGTACGTATGCGAGACTCTAGAGTGCACCTTGGACGTGTACAAAGGCGTTTGAGAGGGGTCTAAGGCTTGGTAGTGTGCATACCGGTCTAGAAGCGGAGACGCCCGCTCCGCTGCTGCCGTAGCCACAGCGGTGGTACCCGAGAGTGATGCTAGCTCTCAAAAAGTGGGAACTAAAGGTCTGTGATCACAGAGTCATTGTGGGTGAGTTGTACTTGCCTGTGCATAAAATTGCATCATAACATTCATTCATATTAGGTCATACGCTTCATAGATCCTTATCATATAAATTAGTATGAGGTCTTTTATATGATAAGTTAAATTTCCTGGAAATCCTAACTTATATATTTGTATGGGCATTTTTATAAGTTAGGGTACGTTTGTGATGATAGTATAGTGGTAGTTTAGTGTACTTACTTGCTCATACTACTGTTCTTTACTTTCCTTTACTGCACTGCTCTTACTTACTACTTGTACCATACTTAGAACTGCTAAAGTAGATCATTGTTACTTATTACAACTCCTAGTTAGATTCTGTCACCTGCTTCCACTTTTGCTACCCCTTGTTGTCCTCTGCTTCGTCCTCCCGCTCGGTGCCTAGGAGCTGCGGGGCGAGGTGCGGAGGAAACGACTTAGTCTTTTTGACTAATGGTCGGTGACCAACTATTTTTAGGAGCCCGTGGAGATGGAGCACCAGCACGTCGAGGAGGCAGGACTTGAGGAGCAGATACCGCTTCAGCAGGCTACTACCACTACTGTGCGTCCTCAGGTGGGACGGGATCTGATACACTAGTATAGCTTCCGCATTTATTTATTTTGAGAGAGAGTGGATTTGATGTACTGGGCATAAGCTCTTATTACTCTTTCTTTCTTTTGTACTCTTCTGTGGACTATATTGATGTATCTTTCATTTCATTTATGATTGTACTATGTTGCTTGTGGACTGATGGATTCATATACGGTTTTGCTTCTTTCTTCTCATATTGGGCTACAGGTTTATGATCGAAATAGCCGGCAGAATCGGCGTGTTGCGATGTCGACTAACCCGTGCGTTAGTGCCACCGTAAGACGGCGGTTCTGGGAATAAGACCCGGTAGCCTCCTTGGTAAGGGAGGAGGGGGTCTTACAGATGATCAACAACAATCAAAGAAGAGTGGGAAGCAATTCATTGAAGAATCAATTCAAGTGAAGATCTAAGAAGTTGGAGAGAGAGAGCTCCTTCTAAGAAGACAGCTATTGAACCAGGCTGTGAAGAAAGTTTCAGACTTAGTTCTGATTCTTAAGTTAGCAGTGATTGAAGATCAGCTGCAGAGAGACTCAACCCTATTGCGTTCTAAATTCAAGAAGCTTTGAAGAAAGGCAAGGAAGGTTGATCTCAGCAAAGTTCTTCCAAGAACTCATCAAGAAACCTATCAACTCTTCTCTCTTATTCTGAGTTGTAGGTATATACATTGTAATTTTAATTTCTTGTAGGATCCATAGGGATCTGAGTTGTAAGACTGAAATTATAAATGCTGAGTGGTAGGGAATGTGTGCCTGAGTGTAGGAGATTCATTTCTCTGAGTGTATGCCTTGTGGCTGAGTGTAGGTCTTTGTGAAGACTGAGTGGTAGGGCCTTGGGCCTGAGTTGTAGGAACCTGGTTGGGGTTCTGTGTGTAAGATCTGAGGATCTGAGGAATAGTGGAGGAGTTTGGCCGAATCTAGTACACTACTAGATAGACGAAGGGGGAAAGTGGATGTACCCAGACCTTGGGGAACCACTATAAAACTGTGTGTACTCTGTGTGTGTGTGATTCTGTGATTGCTGTGCTGAATTACTGTGAAGAATTATTTATAATTCTGTGATATAATCTGCCTAAAAGTTTAAAAAGATAAGGTCACCTATTCACCCCCCCCCCCCCCTCTAGGTGATTAGGTACAATTTCTTTCACAAAACCGTAGGAAGCCCAAGGCACCAAGTGAAGAAGGCCAAGGTGAAAATCACCTTGGAATGCTTATAGCTCAGCCTTATATCAGCAAGGGGAGATCTGAACCGTCAGATCCTCTAGGAAGAAATAATCAGCCACACAAATTCCCTGAAAACAACTCTTCCGGGTCTGACACGCCCGTGTCGGCGCAGACACGCCCGTGTCGCCAGGCGTGTCGTCGGCCCGACGATCGTCGAGCTCAAACCGACGATCGTCGAGTTCATTTCATAGAACGGGGGAACATGCCCCCGACATGCCCGTGTCACCAGGCGTGTCGTCAACCCGAAGATCGTCGAGCTCATTTTGTTGAGCTCAACTCGACGATCGTCGCGTTCATTTCGTAGAACGGGGGAACATGCTCCCGACACGCCCCTGTCGCCACGCGCGTCATCAGCTCGACGATCGTCGAGCTCATTTCGTCGAGCATAGCTCGACGATCGTCGAGTTCATTTCGCAGAACAGGGGGGAACACGCCCCCGACACGCCCGTGTCGCCAGGCGTGTCGTCAACCTGACGATCGTCGAGCTCATTTCGTCGAGCTCAGCTCGACGATCGTCGTTCTCATTTCGTCGAACAGAAGGGAACATGCCCACCCGACACGCCCGTGTCACAGCCGTGTCACCAAGCGTGACACGGCGGTTCTAGGCAGAATCGCCGTGAGGCGGAGAGTGAGATGAGGAAGGAGAGGGAAGGAAACGGTTCACCAAAAGCCACATTTAATTGTTGAATTTAATTCCCCAGGGAAGGGGAGAAGTTTCCAGCCGTTACCCCTGGCCATCAGACTCGATTCAGCCCCCCTCCTCCATTACCGAGCCTAGCCATTAACGGCTTTGAAGGACATTAATGCTCCAGCCCCTCCTCTCCCAATCTGAGGCTTTAAACACCACCGGTGAGTTGATAGGAGGCTTTCCCAATCCTTACCCAAAGAAACCGAGCCTCCTACCTTGCAGTTGCAGAATCCGAGCGACGCAACTTTCATAAATGGCTTCCCGGCGATCTTCCCGACTTCATGCCACCGGCAAGGTACAATCCATCTACTCTCTATGCATGCTAGATCTAGACTTGTTTAGGTTGAGAAGTCGGGCTCAAACGAGCCGGATCGGAGAGAATAGTTCCTTGAAATTCCATGAAAAATGGGGGTGAGAGTTCGCCGGAAACCGCCGTCTCCGGCGGCATGGTCGCCGCCAAACGCTAGCCACCACCTCAACAAAGGTGGTGGTGGTGGTGGCCGGCCAGGGAGGTGGTCGGGGTGGCCAGAAAGTTGGCTGGAATAGGCTCCAGGTCGGGCCAACCTTGGCCCTTGGCTCGAGGTTGAGGATGAGCGGATGCCGTCCGTTGTTTATCAAGTAAAGTAATAATATTAATTGATTTTCTGGAAATTATTAACAGTAGATAGTTTTAATTATTATAAATACTTATAGGCCTCTACTACAAAAGTGTTCAACATGAACAATGTAGCCCTTGATGTTTAGTGTAATTTAAATTTGATTTCAATCAATTTGGGGTCTTGGTGTGACCACAACACTCGTTTTGGTGCAACCTATACATAGGCATGACTAGACATTAGAATTAGTGCCCACACCAAACCACTCATCCCAATGCTTTGAAATTTTGAACATAGGCTCCTCATAGCCTTCTACTTAGATTGTCAAAAAATTAGAATTTTTGGAAAAACTTTTCTATAGTTTTTGTGAAAATTTAATAAACCAATTATAAATTAATTAGGTGTCATAGACACCTCAAAATACCCCCAAATTTGGGTGGGTGATCTTAGAGAGTATGTTAGGGCTCTGGTACAAATTTCATCTCCTTTGGAGATGTTTTGAATAGGTTTTATCCAACCCTAAGTTGACCCTTATAGGGTTAATTAGGTCAAAACACCCCCCTTCGAGTTTGAGTGGTCAAATCACCTCAACAGAGGCTGATATTTTGGCCACTGATTCTCTATGGCATGACACACTCTCCAATGGAATTTGGGATGGTTAAGAGTAGGGTAGCCCTAGATTCCTAGGGTAGGTCCCTTGATGGGGATTTTTAGGGTTTGAAGGTCATGGGTCAAATGACCTTGGAATGGCTTGAAAATTGGTGGAGAGGACCATAGGGTTAGTATAGTCCTCTGGATACAATTTTAGGAAATTTGGAAGTCTTAAACCCCCTCAAAACACTAACCCAAGCTTAGGGCACCAAAACTAATTTTGAGTATTAGGCTATCAAATCACTTTAAAATCACTTGAAATTTGGGTAGAGTAGTGTTTAAAGTTTGTAAAAGCTCTGGAGATTTTTCTTATGAATTTAGGATTATTATTTTGGATACTTCATTAACAATTTAGTAATTTGTAATATTTGCTTAAAAATTATTATGAAGGAACTACTTGCTGGAAATTGATGAATTTTAGTCAGGGGACTCCTTATTATGTTTTAAAGCACCGTGAATATTTATGGGATTTGTGGAAGATTATTTCTAAGGGTTGCTTCATTAAGTGTTGATTCCCATGAAAACGTAATTTAATTTATTTTTTAGCATAGCAAGCCTCTAAAATTATGATTTTTGTATAATGATCTTTTCTGAATCATATTAAGAATCTGTAATTTTCACATAATTTTCTGATGATTAATTTTGGTACTTCCTTCTTTACATATGATTAAGGGAATTATATTGGATAAATTAATTAGAGGTCACATATTCTTTGAAAAATTATGGAAATTAATATCTTATCATATATCTCTGTTATTTAGTGTTCAAAATTTTTGGGTGGCCATTACTTAAGTAGATCATATAGTTCATGTTCAAAATTGCCCATGGCCAAATATTTGGGAAAATTCAATAAATATCAAATTAATTAGAAAAATTATGATTCTCTGATTTTAGACTAAACTTATTATGATAGACCTCTGGTAAATTTTATAGGATATTTGGAAGACAATCTGGAGTACCTCCTTTATACATCTCATATAGTATAGGGTGGTCTGCATATAGTAACTGCAGAAACTGAAATAGAGTGGGTAATGAATTTGAAGAGTTGAATCCTTTGTAGGTTGCTGGTTTGGGTAAATAAATGAGAGATCTGATCAAGGGTAGAAATCAATAATATTAAGTGCCTTGCGAAAGGGTGCTTTGGGCGTAATCCCATCATAGTTCCTAGTGCCTTCGAGAGCCCTTCACGTGGAATAGCTTGGGCAGTTCTGGGCTAACTTAAACCTTAGGAATAATTTGGGAAAGAGTAACCCTAATAATAGTTTCACCTTACAATCACACCTGTACACGTAGGGAGATGAATTGGTAGAGAAAGGATAGTGTAGACCCGTGGCCTAAGGGCTTATTGGTAGAGTTAAATGGACTCGGTATTGATTTGGAAGTTCGGGCAGCTGGATGCTCGGGGACTTGGAAAAAAGGAGTATTAAATAGTCCAGGGAGTCGTGGGCTCGGGAACATGGTGAACAAGTAGGCTCGGTAGTCTAAAGAGCTGGAGACTCGGTACTATTATTAGATACAAACTATCATGGTTGCATGTGCATAACAGTGGTGGGTCCTCGGTATTGGACGATCGATCACACCGTCGTCGGTACGTTGACTCGGGAGAATAGCTGGTTTGCTAGGAATAATAAGGAAACGTACGTGAGGGGCTAGACGGGGTAGTGTGATTACCAGTCTAGGAGTGGAGAGGCCCAACCCACTGTCTTCATTTTGCCACGACGGAGGCTCCTTAGAGTTTAGCTAACTCCAAAAAGGGGAACTAAAGGTCTGTGCGCATAGAGTCATGTGTGTGGGTTGCACTTGCACGTGCATACCATAACATACGTATATGTCATAGCATAATCAGTGCATTTAACCCCTGACACCTATCGTATAAAATGGTATGGGATGTTTTATACGATAGGCCCCACAACACGACCCTTGGTCTATAGGTGTAATCCCTATAAATCAACGGTTATATTTCTCGTTGCACTTACTTACTCTTCTTACTGCTTTTACTTACTTGCTACTCCTTACTGTTTACTTTTGTTACATACTTGTTTACTCATATTTAATTATTGTGATACCCCTGCTATACCTTATTACTTTATTCCTTAGGGTAGATGTCACCTGCTTTATTACGCCCTGCTTTTGGTCCTCCTTTTCACTCCTTTCCGCCCGGTGCCTAGGAGCCACGGGTAGTGGGGTGGGGGATTGTTGACTGAGTATAGTTTGACTGACGGTCGTTTGACCACCATATTTTAGGTGCTCCGGATGGGAGACGGGGAACAGCCCCAGGAGACGCAACACCAGCAGGGTACGGTGTAGATGGAGATGGGCCAGTGTAGCTCGGGTGGATAGGCTGTAACGCCCCGAAACTCAAAGGAGCGACGGGGGACATTTTGGGCCATTTTTGGGTTCGGGCTGCAGGCACACGGCCGGGGACACGGGCGTGTCCCAGGACGTGTCAAGCTTGTGTCGACACTCAGCCGAGAAGTCGACATTTTGATCTCGACATTGTGTCGAGACTGGGCACACGTCCTGCGACACGGGCATGTCGCAGGGCGTGTCGACCCGTGTCGATACTTAGCCCGCGAAGTCGACACTCTGCATTTGACGAAGTGTCGAGACATGGCACACGGCCTACGATACGGGCGTGTCGTAGGGCGTGTCGACACTCGTCCCGGGAAGTCAACACTTTGTTCGACGATGTGTCGAGACAAGGCACACGGCCTAGGACGCGGGCGAGTCCTTGGCCGTGTCATCAGGTCGACGATCTTCCCTCGACGAAGTGTCGAGTGTCGAGACAGTGTACACGGCCTGGAGCCCAAGCATGTTGAGGTGACACGGGAAAGGACACGGGCGTGTCCTAGAACCAGTGCAGTGCTCGGGTTGTTTTCGGGGAAAATGATGGGGGTACACGGCCGGCCACACGACCATGTCAGGTGGAAAACGGGCGTGTCAGATCGAACACGGGCGTGTTCGATACCCGTGTGTTGTTCCAGGTGAGCTGATTTTGACGGCGAATGAGGCACACGGCTCTGGACACGGGCGTATGCCAGGCTGTGTGCGGTCCAGATTGGGCATTTCAGTCCCGAATCAAAGCCGTTCATTTCTTTAATTGATGATCCAACGGCTGGGGGTTGTTCCTGAAGGGATATACCCGGGATTGGGCCTTAGAAACCCTCACTTTTCATAAGTTGTTATCTTTCTAAAAGCTTAGAGAGAGACGAGAGCCAAGGAAGGAAGAAGGAGCTAGATCCGGAAATTGGAGGAGCTTCGAAGCTCCAAATCGCGAGCCGACTCCGGATCCATGGAGGCAAAGCTAGTGCAGTGCTTTTCATCCACTTACTTTTCCATGGCGCCAAAGAGGAATGCAATGGTAACGATTCTCTTCTTGAGCATGAGTAGCTCTCCTTCTTTGCATAGGAAGCCCGCTCTCGCGAGTTTGCGGAGAGTTGGAGGCGTTCCTTCGGGTAGATATGTGAAGTCTCCGTTGTTTAGAGTCCGTAAGCGAGAACAGACATAGGCATGATGTGTGAAGCCTACCCGGACATGTTGGTCTGGATCGGTGATGTTGCATTGCATAATGCCGGAGAAGACTCCGTGCTATTGGTTGTTTTTCGGGTTTTTTACAAGGTGATTGCAACAGGGAGCCTTGGGGATTAACCCAAAGGTGCACCCGGAAAACTGGGCGGATGCGTGATCTTGCCAACTTGGTGGCCTGAGAGCCAACTTGAACATAACTGAGTTATGTGAAATGTGATGGAAACGGGACTCGGGAGAAGTTTGACCTGCGCATATGGTTTAAATTACCGTTGCGGGCGCATATGGTTTAAATTACCGTTATGTTGTGAGCATAGGTTAGATGGAACCATACCCGTTCTATGTCGTTCGGATTAGAGCCGTTGGCATAGATGAGAGTCTTCGACGGTCTATGGTTTTAATTACCGTGACCCATGCTGGGAAGACAAACTGCTCATTGATTGGCCGTCCAAAGGGATGGTGGTGAGTCGGCAGACTTAGACTGTGTTCACCGAGAATGTGTCCTGAGTGCACGGGGTGTGTGGCCGCCTGAGCCTACGCCTGTGATGAAATCAATATTGATATTTATTGCTCGCTTATGCTAATGAAATTCAGGGAAGGAGCATTGCCGCCCCGAGTTTGGGGTGGGATCGTTATAATTTGGTCAGCATTGCTGACCATTGCCTTGTTTTGCCACCGTGCGGTGGTTTGTTTCTTGCAGGTGCTGCTGTACCGAGCGGTCAATAGTGGGCTAAAGCCCTTTTTGCGAAGCTGGCCCTCGAAGGCCTAATTGGAGTGTTTACTGTTTTATTTCATGTATGACCGTCCTGCGTGCCGTGGTTTGTAAAACATGTAATATCAAGTGAACCATTTTTGTAAGGCCTTAAGGCTTGTACTGGTGTATTTTGTAACATTCCTATTTGGTATTAGTGGACATTCATGCTTTAGTGCTGGGTTCTTATTTGCAACTTTTTTAAACTGCTTCCGCTAGAATGCTCTGTGTAGGACGTTATGATTGGTTGGATGGTTTCCATGAGTAACTACCCGGTCTGTCTGTGACATACGGCGTCGGGCCCCGGCCGGACCTACTGATATATGCTATGCGACGGATAGGGGGTGTTACACAGGCATCCGGATCCGTGAGTGGAGCCGAGTATTAGTAGTTTTACTTTTATGAGTGGATTGTAGTGAGGTTATCATGTACCGGGCTTACGCCCGTATTCAATTTCTGGTGTGGACTATTTATTTGTCATGTGATTTCCTCCTTTATACTATTGTGTACTTGCATGCTTACACTTTCATTCATTATACATTCTGTCGATGGTGATTGATTTGGCCGGCAGGATCGGCGTTTTGTAGTGATGACCTTCCCGGGTGCGAAGGTGTCACCGCAAAGCGGCGGTTCTGGGCCTAAGACCCCGGTGGTTGTTGCAAAAAAAGGGGTCTTACAGCCATGGTCGGCAACCCAAGGGGCTGAATTCAGATAACTCCACTTTGGCTGAATTTCCCCATTAATGGCAATAATGGCAATTGAAGTCATGCCCCATCCCCTACCTCAACTGACCCCTTTATCATCTTCAAAGCATCACAAGCAGTGGGTTTAGGCATTTACATCGCTGCTTTTGCTCAAGGATAGAGATCGGGAGGTGGAATCTTTTGGAGTGCGGCGTCCATGGCGCACCACCACCAAATATGTCGGCAAGCACGGTTGAAGGTCCTCCTCTACTCCACTCTTCGTGGGCTACATTCTTAGAACTTTTAGGAGAGAAATTGGCCTCATGGGAGAGGAAAACTTCAGAAGTTTCCATGTTTTTCCACCTTATGGGTTCACTAGAAACCGCCCCTCCGGCCGCCATGCTACTGCCCGGCGATAGCCCCCACCTCAACAAAGGTGGTGGAGGTGGTGGCCCATAGGGGAGGGGGATGGGGGTGGGAAATTGTCATGGAACGTGCTCTAGATTAGGAAGATCCTGGTCGTTGGCTGGAGGAAGAAGAAGGCTAGGGATCGTCTGATTTGCTTTAAGATTTGTGCACTGAGTGAATTTATTAGTTGATTTTATTTTGTTTTCTATCATAGTTATTGGGTTGTATTAAATTAATTATTAAAAATACTTAAATTCCCCTACAGTAAAAGTGATCTACATTAAAGCTGTAGCACTATGAGTCTAGTTTATTTTAAAATTAGTTTCAACGAATTTGGAGTTAAGTTCAGAACCACAACACCCATTTTGGTGAGGTTTATACCTAGGCTATATTGGAGATTGTTTTGAGTAACCCCATCACTCCAGCCATTCAAATGACTTGAAATTTTGGATGTTGGTCACTCTTAACTATACCGAGAACATAGTTAAAAATGAGAATTTTTAGAAAATATTTTCCTAAATTTTTTGTAGAAATTTAATAAACCTTCCATGAATTATTTATGTGGACTAATTACATCTAAACCCACCAAAATTTTGGTGTCTGTCTTTTATGGTCATTTTATGACTCTAATAAATAATTTAGCCCATTTGGGGTTGATTTGAACAAGTATTGGTGTGTCCAAAATTTGGTCCCTTAAGGAAAATTTAGTGCAAAGAGTGTTTGGGGCAGAGACGGGTCAATTCTCACCCAAAGTGGTTGGAACTTGTGCCCGAGCTCCATGGTCAGTTAAAATACTCTCTCATGGAGTTGGAGTTGGTTTGGGGTGGATTTTCCCTTGTACCCTAGTTAAAACCCTAGGGTTGAACTTTGGGGTTTGTGAAGGACATGGAGTGATATGTCCTTGTATGGGCTTGGTGTTTAGTCCATGTGATCTTAGGGTGGTGAAATGTCCAAGGAAGGAATTTTGTTACACACTTAGGCACACAACATAAATGTGTCAGGGATAGTTTAGGCCTATACTTTTTATGAAAATATTTAAGGGTCAGATGACCTTGGATCCTAATGAAAGTTTGGTACGAGTTATTTTAAAGTATTATTAACATCTGAAATTTATTACAGGATGTTTAGAATATAGTGTCCTATACTTGTAGTTATAATCTTCATCTTGCCCCATATGATGATTTTGAAGAAACCGTCGTTAGATTAATTTAGAATGATGTGAAACTCTGGAAAGGTTAATTAAATATCATTTAGAGGCACTCGTAAATTATTTGGAGCATTTGAGCATTTCCTCTTAGTACCTCATTTGTTAAGTGAACAAGTGCACCACATTTTGATAAATAGAAAATAAATTATATATCTTGCTGGAAAATTGTATTACTTGGACAGAGAACGTTTTAGGGCATAATAAAGTTTAAAAAATTATTACATGTTATTTGGATGAGTTTATCAGAATGTTTCTTCATAAAGTGCACTTTAAGGGATTTACTTGAAGTATTTTTATACATCGCTTACTGACCTTTGAATTGCATGAAACTTAGTCAGTAGTTTTTTATGTTCATTATAATGCTCTGATAATTTTTATATAAGTTTTGGATTATGATTTACGGTACTCCCTGTTGAATTTTGTGAAGTGGAAGTGGGTGAAGGATAAGACGGGTGGCCTGTGCGGACTGGGTCCACGGCCTAGGCGGATTGCAGGTTGCGGCCTGGGTGTTTGTTGTCTTGGTGTCTAGGTTGATTGAGAAGCGGCTTGAGCGGCGTAGTATGCGGCTTTGTTCGGTATGTTCTGCGGCCTAGTTGGCCTATGGCCAAGGATGTCGGGCTTCTGGCGAAACAGACTGAGCGGACTGCGGTTTGCGGGCTGTAGGCAGTGCCTTGTTGAGCGGCCTTGTGTTGCATGCTTGTGTTTACCGGTCGGTTGGTTGCCTTATCCGTGGGAGTCTTGCGGACTTGCGAGTCCGCGGTGTCCGATGTGGCGGACTGGCCTTAGAGTTTGGCTGTGGCCCTTGCCGAGCTCTGGTAGTATATCAGGTGTTGGCTGCTGTGGAGTACTGCGCGGACTGATGTCGGAGTCCTCCATTTGGCCGTTTGTTTGGGCAGCTATGCGAGTAGTATTGGCGGACTGGGCCTTGTCCGCCGAGCTCATGCTAGGCCTTTGGTGTTTTACTGGACTTGGTCACATTCTGTGACATGTCCAGTGTGTCTGCAGTATCCGCCAAGTCCGTTGTTGACCGGGCGGACTGCCTTTGGTCGTGGACTTGTGGTGGATGGAGGCTTTGCTCTTATGCTGTGCGGACTACCTCTTGTTTTTGCGGACTGTCACTGAAGGAGTTGTGGCTATCCATGTGATGATGTGTGCGGACTGTGTGGACTGTACCTTGTCTGCATAGTGTGGGTGATCTGGTTCAAGGCCGCCCAGTAGTGAACATCGGTGCCTTGCTCCTGGCGGTTGTCTTGGAATCCGGCTAAGTCTTCGCAGACTCAGCGGACGAAGGTTTTGCTAGTGTGCGGGCTGGGGTGGTGATTCTATGCACTAGGGTGGTTACCAAACTCCTCACCTCGCCTATAAATAGAACCCCCCCTGCACGTCTACATTAACTGAGTGAACAATAAGTGGGGCTTGGTAGATTGTTGCGGTATGAACTTCTCTGTCCGTCCGGGTTGAGTAGAGCTGACATTTTGCTGTGTGCAGGTCGCGCGGCTATCTTCAAGGAGCCAGGAGTTTGGATTTGAATTCAGTCAAGTACTTGGGAGTGTGCGGTCTCTGCGGTCTCAGCTGGTCGCTTCTGCGGCTTATTAGTGGTTCTCTGCTTCGGCTTGTTCAAGTTCCAATAACCTGTCCGCCAGTCTCAGGAGGGTAGGCGGTCTGTTCATCAGTTCCTCAACAGGCAGCGAATAATGGTGTGTCCTCCCGATCTCGCAGTCTCAGGCGGACTCCGTGTTCTATTCGGCGTGTTGTAGTAGTTCGGGTGGCTTCAGCAATCTTGGAGGACTGAGCAGTCTCGGTGGTTTCTATTGCTGTCCGACCGGCTTGTTTTTTGAGCTTTTTGTTTGTAGCTGTTGTACTAGCAAAATCATGTCTCGCTACGTATACCTCGCCTTGTAAAGAAGTTAATGAATATAAGACCTGCTTGTTCTTCCATTTGTGGTTGGTGCTAAGATTTTTCCTTGGGTTTCCACATGACCAAAGTGTGAACTGGGTTGTTCTGAGAATATTCATTTGGCTTTAGGCTATCTTGCTGACCACTTTGAGAAACTTCAACATGGTATCAGAGGGAGATTCAGTTACTTGAGCGGTGTTCAACTTGAGCTATGGTCAACTAGTATTGTTGCTCGGTTGTTGCTCTGTGCTTCTGATAGTCTTATCAAACCTATTGCAATGGAAGGGAGCTATGCAAGGGGTCTTGGTATTGAATTCTTGACCACGACTAACTTCAAGAAGTGGAAGTCATGTATGAAGAGTTTTCTTCTTGGCGAGGAGCTATGAGAGGTTGTCTGTGGTGAAGAGAGACAGGAAGTGACTGTTGCCTTTGGAACTGCTGAGCAGGTGAGGCTCTGGAGAAAAATAAATGCTAAGGCAGAGTTTGTTCTCAAGAGAGCTATTTCACCAGAGCTGTTTGATCACATCGTTGAATGTGAGTTAGCTGTTGATATTTGGACAACTATTAATGAGTTGTTTAGTAGGAAGAACGTGGCGAGGCTCCAGTTCTTAGAGATTGAGTTGGCAAGGGCAACTCAAGTACACCTAACCATCTTGTAATTCTTTCTGAAGATGAAGAGCTTGTGTGCTGTGCTGTCAGCGCTTGATCCTGATGAGCATATCTCGGAGGCTAAGTTGAAAAGGCACGTTATCCGCGGCTTGCTGAAGGAGTATGTTGCCTTTGTTACATCAGTTCATGGCTGGGCCACTCAGCCATCTCTGCTGGAGCTTGAGAACCTACTTGCTTCATAGGAAAGCTTGGCCAGACAGATGGCTGGTGTTTCTGTTTCTGAGGAGAGCAGTGGAGCACTCTTCACGAGCAAGCAAAAGAAGAGATGGGAAGGGAAGAAGATGCAAGTCGCTGTTGAGAATGAGCCTTCAACTTCTTATCAGGCAGAGACGAGCACTGCTCCTAAGAAGGACTGGAAGAAGAACCTGAAGTGCTATAGCTGTCATCAGTGAGGAAACTTCAAGCGGGACTGCAAGGTCAAGCTGCAGCCTGGGCATGCTGCAGGCAAGGAGGAAGCTTGCTCTAAGAGTGAGGAAGCTGGATGGGGCGGAGCCTTCATGACGGGCACTTGTGTTTGTGCCTTGTCCGCTGTGGACTTCAACGACGAATGGATCGTGGACTCCGGGTGTGGTCATCACCTCACCGGAGACAAGTCGAAGTTCTCCTCCTTGCAAGCTTACTAAGGTAACGAAGCTATTATAACTACTGATAACACTGTTTATGCAGTAGAGAAGGAGGGAGTTATGTCTTTGGGTAGTGATAAGGGGCCACTCACATTAAGGAGTGTGTATCACGTACCGGGCATGACGAAGAACGCCTTGTCTGTGACCAACGCGGTCGACACGGGTTATCACGTTCTGTTTGGGCCAATAGAAGTGAAGTTCCTTCGCAACGTATCAGCGGTTAAGGCTGATGTTGCTCATGTTGGGAGAAGAGTTAAGTACTTGTTTGTTCTTGCAACTAACCCTTATGTTGATCGGATGAGAGCAAACGATAGCGCGGCTATATGGAATGAAAGGCTGGGGCATGTAGGAATGGAGAAGTTGAAAGCTATGACAAACAGAAGCCTTGTAAGAGGCTTGCCTAAGCTTTCTTCATTTGGTGATGGTCAGGTTTGCGCGGGATGCCAGTATAGCAAGGCTCATCGCCTTCCGTTTGATAAATCATAAACGAGGAGCAAGAGACCATTGGAGTGCATCCATGGAGACTTGATGTGAACAACAATCACTGCCAGCCTTGGTGGGAGAAGATACATGCTAGTTCTGATTGATGACTACTCAAGATACATTTGGGTATATTTCTTGAAATAGAAGTCTGAAGCCTTCCGTTTATTTATGGAGTTCAAGGAGTTAGTGGAGGGCCAGCTTGGCTTGCAGATCAAGAAGCTTAGAACAGATAACTGTGGTGAGTTTATCTCCTTCGAGTTTTCTAACTTCTGCAGGAAGCACGAGATCCAATGAGGGCTCACTTATGTTCACACTCCACAACAAAATGGAGTAGCAGAGCGGAAGATCCATCATCTAACGGAGACTTGCAAATGTTGGCTTCATGCGAAAGACATTCCTAGGTCCTTCTAGGCAGAGGGGATGTCTTATGATTCTTACGTTATCAATCTAATGCCGCTTAGCCCGATCAACATGAAGACTCCCTTTGAAATGTTGCTGAAGGAGAAACTTAGTGTGGAACACATTCGGGTGTTCGGATCAACTTGCTATGTGCATGTCTCGGATGCTTCACGGACCAAGCTTGATGTAAAGGCAAGGAAGCTTGTCTTTGTTGGCTATGATGAGCAGAAGAAGGGATAGAAATACATGGACCCTGCGACGAAGAAGTTTGTTGTTTCAAGAGATGTAGTCTTTGACGAACTGACATCGTATGGAGGAGGCTCAGTTGAGCTTTCAGAAAGCAAGGTTGATGGAGAACCGATGGTGGTTGCTGAAGGTTTTGAAGAGGAGCTTGCTGTTTTACCAGTAGCTCTTGTTGCTTCAAGTTCTGATGTTGAGGCTTCTAGCTCAGGATGCATGGGGAGCATTGCTCAAAGCTTGCCTGAAGGTGGTGTTGAGCCTGAAGAATCAACAAAGGTAGTGAGCAAGGAACAATCTCTTCGGAGATCGAAGAGGGTTATGAAGCCACCTACTCGATACTGTGATGGGAATGTAGTGAGCTTTGTATCCAGCTTCTTTGCAGGTCCTCTGGATGAGTGAGAGCCTATAAACTTCTATGAGGCCACTTGAGTCAAGGAGTGGGACAATGCCATGAAGGAAGAGATTGCTGCTCTCAAGAAGAATGAAACCTGGGATCTTTTGCCCGAGGTTGATGGAATTACTCCAGTGACTTGCAAGTGAGTTTATAAGTTGAAGAAGAAGGCTGATGGGAGCATTGATAGGTACAAAGCTCGCCTGGTTGCTCGAGGATTCTCACAGCAGTATGAAGAAGACTATGTAGAGACATTTAGTCCGGTTGCGAAGATGACTTCAGTTAGAGTGGTGATCGCCTTGGCTGCTTGCAAGGGATGGAGGATGTGGCAGCTTGATGTGAAGAACGCCTTTCTTTACGAAGAGATTGACAAGGATATCTTCATGGATCAACCACTTGGATTTGTTTCTTAAGTTCATTCAGACTATGTCTGCAAGCTCAGGAAGGCTCTCTACGGGTTGAAACAAGCTCCTAGAGCTTGGTATGGGAAGATAGCAGAGTATTTGCAATTCTGCGGTTATCTTGCTTCCAACTTGGATTCTAGCTTGTTAATCAAGAAGAAGGGAGAGCTTCAAGTCTTGGTCCTGCTGTTTGTGGATGACATGATCATCACAGGGAATTCAGAGGAGGAAGTAACTAGGCTTAGGGTTGAGCTAGCTATACGCTTCGAGATGAAATACTTGGGAGAGCTTCATTACTTTCTCGGTCTTGAAGTGGAGAGGAAGCAGTGCGGGATTCTCATTTGCCAGATGGGATATGCGGATCACATTGTGAGTCGATTCGGCATGGGCGAAGGGAAGAGTTGCTCTACTCCACTGGAAGATGGGCTGAAGCTTCGACGAGATGAAGGAAGGGTTCTTCCTGATCCCTTAGTGTTTAGGGCTCTTGTAGGGAGCTTGATCTACCTGACGATTACAAGGCCAGACATTGCTTATGCTGTTGGCCGAGTAAGTCGGTTTATGGCTGAACCAAGGAAGTCTCATCTGATGGCAGTGAAGAACATTCTGAAGTATATCAAGTCAACTTCTGGTATGAGACTCCTCTATAGTAGAGATGCGGACTCTGCTTTGCTTGGGTACACGGATGCTGACTATGGTTGTGACTCGGATGATCGGAGATCAACTTCAGGTTATGTTTTCACTTGTGGTTCAGCTTGTATTTTGTGGTGTAGCAAGAAGCAGGATTCAGTGTCCGTATCTACTACAGAAGCTGGGTATAAGGCTTCGACCTTGGCTGCTCGTGAAGCCATCTGGTTGCGGAGACTAGTAGAGGATGTTCATGAAGAAGTGCAAGGGCCTACTTTACCCCAGGGTGACAATGAGAGTGCTCTCAAACTGGTAAACAATCCAGTATGTCACGTAAGGACCAAGCATATTGAGATCGAGCACCACTTCATCAGGGAGAAGGTGTTGGAGGGATCTCTTCTGCTCGGGCATGTTCGGAGTGAAGATAATATTGCTGACATCTTCATGATGTCGCTGTCGAAGGAGCCATTTCAGCGGTTACGTAGCTTGCTGGGCTTGATCACCACTTCTCACTTCAAGGGGGTGTGTTGAATTTTGTGAAGTGGAAGTGGGTGATGGATAAGCCAGGCAGTCTGTGCGGACTGGGTCTGCGGCTTGGGAGGATTGCAGGATGCGGCCTGGGTGTTGGCTGTCATGGTGGCTTGGCTGATTGAGAAGCGGCCTGAGCGGCCTAGTATGCGGCTTTGTTCGGTCTGTTGTGCGGCCTGGTTGGCTTATGGCTAAGGATGTCGGGCTTCTGGCGAAACAGACTGAGCAGACTGTGGTTTGCAGGAAGTAGATAGTGTCTTGTTCAATGGCCTTTTTTTGCAAGCTTGTGTTTACCGGCGGGTTTTGTGCCTTATCCGCTGGAGGGTTGCGGACTCGCGAGTCTGCGGTGTCCGTTGTGGAGGACTGGCCTTAGAGTTTGGCTGTGGCCTTTGCCGAGCTCTGGTAGTACAACAGGTGTTAGCTGCTATGGATGACTGCGCGGACTGATGTCGGAGTCTGGCAGTTGGCCGTTTGTTTGGGCTGTTGTGCGAGTAGTATTGGCGAACTGGGCCTTGTCCGCCGAGCTCGTGCTAGGCCTTTGGTGTTTTACTGGACTTGGTCACATTCTGTGACAAGTCCAGTGTGTCCGTAGTAACTACCAAGTCCGTTGTTGACCGGGCGGACTGCATTTGGTCGTGGACTTGTGGCGGATGGAGGATTTGCTCTGTGCTGTGCAGACTGCCTCTTGTTTGTGCAGACTATCACTAAAGGAGTTATGGTTGTCCATGTTATGATGTGTGCGGACTGTACCTTGTCCGCATAGTGTGTGTTGAAGCCAAAATTTGACTTTTCAAATGTTTGCAAAATAGGGGCGTAGCCGACACCTACTTGGCCCAAGCTCCGACCTCCGACTGGTCGTGAAGGATTATAAAACTGGCCCAGAGCCGCAGTATGGAGGTCCCACCGCTTACCCGGAAGATCACTGAGAGATTCCCCTCCAAAGCCAAAAGCTGGGCTTGGAGCTCCTCAGAAAGCACAGAAGATGATGCCACAAATCCCCAGGAGTGAAGAATATCCCTCTCTGAAGAACCCCTATGGGCCAATTTATAGATTTCTGAATCTGAGCTGCCAATAACCAAACTATACTGGTCTGAAATTACCAGGGTACCCCTGGCTGGGTCTGCCAGTAGCCAAACTCCGTTGTTCTGAGGAGCTATATGCAGACCACTAAGGGTAAAAGGGTAAAAAAGCCCGGGGTAGAAGAGTAAAATCCAATGTTGACATGGAAATATAAAAATGGCTTCTTTTCTTCCTGGCTAGTGGAAGAGAACCTATTGGCGAGACGGACCCCTTTACCCATCTCTCCGGAATCCTTTGTCATGAGGTCATCTCGCCGCGGGAGGTCTTCTCGCGCCCCTAAGCGGGAAGTCTCGCTTATTGTACGGAACGCTCATCTCGCCACACGTGAGTGGACCCCCCATGGTCCCACTCGCCTATCTAACCTTCTCGCCTGCCCCGAGTATCCGAATCTTGAGGTTCTCTCGCGAGCCCGAGGTTGTACACGATCCCCTCTCTTTCCGAGGTAATCCTAAGCTCGGAAAAAATGTCCAACCGAGGCTCGTTATTAAAGCGCATTTAAAAACATATTTATGAGGAATCTTTTATGAGGCCCCCACTGGGGCCTATAAATATAGATTCCAACTCCGCACACCGGATGCCCCACTTTGCAAATCCTTCTTCCTCAGCTCGAATCCTTCATCATGACGCACAGCTAGAGCTTTCATGAACGTCTCCCACTAGTGCGAGAGCAGCACAAGGCCAACGTGGCTACTTTTACTTCATCATTAGTTCGCCCTCTACCCCCATCGTCTCGCCTAAAAAAGATGAAGGCAGGTGGTCCGTCGTCTGCCGCCGTGGATCTGTCTCGCGCCGTTTCGGAAACCATCCCCACTCCTCATACATCTTCCAGGGAGAAAGAGGTGGGTACCCGCTTCTGCCTCTGACGTCTCTGCAACGTGTGTTTTTTCTCTATTGTTGATTGTTTTTTTCAAGGAGCTCTCGTGGTTTTGCAGCACCAGGAGAGCCCGCGAAACAATTCTGCTGTCCACCGTGAGGAATACAACTCGCAGCCATCTTCTACTCCCCCAACTACTCCCAGCGAGAGGAGGGACGACCCCTCCCAGGTCGCCAGGACCTCTCGCGTTCCTGGTAAAAGATCTTCTCTTGCTCTTTTGAATACTCTTCGCTATTCTCACACACTTCTGCGAGTGCCTCTTCCACCCTGCCTCTGCACTCCTTGCGCAGATTCTCGGGCCAACTCGCCCGCTGAGGAGCAACCAAGGCGACTCTCCGTCTCACCTCCTCCTCTTGTAGATGGGATTGAAATTTACCTGGGTGACCCTTCGAACCCAGCGGAAATGAAGCGCAAGACAGCTGTGTTATTTCGGAAGCACGTGCGCATCATCCAATCCTTGGCGCAGGACAAGCAAGCTGCGGAGAGGCGTATCGAATGGCTGGAGAATGAATGTGCTCGTATATCCTCCGAGGCCAATGCTGAGCTAGATGTTGATGGCACCAACCCTGACGCCATCATTAATGAGACTGATATGCAGCTCCGTCTCGCGCGCCGTGGTCTTGAGTCCATTCAAGCCTTCTATAAGACCCCCCCCCCCCCCTTTTTCTCTTTCAAACACCGGGGTCTTATGCCCAGAACTGTTGCTTTGCGGTGACACCTTCGCTCCCGGGAAGATCGTCACTAAAAAATACCGATTCTGCCGGCCTTATTGATCACAAAAGTAGCAGTACAAGAGTATAGACGTGTAAGTCCACAGCAAATCACATATATATAAAATCTCCACGAAGGGAGTGTCCACAGAATAGTAAAAGAGTACAGAAATGAAGGGCTTAAGCCCGGTACATCAATATCCTCACTACAGATCTCTCATGCGGAAGCAAAATAAAATAACTACTAAAAGTCGGGACTCACGATCCCAGCTGGCTGTACTCCTGAGCTAGACTGCCCTGTCTCCAATCGCACCGGTCTCCTTGGCTGCTCCTCCATGCTGGTCTCCACGATCCCCTAATATGATGTGGTTCGAAAACCGTTAGTCTATAAGACTAAGCCCTATCGTCCCCCACCCCTTCCCCCATGCTCCTAGGCACCGTGCGGGGAGGAAGAAAGGAAAGGACGTGAAAGTGGAGAGTAAAACAAACACAGGTGACATGGGGATCTAGCTAGCAATTAATAATCATGTTGTAATAGTTAAAGAAAGAAAAGAATTTAACCTTCACTTATGTGAGTACGCATAAGCCAAGGGATCTTCTACAAGGCTCCCATCGTATAAAATGTCCCATACCACTTTATACATTGGGCGTTGGTTATCACAAGCAGTATATATATATTGAAATGACCTTAATTTGTAAACTTGCCCACACAAGCTTATAGACCAAGGGGTCGTTTTGCAGGGCCTAATGTATAAGCGTCCCATTTCACTTATACATTAGGTGTCGCAGGTTATTATGAATCGATTATGATATGAATCTATATGGTGGGTATGATGGAACATGCAAGTGCAACACACACACCCGACTATGTGCACACAGACCTTTAGTTCCCCCTTTCGGAGCCGTTACCTCCCAGGATACCTCCGTAGTGGCAGACGGAAGCGGTGTGTTAGGCCTCGCCCAACTCAAAACCAGTAATAGCACTACCGGTCTGACCTATCATATGCCTGAATGCTTGGTGCACAAAGCGGACTACCGCGTACTCTTGCTGACTGGACCGCCGGACTTAAGTTTGGCGAAGTGTTAAACCACACTTGCAGAGTCATCGTATAGGCGTCGGTGCAACGACTAACCCATACCGAAGACCCACCACCTTAACTTTCTTTCCTTTCATGCACATGCAAATTTATCGTATCAGTACCGAGCCAAAACTCCCCGGACCCTCCCGTCCGTCTCAAAAATAAACCGAGCCAAAGCTCCCCGGACAAAAACGTCCGTCTCTTATTCCAAACCTCATCCCTTTGAACACCGCGGGATGGCGCCCCTTTAAGCACCTCGGGACGACTTAACCATTTCCAATACTTGTCCAACTAGTGTGTGCAGTGTGAAACCCTATTTACTAAATTACTCTTTCGATTTGTTTTTTAAGGTTTACGTTAACCCAGGACTGCCCCCGTTATTCCCTGTGAAGGGCTCTCAAGGGGCACAAGGAACTATCTTGGGATTACGCCCAATGTTCCCTTTCGCAAGGTACTTATTAACATTATTGGTTGATTCATTTACCCATTACCTTCTCATGTTGCGTTAGGCTAATCCTAGGGTAGTTTAGGCCTTTCACTCCAGCGGGAACGACGATCTTTCGTCGAACTCGCGTACCTTCCAACACACATTAACTCGATTCCCACCACTCCTTAGAACTTATATGGTGACTCATCAGTTCAACATGACTAACTCTACACTATTCCAACTCTTATCCTAATACAACTTTTCCCCAAATTACTATTTGCAGACCAACCAATACTAAGTGATGTTCATGATAGGATGTCCTTCAAGTTTTCATCCGAATGACCTAGGTTATTACTGGAGTCCTATCATGACATAAATGATTTAATTCCAGAATATTATATTTTCCTCAATTAATCTTCTATTTAAATAATTTCTTAAAAGAGCCAATTATTGTCAAGTTGATCATGAAGTATACATTTTAGACATGATTAATGTTTCATAAATTCATGATAATATTCCATATATCCAAAAGTGGCAATTTCAAAATTTGACATTTTCTACAAGCATTTAAGGGTCCTAAAATTATTTTAACAGTAATTCTCATATTCCAAGATTTGTAAATCAACTACTTGAAATTATCATCCAAATAATTTGAGTTAAATATATTACACTACTACAGTCCTAAAATTATCACTGGCAAACTTTCATGATTTTTCACAGAATATTTAATTCTAAATAAATTCAATACAAAAATCTACAAAGGGTAAAATTGTGAATCAAATACTATGAATATACTTCAAAAATTCCTAATTAAATTCCTAACAGTAGATACCAAACTAAAATAATCAGTGGCCAAAATTCACATTTTTATAAGTTATATTATTCTTTAAATAATTTATTTACCAAGTATGTCCTTTACGAAATTTATGAGGGAAACAATATATAAAATCCTTTAAAATTATAATAAAATTTAGGGACCTCTATTTAGGTCAAAAACCTCTACTGGCCAAATTTTACTGCATTCTATTTAAACCAAATGATCAAATTAAATCAAATACTAAATTGGACACTTTGATATTTAACAAAGGAACTAACATGAATATAATCTATAAAATTCCACTAAATATATCTAAGGGTTCAACTCACCCTAAGATTCATTCTACCCCATTCTCCCAATTTTTAGATGATGTTAAGTTACTGTTTTGACCTAGTAGTGCTTCTACCTCTAAAGCTAGAGTTTGACTTTTGAGGTACTTAACTACTTCTAAATTCCCTAACATTTCAACCAGAGTCTTAAATATACCTAAGTTATCTCCCTACTAAATTACAAGGGCATACAAGGGCATTTGCCCCTATGTCCTTCACAACCCCCAAAGGTCCTTCCTTAGGGTGTGAACTTGGGTCCAAGGGTAAGTCAACCCTAATTCATCAATCTTTCCCCAAAGAGGGGAGGGTACATAAGGTAAAACTAAATCAGTGGTACAAAAGGGCCGTGCATTCAATATTTCATTTTTTTCTTTTTGGCTATAAGCACAACAAACCCTTTACAAGCCAACACATGCAAGGGGTTTCCCTAACTTGCTGTGGTCCATATGGGTTGAAAACTTAACCATTGCTTAATAATGTCCTCATGGACATGCCACCAAAAATTGGGGCCTTTTGGAGTTGAACTACTCCAAGAATAACCTACAAGCGTAGGGGTAATTTGGTAATTTCCCCCTGATTTTAATTCCAATTAATCACATTTTTGGGCAGGGCCTAAATATGCCATAAGCCAGTTACTTCCCAAAAGTCCAGGTCATTTGGGCCTCTGGATGGGCTTGGGCATCTCTTCCAATTCCTGCATTTTTGTTATTGCAGCCCAAGACCATTCACCTTTTCAGATCTTGCAAGTGAGATATCTCAACATGCAGAGGGCTAAATTGTCTAATTTGTCTACCATAGGTCTAATATACACCTAAGGGCAGGCCACCAAAATTTGGGGCATTTTGGAGTTGATATGCTCCAAAACTCAACAACATTTAATTTATCAAATTCTGACTAAAACTATAGAATTATTTTCCCCGAAAATTCCCATTTTTGGGGAGGGCCTCGATATGCCTAATTAAGCCACATGGCCAAAATTTCAGTCCAGTTGGACTTAGGGTTTGGACAGGGCACCCATTTTAATTTCTGACCTATCCTAGGACCAGCCCTAGGAAAATGGCTCTATAGGGCAGTAGACTTAACCAACATTTATGTGTAATATATCCAATTAAAGGTAACTTCAAGACCTACAATTTTCATGTTGAGTACATTTTATGCAAAAGGATGTAAGTGCCCTAAATATTGACAGGCAAAAGTCGGATTATAGGAGACAGGAAATACACTATTCATGTAGTTAAATAATTCCAGGATTTATAATATGGCATGGCACAGATCTTGACGCCATCGGACGGCTGCTGTATTTCTTCTCCAAATTGCCTGAAATCCAGCCGAGCTTTCATGGTGGCATTCCCGGCAGCTACCGGCGGCGCTTCCACCGGCAAACATCACCTCCCCCCTCACGGTGGTGGGGGCAAGCTTTTGTCGGCAGCTAGGGCGGCGGGAGGTGGCGGCGCCACGTCACCCGAAAGCTTCTAAATCCGCCATTAATGGAGAAAAAGGAAGAACTAGTTTCGGGCTCATTCGAGCAAGAACCCTACCCTAAACATTCCTAAGATCTAGGCATGAAGAGAGAGGTGAGGGAGGACCTTCCCGGTGACCTTGCGACGTGAGGAGCGGCGGAGAACCATTGCGGCGGCGGCGGCGCTTATCTATCGGTTTTCACGGCTCCAGCTCGGGTTCAGCTACAAGGCTTGGTTTCTCTCTCTCTCTATTGCTCTCCTTGTCCTGAGGGTAATGAACTGAAAGGAGAGATGGGGGAAAGTGAGAAGTTGAAGTATAGGCGGGGTGATAATTCCTAAGTGAGAGGTGGCGGTTTTAGCTTTTTCTTGTCACCATGCATGCATGGGTGGGACCCACTCCATCCACCTCCTTCTCCATGACTCCAGGGGTCGGCCAGCCCAAGTGGGGGCTGATGGCATGGGTCCAAGTGGCTCATTCCACTAAACACCCTTAAATATACCCCTTTCTCTCTCCTAATTATTCTTTAATTTTGGAGATTCTCTCTCTCGCTCTCCTAGTCACTAAGTTGGCTAGTCAATCTTCTAGTCTATTGACAGCCCACATGTTTATTTTATCAACCAAAACATGGTTAGCCCAAGTGAGTTGGGCTTGAGCTTTAGTTAGCCCATTTGGGCTAGCTTGACCCAAACCTAGGCTAGGGTTGACTTAGGTCAATTTGGTCTTTGAGGTTGGCCCAAATGGGTCCTTGGTGACCCATTGGCCTCCCCTAAGGCCTAGGTAGGGTTGTCTTGGCCCTTTGGAGGTCACTTGACCCTTTCGAAGGGAACTTGACCACTTTAGGGATAGAGTTGACTTTGGTCAACTTAGCCTTTTTGGTTGGCCCCAATGGGTCCTTGGTGACCCATTGCCATCTCACTAGGGTTATGAAGGTATATGTGGGGTCTACTTGGCTAAGGGAACTTCAATTGGCCGTTGTGCAGGTCAGTTTGACCCAATGTAGGTTAGGTTGAGCAATTTAGGGTTATAGTTGACTTTGGTCAACTTAGCCTCTTGGGTGGACCCCAATGGGTCCTAGGTGACCCATAGACCTCACTCTAGGGTTAGGTGGGCTTGGGTGGGGTCCACTTGGCTTGGGGATGGTCAATTGACCCTAAGTAGGTTAGTTTGACCCATTTAGGGTTAGGGTTGACTTGGGTCAACTTAACCCCTTTGACTGCCCTCCATGGGTCCTTAGTGCTCTAATGGATCTTACAATTGGTTGATGAGACCATGGTGGGGTCTTGAAGTCTTGGAGAAGCCCCATGGTTATCTTAAACTAAGGTTCAAGAATTTACTATTTGCAGACCATAGTGGTCTCACCCACATTCTTAGGTTCTCTTGGTCTTCTTGGGCTTCCTAGGATTTTTCCATCACCTAGTCATGGCCAAAACCACTCTTGGGGTCTAGTTGGAAATGGGATGTTACAAATCCCAATAAACAAAACAAAGATTTCGTCCCCGAAATCATGGCTAAGCCTACGGAAATTTCTATCGAAGAAAAGGAAGCTTGTAACATCCCATGAGAAGTGATATATTACATCTTGACGCCATGGTTGCTAAGTGGGGTTTAAAGGGAAACCTAAATATATGAACAATTCGCCCAATTGGCAAAGCCAAGATCCCAATAAACAAAAGATTAGCCTCTACTCATCTTAGAGCAGCCTTACTAGTTTAAAGCAGGAAATTAAATTAAACATCTTGAGGGGTTGTGAGGTATACCTGATGACTAGTTTTAGTCATCCTTTTTGGGGGTAATTTAGTTTTCAAAATGCCTAATTTTATTTATATTTTATGTTTGTTATTTCATGTTTTAATGTTTCTTTACAATATTTTAATTCCTAGTGTTATTAGAGTTTTGATATAAAATTCTATATAGTCTTACTATATGTGTTATGTTATTATATATTATGTTATGTTATGATACGTTTTAATTTTAAGGTTGTAATATTTTTATTATTATTGTGTTTAAAAATCTTGTTTTAACTTTAACTTTGTTATGTTATGTTTTAAAATCTATATAGTGTTATGTTATGTTATGTTTTAACTTTGTTTCAACTTTGTTATGACTAATCCATATCTTGTTTTGTTTTATTTATAGGTTCAAAGTCCACTTGGTGCAGCCACAATTTGCATGGCCGGCCTCTTCCCAAGTTCAAGGTGCAGCCCACATTGATAAAGCCTACATGATGCAGCCCTCAAGCTCAAACCCGAGCCCATGCAGCCCACCTAACTCCAACCCGAGCCCCCTATGCACCCCAAGCAGCCCACCTAACTCTAACCCGAGCCCCCTATGCACCCCAAGCAGCCCACCTAACTCTAACCCGAGCCCCTCCCTCAAGAGCAGCCTACCCGAGCCCCTATACAGCCCATTTAAGCCCACATGGCCGGCCACCCCCCTCTCTTTCCTTTATTTCTCTTGCCACCTTTCAATCCATGCATGCATCATAATATTTTCTCTCCCTTTCATTTATTGCATGCATTCACTTGTTCATGCTTGGCCGGCCCCTCCATTCCTTCCTCCTATTTTATTTCTTGTCTTTATTATTCTACATTCAACCCATTTCTCTCTCCCTTTCTTTATTTCTTATTCATTCCCACTTTGCTATTTTATATTTTCCAACTCATTCCCTTAAATTCCATGCATTGAACCCACCTCATTCTCTCCACCTAATTAAATATCATGCATGAATCATCCCTCTCTCTCTCCTCTCATTAAACACATCATGCATGCACCTCTTCCTACACATGGTCGGCCACCCCCCCCCCCCCCCCCCTTGCCCCCTCTTCTTCTTTCCATTCTAGAACCTTCCCCCTCATCTATAAAAAGGCACCATGGTCTCATGCTTTTGGGAGTTGGATTTTGGAGAGCAAGTGAAGTTCTAGTTCAAGAGAGTGCTTTCTTTTTTGTTGCTTACATGTTGTTAAGTCTTTATTAGTGTAATCTTTGCTTTTGATAGTGTAATCTTTTCTTAGGTAGCATAATCTTGTCTCCGTATTATTTTGTACTTCTCCGTCTTTATTTATCAATGGAAATGAATTTCTCTTATCTTTCCGTGCTTTCTTTCTTAACTATGCGTAGCTAATCTTCTTTTAGCATTTGATCATGAGGATCCATGATTTGAAATGAGAATTATTTTTATTTCATAGTTTTATTTTTGCGTAATTCTACTCGGTCCTTCTTTGAATAATTTTTGTGTCGACTCCGTATTTCCGGTATACGGTAGTAGGCTTAAGATCTCATATTCGAGTAGCCGAGAGGCTCATGAATATGAAAGATCACTCAAAGAAGGAAGGAGTTGAACGCAACCCTAGAGATAGGACGACGTAAATCCTCCGGATTGGAGTCAAATCCAATAGTGCGGATCACCTCGATAATGCAACTTTAGGCTTTTTCGATTTGTAAAGAGATTTCGATCGAAGAGTCTATAAGTTAGGAGACCTAATGCTCTAGCGAGATTTTGTCTTATTTTCGGATCCGTCACGGCCGAGTTGGATTTGCAAATTTAAAACTATGCCCTTTTATTTTCTCATTTCATTTCATGGTGAATCAATGATCGAATGCTAGCCTTTTTTATATATGTTTTCGTCTCGAATTTATCGTTCATTTTACTTCTTAAAAAATTCTCAAAATCCCAATAGTCTTCCGGTAGGATAATAGTTAGAGCGCGAGTAGAAGTACTTGACAACCCCGTGTTTAAATACGACCTTGGTACTACAATTCGACAGGTACGCTTGCCTGTTCGGGTTTTGGCCCACCAATACCTGACTGAATAGCTCAGAATATCTTTCTTGCATCAGGTCCTGTTTCACCCAAGTATGCTCCTCTCGTCCATGGTTCCTCCACATGACCTTGACTAGCGGGATCTTCTTGCGGCCCAAGACTCGTATCCCCTGGTCGTCGATCTGTATCGGCTCCAAATGTACAGATCGATCCGAAGCTACCGGCCTATCAGTGGCCGTAATCTGCAATTCCGGGCGTAGTAGAGCCTCCTGAGTGAAGACACGTGGAAGACGTCGTGCAAGCCGGCTAGCTCCGGTGACAGCTCCAGCCAGTAAGCTAGGGTACCGATCCGCTCTAGGATCTCGAACGGCCCCATGTACCTCGGGCTAAGCTTCTTCCGCCGACCACGTACTCATGAAACCCCATGCATCGACCGGATCTTCAAGAACACTCGATCCCCTACCTGAAACTCCACTAGACGGTAACGAGCGTCATAATATTTCGCCTGCCTGCTCTGCGCCTCCAGCTTTCTATCCCGTATCAGCCGTACCTGTGCCTCAGTATCCTCGATAAAGTCCGTGCCCACAGTCTTCGGATCCTCGTCTTGTATCCAAGACAACGGAGTCCTACACTTTCGCACATACAACGCCTCATACGGAGCCATCTGTATACTAGATTGATGACTGTTATTGTACAAGAACTCCACTAGGGGCAACATCCTCTCCCAGGGCTCTCCACGGTCCACAATACACAGTCTCAGCAGGTCCTCCAGTGTCTGATTGATGCGCTCTGTTTGCCCATCTGTCTGGGGGTGGAAGGTCGTACTGAAAGTCAGTCGAGTACCCAAGTATGCCTGTACTATCCTCCACTCCTGGGACGTGAATCGTCCATCTCGATCCGACACGATCGTCTTGGGCACCCCATGATATCTCACAAACTGCTCTATGAACCTCTGTGTCAGTTCTCCGACAGCATCCTCCTTTCTGATTGGGATGAACCTAGCCACCTTCTTCAGTCGGTCAGATAGAATCGTTTCCCGCCCGTGATCGAGGGAGGCCATGGATGAAGTCTATCGTGATAGCCTCAAATTTCCACTCCGGCACCGGGAGTGGCTGCAATAAACTAGCGGGATGTCTGCACTCTGCCTTCACTAACTGGCATGTCTCGCAGTGGTTCACGAAATAGGTGATGTCCTTCTTTATTCCCGGCCAGTATAGAGTCTTCTTCAAATCCACCGTCATATTAGAGATCCCGGGATGTATACAATATCTGCTATGATGAGCCTCGGCCATGATGTCCTCCCGAATCTGGCCTCCATCCGGTATGTAAGTCCGACCTCTGAAACATATCAGATATTCTCATATCATGTAGTCCCCAGCTGAGCCTGCCTCCAAGGCCCGGAAAATCGGCTCTAGCTTGGCGTCCCGCCTCTGCCAATCTCTGACTCTGTCACGTATATCATAAGTGGTGCTCGTAGCGGCCAGGTACTACTTATACCGCTCAGGGTTATCAGATAATACCAGAGTGATATGCATCTCTTCAAAACTCCGTAGTAGCTCCATGGACATAAGCTGGGGCCCTGCTCCAGAAGTGGAAGCTCTCCGGCTCAGTGCATCGATCACCACGTTTGCCTTACCCGGATGGTAGTGCATCTCGTACTGATAGTCCGCTAGAAAATCCACCCATCTGCGTTGTCAGATATTCAGTTCCTTCTACGTATCCACATATTTCAGATTTTTATGATCTAAAAATATATCGCAGTGGACACCATAGAGGTAGTGCCGCCAGAACTTCAATGCAAATATAACCGCTCCCATCTCCAAATCTTGAACTGGGTAGTTCTGCTCATGTTTCTTCAGCTGGAGGGAGGCATAAGCGATCACATGTCCCTTTTGCATCAAAACTGCTCAGATGCCATGGTAGGAGGCATCCACATAAACCTGAAATCCTTCTCTCCCTGAGGGGAGGGCAAGTATCGGAGCCGAAGTGAGTCGACTTTTCAGCTCTTGGAATGCCGACTCGCATTGTGGTGTCCAAACAAACAGTACATCCTTCCTTATCAGAGAGGTAAGTGTGAGGGCAAGTCTAGAAAAACCCTCTACAAACTTTAGGTAGTAGCCGACAAGTCCTAGGAAGCTCCGTACCTCCGCAGCTGTCTTTAACTCTGGCCAATCTCGGACTGCCTGAATCTTGGCTGGATCTACTGCCAACCCTGCTCCAATAATAACGTGTCCAAGGAAGGCCACCTCCTTCAGCCATAACTGGCATTTGCTGAATTTGGCATATAACTGATGTTCCCGTAGCTTCTCCAAGGTCAGCGTCAGATGCCTCGCGTGCTCCTCCTCAGTCCTCGAGTAAATTAGGATGGCATCGATGAAAACGATGACAAACATATCTAGATATGTCTCGAAGACCCGGTTCATGAGAGTCATGAATGGTGACGGCGCATTCGTGAGCCCGAAGGGCATCACGGTAAACTCGTAAAGTCCATACCTGCTGCTAAAAGCAGTCTTCTGTATATCCTCCTCTCGGATCCTCAACTGATAATAGCCCGATCGCAAGTCTAACTTCGAGAAGAAGTGGGCTCCCTCCAACTGGTCGAATAGCTAGTCTATCATTGGCAGAGGATAGGTATTCCTGACTATTAGCCGGTTCAATTCCCGGGAATCGATACACAACCTGAGTGTTCCGTCTTTCTTCTTGACAAACAACACTGGGGCTCCCCATGGCGAAGAGCTCGGCCGGACAAATCCGGCTTCCACCAACTCCTGCAGCTAGCTCCGGAACTCTGTCAGATCGCTTGGGGCCATGCGGTAGGGAGCTCTGGATGCCGTCTTAGCCCATGGCATAAGCAATATCTGTAAGTCCTGCTCTCTGTGTGGGGGTAGCCCTGGTATTTTCTACGGGAAGACGTCCGCAAAATCTCGCACCACGGGAATGTCGGATACAGATCCCTTGACCTTCGCCATCTCGAAGAGAATCTGATAAATCTCGTCGCCCTGCATGTGGGCCTTGACGGCCTGAATAGGTGATAAGAATATATGGGAGGCGGGTCTAATACCTTTTATCACGACGAACGAGTCCCCAGGTCTCAGGGTAATCCTCTTAGCCAAGCAGTCAATCTGGGCATGGTTCCATTGGAGCCATGTCATACCCAGAATCAGATCATAATCAGGCAGCAACAGAATTGTCGATGGAGCTTCGAAGGGTTTTCCGCTTATCCATGCCTCCAGGTTGCAATGGGATGATGCAAACAGCTCCGACCCGTCGGGTAGCCGTATCTGTAACATCTGGGCTGTGATCCTCTCCACTCCTCCTAACCCTTAGATAAAGGTCTCCAACACAAATGAGTGCGAATCACCCGTGTCGAAGAGAGTGTGTGCGGGCTTGCCACAAATGAAGACGATGCCTGTGATCACTTGCTCTGAGTTCCTGGGTTGTGCCAGGTCCAGTGCATAAATCTACTGTCCTTCCGGCCTGCGGTCTCTACCCTGATATCCGCATCCTTGGCCACGTCCTCGGCCTCCATAATGCTGAGCTGGTGGGGCAATCTGTGGTGCTGGTGGAGGCATCCCTCTCACGGGACAGTTTCTCTTGATGTTACCCACCTGATGACAGTGGTAACATTCCGGCAGAGTGTAAGCCCCACCTCCCGGTCTCTGCACATCTCGCATCTGAATAGGCTGAGGGGCCAGTGTCACCTGCTCCCTCGGCTCCTGCCTCACCTCCTGTCGAGGCTGATCCTCCACCTTTCGTGCCTATGGCGCACGACCTCGCCGCTGATCGTTCCGGGCTCCCCGGCTATGATCCCCCATTGGCCATTTCCGGCCTCTGGTGGTGAGCCAATCTACCTCTAACCTTTTTGCCATCTCCAGAATACGAGTGATAGGCCCGCCCGAAACGAAAAGAAGGGCATCCCTCATGTCTTCCCATAAACCTTTTTAGAACCTCTTGGTGTACGCTGCCTCTTCTAGCTGGTAAGAGTCTAGAAAACGGGCCAGATTGTTGAACTCTCGTTGGTACTCCACCACCGTCCTGGAACCTTCCTTCAACTACAAGAAGCGATCCTACAGCTCGTCTCGGGCCGACTGCGAAACAAAGTGCTCCAACAGCATGGGCCTGAACTCCTCTCACGTCAACTCAGCAGCCTCCCTATCAGCAAAGGTAGTCTCCAGAACTGTCTTCCACCATCGCTTGGAATGGGACTCCAAGAAGTAAACAACCAGCGGCACCCTTTCCTCCCAAGGGCTTTGTATCCCTGTCAGCATCTCCTCCATGATGTCTAGCCATTCCTCTGTCTGAACTACCCCCTCTGTCCTCAAGTAGGACGGGGGAGAGAGTCCTCGAAAGATGTTGAGCCAGTTGGCTCCCGGAATAGGCTGCGGAGCCGGGGCCTGTTGGTTCCTAAAGGCTTCCAAGATAGCTGTCAGAGTCTGTCCCATGTCAGACTATAGGAATTGAGTGGGAACCTACAGCGGTGGTGCAACTTCCGGAATCTGTGGGGTTCCACCCGGTGGTGTAGGCAGTGCTGGAGGCTGCGCCACAAAATTTATCGTCAGAAATTTGTTTCAACCTTAACTAAAAATGGACAATTATATATGTGATACCCACATGGGCACACCACTGCTTCCGCTTCTTAGTTTGTCCGCAAACTAAACTCGCGCGGGGGTGTCCCAGCGGTTGTGGACTGTTACTTTTCGATCGAGGTTTCGCTTTGATACCACTTGTAAGACCCCCCCCCCCCCCCCGCTATTTTTTTCTCTTTCAAACACCGGGGTCTTATGCCCAGAACCGCTGCTTTGTGGTGACACCTTCACGCCCGGGAAGATCGTCACTACAAAATGTTGATTCTGCCGGCCTTATTGATCATAAAAGTAGCAGTACAAGAGTATAGACATGTAAGTCCACAACAAATCACATATATATAAAATCTCCACGAAGGGAGTGTCCACAGAATAGTAAATGAGTACAGAAATGAAGGGATTAAGCCCGATACATCAATATCCTCACTACATATCTCTCATGCAGAAGCAAAATAAAACAACTACTAAAAGTCAGGACTCACGATCCCAGCTGGCTGTACTCCTGATCTAGACTGCCCTGTCTCCAATCGCACCCGTCTCCTGGGTTGCTCTTCCATGCTGGGCTCCACGATCCCCTAATATGATGTGGTTCGAAAACCGTTAGTCTATAAGACTAATCACTATCGTCCCCCACTCCTTCCCCCATGCTCCTAGGCACCGAGCGAGGAGGAATAAAGGAAAGGACGTGAAAGTGGAGAGTAAAACAAACACAGGTGACAGGGGGACCTAGCTAGCAATTTATAATCATGTTGTAATAGGTAAAGTAAGAAAAGAATTTAACCTTCACTTATGTGAGTACACATAAGCCAAGGGATCTTCTATAAGGATCCCATCGTATAAAATGTCCCATACCACTTTATACGTATGTATGGGTATGATGGAATGACCTTAATTTATAAATTGAAATGACCTTAATTTATATTTTGAAATGACCTTAATTTATAAACTTGCCCACACAAGCTTATAGACCAAGGGGTCGTTTTGCAGGGCCTAATGTATAAGCGTCCCATTCCACTTATAAATTAGGTGTCGTAGGTTATTATGAATCGATTATGATATGCATGTATATGGTGGGTATGATTGAACATGCAAGTGCAACACACACACTCGACTCTGTGCACACAGATCTTTAGTTCCCCCTTTCGGAGCCGTTACCTCCCAGGATACCTCCGTAGTGGTAGACGGAAGAGGTGAGTTAGGCCTCGTTCAACTCAAAACCAGTAATAGCACTACCGGTCTGACCTATCGTATGCCTCAATGCTTGGTGCACAAAGCGGACTACCGCGTACTCTTGCCGACTGGATTGCCGGACTTAAGTTTGGCGAAGTGTTAAACCACACTTGCCGAGTCATCGTATAGGCGTCGGTGCAACGACTAACCCATACCGAAGACCCACCACCTTAACTTTCTTTCCTTTCATGCACATGAAAATTTATCGTATCAGTACCGAGCCAAAACTCCCCGAACCCTCCCGTCTGTCTCAAATATCGACCGAGCCAAAGCTCCCCATACCAAAACGTCTGTCTCTTATTCCAAACCTCATCCCTTTAAACACCACGAGATGGCGCCCCTTTGAACACCTCGGGATGACTTAACCATTTCCAATACTTGTTCAACTAGTGTGTGCAGTGTGAAACCATATTTACTAAATTACTCTTTCGATTTGTTTTTTAAGGTTTACGTTAACCCAGGACTGCCCCCGTTATTCCCTGTGAAGGGCTCTCAAGGGGCACAAGGAACTATCTTGGGATTACGCCCAATGTTCCCTTTCGCAAGGTACTTATTAACATTATTGATTGATTCATTTACCCATTACCTTCTCATGTTGCGTTAGGCTAATCCTAGGGTAGTTTAGGCCTTTCACTCCAGCGGGAACGACGATCTTTCGTCGAACTCGCGTACCTTCCAACACACATCAACTCGATTCTCACCACTCCTTAGAACTTATATGGTGACTCATCAGTTCAACACGACTAACTCTACACTATTCCAACTCTTATCCTAATACAACTTTTCCCCAAATTACTATTTGTAGACCAACCTATACTAAGTGATGTTCATGATAGGATGTCCTTCAAGTTTTCATCTGAATGTCCTAGGTTATTACTGGAGTCCTATCATGACATAAATGATTTAATTCCAAATTATTGTATTTTCTCCAATTAATCTTTTATTTAAATAATTTCTTAAAAGAGCCAATTATTGTCAAGTTGATCATAAAGTATACATTTTAGACATAATTATTGCTTCATAAATTCATGATAATATTCCATATATCTAAAAGTGTCAATTTCCAAATTTGACATTTTCTACAAGCATTTAAGGGTCCGAAAATTATTTTAGCAATAATTCACATATTCCAAGATTTGTAAATCAAGTACTTGAAATTATCATCCAAATAATTTGAGTTAAATATATTACACTACTACAGTCCTAAAATTATCACTGGCCAACTTTCATGATTTTTCACAGAATATTTAATTCTAAATAAATTCAATACAAAAATCAACAAAGGGCATAATTGTGAATCAAGTACTATGAATATACTTCAAAAATTCCTAATTAAATTCCTAGCAGTAGATATCTACCTAAAATCATCAGTAACCAAAATTCACATTTTTATAAGTTATATTATTCTTTAAATGATTTATTTACCAAGTATGGCTTTTATAAAATTTATGAGGTAAGCAATATATAAAATCCTTTAAAAATTATAATATAATTCAGGGACCTCTATTTAGGTAAAAAACCTCTACTGGCCAAATTTTACTAGATTCCATTTAAACCAATTGATCAAATTAAATCAAATACTAAATTGGACACTTTGATATTTAACAATGGAACTACCATGAATATAATCTATAAAATTCCACTAAAAATATCTAAGGGGTCAACTCACCCTAAGATTCATTCTACCCCATTATCCCAATTTTTAGATGAAGTTAAGTTACTGTTTTGACCTTGTAGTGCTTCAACCCCTAAAGCTAGGGTTTGACTTTTGAGGTACTTAACTACTTCTAAATTCCCTAACATTTCAACCAGAGACTTAAATATACCTAATCTATCTCCCTACTAAATTACAAGGGCATACAAGGGAATTTGCCCCTATGTCCTTCACAACCCCCAAAGGTACTTTCTTAGGGTGTGAACTTGGGTCCAAGGGTAAGTCAACCCTAATTCATCCATCTTTCCCCAAAGAGGGGAGGGTACTTAAGGTAAAACTAAGTCAGTGGTCCAAAAGGGCTGTGCATTCAATATTTCATTTTTTTTCTTTTTGGCTATAAGCACACTAAGCCCTTTACAAGCCAATACATGCAAGGGGTTTCCTTAACTTGATGTGGTCCATATGGGCAGATACTTTAACCATGGCTTAATAATGTCCTCATGGACATGCCACCAAAAATTGGGGCCTTTTGGAGTTGAACTACTCCAAGAATCACCTAAACAAGCCTAGGGGTAATTTGGTAATTTCCCACTGATTTTAATTCCAATTAATCCCATTTTGGGCAGGGCCTAAATATGCCATAAAACAGTTACTTCACAAACTTCCAAGTCATTTGGGCCTCTGGATGGGCTTGGGCATCACTTCCAATTCCTGCATTTTTGTTATTTGCAGCCCAAGACCATTCACCTTTTCAGATCTTGCAAGTGAGATATCTCAACATGCAGAGGGATAAATTGTCTAATTTTTCTACCATAGGTCTAATATACTCCTAAGGGTAGGCCACCAAACTTTGGGGCATTTTGGAGTTGATAGGCTCCAAAACTCAACAAAATGTAATTTATCAAATTCTGACTAAAACTATAGAATTATTTTCCCCAAAAATTCCCATTTTTGGGGAGGGCCTCGAAATGTCTAATTAAGCCACATGGCCAAAATATCAGTCCATTTGGACTTAGGGTTTGGACAGGGCACCCATTTTAGTTTCTGACCTACCCTAGGACCAGTCTAGGAAAATGGCTCTATAGGGCAGTAGACTTAACCAAAATTTATGTGTAACATATTCAATTAAAGGTAACTTCAAGATCTACAATTTTCATGTTGAGTACATTTTATGCAAAAGGCTGTATGTGCCCTAAATATTAACATGCAAAAGTCGGATTATAGGAGACAGGAAATACACTATTCATATAATTAAATAATTCCATGATTTATAATATTGCATGGCACGGATCTTGACTCCATCGGACGGCTGCTGTATTTATTCTCCAAATCGCCTGAAATCCAGCCGAGCTTTCACGGTGGCTTTCCCGGCGGCTATCGGCGGCGCTTCCACCGGCAAAAATCACATCCCCCCTCACGGTGGTGGGGGCATGCTTTTGTCGGCGGCTAGGGTGGCGGGAGGTGGCGGCGCCACCTCACCCGAAAGCTTCTAACACCGCCATTAATGGAGAAAAATGAAGAACTGGGTTCGGGCTAATTCGAGCACGAACACTACCCTAAACATTACTAAGATCTAGGCATGAAGAGAGAGGTGAGGGAGGACCTTCCCGGTGACCTTATGACGTGAGGAGCGGCGGAGAACCATTGCGGCGGCGGCGGCGCTTATCTCTCGGTTTTCACGGCTCCAGCTCGGGTTCAGCTCCAAGGCTTGGTTTTTCTCTCTCTCTCTCTCTCTCTCTCTCTCTCTCTCTCTGCTGCTCTCCTTTTCCTGAGGGTAATGTACTGAAAGGAGAGAGGGGGGAAAGTGAGAAGATGAAGTATAGGGGGGTGATAATTCCTAAGTGAGAGGTGGCGGTTTTGCCTTGTTCTTGTCACCATGCATGAATGGGTGGGACCCACTCCATCCACATCCTTCTCCATGACTCCAGGGGTCGGCCAGCCCAAGTCGGGGCTGATGGCATGGGTCCAAGTGGCTCATTCCACTAAACACCCTTAAATATACCCCTGTCTCTCTCCTAATTATTCTTTAATTTTTGAGATTCTCTCTCTCTCTCCTAGTCACTAAGTTGGCTAGTCAATCTTCTAGTCTATTGACAACCCACATGTTTATTTCATCAAACAAAACATGGTTAGCCCAAGTGAGTTGGGCTTAAGCTTGAGTTAGCCCATTTGGGCTAGCTTGACCCAAACCTAGGCTAGGTTTGACTTAGGTCAATTTGGTCTTTGAGGTTGGCCCAAATGGGTCCTTGGTGACCCATTGGACTCCCCCAAGGCCTAGGTATGGTTGTCTTGGCCTTTGGATGTCACTTAACCCTTTGGCAGGGCACTTGACCACTTTAGGGCTAGAGTTGACTTTGGTCAACTTAGCCTTTTTGGTTGGCCCCAATGGGTCCTTGGTGACCCATTGGCATCTCACTAGGGTTATGAAGGTATATGTGGGGTCCAATTTTCTAAGGGAACTTCAATTGGCCCTTGTGCAGGTCAGTTTGACCCAATATAGGTTAAGTTGACCCATTTAGGGTTAGAGTTGACTTTGGTCAACTTGGCCTCTTGGGAGGACCCCAATGGGTCCTAGGTGACCCATTGACCTCACTCTAGGGTTAGGTGGGCTTGGGTGGGGTCCACTTGGCTTGGAGTTGGTCAATTGACCCTAAGTAGGTTAGTTTGACCCATTTAGGGTTAGGGTTGACTTGGGTCAACTTAACCCCTTTGACTACACTCCATGGGTCCTTAGTGCTCTAATGGATCTTACAATGGGTTGATGAGACCATGGTGCGGTCTTGAAGTCTTGGTGAAGCCCCATGGTTATCTTAATCTAAGGTTCAGGAATTTACTATTTGGAGACCATAGTGGTCTCACCCACATTCTTAGGTTTTCTTGGTCTTCTTAGGCCTCCTAGGGTTTTGCCATGACCTAGTCATGGCCAAAACCTCTATTGGGGTCTAGCTAGAAATGAGATGTTACAAATCCAAATAAACAAAACAAAGATTTCGTCCCCGAAATTATGGCTAAGCCTACGGAAATTTCTATCCAAGAAAAGGAAGCTTGTAACATCCCATGAGAAGTGATATATTACATCTTGACGCCATGGTTGCTAAGTGGGGTTTAAATGGAAACCTAAATATATGACCAATTCGCCCAATTGGCAAAGCCAAGATCCCAATAAATAAAAGATTAGCCTCTACTCATCCTAGAGCAGCATTACTAGTTTAAAGCAGGAAATTAAATTAAACATCTTGAGGGGTTGTGAGGTATACCTGACTGAATAGCTCCGGATATCTTTCCTGCATCAGGTCCTGTGGCTCCCAAGTATGCTAATCTCGTCCGTGGTTCCTCCATAGGACCTTGACTTGCGGGATCTTCTTGCGGCGCAAGACTCGTATCCCCTGGTCGTCGATCCATATCGGCTCCAAATGTGCAGATCGATCCGAAGCTACCAGCCCATCGGTGGCCATAATCTGCAATTCCGGGCATAGTAGAGCCCTCCTGAGTGAAGACACGTGGAAGACGTCGTGCAAGCCGGCCAGCTCCGGTGACAGCTCTAGCCGGTAAGCTAGGGGACCGATCCGCTCCAGGATATTAAAGGGACCCATGTACCTCGTGCTAAGCTTCTTCCGCCGACCACATACTCGTGAGACCCCATGCATTGGCCGGATCTTCAAGAACACCTGATCCCCTACCTGAAACTCCACTAGACAATGACGAGCGTCATAATATTTTGCCTGCCTGCTCTGTGCCTCCAGCATTCTATCCCATATCAGCCGTACCTGTGCCTCAGTATCCTCGATAAAGTCTGTGCCGACAGTCTTCGGATCCTCATCTTGTATCCAAGACAACGGAGTCCTACACTTCCGCCCATACAACGCCTCATACGGAGCCATCCGTATACTTGACTGATGACTGTTATTGTATGAGAACTCCACTAGGGGCAACATGCTCTCCCAGGGCTCTCCACGGTCCACAATATACAGTCTCAGCAGGTCCTCCAGTGTCTGATTGGTGTGTTCTGTTTGCCCATCTATCTGGGGGTGAAGGCCGTACTGAAAGTCAGTCGAGTACCCAAGTATGCCTGTACTGTCCTCCACTCCTTAGACGTGAATCGTCCATCTCGATCCGACACGATCGTCTTGGTCACCACATGATATCGCACAAACTGCTCTATGAACCTCCGTGCCAGTTCTCTGACAGCATCCTCCTTCCTGATCGGGATGAACCTAGCCACCTTCGTCAGTCGGTCAGTGATTACCTAGATAGAATCGTTTCTCGCCCGTTATCGAGGGAGGCCATGGATGAAGTTCATCGCGATATCCTCAAATTTCCACTCCGGCACTGGGAGTGGCTGCAATAAACCAGCGAGATATCTGTACTCTGCCTTCACTAACTGGCATGTCTCGCAGTGGGTCACGAAGTAGGTGATGTCCTTCTTCATGCCCGGCCAGTATAGAGTCTTCTTCAAATCCGCTGTCATCTTAGAGATCCCGGGATGTATAGAATATCTGTTATGATGAGCCTCGGCCATGATGTCCTCCCGAATCTGGCCTCCATCCGGTATGTAAGTCTGACCTCTGAAACATATCAAATCATCTCGTATCGTATAGTCCCTAGCTGAGCCTTCCTCCAAGGCCCGAAAAATCGGCTCTAGCTTGGCATCCCACCTCTGCCAATCTTTGACTCTGTCATGTATATCATAGGTGGTGCTCGTAGCAGCCAGGTACTTCTTGTACCACTCAGGGTCATCATATGATACCAGAGTGATATGCATCTCTTCAAAACTTCGTAGTAGCTCTATGGACATAAACTAGGGCCCAGCTCCAGAAGTGGAAGCACTACGGCTCAGTGCATCGGCCACCACGTTTGCCTTACCCGGATGGTAGTGCATCTGGTACTGATAGTCCGCTAGAAACTCCACCCATCTGCGTTGTCGGATATTCAGTTCCTTCTGCGTATCCACATATTTCAGATTTTTATGATCTGAAAATATATCGCAGTGGACACCATAGAGGTAGTGCCGCCAGAACTTCAATGCAAATATATCCACTCCCATCTCCAAATCGTGAACTGGGTAGTTTTTCTCATGTTTCTTCAGCTAGCGGGAGGCATAAGCGATCACAATTCCCTTTTGCATCAAAACTGCTCCCATGCCCTGGTAGGAGGCATCCACATAAACCTGAAATCCTTCTCTCCCCGAGGGGAGGGCAAGTATCGGAGTCGAAGTGAGTCGACTTTTCAGCTCTTGGAATGCCGACTCGCACTGTGGTGTCCAAAAAACGGCACATCCTTCCATGTCAGAGAGGTAAGTGGGAGGGCAAGTCTAGAAAAACCCTCTACAAACTTCCGGTAGTAGCCGACAAGTCCTATGAAGCTCCGTACGTCCGCAGCTGACTTCAACTGTGGCCAATCTCGGACTGCCTGAATCTTGGCCGGATCTACTGCCAACCCTGCTCCACTAATAACGTGTCCAAGGAAGGCCACCTCCTTCAGCCAGAACTGGCATTTGCTTAATTTGGCATATAACTGATGTTCCCGTAGCTTCTCCAAGGACAGCGTCAGATGCCTCACGTGCTCCTCCTCGGTCCTCAAGTAAATGAGGATGTCATCGATGAAAACGATGTCAAAAACATCTAAATATGTCTCGAAGACCCGTTTCATGAGAGTCCTGAATACTGACGACGCATTCGTGAGCCCGTAGGGCATCACGGTAAACTCGTAGAGTCCATACCTACTGCTAAAAGCAGTCTTCTATATATCCTCCTCTCGGATCCTCAACTGATAATAGCCCGATCGCAAGTCTAACTTTGAGAAGAAGTGGGCTCACTCCAACTGGTCGAACAACTCGTCTATCCTTGGCAGAGGATAGGTATTCCTGATTGTTAGACGGTTTAATGCCCGGTAATCGATACACAACCGGTGTGTTCCGTCTTTCTTCTTAACAAACAACACTGGGGCTCCCCATGGCAAAGAGCTCGGCAGGACAAATTCGGCTTCCACCAACTCCTGCAGCTGACTACAGAACTCTGTCAGCTCCCTTGGGGCCATGTGGTAGGGAGCTTTGGATGTCGGCTTAGCCCCTGGCATAAGTAATATCTGGAAGTCCTGCTCTCTGTGCAGGGGTAGCCCTGGTAGTTTCTCTAGGAAGACGTCCGCAAAATCTCGCACCACGGGAATGTCGGATACAGATCCCTTGACCTCCGCCATCTCGAAGAGAATCTGATAAATCTCGTCGCCCTGCATGTGGGCCTTGACGGACTGAATAGATGATAAGAATATATGGGAGGCGGGTCTAATACCTTCCATCACGACGAACGAGTCCCCATGTCTCAGGTTAATCCACTTGGCCAAGCTGTCAATCTGGGCATGGTTCCATTGAGGTCATGTAATACCCAGAATCAGATCATAATCAGGAAGCAATAGAATTGTCGCCGGAGCTTCGAAGGGTTTTCCGCCTATCCATGCCTCAAGGTTGCAATGGGATGATATGAACAGCTCCGACCCGTCGGGTAGCCATATCCGTAACATCTGGGCTGTGATCCTCTCCACGCCTCCTAACCCTTGGATAAAGGTCTCCGAAACAAACGAGTGCGAAGCACCCGTGTCGAAGAGAGTGTGTGCGGGCTTGCCGCAAATGAATACGATGCCTGTTATCACTTGCTCCGGGTTCCTGGGTTGAGCCAGGTCCAGTGCATAAATCTGCTGTCCTTCCGGCCTACGGTCTCTACCCTGATATCTGTGTCCTTGGCCACGTCCTCGGCCTCCATAATGCTGAGCCGGTGGGGCAATATACGGTGCTGGTGGAGGCATCCCTCTCACGGGACAGTTTCTCTTGATGTGCCCCACCTGATGACAGTGGTAACATTTCGGTGGAGTGTAAGCCCCACCTCCCGGTCTCTGTACATCTCGCATTTGAATAGGCTGTGGGGCCAGTGTCACCTGCTCCCTCGGCTCCTGCATCACCTCCTGTCGAGGCTGATCCTCCACATTTCGTGCCTCTGGAGCACGACCTCGCCGCTGAACGTTCCGGGCTCCCCGACTCTGATCCTCCATTGGCCGTTTCCGGCCTCTGGTGGTGATCCAATCTTCCTCTAACCTTTTTTCCATCTCCAGAATACGAGTGATAGGCCCGTTCGAAATGAAAAGAAGGGCATCCCTCATGTCTTCCCGTAATCCTTTGTAGAACCTCTTAGTGTAAGCTGCCTCATCTAGCTGGTAAGAGTCTGCAAAACGGGCCAGATGGTTGAAATCTCGATGGTACTCCGCCACCGTCCTGGAACCTTGCTTCAACTGCAAGAAGCGATCCTCCAGCTCGTCTCGGGCTGACTGCGGAACAAAGTGCTCTAACAGCATGGGCCTGAACTCCTCCCACGTCACCTCGGCAGCCTCCCTATCAGCAAAGGTAGTATCCAGAACTTTCTTCCCCCACCGCTTGGCATGGGACTCCAAGCAGGAAATAACCAGTGGCACCCTTTCCTCCCAAGGGCTCGGTATCCCTGTCAGCATCTCCTCCATGATGTCTAGCCATTCCTCTATCCGAACTACCCCCTTTGTCCCCAAGTAGGACGGGGGAGAGTCCTCGAAAGATGCTGAGCCAGTTGGCTCACGGAATAGGCTGCGGAGCCGGGGCCTGTTGGTTCCTGAAGGCTTCCAAGATGGCCGTCAGAGTCTGTCCCATGTCAGACTGTAGGAATTGAGTGGGAACCGGCGGCGGTGGTGGAACTTCCGGAATCTGCGTGGTTCACCCGATGGTGTAGGCAGTGCTGGAGGCTGCGCCACAAAATATATCGTAAGAAATTTGTTGCAACCTTAACTAAAAATGGACAATTATATATGTGATCCCCACATGTGCACACCACTGCTTCCGCTGCTTAGTTTGTCCGCAAAATAAACTCGCGCGGGGGTGTACCAGCGGTTATGGACTATTACTTTTCGCTCGAGGTTTCGCTTTGATACCACTTGTAAGACCCCCCCCCCCCTTTTTCTCTTTCAAACACCGGGGTCTTATGCCCAGAACCGCCGCTTTGCGGTGACACCTTCGCGCCCGGGAAGATCGTCACTACAAAACGCCGATTCTGCCGGCCTTATTGATCACAAAAGTAGTAGTACAAGAGTATAGACATGTAAGTCCACAGAAAATCACATATATATAAAATCTCCACGAATGGAGTGTCCACAGAATAGTAAAAGAGTACAGAAATGAAGGGCTTAAGCCCGGTACATCAATATCCTCACTACAGATCTCTCATGCGGAAGCAAAATAAATTAACTACTAGAAGTCGGGACTCACGATCCCAGCTGGCTATACTCCTGAGCTAGACTGCCCTGTCTCCAATCGCACCGGTCTCCTGGGCTGCTCCTCCATGCTGGGCTCCACAATCCCCTAATATGATGTGGTTTGAAAACCGTTAGTCTATAAGACTAAGCCCTATCGTCCCCCACCCCTTCCCCCATGCTCCTAGGCACCGAGAGGGGAGGAAGAAAGGAAAGGACGTGAAAGTGGAGAGTAAAACAAACACAGGTGACAGGGGGATCTAGCTAGCAATTTATAATCATGTTGTAATAGGTAAAGCAAGAAAAATAATTTAACCTTCACTTATGTGAGTACACATAAGCCAAGCGATCTTCTACAAGGCTCTCATCGTATAAAATGTCCCATACCACTTTATACGTTGGGGTGTCGGCACAAGCAGTATATATATTGAAATGATCTTAATTTATAAACTTGCCTACATAAGCTTATAGACCAAGGGGTTGTTTTGCCGGGCCTAATGTATAAGCGTCCCATTCCACTTATACATTAAGTGTCGCTGGTTATTATGAATCGATTATGATATGCATCTATATGGAGGGTATGATGGAACATGCAAGTGCAACACACACACCCGACTCTGTGCACACAGACCTTTAGTTCCCCCTTTCAGAGCCGTTACCTCCCAGGATACCTCCGTAGTGGCAGACGGAAGCGGTGGGTTGGGCCTCGCCCACCTCAAAACTAGTAATAGCACTACCGGTCTGACCTATCGTACGCCTCAACGCTTGGTGCACAAAGCGGACTACCGCGTACTCTTGCCGACTGGACCGCCGGACTTACGTTTGGCGAAGTGTTAAACCACACTTGCCGAGTCATCGTATAGGCGTCGGTGCAACGACTAACCCATACCGAAGACCCAACACATTAACTTTCTTTCCTTTCATGCACATGTAAATTTATCGTATCAGTACCGAGCTAAAACTCCCCGGACCCTCCCGTCCGTCTAAAATATCAACCGAGCCAAAGCTCGCCGGACCAAAACGTCCGTCTCTTATTCCAAACCTCATCCCTTTGAACACCGCGGGATGGCGCCCCTTTGAACACCTCGGGACGACTTAACCATTTCCAATACTTGTCCAACTAGTGTGTGCAGTGTGAAACCCTATTTACTAAATTACTCTTTCGATTTGTTCTTTAAGGTTTACGTTAACCCAGGACTGCCCCCGGTATTCCCTGTGAATTGCTCTCAAGGGGCACTAGGAACTATGTTGGGATTACGCCCAACGTTCCGTTTCGTAAGGTACTTATTAACATTATTGGTTGATTTCTTTACCCATTACCTTCTCAAGTTGCGTTAGGCTACTCCTAGGGTAGTGTAGGCCTCTCACTCCTGCGGGGACGACGATCTTTCGTCGAACTCACGTACCTTCCAACACACATCAACTCGATTCCCACCACTCCTTAGAACTTATATGCTGACTCATCAGTTTAATACGACTAACTCTACACTATTCCAACTCTTATCGTAATACAACTTTTCCCCAAATTACTATTTGCAGACCAACCTATACTAAGTGATGTTCATGATAGGATGTCCTTCAAGTTTTCATCTGAATGACCTAGGTTATTACTGGAGTCTTATCATGACATAAATGATTTAATTCCAGAATATTGTATTTTCCTCAATTAATCTTCTATTTAAATAATTTCTTAAAAGAGCCAATTATTATCAAGTAGATCATGAAGTATACATTTTAGACATAATTAATGTTTCATAAATTCATGATAATATTCTATATATCCAAAAGTGGCAATTTCCAAATTTGACATTTTCTACAAGCATTTAAGGGTCCTAAAATTATTTTAGCAGTAATTCCTAGATTCCAAGATTTGTAAATCAACTACTTGAAATTATCATCCAAATAATTTGAGTTTAATATATTACACTACTACAGTCCTAAAATTATCACTGACCAACTTTCATGATTTTTCACAGAATATTTAATTCTAAATAAATTCAATACAAAAATCTACAAAGGGCATAATTGTGAATCAAGACTATGAATATACTTCAAAAATTCCTAATTAAATTCCTAACAGTAGATATCAACCTAAAATCATCAGTGGCCAAAATTCACATTTTTATAAGTTATATTATTCTTTAAATGATTTATTTATCAAGTATGGCCTTTACAAAATTTATGAGGTAAGTAATATATAAAATCCTTTAAAAATTATAATAAAATTCAGGGACCTCTATTTAGGTCAAAAACCTCTACTAGCCAAATATTACTAGATTTCATTTAAACAAAATGATCAAATTAAATCAAATAATAAATTGGACACTTTGATATTTAACAAAGGAACTACCATGAATATAATCTATAAAATTCCACTAAAAATATCTAAGGGTTCAACTCACCCTAAGAGTCATTCTACCCCATTCTCCCAATTTTTAGATGATGTTAAGTTACTGTTTTGACCTAGTAGTGCTTCTACCCCAAAAGCTAGGGTTTGACTTTTAAGATACTTAACTACTTCTAAATTCCCTAACATTTCAACCAAAGACTTCAATATACCTAAGTTATCTCCCTACTAAATTACAAGGGCATACAAGGGCATTTTCCCATATGTCCTTCACAACCCAGAAAGGTCCTTCCTTAGGGTGTGAACTTGGGTCCAAGGATAAGTCAACCCTAATTCATCCATCTTTCTCCAAAGAGGGGAGGGTACTTAAGGCAAAACTAAGTCATTGGTCCAAAAGGGCTGTGCATTCAATATTTCATTTTTTTTCTTTTTGGATATAAGCACACCAAGCCCTTTACAAGCCAACACATGCAAGGGGTTTCCCTAACATGCTGTGGTCCATATGGGATGAAAATTTAACCATACCTTAATAATGTCCTCACGGACATGCCACCAAAAATTGGGGTCTTTTGGAGTTGCACTACTCCAAGAATCACCTAAACATGCCTAGGGGTAATTTGGTAATTTCCCCTTGTTTTTAATTCCAATTAATCCCATTTTGGGGCAGGGACTAAATATGCCATAAACAAGTTACTTCCCAAAATTCCAGGTCATTTGGGCCTCCGGATGGGCTTGGGCATCTCTTCCAATTCCTGTATTTTTGTTATTTGCAGCACAAGACCATTCACCTTTTCAGATCTTGCAAGTGAGATATCTCAACATGCAGAGGCTAAATTCTCTAATATTTCTACCATAGGTCTAATATACTCCTAAGGGTAGGCCACAAAAATTTGGGGCATTTTTGAGTTGATATGCTCCAAAACTCAACAAAATTTAATTTATGAAATACTTACTAAAACTATAGAATTATTTTCCCCAAAAATTCCCATTTTTGGGGAGGGCCTAGATATGCCTAATTAAGCCACATGGACAAAAATTTAGTCAATTTAGACTTAGGGTTTGGACAGGGCACCCATTTTAGTTTCTGACCTACCCTAGGACCAGCCCTAGGAAAATGGCTCTATAGGGCAGTAGACTTAACCAAAATTTATGTGTAATATATCAACGTAAAGGTAACTACAAGACCTACAATTTTTATGTTGAGTACATTTTACGAAAAAGGCTGTAAGGGCCCTAAATATTGACATGTACTAGTTGGATTATAGGAGACAGGAAATACAATATTCATGTAATTAAATAATTCCAGGATTTATAATATCGCATGGCACGGATCTTGACGCCATCGGACGGCTGCTGTATTTCTTCTCCAAATTGCCTGAAATCCAGCCGAGCTTTCACGGGGGCTTTCCTGGCGGCTACCGGCGGCACTTCCACCAGCAAACATCACCTCCCCCCTCACGGTGGTGGGGGCAAGCTTTTGCCGGCGACTAGGGCGGCGGGAGGTTGTGGCGCCACCTCACCCGAAAGCTTCTAAAACTGCCATTAATGGAGAAAAAGGAAGAACTGGGTTCAGGCTCATTCGAGCCCGAACCCTACCCTAAACATTCCTAAGATCTAGGCATGAAGAGAGAGGTGAGGGAGGACCTTCCAGACGGCCTTGCGATGTGTGGAGGGGTGGAGAAGCATTGCGGCGGCGGCGCTTATCTCTCGGTTTTCATGGCTCCAGCTCGGGTTCAGCTCCAAGGCTTGGTTTCTCTCTCTCTCTCTCTCTCTCTCTCTCTCTACTGCTCTCCTTTTCCTGAGGGTAATGAACTGAAAGGAGAGAGGGGGGGAAGTGAGAAGATGAAGTATAGGGGGGTGATAATTCCTAAGTGAGAGGTGGAGGTTTTGCCTTGTTCTTGTCACCATGCATGCATGGGTGGGACCCACTCCATCCACCTACTTCTCCATGACTCCAGGGGTCGGCCAGCCCAAGTCGGGGCTGATGGCATGGGTCCATGTGGCTCATTCCACTAAACACCCTTAAATATACCCCTTTCTCTCTCCTAATTATTCTTTAATTTTTGAGATTCTCTCTCTCTCTCTCCTAGTCACTAAGTTGGCTAGTAAATCTTCTAGTCTATTGGCAGCCCACATGTTTATTTCATCCACCAAAACATTGTTAGCCCAAGTGAGTTGGGCTTGAGCTTAAGGTAACCCATTTGGGCTAGCTTGACCCAAACCTAGGCTAGGGTTGACTTAGGTTAATTTGGTCTTTGAGGTTGGCCCAAATCGGTCCTTGGTGACCCATTAGCCTCCCCTAAGGCCTAGGTAGGGTTGTCTTGGCCCTTTGGAGGTCACATGACCCTTTGGCATGACACTTGACCACTTTAGGGCTAGAGTTGACTTTGGTTAACTTAGCCTTTTTGGTTGGCCCCAATGTGTCCTTGGTGACCCATTGGCCTCTCACTAGGATTATGAAGGTATGTGTGGGGTCCACTTGGCTAAGGGAACTTCAATTGGCCCTTGTGCAGGTCAGTTTGACCCAATGTAGGTTAGGTTGACCCATTTAGGGTTAGAGTTGACTTTGGTAAACTTAGCCTCTTGGGTGGACCCCAATTGGTCCTTGGTTACCCATTGACCTCACTCTAGGGTTAGGTGGGCTTGGGTGGGGTCCACTTGGCTCTGGGATGGTCAATTGACCCTAAGTAGGTTAGTTTGACCCATGTAGGGTTAGGGTTGACTTGGGTCAACTTAACTCCTTTGACTGCCCTCCATGGGTCCTTAGTGCTCTAATGGATCTTACAATGGGTTGATGAGACCAAGGTGGGGTCTTGAAGTCTTGGTGAATCCCCATGGTTATCTTAAACTAAGGTTCAGGAATTTACTATTTGCAGACCATAGTGGTCTCACCCACATTCTTAGGTTTTCTTGGTCTTCTTGGTCTTCCTAGGATTTTGCCATGACCTAGTCATGGCCAAAACCACTCTTGGGGTCTAGTTGGAAATGGGATGTTACACCTTCCACTCGCGCAGTAGACCTCACTGTGCGGGAGCTCGCGGTGGCCACTGGAAATGACACACGTATTGAAGGACGTCCGTCTCGCCCTTTCTCTTTTCTTCTGTATTTGAATGTTGTAATAATAACAGTCTTGTAGCGCCGTCTAGACAAAAACATTAAGAAACTCGGTGCCCCCCATATGCGAGACGATCTCTGAATATATATTTTTATTGTTGGTTCTCTTTATTTCTTTTTTAACTCTCTTTTTTTAATTTATTTTCTGTGATTGCGATGGATCGCGTCGATCGAGGTTTAGGAGAGAGAGAAAATCCCGCCGCCGGCTCTCCCCCTTCCCCTATACTCTTTCCCGCCCATCAATCAATACTCTGTATCCGCTATAAATACACCCGAGCATGGATCAGAAAGACACTGCACTCTTCACTGCTGCCGCTACCCGGCCAAGCACTTGCTTCTTTGATTCTTTCGTCTCGCCGACCCCTTTCGCCCTTCTCTCTTGGTTCTCTCACCAACTCTTTTTTCTTCTTCATCTTGCCGAAGATCGTCTCGCCACCAAAGATGGGCAAGAAGAGAGTTTAGGAAGGTGAGGGGCGCAGTCGCTGCGGGAAGAGGTTCACAGACCACGACTTCCCGCTCGGCCGACTCCCTCAAGAAGATTACCGTGGATTCGTCCGCGTGTACCTGGGGGACGGTGTTGAGTCGCATCCCGCCAAAGTCGGCGAGTCCATCAACACTTAATACCAGGGAGAACTCGCCTTCCCCGTCTCGCACTTTGAGGCGGGGTTGAGGTTGCCTCTTTGGCCTGAGGTAAAACAGGTCTTCAAATACTTTGGCGTCGTCCCGGCACAATTCAACCCTAACGCCATATCGGTGTTGATTGCTTTCGCCTGCTATATGCGCCGGGAGCACATCGAATTCAGCTTGACGGTCTTCCGCAAGCTCTTTATCTACCACACCAACGTTGATGGAGTCTCGTACTTCACCGGGCAGGGGATCAAAGTCTGCGAGATGCCCAATAAGAACCACCACTGGCTCACCCGGTTTGTCTTCATCCGGGGAGATCGCGCTGACTTTGGCGACATCCCTCTCGCGCCGGTGTCTCCTCCAGAAAGCTTCTACGCCACCCCACAGGTCAGTGGCCTAGAGAAGATGTTGTGTGAATACCTCATCGGCAAGAACTTCGAGGTCAACTTCTTGCGGAGAGGCCTCGACTCGCTTCCTCTAGTGCTCCCTGGTGAAGGTATTCCTGCTCCTTCATCTCGCGTCTCGCTATTCGATGTCTCGTCGTAATATAACCCTTGCCTGTCTTTAGGGGAGCGAATCATTCCAGCCCTCCCCCTTACAAGAGCAACATCCGTCCAGCAAAGGGCCTCGATCTCGCCAACGCGGCTGCCGAGGCGGCGAGAGAGTCCTTGGCACCCATCCCCCTGAAGAGGCCCACAGGCGACACGGCCCCCTCTCGCTCCAGCGCCCCCAGAAAAAAAGATGAAAAAAGCCATAATGATTTCCAAGGAAAAGAAGAAAGCTCCCCAAGGGAGCCCCATTTCTGTAGGGGAATCTCCACCGCCACATTCGCCTTACCACCAGGCCGTCTCGCCTACTCGCGAGACGGTACTCCTCAATCAACCAATTGTCATCCCCAGTCAGCTGGTTAATGCCTCCAACCTGCCTGCTACTGCATCCAACCCTCCAGCAGTTCTTCCCGACCAGCCGGCTGCCACCTCCTCTCGCGAAGTCGCCTCCTCCAGCCGTCCCACCCCCTCTTCCCACATGAACTATAACCTAGGTCCCGTGGTCCACGATGCCGCCGGCGACCCAGTTCTGCTGTGGGGGCGGGACACCAACCGCGTGTCCATCTCCACTCTCGTTCCTTCTTGGAAGGAGCAAGAGGTCCCCACCAGCCATGCCTTCGCCGTGGGGTATGGCCTCTATGGCAGCCTTATCGCCGTCTCGCCTGAAACCGAGTCCACCAGGGCTCTCGTGCTGAAGACTTCCCACCACGAAATGCGAGCCTTGGAGTTCTCACACCGCTCCTCTCGCCGCCTTATTTATATCAATGCAAAATGGAAAGCCAGTGAAGAGAGCCTGGTGGCGGAGCGAGAGAAGTCCGACGGTCTCGCAAAAAGGCTATCTGAAGCCGAGTCCCTCCTCGCGAAGGCCCAAGGCGGTGTGGTAAGCCTTAGAATTTTTCCTTAGGTTTTTCTTTTTCAATCATTCTTGGCTAACTGATGGGTCGTCTCGCAGGATGCCGAGATGGCGGAGCAATTGTGCTCGCGCGTGACGGCTTTGGAGGAGGAGGTCAGGAAATTAAAAACTGGGAACGCGCATCTTCAGGCTGACGTCGCGTCATCGTCTCGCCGCGAGCCCTTCCAGGCGCCTCCGCCGCACTACTCTCATGAGGAAGTCGAGGAGCAGTGCCGAGACGCTGGCGTTCGGGCGACAGAGCTAGTGTTGCAGATGATGAAGGGCCTAGGAGTTGTGAAGGACGATTCTGAAACAGTGACCGCTCGCGACTTGGTTCCCGAGCTCTACAGCGAGGAGAGCGATGACTCTTCATCTGGCGAGGAGGTCTACCGTGCCGACTCCAAGAACTTGAATCACTCTCTTCTCCACTTTACGCTGTTGTAAACTTTAAAAAAATATTTTTGTGATACCTGTCATAGTAATGAGCGAATACTTATATTTTGTCCTGTTTATTTTTGTTCCTCACTTTGCGAATTGAGTTATTGGTTTGCTTCGGCCTGCGGGACGGTGCTACCCATCCGTCTCGCCACCTTGACTTTTCTGTATTTTGCCTTTTTCTGCTTAACACGAGATGATTCCTTGATGTACATACGCCCACGAGATGATGTTATGTCATGTCTCGCTAGTGTCCCCTCGCCGACGGCGAGACCATCCTTGAAACCGCCCGCTTTGAGTGCCGCCACTCGCCTTACTACAAGCCTTTTTCCTTAGTTTATTTTTCGCTTCATAGGGCTAAGCCGAGATGTTAAGTTGCGATGTTACTTTAAGGAGACTATCCATATTATTCTGCCAAAGTGAGTTTACTGTCCTGCTAGTTGATGCGAGCCTGAGCAGCGGGTCCATCGGAGACTGAACCAGGCTTGAAGTGGCGTAATATTTCCAAGTACCATTCCCAGGAACCAGAAGCCAAGACTTCAAGAATAAGACCTCTCCCCCACAGGCGAGCCTTCGGATCTCCCAGCTAGATGAGAGCCTGCGCAGCGGATTTACCTGGGGCCGAGCCGAGCTCGGGGTGCTGATGAAGTTTCCTCAAACCAAACCTATCCCCCACAGGCAAGCCTTCGGACCTGCCAGCTAGATGAGAGCCTGTGCAGCGGGTCTACCTGGGGCCGAGCCGAGCTCGGTGTGCCGATGAAGTTTCCTCAATCCAAACCGATCCCCCACAGGCGAGCCTTCGGACCTGCCAGCTAGATGAGAGCCTGCGCAGCGGGTCTACCTGGGGCCGAGCCGAGCTCGGGGTGCCGATGAAATTTCCTCAATCCAAACCTATCCCCCACAGGTGATCCTTCGGACTTGCCAGCTAGATGAGAGCCTGCGCAGCCGGTCTACCTGGGGCCGAGCCGAGCTCGGGGTGCCGATGAAGTTTCCTCAATCCAAACCTATCCCCCACAGGCGAGCCTTCGGACCTGCTAGCTAGATGAAAGCCTGCGAAGCGGGTCTACCTGGGGCCGAGCCGAGCTCGGGGTGCCGATGAAGTTTCCTCAATCCAAACCTACCCCCACAGGCGAGCCTTCGGACCTGCCAGCTAGATGAAAGCCTGAGCAGCGGTTTTACATGGGGACGAGCTGAGCTCGGTGTGCCGATGAAGTTTCCTCAATCCAAACCTATCCCCCACATGCGAGCCTTCGGACCTGCCAGCTAGATGAGAGACTGTGCAGCGGGTCTACCTGGGGCTGAGCCGAGCTCGGGGTGCCGATGAAGTTTCCTCAAACCAAACCTATCTCCCACAGGCGAGCCTTCGGACCTGCCAGCTAGATGAGAGCCTGCGTAGCGGGTGTACCTGGGGTCGAGCCGAGCTTGGGGTGTCGATGAAGTTTCCTCAAACCGAACCTATCCCCCACAGGCGAGCCTTCGGACCTGCCAGCTAGATGAGAGCCTGCGCAGTGGGTCTACCTGGGGCCGAGCCGAGCTCGGGGTGCCGATGAAGTTTTCTCAAACCAAACCTATCCCCCACATGCGAGCCTTCTGACCTGCCAGCTAGATGAGAGTCTGCGCAGCGGGTCTACCTGGGGCCGAGCCGAGCTCGGGGTGCCGATGAAGTTCCCTCAACCCAAACCTGTCCCCCACAGGCGAGCCTTCGGACCTGCCAGCTAGATGACAGCCTGCGCAGCAGGTCTACCTGGGGCCGAGCCAAGCTCGGGGTGCCGATAAAGTTTCCTTAAACCAAACCTATCCCCCACAGGTGAGCCTTCGGACCTTCCAGCTAGATGATAGCCTACGTAGCGGGTCTACCTGGGGCTGAGCCGAGCTCGGGGTGCCGATGAAGTTTCCTCAAACCAAACCTATCGCCCACAGGCGAGCCTTTGGACCTGCCAGCTAGATGAGAGCGTGCGAAGCGGGTCTACCTGGGGCCGAGCCGATCTCGGGGTGCCGATGAAGTTTCCTCAATCCAAACCTATCCCCCACACACGAGCCTTAGGACCTGCCAGGTAGATGAGAGCCTGCGCAGCGGGTCTACCTAGGGCCGAGCCGAGCTCGGGGTGCCGATGAAGTTTCCTCAAACCAAACCTATCCCCCACAGGCGAGCCTTCAGACCTGCCAGCTAGATGAGAGCCTGCGCAGCGGGTCTACCTGGGGCCGAGCTGAGCTCGGGGTATCGATGAAGTTTTCATCTTCCTGCCATTAGGACTTCACAATATACAATAAACAGGAAGTAGTTTGAGAAATAAATTATATTGATCATGCTTTGAGTACACATCTTCTGCTCTCCCTTCTCATGGGTAGAAGCGTTTCAAGTCATCCCCACTCCAGGAGTGGCTCAAGGTCCTACCCTCCGCATCCTGGAGGTAGTAACCTCCTGCTCTTAGTACTCTGTCCACAATATAGGGACCCTCCCAGTTTGGATTAAGCTTTCCCATCGGGGCAGACCTCCCTGCCGCATCAACTTTCTTTAATACCAGATCTCCCTCCGCGAATTACTTTATACTGATATGCTTATTGAAGTGCTTTCCCATTCGACTCTTGATCTCTTCTTGTCTGATGGATGCCACATCTCGCAGCTCCTCTGCCAGGTCTAGCGAGAGGCGTAAGCTTTCTTCATTTTCCATCCTCCAAGCCTCGTCTCCATCACCTGCAGCCGCAACTCGTGGGGACCGGACCTCAAATTCCATGGGCAGGACTGCCTCACATCCATGGGAAAGCTTGAAGGGAGTCTCGCCGGTGGCCGTGTTCGGGGTCATTCTCAAGGCCCACAAGACCGAGGGGAGCTGTTCTATCAAACTCCCCCTCAAATTCTCCACCTTATTCTTGAACAGGTTTACGATAATCTTGTTTGCCGCCTCTACCTGATCGTTGCTCCTGGGGTGGTGGACGAAGGCAAACCTGAGGTCGATGCCTAGCTGAGTGCAGAAGCTGATGAACTCTTCACTAGCAAACTTGGGACCATTACCCGCGACGATTGCCTAAGGCAGCCCGTGCCTGCAGATGATCTCCCCCCAGACGAAGTTCCTGATGACTTGGGAGGTCACCTTTGCTAGCGCCTTAACCTCCAGCCACTTGGAGAAGTAATCTATCATAACCATGAGGAACCTTCTTTGCCCACTAGCTGGAGGGAAAGGCCCAACTAAATCTATCCACCAGATGGAGAAAGGCCATGGTGCTGTGATACTTCATAGCCTTTGAGCCGGAAAGAGCTGGAGGGGGCCGTAGAGCTGGCATTTTCAGCACTTCCTCGCAAACTCAGCCGCATCCTTCCTCAGGGTGGGCCAGAAGTACCCTTGCCTGACCACCCTTGCTTCCAATGTCCTCCCTCCGGAATGACTACCACATTCCCCGGAGTGTACCTCCTCCAAAACATGTCGGGTCTCCTCCTCCGTCACGCATCGAGCTAGGATGCCCGAAAACATCTTTCGGTGCAATCTTCCTTCATGCATGAGATAATGAGTTGCCTTATGCCGGAAGATTTTTGGCTCCTTGATCCCCTCAGGGAGGGTTCCTATCATGAAGAAGGTAACGAAGGGATCCACCCACGAGGGTCGCCAATCCACCTCCATTAGCTCCCCCTCTTCGATCACCGGATGGAATAAATCAGTCAAGGTACCACCTCCCCGAGGTTCGAACTTAGCCAATCGATCGGCAACAACACTCTCTCCTCTAGGGACGTGTTGAATGGAGAATGTCTGGAACCCCCTGATGATTTCCCTCACCTTGGACAAATACTTCACAAGGGTGGGCTCCCGAGCTTCGAACTCTCCTCTAATCTGGGATGCCACCACCAATGAATCCGTGAAAGCCTCAACGTCCTTGATCTCGAGTTCCTTTGCCAAATGAAGGCCGACTATCACCGCCTCATACTTTTCTTGGTTGTTGGTCGCGGGGAAATGCAAAACGACCGCTTGTTCTATGGTTACCCCTTGAGGACTTGTCAATACCACCCCCGCTCCGAGGGAGTGCTTTCCCGAGGCCCCGTCAACCGTCATCTTCCATGCTTCCTGTGGCTGCGACTCCTCGGCCATGACTTCTGCGACGTAGTCTGCCAAGAAGTTGGCCACCACCTGTGCCTTAATGGAGAGCCTTGGCACGAACGAAATATTGAATTCACTCAACTCGATAGACCACTTGGCCAGCTTACCCGAGTGCTCCACTCCTTCAAAAATCTTATGGAGAGGATGGTCCGTCACCACCCTGATCGAATGTGCTTGGAAATATGGCCGGAGCTTTCTGGCCAAAACGATCAAGGCGTATGCCAGCTTTTCTAGGATAGGGTAACGAAGCTCCGCCTTCTTTAGGATCCTGCTAACATAATGAATGGGCAGCTGGTTTCTCCCCTCTTCTTTGACAAGGACAGAGCTCACCGCCTCTGCTCCTACCCCTAGGTATAAGGTTAGATCCCCCCCTCCTTTGTGCTTTGAAGCAGAGGAGCCAGGGAGAGCTGCTCCTTCAATTTTTGTAAAGCTTCTTCACACTCCGCAGTCCACTCAAACCTTTGGTTCCCTCGTAGCACTTTGAAGAAATGTGAGTACTTCTCCCCTGACTTGGAGAGGAATCTGCTAAGGCCGGCCAACTTCCCTGTCAAGCGCTGCACCTCTTTAGCGTTTCGCGGTGATTCTAGTTCTAGGATGGCTTTTACTTTATCTGGATTAGGTTCTACCCCTGCCGGGGTCAGATGGTGCCGAAGGAACTCCCACGGCTCGCCCCGAAAACACATTTTAAGAGATTCAGCCTCATTTTGAACTTCCTCAAGGTGGCGAACGTCTCCTCCAGATCTCGGAGATGCGAGTTCACCCCCTTGCTCTTTACCATGAGGTCATCAACGTAGACCTCTATGTTCCGGCCCCTCTGGCCTTGGAAAACTCGATCCATCATCCGTTGCTAGGTAGCCCCTGCATTTTTCAACCCAAAGGGCATCATGTTATAGCTAAAGCACCCCTACCTCGTGATGAAGGAGACATCCTTGATGTCGGGAGGGTGCATTCGGATCTGATGGTAACCTGAAAATGCATCCAAAAAACTCATAATAGAAAAACTGACGGCTAAATCAACTAGTGCGTCGATCCGAGGCAGGGGGTAGCAATCCTTAAGGCACGATTTATTTAATAAAGAGAAGTCGATACACATTCTCCATTTTCCCCCTCCCTTCTTCACCATTACCACATTGGAGATCCAGCCTGGATACTGGATCTCTGAGATGAAGCCAGCCTCTAGGAGCTTCTTGACCTCCTCGCGTATTGGCTCCTCCAGCTTTGTCGCGATGGTCCTCATCTTCTGGCATATGGGGCACATCCGGGGATCCAGATTCAGGCGGTGGCAAGCCACGTCCGCATCGATGCCCGACATGTCTGCCGCGCTTCAAGCGAAGATGTCGATGTTGCTCTGAATGCAGGCCCGCACTCGCTCCTGGTCTTCGGGACTCAAGCCCCCGCTGATTCGCACCCTCTGCACCTGCCTGGCGCTGGTGAAGACTTCCATCTCCAACACCTCCTCCGTCAGCTCCAGCCGTGACTGTTCCCAGCCGGCCCGGTCTTCCTCTTCTTGCCCAAACTCTTCCTCCCCTCCTGCTCCCTCAACTTCCATTGCCTCACCCAGCTGCTGCTCAATCTCCATGCCTCTCTGGGCTTCCTCCTCAGTTCCTTCTCCTTCCACTTCCACCTGTCGTCTCTCCTGCGGCTCGGACTCTCCATCCCTCCGGACCTCTTGCACATCTCCTCCCCTCTGCTCCTCCTCAATCTCCATTTCCCCCTCCGGGCTCTCCTGCTGCTGCTCGACGTCTGCATCCCTCTGGGCCTCCCTCTCGGCTTCTCCCTGCTCCTCTGCTATCTCCTTCCTCGCCTCTCCTGGGCTCATCTCCTCTTCCCTGACAACTTCTTCATGCATCGCCATATCCTTCTCCAACTCCTCCGCCTCTGCCATATAAGATATGGTGTTGACCACCGTAACGTAGCACTGCCTTGCCACCTTTGGGTCCCCTCTGACCCTGATCTGCACCCCTCCGTTGTTGAACTTGAGACATTGATGAAAAGTGGAGGTGACGCAGCGAAAGGCACTGATGAGGGGACGCCCAAAGATGGCGCTGTAGCTTCTCGGGGCGTCCACGATCATGAACCTGCAGTTCCGTGACATGCCACCTAACCTCACGTCCAGCCCTACTCCCCCTTCCACTTCTTTCATCTCTCCGGAGAACCCGAACAACGGTCCATCCGAGGCTAAGATCCTTTTGGTCTCCACCTGCATATCATCGAAGGCCCTCCTGAAGATCATGTTTATAGAGCTCCCATTATCCACTAGGATCTTAGAGACCGTAAAGTTTTCCACCGCCGTCTGGATCACCAAGGCATCGCAGAACGGATCCTCATAATCTGGCATATCCTCTGAAGAGAAGGTAATTTTTTTTTGGGGTCGGAGCCTGGGAGGTCGAGGCTACCCCCCTTCGGAACATGGCCTGGAGGTTCCCCTTTCGGGTGACCTCGATCCCAATCCCCCCATGGATTGCCCCGATTCTTCACCGAGTTCCTACATCCACCCGGTCCTCGCACTTATCCTCCGTCTCCACCTGTTGCACTTCTACGTTCATTCCTGCAGTTTTTTCTCCTAATCCCTCCTATAAAACCCCCCTCATTCCAAACCCTAATCCCTCATATAAAACCCCCCTCATTCCTCCTAAAGAAGCCGACTAGAAAATGAAAAACTGAATAGGAATTTCTTCTTCGTTCGGTTTTTTCTCCAGCGCTGCCAGATGCCACGACTGTCTGCATCTCTCCGCTCAACGGAACTCGCCAATGATGCCATATACTCACCAACCCCCCGTCGTCCTCTCCTGCAGCTTCCGTCGATCTCTCCTGCAGTTTCCCCGGCTGTTTCGACGGGATCCAACCCTTCCTCGCCATTCAGCACTGCCACAGACCGCGGAGAGCTCCTCTGCCTCCAATGCAGTCGCAGAACCTGTCTAGGGTTCCGGCGACCCCACCAGCTCCCTCCTCCGTCGGATTCAGAGATTCCCCTGGGATTTTATTACTTTCGGTCGGTGCCTTCCCTGTTCCAGTGCTTCCTACTGCACGACCGAGCCCAGTTCAGCTCACAGTGATCCGTTTCAGCCAGCCTTCAACTTTCCGAAGACCCAAACAATCCATTCTTTGGGAATTTCGTGCTTAGCTGTTACTCTTCCTCTTGGGGTATACCTCGCCATCTTCGCTCCCATATATTAGTTACTTTTATGCTCAATTTAAATTGAATAGTTAATTATTGGAGCTTGCCCTAGCTAATTTCATCTCCTGAATACCGTTTATTTTTCCATGGCCGTGTGTGTTTGCTACCAAATTTCCGTGCTTGTGTAATTAGTTTCATAACGTTGTATGTTCGTGCAGTAGCGTTTATGTTCGTGTGCGATGCCTTGACCGTTTACTGGCAGATCCTGCCTCCTCAATCCTCTGGCCTCTCTCATCTCCAAGAACTCTGGGCAGGTGGCCATTGCGTGACCCTCCTCCTGATGGAAGTCACAGAAAGGCAATGCCACCCTGCCCCTTCTTCCTTCTCCATCCTCCCTTCTTCCAGCTCCTCCTCGAGCTCCTCTCCTTCCTCCTCTGCCTCGACCGATCCCCATTGCCTCCTGCTGATGCTGAAAACGATCCCTCGCCCCATGTCTCCATGTCGGCTTATCAAACCTCCTTGGCTCACGTAAGTTATCCCTTCCCTTGAAACCCCCTCCTAAATACTAGGGGCGACCCTCCTAAGGCCTCCAACCTATCCGATTGTTCAGCTCTCGGGCCCCCCGATGATGCTGTCCTTGCTGCCCCTGACCTCAGGGTTCCTGTCTTCTTCTCTCTTCTTTCTCCACCCTCTGCTCCCTCTGCTATCTCTACTTTCCCGCTCCTAGATCCTTCACATCATCCTCCGCCAACCTGGCCAACTTCCTCGCAAACGCCGGATTGGCACTCTGAAAATTCGTCTCCTTTGTTGCCCTCTCCATGAGCTCCTCAAAAGAGAGGGGGGGGGCAACCTTTTCAACTCCATACTAAAGAAGCCTGGCCTCAGTCCCAGGGTAAACGCAAGCATCAGCATATATCCAGGGACCTCCTGGACCAGGAGGATCTCCTCCTGAAACTGATCCACGTAGTGTCCCAACGTCTCATCCTGCTTCTGCCTCACCGAAAATAGGCACTCTGCCTCCTTCTTACGCTTCTTTGATGTTGAGAACCTCAACAAGAAACCCCTCCGCAGATCCTCAAAACAGTAGATTGATCTCGCCGGCAACTGGTGGAACCAGTCCCGCGCCTTCTCCTTCAAGGTGATGGCAAACAACCGACACTTGAAGGAATCCATCATCTGCCTTATCGAAACCATGTCTTCAAACCACTGTACGTGATGTACAGGATCATCCTTCCCCGAGTAGTAGGACATGTCGGGCTCCCTGAACCCCTCCGGCACCGGAGCCGAGATGATGAGCTCACTGAACGGTTTCTCGCCACCTGCTTGCCGAGAGGGCACGTCTCGCGGCCTCGGCTGGCTGGCCTGATCCGCGAGACCGTGCCCAGGGAAGAGCTCTCGCACAGCTGCATCCCTCTCGCCGTCTTCTACCGAGATCTCCTTCCCGGGATGTTGGCCTGGGAAGAGTTCTCGTAGCGCCACGTCCCGCTCGCCAGCCTCCGCCGGGACCTCCTTTCCCGGGCACTGTCCAGGGGCGTTCTCGCCTAAGAGCGGGACCACCTCTATCGGGACCTGAGGCGTCACCCACTCGCTCCTTGCCGAGCAGGCCAAGCTTATGGTCTGCAAAACCTCTCGCCTGAAGTCCTCCAACATCTTCCTCGCCGCCTCATCTCCGCGGGAGAGGGAACCTCCGGAACCATATCCATCACCTTCACCTCCTGCCATAGGACCAAACTCAAACTTTTCTTATATCAGCTACCTTCCACGCTCACCGCACCAGAACTGTTGTAGCCAAAATTTGACTTCGACAAATGTTCGCAAAATAGGGGCGTAGCCGACACCTACTTGGCCCAAGCTCCGACCTCTAACTGGTCGTGAAGGATTAGAAAACTGGCCCAAAGCCGCAGTAGGGAGGTCCCACCACTTACCCGGAAGATCACTGAGAGCTTCCCCTCCAAAGCCAAAAGCTGCGCTTGGAGCTCCTCAGAAAGCACAGAAGATGATGCCACAAATCCCCAGGAGTGAAGAATGTCCCTCTCTGAAGAACCCCTATGGGCCAATTTATAGATTTCTGAATCTGAACAGCCAATAACCTAACTGTACTGGTTTGAAATTACCAGGGTATCCCTGGCTGGGTCTGCCAACAGCCAAACTCTAATGTTCTGAGGAGCTATATGCAGACCACTAAGGGTAAAAGGGTAAAAAAGCCCGGGGTAGAAGAGTAAAATCCCTTGTTGACATGGAAATATAAAAACGGCTTCTTTTCTTCCTCGCGAGTGGAAGAGCACCTATTGGCGAGACGGACCCGTCTACCCATCTCGCCGGAATCCTTTGTCATGAGGTCATCTCACCGCGGGAGGTCTTCTTGCGCCCCTAAGCGGGAAGTATCGCTTATTGTAGGGACCGCTCATCTCGCCACATGCGAGTGGACCCCCCATGGTCCTACTCGCCTATCTATCCTTCTTGCCTGCCCCGAGTATCCGCATGGTGAGGGTCTCTCGCGAGCCTGAGGTTGTACAGTGTGGGCGATCTGGTTCAAGGCCGCCCAGTAGTGAACATCGGTGCCTTGCTCCTGGCGGTTGTCTTGGAATCCGGCTAAGTCTTTGCGGACTCAGCGGACGGAGGTTTTGCTAGTGCGTGGGCTGCAGTGGTGATTCTATACACTAGGGTGGTGACCACACTACTCACCTTGCCTATAAATACAACCCCCCCGGCACGTCTACAGTAACTGAGTGAACAGTAAGTGGGGCTTAGTTGATTGCTGCGGTCTGAACTTCTCTGTCCGTGCGGGTTGAGTAGAGCTGACATTTTGCTGTATGTAGGTCGTGCGGCTAGCTTCAAGGAGCCAGGATTTTAGCTTTAACTTCGGTCAAGTACTTTGAAGTGTGCGGTCTCTGTGGTCTCACCTGGTCGCTTCTGCGGCTTGTCAGCGGTTCTCTGCTTCAGCTTGTTCAAGTTCCAATAACCTGTCCGCCGGTCTCAGGCGGATAGGCGGTGTTCATCAGTTCCTTAGCAGGCAGTGAATAACGGTGTGTCCGCCCGACCACATGGTCTCAGGCTGACTCCGTGTTCTTTTCGGCATGTTGCAGCAGTTCGGGCGGCTTCAGCAATCTTGGCGGACTGAGCAGTCTCGGCGGTTTCTATTGCTGTCTGCCCGGCTTGTTTTTTGAGCTTTCTGTTTGTAGCTGTTGTACTAGCGAAATCATGTCTCGCTACGTATACCTCACCATGTAAAGAAGTTAATGAATATAATACCTTCTTGTTCTTCCATTTGTGGTTGGTGCTAAGCTTGTTCCTTGAGTTTCCGCATGATCAAAGTGTGAAATGGGTAGTTCTGAGAATATTCATTTGGCTTTAAGCTATCTTGCTGACCACTTTCAGAAACTTCAACACTCCCTTCTTTAACTCCAATTATTTGAATTACTTTAATTTAGTTATTTAGAGGTTAATACTTTTATAAAATCTGTGAAACTTGGTATTCACTGATATTTTGATGTCATATAGTATTCATATATTTTGGGTGGCCACAAGTTAAGGAAATCTAGTACCATATGTTCAAAATTACTCATAGCCAAATCTTTGGGAATATTTAATAAATGCTAAATTACTTAGGAAAATTACAAGTTTATTGATTTAGTCTAAATGTGTCATGATAGACCCATGATAATTATCTTAGGGTATTTGGATGAAAATTTGGAGTACCTCATATCATATACATTATATAGCTTAGGTTGGTCTGCATTTAGTAAAACTGCGGAATTTGTGATAATATGTGGAATGGATATAGGGAGATGGGTTATTGGTTTACTGATCTTGGTTTAGTGGAAAAAGAAAAAGAGAGCATTGTTAGGAGTCATGATGAGGAGAGTGTTGGGTTGGCTAGTGTTAAGAGGTGCTCGGGATCGATGAAAGATCGTCTTTCCTGTAGAGGGAGAGAGAGTAAAAATAAACTAGGGTTAGATCTAGATAATGTTAAAAGGGATCGGCAATTGGGTATTAACCAAAAATAGTAAGTGCCTTGGGAAAGGGAGCTTTGAGCTTCAACCCATCGTAGTTCCTAGTGCCCTCGAGAGTCCTTCACGAGGAATGCCTTGGTCAGTCCAAGGTTAACGTAAGCCGTAGAAATAAATGGAATGGAAGAGTAATTAGAATAATCTAGGATTACAATTACACTCACACTACCCCGATGTTGTGGGAGTTAGGTTAGGTCTCACGAGCGGTAGGCTCGGTGGTTTTTGTGATGGGCAGGTTAGCTCGGCGAGCCGATGTCTCTGATGGTTTTGTGATGGATGGGCTAGTCCGGGGAGCTTTGGCTCGGTAGATATTTGTGACAGATGGGATTGCCTGGGAAGCTTTGGCTCGGTGGTAAATACACTAATGTTGCATGTGCATATGATATAAGGTGGTGGGTCTTCGGTATTGGAGGGTCATCGCACCGACACCAGTATGTTGACTTGGAAAGTGTGGTTTAGCACTTGGACAAATAAAGTCCGGTGCGGCAACCAGTAAGATTATCCTGGAGCTCTGCTTAGTGCACGAGCATTGAGGCGCACGATAGGTCTGACTGGTAGTTCTTATATCGGTTTAAAGGTGGGCGAGGCCCAATCCACTGCTTCTGTTTGCCACTACCGAGGTATCCTGGGAGGTTATGCTCCAGAAAGGGGGGAACTAAAGTTCTGTATGCACAGAGTTAGGTGTGTGAGTTCAACTTGCATGTTCATATTATAACATACTTGCATGACATAACATCAACATTGCATATAACCCTTGACACCTATTGTATAAATAGGTGTGAGACTCTTTATACAATAGGCCTTACAAAACGACCACTTGGTCTATAGGTTTGTATGGGGATTCCTATAGGTTATGGTAATTTACTTAGTTTACCTTCTTGTACTTTTACTTGATCACTTTGTTCATGTGTATACTTGTACTGCTTACCTACTATTTGCTTACTTATACTTGTTATGGTTGCATGCTTCATGTTAGATTAGTTCCGTCGTCACCTGCTTACTTTGTTACTCTCCACCTTCATTACCATTCCCTTTCCTCCTCCCTGCTCGGTGCCTAGGAGCCATGGGGGAGGAGTGGGGGATAATAGGACTTAGTCTTTTAGACTAACGGTCATTGACCAAATCATTTTAGGGGATGGTGGAACCAAATCAGCAGATGCAGCACGGAGGTTGGTGCGCATGGAGACGGGGCAGTCTAGCTCGGGTGTCCAGCCAGCAGGGATAGTGAGTCCCGACCATTAGTAAATATTATAGATTTTCTTCCACGATTGAGTGATTTGTAGTGACGATTTTTATGTATCGGGCAGGAGTCCTCTTAAGTACTTTGTTTTATCATTTATGTGGACTCTCCCTTTGTAGATAGTTATATTATATTTCATGTGATTTTTGTGGACCAGTATTAGAGTTTTCATGTACTCGTATATTTATTCTACTCTTCTGCGATCGGTATGGCTGATAGGATCGACGTTTTATAGTGACGACCATCCCAGGTGTGTTGGTGTCATCGCAAAGCGGCGGTTCTGGGCATAAGACCCTGATGGTTTTGCAAAAGAGGGGGTGTCTTACAAACTGGTGTCAGAGCGAAACCTCGATCGAAAAAGTAGAAGTCCACTAACCCTGGGTCACCCCCGCTCGAATTTAGTTTGGGGACAAACTAAGCACCGAAAGCTGTGGTGTGCCCATATGGAGGTTCATATATAATTGTCCACTTTTCATTAGGTTTGGGTCAAATTTCTTAGAATTGCCCTTAATATAAATCCCCCGACACATCCTACACCGGAGGCCGGAGCCCAGAAAACTCCAAATATTGCACCACCTCCCCCGGCTTCTACTCCATTTCTATAGTCTGAGATGGGGCAGACTCTGATGGCCATTCTGGAGGCCTTCAGGGCCCACTAGGCTCCGACTCCGCAGCCGAAACTGGGGGCCAATTGGTTGAGCATCTTTCGATAACTCTCTCCCCCATCTTACATGGGGACGGAGTCGGCAGTATCGACGGAAGAGTGGCTCGATGTCATGTTTGAGATGCTGTGTAACACCCCAAGTCCTAGGATTGGGAAAAGTTGGATGACACGATCTAGGATAAGGGCGTGTCCCAAGGCGTGTCCTGCTCGGGTGAGCAGCCGACGAGAGTTTGACGAAAATCCATTCTAGGAAAAAATGAGGGAACACGCAATCTGACATGGGTGTGTCAAAGGCCGTGTCCTCCTCTGGTCGACAAAGTCAGTTCGACGAAGTTGAGCTGGCGCATGTCTGCTGCCGCATAAGGGCACATAGCTGTGTCCTTTGCTGGATGTGCCCAAGGCATTTGAGGCCTGGTGAACACGGGCACGACACATGTGTGTCTTAAGGTACACGGCCTGTGACACGGGCATTTCACTAGCCTTGTCCCGATCGGGCGCGTCGGAAGGCGTGTCAGGTGACATGACCCGTGACATGGGCGTGTCACATGGGTGTGTACTGGTTTGGATGAGTTAGTTGTGTACCGCTTAAGGTACGCGGCCTGTGACACGGGCGTGTCACAGGCTGTGTCAGTCAAAATTTATCCTTTTGTGGCAAAATCATGGACATCCAGTTTCTCAACTGGGATCCAATGGCTGAGAGCCCTCCCTGCTTCCTTAAGGCTGGAAAATGAGATGAGAAAGCTCATTTTATTTTGGACACTATATTTCTACAAAGTTAGAGAGAGAGAGGAAGAATGAGGAGGAGGAAGGAGAACCGGCCACTCGTGGAACTGCAGAGTTCCTGTTCATAATCTGAGGCTAGCGTTGTGGATGCAAGGGCGATGCGGTGCTGTTCAGCCAACTAGGAGTTCATGGTGCCAAAACGATCATCAAGGGTAACGATCTTTCATCCTAGCCATGTGAAGGTTTCTATTTTGGCATATGCATGGGATTCCCCCACCAGACGGTGGCTTGTGAAGGGTTCCCTTGGGTTGATTCTTGGAATCCCCACTAATTTGGCATATAGATTCAGAAATGGAGTATAGAATAGACATGTTGTCTGAAACCCATCTGTACAAGTTTGTCTGGAATGGTGATGTTGCATTTACGCAACTGAGAATACTCCATGGTGAAATGTATAGTTTAGGAGTCTATGGGTTAAACTTGTGAAGGGCAGTAGCAGGAAGTACTGGAGTGGTAGTCCAGGAAAATACCCGTATAATGCTTATACTGAACGGGTTGTACCTGTGAAGGGTAGTAACATGAACTACTGGATTGGAAGTCCAGGAATACCCTTGTAATGCTTGATGTTCATGGGTGGTACCTGTGAAGGGTAGTATTAGGAAGTACTGGCGTGGTAAGTCAGGAAAATACCCTTGATGCTTGTGTTGCTTGCTGGGTTGTGCCTATGAAGTGTAGTAGAAGGAAGTACTGGTAGGAAAGCCCAGGAAAATACCCGCAAATGGTTAGAGCCAGGGATGGAAAATGAGTTCTGTCACTACCTTTGAGCGTAACACCTAGCTAACCTGTAATTGTGAAGCCTGTCCTGTGAGGACACTATGGCTATTTGTTGAACTGACAAGGGGATGCTGACCCGCGTTAGTCTGGTTATAGAACTAACGATTTGAGCAACGGGCAAAGACTGAATTGTATCCGCATTATGGTTGTCTGGCATGGGTGTCTGGATGAATTGGCATTTGGCAGAAACGCATAGCGAGAGAGTCTTAAGCCTGCGCGCTATGACACAATGGGGGGCTACGGGTCATTCCCGGGTCTTTAAGACTAAAGTCTCTGGATGCATGACGTGGAGTAAAATGCTCAATATTGGCATTGGGTTCCAGCCCTGATACGGTGGTGGCCAACTGGTTTGCCTGTACACCAAGAATGTACCCTGAGTGCATGGACCGTTGGGCCGCGTGGCTGGCGGTTGTGATGAAATGTATGTGCGTGAGAGCACAGTATGTGATATATATATATATATCTGCTTGTGATTTGCTATGCCTGCAGGGAAGGAATACCACTGCACCGGGGAAGTGGTAGGGTCGTTATAAAACTGGTTAGTTGAATGCTAACCATTGCCTTGTTAGCCACCATTGGTTGGAATTTCCTTGTACAGGTGCTGGAGAGCCGAGTGGGACATATAAAGGCTGAAGTCCCTGCTGTTGTTCCTGCTGCTGTCGCTAACCCTTGTAGGCTAAGCATAAAATGCTGTATTTTGTTTATATGTGGCCAGCCTGCGCGCCAATATTTAAAGCCACTGTTGTAAAATGACTTGTAAGGCCATAAGGCCAACTTATTTGTATTTGTTGAACATTCCTATTATATATAAATGTGGATCTTGATATGGTGGACATTCATGTTTGGAGTTCAACTTCATGTTACAAGATTCCGCTAGAATGCTATGTGTTAGGATGTGCAACTCTGATATCACTAAGTGACTTCGCCGCCTGTTTTGTGGTATATATTGTGGGGCCCCGACCGGACCTTCTAGTATATCCTATGTGAACGGATGGAGTCGTTACATTTTTGGTATCAGATGTCTCAGTCTTTCCCTTTCGAATTCGTGGAATTTTGTGGGGTGACGAACACGTGTCTGTGCGAACCATGTTAACACTAATGAACTCGTGAATGTACACTTTAGGAATGCAAATACATATTTTTGAGGAACCCGTGCATTCCTATTGTGTTATTATTGCTTGTGTGCGGTCGCTAATGTGGGTGTCCTGTTTACCTATAGGTGACGCATAGTGGTGCTGGGCAATCGGAGCCCCAATGTTCTGATGAAATTAAGGCACAAGCTGAGGTGCCTACACCTTCACCTTCTACAGAAACTGTGCGATTAGTTGCTGAGGCCTTGTTTGCGATGATTCAAGCACAGCCGATTGGGTAAGCGCAGCCGGCAGTGATGGTAGAATAGTTTACGGCGAGGCCAGAACCTGTTGAGGCTGTGGATCCTCGAGCAGCTATAAGGTAGTTGAAGTAGTTCATGAGCTTCAATCCACCTACATTTGTGGGAGTGGGATCTCCTACGCAGGCAGAGGATTGATTGTCACGCGTCAAGTAGATAATGACGGCGATCAGGACGGAGGATGAGCAGAAGGTCACCTTAGCCACCTTCTTACTGGAAGGAGAGGCTCGGTTATGGTGGGATGAGATGGAGTTACACCACTTGGCAGGCAGGCCATTAACACAAGTGTCGATAGAGGAATTCTCTCGCCTATGTCTGGCAAATAACCTACCAGCGGCACAACACATTGCCATGGAAAACGATTTCCAAAGGCTGACCCAAGGAGAAGGCAGTGTTGAAACTTACCTGCATGAGTTCACATGGTTGGGACGATATGCAGGCTCAATCTTCGCCGATAAGCCGAGAATAAGACGAATAGGTTATACGAAGGATTGCAGGATGAGTTGCGGTTCATGCTCTCTAGTTCCGTGAACCAAGGATTCCATGCATTGGTTGACACTCTTTGCACGCTGGAAAAGGACATGAATAGGGTGCAAGGGAAGAGGGCCTTGGCTGTGACACAACCAGAGTTCAAGGAGCCCTGACCTGGGAAATCATATTATAAAAAGAATTGGGGCAACAGGTCCATGTCTACTAGACAAGCCCCTTCTACAGTTGCATCGTGTGCAACATCGGGGGCCTCTTCAAGGCCGGAGACTCATACCTGCTTTACGTGTTGCAAAGTGGGGCATATCTCCCGTCATTGTCGGAGTGGTCCACCAAAGGGTGAGAAGAAGGCGGGAGCGTCTTATGCTGAGAAGGGAAAGGCAGTGGTGGAGTCCTTTGGATCCCAAGCGCCGCCCCGAGTCTACAACCTTGGCCTGTAGGAGGCCATTAAGCAGAGTGACGTCATCACAGGTACGAGTTAAGTTATTGATTGCTTTTCTTAATGCATGCTTTGTATATGGCTTGTGTTTGTGATATGCTTATCGCAGGCTTTATTATGATTCAGAACACGCTGGCTCGAGCACTTTTTGATATGGGTGCTTCGCATTCATTTCTGTCTCAAGGCTTTGTAGCTCGCATTGGATTACCTAGTCGTGTGAAGACAGAGAGCGTCAAGGTATTGTTGCCGAATGGTTGTTTGATGCTTGCGAATAGTGTTTTCGATGTGGCGGTTCAAATTGGAAGTCCGGATTTCAGTCTGACTGCATCTGTATTACCGATATCAGAATTCGATGTGATCTTTGGAATGGATTGGCTCGCATAATAGCATGCCTTTATTGATTTCCAGTCTAAAGAGATCACATTGGGACAGAATACCGAGCAGGAGACTAAGTTTGTGGGTATGCGAGGAGTGGGCGGGACCCTAATGTCTGTACTCCAAGTAGTCAAGGCTATTCGGAAGGGCGTAGAGGTATACTTCACGATGATTCAGGCTGTTGAGCCCAAGGTCAATGTGTGTGATGTTCCGATCGTGTCGGAGTTTACGGATGTGTTTCCCAAGGATCTCCCTGGGCTACCACGCCAGCGAGAGATTGACTTCACGATCGAGTTGGTGCCAGGTGCTAAACCTGTGGCCCGCTCGACATATCGCGTCGCGCCAATGGAAATGGCTGAGTTGAAGAACCAACAACAAGAGTTGCTGGAGCAGGGTTATATACGCCCAAGCATGTCACCTTGGAGCGCACATGTTCTGTTTGTGAAAAAGAAAGACGGTGGTTTGCAGTTATGTATTGACTACCGTGAACTGAACAAGCTGACAGAGAAGAACAAGTATCCGATTTCACGGATTGATGAGTTGTTCGATCAGCTGGTGGGATCAACTATCTATTTCAAGTTGGACTTGAAGTCTGGTTATTACCAGTTGAGGATTTAGGAAGGTGATATTCCCAAGACCGCATTTGGAACACGTTACGGGCATTATGAGTTTACGGTAATGCCATTTGGGTTGTGCAATGCGCCATAGGTGTTTATGGACCCGATGCACCAAATGTTCTGAGAGTGCCTGAACTTGTTCGTGATTGTGTTCATTGATGATATCCTGGTGTACTCGCAATATGAATCCAATCACGAAAACCACTTGCGGTTGGTGTTGCATATTTTGAGGAAGAATAAGTTCTATGCCAAGTTCTCTAAGTGCGAGTTTTGGCTATCGTCGGTGGCTTTTCTTGGCCATGTGGTAAGAGGAGAGGGCATAGCAGTGGATCCGGCGAAGATAAGAGCCATACAGGAATGGCCGGTGTTGTCTTTGGTGGTCGAAGTTAGTACCTTCCTTGGACTGGCGGGCTACTATCGACAGTTTGTTGAAAACTTCTTGCGGATTACTTTGCCTCTGAGCACACAGATGAGAAAGGACCAGAAATTCGTTTCGGCGCCGGAGTGCGCGCAAGCTTTTGAAGTGCTAAAGAGTCGGTTGACCACGACTCATGTGTTGACATCGCCATGTGGTACTGACGTATTCAAAATCTACAGTGATGCTTCAGGGAGCGGCTAAGGCTACGTTCTTCTACAAAATGGGAAAGTGATTGTTTATTGCTCACGCTAGTTGAAGGTGCATAAAAGAAATTATCCTGTCCACGACTTAGAGTTGTCGGCGGTGATCTTTGCACTAAAGTTTTGGAGGCATTATCTTTATGGCGTGAAAGTGGAAATCTATACAAACCACAAGAGCCTAAAGTACTTATTGGAGCAAAAGGATTTGAATATGCGACATCGAAGGTGGTTGGAGTTCCTTGGGGACTACAACTCGATCGGGACACGGCCAGTGACACGCCCATGTCACAGGCCGTGTACCCTAAGACACACCAGTGTCATGCCCGAGTTCACCAGGCCTCAAATGCCCTGGGCATATCCAGCAAAGGATACGGTCAGTGACATGCCCGTATCACCGGCCGTGTGCCCTTATACGGCAGCAGACACGCCCCAGCTCAACTTTGTCGAACTGACTTCGTCGACCAGAGGAGGAGACGGCCTCTGACACGCCTGTGTAAGAGGGCGTGTTCCCTTATTTTTTCCTAGAACGGATTTTCGTCAAACTCTCGCCGGCTGCTCACCCGAGTAGGACAGGCCCTGGGACACACCCGTGTCCCAGATCGTGTCATCCAACTTTTCCCAATCCTGGGATTTGGGGTGTTACAACCCTCCCCTCCTTACAAAAACTTTGTCCCCGAAATTAGCACAGAGTAAGCAATTAAACACAAGACGTTCTATTCAATAAACGTTCAATACAACTCAACACACACTGCATAACAGTTACACAAAGAGCTCGTGAAATTCAGCATGCATGGTCTACTCTCGCTCCCATGTTAGCTCCTCACGGCCGCAATTGTCCCACCGGACTTTGACCATCCCGATCATCTTGTTCTGCAACTGTTTATCGACACGATCCTCAATCCAAATGGGCCTAACCTTCGTCGTTAGCCCATACTCTACCGACACACGATAATTCTCGATCACTTGAGCTGGATCTTTGACAGCTTTCTGAAGTACCGAGATGTGAAACATATTATGTAATCCACCCAAGTCTGCCGAAAGAGCCAGCTGATATGCAACTTCCCCAACTCGTTCTACCACTTCAAACGGACCAAGATATCTCGAACTCAACTTTTTCAGATGATGAATCTGGGACACGCCTTTGAATGGTTTGATCTTCAAGTATACCCAATCGCCCACCGCAAACTCCACATTCTGGTGCTTGGCATTGTAGTATTTCGCTTGACGATCCTGGACTATTAATAGCCTTTCTCGGATAGTGCGTATCATTGAGTTCGCTTCATCGACTTCGTTACGACTATACACTTTAGATTCGCATGCTTCTGCCCAAGCCAACGGTGTATGACACTTCCGACCATACAGAGCTTCATACGGTGTCATACTCATGCTCGCTTGGTAGCTGTTATTATAGGCAAACTCCACCATATAGAGATGATCTTCCCATCTCTTACCAAAGTCCTGGGCGCACATTTGGAGCATATCCTCCATTGTTATGTTGGTCCTCCCAGTCTGGCCATCTATTCGGGGATGAAAGGCCGTACTGAACATCAACTTCATGCCCAACAGCTGATGGACTAGCCTCCAATCATTCGATATGAATCGCCCATCACGATCACTTATGATGCTTCGAGGAACACCGTGTAGCCATACAATCTGCTCAACATAAAGCTTTGCCAAACTTTACACGGAATCGTCCAGTTTATTCGGAAGGAAGTGTGCCACTTTCGTCAACCGGTCTACAATAACCCAGATCGAATCATTCCCGCATTGAGATCTTGGCAACCCGTGCACAAAATCCATGGAAATATCATAAAACTTCCATTCCGTAATCGGTAACGACTTCAAGAAACTGCCAGGCTTCTGGCATTCTGCCTTCACCAAAGCATAATTTTGGCATTTGGCCAAATAATGAGTGACATCATTCTTTAGTCCTGGCCACGAGAACAGCTTCTTCATGTCCCTGAACATCTTTGTGCTCCTAGGGTGAATTGAGTACTTCGTATAGTGCACTTCATGTTGGAGTTACCATTGTGATCTATAAGTGGTCAAACATGTAATCTCACTGCCAACGCGATATGAGCCTGCAGGGTCGCACATAAGAGATGTGGAGAAGTTGAATGATCGACTGTGTTGGTAAAGGTTACCAATCACCGACCTGAATGTGGTTATAGGCAAAGTGTTGCCTTAAAGGATCGTCGGGTTGGGCAAATGTTGCCTTGAAGGTTTGGTAAGAATTGTCAACCCAAGTTCGGCATGAGTCGACGAGTGTCGTTATCCCAAGTTCGACGAGTATAGTCGACCGCGGCTCGACGATCGACGAGAATCGTCGTATATCATCGACCGCGGGTCGACGGTCGACGAGTATGGTCCACACATGTTCGGCGAGAATCGTCGAGTATTGTGCTCTGATTCTCGCCGATCCTAGGTGATACTCGCCGACTGATTCTCGCCGATTCTTGGTGATACTCGTCGATTGATTCTCACCGAATCTGCTAGGTGATTCTCGCCGGTTCTCGCCGATTCTCGCCGATTCTCGCCGACTGATACCCGCCGATTCTGGAACCCTAATTTTCTTGGTGGTCTGCGGATTGTGATATTCCTAAGACTATTTATGCCTTTGGTATAAAAGGACACTTAGGTTTTTCGGGAAGTTATATCTGTGCGTGCTAATCGAATCGAAACCGATGGAAGTGTTCCGACGTTCGTTCGCTCCGCCGATCCCGAATCCCGCCGACGGAAGGGTTCCGCCGCCGTGCTCGCTCCGTCGACCTCCTCTCTGGCGATCGTCGCTGCTGTTGCTCTTCCTAGCGCCGGCCTAGAAGTCCGTGGAGAAGCAAGGTGCGGTCTTTCTCCTCCCCAATTTTCCGTGCGACGGAAAGATCAGTGTTCTCCCGCTCGTGTGGATTTCCGCAGAGACGTGGATATCATTCCACGTAGAACTCGCCACCAGCAAAAACAGGAAGCTTGGAGCATCTCCGTTGAGTTGTGACTCAACGCCACCGAGGTAATTTTTGCCTAGTTGTATGTTAACTTCTTGATTCAACTACCATGACCCGATCCCATCTCTTTTGGGTTTTTCTTGATGTTTTATTCTTTCGCTGCATGCACAAGCATTGTGTCATCCTCATAGAGAAACCCAACACTTCATACATCAACTATTCTCTCAACTTACCCAAACTCGGGACGCACAACCGGCCCTCTTTCCGCAAAAGGCCGTCATCCTAGGAGAATTTGCCCTTTGGCTCATCCTTTGCATAGCGTTGGAGACTCTCATCCAGCTCCGTTGCTCGTCGAATCCTGTCTGCAAGGTCATAATGCTCCTCCGTCCAGTTCATACATGCATTGGATGTAGAATTCGTGTCAACGCAAGAAATCTATAATGCTTCCAACTCCTGGATTAGACGTTCATCGTGCTTCTTCAACCAATTAGCCATTGACGGAGACCGCCGACTCAAGGCATCAATGACCACATTTCCCTTCCACGCGAACCACCTTCATTGCTGACTCAAGGCATCAGCGACAACGAAGGTGGTTGAAGTTGGTTTTGTGCAGCCTGATGTACACGACCACAGACACGGGCATGTCGGAAGGCGTGTCAGGTGACACGGACCGTGACATGGGCGCATTACATTGGCGTGTACTAGTCTGGATGAGTCGCTTGTGTACCGCTTAAGGTACACGTCCTGTGACACAGATGTGTCCCAGGCCGTGTCAGGCAAAAATTATCCTTTTGTGGCAAAATCATGGCCGTTCATTTACTCAGCTGGGATCCAATGGCTGAGAACCCTCCCTGCTTCCTTAAGGCCGAAAAATTAGATGAGAAAGCTCATTTGCTTTTGGCCACTATCTTTCTACAAAGTTAGAGAGAGAGGGAGGAAGAAGGAGGAGGAGGAAGGAGAGCCGGCCAAGGGTGGAACTGCGGAGTTCCTGTTCACAATCTGAGGCTAGCGTTGTGGAGGCAAGGCCGCTGTAGTGCTTTTCAGCTGACTTGGAGTTCATGGTGCCAAAACGTTCGTCAAGGGTAACGATCTTTCTTCCTTACCATGTGAAGGCTTGTATTTTGGCATATGCATGAGATTCCCCCACCAGAGGGTGGCTTGTGAAGGGTTACCTTGGGTGGATTCTTTGAATCCCCATTAATTTAGCATATAGATCAAAAAATGGAGTACGGAATAGGCATGCTGTGTGAAGCCCATCTAGACAGGTTGGTCTGGATTGGTGATGTTGCATATACGCACTGGAGAAGACTCCATGATGAAACGTGTAGTTTAGGAGTCGATGGGTTAAACCTGTGAAGGGAAGTAACAAGAAGTACTGGAGTGGTAGTCCAAGAAAATACTCGTATAATGCTTTTGCTGAATGGGTTGTACTTGTGAAGGGTAGTAACAGGAAATACCCTTATAATGCTTGATGTTCATGGGTGGTACCTGTGAAGGGTAGTAGCAGGAAGTACTGGCGTGGTAAGTCTGGAAAATACCCTTGATGCTTCTGCTGCTTGCTGGGTTTTGCCTGTGAAGTGTAGTACCAGGAAGTGCTGGTAGGAAAGCCCAGGAAAATACCAGCAAATGGTTGGAGCTAGAGATGGAAAATGAGTTCTGTCACTACCGTTGAGCGTGGCACCTAGCTAACATGTGATTGTGAAGCCTATCCTGTGAGGACACTATGGCTATTTGCTGAATGGACAAGGGGATGCCGACCCGCATTAGTCTGGTTATAGAACTAACGATTTGAGCAACGGGCAAAGGATGAACTGTATCCGCGTTATGGTTGTCTTGCATGGGTGTCTGGATGAATTGGCATTTAGCAGAAATGCATAGCGAGAGTCTTAGGCCTGCGCGTCATGACACAATGGGGGACTACGGTCCAATCCCGGGTCATTAAGACTAAAGTCTACGGTTGCACGCCATTGAGTAAAATGCTAAATATTGTCGTTGGGTTCCAACCCTGATGCAGTGGTGGGCAACTGGTTCACCGGTACACCAAGAATGTGCCCTTAGTGCACGGATCGTTAGGCCGCGTGGCTGATGGTTGTGATGGAATGTATGTGCATGAGAGCACAATGTGTGATATATATATCTGCTTGTGATTTGCTATGCCTGCAGGGAAGGAATACCACTGTCCCGGGAAAGTGGTAGGGTCGTTATAAAACTGGTGAGCTGAATGCTGACCGTTGCCTTGTTTGCCACCATTGGGTGGAATGTCCTTGTACAGGTGCTGGAGAGCAAAGTGGGACATATAAAGGCTGAAGTCCCTGCTTCTATTGCTGCTGCTGCCACTAGCCCTTGAAGGCTAAGCTTAAAATTCTGTGTTTTGTTTTTATGTGGCCAGCCTGCGCGCTAATGTTTAAAGCCACTGTTGTAAAATGACTTGTAAGGCCATAAGGCTAACTGATTTGTATTTGGTGAACATTCCTATTATATATAAATGTGGATCTTGATATGGTGGACATTCATGTTTCGAGTTCAGCTTCGTGTTACAAGGTTCCGCTAGAATGTTATATGATAGGATGCGCAACTCTGATATCACTTTGTGACATCGCCGCCTGTTTTGTGGAATATGTTGTGGTTCCCCGGCCGGACCTTCTACTATATACTATGTGAACGGATGGAGTCATTACATGTTGACCGGGATACGGAGCCCGTGGGAGGAGACGGTACCACTGGTGGTCTCCTACTTGGAGTCTCATGCTAAGAGATGGTGGAAGACACTTCTGGATACGACATTTGTAGATCGGAGATTTCTGACATCACTTGGGAGGAGTTCAGGGCCGCACTGTTGGGGCACTTTGTCCCACAGTCGGCAAGAGATGAGCTGCAAGACAGGTTCCTTCAGCTGAGGCAGGGCAACAGGATGGTGGTGGAGTACCATCGGGAGTTCAACCACTTAGCACGGTTTCCGGACTCCTATCAGCTGGACGAAGCGGGGTATATGTAACGCCCCCGATTTTTCTATGTTTTGTTTGATCTTGGATTGGTGTTACGATGACACATTTCCGGCCTTTTGCCGTTGTAGAGCGTGGTATTAGCTCTTTAGGTTCCTTATGTAGCCTAGTTGTAGCCTGTTAGCAAGATTCCCTAGCTAGTCGGAGTCCGTTTTGGTGACTCGGTTGGGCCTCTCAGGGAATGCTTCTGTTTTGTCTTCGGGAGGTGTTAGCCCGAGTGTGCGATCGTAGGATGTTGTTTTCGACCTCACCGCTGTTTTTGTGGCTTGGGTGTTTAGCTATGGTGCCGGTTTTGGTCAAAAGTCTGAGATCGTTTGATTTCGTGTCGTTTCGACGTTTGTCATGTTAGCTGTAATGTTTGTTGTGTTGTGTACGGCCTGGTGTGGCCGAGCTTGTTAGGCAGGTGCCTGGTTTCTTTTTTAGCTAAGGAGTTAGGTGGTTTTTTTGTGTATGTTTGGGTGTCACGGCCTGGGTCACGGGCGTGACCTAGGGCGTGACCTAGGGCGTGTCGAGCTCGGTTAGAGCTCTCGGTTGTGTGGTCGACGAAATTCGGTCGACGGGTGTTTTTGGTAGGAACATGGCCTATGACACGGGCGTGTCACAGGGCTTGTCCACTTCACTTCGTCGAGCTGCGCTCGACGATAGTCAAGCGGCATTTGGGTGAGTTCATGCCCCCCTGCCATGGGCGTGCCAGATCTGGCACGGGCGTGGTTTAAGGCATGACTCCAGGTCGGCGATCTGCGCTCGATGTTTGTCGAGCGATAGTTAGGTTTGTACACGGCCTGTTACACGGTCGTGTCACAGCGCGTGACCCCGGTTTCGTCGAGCTGAGATCGACGATCGTCGAGTGGGTAGGTGAGTGTGTCCACGTCCCGTGACACAGGCGTGTCGGACCAGACACGGGCGTGTCACGGGCGTGTCTGGTGCGTGTTTCGTACTTTTTTCCTGAGTGCTTCTTTTTATCCCGTGAACCATTTTTTCCCCTCATTTCCGTCGTTCCAGAGTCTGGAGAGCTTCCATCGGAAGGGTTTTGGGAGGAGATGATGGTTTTTGGCCGGTGATTGCGAGAGGGAGCTCGTTTTTCTCGTGCGATAGAGGATTTGGCTTGCTCTGGTCTAGATCTTCCCTTTCATGTAAGTCACTCTTGATTTAGGGTTGATTCAACGAGTTGAACTTCCTTTGAATTCTTTTCTTCTTCTCTAAATCATTGTTTTTGACCCGTAGGTGGTCGATCTTGCCGCCAAGGCCTGTTTCGTGTTGCAATCGCTTCATCTTGGTGGTAAGGCAAGTGGCTCCTTGCCCTTGCTAATTTGACCCCTTTTTACCTAATTACTTTGTTGTATATTGTTCTTAAATTCAGCCATGTTCGATTTAGGTTGTGTAGGAATTTTGGCTAATCTCTTTCTTTTTATTACTCGCTGTTCGGTGTCCAGTGGGTAGCTAGAGTTAGGGTAAGGCTGCGTTTAGTTGTAGTTTAAGTTTAGTTGCGGTAGCCCTTAGCAGATTGGGTGGAAGGGAGGGTCGGAATTAAATTTCCAACTCTCTGTTTCCACGCGTTGAAAGAGTTTAGGCTGCGGTTTTAACCAAGATTTACGTTTACCCTAAGTAGAAAGCGCCGGCAGCATTGAGTGAGCCGAGTTCACTCAACGCCGTCATCAGCGTAGGTTTTGCGGCTAAGTATTTTGCCGTCAAGTGAGTGGAGCTTACTCAACGCCGCGTCGAGTGGGCTCGATGTTTCTTCCTTAGGTTCGTATGTTTCCTTAGGATTGTTAGTGTGACTTTTCCTTATTCCCTAGGGGGGGTATTTGGTGTTCGGCTAGTTTTGCATGCCGACTCTTGGGTTGTGGCAGGTGGTGGATTTTTGGTGCCTCTTAAGGGGTGGTTTTATGTGGAGAGCTGTGGCCAACGCCTTTTGCCCCGGTTTGGGTTGGCGTGTGTGGGACCCTAGAGCTGCCACTGTTTGACCCCTTAGCCCTTTTTGGATCTAGTTTTTGTTATGTATTCAGATCCATGTGTTGACCCCTGCCATTAACCCACAATTTAGGACTGTTAGTTCCTTTCCTATTTTTTATGGCTATTTCTTTTGGCATATATGTATATGTCTTATTATTGTTGCAGGCTCTTTTGTAGGGCATGTTGCTTTTATTACTCATACTTGGTGCGCTTTGTTGTTATTTAGACAATGCTCTTTTCTTACTGTCATGTCCTTTCTTTTGCTGATAGCATTTTGTTGCCGGGTTGGTAAACACTTCTTATTTGCTCATAAATCTAATGTTATATTTCCCTTTTTGATTATTTTCTTGCTGAGGTGTTTTTTTCTTGAATGCCTCAAATCCAGGTTGTAGCCAGTTCAGCGGCTAGTTCTTTTGGAGGGGCTTGCTTTTGGCCTCTTGGGTAGATGAGATAGCTGATCCTCGATTTTTGTGAGGTAGTTCTTTACCTTTCTGTATAGACATGCATACTCACCAGTGGGTTCGTGTCAGGTAGTTGACGCCCACTGTTGGCTTCTTGCGATGCTGGGTATGAACTTGAACTGCTATTTTTTTGCCTATTTGTGGTGCTTTACTTGCTTCTGGGAATGTTTTATGCTAGGTTTCATGTTAGATATTTTTAAACCCTAAAAGCATTACTATATGTATCTCATGCATGTCATATTTATAAAACCAAGACACTACTTTTCCTTTAGCGTAAAAAAACTACATTATTTTATATACTTTACTAACCTTAGAGTCGTGCATACCATGAGTCGTCCCTCGGGAACAGTTATGCTCATTTAGAATGTCAACTCAATTTAACCAAAGTATTTTCCGCTACGTATAAATATACTTTTAATTGTGGACTAGCTGATCCACCGTGCCGAGGGATACAGATATTAAATATAACTAGTTTCTTTCATATTAATCTATGATTTTTCCTTAAAATCTAAAGTCTGGAGTTTTGCCTGAACGTGTGCAGTTATCCCCTGCACGACGTGGTATCACGACACGTATTTTCTCTTGCTCTGATACGATGTAATCATAGAGAAAATGCAGGTTGTAAAAGTTGGTATCGGAGGGAGGTTGCTTGGCAAATGGTCGGGCAACCTTTCCCTTGTTTGCATTAGTAGTTAGCGTCATACCATACACACACCGATATGTCATCAGCACGTCTTGGCTAAAGCACGAACACTACACTCATGAGCATACAGAAGTATATGGGGCATATTATGTAGTATGGGATGCATAATATGTGTTTGTATATGGATCCACCATAGGAGGCAACATGTGACGGTTATGTAGTATGGGATGCATAACCTCACCACATGAATGCGGCTAGCACGTTTTCTTTTTTCATTGCATGGGAATGTTATGTAGTATGGGATGCATAACATTGTCATGTGTACGCTGCCCATTACATGCATTAAGGACTTTTTAGAATGCATAGCACATCAGGCATAGCATACCATTTTATAAGCACAACGTGCCAAGCTAAAGATTTGCATGATGACACATATACACGCATGGTTTTGAGTCAAAAAGAATACAAATACATGCATTCATGGTTTAGGCACATGAGTTAGTGTGATGGTGGTGAACCATCTTAGATTAAGCATGACATCATCATGGTAAAATCAAATCCCAGAGCAAGTTTAGCAGTTGAAGTTCATATTTAAGTGTGTTTGTCTGTACCGGGTAGTCTTGTTCTAGCTGTTAGGATAGGTTTGGTCTAAAGCTTGTGCGATTATAGGATGGCGAGACGTCCCGCGACGAGATCGACTCCCCAATCCGAGGGTAAGTCGTCGGGAGCGCAGAGCGAGGAGTTGATAGAATGCCTGCGGCAGAGTAATGAGGCATTATCGAGACAGGTAGTGGATATGCAGGCTCAGATTCAGTCTCTCGTAGCAATGGTGGCAGGACAGACTCCGAGAGTTCAGGACCTCGCTGAGGGGGTAGCTGTTCCTGCCCCTCCTGCTCCTCCCGTGTCTTTGGTTGTGGTGCCCCTGGAGATGGCGTTCATATCCCAGTTTCAGCGACTTAGGCCCCCTACTTAAGATGGGCAAGCAGATTTCATGATTTTGGATGACTGGCTGATTTCCATCGAAGAGATGTTCTCTTACTCTGGGATTGCGGACGATTAGAGAGTGATGCTCGCTGCCTACCAGCTCAAGGGCTTAGCAAAGAGTTGGTGGCTGAGGGAGAAAGAGAGCTTGGTGGCAGAATGCACTTGGGAGTCGTTTAAGGTGATGCTGTTATGTAAGTTTCTGCCTTCAGTCGAGCGGGACCAGCTAATGAATGACTTCCTTCATTTGAAGCAAAGGAAACTCACGGTTAGTGAGTATGAGATTGAGTTTAATAAGTTGAGTCGGTTTGCTCTTGGTCTGGTGAGTGTTGAAGCAGATCGAGTTAAACAGTTTCTGGGTGGACTAAGAAGCGACATTTAGCAATTAGTGAATGCCTACAGAGCAGTCAGTTATGCCAGCATTGTTGAAGCTGCCTTGAGAGTTGAGGCCATTGAGAATGCCAAGAATAGAGGCAAGTGGTTGAGGAAGGATAAGTGGAAGTCTGGTGGAGGGAAGAGCCCTCAGGAGCCTGATTCCGTCTCGAGAAAGAAGATCAAAGAGGTTTGTAGTTTCTATGGCCCGCCAGGCCACCCCTTTGAGAAGTGTTTTAAAAGGTTGGGAGCGTAGAATAAGGAACAGGTGCATGTGATTCAGGGTGCTCCCAGAGGATACTTGGTGTGTGCCTTGTGTGGAAGGAAGGGGCATGATGTTGCCCGTTGCTGGTTAAAAGATAAAGTCTGTTTTCAGTGTGGGCAGAAGGGTCATCTCAAGACAAGGTGCCCACAGATCCAGCCTGTTCTGCAGCCAGTTCCCCTCCAGGCTTTGCCACCACCTCAGCAAATGGATAAAGGAAAGGGGAAGCTGAATGTGCTTTCGGCAGACGAAGCGCAGAATTCGACCCAGGTTATCTCAGTTTCGACTCCTCCCCAGCCGTTTTGTCATGTTCCCTTTTTGGTTGTAGTTTTCGTTTTAGCGTTTGTTGCCTTAGATGCTGAGCAGTCTGATTTATATAGGGTTTTTCGGACTCATCTGGGCTAGTTTTCACGCGTTTGCACTTCACTTTTAGTTCTATATCGTTCATATTTCATCCTGTCTATATTTCAATAGGAAGTGCACATTTTGGCCCATGGTTGTGTATTTTTGTACTTTTAATGTTTGTACTCGGTTTTGTTCTCATCTGGAATGTCTGCACATATCAGTTCTGGGTTCAGGGGTCGTGTACGTGTTCCGGGGATGTTTGGAAGCAGGAATACTGCGCATGCTCATTGGATATAGTGCGCACGACCACTGGTCGTGCGCCACTGCTCGTGCGCAATGTTCCCCGATTTCCAGAATCTGCCTGGGGTATGCGCACTATCACTGGACACAGTGCGCACGACCACTGGTCGTGCGCCACTGATCGTGTGCATTGATTCCATTTTCTTCCAAATTCTAGCTGGGGAAAACGCACTACCACTGGGCATAGTGCGCATGACCACTGGTCGTGCGCCACTGGTCGTGTGCATTATAATTTCTGCAATCTATAAATTCGCAGGTTCCGCCCTAATTTGGGATCGCTCATTTTTCCTCCGTCGTTTTTGTCTCTGAGGAGGGATTCCGCCGTCCTCCTTCAATCTCCACCCTAAGGAGGTGCTCCGGGCAAGCTTTCACCGCCAAATCCAAGCCGGAGCTTCCTCTTGGCCTCCTCCTTCATCCTTGAGTTGCAAGAAGAGCTTGACCTAGCTTTCTCCATCAAGCTAGGGGAAGTTGTGCCATCCTCCACCGGATTGTTACACGAAGAAGACGGGCCATTGGAAGGTGGTGACAGCCCTTCTCTACCCCAGACGCAGTTGCGGACCGAGCTTGGACGCGGATTGACAACCCGGCGATTCCAACCGTGAATCCTCAGCAAGGCTTCGGATCCGGTCGATTTTGCACACTTTTCTTCTATCGTTGTTGATAGTTTAGTTGAACACTTTGTATTTGATGAAGTTATGCTTAGTGTAATATATGTTTATGTGTAATCATGTCTAAATGATTGTATATTTTCATTATATTTACTTGAGGTGCGCCCATATTCCATCCACCACCATCCACCCTTGCCGTTCTAGCAATTGCTAGAAGCGTGCGTAGCGAAGAGGTGCTTATGACCCTCATTCCGCCATTCTCACCACCTCATCCACAAGCCTACTCACCCATCCGCCTAGCGATTCGGTGCATAGCGGCCCGACTAGTCTTCCATCCCGTCTGGCGAAGCATCGCATAGCGGCGTTGCATAGGAGTAGTTGTTAGTATTTTATTTTCTTTATCCGCAAATATCAAAGCCCCCATCGTTACCTCCGACCTAAGGACTTCAATCTCAAGTCCTCCTCAAAATTAACTCCACCTTAATGTGTTTCTTGTGAGATCGATACTTGGGAAAACCCCCATTTTATATTACTTGTGCGACCGGTTCACTGCCGTGATCTTTAGCATCAAGTTTTTGGCGCCGTTGCCGGGGAACACAGTCGTGTGAGTTTCTGGAGAGGGAGACGTGAGAATGTTTTCCTTTTCCTTTGTTAATTGCTTTTGTTTTGTTCTATTTCTGTTTTGCCTTCCTTTCTATTGTTTGTTTAGGCAATTGTAGTAATATATTGTTAGATTTAGTAATTTGCACAATTTATTTTGAATCTGCTGTTTCGACACCATGTGGGGATATTCATATGCCCAATGTCTATGGTGTGGGAAGTCTTCCCACGCTAGTCATGAATGCCCTACGAGAGATATTGAGCATAAGACTCAGCGCACAATGCATGAGATGCTGTATTCGTACAGCCTTTCGAACACTGTGCCCCGAGCTTATGGTCAATCGTCCTCGCCACATACACTGTTCTCCTATTCCTCTCCGGCCCCAAAAGGACCACAACGTAATGGGAGAAAGTGTTTGTATTGTTGTAGAACAGATCATGTCCTGAAGGATTGTGCCGAGTACCTCCGTGTTATGGAAGAAGATGATGAGCCGGACATCCGGATCATCCCGACTCCTACCCTTGGTAGCACACCTTCATCTTTTGGTTATGTATCCCGGTCACCTTCATTTATTGAAGGGAATGATGTGGACACAACCGCCAGATGTGTGGCTGATCTAGGCTTCGACGTGGCTGAGCCTATCTCTCATGTGCATACATCTCCAAGTGTACAGCCGATTCTTTGTGAGGAACCTGCGCTTGACTTTTATTCAAGCAAAGTTCTTCCCCCTTTTGTGTATTCTACTTCAGTCGTCTTTGCCGACATTTTTGACGATGCAACACAAGTTGAGGCTTGTGATACATGGGTTGTTTCCACTCCCATGGAGGAGCACAACCTTCCTGGTGTCGAGGATTCTCCCTCGATACCAAAGGAGAAGTCCAAGTCTTGGTGGAGGCCTCTATGGATCTAGCCGAGCCTTGTAGCATTGTCGAGATTACTGACGATATTTTTCTACCTCAGCCTTTGGGGAGTGAAACCGGGATCACTCCCCCGATTATTTCTTTATGTTCTTCGTCTCTTTTATTTCTTGACCCACCTTCCTTTTCTGAGCCTGTGTAGGTTGAATCTCCACGGGTAAGTTGGGTTGACGTTGAGCCTTGCGCTCAGGCTGTCGACGAGTGCATCCTCTTGTGTGAGGAGGTTCCTACCTCCTTCATAGTGGAAGCCCCTGCCGTCACCTTCGCCCCCAGCGAACTTGTGGTGGACGAAACCTTGATAGGCAAGGATGTGTTTTGTGGTGAGAAGAGTGAGGACCAGCGCTCCTTCTCTTCTTACTTCCTATTTCCTCTACCAGTGTTGGGCAGGTATTACTATTTAGGAAGAGGGTTAACTGCTCTATCACCGTATCAGTACCCGTTACCGAAACGGATATTAGGCCAGTTACCTGTGCACTTTTTATTTCATAGGCCTATTAGCTAGAACTGTTTAGAATTTAATAAGTCGTGCTGGGATGACAGTAACCCCAGTACTTATCTTTCATTTTCTGCATTTTATTTTTCTTGTCTATTTTAGTTTTAGCATTTCTTTTTGTATATATTGTTTTATTTTTGCGGAGCTCACCCCTGCAGGTATTCATAGCAAATTGCATTGGTGGGGTTCTGATTCTTCGTATGTCGGGCCTGCTTCAAGTTTACATGCGTCTTCTGGTATGCTCACTGGCTGAGCATTAGGTAACCTCTTCCCTTAGCTCTGTATGATTTTAATTTCTCTATCATATGCTGTGTAGTTTAGTTCAAGTCTGGGGGGAGAGCCAGTATTTGTTACCTTTTGCACGCACACATTTCTTGTGCATATTAGAAGCTTTTATTGTTTTATTTTGCTTAGTTCATTGCATCACACACCACTGCACCCACATGAGCGCGTGCTTAGCTTTTTGAGTGCTGCGAGTTAAACTCATTTCTTCGTTAGATTTGGGAAAATTATGGTGCTAACATAGGATTGTGAGACAGAGTAAAATGTTAACCTTGTTGTGTTTCTAGTCAACTGCTCTCGTCTCGTGTAGAAATTCGAGTAGATTAAATTTTTCTGTATGCTTATAGTTTTATATTTTTCTATTTACATAAAGACTTTTTATTCTACTCAAAAGTTGGTGAATCCAGTATGAATCAAACGGTAGTGTAGGAATGTGTGTAGCCGCCACTAGCCTCGTTTTGCTCGAGTCGGGAGGAAGGATTATCTTTCTTGGTGGCTAAGAACTTGCCCCAAGCTACTCTCAAAGCATAGGTGCATGGTTAGTCAAGCGTAAGCGTGATGTAGGCCATCATTTTGGCCCGGTTGAGCTTTGTACCATTCCTAACATCTTGTCCTCACTAGCCCCATTGTGCCTACCCTTCTTTTGATTCAGCTCCACCTTCATTCACCAAAGCCCCATATCCTATCCTAGTCGCACACCCAAGTCGAGTTTAGTGTTTTATATTTTCATGTTGGGATGTGATGTGGTGTTATTATTTATGAAAATGTGGAAGTGCTCCCAAGTTTATATCTGCTGAATTGTGCAAATAAAATGAAGAAAAAGAAAAAAAAAGAGAAAAATATTTGTAAAGAAAAAAAAAGAAGTGAAAAGAAAAAGTTTAAATTGAAAATCTTTATGGAAATGTGATTATATTTGGAGTAGGTGGTGCACACACCCATTTGTTCAAAGTTAAGTCTGGGGGTGTGGTGCACCCGCATTTATTTTGGTTAGCTGATGGATTCTTTCTTTGATAGCTCATTTGGGTTAGGTGCATAGCCTTCCTTTTTATCATTGTTTACCTCACCATAACCCAAGCCCCGTAATTATCCTAAAGTCTTACGGATTTGCGCTTGAGTCTAACTAGTGCCGTGGAGAGAGTGTGAAAGGGCAAGCGTATGGTCCCCGACATTGGTGGATTCCTTTGGAGGTGATCCTGAGCACCGATCTTTGGCAAAGCTCTCCTTAGTGGCTTGCCTACTTTCTTCCTATGCGTGACCGGTTGATTCACCGTGATTCTATTTTTGAGTAGTAATAAAATTTTGATACGCATTGTGAAAAATATAAACGATTCTGCATACTTAGAAATTTTCTCTATTTTATTTTTACGCACGCGAGCATGCGACTTCGCATGGTACTTTGTTTTTTAATTTCTTTGTTAGCTAGTAATTTTCGATATCTGCTTAGATTTTGTTTGCTCGGGACGCACAAACAGTTAAGTCTGGGGGTGTGATGAGTCTGATTTATATAGGGTTTTTCGGACTCATCTGGGCTAGTTTTCACGTGTTTGCACTTCACTTTTAGTTTCATATCGTTCATATTTCATCTTGTCTATATTTTCATAGTAAGTGCACATTTTGGCCCATGGTTGTGTATTTTTGTACTTTTAATGTTTGTACTCTATTTTGTGCTCATCTGGAATGTCTGCACATATCAGTTCTGGGTTCAGGGGTCGTGTACGTGTTCCGGGGATGTTTGGAAGCAGGAATACTTCGCACGCTCATTGGATATAGTGCGTATGACCACTGGTCATGCGCCACTGCTCGTGCGCAATGTTCCCCGATTTCCAGAATCTTCCTGGGGTATGCGCACTATCACTGGACACAGTGCGCACGACCACTGGTCGTGCGCCACTGATCGTGCGCCACTGATCGTGTGCATTGATTCCATTTTCTTCCGAATTCTGACTGGGGAAAACGCACTACAACTGTCAAGAGTGCGCACGACCACTGGTCGTTCGCCACTGGTCGTGTGCATTATAATTTCTGCATCTATAAATTCCCAGGTTCCGCCCTAATTCGGGATCGCTCATTTTTCCTCTGCCGTTTTCGTCTCCGAGGAGGGATTCCGCCGTCCTCCTTCAATCTCCACCCTGTGGAGGTGCTTCGGGCAAGCTTTCACCGACAAATCCAAGCCGGAGCTTCCTCTTGGCCTCCTCCTTCATCCTTGAGTTGTAAGAAGAGCTTGACCTAGCTTTCTCCATCAAGCTAGGGGAAGTTGTGCCATCCTCCACCGGATTGTTACACGAAGAAGACGGGCCATTGGAAGGTGGTGACAGCCCTTCTCTACCCCAGACGCAGTTGCGGACCGAGCTTGGACGCAGGTTGACAACCCGACGATTCCAACCGTGAATCCTCAGCAAGGCTTCGGATCCGGTCGATTTCGCACACTTTTCTTCTCTCATTGTTGATAGTTTAGTTGAACACTTTGTATTTGATGAAGCTATGCTTAGTGTAATATATGTTTATGTGTAATCATGTCTATGTGATTGTATATTTTCATTATATTTACTTGAGGTGCACCCATATTCCATCCACCACCATCCACCCTTGCCGTTCTAGCAATTGCTAGAAGCGTGCGTAGCGAAGAGGTGCTTACGACCCTTATTCCGCCATTCTCACCACCTCATCCGCAAGCCTACTCGCCCATCCGCCTAGCGATTCAGTGTATAGTGGCACGACTAGTCTTCCATCCCGCCTGGCGATGCATCGCATAGCGGCGTTGCATAGGAGTAGTTGTTAGTATTTTATTTTCTTTATCCGCAAATATCAAAGCCCCCATCGTTACCTCCGACCTAAGGACTTCAATCTCAAGTCCTCCTCGAAATTAACTCCACCTTACTGTGTTCCTTGTGAGATCGATACTTGGGAAAACCCCCATTTTATATTACTTGTGCGACCGGTTCACTGCCGTGATCTTTAGCATCAGATGCGTGTGGAATTTGTAGGACGATTTAAGGTAAAGAATCGCTGGGCGCGCGTTCTCTTCGACTCCGGCGCTACCCACTCATTTGTGGCTAGAGACTTCGTGGAGCAGTTCAGTTTGGGCCTAGGTCCTGTTGGTGGTGCCTTCTGTGTTAAGTTCCCCTCTGGTGACTCTGTGGTTACGGACCTGGGTGTCCTTGATTGTCCGATTTTGTTGGGGGATTTCTTAGCAAAGGCAGATCTGAAGGTGATTGACCTGGAGGACTTCGATGTTATCTTGGGCATGGACTGGTTGTCAAGGTACGATGTAGTTATCCAGTGCAAGGGTAAGCGCTTGGACTTCATCAAAGACAACGGTCAGTCAGGGAGCGTTTATGGGTATGCTCTCCAGGAGTTTCCAGTCATTTCTGCGGTGCGTGCTCGGAAGTTGCTTGATTCTGGCTGTTTTGCCTGTGTGGTCTCTCTTGTAGGGGCAGTTGTTAGTATGCCGCATTTGGAAGAGATTCTTGTAGTGTGTGACTTCTCTGATGTGTTTACTGACGATCTTTCCGGTCTTCCACCCGATCGAGATGTCGAGTTTGTTATAGATTTGGAGCCAGACACGCGTCCTATTAAAAAGGCGCCGTACAGGATTTCCCCGCGAGAGCTGGAAGAGTTGCGAATCTTGCTGGATGAGATGTTTGCAAAAGGTTTCATAAGTTCGAGTTCTTCACCTTGGGGTGCGCCAGTGCTGTTCGTTAAAAAGAAAGATGCGTCGATGAGGCTATGCATCGACTATAGGGAACTGAACAAGGTTAATATTAAGAACAGGTACCCTCTACCTCGAATTGATGATTTATTTGACCAACTGCGTGGTAGTGCCGTGTTTTCCAAGATTGATCTTCGTTCGAGCTATCACCAGTTGAGGATTAGGGAGTCAGATGTTCTGCGGATGGCATTCCGCTCTCGTCATGGGCATTTTGAGTATTTGGTTATGTCATTTGGTTTGACTAATGCGCTATCAGCTTTTATGGATTTGATGAACAGAGTTTTCAAGGATTTTCTAGATAATTTTGTGATTGTCTTTATAGACGATGTTTTGGTGTACTCTAAAGATGCGGAGGAGCATGGTCGACTGGTCTTGGCGACTCTGAGAGACCATACGCTATATGCCAAGCTGAGCAAATGCGAATTCTGGTTTCCTCAAGTTTCTTTTCTGGGCCACGTGGTTAATAAGGAGGGAATATCGGTGGACCCAGAAAAGATCGCTGGTGTTATGGAATGGTTGGGACCTGTTACTTCCAGAGAGATCAGAAGCTTCTTGGGCTTGGCTGGCTATTATATAAGATTTGTAGAGGGATTCTCTACCTTGTCTGCGCCATTGACCAAGTTGACGCAGAAGAATGTAGCCTTCATATTGGATGGCAAGTGTGAGGATGCTTTTGAGGAACTAAAAAGAAGGTTATGTTCAGCTCCAATTTTGCCTTTGCCTACTGAAGGTAGTGAGTATGATATATATGGATGCGTCGCTTATCGGACTGGGCTGCGTATTGATGCAGGGCGGCAAGGTGATTGCGTATGGGTCGAGGCAGCTAAATACTCATGAGAGGAATTACCCTATGCATGACCTGGAGTTTGCAGCTGTGATCTATGCGCTGAAATTGTGGAGGCATTTACTGTATGGCGCGTAGTGCAAGATTTTTACTGATCACAAGAGTTTAAAGTATGTCTTCACCCAGATGGAATTGAATCTGCGCCAGCGGCGATGGTTGTAGTATGTGGCCGACTATGAGGTTGAAATCCAGTACCATCCGGGCAAAGCTAATGTGGTGGCCGACGCCCTGAGTCGGAAGTCAGGGAAGATTTTCAATCTCTCCGCCGAGCGTCTAGTGGAAGAGTTCCTTTTGATGGACATTTTTGTGGGAAGCTGCGATTCGCAGAGTAGTTTGGCAGTGGCAGAACCTTCATGGACTGCGCTTACGAGACTGCATCAGAAGGATGATCCTGATCTTCTGCATTTGCATATTCGAGCTGAAAAAGGTGATCTACCAGATTTTTCTATAAATGATGCAGGTACCTTGAAGTATCGTGGCAGGTTTTGCGTCCCCGCTGTTGGAGATATCCGGGATATGGTGTGCAGAGAAGCCCACGGATCTAGTGTTGCCTACCATCCAGGGTCTACCAAGATGTATCATGATTTAAAGCAAATTTCCTGGTGGTATGTGATGAAGAGAGGCATAACTAGATTTGTTTCTGAGTGTCACAATTGCAGGTGTGTGAAAGTAGACCATGGGATGTCTGGTGGCAAGCTGACTCCCTTGGAGATTCCGATGTGGAAGTGGGAAAGTATCTCGATGGATTTCATTACAGGCTTACCGAGATCTCCTAAGGGGCATGTTTCAGTTTGGGTGATCGTAGACAGATTGACGAAGAGTGCTCACTTCGTACATTTAAGTTCGATTATCCGATGAGGAAGATAAGCGAGCTGTATATGGATGAGATTATCAGATTGCATGGTGTACCCGTAAGTATCATATCAGATCGAGACTCCATGTTCACGTCTCATTTTTGGAAGATCCTTCAAGAGGGGTTGGGTACAGATTTGAGATATTCCACAGCTTATCATCCGCAGACCAATGGTCAGACGGAGCGAGTAAATCAGATTGTGGAAGATATGATCCGATGCTATATTCTGGACCACGGAGGAGCATGGGACGAGCACTTGCGGCTTATGGAATTTGCGTATAACAACAGTTATCAAGAAATCTTGAAAATGGCTCCTGTTGAAGCTTTGTATGGGAGGCGCTGCAGGACTCCCTTGTTTTGGGCTGAGGTTGGCGAGAGACCTTTGTTGGGTCCATAAGCGCTTGAGGAAATGGAAACCGCTGTGAATCTTATTCGAGAAAAGCTTTAGATAGCCCGGGAGAGGTATGAGAAGAACGGCAACCGGCGTAGATCGGACTTGGAATTTATTTTGGGGGACTCAGTGTTCTTAAAGGTCTCCCCGTTGATCGGATTCAAGCGGTTTGGCAAGAACAGGAAGTTGGACTCGAGGTACGTGGGGCCGTTTCTGATTGTTGAGCGGATTGGGTTATCAGCTTATAGCCTGGCTTTGCCCGCAAATTTCCCTGGCGTGCATGATGTCTTTCACGTCAGTCAGCTGCGGAAATGTGTGCTGAATGGCAGGCAGGTTTTGGATTCTGTGCCTCAGTTGGAGCCGAATCTTTCTTATGTGGAGGTGCATGTCCGCATTTTGGATTCTCAAGTTCGTGCGTTGTGAAAGAATACTATTCGCATGGTTAAAGTTTTGTGGAGGAATCAGGATGTAGAAAGCACGTCTTGGGAATTGGATTCGGCTATGAGGGAAGCTCACCCTCATCTGTTTCCCTGATCTTGTGCCTGGTATGTTTTGTGTTTTTTTTATATATAGCCCATTCTTGGCTATTTCTCTCTCCTTCCTGATAGGGGTGTTGTGAGTAAAGTTTCGAGGCGAAACTTTCTTTTAGGGGGAGTGGTTGTAACGCCCCCCGATTTTTCTATATTTTGTTTGATCTTGGATTGGCGTTACGATGATGCATTTCCGCCCTTTCGCCATTGTAGAGCGTTGTCTTAGCTCTTTAGGTTCCTTGTGTAGCCTGGTTGTAGCCTGTTAGCAAGATTCCCCACCTAGTCGGAGTCCGTTTTGGTGACTCGGTTGGGCCTCTTAGGGAATGCTTGTGTTTTGTCATTGGGAGGTGTTAGCCCGAGTGTGCGATCGTCGGATGTTATTTTCGACCTCACCGCTATTTTCGTGGCTTGGGTGTTTAGCTACGGTGCGGATTTTGGTCGAAAGTTCGAGATCGTTTGCTTTCGCGTCGTTTCGACGTTTGTCATGTTAGCTGTAATGTTTGTTGTGTTGTGCACGGCCTGGTATGACCGAGCTTGTTAGGCTGGTGCCTGGTTTATTTTTTTAGCTAAGGGGTTATCTGGTTTTTTTTTGTGTATGTTTGGGTGTCACGGCCTGGGTCACGGGCATGACCTATGGCGTGTCGAGCTCGGGTAGTTCTCTCGGTTGTGTGGTCGACGAAATTTGGTCGACGGGTGTTTTTGGTAGGAACACGTCCTGTGACACGGGCGTGTCCCCTTCGGTTCGTTGAGCTGCGCTCGCTGATAGTCGAGCGACATTTGGGTGAGTTCATGCCCCCCTTCCACAGGCATGCTGGATCTGGCACGGGCACGGCTTAAGGCCTGACTCCAGGTCGGCGATCTGCGCTCGACGATTGTCGAGCGCTAGTTAGGTTGGTACACAGCTTGTGACACGGGCGTGTCATAGGGCGTGACCGGTTTCGTCGAGCTGAGATCGACGATCGTCGAGTGGGTAGGTGAGTGTGTACACGCCCCGTGACACGGGCGTGTCGGACCGGACACGGGCATGTCACTGGCGTGTCTGGGGCGTGTTCCGTACGTTTTTACTGAGTGCTTCTTTTTATGCCGTGAACCATTTTTTCCCCTCATTTCCGCCGTTCCCGAGTCTGGAGAGCTTCCAGCGGAAGGGTTTTGGGAGGAGGCGGTGGTTTTTGGCCGGTGATTGCGGGAGGGAGCTCGTTTTTCTCGTGTGATAGCGGATTTGGCTTCCTCTCGTCTAGATCTTGCCTTTCATGTAAGTCACTCTTGATTTAGGGTTGATTCAACGAGTTAAACTTCCTTTGAATTCTTTTCTTCTTCTCTAAATCGTTGTTTTGACCCATATGTGGCCGATCTTGCCGCCAAGGCCTGTTTCGTGTTGCAATCGCTGCATCTTGGTGGTAAGGCAAGTGGCTCCTTGCCGTTGCCAATTTGACCCCTTTTACCTAATTGCTTTGATGTATATTGTTCTTAAATTCAGCCATGTTCGATTTAGGTTGTGTAGGAATTTTGGCTAATATCTTTCTTTTTATTATTCGCGGTTTGGTGTCTAGTGGGTAGCTAGAGTTAGGGTAAGGCTGCGTTTAGTTGTAGTTTAAGTTTAGTTGCGGTAGCCCCGAGTAGATAGGATGGAAGGGAGGGTTGGAATTAAATTTCCAACTCTCTGTTTCCGTGCGTTGACAGAGTTTAGGCTGAGGTTTTAACTAAGATTTACGTTTACCCTATGTAGAAAGCGCCGACAGCGTTGAGTGAGCCGAGTTCACTCAACGCCGTCATCCAGCGTAGGTTTTGCGGCTAAGTATTTTAGCGTCAAGTGAGTGGAGCTTACTCAACTCCGCGTCGAGTGGGCTCGACGTTTCTGCCTTGGGTTTGTGTGTTTCCTTAGGATTGTTAGTGTGACTTTTCCCTATTACCTAGGGGGGGTATTCGGTGTTTGACTAGTTTTTGCATGCCGACTCTTGGGTAGTGGCAGGTGTTAGAGTTTTGGTGCCTCTTGACGGGTGGTTTTATGTGGAGAACTGTGGCCACCTCCTTTTGCCCCGGTTTGGGTTGGCGTGTGTGGGACCCTAGAGATGCCACTGTTTGACCCCTTAGCCCTTTTTGGATCTGGTTTTGGTTATGTATTCAGATCCATGTTTTGACCCCTACCATTAACCCACAGGTTAGGACTGTTAGTTCCTTTCCTATTTTTATGGTTATTTCTTTGGGCATATATGTATATGTCTTATTGCTGTTGCAGGCTCTTTTGTACGGCATGTTGCTTTTATTACTCACACTTGGTGTGCATTGTTGTTCTTTAGACAGTGCTCTTTTCTTATTGTCATGTCCTTTCTTTTGCTGATAGCATTTTGTTGTCGGGTTGGTAAACCCTTCTTATTTGCTCATAAATCTAATGCTCTATTTACCTTTTTGATTATTTTTTTGCTGAGGTGTTCTTTTCTTGAATGCCTCAGGTCCAGGTTGTAGCCAGTTCAGCGGCTAGTTCTTTTGGAGGGGCTTGCTTGTGGCATCTTGGGTAGCTGAGATAGCTGATCCTCGATTTTTGTGAGGTAGTTCTTTACCTTTCTGTATAGACATGCATACTCACCAGTGGGTTCGTGTCAGGTTGTTGACGCACACTGGTGGCTTCTTGCGATGCTGGGTATGAACTTAAACTGCTATTTTTTTGCCTATTTGTGGTGGTTTACTTGCTTCAAGGAATGTTTTATGATAGGTTGCATGTTAGATATTTTTAAACCCTAAAAGCATTACTATATGTATCTCATGCATGTCATATTTATAAAACCAAGACACTACTTTTCCTTTAGCGTAAAAAAACTACATTTTTTTATATACTTTACTAACCTTAGAGTCGTGCATACCAAGAGTCGTCCCTCGGCGACACTTATGCTCATTTAGGATGTCAACTCAATTTAACCAAAGTATTTTCCTCTGCGTATAAATATACTTTTAATTGTGGACTAGCTGATCCACCATGCCGAGGGATACAGCCATTAAATATAACTGGTTTTCTTTCATATTAATCTATGATTTTTCCTTAAAATCTAAAGTCTGGAGTTTTGCCTGAACATGTGCAGTTATACCCTGCACAATGTGGCATCACGACACGTATTTTCTCTTGCTCTGATATGATGTAATCGTAGAGAAAATGCGGGTTGTGATAGTATACCAAGAGGTTCTATAAGGGCCTTCGAGAGGATCTGAGACAGGTACTTATGTTTGTATCCGTCGGGCTTATACCTCGGATTCTTGAGGTGGCAAAGAGGATGGAGGCTGACTGACTCATGTCTCGAGGCCGGAAGAGGCCAACTTAGGATCAGGCCCGAGGAGGTAGGAATGATCAGCGAAGGGGCCACTTTGCTGAGGAGAGAAGGGTAGAGGACCAAACCTGCCAAGAGTTGAGACAGGAGCCGAGGAAGCCGGTGGTATTGGCCCCTCAACCTCTTCAGATGCAGGAGATACATAGGCCTGGTGGTGTGGCACTTCCTCTGCTCGAGTGCTACAACTGCAATCAGGTAGGGCACATCCAGAGGAACTGTCCCATGAGTTGGGCACCTCTACCGGCACCACAGGCTGCCCCTCCTGCTCAGCAGTTTGCAGGCCGAGGCCATGGAAGAGGACGTGGTTTCCAGGGCAGAGATCGTAGGCAAGAGAGGGAGCTCCACCCCTGGAACCGGGCAGGGTGATTGCAAGTATGCTTGTAATTTTATGTTATTATTCACTTCTAGAACTTTTGAAACAACAAACAACAGTAGCATACTAGGAAAAAGGAAACCATGGGCTAAGTTACATAAACATAATTTAATAAACAGGAATAGTTACGGTGTGCGGCAAACCTGCCCACACCTTGGTGGATACGGGGGCGTCACCCAAATTTGTCTCCTAGGAGTTCGTAAAGGGACTGGAAGGAATCAGACATTATTCGAGAGTCGCCAGGAGGGTGCGTCTCCCGAACGAGACGAAGGTCTTAGCTATTGTTAAGTGCCTCCTGAAGGTGACTATTGATGGACAAACACTGGAGGCCCCAGATATGGTCTTGAGGATGCCAGACTTCAACATGGTTCTGGGTATGACATGGCTTACTTGGGACCATGCCCAGATAGATTGCCCGACAAAGAAGGTTGTACTGAGTTACGATGGCACCTTCGCGACCTTCGAAGGTACTACTCCTGATACAGTCCTAAGCGTCGTCGCCGGGATACCTACGGATTATTACGTTCGCCCCTCGATGATTTAAAATCGACACTCGCATAGAAGTTCCCGCAGCACACACTCCAAGCAATTTTATCACGATTATGCTAACGCACGTGCAGACAAACCGTTTGGCACCGAATAGAGGCTATGGGCCCATATCCGTTCCGGCTAAAAGGATCAATATTAGATCTGACCGAGCGGGTTGTACCAAAAGAGATCTACCAAAATTGCGATCCAGAAAATGGTAGATCTCTCCCAACAAAAGTTACGAGGTTCGCCAAACCTATCGAAAAATAAATCAATTAAGATGAACACAATTCAATTGAAAAAAAAACCACGATTTATTTTCATGCTTCAAAATCCAACGCAACAATTGGCCGCCACAAAAATATCAAGAGGGAAACACACGGGAGTAGAAGTTTCGTTGCCCAAGTCGGAATGGATGATTCCGACTATCTCACTTGGAACGCTCGTCCACAACTCCGTCGGAGTTACGCCAGATGGAGAAAAGTTCTACTACCGTCGTCGCGTCACGCTCGTGGTGGTCGGATGTACACTTGAAAGGGAATGGGAGGGGGTCGGTTTTGTGGTTAGAGGTAGTGGATGAGAGAGGGGCTTGTGTTGGCAGTGGCTTGGAGTGGTGGACGGGTTGTGGCCGAGTTGTGAGGGGGGAGATGTGGAGATGTTGGCGGCTAGAAGAGGGAGGAGGGCTTGGTCGGACGAACCCTAGAGAAAGAGAGAGGAGGAGTCAAGGGGGGAAAGCTTTTAGGGTTTCAATATCTCATTCCAAAACCACCTTCATAATGAAATATCCTAGGCCTTATATAGGCTTACAACATTGGCTAGGCTACATGCAGCCCAATTAAATAAACATGCACTCTAAAGTTTAAACCATAAGGAAATAAATAAGCAAGCTTAAGAAAATAACAAAATAAATTCATCCAAATAAAATTGATAGTCATCAACTAATTATTATGAAGTGGTCTTGCGCCGAGGGCGGAGGTCGCTCCACACGATCACCATGACGACGCAAGTCTTTTGAAGGCGACGAAGGAGGATCTTCCACTAGCATGTTGTCATCATTAGCAAGTTGGGGGACGATGTCTCCATCAACTCCCGTATCTCGTAGTATGCTATCTTTTATTCAGGTCGTCAAGGCCCACATACAGGGAGATGAGGTGTATTAGGTGTTCTTCGAGATGGTCGATGACAAGATGGAGGTTGCCGATATATCGGTGGTGCAGGACTTTGTGGATGTGTTCCCAGAGAAGCTACCAGTATTGCCTCCGTACTGCGAGAAGGATTTCTAGATTAAGTTGGTGCGTGGAGCTAAGTCGGTGTCTAGGGCTCCCTACCAGATGGATCCAAAGGAGCTGTTGGATTTTAGGAGTCAACTGAGGGAGCTGGTGGAGGTTGGATTCATTAGGCCAAGTTCCTCTCCTTGGGGAGCTCCGGTCTTGTTTGTGAAGAAGAAGGACGGGACACTCAGGTTGTGCATCGACTATCACACACTAAACTGACTTACAGTCTGAAACACCTACCCACTACCAAGGATCGACGAATTATTTGATCAGCTGGTGGGAGCACATTGGTTTTCGAATCTTGATTTGAGGTCGGGGTACTATCAATTACGGATTCAGGAAGAAGACATCCCGAAGATGGCGTTTAGCAGTAGATATGGCCTATACGAGTTTATCGTGATGCCCTTTGGGCTAACAAATGCGCCATCGGCTTTTATGAGCTTGATGAACCGGGTGTTCGAGCCGTACCTCGACAGATTTGTCATTGTGTTCATAGATGACATCCTTATTTATTCGAGGACAAAGGAAGAGCATGCACAACATTTGACCTTGACTCTGGAGAAGCTCAGGAGCATCAGTAGTATGCCAAGTTTAGTAAATGCCAGTTTTTTGCTGACGGAGGTGGCCTTTTTGGCCACATCATCAGTAGAGAAGGATTGACGGTGGATCCCGCGAGGATTCAGGCAGTACGAGACTGGACTTATTTTAAGACGGCCACAGATGTTCGAAGTTTTCTGGGATTGGCCGGGTACTACCGGAAGTTTGTGCATGGATTCTCTCAAATAGCCCTTCCACTCACTTCTTTGACGAAGAAGGACAATCCGTTCGTTTGGATGCCGCAGTGTGAGGTGGCCTTACAGGAGTTAACAGGTCGGCTTACGTCAGCCCCTATCCTCACTCTCCTGTCTCGGATGGAGGGCTTTCAGGTGTACACTGATGCGTCGTTTAAGGGGATGGGCACTGTACTGATTCAGCATGGACATGTGATAGCATACGCCTCCTGCCAGCTAAATAAGCATGAGCAGAACTTCAATGTGCATGACTTGGAGATGGGAGCAGTGGTGTTAGCTCTAAAGATTTTGCGGCATTACCTTTATGTGGTGCACTGCGACATATTTTTGGATCATAAGAATTTGAAATATGTTAATACGCATAAGGAGTTGAATGTCCGCCAGAGGCGATGGGTGGAATTCCTATATGATTACGAGTATACGATACACTATCACCCCGAAAGACGAATGTGGTGGCAGACGCACTAAGCCGGAGGGATACCACTTGAGGAGGAGAGTCCCAGTTCATGGCTATGGAGTTGGTACGGATGATGGAGGATATGAAAATTACCTTGGTGTCTGAAAGTCCACCTAGTGTCAGCTATATGCACCTATGGGGGGGGGGAATAGGTGACGAGTAGTGCTTTTGTGGAATTTACGAGAGTACCTGCACAATAAAAATAAAGAGCACAGCACACAGAAATCAAAGCAAATTTATACTGGTTCCCCGACTTGGGTACATCCACTTTCCCCCTTCGACCTATCTCCCCAACAAGGGATGACTCGGTCACTTCTCCAACGGGATTGAAATCCAATCCCTGCACTAACGGAAGGAGCCCTTTCACACGTGAGAGTCAACACTCCCACAAACCGGGTTGCAGTCAACCCTTACAACACGGAACAAAAGTTCCTTTACAACAAAATTAAATATAGAATGTACACGTGATACAAACTTATTTTGGAGACTACGGTGTTTCTCTTGCTCGACGACGTGTTCTTGAAGTCGATGAAGAGTCTACAACCTTGGTCTCTCTTGGAGAGGATCTCCACGGAACCGGCGGCGGCACACGAGCGGCGGCTAGCTTCGGGATCGGCGGCTACGATGATGATCGGCTGCTGAACTTGGAGATCCAAACTTCGTAGCGAAGCAAACTAGGTCTACCAACGGTCACTCTAGGATCGGTCGTCTCGATCGATTCGGACGGGGGAGTTTTTCCCGGTCAACAAATCGAGAGACAAGAGATCTCTCGATAGACACGTGAGACACAAGCTTTGCTAAGCTTCTGTCGCCTGAGATTACGAAGGAATCTCGAATGTTGATGGCGACCAACAATCCCGAGCGCGACGGCGGCGGCGGAGAGGAGTCGCGGAATTAGGGTTACGAGGCGGCTCGGTTTCTTTCTCTATCTTTACTGTTCAAAATACCTGTATATAAATACTGTAGAAGTTTTCCAATATGACCGTTTGTGGGACCCACAATAGAAATCCCCAAATCCCGGTCCAGGAATTTAACAGCGGCAGAATCCGGTTCAGGAAATTCCAGAGAAAACGCCAAGGAAAAATCGGCGAGAATCACAGGCGATTCTCGACGAATCGGCGAGAATCACCAAGTGATTCTCGACGAATCGTCGAGAATCGTTAGTGATTCTCGCCGAATCACTTATCGATTCTCAACGAATTTCACTTTGTATACATGGGCTGCTTGGCCACTGGTTCGGCGAGAATCACTAGTGATTCTCGCCGAATCTTACTTGGCACCGTTTTGAGGTAGCCAGAAGGAGTCGGCGAGAATCACTAATGATTCTCGTCGAATCGACGAGAATCACTTGGTGATTCTCGTCGAATTTTCCTTAGACGAATTTTCGTCTTCCGCCCAGGAGCTGCTCCTTGATCCATCCATGCTCCTTGTCTTCTCTTGCATATGAACTGTCCTGTACTTGAAAGTAAGTGCACTCCAATAGAGAGAGTACACGTAGGCCAACACACTGATCTGCTCAACGAGGGATTACGTCGTGCAGACCCGTGTATATTGACCTACTGCACCCTGACATTGGTGTGCACTTAGCATGGAGGAACTGCAAGTACAACTTAAGATGTTTCATCAAATACATTGTGAATTCATCTTAGCTTGACAGGTGGCTTCCTCAAATCTAGGTAATCGTGGATACAATACCCAACAATCTCTCCCTATTTGACGAAGCCAAAACCCTACTAGCTAAGATGAATAACACATATCAAATAATAAACATAGCATTCAGAAATTAAACATGCAGCACAAGAGAATATATGCAATCAGATCAGGACTTGAGTCATTCACAAATTCAAATATATATACCAATATAAATATATACACATATAATCCAGAATTGTTTCTATGACAACAATAATCATTAAATGTTCTTAAGACAAGTGACAAGCTATAAGTTTTTGACTATTTTTCCTTAGCTAAGTCACCCTTAGGATTTTGAGCCAAGTACTTCTTGCTTTGCCTCTCCATGTATTCTTTGGGCTTCGGGTAATACCTAGGAGGAGCAACTTTATCTGCATCCTTGTTGTTTCTGAAAAAGATGTTGCGTTTTGCTTCAAACGTTTTGTGCGTTTCCCACTCATACTGGCTATATACTTCATTTCGATTGATCTCTCCTCTTTCTTGCAGCCAGAAGGTGTCTAAGATGATGTTCCTTGAAACTGGACTCCATCTTTCGTTTCGTACATCCTCCTCATTCATTCGAGTTCTCTTTGCAGCCTGTGTATCCTTGGAGGTCCCTTCTTGAACTTTTCTCTTTCCCCTGGCTTTTGCTAAGGCCTCTTGGTCAAACATGCTCCTCAGTTTAGCTTTGGAGAGAGCCCTAGCATCAGCGTCATTTGTGGGAATATCTGCAGCACTTGCACTTACATCCTCAGCAACACTTACTTCCTCAGCGGCCTTAGATGTCTCAGGGACATGAATACCGGTAGGATTGTCAGGCAGAACGACGCCTAACGTACCTAGCGCCTGTTGGAGCATCCACCAGCAGCTCTCATAGACATATTTGCTTGATTGGGCGAAGTGTGTGCTCATACTTTCTTGAAGCTCGGCCATCTTAGCTAGATACTCTTTCTCCCCCTTTTTGGCTTCGACCGCGATGGAATTGGCATATGAGTGCAGCGAGTCATCAATATGCTTTGAGGTCCGGGAGAATTCATTGACTAAGGCTTGCTGATTGGCGTTAAGAGTGACCATATTACCATCAAACTTCTGAATGTTGTTTGCTACAACGTGTGTGTTCTGATTTACGACAGCCAGAGTATCAGTATTCTTTTTCAAGCCGGCCATTAAGAGTGTGACAGCTTCGCCGGCCGCGGTATACTTCTCTTCAAATTTCTTCTCCATCACGTCCAGCTTATGGTTGATTTCCACCATATTCTTGAGCATCAGATTTTCAGAAGTCTTAATCCTTTTCAGCAGTTTATTCTGAGCGTTAGCAAAGGAGTCTTTGAGTTCATTGACAATTCCCTGAATGACATTTATTGTGTGAGTGGCTAGCTCATCTCGTAACGGAATAGTCGGAGGCACTTCTTGGCCTTTCTCTTCAGCAGATGCATCTGTCGAGCTGGATACAATCACAGTCTCTAATGGAGGAATGTTGGTGGCCTCTGGAGTTTTATCTGACTCCCCCTCCACTGGTGCATTCTTTTCAGATGGAGGTACAACAAGATCCGGACCCTCCAATACTTCATGTCCCTCATTCTCATCGTCCTCTCCGTCATCATCCAAGAAATCGTCTATAGCAGCAGCATCCTCTTCTAACTCTTGGTCAGCAGTCCCCTGTGCATCAGCTTCGGTTCCTTGAGTGTTTCTGTTCAGGACCTCCTCATCCTCCAGCTCAGGTTCACTTACTTCATGAATTTCGGCCACCGCATCCCTGGCCACCTGAGCAATTTCAGAAACTACATCTGTATGAGGGGGTAGAGTCTCCCCCTCGATTCCTGCAGTCAGGGTATTAGGAATTTCACGGGGGGTGACTGCTGGAGATACTTCCTGTCGCTCTTCCACAGCAGGCTTCCCGATACACCGCTCCCATCGATCAAACACACTTGCATCCATCTTCTTCAAGTAGTGGAGAGGGACGCCTTTACTCATGTCAAACTTGTCTCCGTTCAGCTGGTTTAGATATAAGCTTATGATGCGGCCAAAACTTGGAGTGCCCAAGGTGTCCTTGATATTTTGGAACAGCAACTCCCCCCAGTTGAACCTCTTGCGGCAGACAACAGCTATGAGGATCTTGAACATATTTCCTGAGATATGGTCATGCGAGCCAGGCTTGCAGATGAGCACTTTTCCAATAATGTCAGATAGGAGCTTCCCTTCTTCATTCATCTCCTTTCTCTTTATTGATCGAGTTCCTCGTGGAAGACCGCAGAACAAGAGAGTTCTGGTTTTGTCCTCGTCCTCCAAATAGTCCTCCTGCTCCGAACTAGAAAGCTGCAGGTAGCGAGTCAGCTTGCTGGCAGACATCTTTACTTTTGCCCCTGCCACCTTGCTCTTGATTATGGAGTCTCCATCTCGGAGTCTTGCGGTAGCGAAGAACTCCAGCACCTCTTTGTCCAGGATTTTGCAAGGGTGCTCCAAGACGAAGGTTAGCCCAGCCTCTTCCAGCATTAGAATGATATTGCGGAATTCGTCCGAGGCATGAGAAAATCCAGTTCGAACCAGCTCGCAGCCAGAGACCAACCCTGCAGTCATCCTTGGAGCCATTGTAGATCTAGAGAGAAGCCCTACTCAAAACGTTAATGAACTTTCAAAAAGAAAACTCCATTAGTGGATGCTTCGGGTGAGGGAGAGGTTACCTAAGGACTTATATGGAAGTGAGTTGAGGAGCTTCGGAAGGACCTTCGGTGGATGGAAGTGTTTCCTGTGAGGTTCGGCCTTGCTAGAACGGTGCGAGAACCTTCTAGATTTGAGATGGACCTTGCGAGTACCTTGAGGTCACAGGGAGACTTCACGATTCGACGATAGCTGCTGCGGGTTTCAGCGAGTCGGAGGGAGAGCTCCTGCGGGTTGCGGCGAATCGGCGGGAGAGCTCCTGCGGGTTGCGGCGAATCGGCGGAAGAACTTAGGAGACCTCTTGCGGGTCGTCGGGAGAGTTCTTGCGGGACTCGTGAAGAAGGCGAATAGGCAGAAGAACTCTTTCGGCGGGATTTTTCTAATTCGTCGGGATTCGGGGTGAATGCCAAGGGTCGGCGGGATTAGGCTGTCAGGAGATTTGTTTAATTCGAAATTGAGAGGTCCCCTGACTACAAATTTTCACGTTGAGAATGCTTGCAACATTTTTGAGATTTTCTGATGTCACGTCTATATACACATGATAAATACATGTATATTTTACAGTCAATCTATTTGGATTTTAACGAGGCTTTTTCGAAGACTTCTTGATGTCAATTGTGAGTTGTCGAGATTCACGATGACATAACTTCGTTAACCCTTTATTAATGTGTAATGGTTTGCATGCATCGAGTTAATCTCTCCATAGAGGTGCACACATACATGATAAGCATAAGTATACGTATACACATGGATAGAAATATATATATATATATGTATATATATTTTGAATGAGGATGCATCATGACACAAGTCCTTGAACTGATCAAAATTACCTGGGATTTTGAGAGTCATCGTCTTAGTCCCATAGGTAGAACACATTAGAGGCTCAGTGTGAGTATGCTCAAATAGATAGCACATCTGGTATTGCAGATGCTTGTTCCAATTTAGTCTTGAGCCACCTACTGTCTAGTTCCCATCATATTCACGGGGACCTAGACTACCCTGCAAGAAAGAATTACTTTACCTTAGGAACCCAAATCATTTTGGGTCCTAGATTCCTGTTAGCATAAGCACGCAACTGCCTTCCTTCAGAAAACCTGTCTGGAAGACTACTTCTGTCCCGAGAATGAGGATAAGCCCTAGCTGTGGGCACAAAGGGGTTGTGCCAACAGTCGATGGCAAAGTGTCCCACTTTGCCACAGCACCAACATGGGTGAATGTTGTATCGCCGTTTCCGACCTGATCTCGTGACTGATGTAGTCATGGTCCTAGGTCTAAACGGGATAGGGCATGATCTTGTCACAAAAATTCCTCTTCCATCGTGACACGTGGAAGGGTGGAAAGAATGCATGTTGTGAGCGTTATGAGGCCGGGAAGGTGGTGCCATTCTTTCAGGCATCTCCCTTACAGGGGCCCCATGGAACCTGACGTCATGACTTCTATCCTCTCTGGCCCGTGTCCTCGAGTCGTGAGAAGTCTTCTGTGAGCTGGGACATGCAGATCCACACTGTGTTGAGGCAGTTGCAGTGAATACGAAGGGCTCAGAATGAGCCTTAGGTATTTCCTCATGGGTGGTCATGACGCCCCTTGCACTATAGACGTTTCCACATGGGGACAAATCACCCTTGCAGTGACCACGACTATTCCTGTGGTCATACCTGAAGGCATGATGAGTTGCCTTCCTGCTTGGAGTGGGGGGTCGGAATACCGTTTCCCCATTTCTCCATGCCTGGATAATCCGGGAAATCCACCCAGTTTCTTGCTTTCTCTTTATAGTATCAACTTTGGAAAAGTTTGATACTATACGTTTCTCATTATCTAGACGATTCTCTAGAGCTGAGATCTTAGAGTCCTTGACCTTATTGGATGCCAATTGGAGAACCAACAAGATCTTTAGTCGAGCAATCTCTCGAGCTTGCTCCTCAGCAAGTAGGTTGCTTTCCTGAAGGGCTCTCTTCAGGGAATCAGTATTTTCTGGAGGAGAGCAGTTTCTGTCATCAGAAAGGTCAAAAGATATGGGGCAGGGTGAAGATGTTACCTGCACATCTGAGTTATTGTCATTAGAATCAGGGACCATTATTTCATCCTCGTCAGTGCTGCTTTCCTCACTGGTCTCGTCAGTCTCTGACACGGACACGGGAGCTCTGATGCAATCTGAGGGATCCTTGCATTCATCTTCAGAATTGAGAACCCCCACATACGCTTCATCCTCTGATTGGCAGCATATTTCAACTTTCTCTGACCCCCCCATCAGCTCTGAGATCATCATCCACAGAGATTTAGCCGTTCTACATTTTTCCAATCTAGAGCGAGAGGCTCCAGACCAGACATCCATGATAATTTGTCGAATCCTCTCGTCCAAGTGAAATAGTGATAGTTCCGTCTCTGACATCTCAGCAATGCCCATGGGCACTTGGATCCCAGAGTCGGAGGTCTTCATGGGGATAAACTGACCCTCTTCCAGGATGAAGGATGCTCGAGGATCGATAGCATCAAGGTGAAAGGATACTCTCATTCTCCAGATGGGATAATAATCCTTTGTGCATGCAGGGAGTTTGAGTGGCGGAATCTCATAATCCAGATTCATGCTTCTGACACTGGTGGCAGGATTCTACTCAAGGTGTTAACCTTTTTGAAGAGTAACCTCGCTTTGATACCACTTGAAAGTCCACCTAGTGTCAGCTATGTGCACCTATAGGGGGGGGGGGAATAGGTGACGAGTAGTGCTTTTGTGGAATTTACGAGAGTACCTACACAATAAAAATAAAGAGCACAGCACACAGAAAACACAGCAAATTTATAGTGGTTCCCCGACTTGGGTACATCCACTTTCCCCCTTCGACCTATCTCCCCAACAAGGGACGACTCGGTCACTTCTCCAACGGGATTGAAATCCAATCACTGCACTAACGGAAGGAGCCCTTCCACACGTGAGAGTCAACACTCCCACAAACCGGGTTGCACCCAACCCTTACAACACGGAACAAAAGTTCCGTTACAACAAAATTAAATATAGAATGTACACGTGATACAAACTTCTTTTGGAGACAACGGTGTTCCTCTTGTTCGATGACGTGTTCTTGAAGTCGATGAAGAGTCTACAACCTTGGTCTCTCTTGGAGAGGATCTCCCCGGAACCGGCGGCGGCACACGAGCGGCGGCTAGCTTCGGGATCGGCGGCTACGATGATGAGCGGCTGCTGAACTTGGAGATCCAAACTTCGTAGCGAAGCAAACTAGGTCTACCAACGGTCACTCTAGGATCGGTCGTCTCGATCGATTCGGACGGGGGAGTTTTTCCCGGTCAACAAATCGAGAGACAAGAGATCTCTCGATAGACACGTGAGACACAAGCTTTGCTAAGCTTCTGTCGCCTGAGATTACGAAGGAATCTCGAATGTTGATGGCGACCAACAATCCCGAGCGCGACGGCGGCGGCGGAGAGGAGTCGCGGAATTAGGGTTACGAGGCGGCTCGGTTTCTTTCTCTATCTTTACTGTTCAAAATACCTGTATATAAATACTGTAGAAGTTTTCCAATATGACCATTTGTGGGACCCACAATAGAAATCCCCAAATCCTGGTCCAGGAATTTAACAGCGGCAGAATCCGGTTCAGGAAATTCCAGAGAAAACGCCAAGGAAAAATCGGCGAGAATAACAGGCGATTCTCGACGAATCGGCGAGAATCACCAAGTGATTCTCGACGAATCGTCGAGAATCGTTAGTGATTCTCGCCGAATCACTTATCGATTCTCAATGAATTTCACTTTGTATACATGGGCTGCTTGGCCACTGGTTCGGCGAGAATCACTAGTGATTCTCGCCGAATCTTACTTGGCACCGTTTTGAGGTAGCCAGAAGGAGTCGGCGAGAATCACTAATGATTCTCGTCGAATCGGCGAGAATCACTAGTGATTCTCGCCGAATCGGCGAGAATCACTTGGTGATTCTCGTCGAATTTTCCTTAGACGAATTTTCGTCTTCCGCCCAGGAGCTGCTCCTTGATCCATCCATGCTCCTTGTCTTCTCTTACATATGAACTGCCCTGTACTTGAAAGTAAGTGCACTCCAATAGAGAGAGTACACGTAGGCCAACACACTGATCTGCTCAATGAGGGATTATGTCGTGCAGACCCGTGTATATTGACCTACTGCACCCTGACATTGGTGTGCACTTAGCGTGGAGGAACTGCAAGTACAACTTAAGATGTTTCATCAAATACATTGTGAATTCATCTTAGCTTGACAGGTGGCTTCCTCAAATCTAGGTAATCGTGGATACAATACCCAACAGTGTCCTCGGACGACTCAGAGCTTTATGAGGAGTATCTGGCCGCGATGAGCACTACCGATGATATTCGAGATCCCATCAGGGTTAAGAAGAAAAGGGATGACAAGTTGTAGCCAATATTCAGGGCCTTTGAGGCAGGCACGGTCGGGGAGTATCCAGAGAGAGATGGGTTGATATGCTTTAGAGGACGTGTGTACATACTTGTTGGGGGCAGGATTCGGGAGAACATTACGACCGAGGATCAGTACAGCAGGTACTCGGTGCACCCGGGCATCACCAAGATGATGGCCGACCTGAAGAGGACGATGTACTGACCAGGCATGAAGAGGGACATCACATACTTCGTGACCCATTGCGAGGCCTGTCAGTTAGTAAAGACCGAGTGTAAGAGTACGGCTGGGTTATTGCAGCCACTTCCGGTGCCGGAGTGAAGTTCGATGATATCGCTTTGGATTTCATACATGGTCTTCCTCGGTCACATACAGGGAACCACTCGATATGGGTGATCGTCGACCGACTGATGAAGGTGGCCATATTTCTACCGATCAGGAAGGATGCTTCACTGAGTTAATTGGTGCAGAGGTTTGTGTAGCAGTTCGTCCGATTCCATGGAGTGCCGAGGACGATAGTGTCCGATCATGATAGATGATTTACGTCTAAGGAATGGAGGTCGTGTTGGAGTTACCATGATGATCTGGAAGTGGTCAAACATGTAATCTCACTGCCAACGCAATATGAGCCTGCAGGGTCGCACATAAGAGATGTGGAGAAGTTGGATGACTGACTGTGTTGGTAAAGGTTATCAATCACCGACCTGAATAGGGTTGTGGGCAAAGTGTTGCCTTAAAGGATCATCGGGTTGGGCAAATGTTGCCTTGAAGGGCTGGTTAGGTTCGTCGTCCGAGGGTCAAAGACATTAGACGAGAATGGTCTTCTGATTCCCGCCGATTGACGAGAATCACCTTGCTGATTCTCGCCGATCGACGAGAGTCGTCGAGAATCAATTGTTGATTCTCGACGATTGACTACCTTGACAATTGTCGTCGACCGCGGCTCGACGATCGTCGAGTATCATTATGAGTCGTCGAGCGTAGCTCGCCGATTGTCGCCGATTCTCACCGATTCATACTCGCCGATTCTGAACCCTAATTTCGAGTGGTCTGCGGATAGCGATTTTCCTGAGTTTATTTTATACTTTAAGTATAAATATAACACTTAGGGTTTTGGGAAGATATGCGATCTGTCTCTTCTGTGCGAATAGAACCCGACGGAAGGAGTTCCGCGTTCGCTCCGCCGATCCCGATCCCGCCGCCGGAAGAGTTCCGCCGCCGTGTTTGCTCCGTTGACCACCTTTTCTCCGGCGATCGTCGCTGGCGCTGCAATCTGAAAGTCCACCTAGTGTCGGCTGTGTGCACCTATGGGGGGGGATAGGTGACGTGTGGTTCTTTTGCGGAATTTACAGATGTACCTGCACAATAAAAACAACAAACACAGCACACAGAAAACACAGCAAATTTATAGTGGTTCCCCGACTTGGGTACATCCACTTTCCCCCTTCGACCTATCTCCCCAACAAGGGACGACTCGGTCACTTCACCAACGGGATTGAAATCCAATCCCTTCAATAACGGAAGGAGCCCTTCCACACGTGAGAGTCAACACTCTCACAAATCGGGTTGCACCCAACCCTTATAACACGGAACTAAAGTTCCTTTACAATGAAATAAAAGTAGAATGTACACGTGATACAAACTTCTCTTGGAGACACCGGTGTTCCTCTTTGTTCGACGACGTGTTCTTGAAGTCGATGAAGAGTCTACGACCTTGGTCTCTCTTGGAGAAGATCTCCCCGGAACCGGCGGCGGCACACGAGCGGCGGCTAGCTTCGGGATCGGCGGCTACGATGAAGAGCAGCTGCTGAACTTGGAGATCCAAACTTCGTTGCGAAGCAAGCTAGGTCTACCAACGGTCACTCTAGGATCAGTCGTCTCGATCGATTCGGACGGGGGAGTTTTTCCCGGTCAACGAATCGAGAGACAAGAGATCTCCGGATAGACGCGTGAGACACAAGCCTTGCTAAGCTTCTGTCACCGGAGATCGGGAAGAAGAGCGATCAGCAGCGGCGACCACTTGATGCGAGCGGCGGCGGCGGAGCGGAGCGAGTTCGCGGATTTAGGGTTACGTGCTCGGCCTCTTTCTCCGTGGATTTACTGTTCAAAAATACCTGTGTATAAATACTGTAGGATTCTCAAATATGACCGTTTGAGGGACCCACAAATGAAATCCCCAAAATCTGGTTCAAACAAATCCAGAAGCAGAACCCGGTTCAGCAGCATTCTGAGAAAACGCCAAGTAAAAATCGGCGAGAATAGCAAACGATTCTCGACGAATCGGCGAGAATCATCAAGTGATTCTCGACGATTCGTCGAGAATCGTTTGTGATTCTCGTCGAATCACTTGTCAATTCTCAATGAATTTCACTTTACACATGGGCTGCTTGACCACTGGTTCGGCGGGAATCACAAGTGATTCTCGCCGAATCTTACTTGGCACCGTCTTGAGATGGCCAAAAGGAGTCGGCGAGAATCACTAATGATTCTCGTCGATTCGGCGAGAATCACTAGTGATTCTCGCCGAATCGGCGAGAATCACTTGGTGATTCTCGTCGAATTTGCCTTGGAAGATTTTTCGTCTTCCACCCCAGGAGCTGCTCCTTGATCCTCCATGCTCCTTGTCTTCTCTTGCATATGAGCGGCCCTGTGCTTGAAAATAAGTGCACTCCAATAGAGAGAGTACACGTAGGCCAACACACTGATCTGCTCAACGAGGGATTACGTCGTGCAGACCCGTGTATATTGACCTACTGCACCCTGACATTGGTGTGCACTTAGCGTGGAGAAACTACAAGCACAACTGGAAATGTTTCATCAAATACATTGTGAATTCATCTTAGCTTGACAGGGGGCTTCCTCAAATCTAGGTAATCGTGGATACAATACCCAACAATCTCCCCCTATTTGACAAAGCCAAAACCCTACTAGCTAAGATGAATAACACCTATCAAATAATAATAATAGCATTTAAAGATTAAATATGCGACACAAGGGAATATATGCAATCAGAACAGGACTTGAGTCATTCACACATTCAAGTATATATATATGTACCAAGAGAAATATATTCACATGAAAGTCAGAATTGTTCACACGACAGTAATAATTGTTAAATGTTCTTAATACACCGTGACCAGCTATAATATAATGACTATTTGTCCTTAGCTCCGTCACCCTTAAGAGTTTGCGCCAAGTACTTTTTGCTCTGCCTTTCCATGTATTCCTTGGGCTTTGGGTAGTACCTAGGAGGAGCAACTTTGTCTGGATCCTTGTTGTTTCTGAAGAAAATGTTGCGTTTCGCTTCAAATGCTTTGTGTGTCTCCCATTCATACTGGCTATATGCTTCATTTCGATTTATCTCTCCTCTTTCTTGCAGCCGGAAGGTGTCTAGGATGATGTTCCTTGAGACTGGGCTCCACCTTTCGTTTCTTACCTCCTCCTCACTTAGTTTGATCCTCTTTTGAGTTGGTGTCTCCTTTGATGTCCCTTCCTGAATTTTCCTCTTTCCCCTTGCTTTAGCTAAGGCCTCCTGGTCAAACATGCTTCTCAGCTTAGATTTGGAGATGGCCCTAGCGTCAGCTTCATCAGTGAAAATATCAGCAGCACTTGTACTTACATTCTCAGCAATATGTACTTCCTCGGCAGCCGTAGAAGTCTCAGGAGCCTGAACACCGGCAGGTTGGTCAGGTAGGACGACTCCTAACGTGCCCAGTGCCTGTTGTAGCATCCACCAACAACTCTCATAGACGTAGTTGCTTGATTTCACAAAGTTTGCATCCATGCTTTTCTGGAGCTCAGCCATCTTAGCGATATACTCCTTCTCCCCCTTTTTGGCTTCTTCAGCTATGCAATTGGCATATGAGTGCAAGGAGTCATCAATGTGCTTAGTTGTCTTGCTGAATTCAGTGACTAGGGCCTGCTGATTTGCATTTAAAGTGACCATGTTGCCATCAAATTTCTGAATATTGTTGGCCACAACGTGTGCGTTCTGATTGACAACAGCCAGAGTATCAGTAGTCTTTTTCAAGCCGGCCATTAACAGTGTGACAGCTTCGCCGGCCGCAGTATACTTTTCTTCAAACTTCTTCTCCATCATATCCAGTTTGTGGTTGATTGCCACCATATTCTTCAGCATGAGATCTTCAGAAGTCTTAATCTCTTGCAGCATTGTTTTCTGAGCTTTATCAAAAGAGGTTTTAAGCTCATTCACGATGCCCTGAATTATATGTACAGTGTGAATGGCTAGGTCATCTCGTAGTGGAATACCCGGAGGCACTTCTTGGCCCTGTTCTGGCTCGGCCGCAGAAGCATCAGTAGAGCTGGATACAATCACAGCCTCTATGGGAGGAATGTTGGTGGCCTCATTTACCTCCCCCTCCACTGGTGCAGACTTATCAGTAGGAGGTTCATCAGTATCTGGAGATTCAACCACTTCATGGCCCTCACTGACCTCGTCCTCTCCGTCCTCATCCAAAAACTCATCCATATCAGCATCTTCTTCCACTTCTTGATCAGCAGAGTCCAGTGTTTCAGCTTCAGTTCCGAGAGTGTGTCTGTTCAGGACCTCCTCATCCTCCAACCCAGGTTCACTTTCTGCATTAACTTCGGCCACCGCATCCCTGGCCACCTGGGCGATGTCAGATATTATATCCATCTGAGAGGGTAGAGTCTCCCCCTCGATTCCTACAGTCAGGGTATCAGGAATTTCACGGGGGGAGGATGCTGGAGATACTTCCCCTTGCTCTTCCACAGCCGGCTGCCCGATGCGCCGCTCCCATCGATCAAATACAGTAGCATCCATCTTTTTCAAGTAATGTAGAGGAACTCCTTTGCTCATGTCGAATTTATCTCCGTTGAGCTGGTTGAGATATAGACTGATGATGCGGCCGAAGCTCGGAGTGCCCAGAGTGTCCTTGATCTTTTGAAACATCAACTCTCCCCAGTTGAACCTCTTTCTGCAGACCACGGCTATGAGAATTTTGAACATATCTCCGGAGATATGATCATGGGAGCCTGGCTTACAGATGAGTACTTTTCCTATGATGTCGGATAGGAGCTTCCCTTCTTCATTCATCTCTTTTCGTTTTACTGATCGTGTGCCTCTGGGTAGACCGCAGAACAGGAGGGTTCTGGCTTTGTCCTCGTCCTCCAAATAGTCTTCCTGCTCCGCACTTGAGAGCTGCAGGTAGCGAGTTAGCTTACCGGCAGACATCTTGACCTTAGTCCCCGCCACCTTGCTCTTGATGATGGAGTCTCGGTTTCGAAGCCTTGCTGTAGAAAAGAACTCCAGCACTTCTTTATCTAAGACTTTGCAAGGATGCTCCAATATGAAGGTTAGCCCGGCTTCTTCCAGCATGAGAACGATGTTCCGGAACTCGTCCGAGGCATGAGAAAAACCAGTGCGAACCAGTTCGCAACCAGAAATCAAACCTGCGGTCGTCCTTGGGGCCATTGAGGATCTAGAAAGAAGCCCGACTCCAAGCATTAGTGTACATTCAAAAAAGAAGGCATCACATGGGGTTCGGCCTTGGAGCCAGTGAGGAGGAGGTTACCTAAGGGCTTCGGTGGAAGAGAGTTGGTGAGCTTCGGGAAGAGCTTCAGTGGAGGGAAGAGTATCCCGTGGGATGCGACCTAGTTAGAATCTCACGGGAGCTTCGGGAGTTGGTGAGCTTCGGGAGAAGAAGATCACGCACAGAAGCGATTCGACGGCGTCGACGAGAGCGTCGGAGGGCTGCGGGTGTCGGCGAGTTCGCGGAAGTGCACTTGCGCGAGGAAGGCGAGGGTCGTCCAGAGGTCTCCTGAGCGAGTCGTGAGGAAGGTGAACAGGCGGAGATTCTTTCGGCGGGATTTATAGGAGTCGTCGGGATTCGGGGGAAGCCGAGCGGCCGCGAGTTCCTTCGACGGGATTCGGCGAGATTTGTCTAATTTGATTTCTAATACCGTTTGTCTAATTCGGTGAGATATAAAATGGGTCGGCGAGATTCGGAGTATATATTGATGGTTTTCTTGACTACTTTGGGAAGCATTGCACCATTTTTAGAGATTTTCCGATGTCAAGTTAATAAAAGGAATGATAAATACAAGTATATTCTTAAAGTCAATCTATTTGAATTTTATGGAGGTTTTTGCAAAGTCTTCTAAATGTCAATTGTGTGTTGTCGAAATTCGCAATGACATAAGTATACGTATACACAATGATAGAAATGTATATATATTTACTTTGAATGAGGATGCATCATGACACAAGTCCTTGAACTGATCAAAATCACCTGGGATATGGAGAGTCATCGTCTTAGTCCCACAGGTAGAACATATCAGTAGCTTAAAGTGATTATGCTCAACAGGTAGCACGTCTGTTATTGTAGACGCTTGTTCCAAGTTAGCCTTGAGCCACGTACTGTCTAGTTCCCAAGTATTCACGGGGATCTAGACTACCCTGCAAAACAGAATTACTTTACCTTAGGAACCCAAATCATATTGGGTCCTAGGTTTCTATTAGCATGAACACGCAACTGCCTTCCGTGAGAAAACCTGTCTGGAAGACTGCCTCTGTCCCTATAATGTGGAGAAGCCCTTGCTGTGGGCACAGAGAGGTTGTGCCAACAGTCAATGGCAAAGTGTCCCACTTTGCCGCAGCACCAACAAGAGTGAATGTTGTATCGCCGTTTTTGACCTGATCTAGTGACTGATGTAGTCACGGTCCTAGGTCTCAAAGGGATAGGGCATGTTCTTGTTGCACAAATTCCTCTTCCATCGAGGCATGATGAAGGGTGGAATGAATGCATGATGTGAGCGTTATGAGGCCGAGAAGGTGGTGCCATTCTTTCAGGCATCTTCCTTGCTGAGGCTACATGACGCCTGACATCATGACTTCTATTCTCCCTATCCCGTGTCCTTGAATGGAGAGAATTCTTCTGTGAACCAGGACCTGCAGATCCACACTTTGTTGTGGCAGTGGCCGTGAATACAAAGGGCTCAGACTGAGCCTTAGGTATTTCTTCATGGGTGGCCATGATGCCTCTTGCACTATGGACATTTCCACATGGGGACAACTCACCCTTACAGTGACCACGATTATTCCTGTGGTCATACCTGAAGGCATGATGAGTTGCCTTCCCGCTTGGAGTGGGAGGTCGGAACACCGTTTCCCCATTTCTCCATCCCTGGATAATCCGGGAGATCCACCCGGTTTCTTGTTTTCTCTTTATAGCATCAACTTTGGAGAAGTTGGATACTATACGTTTCTCATTTTCTAGACTATTCTCTAGAGCTGAGATCTTAGAGTCCTTGACCTTGTTGGACGCCAATTGGAGAACCAACAAGATCTTCAGTTGAGCAATCTCTCGAGCTTGCTCCTCAGCAAGTAGATTGCTTTCCTGAAGGGCTCTCTTCAGGGAATCAGTATTTTCTGGAGGAGAGCAGTTTCTATCTTCAGAGAAGTCAAAAGATGTGGGACAGGATGAAGATGATACCTGCTCATCTGGGTTATTGTCATTAGAATCAGTGACCAATGGTTCTTCCTCGTCGGAGCTTCTTTCCTCACTATCTTCTTCAGTCTCTGACAAGGATACTGGAGCTCTGATGCAATCCGAAGGATCCTTGCATTCATCTTCAGAAGTGATTACCCCCACATATGCTTCATCCTCAGATTGGCAGCAAATTTCAGCTTCCTCTGACCCCCCCATCAGCTCTGAGATCATCATCCATAGAGATTTAGCCGTTTTACATTTTCCCAACCTGGAGCGAGAGGCTCCAGACCAGACATCCATAATAATTTGTCGAATCCTCTGGTCCAGTTGGAAAAATGAGAGTTCCATCTCTGTCATCTCAGGGATGCACATGGGCACTTGGGTCCCCGAGTCGGTGGTCTTCATAGGGATAAATGGACCCTCTTCCAGGATGAGGGATGCTCGAGGATCGATGGCATCCAGGTGAAATAACACTCTCATCCTCCAGATAGGATAATAATCCTTTGTGCATGCCGGGAGTTTGAGTGGCAATACGTCATAATCCAGATCCATGCTTCTGACACTGGTGGCAGGATTCACCTCAAGGTGTTAGCCTTTTTGTTGAGGAACCTGGCTCTGATACCACTTGAAAGTCCACCTAGTGTCGGCTGTGTGCACCTATGGGGGGGGGGGATAGGCGACGTGTGGTTCTTTTGCGGAATTTACAGATGTACCTGCACAATAAAAACAACAAACACAGCACACAGAAAACACAGCAAATTTATAGTGGTTCCCCGACTTGGGTACATCCACTTTCCCCCTTCGACCTATCTCCCCAACAAGGGACGACTCGGTCACTTCACCAACGGGATTAAAATCCAATCCCTTCACTAACGGAAGGAGCCCTTCCACACGTGAGAGTCAACACTCTCACAAATCGGGTTGCACCCAACCCTTACAACACGGAACTAAAGTTCCTTTACAATGAAATAAAAGTAGAATGTACACGTGATACAAACTTCTCTTGGAGACACCGGTGTTCCTCTTTGTTCGACGACGTGTTCTTGAAGTCGATGAAGAGTCTACGACCTTGGTCTCTCTTGGAGAAGATCTCCCCGGAACTGGCGGCGGCACACGAGCGGCGGCTAGCTTCGGGATCGGCGGCTACGATGAAGAGCAGCTGCTGAACTTGGAGATCCAAACTTCGTTGCGAAGCAAGCTAGGTCTACCAACGGTCACTCTAGGATCAGTCGTCTCGATCGATTCGGACGGGGGAGTTTTTCCCGGTCAACGAATCGAGAGACAAGAGATCTCCGGATAGACGCGTGAGACACAAGCCTTGCTAAGCTTCTGTCACCGGAGATCGGGAAGAAGAGCGATCAGCAGCGGCGACCACTTGATGCGAGCGGCGGCGGCGGAGCGGAGCGAGTTCGCGGATTTAGGGTTACGTGCTCGTCCTCTTTCTCCGTGGATTTACTGTTCAAAAATACCTATGTATAAATACTGTAGGATTCTCAAATATGACCGTTTGAGGGACCCACAAATGAAATCCCCAAAATCCGGTTCAAACAAATCCAGAAGCAGAACCCGGTTCAGCAGCATTCTGAGAAAACGCCAAGTAAAAATCGGCGAGAATAGCAAACGATTCTCGACGAATCGGCGAGAATCATCAAGTGATTCTCGACGATTCGTCGAGAATCGTTTGTGATTCTCGTCGAATCACTTGTCGATTCTCAACGAATTTCACTTTACACATGAGCTGCTTGACCACTGGTTCGGCGGGAATCACAAGTGATTCTCGCCGAATCTTACTTGGCACCGTCTTGAGATGGCCAAAAGGAGTCGGCGGGAATCACTAATGATTCTCGTCGATTCGGCGAGAATCACTAGTGATTCTCGCCGAATCGGCGAGAATCACTTGGTGATTCTCGTCGAATTTGCCTTGGAAGATTTTTCGTCTTCCACCCCAGGAGCTGCTCCTTGATCCTCCATGCTCCTTGTCTTCTCTTGCATATGAGCGGCCCTGTGCTTGAAAATAAGTGCACTCCAATAGAGAGAGTACACGTAGGACAACACACTGATCTGCTCAACGAGGGATTACGTCGTGCAGACCCGTGTATATTGACCTACTGCACCCTGACATTGGTGTGCACTTAGCGTGGAGAAACTACAAGCACAACTGGAAATGTTTCATCAAATACATTGTGAATTCATCTTAGCTTGACAGGGGGCTTCCTCAAATCTAGGTAATCGTGGATACAATACCCAACACAATCCCTGGCGCGGACCTAGCAGTCCGTGGGAAAGCAAAGGTGCGGTCTTCTCCTTCCCGATTTTCCGTGCGACGGAAAACTCGGCGTTCTCCCGCTCGTGTGGACTTCTGCAGAAACGTGGACACTATTCCACGTAGAACTCGCCGCTAGCAAGAACATAAAGTTTGGAGCTTCTCCGTTGAGTTGTGACTCAACGCCACCGAGGTAATTTTTGCCTAGTTTTGCTAACTTCTTGATTCAACGTTCATGGCCCGATCCACATCTCTTTGGGTTTTTCTTGATGTTTACTTTTCCGCTGCGCGCACAAACGTTATGCCACCCCTATAGAGAAACCCAATAGTGGTATCAAAGCGAGGTTCGGCCATGACTGTTGTTTTGGAAGTTTGGTCATTCCAGTGCGTGTAAACCTAGAGATTTAGAAGCGTTCTAAATGTCTAGATTTAGTCTTGGCACCTCACCAAGAACGATTGGAATTTCTGTGGCATTTCTAAGTGTTAGAAATTGTTGTCTCCTTAGCAGTAACCATCCCTCGAGTATGTTTTGGATTTTGAATCCAACGTAGAGAGATGAGCTTGTCTACTGCTTAAGTTGAGTTGTCTTTGCCTTCTGTCCAATGCATGTAAATCTGAGGATTTGGAAATTTTCGGATGTTCAGATTTAGCCCTTCCTTCTATCAAATTGTTGATGGTGTAAGGATGTGCACATAAGGGATGCATGTGGTGTAGAATTGTTTTTCTTTGGATGTGCACATAGATCAAATGTTGATCATGGTTAACTGTTAACCCAAAATTGAAATCCCTTCTTTTAATATTAAGTGTTCGGATGCCTTCCGATGGATGACACTCTTCCTGCCTCGATCGATGAAATGTGGGTTTGCCAAAGCAAGGTGCATTAATCTATCTTGGTAAGGGTGCGAGCGGATAATTGTGATATCCCACTGTCAACATCGGGTCCAGCTTAACTAGGTGACCTCAAAGGTTGAGTGCCTAGAGGCATAGGGTTGGCATGCACCATATGATGGATGCGAATAAGGAGTTATTCACCAACCATACAAGAATTGCATGAGGATGCAATTGGCAAGCGTTGCCTACCTAAATAACCGCATCGTGAGAGGAATGCCAAAGCGGACTCATTGTGTTGGTGAAATACGGATCTTGTCCACTAAGAGAGTAGCTCGCATGAACTCTCCGAATTGTTAGTGAGGGCTATCATTTCGAATAAAATAGTGGGAGTATTTTAATTGAAGTCCTAATTAGAATAAATTGTAATTGAAATTTAGGTACTGATTTTATTCTGCATAAATTCTTGTAGAATTCCATGGCAAGCGTTGCGCACTCCACGTTGTCTCTAAGAGCCATCCTTGAGAAGGATAAGCTCAGTGGGACAAATTATATGGACTGGTATAGGAACCTGAGAATTGTTCTCAGGCAAGAGCGAAAGCTCTATGTCTTGGAAGAAGAAGCCCCCGAGGTGCCAACCGGGAATTCTTCCCGTGCTGAGAAAGATACTTATAAGAAGTATACTGACGATGCTTTGGATGTTGAGTGCCTTATGCTTGCCACCATGAACTCTGAGCTTCAGAAGCAACATGAGAACATGGGGTGCAAGGAGATTGACGAGCATCTCAAGAAAATGTTTCAAGGGCAGGCTCGTCAAGAGAGGTTCGACATCACGAAAGCGTTGTTTCAGTGCAAGATGGGAGTTCGAGACTCAGTAGGGACTCACGTACTCAAGATGATTGGGTATATAGAGAACCTTGAAAGGCTGGGTTTTCCTCTTGGTCAAGAGTTGGCCACGGATCTGATCCTGCAATCGTTGCCGGACAGTTATGAGCAGTTTGTCTTGAATTACAATATGAATGAGATAGACAAGACACTGCCCGAACTCCTAGGCATGTTGAGAACTGCCGAGATCAACATGAAGAAGGCCAAGCCTGCCAGCCCCATATTGATGGTGCATAAGGGCAAGGGCAAAGCCAAGGGCTCTAAGAAGACGAAGGTAGGACCTAAGTCATATCTTGAGCCCAAGTCTTCAGCACTGATCAAGAAGAAGAGCACGGTGAAGGAAGGAAAATGCCACCACTGTGGCAAGGCTGGTCATTGGCGGAGGAACTGTCCTTCATACATTGAGGGTCTGCAGAAATTGAGGGGAGGTATGACTTCCGCTTCTAATGTTTACGTTATAGAGATAAACCTTTCTGCTCCTTCATCTTGGGTATTGGATACCGGATGTGGTTCTCACATTTGTACAAATGTGCAGGAACTGGGAAGGAGAAGATTGCTGAGTAAAGGGGAGGTGGACCTCCGCGTCGGCAATGGAGCAAGAGTTGCTGCTGTAGCCGTATGTGTTTATCGTCTTTCTTTGCCTAGTGGGCTTGTAATAGAACTAGATAACTGTTATTTTGTTCCGGCGATAACTAGAAACATTATATCTATTTCATGTTTGGACATGATTGGATTTTCTTTTATAATTAAGAACAATTGTTGTTCTATATTTAAGAATGATGTTTGTTATGTTGTAGCCCAATTGTTTAATGGTCTTTATGTTTTGAACTTGGACCATCTGATCTGTAATGTAGAAAACAATAAAAGACTAAGAACAAATGATTCGAACCCTACGTTTCTCTAGCATTGTCGTTTGGGTCATATCAACGAGAAGCGCATATCCAAGCTCCATAGAGATGGACTTTTAGACTCATTTGATTATGAATCATTTGAGCGATGCGAATCTTGTTTGTTAGGCAAAATGACTAAAGCTCCTTTCACTGGTTATACTGAGAGGGCTGAGGATCTCTTGGGTGTTGTACATAGTGATGTATGCGGACCCATGAGTACCATGGCTAGAGGAGGGTATTTCTACTTTGTTACATTTACTGATGATTTCAGTAGATACAGATATGTGTATCTTATGAAGTGCAAATCCGAGACCTTTGAAAAGTTCAAAGAGTTCAAAAATGAAGTAGAAAACCAGTTGGGTAAAAGGGTTAAAGCACTCCGATCTGATCGAGGTGGCGAATACCTGAGTTATGAGTTCCGTGATCATCTGAAAGAGTGTGGTATTGTATCACAGCTCACTCCACCTAGAACACCACAACATAATGGTGTGTCTGAGAGGATAAATCGTACTCTGTTAGACATGGTACGTTCGATGATGAGTCATGCAGATTTGCCTGTTTCCTTTTGAGGTTTTGCTTTAGAGACTGCTGCAATGACATTGAATCGCGCTCCAACGAAAACGGTTCTGAAGACACCATATGAGATATGGACTGGGAAGCGTCCTAGTATGTCGTTCATTAAAATTTGGGGCTGTGAGGCATACGTGAGACGTCAAATGCCTGACAAGCTGGAACCCAAGTCGGATAAATGTTATCTGGTGGGATATCCTAAGGAAACGAAAGGGTATTACTTTTACCTACCGTCTGAGGGCAAAGTGTTTGTCGCAAGGACTGGTGTCTTCTTGGAGAAAGAGTTCTTATCAAGAAAGACTGAAAAGGTAGAGCTTGAAGAAGTTCAAGAGCCACATATAGTGAATGAACCGGAATTGGATTCTGAGATAGGACTACAAGATGTTGTAGCTGGAGAACCTGCTCAGGGAACACAAGTCCTACGTAGATCTGGTAGACCGAGGTTTGAGCCTGAGAGATATGGATTTCTCGTGTCTCAAATAGGTAATGTGTTGCTTATGGATCATGATGATGAACCAGCAACCTACCAAGACGCTATGAATGGACCGGACTCCGACAAATGGCTTGAGGCTATGAAATCCGAAATGGACTCCATGTATGCAAACCAAGTTTGGAACTTTGTGGAACCACCTGAAAGGGTACGACCCATAGGGTGCAAGTGGGTCTTCAAGAAAAAGACCGACATGGATGGGAATGTACAGACATTCAAAGGGCGACTGGTGGCTAAGGGTTTCAAGCAAATTCATGGTATTGACTATGATGAGACCTTTTCCCCTGTTGCCATGGTAAAGTCCATTAGGATATTGCTTGCTATTGCTGCGTATTATGACTACGAGATCTGGCAGATGGATGTCAAAACGGCTTTCCTTAATGGAAACCTCCTTGAGGAAGTGTTTATGACACAACCCGAGGGTTTTGTATCCCCAGATGAAGCCACTAAAATATGCAAGCTGAATAAGTCCATTTATGGACTGAAACAGGCCTCTCGAAGTTGGAATCTTCATTTTGATGAGAAAATCAAAGAGTTTGGTTTCATCAAGAATGAAGATGAGCCTTGTGTTTACAAGCGAATCAGTGGGAGCATTGTTGTCTTCCTGATATTGTATGTAGATGACATACTGTTGATCGGGAACGATATTCCTACCCTGAAAGTTGTTAAGAACAACCTAGGGAACTGCTTTTCAATGAAGGATTTGGGTGAAGCGACTTATATACTTGGTATCAAGATCTATAGAGATAGATCGAAGAAGTTGCTGGGTTTGACCCAGAGTACGTACATCGAAAAGGTGTTGAAGCGGTTCAACATGCTTGAGTCCAAGAAAGGATTTTTGCCCATGTCTCATGGTGTGAATCTCTCTAAGGACCAATGTCCAAAGTCTTGTGAAGACAAGGACCGCATGAAGTTGATTCCATATGCTTCGGCAATTGGATCAATCATGTACGCGATGTTATGTACTCGACCCGATGTCTCCTTTGCTTTGAGCATGACTAGCAGATATCAGTCAGACCCCGGTGAGTGTCACTGGATTGCAGTCAATAATGTCCTGAAGTACTTGAGAAGGACTAAGGACGTGTTCTTGGTGTATGCTGGAGAGGAAGAGATCGTTGTAAGCGGTTACACGGATGCTAGCTTCCAAACTGATAGAGACGACTCCAAGTCTCAGTCAGGTTTTGTGTTTTGCCTGAATGGAGGAGCTGTGAGCTGGAAGAGTCCCAAGCAAGAGACAGTTGCTGATTCTACGACAGAGGCCGAGTATATCGCAGCAGCTAACGCAGCGAAGGAGGCTGTATGGATTAGGAAATTCATCGGCGAGCTTGATGTAGTTCCTAGCATTGTTGGTCCCGTAGTTCTCTACTGTGATAACAATGGTGCAATTGCACAATCTAAGGAACCTAGATCTCATCAGCGCTGCAAGCACATACTTCGGCGGTTTCATCTTATTCGTGAGATTGTCGAACGAGGAGATGTAAACATTTGCAGAGTGCCGACTGAGGAAAATATTGCGGATCCGCTGACAAAGCCTCTCGCACAGAGAAAGCATGATGGTCATACTAGATCGATGGGTATGCGATACCTAAACGATCAACTCTAGCGAGGATCTTGTGGATTGCATGTAAATATGTATTTTGTTGGCTGTTTGTTCATATGATGAACTGTGTACCTAGTTTTTCTTTTGTAATTAATGGCAAATTCTTTTATTATGAGTTTTTCTATATATGATAGTTAAATGTTAACATAATAGACACCCTTAGAATGTTCGCTTCCATGGGACATCAAGTACGTGACTTGAATGTGAGAGCCCATGATTTATTTGAAGCTTCATTCTTAAAGGTCCCTGGTCAAGTATCATCATAGAAGCTAAGGGTGATGATGATACATGAAGGCTAGCACGTGTGTTGACTGATGACTGGTTCTCACAGGTCATGATATTGTGATATCAAGTCATCACGTGGGTACTTGTTAGTGAACAAGTTGTACTGGACAGACCCAACCTGAGACTACTCTGTGGATTGTCATCCAATAGTGTCACGAGTAGGTCTCATTTGACAATGGTGTTGTGGTCCTTTGACCTGAAGTCACAGCATTCATCAAGTGAGGAAGAGCGTGCTTTGATGCCATCTAAAGTCTTCCTTGAGAAAGGTTGATGATAAGGGTGGTTGTTGGGCATGTTACGAATCATTTGGGTGTTTGTGTGTGAGCAGATATGGAATTTGTCCTCCTGTATGACAGGAGTTGCATCCATGGGCCCCTTGATGGAACTGGACTGAGAAATGCATGGCCATGCTTGGTTGAGTCAATATGTGATATTGGACTCACCATTCTCTGGAAGTCCGTCCTGGATCAAGAAAACTTGGATTGAGCTATTACGAGGGTGACACGGTCCATGCCTCTAGTTCTTTCCGGATGTAAAGGACAAAGGGACAAAGACAACGCTGATACATTGGTCATAAAGGCTTATGAGTTATGAACTCTTATTGCTTGAGGAGCAATGATGCATTGCTAGATGCCGCTTATTGTTTGTGAGGTTTATGGTTTGATACTTTCGAGATCAAGTGGGAGTCTGTTGGAGTTACCATGATGACCTGGAAGTGGTCAAACATGTAATCTCACTGCCAACGCAATATGAGCCTGCAGGGTCGCACATAAGAGATGTGGAGAAGTTGGATGACTGACTATGTTGGTAAAGGTTACCAATCACCGACCTGAATAGGGTTGTGGGCAAAGTGTTGCCTTAAAGGATCATCGGGTTGGGCAAATGTTGCCTTGAAGGGCTGGTTAGGTTCGTCGTCCGAGGGTCAAAGACATTAGACGAGAATGGTCTTCTGATTCCCGCCGATCGACGAGAATCACCTTGCTGATTCTCGCCGATCGACGAGAATCGTCGAGAATCAATTGTTGATTCTCGACGATTGACTACCTTGACAATTGTCGTCGACCGCGGCTCGACGATCGTCGAGTATCATTATGAGTCGTCGAGCGTAGCTCGACGATCGGCGAGAATCGTCGAGTATTGTACTCTGATTCTCGCCGATCCAATGTGATACTCGTCGAATGATTCTCGCCGAACCTGCTCAGTGATTCTCGCCGATTGTCGCCGATTCTCACCGATTCATACTCGCCGATTCTGAACCCTAATTTCGAGTGGTCTGCGGATAGCGATTTTCCTGAGTTTATTTTATACTTTAAGTATAAATATAACACTTAGGGTTTTGGGAAGATATGCGATCTGTCTCTTCTGTGCGAATCGAACCCGACGGAAGGAGTTCCGCGTTCGCTCCGCCGATCCCGATCCCGCCGCCGGAAGAGTTCCGCCGCCGTGTTTGCTCCGTTGACCACCTTTTCTCCGGCGATCGTCGCTGGCGCTGCAATCCCTGGCGCGGACCTAGCAGTCCGTGGGAAAGCAAAGGTGCGGTCTTCTCCTTCCCGATTTTCCGTGCGACGGAAAGCTCGGCGTTCTCCCGCTCGTGTGGACTTCTGCAGAAACGTGGGCACTATTCCACATAGAACTCGCCGCTAGCAAGAAGATAAAGTTTGGAGCTTCTCCGTTGAGTTGTGACTCAACGCCACCGAGGTAATTTTTGCCTAGTTTTGCTAACTTCTTGATTCAACGTTCATGGCCCGATCCACATCTCTTTGGGTTTTTCTTGATGTTTACTTTTCCGCTGTGCGCACAAATGTTGTGCCACCCCTATAGAGAAACCCAACAGGTCGGTCCAGGCTTATTTCGGGACCCGGTTGACAATTAGTACCGCCTTCCTCCCTCAAATGGATGGACAGATAGAGCGCACCAATCGGACACTGGAGGATTTGTTGCATCTTTGCATACTGGACCGTGGAGAGCCATGGGAGAGGTAGTTACCGTTGATCGAATTCTCGTACAACAATAGCCACCAGTCAAGCATTGGCATGGCCCTTTATGAGGCTTTATACGGGCGAAGATGCAGGACTCCTTTGTCTTGGATCTCGGATGAGGATCCGAAGGCACTTGGCTCAGAGTTCGTCGAGGATACGAATGCTCAGGTGCAGTTGATTCGAGATAGGATGTTGGAGGCCTAGAGCAGGCAAGCCAAGTATTACGATGCTCGACATCATCAGGTAGAGTTTCAGGTAGGAGACTGGGTGTTTCTAAAGATACAACTGATGCATGGATTCTCGAGGGAGCATCATCGGAAGAAGCTCAGTCCGAGATACATGGGGCCTTATAGGATGCAAGAGCGGGTCGGTCCCTTGACGTACAGACTAGAGTTGTTGCTAGAGCTAGCTTGTTTGCACGATGTCTTCCATGTCTCCTCCCTCAGAGTTAGAAATGAACAAAAAACAAGCCGAAAGTGGAGCTAAAACAAACCGGAAGAGGTTTTAACAGAAACTTTATTATCTGAAAAAGGTATCTATTACAAAGGTATGCCCTCCCTTATATAGAATGGAGGAGAGATGAGAGAGTACAAATAAGAGATGTGAGACTAAAAATTTACAGGACTAAGCGGACTATACACAACAAACCGCACAAGCCGCGCGGTTAGACAGAAGGGCTAACCGTACGGCTACCATCAGAGAGAAAGAGAGACTGCCAGGGTAGACCGCCAGACCGCCCGGTCTCCAAGCCAGCTGAGACAAACCGCCAGACCGTGCGGTCTTCAACCCGCCAAGACAGACCGCCAGACCACCCGGTCACCAACTTCAACACTCCCCCTTGTTGAAGTATTAGACCGGGCGGCCTTGCGGTCTTGTCTGGCGATTTGTTGACCGAGGTGTCTGGCGGTCTCCTCTGGTGCTTAGAGACCGGGCGGTCTATCGGACTCTCAGTGCGGCCCGTTCTTATCCTGCTGGAGGTGCCGTGCGGTTAACCCATCTGACTAACCGCGCGGCCTGTGCGGTCTCCTTTATTTCTAGCCGCTCTGCCCTGTAAATGTTTAGTCCCACATTGTTTGTTTATACTCTCTCATATCTCCTCCATTCTATATAAGGGAGGTTATACCTTTGTAAATGATATCTTTTTTGGATAATAAAATTTCAATTATTCAAAAGTCTATCTGTTTGTTCTTTCTTATTCGCTACTTTCTATATGGTATCAGAGCACACGGTCATTTCCTCCTGATTGTGTGCGCTCTCTGATTCTCGCGGCTTGTTTTCCGCTTTCCGCAACCTGTCTCGCGGCTTGCCTTCTCCTCTATCCGCTGCCCTGTTCGCGCGCCTTGTTTCTGTCCGCTGCCTTGTTCGCGCGACTTGCTTCTCCTTGGTTCTCTTCTCCTGCTGCTATTCGTTGCCGCGACCTGTTTCGTTGTCGCCGCACTCCTGGTTCTTTCTTGCCTCTCCGACTTCCTTGTTGTTGCGGCCTGTTTCTGTTCGCCCGGCCTGCGACTTGTTGTAGTCGCTGCTTCTTGCCTCCTCTTCTCTTCTGTTTGCTCGGCCTTTTCAGTCCGCGTGACCTCTTCCTCGATGTGCCTTTGACTGCTTTCTAGCCGCTTGTGTTCGCGCGGCTTCTCCCTTTTCTATCCGCTACGGTTTCTTGTTGTGTTCTATGACTACTTCCGGTCTCACCACTACTCCTGCAGCTCCTTCTCCACCACCTCCTTCGGGCAACCTTGGCACCCTTTCTAAGCTTGTTGGCTCCAACTATCCCAATTGGAGCGTTTCTTTCACTTTTCTCCTTCGCTCTCAACGCAAGCGTCATCACCTCACCGATGACCCTCCTCCTCGTACCTCTCCTAAGTTTGATGACTGGGATGCGAGTGATGCTCTTGTCCGCACCTGGCTGGCCAACAGCCTTTCTGATGAGTGCCTTCCCGTCATTCGCCTTGATGAGACGGTCAAGGCCGCTTGGCTTCACCTCGCTGCTCTCTATTAGAAGGGGGGCCAGACGTCCCGCATTTATACTCTCTATGCGGACCTCTTCGCCCGCCCTTCCATGTCTCCTGCTGCGGCTTATCAGCAGGTTCAGGCTCTTGGTGCTGAAATCCTCCAGAATCGCCCCTTCTCCGCGGACTTGGCTGAACAGCACAAACACTTCCAGGAACTCCTGGTTGTTTGTTATCTTCTTCGTCTTCCCGATTCTTATGATATGACCCACCAGCAGATCTTGGGTGAGGCGGAATCTCCTACTTTGGATGCCGCTGCGGCTCGCATTGCCGTTGTTACTTCGCTGCTCCAGCGGCCTCTGTTGGCCTCCCCCCTTCCCAGGACTCCTTTGCTCACCAAGCTTAGAGGGGGGGACCTAGTGGCCGCGGCCACTCCGGCGGACGGGGTTCATCCCGGTTCCTCTGCTCTCACTGTGGTCGTACCGGCCACTCTGTTGACTGCTGCTGGTAGAAACATCCTCATCTTCGCCCTTCCAGTGATGCTCCTTCTTCGGCCTCCGCCTCTTCTCGGCCGTCTGCCTCTGTGGCCACGACGTCAGGTAGTGCCCACGTCGTTACCCAAGGTAAATTGCTGATTGACTCCGGTGCTACAAATCATATGACTGGAAACCCTCATTGCTTCTCCCGTCTTGAGACACATGACCGCTTACCCCCGGTTCGTGTGGCGGATGGCTCCCCGTCCCCGGTTCATGGGACGGGCATGGTTCAACTCACCCCCTCGCTTTGCTTGGAGGACACCCTCTATGTTCTGAAGTTCCCGTGCAATTTGTTATCAGTTACTACTTTATGCCGGCAACTTCAGTGCTCCGTCTTATTCACTCCCACTACTTGTTCTTTTCAGGACCCGAGGACCCAGCGGACGATTGCTACTGGGACTGAGAGCGGCGGCCTCTACTTCGTCGACGATATTTCCGCTCTGTCCGCCTACTCCTCCTCCACATATCTCCTTCAATGGCATCTTCGCCTTGGATATCCTCCTCCTCGGATTCTTCGCCAGCTTCTGCCCCACTTACCTCCTCCCAGTTCTCCGCTCAACTGTGATGCGTGTCAGCTTGGCAAACATCATCGCTCCTCCTTCCCACCGAAGCAAGGTCGTGGCTCCTCTCGCCCGTTTGATCTTATTCATTCTGATGTATGGGGTTCTGCTCCTACCCTCACTGTTGGTCGGGGAAGTTCCTATTTTGTCACTTTTATAGATGATTTTTCACGCTGTACCTGGGTGTATCTGTTAAAAGATCGCTCTGAACTCTTTTCTGTTTAGCAATCATTTTATTTTATGATTCAGACTCAATTTGCTATTTCTATTAAAGTTTTACGTTCTGATAATGCCAAGGAATATCTGAATCATGAGTTCTCCTCTCTCTTTCACCAACATGGCCTGCTTCATTAAACGGCTTGTGTTTACACCTCCCAGCAGAATGGGGTGGCAGAGCGTAAAAACCGTCACCTGCTTGATGTTGCTCGTACTCTCATGACGCAGATGCACATCCCTCGCTCCTACTGGGGCTACGTTGTGCTCCTCGCCTGCTATCTCATCAATCGCCTTCCCTCCACAGTTCTCCACGGCCAGACCCCCTTCTCCATTCTCTACCCCCACAAGGAACCTTTTCCTCTCCCTCTCCGTGTCTTTGGCTGTACGGCCTTTGTTCACGCTCCCTCCGCTACCCGCGACATGCTTTCCCACCGTTCCACCAAGTGTGTCTTTTTGGGGTACTCTACCACTCAAAAAGGCTATTGATGCTTTGACCCCCTTCTCCGCAAGCAGTTTGTCTCCGCGGATGTGACTTTTTTAGAGAATGCTTCCTATTTCTCTACTACCTCTTCTCTTCCTTTTGATATCTCCGTTCCTTCCACGCCTCTCGACATTTTCCCACCTCCGTCTCCTCCTCCACCGACTCCTTCCCAGTCCGTCTCCCCACCCACCCCTCCACCCTCCTCTCCGCCGCCGTCTCTCTCTAGTCTCGAGCCAGCCTTCTCCGCCACGGACGCTCCGGTCGCTGACGCTCCCGTCGACCTGGATCTTCCCATTGCTCTTCGCAAAGGGGTGCGGGCGTGTACTCAACACCCGCTTGCGGCAGTTGTTTCCTATGATCGGCTTTCTCCTTCTCGCAGGTGTTTTGCCTTGGCTATCTCTGCTACTTCTAATCCTCGCACCTACTAGGAGGCTCTTGATCTCCCCCATTGGAAGTCTGTCATGGATGAGGAGATGGCTACTCTTACTAAACGGGGTACCTGGACCCTTATTCCTCCTCCCGTGGGCACTGATGTGGTTGGCTGTCGCTGGGTCGTCGTTGTGAAATTTCGCCCCGACGGCACTGTGGATCGCTACAAGGCCCGGCTGGTGGCCAAGGGCTTCACTCAGACTTACGACATTGATTACTTTGATACCTTTTCTCCGGTTGCTCGCCTCAGTACCATCCGGGTTCTCCTTTCTGTGGCTGTTAACCGGGATTGGGCTATTTCCCAGCTTGATGTGAAGAATGCCTTTCTCTATGGCGATCTTCAGGAGGACGTCTACATTGAGCAACCTCCTGGGTATGTTGCTCAGGGGGAGACACGCGTCTGTCATTTGAAGAAGGCCATTTATGGCCTAAAGCAGAGCCCTTGGGCATGGTTCGACAAATTCAGTGCTATTGTGGCTACCATCGGCTTTAGAAGGAGTTCGGCCGATCACTCCTTATTCATTCGCAAAACGGCCTCGGGACTGGTGGTTTTGGCAGTATATGTGGATGATATTCTTCTTACTGGCGATGACCGAGATGGGGTGAACTTGACGAAGAAGCACCTCCGTCAGCACTTGGTCACGAAGGGTATGTGCTCCCCGAAATACTTTTTGGGGATAGAAATCTCTCGGAAACTTGACTCGTTGGTTCTCTCCCAACGGAAGTATGCCCTTGATCTTCTACAAGAAGAAGGATTGACAGGTGCCAAACCGGCTCGGTTTCCCATGGCTATTGGAGAAGACAAAACGTGGACAGATGAGTCGCCTCTTCTATCTGATGTGACAAGGTATAGACGTTTGGTAGGCAAACTCATCTATCTCACGGTGACTAGACCCGACATCGCCTATGTTGTAGGAAAGGTCAGTCAGTTTATGCAAGCTCCCAGGGAGTGCCATCTTCAGTCTGCCCTGAAGATTTTAGAGTATATCAAAGCAGCACCAGACAAAGGGTTACTCTTTCAGAAGAATGGTCATCTGAAGGTTGAGGCCTACTCAGATTCAATTTACGCGGATGACAAAGGCGATCGTAAATCCACATCAGGTTTTTGTACCTTTATTGGAGGTAATCTCGTGAGTTGGAAGAGTAAGAAACAGTCTGTTGTCTCGAGATCCAGTGCAGAAGCCAAATACCGGAGTATGGCGTCAACCACGTGTGAGTTAAAGTAGTTGCGGGCTCTCATGCTTGACCTGGCCGAGGTATATGACTGTCCTCTCCCTATGTTCTGTGACAACAAGGCCGCTATATACATATCTAGAAATCCGGTCTTCCATTAGAGAACAAAGCATATAGAGGTTGACTTTCACTTCATTCGGGAAGAGATTTTGAAGAAACAGATTTGTACTCCATTTGTCATCTCTGACAAGGAATTGACAGATATCTTTACCAAGCCGGTCTCTACTTCCTTCTTCCACATTTGTGACAAGCTGGGCATGATTGATATCTATGCTCCAGCTTGAGGGGGAGTGTTGAAGTATTAGACCGGGCGGCCTTGCGGTCTTGTCTGGCGGTTTGTTGACCGAGCGGTCTGGCGGTCTCCTCTGGTGCTTGGAGACCGGGCGGTCTATCGGACTCTCAGTGCGGCCTGTTCTTATCCTGCTGGAGGTGCCGTGCGGTTAACCCATCTGACTAACCGCGCGGCCTGTGCGGTCTCCTTTATTTATAGCCGCTCTTCCCTGTAAATGTTTAGTCCCACATTGTTTGTTTATACTCTCTCATCTCTCCTCCATTCTATATAAGGGAGGTCATACCTTTGTAAATGATATTTTTTTTGGATAATAAAATTTCAATTATTCAAAAGTCTTTCCGTTTGTTCTTTCTTATTCGCTACTTTCTACACCCCTCAAGCTGGAGCATATATATCGATCATGCCCAACTTGTCGCAGATGTGGAAAAAGGAAGCGGACAACGGCTTGGTGAAGACATCTGCAAACTCGTTGTCGGAAGTGACAAATGGAGTGCAAATCTGTTTCTTCAATATTTCTTCCCGAATAAAATGACAGTCGACTTCTATGTGTTTTGTTCTCTCATGAAAGACCGGATTTTTGGAAATGTATATCGCGGCCTTATTGTCACAGAACATAGGAAGAGGATAGTTGTAAACCTCTCCTAAGTCAAGCATGAGAGCACGCAACCACTTCAACTCACATGTAGTCGATGCCATGCTGCGATATTCCGCCTCTACACTAGACCTAAAAACTACAGACTATTTCTTGCTCTTCCAACTCACAAGATTGCCTCCAACAAATGTGCAGAAACCTGATGTCGATTTGCGGTCCCCTTTGTCATCCGCATAGCTTGAATCAGAGTAAGCTTCAACCCTTAGGTGACCATTCTTCTGAAATAGGAGTCCTTTCCCTGGAGCAGCTTTAATATACTATAATATCCTCAAAGCAGATTGTAGATGACACTCCCTTGGAGCTTGCATGAACTGGCTCACCTTGCCAACAGCATAAGAGATGTCGGATCTGGTTACCGTGAGATATATGAGCTTGCCCACCAGATGCTGGTATCTCGTAAGATCGAAGAGAAGAGGCGAGTCATCTATCCAAGTTTTGTCTTCTCCAGCAGCCATAGGACAACGTGCAGGTTTAGCACCAGTGAGTCCTGCCTCCTTTAAAAGATCAAGAGCATACTTCCATTGGGAAAGGACCATGGAGTTGGGCTTTCTAGAGATTTCAATCCCCAGAAAGTATTTCGGGGAGCCCATATCCTTTGTGACCAGATGTTGACGAAGGTGTTTCTTGGTCATCAATACCCCATCCTGGTCATCGCCAGTAAGAAGAATGTCATCAACATAAACCGCAAGAACAACAAGACCAGAGGCGGTTTTCCGAATAAACAAGGAGTGATCTGCTGAGCTTCTTGTAAAACCAATGGCTGCAACAATGCCACTGAACTTGTCAAACCAGGCACGAGGACTCTGCTTGAGGCCATAGATAGCCTTCTTTAGCCGGCATACCCGTGTCTCCCCCTGAGCAACATACCCAGGAGGTTGCTCCATGTAAACATCTTCCTGCAGATCACAATAGAGGAAGGCATTCTTAACATTTAGCTGCGAGATGGGCCAATCCCTGTTGACAGCCACAGAGAGAAGAACCCTAATAGTGCTGAGACGAGCCACTGGAGAGAAAGTGTCAAAGTAATCAATGCCATAAGTTTGGGTAAAACCCTTGGCAACCAGGCGAGACTTATAACGATCCACACTGCCATCCGGGAGAAACTTCACCACGAAGACCCATTGACAACCAACAACATCCGTGCCGAAAGGAGGAGGAACAAGGGTCCCGGTGCCCCGTTCAGTTAGAGTAACAATCTCCTCATCCATGGCAACTTTCCAATGAGGAATAGTAAGGGCCTCCTGGTAGGAACCGGGGGTGGTAGTGGCCGAGATAGCCAGTGCAAAAGCTCGGAGAGAAGGGGTAAGACGATCGTAGGAAACAACTGCAGCAAGCGGGTGTTGGGTACATGCCCGAACCCCTTTGCGAAGAGCAATTGGGAGATCCAGGTCAGCAGGTGCCTCAGTATCCGGAGTATCCGTGGTGGAGAGAGCTGGCCCGGAAGTAGAGAGATGGCAGCGGAGTGGAGGGAGAAAGCGGAGTAGAGGGTGGAGATGATGGTGATGGGGAAGAGGGTGGAGAGGGTGGAGATGGCGGAACATCAGTGGGAGCAGAGGGAATGGATGGGTTGGTAGGAAAAGTAGGATCAGGAGGAGGAGAGGAGGAAGCGGGAGAGAAGTAAGATGCATTGGCAAAGAAGGTGACATCCGCAGAGACAAATTGCTTGCGGGTAACGGGGTCAAAGCAACAATAACCTTTCTGAGTGGGAGAGTACCCCAGAAAGACACATTTAGTGGCACGTGGTGAGAGTTTATCACGGGTGGCAGCGGGAGAGTGCACAAAGGCAGTGCACCTAAAGATGTGCAGAGGAAGAGGAAAGAGATCCTTGTCCGGATAAAGAATGGTGAAGGGGGTAGCACCGTGGAGAACTGTGGAGGGAAGGCGATTGATGAGATAGCAGGAGAGGAGGACAACATAGCCCCAATAGGAGCGAGGAACATGCATTTGAGTCATCATAGTGCAAGCGACATCAAGGAGGTGACGGTTTTTGCGTTCCACCACCCCATTTTGTTGTGAGGTGTAGACACAGCTTGTTTGACGAATAACACCATGGTGAATACAAAACGAGGAGAAGTCTTGGCTAAGATATTCCTTAGCATTGTCAGAACGAAGGATCTTAATAGACGTATCAAACTGAGTCTTAACCATAGAATAAAATGAGGTCCAAATAGAGAACAGCTCGGAGCGATCTTTGAGAAGATACACCCACGTACACCGAGAGAAATCATCAATGAAGGTGACAAAATGGGAACTACCCCGACCGATGGTGAGGTTATGAGCGGGACCCCATATGTCAGAGTGAACGAGGTCGATCGGACGGGAAGAGTCCCGACTTTGCATTGGTGGGAAGGATGAGCGGTGATGTTTGCCAAGTTGACATGCATCACAGTTTAGAGGAGGATGATGAGGAGGGAGGTACGACAGGAGCTGGCGTAGAATTCTGGGAGGAGCATGTCCAAGATGAAGATGCCATTGGAGAAGATCTGTAGAGCAGGAGGAGAAGGCGGATAGAACAGAGACATTGTCGAGGAAGTAGAGGCCACCACTCTCAGTCCCGGTAGCAATCGTCCATTGGGAGTCCGGATCCTGAAAAGCACAAGAGGTAGGGGTGAATAAGAAAGAATACCGTAGTTGCTTGCATAAAGAAGTAACCGATAATAAATTGCACGAAAACTTGGGCACATATAGGGTATCAGCCAGGAACAGAGATGGAGTGACTTGAACCATGCCCGTCCCATGAACCGGTGAGGGAGATCCATCCGCAACAATGATCGGGGGCAATTGAGCATGTGTTTCAAGAAGAGAGAAACATTGAGGATTGCCTGTCATATGATTTGTTGCACCAGAGTCGATTAGCCATCTTCAGCGGGTAACAACGTGAGCATTACCAGAAGAGGTGACCACCGAGGCGGACAGACTGGAGGAGGGGAAAGCCATGGAAGCAAGAGAGGAGCAAACCGCGACGATAAGAACAAGCCGCGAGAAGAGGAAGAAGCCGAACGGTGAAGCGAAGAAGAGAAAAGAGCATCAAGCCGGGCGAACAGAAAACAGTTCGTGCGGCTAGGAAAGCCGCTACCAAGAAGCAAAGCAAAGGGAAAGAAGTCGCACGGCTTGAAAAAGTCGGGCGAATAGAGAAGAACAAGTCGCACGGCTAAAGATGAGGCCGAGGCGACAAGCAAGCTGGAGCGGGTAGAAGGAAACAGGTCGAGGCGACTAGTAAACAGTCCGCAACGACTAAGAGGAGCAGCGAGAAGAGAAGCAAGGAGAAACAAGCCGCACGAACAGGGCAGCGGTCAAAAGAGAAGGCAAGCCGCGAAGACAGGTCGCGGGAAGACGAGAATCAAGTGGAGGGAAAGAAGTCGAGCGGATAGAAGGTAGCCCGCGCGAACAGAAGAAGAAGCTGAATCAGGAGGAAAAGATCGTTTCCTCTGATACCAAGTTAGAAATGAACAAAAAACAAGCCGGAAGTGGAGCTAAAACAAACCGGAAGAGGTTTTAACAGAAACTTTATTATCTGAAAAAGGTATCTATTACAAAGGTATGCCCTCCCTTATATAGAATGGAGGAGAGATGAGAGAATACAAATAAGAGATGTGAGACTAAAAATTTACAGGACTAAGCGGACTATACACAACAAACCGCACAAGCCGTGCGGTTAGACAGAAGGGCTAACCGCACGGCTATCATCAGAGAGAAAGAGAGACTGCCAGGGTAGACCGCCAGACCGCCCGGTCTCCAAGCCGGCTGAGACAAACCGCCAGACCGCGTGGTCTTCAACCCACAAAGACAGACCGCCAGACCGCCGGTCACCAACTTCAACACTCAGGAGAGCTCTACTTCAGCTGGAGCATCAGATTACGACGATAGATGGGCCTATAGCTTATGATCGATTGGTGCACCTGGAGCCGATCCGAATAGACGATACTGGGATGCGGGTCTTGGGACGCAAGAAAGTTCTGCTAGTCAAGGTCTTGTGGAGGAATCATGGACAAGAGGAGCACACGTGGGAGCCACAAGACTTGATGCAGCAAAGGTACCCGGAGCTTTTCACGTCAGATATTTCCTATAACCTCTCGGGATGTTACATTTTACTTCTCATACTTGAAACCTCGTAGGCCTAACTTGAATTTCGAGTACGGATTTTTTTTATGTATTGGGATATGTAACATCCCTCAGACTTCTAGACCCCTTGTATGATTTTGTCATGACTGGGTCATGACAAAGCCTTGGGAAGTACCAAATGATTTGGTTGAGCTTGAGAACTTGTGTGTGAACCACCTTAGTCTACAAATAGTAGAATTCCAATTACTAGCTTATGGATGACCATAGGGCTTCACCATGACTCCATGACACCACCACAGCATCACTAACCTATTAGAGGGTCCAGTAGAGCCATAAGGACTCACTAGGGTCAACTAAAAAGGTCAAGTTGACCAAAGTCAACCCAAGACCTGATTAGGTCAAACTAAGCTCACCCTTGCCAAATTGACCTCCCCTTAGCCAAAGGGACCCACCTAGACTTTCCCAAGTCCTATGGGAGGCTAATGGGTCACTAAGGACTCATTAGGGTCAAACAAAGAGGCTAGGTTGTCCCAAGTCAATCCTAGCCCTAAAAAGGTCAAAGTGTCATAACTAAGGGTCGAGTAACCTCCAAGATGCCCAAACAACCATACCCAAACCTTTTAGACTTTATGGGAGGCCAATGGATTATCAAGGACCCATTGGGGTCAACCCAAATGGTCATGTTGACCATGGTCAACTCTACCCTTGAAATGGGTCAAACTAGCCTAAATGGCTAGCTCAAGTCCAATCCCCTTAGGCTAAGCCCAATAAAGGTGGCCCATTAGTTTATGGGGCTGAAAAAAATCAGATTAGCCACCTAATATCTAGAAATGGTGACTAGGAGAGAGGAAGCCATCTTCTCCTTTAATAGCGGAGAGAGAAAGAGAGAGAAAGAGGGTCATTCATGCCATGGAAGTACAAGGGCCTCCTCAATCCTTCTCCCATGGTAAGGTTCCTCCTCCCTAGTCATCTAGGGGAAGATTGATAGCCATGACCATCCACCAAAGTGGCTGAAATCAATTCCTCCCACAAGGAAGAGAGAGAAAGAAGAGAGAGAAAGAAGAGAGAGAAGGGCATTAATGGCCATGGGAGATCAAGAGTTCCTCTCCAATTGATTCCAAAGGCACGATACAGTTCCCCTCATCAGTTTTGAGGAGTTTTATAGCCAGGGACGACCACCTAAGGGGCTGAATTCAGAGAACTCCACTTTGGCCGAATTATCCAATTAATGGAACTAATGGCAATTGAAGTCATGCCCCTTCCCCTACCTCAACTGACCCCTTTATCATCTTCAGAGGATCAGTTTAGGCCTTTACATCGCTGCTTTTGATCAAGGATAGAGATTGGGAGGTGGAAACGTTTGGAGCTCGACGGCCATGGAGCACCACCATCAAACATGTCGGCAAACACGGTTGATGGTCCTCCTCTACTCCTCTCTTCGTGGGATAGATTCTTAGATATTTTAGGAGAGAAATCTGGCTCAATTGAGCCCGATTGGGAGAGGAAAAATTCAGAGATTTCCATGTTTTTCCACCTTACGGGTTCGCTGGAAATCGCCACTTCGGCGGCCGTGCCGCCGCCCGGAGATAGCCCCCAGCTCAACGAAGGTGGTGGTGGCGGTGGGTGGCCGGGGAGGGGGATGGGGCCCTGGAAATTGTCTTAGACTATGCTCCAAGTAGGGTAGATCCTAGCTGTTGGCTGGAGGAAGAAGAATGTCAGGGATCGTTTGATTTGCTTTAAGATTCGTGCACTTAGTGAATTTATTAGTTCATTTTATTTCGTTTTCTGTCACAGTAATTTTGCTGTTTCAAATTAATTATTAAAAATACTTAGATTCACCTACAGTAAAAGTTTTCTACATGAAAGGTGTAGCCCTATGATTCTAGTTTATTTTAAATTGGTTTGAACCATTTCGGAGTTAAGGTCATACCACAACACTCATTTTGGTGAGGTCTATACCGAGTCTATATTAGAGATTGTTTTGAGTACCCCCATCAATCCATCAATCCAAATGACTTGAAATTTTGGATGGGGTCACTCTTAACTATGCCTAGAACATATCCAAAAATGAGAATTTTTGGAAAAAGTATTCCTAATGTTTTTGTAGAAATTTAATAAACATTGCATGAATTATTTAAGAGGCCTAATTAACTATAAACCCACCAAAATTTTGGTAACTGTCTTTTAGTGTCATATTATGGCTTTGATAAAAATTTCAACCCATTTAGGTTTGATTTGAATTGATTTTGGTGTGACCAAAGTTTTGTCCCTTAAGGGTAATTTAGGGCAAAGAGTGTTTGGGGGCATAGAGGGGCCAATCCTCAACCAAAGGGGTTGGGACTTTGGCCAGAGCTCCATGGTCAGTTAAAGTACCCTCTTATGGAGTTGGAGGTGGTTTGTGGGGGATTTACCCTAGGACCGAAGTTCAAACCCTAGTGTTTAACTTTGGGGGTTTGTGAAAGACATGGAGTGATATGTCCTTGTATGGACTTGATGTGTAGTCTATGTTTTCTTATGGTGGTGAAATGCCATAGGAAGGAATTTGGTGACATTTAGACTTAGGAACACAACATAAACCAGTTAGGGATTGTTTAGGCCTATACATTTTATGAAAATATTGAAGGGTCATATGACCTTGGATCCTTATGAAATTTTAGTAGGAGTAATTTTATAGTATTATTAACCTCTGAAATTTATTATAGGATGTTTAGAAAAGATTAGACTATACTTGTAGTTATAACCTTCAACTTGCCCCATGTGATTATTTTGAAGTAACCATGGCTACATTAATTTAGAATGATGTGAAAATCTGACAAGGTTAATTAAATATCAATTAGTGGCACTAGTAAATTATTTCGATCATTTGAGCATTTACTCTTAGTACCTCATGTGTTTAGTGAACAAGTGCACCACATTTTGATAAATAGTAAATAAATATTATATCTTACTGGAAAATTGTGTTAGTTGGGCAGAGAACTGTTTAGGCCATTATAAAATATACAAAATTATTACATGTTATTTGGATGAGTTTATGAGAATGTTTCTTTACAAAGTGCACTATAAGGGATTTACTTGAAGTATTTTTATACATGGCTTACTAATCTTGGAAATGCCTGAAACTTACACAGTAGTGTTTTATTATCATTATAAGTCTCTGAAAATATTTATATAATTTTTGGATTATGATTTATGGTACTCCCTTCTTTAACTCCAATTATTTTAATTACTTTGATTTAGTTATTTAGAGGTTAATACATTTATAAAAATCTGTGAAATTTGGTATTCACTGTTATTTTGATGTCATATAGTATTCATAATTTTTTGGTGGCAACAACTTAAGTAAAGCTAGCACCTCGTGTTCAAAATTACACATGGCCAAATCTTTGGGAAACTTTAATAATGCTAAATTAGTTAGGAAATTTACATGTTTGTAGATTTAGTCTAAGTGTGTCATGATAGACCCACAATAATTATCTTAGGGCATTTGGATGAAAATTTGGAGTACCTCCTATCATGTACATCATATAGCTTAGGTGGGTCTGCATTTAGTAAAGCTGCAGAATTTATGATAATATGTCGAATAGATATAGGGAGATGGGTTATTGATTTACTGATCTTGGTAAAGTGGAAAAAGAAAAAAAAGAGAGCTTCGTTAGTAGTCATGATGAGGAGAGTGTCGGGTTGGCTAGTATTAAGAGGTTCTCGGGATCGTCGAAAGATCTTCTTTCCTGTGGAGGGAGAGAGAGTCAAAATACACTAGGGTTAGATCTAGAATAATGTTAAAATGGATCGGGAATTGGGTATTAACCAATAATAGTAAATACCTTGCAAAAGGGAGCTTTGGGCTTCAGCCCATCGTAGTTCCTAGTGCCCTCAAGAGCCCTTCACGAGGAATTCCTTGGGCAGTCCTAGGTTAACGTAAGCCATAAGAATAAATGGAATGGAAGAGTAATTAGAAATACTCTAGGGTTATACTAACACTCACACTCCCCGATGTTCTGGGAGTTAGGTTACGTCTTACGAGCAGTAGGCTCGGTGGTTTTGGTGATGGGCAGGTTGGCCCGGCGAGCCGATGGCTCTAATGGATTTGTGACGGACGGGTTAGTCAGGGGAACTTTGGCTTGGTAGATATTTGTGACGGACGAGATTGTCCGGGGAGCTTTGGCTCGGTGGGAAATACATTAATGTTGAATGTGCATAAGATATAAGGTGGTGGGTCTTTGGTATTGGAGGGTCATCGCACTGACACCAGTATGTTGACTCGGTAAGTGTGGTATAGCACTTGGTCAAATAAAGTCCGGTGCGGCAGCCAGCAAGAGTACGCAGGAGCTCCGCTTAATGCACCAGCATTGAGGCGTATGATAGGTCTGACTGGTAATGCTGATACTAGTTTGGAGGTAGGAGAGTCCGAACCCACCGCTTTCGTTTGCCACTATGGAGGTATCCTGGGAGGTTGGGCTCCAGAAAGGTGGAACTAAAGGTATTTGTGCACAGAATCGTGTGTGTGAGTTGCACTTGAATGTTCATACTATAACATACTTGCATGACATAGCATCATCATTGCATATAACCCTTGACACCTATTATATAAATTAGTATGAGACTCTTTATACAATAGGCCTTGCAAAACGACCCCTTGGTCTATAGAGTTGTATGGGCATTCCTATAGGTCATGGTTGCATACTTAGTTTGCCTTCTTGTACTTTACTTGCTCACTTTGTTCATGTGTATACTCGTACTGATTACCTACTATTTGCTTGCTTATACTTGCAATGGTTGCATGCTTATGTTAGACTAGTTTCGCCGACGCCTGCTTACTTTGTTACTCTCCACCTTCATTACCTTCCCTTTCCTCCTCCCCGCTCGGTGTCTAGGAGCCATGAGGGAGGTCATTGACCAAATCATTTTAGGGGATCGTGGAGCCGAACCAGGAGACGCAGCCCCAGAGGTCGGTGAACGTAGAGATGGGTCAGTCTAGCACGGATGTCCAGCCAGCAGGGACAGTGAGACCCGACCACTAGTAGATATTATAGATTTGCTTCCACGATTGAGTGATTTGTAGTGAGTATTTTGATGTATCAGGCAGGAGCCCTATTTAGTACTTTATTTTATCATTTTCGTGGACTCTCCCTTCGTGGAGAATTATATTATATTTCATGTGATTTTTGTGGACCAGTATTAGAGTTTTCATGTACTCTTATATTTATTCTACTCTTTTGCGATCGGTATGCCCGACAAGATCATGGTTTTGTAGTGACGACCTTCCCGAGTGTGTTGGTGTCACCGCAAAGTGGCGATTCTTATGGTTCTCAAAAAAGTCCAAAATAGCCAGCTGAAAGACTCTTCTTCAGTCGAATGACTATTGGAAGAAAACAGAAATGTACAACATCACATCTTCCCACTGTTCATGGAGCAGTCAAGCCAAGTACTAATTCTAAACATAAAAGGAGATATAATATTTATGAGTTTTGGTAGTGTGGGAAAGTGTGCCACTATGTTGTAGATTGCTGGCACAATCCTTCGGTGTCAAGAGGTAGAAAACCTGTCAGTAATACTGCAGGAAGGCAAGGATATTTTCAGTCTAATCTGCACCTAAGACCCAATAGATATTGGGGTCTTAAGGTGAGATAATTTGTGTTCTTTTCACGTTAGTTTAGGTACCTATTCCCCTAAATGGTACCTAGATAGTGGATGTTCCGGGAACATGACTGGAATAAAGGAGCTATTAAAGGAGTACACTACAGTAAAGAATGGACCTAAGGTAATTTTTGGAGGCTCTGACAAGGGAATAACCAGAGGTTATGGTAATATCTCAAATGGCATAGTCACCATCACAAAGGTATCTTATGTGGAGGGGATACAACAAAAAATCATAAGCATAAGACAACTATGTGACCTTGGTTATGGCATTTCCTTCCACAAGGATAAGTGCCACATCAAGAGATTAAGTGACCAAAGTGTCATCTTAACAGGCACTAGGAGTGAGAATGTTTATTATTTAAATTTTTCATGCTTAGATATTAGTTCCTCTATATGCCTAGTTGCAAATGACAATGTCTCACTTTTTGTCCAACAGCACAAGAGACTGGTTCATTTGAACTATAAGACCATTGTTCAGCTCTTTAGTGATGAGCTAGTCAGAAATGGTCCCAAAATAAAATGCTCCAAGGAGGGTATCTATGCTTCTTGTCAAAAGGGTAAGCAGACTAAGACCTTCTTCAAGAGCATTGGGACCAAAGACTCTGTGAGATGCTTATATTTATTGCATATGGACTTGTTTGGTCCTATGCCTGTTTATAGTCTAGGTAGGAAGGTCTACAACCTTCTAGTGATTGATGACTATTCCAGATCTACTTGGGTGTTCTTCCTTAGAAGATAAGATAAAACCATTGATATCTTCATTAATTTTGTCAGATAGATTCAGAATGAACTTGCATGCTCTGTGGTCTAAATAAGAAGTGACCATGGAACTGAATTTCAGTCTGCTGCCATGACAAATTTCTGTGGGGAGCAAGAGATTCATCAGGAATTCTCCTCTCCAAGAGCACCCCAGCAAAATAGGTTAGATGAGAGGAAAAAACAGGACTCTCATAGAAGCTGCGAGAATATTATTTAGTGACACTTCTCTCCCTGAGTATTTCTATGTTGTGGTTGTTAACACTGCTTGTCATGTTCTCAACAGGGCTTCTATCACCAAAGGCCATAAGAAGACTCCCTATGAGATCTTGAAGGGCAGAAAACCAAACATAGCATATTTTAGGATCTTTGGTTGTAAGTGTTTCATATTGAACAATGGGAAGTCAAAAGTGACTAAGTTTGCTGCCAAATCCAATGAGGGGATCTTTGTTGGGTACTGATGATTGTTAAAACTCCAAAAATTACTTCGGACACGCGGTGCCCCAGGCGGTTTATTTAGAAAAGGCATATTTGATTTTATTTAGGAACTCGGGACGCGCAGATTTTTTATTTAGATAGAAAACCGTTGAAATCGAGTTTTAACGAAAGGAGGCAAGTGCACCTATCATGTGTAGTATAGGATATTCCAGTGAGGAATATCGAGGTCGTATTGTTCTCGGGGATGGGTTAATTATTTCTACTCTTCCCTGGAGGGGACTATTATTTTACCACAAATTTATCTTGTCGTGATGTTATATATATATATATAAAACAGAAAAAAAGCATTAAAGATGGAGCCGATGAATATCTTAGCACACCTGTATCGAATTGAATTTAAAATAAAATGAACTTTTAATAAAAAGAGATCCTAAATTTCAAATTAATTAAGACAGAGACTTGGTCGTGGAGGTTCTACAAAAATGAGCTCACCTATCTCTAGGACTATCTCTCACCTGCATATTAAGACAATTCTACCGGGCTCTCATCCGACGAAGGATTTCTCTTAATGCCTGCATTACGCTAAGAACCCCTCTATTGGGTGGGGAACCCAATTCGGTAGAGTTAGGTGCCTCCTCTATCGAGGGTTAGTATGGAACTCTATTTACCAATGGGCGATCGGTCCATACACAAGGCCTCTCGACTAGCTAGCGTATGGACTACAGAAATAGAACCCACACATCGATATGTGGTTCTACGCATCGTAAACCCGGGGCAAACCATAAGTATTTTTAATTAATCAGAAAAACAGGACCTTTAATTATTTAATGCTATTTTATCTGTCGCAATGCTCTTTGGTACTGAGTGCTAAGAGCGGTTAGCCACTCATCAGAATGGGGATGACTTACGGAAAGAAAGCGATAAAAATAAAGCAGTAAAAGAAAGCATTAAAAGAAATCAGTAAATTGCGAGTCCTACTCAAATGAGTAGGGGAAATGAAAGCGAGTCCTACTCAAACGAGTAGGAGGAAATAAATGCACACATGTACGCACTCTACTATAAATGAAAATGTACACACACAACAAAAATTAAAACACACGCACACACTCGACATAAAGTAAAACAAACACACGCTACAGAAATAGAAAACTTCATTCTAATGAAAATAAAAACTCCACTCTACTAAAAATAAAAATGCACCCACACTACTGAAAATAAAAACACACACAAATAACAAAAATTAAAATCTAACTCATACACTCACGCACTCTATAGGAAAGAAAACACACGCACTCTGAAGAAATTAAAACGCACACACTCACTCTACATAAATAAAAACACACACACGCACTCTACAGAAAGTAATGAAAGCTATAAAATCAATCTCATACACACACACACACAAACAAAAATTAGAAAAACTAAGTGACTAAAAAATTAAAACGATAACATTTTTACCGAAAGATTTTGTTAAGAATGCATAAAACGAAGAAATTAAAATTAACATAGCGAATTTTTTTGAAAATAAATTGGAAATGAAAGTTTTTGAAAAATTTAAACAATTATATTTCTACCGCTAGAATGTGGTAGAAATGCATTAAAAGAAAAAAATAAAAATTAAATTAGCAGAAAGTTTTGCAAATAAATGCAAAATGAAAGTGCTCGAAAAATTAAAAGGACTATATATTCATTCTTATAACTTGATAAAAATGCCAAAAAAAAGTGGAAATAAAGTTGAAAGGAACAAAAAGTTATACGAACAAAAAAGTAACAGAACTAATGAAAAAGATAAAACCAACTTTTAAAACATTTTTATAAACTCATAAGGATGAACATGAGGAGTGCTAAAAAGCTAAACTATTGAAACTATAAAAGCTATGAAAACATAAAACAAAACTCATACACACACACTCATTAAAAAGAACGAAAACAAAGGATAAAACAAAATAAAAATAAGATTGCTTAAGGAAGAGGGCACATAGATGAAATCCAAATCTATATAAAGGGATAAAATATACAATTTTATTAATCTAAAAGGGGGATTACAAAGCTAAAACAAAAATAAAGGAGAGGGGGAGAAATTCCCTTACATAGCCTTTGGAATCATCTAAGTAGCCAACTCCCTAACCAAAATGGTCCGAAGAAGGAGAACATGAACTCAAGCAGAAAACTTGAATTTACAGGCAAAATTTTCAAGGTACACGCCCTAGGTCACAGGCGTGTAACTGCTGTACATGAGGTGATCCAGTGACTTGACGGCTAGTTTGACTTCGCGACTGTACACATGGATGTCACGCCCTAGGTTACGGGCATGTCGGTGGGCGTGTCGGGGAGGTCGATCTGGGTGCGGTGTCGTGTCAACAAGTCCCCAGTGACGTCTTGTCGGGCCAGGAGGAGAAGTACACGCCTGTATCGCATCTTGACACGGGCGTGTTAGGTCGGGTCGGCAAACTTTGAGCGCGGTTCGTCAAGCGGGTGATACGGGCCTTGGTCACGGCCGTGTCACATTTAACATGGCCGTGTTGGGGGGCGTGTTCATAAATTTATTTGCGGCAACTGATTTTGCTTGTAATTGTAGGTACACGCCCAGGTCACGGGCATGCCCTGAAGTACACGGGCGTGTACTATGCTGATTTTGACTTTTTCTGAAAAATTTTTTAAAAAAACAAAGGATAAGTTAGAATAAAATTTACAAAAAATAAGTATTTTATTAAACAAAATTAACTAAAAATAACAAAAAGAAACTAAAACGACTTATTTATTGTACGTAAAAATATGTATATTTACAACTTATTGAATACCCCCATACTTAAGCTTTTGCTGTTCCAGAGTAAAAGTTGGAGATATACATATAAGGAATTAAAGAAATCCTAAGTTTAGCTACTTCTTGAATTAATTGAAAAAAAGATCAAAATAGTTATCCGGGGTATAAGAGTTAAGTCTTAAATTATGACAGAAATTTAAATTAAGGTAGAGTTTCATCTAAAAACTTCTCGATATAATCAAATAGATAGCAAAACATTTTATTTGTTACCTAAACAAAAATAGATTGGATTATGAAAACTTTAGCTTAAAAGAATTCAAAGAAATAATTCAATTTAAGAATTATGCTCTCAAAAAGATTTTAAAATTAAATCTAGAATCATTTGAAATAGGCGGATTGGGATATTGAGGTTTATGAATAGGGCTTTGATTTAGAGGCGAGGGTATATTTTTTTTCGCTCAAACCTCTAATGAAATTTTTTTTTTGAATATGCATGTTTAGGAAAACGAAATTTTATTTTCCATAATATAATAATTTTTAATAACTTCATAATAACCCAATGTATATGTATTGGTGTAATGAATTTTATCCTCTTACTCCGTAACATATAATCTTTTCAAATTTTAGATGCCTATATTTATGGAACGAAATCTTGTTCTCATTGACATAGGATCTTTTAAGGATCAAAATCATGCCAAGCAAGACATGAAAAAAGGAGATAGTTTTTTTCAGAAAGAAAACTAGGTTTCATAAAAAAATTTTGAGAGCAACCTTTGTAAATTAAATGTTCCTATATTTCAAAAAAACTTGCAGTATACATAATTGAAATCTAAGGTTGTTATTTTCTAACAAAATAAATGTGCAACTATTTAGATGAGTTAGAAGTGATGCTAAAAACAAGTACATTATCTAAATAAAAAATATAAGTATAAGAAATTCTTTAAAACCTAACCCCAGATATCTAAATCTATCGATCTCCAATTAATAAATGAATAGTAAGCAAAGAATTAATAAAATTCGCTTATAAATAAACTCCGAACTAGATTTTTGGTGAGCGAAAATGAGTTAAAAATGAGATATTCGATTTATTTGTTGCAATATGAGTTAATTTTTGTGTGATTTTGGGGTTTTTATCTTCTTTTTTTATTATTTACTTTTTTGAATTTTTTGGGTTATTTTCTTTTTTTTTGAATTTTGGATTTTCTAAATGTTTTTGATTTTTTTAAGTTTTTTTTTAGATTGATTTTTTAACAAGTTATTTATAAGAAAAGGGAGAGAAAAAGGTGTTATTTACAAAGAAGAGTGGGGGAAGAGAAAGTTTGTTTACAAAGAAAAGAGGGGGGGCAAGAGATTGATTTTTTACAAAAATGATTTACAAATTGAAAACATTTTTTTCAACTTTTTTGTTTTATAAGTTTTTGTTGAAATTTTTGTGTTTTTTGGAAGAGAGGGGGGAAAGAGAGAGGTTATTTTTACAAAGATATTTACAAAGTAAAAAATTTTGGGATTTTTGTTTTATAAATTTTTTGTGATTTTTTGATTTATGATTTTTTTTGAAGTTTTTGATTATATAAAATTTTTTTGAGGTTTTAATTGTTATGCATTTTGTATGTATTTTTTCTAAGTGAAGAATATAAAAAAAAAACAAAATACGAAAACACCCACATACTTAAACCTAACATTTTCCCCAATGGTACAATCTAAGTATGCGGAACGATAATAGACAAAATAAAATATGTACAAAAATAAAAATAGAGGGTAGAAGCTTCCCTAAAATGAGGTTGGGGAGGCTTGAGTTGAAACGCTGCATTATTTAGAAGAAACAACAAAAATATAACAAAAAAAATAAAAAAGATAAACTTGCCCAAAAGGGTGCGGGTGGTAGGGGGCAAGTGTGTGTGACTCGTAATCTAACGTCTTAGCTATATGAGCGTTACAGATATGCGATTCCCCAGCGCCCACAAAGGCGTGAAGCGCGTTGAAGAGAAAAAAAAGAGATATAATATTTAATTATAAAAAAATTTTATTTATTTATTTATAAATAAGACATAATTTTTTTTTGGGTTTTTTGAAAATAAAAAAAACAAGCTAAAGCAAATCATATATATAGAATGTTTTTGTGGTTTTTAGCAGGAGAATTGTTTTTGGCTATATATATATACATTTTAAATAACAAATTATTATATATTTTTAAGTAGTTTTTTTTAGTTGGTTTTTGATAGGTTTTTTTAAGTATTTTTTTTGGTTTTTTATTTTTGTAGGTTTTTTAAAGTTTTTTAGTTTTTCGTTTTTTTGGTTTTTTTTTGGTTTTTTGGCTTTATTAATTTTTTAGTTTTTAGTTTTAGATGTAGTTTTTTTTAGATTTTTGTTTGGTTTTGTACTTTTTAGAATTTTGTAGTTTTTAGTTTTTAGAATTTTTTTGTTTTTTAGTGTTTATCATAAACAAATAATGAAATTTTTTTAGATTTTATAGTTTTTTTCATTTCTTTTTTTGGTGTTTAGATTTGTTTTTGGTTTTATAGTGTTTTAAGTTTTATAGATTTTTTTAGTTTTTAGTGTTTTAGATTTTTTGGGTTTTTAGATTTTAAGATTTTTTTTTAGTTTTTAGAGTGTTTATGGTTATTTAGTTAGTTTCTTTTTCTTTTTTTTGTTAGTAGGAAACAACGTCATTTCAAGAAAATATGTTTTATAGATAATAATAAAATGATTTTTTTTAAGTTTTTGTTTATTTTTTGTTTTTTTAAAAGTAGTTTTATTATTTGTATTATTATTATTATTATTATTATTAGTAGTAGTAGTAGTAGTAGTAGTAGAAGTAGTATTATTATTAGTAGTAGTAATTTTTTGGTTGGCAATTTATATATATATATATATATATATATATATATATATATATATATATATATATATATATATATATATATATATATATCTTTATTATATAAGCAAACCCTTCAAAGTCCCATGGTGTAACATTTAAATCCCCTCATTTTTGATAACACTACTTCTCATCTATAGGACTTTTTGGTCTTTTGATAATAACCAAATAAGACTATCCATTTAGATATAAAGACCAAAGATACTGCAGTCCTGCAATGACGCCATCCCCGCCAGTCCTGCACACCTGCCGAAAGGAACTCCCGCCAGCAATAGTCCTCTCGTACGTCAACTCGCGCCTCCATGCTCCTTTCATCATTTCAGAATTCCCCCAGTTGCTCCCCTCCCGCACATCTCTCCTCCCACCTCTCATGTCCTCAACTTATACCACCCTCCAAAAGCAGTGGCAGACATCTGCCGAAAGATGCTGGAGAAGTTTTCGACAGAGTAGTCGTGCAGAAGTCCTCCTCGACAAAGCTCCTCCAGCCAGAATCCCTCCTCCACAAAGCTCCTCCTGCCCGAAGCCCTCCTCAAGTCGCCACAGTAGCTACTTCCGGCAAGCTTCTACTCCTCCTTTTCTGCAATCTACCGAGCAATCTATCTGTTCCTCAACAGCTCCTCCTCCAATTTCAGCAGTTGTGCTGGTCGACTGCGTTTCTTCCATGGCTGCTGTTTGGTCCTTGGCAAGCCTGGCCCTTAGGTGTTGTGCAGGTTGACTCTGTATCCTCCACCTTCAACATTTTGCCCAGGTCGACTGTGTTTCTCTAGCAGCAGCTTTTAAGATTTAAGTTATGTGAGTTATTTAAGTTATATGGTGCAAAATCATTCAACAAAATCATTCTGCTTTTATTTTTTCTAATCCTAGCTGCAAATGCAAGAGATACTAAAATCATTATGCATTCATTGCCTTATTTTGCTCCACCATACGGATTTATGATACTCAAATCCATTGTAGTTCTATGGATGAATGAATGTCGATTTTCAGATTTATCCACGAGGTGTTCTCATTTTTTTAAATTTCTTCCCTTGGTGTTGCAGCTTTAAGTTTTTATTGTAAATTAATGGAGGATTTGTGCAACAACAAGGTAATTAAAGTTCATCATCTGAGGCTGATGTCGCCCGCACTTGAGGAGCTTCTTCCTGCATTGTTGAGCTAGGATTTACCATTTGATTTGGATTATTTGAAAATGTTCTATAAATAATATATGAGCTTAATAATCATGAATGCAAGTATCAATTTTAGCAAGCCTTTCAGTGCATGAAAGCCAAATGATGCTAATCATGGCAGAAAATTTGATGATATTCCTGAAAAGTTAGTGAGACATGTCGCTACTTGGTTTTTTTATATATAATTTGTGTGTGTCCATTTTATTCAAAAAAAATGCATAATTGTTAAAGCAGAGTTCATGCAAACTTCATAATTTGTTTGGTTTGGAATCACGTCGTATAAAGATTGATTTTTTTGGAAGTCTTCATCATTTTCAAATATTTAGAACTTCGATTTCTATGAGCCGGGTAAATGCGGTCATCAAGAATTTGATGAAATTTCTCCCAGAAGCAGCTTTTTTGTTGTTGAAATAATGTGATACCTCGGTATTAAGGTTTCTACTCTTCTTCCTGTCATTTTTTTGTTCTTTAATGATCTCCCTGCTCCATCTCTCAAATTTCTGTCCCCTCAAGCAAGCATAGTCCTCAATATTTAAACTTTTGCCATGTATATATACAAGGTTGTTTGGAGGTAATTTCTTACCATAGAAGCCAAATAGAAAAAAAATCTTTAGTTATATGCCTTCAATTTTAATCCTCAAAACCACTTTTTTCTCTATTTAGCTTTTAAGGATCAGGGCTTCCAAATTTCGGCGAGTTCTATTAACATTTTCTAACCTATTTATGCTTTGATATCATTGCAAGTGAAGGTGACAGGTCAGGTTTTTTGGTCATTCTAGAGAACAAATTGGATCATGCATCATGCATTGACATAAGGTGTTTGTGAAAATGACTGAACATTATTGTTTTTGTAATCTTAATTTTTATCTATTTATTTAAAATTTAATATATGTTCATGACAAAGTTTTTTAGTTTAAGATATTTTATGCTCTTTATGTAGTTTTACTTGAATATGTTGCACTCCATAAATCTCTCAATCACGTCTCCCTCCTTATTTTTTGATAGAGGAATCGAACAACATCATTCATTTTGTGCTATCTTTAGTGAATATTTTGCTCTAATGATTTTGTTCTGGAATTGCAGTGATTGAATTTCTATTTGAGACTGTTTTATGTGTTCTTTGTGCTTCTGACCCTGCAGAAATTATGGGACAAAATTATGCAAACACATGCAGGGCATTATATAACTCCCACTTCACAACTTTTTTTTATCATTATTTGTGAGAGGTTTATTTTTTTTTCTTAAACTGCTTGCTTTGCAAGTACCTTGGGGAAATATTAGTCTACTCAAAATATATGAATTTATTATTTTTTTCATTTCTTTATGGTACTGATTATGAGCTTAAGGGAATTCTTTTTCATATTAGTTTAAAATTATATTTGTTTCATTACAGACATGTCTTCTTAATCACATAGACTGTATGTGTGTTGAAATTAATGAAGCAGATAGGATTACCAAGTCATATGCAAAACTAAATATTTAGATATTGTGACAGTTGACCTCGCAAAAGAGCAATGAGTGAAGATTTCGATCTCTGTCCAAATCAAACCCGTGAAACTCTTAATCTCCCTGCAAACAAGCCTTGCTTTCCCGTCATTGCCTACCATCGCCACAAGATCCTATCAGCTGTCATTAAAAAATACAGCTTGCCGAATGTTGCTCTCCATTGAATGTTGTCGCTTGCTGAATGTTGTCGCGCGTCGATTGTTGCCGCCCGTCGAATGATGCAGCCCATTGAATGTTACCGGCCGAATATTGCGGCAGGACAAATGTCGTAACCTCCTTTGATTTTCGCTGCCTCCGTGGAATGTTGTCGCCCACTCCGATTGTCTTCCCCCCGCCGATTGTCGCCGCCCGCGCCGATTGTCGTTGCCCCCGTCGATTGTCTCCATCCCTGAAGATTTTTGCCTCTCCCAACTATTGCTTCCCCAACTACCAATATCTCTACTTACGACCAATCTCGCCCCCCATGACCAATGCCGCTTCCCCTGATCAATGAGGTTGCCCCCGACCAATGTCTCCACCCCTGCCAATGTCACCGCCCCGACCAATGTCACCTCCTCGACCAATGTTGTTGACCTGACCAACATTGCCACCCCCGCTGATTGTATCCATCCCCGAAGGTTGTCGCCTCCCCCAATTATTGTCGCCCCCAATACCAATGTTGTCACTCATGACCAATATCGCCCCCCCCCCCCCCCCCCCCCCGCCCACGACAAATGTTTTTGTCCCTGACCAATGTCTTTGCCCTTAACCAATGTCTCCGCCCCGACCAATGTGGCTGCCCGACCAATTTTGCCTCCCCGAACAATGTCGCCACCCCGCATGGGGTCCCCCATGCACGACTGCTTGTATATATATATATATATGTATATATGTGTGTGTGTAAAAGTAATGGGTCCCCAAAGTTCAAAATAATGACACAAAAAGTTCCCCGGCAACGCCTCCAAAAACTTGATAATTGTTAAGACTCCAAAAATTACTTCGGACACGCGGCGCCCCAGGCGGTTTATTTAGAAAAGGCGTATTTGATTTTATTTAGGAAGTCGGGGCACGCATATTTATTATTTGGATAGAAAACAGTTGAAATCGAGTTTTAACGAAAGTATGCAAGTACACCTATCGCGTGTAGTACAAGATATTCCTGTGAGGAATATCGGGGTCGTATTGTTCTCATGGTCGGGTTGATTATTTCTACTCTTCCCTGGAGGGGACTATTATTTTACCGCAATTTTATCTTGTCGTGATATTATATATATATAACAGAAAATAAAAGCATTAAAGATGGAGCCAATGAATATCTTAGCGCACCTGTATCGAATCGAATTTAAACTAAAATAAACTTTTGATAATAAGAGATCCTAAATTTCAAATTAATTAAGGAGGAGACTTGTCCATGGAGGTCCCACTAAAATGAGCTCACCTATCTCTAGGACTATAGCTCACATGAACATTAAGACTATTCGACTGGGCTCTCGTCCAACGAAAGATTCCTCTTAATGCCTGTATTACGCTAAGAACCCCGCTATTAGGCGGGGAACCCAATCCGTTAGAGTTGTGCGCCTCCTCTCTCGAGGGTTAGTGCGGAACTCCATTTACCATGGGGCGATCGGTCCATATGTACGGCCTCTCGGCTAGCTAGCATATGGACTACGAAAATAGAGCCCACACATCGATATGTGGTTCTACGCATCGTAAACTCGGGGCAAACCTTAAGTAATTTTAATTAATTAGAAAAATAGGACCTTTAATTATTTAAAGCGATTTTATCTGTCGCAATGCTCTTCGATACAGAGGGCTAAGAGCGGCTAGCCACTCATCGGAATGCAGATGGCTTGCGAAAAGAAAGCGATAAAAAGAAAGCACTAAAAGAAAGCATTAAAATAAAGCATTAAAAGAAAGCATTAAAAGAAAGCAGTAAATTATTAGTCCTACTCAAATCAGTAGGGTGAACTGAAAGCAAGTCCTACTCAAACGAGAAGGAGGAAATATATGCACACACGCATGCACTCTACTGTAAATGAAAACACACACACACACACACAACTGAAATTAAAAAACATGCACACACTGGACATAAAGTAAAACACACATATGCTACAGAAATTGAAAACTCCACTCTACTGAAAATAAAAACTCAACTCTACTGAAAATAAAAACAAACACACTCTACTAAAAATAAAAACACACACACACACAACAGAAATTAAAATCTAACTCATACACGCACACACTCTACAGGAAGGAAAACACACGCACTATGCAGAAATTAAAACACACACATTCACTATAAATAAATAAACGCACACACACACACACACACACACACACACACACTACAGAAAGTAATGAAAGCTATAAAATCTATCTCATACACACACACACACATACAAAAATTAGAAAAACTAAGTGACTGAAAAATTAAAACGATAACATTTTTACCGGTAGATTTTGTTAAAAATGCATAAAACGCAGAAATTAAAATTAATGGAGCAAATGTTTTTGAAAATAAACACGAAATGAAAGTGTTCGAAAAATTAAAACAATTACATTTCTACCGCTAGAATGTGGTAAAAATGCATAAAAAAATAAAATAAAAATTAAAGGAGCAGAAAGTTTTGCAAGTAAACGCAAAATGAAAGTGCTTGAAAAATTAAAAGGACTATATATTCATTCTTATAATTTGATAAAAATTTTAAAAAAGTGGAAATAAAGTTGAAAGGAACAAAAAGTTTTACGAACAAAACTAACGAAAAAGATAAAATACACTTTTAAAACATTTTTATAAACTCATATAGATGAACATGAGTAGTGTTAAAAAGCTAAACTATTGAAACTATAAAAGCTATGAAAGCATAAAACAAAACTCATACACACACACACACACACACACACACACACACACACACTCATTAAAAAGAACAAAAACAAAGGATAAAACAAAATAAAAATAAGATTGCTTAAGGAGGAGGGCACATAGATGAAATCCAAATCCATATAAAGGGAGAAAATCTACAATTTTATTAATCTAAAAATGAGATTACAAAGCTAAAACAAAAATAATGGAGAGGTGGAGAAATTCCATTACGTAGCCTTTGGAATCAACTAAGCAGCCAACTCCCTAACCAAAATGGTCCAAAAAAGTAGAACAAGAACTCAAGCACAAAACTTGAATTTATAGGCAAAATTTTCAAGATACACGTCCTAGGTCATATGCATGTAGGTGGGCGTGTAACTACTGTACATGAGGTGATCAATCAACTTGACGGCTAGTTTGACTTCGCGGATGTACATGTGGATGTCATGCCCTAGGTCACGGTTGTGTCGGTGGGCGTGTTTGGGAGGTCAATCTGGGCGCGGCGTCGTGTCCACAAGTCGCCGACGACGTCTTGTCGGGCCAGGTGGAGAAGTACACGCCCTTTGTCGCATCTTGACACGGGCGTGTCGTGTCGGGTCGGCGAACTTTGAGCACAGTTCGTCGAGCGGGTGACATGGACCTTGGTTATGGCCTTCTCACATTTGACACGGGCATGTTGGGGGGCGTGTTCATCAATTTCTTTGCGGCGACTGATTTTGCTTTTAATTGACGGTACACGCCCAGGTCACGGGCGTGACCTGAAGTATAGGGGCGTGTACCATGTTGATTTTGACTTTTTCTGAAAATTTTTATAAAACAAACAGAGGCTAAGTTAGAATAAAATTTATAAAAAAAGAATCATTTTATTAAAGAAAATTAACTAAAAATAACAAAAAGAAACTAAAATGACTTATTAATTGTACGTAAAAATATGTGTATTTACAACTAATAAGGTACAACAATAATGAGCAAATTTATAGTTTTAAAAATAATTTCAAACTAAAATCCCGAAATAGGCAAGTGTACCTATCGAATTATAGTATAGAAATCATCGTATTACACTCGGGGCCTATTGAGTACTTCTACTCACGTAAATTAATATTATTTTATCTAATAATAATCATAGAGAATAATTAAACTAAAAGAGAAATTTCTTTGCAATGCAAATTAACACTTGATCTAGAATCCCTTTGGATTAAAATATACTTTCTAGAAATGATAAAAGCGCAAGCTCCTAATCACTTACTTCGATCGTGGTGGTTCCAAGAATATAAAAGTTTCTTTCTCGAGCTTATGCTTTTGACTTGTAACATCCCATGTTACTTCTGGACCCCTCAAATTAGATTGGGTTAGGCCTGGCTGAGATTTAAGGAAGACCAACTATGTTTGACCCTAGGTAGTGGGTGGTAACCATGTGGGGGCCCACTATAGGACCATAGTCAAACTAGGTCAAACTAGCCTAAGTGGGGACCCTAGCCACTCCATGACCCCACCACATTACCCTAACCCTAAAGACAATCTAAGTGGACCCTAGGGCATATCACTAGGTCAACACTTTGATCTAAATTGACCAAAGTCAACCTTGGGCTTAATTGGTCAAACCCACACTCATAAGCTCAATTAGCCTAAGTTGGGCACCCCCTTGACCCAACCCAAGTTGGGTGGTGCCACTAGATTCATTTCCACCAAGTAGGGTCAGCCCACCCACCATGGTTGACCAAGTCAACTCCCCAAGTCAACAAGTCAACAAATTGACCTAAAGGAGTGAAATGAAGACCAAGCCATTTTCCCTTGGACCAAGCCCACCAAAATTGGCCCATGGCCAGCCCAAGTGAACAAGACCAGTCCCACCCATCTAAATCAGGAGAGAGAATACATGCAAGGGGGTAAAATTGGGAGTTTAAGGGTAGGAGGAGAGAGAAAATGGAAAGGAAGGAAATGGTGTCCACATGGCCACCCCATCAGATGGTTTTAACTGCCCAAAACCAGGTGGCCGACCTCCTCTCTTCATTTCCAGCAGAAAACCAGGGCTGTTTGCCACTTGGCAGCTGGGCGGAGCAAACAAAGCTCAAACCGAGCTCACATAGGAAATACCTCCCCATATACCCCACCTCAGTCCAAATAGACCTCACCAACAGCTTCAGGAGATAGAAGGGAGTGGAAATCGAGTGCTGGATCATGGAGAATGGTGGAGAATCGAGTTTTCGGGGTGGAGCTCGCCGGCGCACCACCACCACGGCAAACCGTCGCCTGACCCGCAGCCAAGCCCCAATTCAGGTGCGTTTCACCTCACCTCTTCCTGTACTAGACTTTTAGATCTATTTAGGGAGATATCGGGCTCAATCAAGCCCGATGCCATGAGAGGAAATTGGAGAAAACCGAGCTTTTTCTTCTTGCTCGGGTTCGCCGGAGGAGCCAACTCTGGCGGCCCCACCGCCGGGAAACGCTAGCCCCCACCTTAACGAAGGTGGTGGCGATATCCGCCGGCGGTGGTGGTGGCTCAGCTGGCCGGAAAACGCCAGCCAACATCGCCCAGGAAAATGGAATCGTAGCCGTCCATTCATTGGGGACGATGAACCGATCACGTCGGTTTCCGGCTTTAAGATTCGTGCAATGTATTTAAATGATTAATTTTATATGATGAATAGTGAAATCCCTGTCACACAAATACAGCCACTTTGCATGTTAATGTTAGGCCTCTTAGAGGCATTTCCAGAACTTAGTCTCTTAATGCAAATTGTAGCTGATGGTCTTATCTTTAATTTTCCACCTTAAACATATGATTTGGTGTAGTGTACAGTCCTATAGGACATTTCTCCTAGGACTGGTCCTAGGGTAGGGCAGAAATTAAATTGGATGCCCAGGTCAAACGATTAGTCACCATGGCCCCAACGTTTGGGCACATGCATGATTAGGGCATACGTAGCCCCTACCAAAAATTAGGAATTTTTAGAGAATATTTTCCTATAGTGTTTGCCAAAATATCAAAATACAAATAAATGAAATATATGGAGTTTTACACCTCCCCATGGTCCCAAATCTTGGTGGTAGGTCAATGGGGACATCCTTGGTGCATGATAAAATTTTCAGCACCTTGGGTTCACTGCATGTTGGAGAATCCACTTGCATGTGTTAGCTCATGTTATGCCTTGGTGTGCAATTAGCAAAAATGCAAATATAGTGTATTCAGCCCAATGGTGACATGCAAAGATCTTGGAATTATTTACAGTGGTTCATTAGGGTAAATTTCATCCCTCAAATTAATCATGGAATTTTTGGAATCAAAAATTCCATTTATTGGAATTTATTTTAAATATAGCTATTTTGGAAATTAAATTGGAAAATAGGTTTTCCTCAAGAACAAATCCTAACATTTTGCCAAGGCATAGATAAGGTTACAATTGACTTAGGAAAAATATGATCCCTCTGTTTTGAAGAGCTTTTGGATTAGATATCTTAAATTGCCCATTTTACCCTTATCTTATTTAATTCTTGAAATGATGGATATGTACTTCAGAAAAATTTGGAATTTATTCTACTGCTATAAAATGGTATTATTAGTTTTGTATGAATTTCTCAGAATTAATGGATGCATTGCTAGTTGTTAAATTAATACAATGACATTTTTGGTAAATATGTTATAATGGAATGTTATAGGCCATCACACAATAAATGTTGATGATACTCTGCCAATAGTCATTAATTAGTGTTCTAAAAGTTCTGTAATTTTGCTGGAATTTTTGATTACATAATTCCTATACTTTATTAGGAAAATGGAATTTGTGTGAATTTGATATTAAATAGGAAATGGGAATAAATAACTAAAGGAAAATTATGAAACTCTGTAGGCAACAATATTTTATCAATATACATCTCAGGAAAAATTTCCTATGTCAGTGGATATTTAATCATACTACTTCATGTGTAAAGTGACCTAGTGTTTAAATTAAAAGATTTAATTAAAGGACTATTTGGCCATGAAAAATTATGAGAATTCATAGGGTAGTTCCCTTAATCCATACCACCCTAGGATAAATATTTAGAGGCAAGATGCCTTAAGGTTTGGAAGATCACATTTTTAGGGTAACCATAGGACATGGTCTGCATATAACACAAATAGGTCTTGCCTTAGGGGTTACCAGGGGATTGATTATCGGCAGAAATAAGAGAGTTCAACATTAGTAACCCTGGTGGGTAGAGTTGTCTTAGTGAGGGATCAAAAGTGCAAGTCTTAGTTAGCAATTGGAGTGGGGGTCGGCGGAAGACCGTTGGTTTCCCGGTAACACCTTAAGTCACTAGGGTTGTACTAGAGCAATAAGGAGAGCTGGGGAGATACATGGGTAGCCATCAACTAAAATAAATATCCTTGCGAAAGGGAACGCTGGGCGTAATGCCAACACAGTTCCTAGTGCCCCTTGAGAGCCCTTCACAGGGAATACCGGGGGCAGTCCTGGGATTAACCTTAAATCTCTAAGTATAATAACCCGTAGACAAGAGTAGTTTAATAGGTTAGGACATTGTTGTACCTTCTCGCCCGTGTAGGGTTGGAGAGATTCATGATATATGCTCACCCGTTGGGGTTTGAGGGAGTTGGTATAAAGGCACTAATGTGCGATCTCACCCGTTTTGGGGTTTGAGGGAGTTGGTATAAAGGCACTAATATGCGATCTCACCCGTTTTGGGGTTTGAGGGAGTTGGTATAAAGGCACTAATGTGCGTTCTCATCCGGGTTTGGGTTTGAGGGATTCAGGACGGGTTTGGTCCTACGAGAGGGAGCCCGGAATGAAATACTTGCATGTGCATAAATATCGTGGCAGGGCATACAGTACTGGCCGTTCGTCACACCGATGGCAGTACGGTGCACTAGGCGGTTGTGGGAGTTAGAGGGGCCAGTGGGTTGTTTTACACTGCGTTCTGGAGGACGATACCCGATAACACACAACTGACCCAACAAGACTGACGGGTTTGTCAGTAAAGTACGTACGCGAGACTCTAGAGTGCACCTTGGATGTGTACAGAGGCGTATGAGAGGGGTCTAAGGCTTGGTAGTGTGCATACCGGTTTAGAAGCGGAGACGCCCGCTCCGCTGGTGCCGTAGCCACAGCGGTGGTACCCGAGAGTGATGCTAGCTCTCAAAAAGTGGGAACTAAAGGTCTGTGATCACAGAGTCGTTGTGTGTGAGTTGCACTTGCCTGCGCATAAAATTGCATCATATCATTCATTCATATTAGGTCATACGCTTCATAGATCCTTATCATATAAATTAGTATGGGCTCTTTTATATGATAAGTTAAATTTCTGGAAATCCTAACTTATATATTTGTATGGGCATTTATATAAGTTAGGGTACGTTTGTGATGATAGCATAGTTGTAGTTTAGTTTATTTACTTGTTCATATTACTGTTCTTTACTTTCCTTTACTGCACTGCTCTTACTTATTACTTGTACCGTACTTAGAACTGCTAGAGTAGAACTGCATTACTTATTACAACTCTAGTTAGATACTGTCACCTGCTTCCACTTTGCTACCCCTTTTGTTGTCCTCCGCTTCGTCCTCCCGCTCGGTGCCTAGGAGCTGCGGGGCGAGGTGCGGAGTAAACGACTTAGTCTTTTTGACTAATGGTCGGTGACCAACTATTTTTAGGAGCCCGGGGAGATGGAGCACCAGCACGTCGAGGAGGCAGGACATGAGGAGCAGATACCGCTTCAGCAGGCTACTACCACTACTGTGCGTCCTCAGGTGGGACAAGATCTGATGTTCTAGTTTAGCTTCCGCATTTATTATTTTGTGAGAGAGTGATTTTGATGTACTGGGCATAAGCCCTTTTTACTCTTTCATTTGTACTCTTCTATGGACTATAGTGATGTACTTTTCATTTCATTTACATGATTGTACCATGTGACTTGTGGACTGATGGTTTTATATACAGTTTTACTTCTTTCTTCTCATATTGGCCTACAGGTTGAATGATCGTACTAGCCGGCAGAATCTGCGTGTTGCGGTGTCGACTAACCCGTGAGTTAGTGTCACTGTAAGACGGCGGTTCTGGGCATAAGACTCGGTAGCCCTCCTTGGTAAGGGGGAGGGGGGTCCTACAAACTGGTATCACTTGAAAAACGATCATATGAGAAAGAAGTCCACAACATGGGACCACCCCCGCCCGAGCATTAGTTTGCGGACAAACTATGCAGCGGAAGCAGTGGTGTGCCCATGTGTAAAGTCACATAAATGGTCCACAAAGTACAATGAGTTAGGCCAGTTTTGTTTTAACCTTACCTTTATGCAACCTCCACAGGTCGCCGCGCTGCAAAATGTGGCTCCTCCCCCTCCAGCTGCCACTCCATTCCTACATACAGAGATGGGGCAGACGTTGATGACGATTCTGGATGCCTTCAGATCCCAGCAAGTCCCGGCTCCACAGCCAAATCCGGGGTCGAGCTAGCAGAGTGCATTCAAGAGCCTGTCCCCACCGACGTACCGTGGGACAGAGGATTCGGTGAAGACGGAAGAATGGCTGGAGGCCATACACGAGATCTTAGCAGGCATCAGCTGCCCAGTCGGCGAGGCAAGACCTCTAGCCACCTCTGTGCTAGAGGCTCATGCGAAGAGATGGTGGAAATCAGTCCGGGATTCCACTTCTACGGACTTTGAGCTGTCAGAGATATCATGGGAGGAGTTTGGCGATGTGTTTCTGGAGCACTTCGTCTCTGCTACGGACAGAGATGCCTTGGAGGAGAGGTTTTTGAACCTCAAGCAGGGGACTAGATCGGTGATAGAGTATCAGAGAGAGTTCTCCCATTTGGCCAGGTTCGTGGGGATTCAGGATACCGATGATAGAAGGTATGCCAAGAGGTTCTACCGGGGCCTCAGGGACGATTTGAGGAAGGCCTTGCTATTCATTTCTCATGGTACATCTAGGTAGATCATCGAGATGGCGAAGAAGCTGGAGGCTGACCAGCTGATGGTATGAGCCAGAGGGAAGAGACCATTTGATGGTTCGACATCAGGAGAGAGCAGCAGGGGCTCTCAGAGAGGCAGGACCATCGGATACAGGAAGGGTGGGGGACGTCGTCGTCCCAACTTCGGGCAGGAGCAGGGGCCTCCTCCAGCATTGGCTCCCCCACCTCTACAGATGCATGATCCGAGGAGATATGATGACCGAGGCCACCGACAAGTGGTTTGTTACGGATGCCGCCAGCCCGGGAACATCAGGTCGGAGTGCCCGCATCGATTCCATCCCCCTCCTCCTCCTCCACCTCCAGTGGCCCCAGTACAGCAGGTCCGAGGACGGGGCCGAGGACGAGGCCGAGGCCGGGGATATCACGGCAGGAGACACGAGCAGGAGCAGATATACACCTTGGACCTCACAGAGCCGAGGAACCCCGAGGAGGTTATCACAGGTACTTAAAGTTAATTATTGGTTTTCTTGAATTTCCAATTATGTATATATAGTACCTGGAACCATAGGATAACAATTAACCTTCACATAAACAAACCTCAGGCATAGTTATGATCAGCGGCAAGCCCGCTCATACTCTCTTCGACACGGGTGCTTCGCACTCGTTCGTATCTGAGTCCTTCATCGACGGACTCGAAGGCGTGGAGAGGTTTCCTGGACTAGAGATGAGGGTGCGTCTACCCGATGGGTCGGAGCTGCGGACCACTGCACATTGTGATATGGAGGCCGAGATTGGCGGCAAGGCATTTGAGGCGCCTGCAACTATTCTGAAGCTGCAGGACTTTGACTTGATTTTGGGCATGGCCTGGTTGCATCGGAACCATGCTCAGATAAATTGTCCGTCCAGGAGGATCACGCTAAGGCATGGCGACTCTCATGTTATCGTTGAAGGTATTCAGCCTATATGCCACCTACTGTTATCTTTTGTACAGGCTGTGAAGGCCCATGAGCAGGGTTAAGAAGTTTATCTTGTCTGCTTCGAGATGGTGGGAGCAGAGACGACTATCTCAGATATTCCGGTGGTCCGGGATTTCTCCAACGTATTCCCGGAGAAATTGCCTGGGCTACCACCTGCTAGAGACTTGGATTTCAGGATTCAGCTAGTACCGTGAGCGAGGCCGGTGTCCCGGGCACCCTACAGGATGGCTCCCAGGGAGTTAGCAGAGTTCAGGACTCAACTACAGGAGCTAGTCGAGTCAGGATTTGTGCGGCCCAGTTCATCTCCATGGGGAGCGCCAGTTCTCTTTGTGAAGAAGAAGGACGGATCACTGCGACTATGCATAGATTACCGGGAGCTGAACCGGTTAACGGTCCGCAATACCTATCCTCTGCCTCAGATAGATGAGTTATTTGACCAGCTACAGGGAGACTTCTGGTTCTCCAAGGTAGATTTACGATCCGGCTACTACCAGCTCCGTATCAGGGAAGAGGACATACTGAAGACGACATTCAGTTCACGCTATGGATTATACGAGTTCACGGTGATTGTTGAGAACAAAGGTCCAGCGGGATTGGGTGTGTGTGGGACCGCATATTTGGGCTTCCCCATCACGTTCCAGGTCTGGGTGTTGACCCCGGTGGGCCCCCCGTGTGGCGGAATATCCCCGCCATCCCGTGGATGGATTAGTCCCACATTGCCTGCAGCGGGTGTTCCTTGGTGTTTATGTACCCCCGTCCCCCCCCCCTTACCATCACCTCAGGGTTTTGGGAAGATGTGTGGTGACGGGTGGTTTCCACATGGTATCAGAGCCATCCCGCTGCAGGGGTGTGTTGAGAACAAAGGTCCAGCGGGATAGGGTGTGTGTGGGACCGCATATTTGGGCTTCCCCATCACGTTCCAGGTCTGGGTGTTGACCCCGGTGGGCCCCCCGTGTGGCGGAATATCCCCGCCATCCCGTGGATGGATTAGTCCCACATTGCCTGCAGTGGGTGTTCCTTGGTGTTTATGTACCCCCGTCCCCCCTTCCTACTACCTCGGGGTTTTGGGAAGATGTGTGGTGACGGGTGGTTTCCACATGGTATCAGAACCCACCAACCCATTAGTTCATCTCAAAACCCAGTTGTTGAGATGAAGGGTGGCGGGGTACATGAACACAAAGTGGAGAAGTCTGCGGGCGATGTGGGATTAACCCCAACCACAGGACCGCGGGGATATTCCGCCACACAAGGGGGCCCACCGTGGTCAACACCCAGACCTGGAACGCGATGGGGAAAGCCCAAACATGCGGTCCCACACACACGTGTCCTGCTGGCAAATATTATCTCAACACACCCCCGCAGCAGGACAACCTCCTCTGATACCAAGTTAGAACCCACCAACCCATTAGTTCATCTCAAAACCCATGTGTTGAGATGAAGGGTGGCGGGGTACATGAACACAAAGTGGAGAAGTCTGCGGGAGATGTGGGATTAACCCCAACCACAGGACCGCGGGGATATTCCGCCACACAAGGGGGCCCACCGGGGTCAACACCCAGACCTAGAACGCGATGGGGAAAGCCCAAACATGCGGTCCCACACACACGTGTCCTGCTGGCAAATATAATCTCAACAGTGATGCCTTTTGGGCTCACGAATGCTCCTGCTGCATTCATGAGTCTAATGAACCATGTATTCGAGCCTTTCTTAGACCGCTTCATGATTGTATTCATCGACGACATCCTTATATATTCTCGTACTCAGGAGGAGCATACGGAGCACCTGGCGCAGGTCTTGCAGAGGCTGAGGGAGACCCAGATGTACGCAAAATTTTCAAAGTGCCAGTTCTGGTTGCAGGAGGTGGCTTTCCTGGGGCACACGATCAGTGGGGTTGGGTTAGCAGTGGACCCAGCCAAGATAGAGACAGTGAGGGATTGGCCGCGGCCAAAGACCGCATCTGACATCCGCAGTTTCTTGGGACTAGCAGGGTATTATCACAAGTTCGTGGAGGGGTTCTCGAGGATAACACTCCCCATCACGTCCTTGACGAAGAAGGACACAGATTTTGTTTGGTCAGAGCGGTGTGAGACGGCTTTTCAGGAGCTGAAGGACCGACTCATCTCATCCCCCATTCTTGCGCTTCCATCCGGGAGCGAAGGATTTCAGATCTACACGGACGCCTCTTATCAGGGGATGGGTGCAGTCCTGATGCAGCATGGACATGTTATTGCTTATGCTTCAAAAAAGTTGAAGAAGCATGAGCATAACTATCCAGTACATGACCTAGAGCTCGGGGCTGTGGTTTTCGCCCTAAAGATATGGAGGCCTTATTTATACGGGATTCATTGTGACATCTTTTCAGATCACAAGAATCTCAAGTATATCAATACACAGAAGGACCTAAATCTGAGATAGAGGAGGTGGTTGGAGTTCCTCTGTGATTATGATTACATGATCCACTATCATCCGGGAAAAGCGAACACGGTAGCGGATGCTTTAAGCAGGAGGGCCGGCACTTCTGGACCGGAGCCCCGATTGATGTCTATAGAGCTGCTACAGATGATGGAGGACATGCACATTACCATGGTGTTCGAGACCGAGCCAGTAGTATATAGAGAGTATTTGACCTCTGTGATCAGTGATGATGATATACAGGAGCGCATTCGAGCACATCAGAGGCTGGATGCTGCGTTACAGCCGATTTTTAGTTCCCTAGAGAGGGGCAAAGTCGGGGACTACACACTACAGGATGATCTTCTTCGGTTCCGGGGGCGCATCTACATACCATCAAGGGGCAATATCCGGGAGGACATACTCAGAGAGGCACATTGCTCGAGATATTCAGTGCACCCTGGCATCACCAAGATGTGGGCAGATTTGTGGAGGTCTATGTATTGGCCCGGGATGAAGAGGGAGATCACAGATTTTGTGACCCATTGTGAGACCTGCCAGCGTGTGAAGGCAGAATGCAAGAGCCCGGGAGGTTTACTACAGCCACTGCCAGTTCTAGAATGGAAGTTCGAGGACATTGCTATGGACTTTGTACACAGATTGCCTCGCTCCCACTCTGGGCATGACTCTATATGGGTTATATTAGATAGATTGACCAAGGTAGCGTGGTTTATTCCAGTTCGAAAGGATGCCCCAGTTGTAGTTCTGGTGAGATTATTTGTGGAGCAGTACGTCAGATATCATGGCATCCCCAGGACGATTGTTTCGGACCGTGATGGTCGGTTCACTTCGAGCGAGTGGAGGGCCATGCATGCTTACTTGGGATCTCGACTTACTTTTAGTACCGCATTCCATCCGCAGACCGACGGACAGACCGAGCGGACTATCCGAACCATGGAGGACCTGCTCAGACTATGTATATTGGATACGGGGAAGCCTTGGGAGAGGCTGCTGCCATTGATTGAATTCTCATATAATAACAGCCACCAGGCTAGCATCAGGATGGCTCCATACGAGGCACTTTATGGGAGGAGATGCCGGACACCGCTATCATGGGTTCAGGATGTGGATATCAGGGCTCTTGGATCTGATTATATAGAGGATACTGAGGCTCAGATTCGATTGATCAGAGATCGGCTACTAGAGGCCCAGAGCAGGCAGGCAAAGTATTATGATGCTCGGCACCGGAAGGTGGAGTTCCAGGTTGGAGACAGGGTATTCTTGAAGATACGTCCAGTACACGGTGTCTCTCGGGTGCGGAGGCACAGGAAGCTCAGTCCACGATACATGGGGCCATACATGATCCTGGAGCGGATCGGCCCCTTGGCTTACCGATTGCAGCTGCCACCGGAGTTGGGTGCATTACATGATGTCTTCCATGTCCCTTCCTTGCGAAGAGCCCTCCTTAGGCCGGAGCAGCACATTACTACTACAGCCGGACCGGTAGAGCCTGACAGATCAGTGAGATTGGAGCCGATTCGGATTGACGATACAGCCATCCGAGTGTTGCGGAAGAAGAAGGTCCCTCTTATGAAGGTGCTGTGGTCCGACCATGGACGGGAGGAGCACACTTGGGAGCCGAGGGATCTGATGCTGGAGCAGCACCCGGAGCTATTCGCATCAGGTACTTTCAAGTTATGTTTTTAAAATTTCTTAAAAAAAAAATCCTTGCAAATAGAACCCCGTAGACCCGAACTTAAATTTCGGGGACGAAATTATTTTCTTGTTTATTGGAATTTGTAACATCCCATGTTACTTCTGGACCGCTCAACTTATATTGGGTTAGGCCTGGGTGAGATTTAAGAAAGACCAACTATGTTTGACCCTAGGTAGTGGGTGGTAACCATGTGGGGTCCCACTATAGGACCATAGTCAAACTAGGTCAAACTAGCCTAAGTGGGGACCCTAGCCACTCCATGACCCCACCACATTACCCTAACCCTAAAGACAATCTAAGTGGACCCTAGGGCATATCACTAGGTCAACACTTTGACCTAAATTGACCAAAGTCAACCTTGGGCTTAATTGGTCAAACCCACACTCATAAGCTCAATTAGCCTAAGTTGGGCACCCCCTTGACCCAACCCAAGTTGGGTGGTGCCACTAGACTCATTTCCACCAAGTAGGGTCAGCCCACCCACCATGGTTGACCAAGTCAACTCCCCAAGTCAACAAGTCAACAAATTGACCTAAAGGAGTGAAATGAAGACCAAGCCATTTTCCCTTGGACCAAGCCCACCAAAATTGGCCCATGGCCAGCCCAAGTGAACAAGACCAGTCCTACCCCTCTAAATCAGGAGAGAAAATACATGCAAGGGGGTAAAATTGGGATTTTAAGGGTCGGAGGAGAGAGAAAATGGAAAGGAAGGAAATGGTGTCCACATGGCCACCCCATCAGATGGTTTTAACTGCCCAAAACCAAGTGGCCAACCTCCTCTCTTCATTTCCAGCAGAAAACAAGGGCTGTGTGCCACTTGGTAGCTGGGCGGAGCAAACAAAGCTCAAACCGAGCTCACATAGGAAATACCTCCCCATATACCCCACCTCAGTCCAAATAGACCTCACCAACAGCTTCAGGAGATAGAAGGGAGTGGAAATTGAGTGCTGGATCTTGGAGAATGTTGGATAATCGAGTTTTCTGTTTGGAGCTCGCCGACGCACCACCACCACGGCAAACCGCCGCCTGACTCCCAGCCAAGCCCCAATTCAGGTGCGTTTCACCTCACCTCTTCCTGTACTAGACTTCTAGATTTATTTAGGGAGATATCGGGCTCAATCGAGCCCGATGCCATGAGAGGAAATTGGAGAAAACCGAGCTTATTCTTCTTGCTCGGGTTCGCCGGAGGAGCCAACTCCGGCGGCCCCACCGCCGGGAAACGCTAGCCCCCACCTTAACGAAGGTGGTGGCGATATCCGCCAGCGGTGGTGGTGGCTCAGCTGGCCGGAAAATGCCAGCCAACATCGCCCAGGAAAATGCAATCGTAGCAGTCCATTCATCGGGGATGATGAACCGATCCCGTCGGTTTCCGGCTTTAAGATTCGTGCAATGTATTTAAATGATTAATTTTATATGATGAATAGTGAAATCCCTGTCGCACAAATATGGCCACTTTTCATGTTAATTTTAGGCCTCTTAGAAGCATTTCCAGAACTTAGTCTCTTAATGAAAATTGTAGCTGATGGTCGTAGCTTTAATTTGCCACCTTAAACATGTGATTTGGTATAGTGTACAGTCCTGTAGGACATTTCCCATAGGACTGGTCCTAGGGTAGGGCAGAAATTAAATTGGATGCCCAGGTCAAACCATTAGTCACCATGGCCCCAAATTTTGGGCACATGCATGATTAGGGAATACTTAGCCCCTGCCAAAAATTACGAATTTGTAGAGAAACATTTCCTATAGTTTTTGCCAAAATATCAAAATACAAATAAATGAAATATATGGAGTTTTACACATCCCCATGGTCCCAAATCTTGGTGGTAGGTCAATGGGGACATCCTTGGTGCATTATAAAATTTTCAGCACCTTGGGGTCACTGCATGTTGGAGAATCCACTTGCATGTGTTAGCTCATGTTATGCCTTGGTGTGCAATTAGCAATAATGCAAATATAGTGTATTCAGCCCAATGGTGGCATGCAAAAATCTTGAAATTATTTACAGTGGTTCATTAGGGTAAATTTCATCCCTCAAATTAATCATGGAATTTTTGGAATCAAAAATTCTATTTATTGGAATTTATTTTAAATATAGCTATTTTGGAAATAAAATTGGAAAATAGGTTTTCCTCAAGCACAAATCCTAACATTCTTCCAAGGCATAAATAGGGTTACAATTGACTTAGGAAAAATATGATCCCTCTGTTTTGAAGAGCTTTTGGATTAGATATCTTAAATTGCCCATTTTACCCTTATCTTATTTAATTCTTGAAATGATTGATATGTACTTCAAAAAAATTTAGAATTTATTCTACTGCTATAAAATGGTATTTTTAGTTTTGTATGAATTTCTTAGAATTAATGGATGCATTGTTAGTTGTTAAATTAATACAATGGCATTTTTGGTAAATATGTTATAATGGAATGTTATAGGCCATCACACAATAAATGTTGATGATACTCTACCAATAGTAATAAAGTAGTGTTCTAAAAGTTCTGTAATTTTCCTGGAATTTTTGATTTCATAATGCCTATACTTTCTTTGGAAAATGGAATTTGTGTGAATTTGATATTAAATAGGAAATGAGAATAAATAACTAAAGGAAAATTATGAAACTCTGTAGACAGCAATATTTTATCAATATACATCTCAGGAAAAATTTCCTAGGTCAGTGGATATTTAATCATACTACTTCATGTGTAAAGTGACCTAGTGTTTAAATTAAAAGATTTAATTAAACGACTATTTGGCCAAGAAAAATTATGAGAATTCATAGGGTAGTTCCCTTAGTCCATACCACCCTATGATAAATATTTAGAGGCAAGATGCCTTAAGGTTTGGAATATCACATTTTTAGGGTAACCATAGGACATGGTCTGCATATAACACAAATAGGTCTTGCCTTAGGGGTTACCAGGGGATTGATTATCGGCAGAAATAAGAGAGTTCAACAAGAGTAACCCTGGCGGGTAGAGTTGTCTTAGTGAGGGATAAAAAGTGCAAGTCTTAGTTAGCAACTGGAGTGGGGGTCGGCGGAAGACCGTCGGTTTCCCGGTAACACCTTAAGTCACTAGGGTTGTACTAGAGCAATAAGGAGAGCTGGGGAGATACATGTGTAGCCATCAACTAAAATAAATATCCTTGCGAAAGGGAACGTTGGGCGTAATCCCAACACAGTTCCTAGTGCCCCTTGAGAACCCTTCACAGGGAATACCAGGGGCAGTCCTCGGATTAACCTTAAATCTCTAAGTATAATAACTCGTAGACAAGAGTAGTTTAATAGGTTAGGACATTGTTGTACCTTCTCGTCCGTGTAGGGTTGGAGAGATTCATGATATATGATCACCCGTTGGGGTTTGAGGGAGTTGGTATAAAGGCACTAATGTGCGATCTCACCCGTTTTGGGGTTTGAGAGAGTTGGTATAAAGGCACTAATGTGCGATCTCACCCGTTTTGGGGTTTGAGGGAGTTGGTATAAAGGCACTAATGTGCGTTCTCACCCGGGTTTGGGTTTGAGGGATTCAGGACGGGTTTGGTCCTGCGAGCGGGAGGCTCGGAATGAAATACTTGCATGTGTATAAATATCATGGCGGGGCATGCGGTACTGGCCGTTCGTCACACCGATGGCAGTACGGTGCACCAGGCGGTTGTGGGAGTTAGAGGGGCCAGTGGCTTGTTTTACACTGCGGTCTGGAGGACGATCCTCGATAACACACATCCGACCCAACAAGACTGACGGGTTTGTCAGCAAAGTACGTACGCGAGACTCTAGAGTGCACCTTGGACGTGTACAGAGGCGTATGAGAGGGGTCTAAGGCTTGGTAGTGTGCATACCGGTCTAGAAGCAGAGACGCCCGCTCCGCTGCTGCCGTAGCCACAGCGGTGGTACCCGAGAGTGATGCTAGCTCTCAAAAAGTGGGAACTAAAGGTCTGTGATCACAGAGTCGTTGTGTGTGAGTTGCACTTGCCTGCGCATAAAATTGCATATAATCATTCATTCATATTAGGTCATACGCTTCATAGATCCTTATCATATAAATTAGTATGGGCTTTTTTATATGATAAGTTAAATTTCTGGAAACCCTAACTTATATATTTGTATGGGCATTTATATAAGTTAGGATACGTTTGTGATTATAGCATAGTGGTAGTTTAGTTTATTTACTTGTTCATATTACTGTTCTTTACTTTCCTTTACTGCAATGCTCTTACTTATTACTTGTACCGTACTTAGAACTGCTAGAGTAGAACTACATTACTTATTACAACTCTAGTTAGATACTGTCACCTGATTCCACTTTGCTACCCCTTTTGTTGTCCTCCGCTTCGTCCTCCCGCTCGGTGCCTAGGAGCTGCGGGGCGAGGTGCGGAGGAAACGACTTAGTCTTTTTGACTAATGGTCGGTGACCAACTATTTTTAGGAGCCCGGGGAGATGGAATACTAGCACGTCGAGGAGGCAGGACATGAGGAGCAGATACCGCTTCAGTAGGCTACTACCACTACTGTGCGTCCTCAGGTGGGACGAGATCTGATGTTCTAGTTTAGCTTCCGCATTTATTATTTTGTGAGAGAGTGATTTTGATGTAATGGGCATAAGCCCTTTTTACTCTTTCATTTGTACTCTTCTATGGACTATAGTGATGTACTTTTCATTTCATTTACATGATTGTACCATGTGACTTGTGGACTGATAGTTTTATATACAGTTTTACTTCTTTCTTCTCATATTTGCCTACAGGTTGAATGATCGTACTAGCCGGCAGAATCGGCGTGTTGCGGTGTCGACTAACCCATGAGTTAGTGTCACCGTAAGACGGCGGTTCTGGGCATAAGACCCGGTAGCCCTCCTTGGTAAGGGGGAGGGGGGTCCTACATGACTAATCTTAGGTTGATCGTTTAAGACCCCTCGACCAGTCGAAACCCCTAAGTTTGATTTAAGTAGTGAACCCCACTATTGGATTTGACTCCAATCCAACGGATTTATGTCGTCCTCTCTCGAGGAGTGCATGCAACTCATTTTATCTTTGAGTGATCTACTCGTATCCGCAACGTCTCGGTCATTTAAGGTACGGATCCAGAATCGAAGAACATGTCTGTGAAATATGAATTTGACACAAAACAATCAAAGATAAATCGATAGCGAGCAAAAATAGAAAGCTTGACAATTTTGAGAAAATAAAGAAAGTTTATTTCATTCAAAAGTTCATCATGATTAAGTGCTAAATAAAGTTTAACTACTTAACATGGTGAAGTAACTATAATAAAAGAAGGACAAGAACATGATAGAAAAAGTGCTTGAATTGAAATAAAGCAAAACAAAACTAATCAATGAAATTGAAATTATATAAAGAACTGAAATTGTCTAACAATTTACTCTTAAATAAATCCTAGATGCCTTCCTCAGATTCTGGCTCAATCTGGAATTTATAGGAATTGTTCTGGGAGGTCACGCCCCTACGTCATGCCCGTGACCTAGGGAGTGTAAGGCTCGAAACATCTGTCTTGAAAGTCGGGGAACGTTGGAGAAAAATCGCCAAAAGTCGTCATTTTGCGGGTCACGCCCCTCGGTCATGCCCGTGACCTAGGGCGTATCAAGTCTGTTTTAGGAAACGACGGGAATGCGAAACGACGAAAAATAACTGTGGCAGTTACAGAAGGGTCATGCCCGTGACCTAGGGCGTGTAAGCTTGAATGCTCTGTAAGGGAATTGTTGATTGATGACTGAGTAATGCCGGGGAGTGACGCCCATGGCCACGCCCGTGACCAGTAGGCCACGCCCATGTTGAGGGCATGTAACCCATAATCGGCGTGCGTTGTGAAGCTGGAGCTCCTGTTGGTGGCACGCACCGTGTAGGATGGTCACGCCCAATGTCACACCCGTGACATGGGGGCGTGTAACTTTAATTGACGTGGAATGGCGGCGGAACAGCACCAGGAGGTCACAGTCCGTGACTATGGTCACGTCCCCTGTCACGCCCATGACATGGGTGTGTACTAGTGGAAATTTTGGCTTTCTCCAGATTTTTTCCTAATTAATTCTGTCATCTCCAAATTGCTATTAGCAGCCCATATTGACCTGAAATAAGAAAACAAAGCATTTTTATAACAATATTAAATAAACTAAAAAAACTATTATTATTTTTTAAATAAAATCTATATATAAATAACTATAATTAATGACTTATCAAATACTCTCATTCTTAATCTTTTGCTATTCTAGAGCAAAACTATGAGTAGTAATTATAAGAAATTAATATAATTTTTTTAATTAAACTAAAAATTTATTAAATCAAAAAAAAGTTAAATGTAAAATTTACTTATTTAAAATTAAGTCCTAAAATATGAAATTAAAATGCGAAGAGCCATATAAATTTAGCAAAATTTTCTCATATAAATTAATTAGACTTCAAAAATGAGTAGTTAACAAACAAATTTAGATTTAGAATTATTAACATTTATTTAACTAAAAAGACCTTAAAGGAAAATTTAAACTACTACTTATGCTCTCTTAGAATTTTAATTTAATTCTAAAGCAATTATATTGGCTATTGTGTTTGGAAAAAGGAAATTGAAGAGGTTTTGGATTGGGGGTGATGAATTTTATCCTCTCACCCCACACAATTCATTTTTTGATATTCGCATATGTTTGCCAAGAAAATGATGAATTTTATTCTCTCATTTTCCATGACATATGAGCAAATATTTTTTCTCTCTTCAAATAACAAAATTGATTAGGAGTAATGAATTTTATCCTCTTACTCCTTCTATTTAATTGCTTGGGTTGCATATGTATACCAAAGAATACATGATTCCCATGACATATAATCTAACAAAAATGAAAATAAAATTTGAATATATGTACCAAGGGATAATAAATTATATCCTCTTATCCCCATGATAAATGTTCTAACAAGAAAAATTAAAAACAAGTGAAGACTATACAAAATTTTATATTAAATTAAAATAATTAGGGAGCAACTATAGTAAATTAAAATTACCTAAGAATCTTTAAGCATAAGTGATTATAATTTGAAATCTAGAAATTGTTTAACTAAGCACTATAAAATTGAAACTAATTTTAATTAGAGAGACAAAGTGCTAAATAGATTACTCTAAAAAAATTTAATTTATAAAGTATTTCTCAAAATTAAATCGCCTATAAATTAAATCTAACTAACAATGATAAAATAAAAAATTAGAAAATCAAAAATTATAAAAATTCTAATAAATTATCTCAAAATTATTTTCCGAAAATCACAAAATATTAAGTAGAGGTTTATTATAGTTTTGATTTTTAAAAAAAAAAATTTGAATTTTTTGTTATTCTTGGACTTCCTGAGGGCTACCCAGTGATGATTTCACAAAGTACTACGCAGTTTTGTGGGATAAAAGCCCAACACGTCCCTTTCCAAGAAATTAAATTTTGATTTTCTATATTTTTGTGTTTTTGATAATAAAAAGAAAGCAAACTTTTTTAAAAAATTTTAAATGTTTTTTTTTATTTTTTTGGATTTTTAAATAAACACAATAAATGAGAATCTGCCCATACTTAAAAATAAACATTGTCCCCAATGTTTATAAGCCAAGTAGGAGGGAGAAAGAAAAATAAATAAAATGCATTGAAATTTAAATTGCAAGAAAATAAAGATAAGCAAGGGGGCTCTCCCTAGAGCGCTTTTCTTTTTCTCTTTTTTAAGCTAGATGGTGTTGGTTAGGAAAAAGAGAAATAAAAATTTAAGTGTAAAGGCTACTCCATTAATTCTCGCTTGGGTGAATACGCCGAAGACGCTCACATAGATACTCCTCCGCTTGCTTCTTGATTTTTATTCTGTGATTGGTGGACTTGAGAATGTGGATTCAAATCACTGATACATAACTGAGGTGATTTGAATCTTTGTAGATGACCAGCAAAAGGGTCGATGACTACGTTTGATTGCAACGCCTCAACTTCATGTTCCGCCATAGGTGAAATATTCGAAGATGGAGAAGAATTATTAGAACAAGTATTAATCGGAGCTAGATTTTGGGGAGGAGAAAATTGAGTATGAAAAAATTCCCCAAAATTAGAAGACTCAATTTGAGTTGCGGAAAAAGAAGAACAAGAATTCAAATCTAAATAATTATTCTCGTTACTCGGGGATTTTTCCAGTTGATCTTACCAACAAGAAGAAGTAGCATCAGAATGTAAAGAACAACTATTCAAATCAGAAAAAGTGTTCTTGTGAAGTCTTGAAAAAGTATTTTCATGAATATTAGTTAAATTGAAAAAATTATTTTCATGAAAATATGAAAAATAATTTGCATCAAAGTTAGAATAATTATTAATTGGAAAATTATTTTCAAAACAAAATTTTTGATAATAATAATAATAACAATTTTCACTTCGATGTGGAGCACCACAATAATAACAAAAATTTGGAGCTTTTTTGCGGCTTCCAAAATATTAACTTTGTGTGTAAGCTCGACAATCTTAGAGGCCAATGTAGATAGCATTTTTTTAAGAAAGAAAATAAAAACAACCGTTACCTAATTGAAATGAATTTAAAAAGAAATAGAAAAGAGAATTAAGGTAGAGAAGAAGAATGATAAAAGTAATTAAATTTGCGCTTTAAAAATATCAACAAAATAAATCCCCGGCAACGGCGCCAAATACTTGATGAGAAATTTTATAGTTTGAAAAATAATTTCGAACTAAAATCCCGAAATATGCAAGTGTACAGATCGAAATATAGTATAGAAATTATCGTATTAGACTCAGGGCTTGTTGAGTACTTCTACTCACGCAAATTAATATTATTTTATCTAATAATAATCATAGAGAATAATTAAACTAAAAGAGAAATTTCTATGGAATGCAAATTAACAATTGATTTAGAATCCCTTTGGATTCAAATAGACTTTCTTAAAATGATAAAAGCACAATCTCCTAATCACTTACTTCGACCGTGCAGGTTCCAAGAATACAAAAGCATCTCTCCCAAGCTCATGCTTTTGACTAACCTTAGGTTGATCGATTAGGACCCCTCGGCCAGTCAAAACCCCTAAGCTTTCTTTAAGCGGTGAAACCCACTATTGGATTTGACTCCAATCCGGCAGATTTATATCGTCCTCTCTCGAGGAGTGCATGCAACTCCTTTTATCTTTGAGTGATCTACTCATATTCGCAACCTCTCGGTCATTTAAGATTCCGATCTAGAATCGAAGAATATATCTGCGAAATATGAATTCGACACAAAACAAATCAAAGATAAATCGATAGTGAGCAAAAATAGAAAGCTTGACAATTTTGAGAAAAATAAAGAAAGTTTATTTCATTCCAAAGTTCATCCTGATCAAGTGCTAAAAAATTTTAGGTACTTAACATGATGAAGTAATTACAATAAAAGAAGGACAAGAACATGATAGAAAAAGTGATTGAATTGAAATAAATAAAAGCAAAACTAATCTATGAAATTGAAATTACATAAAGAACTGAAATTGGCTAACAATCTACTACTAGATAATTCCTAGATGGCTTCCTCAGATTCTGGCTCGATCTACAATTTATAGGAATTGTTTTGCGATGTCATACCCCTAGGTCTCGCCCGTGACCTAGGACTTGTATGGCTCGGAATAGCTGCCTTGAAAGCCTGGGAACGTTGGAGAAAAAGCGCCAAAAGTCATCGTTTTGCGAGTCACGCCCCTCGGTCACGCTCGTGACCTTGGGCATGTCAAGTCTGTTCCAGGAAATGGTGGAACGCGAAGCGGCGAGAAATAACTTTGGTAGTTACTGAAGGGTCACACCCTAGGTCACGCCCGTGACCTAGGGCGTGTAAGCTTGAACGCTTTTGTTGGGTACATTGGAAAATATGTACCTGATTTGAAGAAGCCTCACCCTACTCAATGATATACATCAAGGTGTATTTAATGTATTTTGAGTTACCTTGTGCAGGTTAAGTAATTGCAGGGAAAACTGAAAAGTTTCTAAGTCCATGTGTCGACACCTAGAAGAGAAGTGTCGACACTTAAGAAGACTTGTGTCGACACCCAGAGAAGCAGTGCCGACACTTGGAGTAATTGTGTCAACACCAGGGATGCAGAGTCGACACCAGAAGGAAAGTGTCGACACATACAGGTTGTGTCGACACAAAATGAAGAAATGTCCAGAGAAGCTATGTCGACACTTAGAAGCAGTGTCGACACCCAGAGGAACTTTGTCGACATCAAAAGTGTCGACACTTGGAGGCTGTGTCGACACTCAGCAAAAGTTCAACAAAGCTCAAGTACAAGTGTCGACACTAGAAGATGTGTCGACACTCAGCAAACTTCAACAAAGTTTAAGTACAAGTGTCGACATAATGAAGAATGTGTCGACACACAGCAAAAGTCACAACACATGAAGAAAGTGTCGACACTATGAGGCTGTGTCGACACTCAGCAAATATCAATGAAGTCTAAGTACAAGTGTCGACACAAAGGAGATGTGTCGACACTCAGCAAGCGAATCAACACAGAAGGCATGTATCGACACCAAGAAGATGTGTCGACACTTAGCACGTATCAACACAAGAAGATGTGTCGACACAAAGGAGTTGTGTCGACACTTACAAGAAATCAGCTAAGTATCCAAGAAGAAGGACTTGTGTCGATACACAGGATCAGTGTCGACACATGTTGAAGAAGCAGTGTCGAGAAGCAGATTCTACAACACAAGGAGTTGTGTCGACACCATGAAGGCTAGTGTCGACACTTAGTCTACTTGTGTCGACAATTAGTCTATCAGTGTCGACACTTAAAGACTGATTGTCTCGACACTTTCAGACAGTTACAGAAAATTCAAGAAGTGACTGGAAGACTTGACAGCTGCCATTCCAGCCGGTCTACTGCAACTGTCAGAGATGTCAGAAAGTTGTTGGGAACCGGATCAGCCGGTCACCATGAAGAAAGTCTATATAAAGGCTTATACATTCAACAGATGACAAGAGTTGGAAATCAACAAAGTAAAGAACAACACCGCTAAAAGAAGACCTTCAAGTGAAGATCTAAGAAGTTGGAGAGAGAGAGCTCCTTCCAAGAAGACAGCTGTTGAACCAGACTGTGAAGAAAAGTTTCAGATTGAATTCTAATTCTTAAGTTAGCAGTGATTGAAGATCAGCTGCATAGAGACTCAACCCTATTATGTTCTAAATTCAAGAAGCTTTGAAGGAAGCCAAGGAAGGTTGATCTCAGCAAAGTTCTTCCAAGAACTCATCAAGAAACCTGTCAACTCTTCTCTCTTATTCTGAGTTGTGGGTATATATATTGTAATTTTAATTTCTTGTAGGGTCCTAAGGGATATGAGTTGTAAGCCTGAAATTATAAAGGCTGAGTGGTAGGGCCTGTGTGCCTGAGTGTAGGAGATCCATTTCTCTGAGTGTAGGCCTTGTTGAGGGCTGAGTGTAGGCCTTGTTGAAGGCTGAGTGTAGGTCTTTATGAAGACTGAGTGGTAGGGCTTTGAGCCTGAGTTGTTGGAACCTGATTGGGGTTCTGAGTGTAAGATCTGAGGATCTGAGGAATAGTGGAGGAGTTTGGCCGAATCTAGTACACTACTAGATAGGCGAATGGGGAAAGTGGATGTACCCATACCTTGGGAAACCACTATAAAACTGTGTGTACTCTGTGTGTGCTTGATTCTGTGATTGCTGTGCTGTATTGCTGTGAAGAATTATTTATGATTCTGTGATTCTGCCTAAAAGTTTAGAAAGATTATAGTCACCTATTCACCCCCCCTCTAGGTGATTAGGTACAATTTCTTTCAAGTGGTATCAAAGCGAGGTTACTCAAAAAGGACATAACAGTCTGAGTAAAGATCCTGTTGGCAGATTATACATAATCAAGAAAATCAAGAAAATGGGTTCAATAGAGAATCACAAAGAACTAGGATCCATGAAGTTGCCAATTTGTAGAAAGGAGATTTTTGGCATCTGGAAAGAAAGGGTTAGACTATTTATGGAAGCCTCTGACCCCAGAATCTATATTACTGTTAATGAATGGCCATATGTGCCAATGAAGGTATCTGTGTTGGATTCAAATCAGAGAACTCCAAAAGACTATTCTGAAATGACCAAGGATGAGATTATTCTGGCCACTATGGACAAGAGGGCCTAGAATATTATTGTGAGTGCAATATATGATGCCACATTCTATAATTTGATTCACTGTAAAACATCAAAGGAAATGTGGGACACACTGATAGTGTACATGGAGAGCTCTGAAGAAGTTAGATAGGACAGAAAGTCTTTACTAAATCAGGAGTATGATAGTTTCAGACAAGGCAGGTCTGATAGTATAACAGAATGCTACAAGAAATTCTATAGGATTGTCAATGAGTTGATGTCTTATGGAAGAGAATTCAACAACAATGTGCTGAATGATAAGTTCTTGAGATCCCTAACTAAAGACTGGGATACTAAGATTTGTGCCATAAGGGAAATGACCAAATTAGCAGACATTCCTCCTCCAACATTGTTTGGAAAGTTGTTATCCTATGAAATGAAGCTAATGGTTAGGAAGGTGAAAGAAAAGACTGCCAGAGTTGAGCACAAATAAAGAGCTTTGGCTTTCAAGACAGAAGCCACTAGGAAATATAAAAGTAAGTCTCCATCACCGCCTCCAAAAGTTGCTGAGGATGAGACAGATGAGTCAGAAAGTAAGAATTCTGAAAGAAGTGAGAGTGATGAGGACTTTGCAGCTTTCACATGACATTTTCAGAAGTTCCTAAAGAAGAAACAGTGGAGGTCTAAGCCATCCACTTCACAGAAGTCATCAAAGAATGACAGGAGAAAGCCCAAGTCAAGTAGAACTACATCTTCAAAGATAGTTTGTTATTGTTGTAACAGACAAGGACATGTTGTTGCTGACTGTCCAGAGAAAAGGAAAGAGTCAACTTATAAGAAGAAGACTCAGATCAAAGGCAAAAAGGAAAGGTCCTTTGTTGCTAAGAAGGACAAAAGTCTGTCAGATATGTCTTCTTCAGAAACTAATTCAGAAGCTGAAGCTTACATTGGACTGTTTGCTAAAGAAGAAGATGATGAGTTCATCCAATTAATGAACTCAATATATGAGCAAGATGACAATCAGTGCCAGGGACTGATGGCCTTATCAGAAGGAGACAAAATCCAGGATCAGCCTGGACCAAGTCAGGTACAAATTTGTTCTGTTAGTTCAATTTCTAGTACTGGATCAGAATCAGATTCATCAGCATCAAGTGATGAGAGTGGATCTGATTCTGAAGGAGATATTCATCAATTAATTGATGAATATAGAGTAGTGTTTCAAGCTTTGAATAAAAGCAAATCCTTGACCAAGAGTCAGGCTAAGGAGTTTGCTAATCTCAAAGTGGCTGCAACAGATTTTGATAAGTTTATTGATCAGAAATTATATGAAATAGCCTGACTGAAACACATAGCTGTTATTCAGATGTGGACTATAACATTTAAAAATGATCAAATCAGAAATCTGGAGATTAGTCTTCAGAAAGAGAGAGATATAGTAGCAAGGTTTTCTAAACCAAAGTCTGTTCTACCTTTGATAGATGAGTTCATTTCTCAGAAAGGTAAAACTGGATTGGGGTTTACTAAACCTGCCAGGACTGTTCAGTCCAAGTCTAAGGGCAAAGCCCCAGTACTCAACAAGAAACCTGCTGTAGACAAAACAACCAGGGTTGTACCTAAACAAACGTACAACAGATTTGAGTGCTGGTGTTGTGGTAAGATCGGCCACTTTGCCATAGACTGTTAGCATAATTCTAGTGCCAAAGTGAGTAGCAATCTGCCTTCTAGAAAAGCTATAGGTAGTTTTGTTAAGAGGCAAATTAACCATCACCAAGGACCCAAGAATTCTTTGGGTTCTAAGGTTAACTAATCTATTTTGCAGGTGAGTCCAAGTGGCCATGCCCCAATATGGTACTTGGACAGTGGATGTTCCAGGCACATGACTGGAACTAGGGGATTGCTAAAAGACTATACACCAATCAAGGATGGTCCTAAAGTCACCTTTAGTGGTTCTGAAAAAGGAATCATCAAAGGCTTTGGTAACATTTCTAGCAACCTTATTACCATTACTCAAGTGGCTTATGTTAAAGGTTTGAAACACAACCTCATTAGTATAAGTCAGCTGAGTGATCTAGGATATGACATCTCATTTGTCAAAGATGGTTGTCATATCAGGAGGTCAAATGATCAAAAGATCATTCTGACAGGTTATAGGAAGAGAAATGTCTATTGTCTAGACATTATGTGTGAGAATAATGTTTCTCCTGTGTGTCTTGTAGCTAATGAGAAAGTCTCTCATTGTGTCAAATGGCACAAGAGGCTAGCCCATCTTAACTACAACACAATTGGCCAACTCTATAGCAAAGAGTTAGTGAGGAATGGTCCTCAGGTTAAGTGTATTAAAGATGGGATATGCTCAGCTTGTCAAAAGGGCAAGCAGACTAGATCCACCTTTAATAGCATTGTAAACAAAGATGCTGTGAGGTGCTTATACCTCTTGCATATGGATCTTTTTGGTCCTATGCCAGTTCACAGCCTAGCTAGGAAGGTCTACACATTTGTAGTTGTAGATGACTACTCAAGGTTTTCCTGGGTGTTCTTCCTTAGACAGAAATCTGAAACTCCTAGTATCTTTTATAGTTTTGTCAAACAAATTCAGAATGAGTTAGACAGTACAGTGGTCAAAATAAGAAGTGACCATAGTACTGTATTCCAGTCTGACAGTATGATAAAGCTATGTGAAGAATTTGGGATATTTCAGGAATTTTCTTCACAAAGAAGACCTCAGCAAAATGGCATTGCTGAAAGGAAAAATAGAACCTTGATTGAGGCTGATAGAACCCTATTAAGTGACACATCTCTCCCAGAATATTTCTGAGCTGAGGCAGTAAACACTGCTTGCCATGTAATTAATAGGGCTACTATCACCAAAAGTCACAATAAGACACCCTATGAGATTGTGAAAGGAAGAAAACCAAATCTATCCTATTTCAGGATCTTTGGTTGTAAATGCTATATACTTAACAATGGTAAGTCTTACTTAACCAAGTTTGCTGCCAAATCCCAAGAGGGGATCTTTGTTGGGTACAACAACAGTAAGGCTTATAGGGTCTACAACTTGACTACTCAAGTTGTAGAAGAGTCAGTACATGAAGTGTTTGATGAAGCTAGACTCATTAACAATGAATTGTCTAGAAGTATTTGCAGCTCTACAGGTGTGACTGAGAAGATGGACAAGCTCACTATTGAAGAAGGTTCTACTTCAAGTCAACATGTGGATGATAGTGGATGATGTCCAGGGGGAGTACTAGATGCACCTGATGTAGAAGAAGACCAAGGGGTGCAGCAAGTTGAAGAAGCTGAAGGAGTACAACCTGAAGACAGGCTGCCTCCAGCTAATAGACATCTAAAAGATCATCCAGCCAATCAAATTATTGGTGATCTAAGTCAAGGGTTACAAACAAGGAGCAGAAATCTAAGTTCAGTACTCTACTCCAGTTTTCTATCACAAGTAGATCCAAATAAATTTAAAGAAGCCATCCTAGACCCTCATTGGATTGAGGCAATGCAAGAGGAGCTGAACCAGTTCAAAAGATGCAAAGTCTGGGAGCTTGTTCCTATACCAAAAGAACACAACATAATTGGAACTAAGTGGATCTTTAGGAACAAGATGGATGAATATGGAGTGATTATAAAGAACAAAGCTAGACTGGTTGCTAAGGGATATAGGCAGGAAGAAGGTATTGACTTTGATCAGACCTTTGTTCCAGTATCCAGACTGGAGGCAATAAGGATGTTCTTGGCCTATGCAACCTATCAAGGGTTTAAAGTATAGCAAATGGATGTTAAGTCAGCTTTTCTGAATGGAAATCTGAAGGAAGAAGTCTATGTGGAACAGCCATCAGGTGGAAGACTGATATCATGGAGTAGCAAGAAATAAACAAGTGTGGCTATCTCCACAGCAGAATCAGAGTATGTTGCTGCAGGAAGTTTCTGTGCTCAACTTCTATGGATACAACATCAGCTAGAAGATTATGGTATTCAAGTAAGTAGAACACCTCTATTTTGTGATTCTACTAGTGCTATATCTATTGCAAACAATCCTATTTCCCATAGTAGGAGTAAGCACATAGAAATAAAATACCATTTTCTAAGAGAACATGTGGAAAAAGAAGATATTTCACTAGAGTATGTTAATACAGATAATCAGCTAACTGACATGTATACTAAGCCCTTAGATGAAACCAAATTCAATAGGTTCAAAATTGAATTAGGGATGATAAACTTAGATTAGTTTACAAAATTGGCTAAGTAAAAAGGTGTCGACACACAGAGTTGTCTGTGTCGACACATAGAAATGGTGTCGACACTTCAGAGAAACGGTGTCGACACATCTAGGAAGTCTGTGTCGACACTTCAGAGAATTAGTGTCGACACATACAGGGTAGGTGTCGACACATCCAAGGTGGTGTCGACACTTAAGATTTATACAGAATTAGTCGGGTAAAGTCTCGACTAAGTGTCGAGCTAAGTGGTGTCGACACATAAACAAGTGTCGACACATATATTCTATCGACTATACTTGTGTCGACACATAGTTGTCGAGACATTATAAGTCTGTGTCGACACAATTTGAGTATTTTGACGCGCCCTTTCATCTTCGACTCTAGAAAGGTATAAATAGGTTTTCGCCATTGTTTGTCGACACGCTCACCAAAGTTTCGAGACCAAACTTGTGTGTCGACACCTCTCTTCTCTAAATTCAAATTTCTTCAAACCATAATGGCGCCCAAGCTAGAAGAGAATGTGAATGAAGGATATGAACTCGTGCGACACACATTTGATGACGCGGAACCCGAGATCAAAGGCATGATAACCCTAATCGTAGAGACTGGGTTAGAATTTCTTGTTTCAGAACCGATCAAGATATGAAAGAAGGAGGTCCTGGAATTTCTGAATGGAGCAACACTAGATGAATCAGGACTCAAGATTAAGTCAAGAGTTCATGGGGCAAAGGTGAAGGTCTCTCCTAAGAGTCTGAGAAAGGTACTTCAACTACCAAGGACTAAGGAAGAAGAAGATGTTTCTGCTTCTAAGACTAGAGAATCATTAACATGGTGTGGACTGGATTGCAAAATGAAAATTGGATTTGTTTTCAATAGATAGGGAATGAATATGCAAGGCAAGTTTCTATCTGAGATTGTGGGCAAAGTCATCCTGTGCAAGCCTGGAGGCCATGACAGAATCTCAGCTCACATGTTTAGACTCATGACAAGGATAATATTCAAACTAAATACTAATTGGGCTGCAGTTATGTTTGATAAGATTAAAGAAAGTATGAAGAAGCCAAATCTGGGTAGAATACTAAGTATTTACCTAGCTGGCAGTATACCTGAGGTAATGAACCAAGCTGCAGGTTCAAAGATTAACCACATGAGGAAGATGGATATGAGAATCTTCTCTAGGTGGGACAGAGTATTGACCAAGGATATGCCAACTCCAGTAAAGGACACACCCCTGAAGAAGAAGAAGAAGACAGCCCCAGTGGCTCAAGAATCCTCAAGCAGTTCTGAAGAGCAAGTAGTGTTCACTCCTGATGAAGAAGACACTAGAAATGCTGGACAATCTCTAGCAGGACAAGAAGATGCACCAAGGTAGGGGGAGCTACCACAAGCTAACCCAATTAACCTGGATTTAATCCAGGGGGAGTCTCTACTGGTGGATGAGCCAACCCCCTTAGAGAGTGAAAGGTCTACCCACACAATACTTGAGGTAATAACTGAAATTAATAACTTAGATTTCCCTATTGAGGATGATGTTTTGTCTAATTCATTACCTAATGTTAATCAGCAAACAGAGACACATAGCCAACCACAGGATGTTGTCATGGAAGACACATCTGTTGCTGATCAAGTGGTTGATGAGATAAGAGATTCTCCAACCCTTCCTCAACAGGATTTTACCCTAGAAGAGCTATTCCCAGATCTTCTACAAACGGATTTTGAGAAAGAGAAAGCTGCTGCTGAGGGGGAGAAGGCCCATGTTGAGGGGGAGCATGTGGATATTGTTGAGGAAACTACAAGGAAGGAGACTGAGGTGCCAAAAGATGTTGAAGGGCTACAAAGGACTGAGAAGGAGTTACCTCCAAGTCCTAAGGACAGAGTGAATATTGATAGCACATCTGCATTAGAGGATGAAGAGGCTGTAAGAGCCAAGAAGAGGAAATTTCAAGTCTTTAAGAGAAGGAGCCAGAATTATAAGAAAGCTTTACAAACAATTGCACCACAGCCTGCACCACAGCCAGCCCCATCTACAGATTTCAGTTCTCTGATGGTTACATTACAGATAAAGATGGATGAGCAAAGACATGCTTTGCAATCTTATATGGATGAAGGGCATAAGTCACTACAATTTGATCTGGCCGAAGACATCAAGTCAATCAGATTTGAAATGAATCTGAACAAGAAAGATATGACTGACTGCTTCCATAAAGGAGGGAATGCAGTAGTCTATCTGGCCACTCATCAGGAGAAGATCAAAACACAAGTAGATGATATTGCAGTGAAGCAAGGCTATGTCCTGGAGAACCAGTTGAGAATGAATGATAATCTCACTGCTTCACACAATGCAATAGTAACAGAAATGAAGAATATAGCTTCTGGTCAAACTGCAGCTCTGACTATAGCCAAGGCAAAATTTGATAAAGCATTACAAGAAGGTATCACTGCTGTTACTTCTGCACTTCAGGATTCTCAAAAGCTAATCACTGAAAAACTCTAAAGGTTGAAACCTTTCTATAAAGATGGAGTAAACTATCTGAATGCCCAAATAAGATTCCAGAAAGATGATCTAAGAGATCACATTGAAAGAGAAGTCATAAAGGGGGAGAGGGTGTTAGTCAAAGCCAGCTCTGATCATGCAAAGTGGATTTCCAATTCCATCAGATCCACCCTTGGATATCCTCCATTATGTGATGATGACAATGTTGCAGAGTCTGCTATTAATCCTACATATCTTGGAGGAGAGCAAGCTGAAGTAGCTCAAGTGATCTATCCTCCACCAGACTTTGATATGATACATCAAGATATACAGTCAATGTATAGCCCTCCTGAGAGAAATCAGAAGGTCATCATAGAGAAAGTAGTTCAGCCAGTACCTGAGGTAATTCTGAAAGAACAAGAGGCCTTATTAAAGGATCAAGAGACTCAATTGTCTAAGAATAGATTCAGAGAGCAAGCTGAACTTAGGCCTGACTTTTAACAATGGAGCCCCACTTCCAGGAATATCATCTTGACTGCATGGAAGGCTGCCAAGGACAATATCCAGGATAGAAACAAGTGGTATTCTGAACTGGAGTGGAGGAAGCATGAGAGTAGGCAAGAGGCCATTGTGCAATATAGAAGAAAGGCTAAGATGGGAAAGCTACCTCCTACTGCACAGAGCCTAGCAAGTACTTTCCAAAGTCTTATCATTACTTTGAAAGGCAGAAGATCAAAGCTGAAGAATTGAAAAAGAAGGATCTTAAAGGAAAGAAGCCTGCTGCTGCTGAAGATGCTGAAGCCCCAGTCCAAGCATAGATACAATCAGGAAAGGACATTGTGATCAAGGAGCCTGAGCAGCAATAGGATAGAAATTCTTCTTAAGTTTACTATGTGTAATCAGTTACATTCAACTTTCTTTAAACTTTTGAATAATGAAAATGTTTAAGTTCTTAGAACAATGTGATATATGTTAAATTTATTACATTATTGTTCTGAGATATTTGTTTATATATGTTTGTTTATATATATTTATGTACTTACCCTGTTATATAATCATGTTTTACATCATACTGTGAATTTGTTATGGTGTATATCATTGACTAAGGGTTATGACTTCTCCAAATAAGGGGAGATTGTTGGGTACATTGGAAAATATGTATCTGATTTGAAGAAGCCTCACCCTACTCAATGATATACATCAAGGTGTATTTGATGTATTTTGAGTTACCTTGTGTAGGTTAAGTAATTGCAGGGAAAGCTGAAAAGTTTCTAAGTTCATGTGTCGACACCCAGAAGAGAAGTGTCGACACTTAAGAAGACTTGTGTCGACACCCAGAGAAGCAGTGTCGACACTTGGAGTAATTGTGTCGACACCAGGGATGCAGAGTCGACACCAGAAGGAATGTGTCGACACATACAGGTTGTGTCGACACACAATGAAGAAATGTCTAGAGAAGCTGTGTCGACACTTAGAAGTAGTGTCGACACCTAGAGGAACTTTGTCGACTTCAAACGTGTCGACACTTGGAGGCTGTGTCGACACTCAGCAAAAGTTCAACAAAGCTCAAGTACAAGTGTCGACACTAGAAGATGTGTCGACACTCAGCAAACTTCAACAGAGTTTAAGTACAAGTGTCGACATAATGAAGAATGTGTCGACACACAGCAAAAGTCTCAACACATGAAGAAAGTGTCGACATTATGAGGATGTGTCGACACTCAGCAAATTTCAATGAAGTCTAAGTACAAGTGTCGACACAAAGGAGATGTGTCGACACTCAGCAAGAGAATCAACACAGAATGTATGTGTCGACACCAAGAAGATGTGTCGACACTTAGCAAGTATCAACACACGAAGATGTGTCGACACAAAGGAGTTGTGTCGACACTTACAAGAAATCAGCTAAGTATCAAAGAAGGACTTGTGTTTACACACAGGATCAGTGTCGACACATGTTGAAGAAGCAGTGTCGAGAAGCAGATTCTACAACCTAAGGAGTTGTGTCGACACCATGAAGGCTAGTGTCGACACTTAGTCTACTTGTGTCGACACTTAGTCTATCAGTGTCGACACTTAAAGACTGACTGTCTCGACACTTTCAGACAGTTACAGAAAATTCAAGAAGTGACTGGAAGACTTGACAGCTGTCATTCCAGCCGGTCTACTGCAACTGTCAGAGATGTCAGAAAGTTGTTGGGAACCGGATCAGCCGGTCACCATGAAGAAAGTCTATATAAAGGCTTATACATTCAACAAATGACAAGAGTTGGAAATCAACAAAGTAAAGAACAACACAACTCGAAGAAGACCTTCAAGTGAAGATCTAAGAAGTTGGAGAGAGAGAGCTCCTTCCAAGAAGACAGCTGTTGAACTAGGCTGTGAAGAAAAGTTTCAGATTGAATTCTGATTCTTAAGTTAGCAGTGATTGAAGATCAGCTGCATAGAGACTCAACCCTATTGTGTTCTAAATTCAAGAAGCTTTGAATGAAGCCAAGGAAGGTTGATCTCAGCAAAGTTCTTCCAAAAAATCATCAAGAAACCTGTCAACTCTTCTCTCTTATTCTGAGTTGTGGGTATATACATTGTAATTTTAATTTCTTGTAGGATCCTAAGGGATCTGAGTTGTAAGACTGAAATTATAAAGGCTGAGTGGTAGGGCCTGTGTGCCTGAGTGTAGGAGATCCATTTCTCTGAGTGTAGGCCTTGTTGAGGGCTGAGTGTAGGCCTTCTTGAAGGCTGAGTGTAGGTCTTTGTGAAGACTGAGTGGTAGGGATTTGAGCCTGGGTTGTAGGAACCTGATTGAGTTTCTGAGTGTAAGATCTGAGGATCTGAGGAATAGTGGAGGAGTTTGGCCGAATCTAGTACACTACTAGATAGGCGAAGGGGTAAAGTGGATGTACGCAGACCTTGGGGAACCACTATAAAACTGTGTGTACTCTGTGTGTGCTTGATTCTGTGATTGCTTTGCTGTATTGCTGTGAAGAATTATTTATGATTCTGTGATTCTGCCTAAAAGTTTAGAAAGATTATAGTCACCTATTCACCCCCCCCCCCTCTAGGTGATTAGGTACAATTTCTTTCAACTTTGCAACATAAATGTTGATTGATGACTGAGTAATGTCGGGGAGTCACGCCCACGGCCACGCCCGTGACTAGTAGGCCACGCCCATATCCATGACATGTAACCCATAATAGGCATGCATTGTGAAACTAGAGCTCCTGCTGGCAGCACGCCTAGTGTAGGATGGTCACGCCCAATGTCACACCCATGATATGGGTGCGTGTAACTTTAATTAACTTGGAATGACGGCAGAACAACACCTGGAGGTCACGGCCCGTGACTATGGTCACGCCCCACTGTCACGCCCGTGATATGGGCGTGTACTAGGGAAAAGTTTGTCTTTTCTCCAGATTTTCTCCTGATCAATTCTGTGAGCTCCAAATTGCTATTAGCAGCCCATATTGACTAGAAATATGAAAATAAAGCATTTTAATAACAATATTAAATGTACTAAATAAAATATTATTATTTATTAAATAAAATCTATATATAAATAACTATAAATAATGACTTATCAAACAATTATAGTAAGCCATATAGAGTCTACAACTTGACTAATCACGTTGTAGAAGAATCTATCCATGTTGTGTTTGATGATTTAAGCAAGATTAACAGTGAGCTATATAGCTCCTTGCCTAGTTCTGCAGGCATAGAAGTCATGATGGAAAAACTCTCCATCAATGATTAAGACCCAGCCATGCAAGAAGGATGTGAAGAGTGAAGTTGTCTAGAGGAAGTAGAGGATAGTCTAGCTAGGTTTGAAGACCAACCACTTGAAGAAAATGGTGCTAAGCTAGAAGTAGTCAGGCTGCCCCTGAAGTCAGATATATGAGAGATCATCCTCCAGATTAGATAATTATTGAGGCCAGCCAAGGTGTACATACCTGAAGCAAAATTTTCAACACAGCTCTATATTCCACCTTTCTATCACAAGAAGAGCCCAAGAAATTTGAAGAAGCAAATAAAGACCAATTCTGAATTGGTGCAATGCAAGAAGAAATGAACCAGTTCAAAAGGTGCAAGGTCTGGAAGCTAGTTCCCAGACCAGATGGATATAATGTCGTTAGAGTCAAGTGAATTTTTAGAAATAAACTTGATGAAAATGACATTGTAATAAAGAATAAAGCTTGATTGCTGGCCAACGATTTTAGACAGGAAGAGGGGAATGATTATGATCAGACTTTTACCCTAGTTGTAAGGTTGGAAGCAATCAGACTGTTCCTTGCATTTACAGCCTTCTAGGGTTTCAAGGTGTTTTAGATGGATGTAAAGTCTGCATTCCTGAATGGAGACTTGAAGGAAGAGGTTTATGTAGAGCAGCCTCCAGGTTTTATAGAATCCCACTCTCCTATTGCTGTATATAGAATTAGGAATGCTCTTTATAGGCTCAAGCAAGCCCCTCGATCATGGTCTGAGACACTGTCTACCTTCCTCATTAAGAATAAATTCTCAAGGGGGAAGATAGACAAGACCCTATTCCTATGGGAATCTAAGGGCAAGATCATCCTAGTACAGAATTATTTTGATGACATAATATCCGGCTCTACTGATGACAACCTCTGCAGGAAGTTTGCAAAAATTATACAGGGGAAGTTTGAGATGAGTAGTATGGGGAACTGAGTTTTTCTTTGGACTCCAAGTAAGACAGACTGATGATGGTCTATCCATATCACAGTCAAAGTTCACCAGGGAGACAATCAAGAAATATGGCATGGAGAATGCTTCCACCATAAGAACTCCCATAAGCTCAAGTATGCATATAGGCAAAGATGATCTAGGAAAACCTCTTGATCCAACTCTGTATAGAGGTTAAGTTGGCTCCCTTCTCTACCTCACTACAAGTAGGCTTGACATTATTTATACAATATGTGTCTGTGCTAGGTATCAGGCCTGCCCTAAAGATTCTCACTATACTGCTGTGAAAAGAATCTTGAGATATCTTAAGTACACCCCAGATCTTGGACTATGGTACCCCAGGGATGGGGAATTTGTCCTAATAGGTTATTCAGATGCAGATTTTGCTGGCTGCAAGGAGGACAAGAAGATCACTTCTGGTTCCTGTCAATTTCTAGGTTTCCGGCTTGTCTCTTAGAGCAACAAGAATCAAATGAGTGTTGCAATCTCAACAATAGAGTCAGAGTATATTTCAGCTGGATGCTGCTTTGCTCTGTTGTTGTCTATCCAACATCAACTTCAGGACTACAATATTCAGATAAGTACAACTCCACTCTTTTGTGATTCTACTAGAGTTATTTCTATAGATAGGAATACTGTCTCCCATAGTAGGACTAAGCATATAGAAATTAGGTATCACTTCATTAGAGAACATGTGAAAAAGGAAGACATCAGCGTTGAGTTTATCTCCACAGAAAAGCAAGTGGCTGATAGTACGTATTGTAGTTTAAATAACTAGGGTAATTATTAGTTTTTAATATAGAAATCATGTTTGTAAATTGTTTTTTTGACCTAGTTTTGTATATATATTAAATACCACTAATGTTTTCTCTTTTTGCACGTTTTCAAAAGATTTCATACAAAATGACATACACGCCCCCTTACATGCCCTCCCTTGGCGTGTCATCGGGCGTGTAACCCGATCCCGAGGATGGTTACTGCCCGAACCCATACCTAAGCAAAACCCCTGACACGCCACCCTTACACGCACTCCATGGGCGTGTCACCAGGCGTGTCGCCCTCTTCCCGAAGTCTGTTGCCGCATTTCAAGATTTCGCATCGCTATAAGTCAACAGTACTGACACACCCCCCTACACAGGCGTGGCCCCGAGCATGTTCTGCAATTTCCGGTGTTTGACAGATTTCCGACCAATGATTGAAGCTTGACGTGCCTTACATGCCCACCCTACACGGGCGTGACCGTGGGAGTGTCCACCTATGTACAAAAGAAATTATGATTTCCGTCAGAATTCAGCTCTCGATGATAACCTGTACATGACACGCCCCCTGACACGCCCTACCAGGGCGTGACTGGGGGGCGTGACCGACCCGCAAAGATTTCTATAAATTCAAACCCCCTTGTGTCCAAACTAATTTTGGAGTGATAAGGGAGGTGCTGCCCTTTTGTTTTCTAGTAGTTTTTCATGCTTCTCCTCTCCCCCTTTATCATTTTAAGCTTTTAATCCTAGCTTAGTTTTCTCCTCTTGTAATAGTTTTTGTAATTGCTTTAGTTGCTTAATGTTAATGCTAGCTTAGTTTTCATTTCCTGCAAGTGTAATATTTTATTTCAAGTTGTAGCACTCCTTTTACATTAATAAAAAGAGCAACCTTTCTTTGTTTTCTTAATGTTCTTCTACCCTACTCTCTTCCTCAATTTCTCCATGATTAACTAATTCTCCTTGTACTTGATCTTGATGATCCGAGATTCGAGTTGATTAAGTTATGATGCTTTAAGTTTGCTTTTTCTTTTTAGGGGTTAGACCTTTATTTACTCTTGATTAATCTTGTTTGGAGTTATATCATCGATATATAATTTCCTTATTTGTTTTCATTCTTAGCTAGCCGAGAGTCTCGTAGTTTGAAGAAAACACTCAAGAGTAAAGTGAGTTGTACACACCCCTCGAAAGAGGCATACTTTAAATCTCCCGGATCGGAGTGAAATCCAATTGTGGGGTTCACAACATAAAGAGAGCTTTAGGTCTCCGATTTGGACGAGAGTTCGATCAGACCTTCCTAAACTCAGGTGGGCACAACTTCGAGAGAAGCGTGTTCATTCTTATGGAACCTACACAGTCAAGGCCTTTTACCTTATTAAGTTAGGGTTTATTATCATATTTTTAATCAACTTTAGCCGAGGTGATTCTCGATCGAGTGCTTTTCTATTTCAACGTCTCAACCACTCATTATAATAGGATTTAGAAGCTCTCTATTTAACTGCAAGTAGTTCTCTTTTAACATAATATTTCTTTTCTTGATCGAATTTAGCTCTCTTAAACCCTAAAACATTCTCTAGATAAGATAATAGCTTTCGTGTGATTAAGACTACTCAACAGATCCCGGATTTTAATACGACACTTGTGTCCCCTAGATGCATTTCGATAGGTATACTTGCACTGTTGGATTGATAGTTCGGTTTTTATTCTCTTCGCGATTAGTAGAACCCAAGTTTTTTGCGCCGTTGCCGGGGAGCAACTTTTGTTGATAATTTGAAATCACGAACCTATTACTTTTATCACTTCTCTATCTCACCCACTTTCTCAAAAATTAAAAAAATTCAAAAAATATTACCTCTCTTAATAGAAACCCACATCACAATTTTTATATACCACCTAACTCTTTCGAAAAGGGTAATGTGGCTATAAATACCACTATCTTGTCTAGTACATTGCGAACCCTTCATCGGGTTGCCCTTGAGAAGTTCGGGAGTTAAATCATAAAAAAGTCTATTTCCAAAAAAATTATTCACTCTTTTCTAGTTTATTTATTTCTCTTTCTTCATCTTCTCTTCTTCTAGTGCATGGCCCGCAGGAATCCGTGAGTTATTTTGGACTTGGACCACAAAATTGAGCAACTCTTCAGAGAAGATTGCGATTTCAAGGCCCTACCTTTCAAATATCAGTTGAGGATTCTGAGTCATTTTCTACCTTAAGAATGATAGAACCCCACATAGAGGAAGTCGTGCATAGGCCTATGTCCTATTTTGCACGGCCGAATCTAGAGGGTACAGAATCAAGCATAGTTTGCACTGCTATAGCTAGTAATAATTTTAAACTTAAGCCTAGCATAATTCAAATGGTGCAGCAGTATGTGCAATTTGATGAACTTCAATATGAAGATCCGAACACACACATTACAAGCTTTCTTGAGATTTTTGACACCTTTAAAATCAATAGTGTTACAAATGATGCTGTTAGGTGATGAGTTCGATTTATATAGGATTTTTCCGACTCATCTTGGCTAGTTTTCAAGCATTTGCACTTCACTTTTAGTTCTATATCGTTCATATTTCATCTTATCTATATTTTCATAGGAAGTGCACACTTTGCCCCGTGGTTGTGTATTTTTGTACTTTTAATTATTTGTACTCCTTATTGTGATCGTCTGGAATGTCTTCACATATCAGTACTAGGTTTAGGGGTCGTGTGCGTGTTACAGGGACGTTATGAAGCAGGAATACTGCGCACGATGATCAGATATAGTGCACACGACCACTGGTCGTGCGCCGATGATCGTGTGCAATGTACCTTGATTTCCAGAATCTACCCGGGGTAATCGCACGATCACTGGACACAGTGCGCACGACAACCAGTCGTGAGCCACTGATCGTGTGCATTGATTCCACTTTTCCTCTAGTTCCGTCTAGGGTAATCGCACTACCATTGGACATAGTGCGCACGACCACCGGTCGTGCGCCATTGCTCATGCACAGTACCCCGGTTCTTCTTCCTAATTTGCCATGCCAGTCCGCACGATCACTGGACATAGTGCGCATGACCACTGGTCGTGCACCCGTGATCGTGCGCATTGTTAAATTCTGCTTTCTGTAAATATTCAGGTTCCGCCGTAATTCCGGATCGCTCGACATTTCTCCGCCGTTTTCGTCTCTGAGGACGGGTTCCACCGTTCCACTTCATCTTCCATCGTAGGGAGGTGCTCTAGGCTAGCTTTCACCGCCAAATCCAAGCCGGAGCTTCCTCTCGGCCTCCTCCTTAATCTTTTAGCTTCAAGAAGAGCTTGACCTAGCTTTCTCCATCAAGCTAGGAGAAGTTGTGCTATCCTCCACCGGATCGTAACACGAAGAAGATAGGCCATTGGAAGGTGGTGACAGCCCTTCTCTACCCCGGACGCAGTTGAGGACCGAGCTTGGATGCGGATTGACAACCCTACAATTCCAACCGTGAATCCTCAGCAAGACTTCGGATTCGGTCATCGCATAGCGGCGTTGCATAGGAGTAGTTGTTAGATTTTTTACTTTCTTTTTCCACAAATTTCAAAACTCCCACTTAGTTAACTCCGACCTCAGGACTTCAATCTCAAGTCCTCCTCGAAATTAACTCCACCTTACTATGTTCCTTGAGAGATCGATACTTGGGAAAACTCGCCCATTTTATATTACTTGTGCGACCGGTTAACAGCCGTGATCTTTAGCATCAAGTTTTTGGCACTGTTGCCAGGGAACAGAATCGTGTGAGTTTTTGGAGAGGGAGATAGGAGATAGAAGCCATTTTCCATTTGTATATTTCATGTTTCTACTTTGCTTTAGTTTTTAGAATCTGTTTCTTATTTTTATTTGTTCTTATTCTAGTTTTAATTTTTTTATAGCAGGTTTTCCTATTTTTTAATCTGTGGTGTGTAGTTAATTGTTGCTTAGAAACTTTCTGTTGGTGAATTCTTCTTGTTGCACCATGTATTCTTATATGAATATTCATTGGCGATGGTGCGAGGATTATAGGCATGGTAGTGATGAGTGCCATACTGAAGATTGGGAACATAATTCTCGTGGTTCTACGTATGGAGCACCGTCTTTCTATGGTACTTCATACAACCAACCCAGGTCATATGGTCACTCCTCTTTTACGCAGTCATCTTTTTCTTATTCCTCTCCAGTCCCTCCTGGATCGAGGAGTAATGGAAATGATGTTTATGTTGTCATAGCACCGACCACGTGTTGAAAGATTGCGTAGAATTTCAGTGCCAGTTGGAGGAGGATGATGAACCAGGCATCCGATTCACTCTATTACCCTCTCAAATGGCCGCCCCTTCTGATTCTGATGATATATTCGCAGCACCACCTTATCTATGGGGGACTGCTGTAGATATGCCCATCAGGCTTTCTGCTGATCGGTGTGACGACATTATTGCACCGTCTCTCCCCATGCACTCTTCCCATCTTGTTGATTCACCCCCGGAGGAACCTGCAAATATTTTCTCTAATGTTGTTGTTCCTTTGCCTTATTTGCAAGAATTATCTATCCCTATTTTTAGTGAGTCGGTTGATGATGTCGGCCGGATGGTGATTCTGAGCCTGAGGATGTGCCCATGTTTGACGAGGATATCATTTTCATTAATGGATAGTATTACGTCTTGGAACATGTGGACGCACCGAGGTGTGTTGATGAGGAGGTCTAAACCACCACCGAGGACATCGAGCTCGCGGATTCCCCTCGCCATGACTCATATAACGTTGTTGATGATCTATGTCGGGATCCTTCTAGGAGTGAGACCGGGACCACTCCCCCTATTTCTGATTATTTTTGTTCTTCTTCTCCTTTATTTCTTGATCCCGCTTCTTTATCTGAGCCTGGGTGGGTTGAGTCTCCGTAGGAGCTTTAGGAGTACTTGGAGCTCTCAGCTTGAGTCATCGATGGTAGCATCCTCTCTCGTGAGGAGGGTGATTCCTCCTCTATTGAGAAAGCTCCATTGATTGCTTTCTCCTCCTGCCTTCTCCCTGTAGTAGACAATACTATGTTGGGCAAGGATTCATTTTTTGGTAAGAAGAGTGAGGACCAGCACTCCTTCTCTTCTTACTTCCTATTTCCTCTACATGTGTTGGGCAGGTATTACTATTTAGGTAGAGGGGGTAAATGTTTTATCACCGTATCGGTACCCGTTACCGCAACGGATAATGGAACAGTTACCTGTGCATTTTTCTTTTCATAGGCCCATTAGCTAGAACCTTTTCGTAGACGAATAAGTCGTGCTGGGATGACAATAACCCTAGTACTTATCTTTAATTTCCTGCATTTTTATTTTTCATGTCTAGCTTAGTTTTAACATTTCTTTGTATTTTCTATTTTTTCTTTTGTTTTTGTGGAGCTCGCCCCTGCAGGTATTCATGGCAAATCGCATTGGCGCGGTTATGATTTTTCGTATGGCGGTCCTGCTTCAGGTTTCCACCCGTTTTCTGGTATGCTCACTGGCTGAGCATTGGGTAACCTCTTCCCTTAGCTATTTTTTATTTTAATTTCTCTATCATATGATGTGTAGTTTAGTTTAAGTCTGGGGGAGAGCCAGTTTTGTTACCTTTTGCACGTGCACATCTCATGTGCATACTAGAAGCTTTTATAGTTTTATTTTGATTAGTTCATTGCACTGCACACAACAGCACCCACTTGAGCGTGTGCTCAGTTGTTCGTGTGCCGTGAGTTAAACTCATTCTTCGTTAGATCTGGGAAAATTATGGTGGTGGCTTAGGATTGTGAGACAGAGTAAAATGTTGACCTTTTTGTGTTTCTAGTCAACTGCTCTCGTCTCGGATAGAAATTCGAGTAGATTTAATTTTTCTGTATGCTTATAGTTTTATACTTTTCTATTTGCGTAAAGATCTTTTTAATCTACTCAAAAATTGGTAAATCTGGTGTGAATCAAACGGTAGTATATGAATGTGTGTAGCCGTTACTAGACTCGTTTTGCTCGAGTCGAGAGGAAGGATCATCTTTCTCGGTGGCTAAGAACTTGCCCCAAGCTACTCTCGAAGCATGGGTACTTGGTTATTCTAGTGTAAGCGTGATGTAGGCCATCATTTTGGCACGGTTGAGCTTTGTACCATTCCTAACGTCATATCCTCGCTAGCCCCGTTGTGCCCAACCTTCTTTTGATTCAGCTCCACCTTCATTCACCAAAGCCCCATAGCCTATCCTAGTCGCACAGCCAAGTGGAGTTTAGTGTTTTATATTTTCATGTTGGGATGTGATGTGGTGTTATTATTTGTGAAAATGTGGAAGTGCTCCCAAGTTTATATCTGCTGAATTATGAAAATAGAATGAAGAAAAAGAAAAAAAAAGAAGAAAAAGTGAAAAAAAAGTTTAAATTGAAAATCTTTTTGGAAATGTGATTATATTTGGAGTAGACGGTGCACACACCCATATGTTAAAAGTTAAGTCTGGATGTGTGGTGTACCTGCATATAATGTGGTTAGCGGTTGGATTCTTTTTAGGCTAGCTCATTTGGGTTAGGTGCATAGCCTTTCTTTTTATCATTGTTTACCTCACAGTAACCTAAGCCCCGTGATTATCCTAAAGTCCTACGGATTTGCGCTTGAGTCTAACTAGTGCCGTGGAGAGAGTGTGAATGGGCAAGCGTATGGTCCCCGACATTGGTGGATTCCTTTGGAGGTGATCCTGAGCCCCGATCTTTGGCAAAGCTGACCTTTGTGGCCTGCCTACTTTCTTCCTATGCATGACCGGTTGATTCACCGTGATTCTATTTTTGAGTAGTAATAAAATTTTGATACGCATTGTGAAAAATATAAACTATTATGCATACTTAGAAATTTTCTCTATTGTATTTTTACGCACGTGAGCATGCGACTTCGCATGGTACTTTATTTTTCAATTTCTTTGTTAGCTAGTAATTTTCCCTATCTGCTTAGATTTTGTTTGCTCGGGACGCACAAACAGTTAAGTCTGGGGGTGTGATGAGTCCGATTTATATAGGGTTTTTCGGACTCATCTGGGCTAGTTTTCACGCATTTGCACTTCACTTTTAGTTCTATATCGTTCATATTTCATCTTGTCTATATTTCCATAGGAAGTGCACACTTTGCCCTGCAGTTGTGCATTTTTGTACTTTTAATTGTTTGTACTCCTTATTGTGCTCGTCTGGAATGTCTGCACATATCAGTGCTGGATTTAGAGGTTGTGTGCGTGTTCTAAGGATGTTTTGAAGCAGGAATAAAGTGCTGGATCATCGGATATAGTGCGCACGACCATTGGTCGTGCACCAATGATCTTGCGCAATGTACCTTGATTTCCAGAATCTGGCTGGGTTAATCGCACGACCACTGGACACAGTGCGCATGACAACCGGTCGTGCTCCACTGACCGTGTGCATTAATTCCTCTTTTCCTGGAGTTCCATCTGGGGTAATCGCACGACCATTGGACATAGTATGCAAGACCACCATTCGTGTGCCATTGCTCGTGCGCAGTACCCCAGTTCTTCTTCCAAATCTGTCATGCCAGTGTGCACGATCACTGGACATAGTTCACACGACCACAGGCTGTGCGCCCGTGATCGTGCATATTGTTCAATTCTTCTTTATATAAATATGCAGGTTCCGCACTAATTCCGGATCGCTTGACATTATCCGCCATTTTCGTCTCTGATAAAGGATTCTGCCATTCCCCTTCATCTTCCATAGTAGGGAGGTGCTCCGGGGAAGCTTTCACCGCCAAATCCAAGTCGGAGCTTCCTCTCGGCCTCCTCCTTCATCTTTGAGCTTCAAGAAGATCTTGACCTAGCTTTCTCCATCAAGCTAGGAGAAGTTGTGAAATCCTCCACCGGATCGTGACACGAAGAAGACAGTCCATTGGAAGGTGGTGACAACCCTTCTCTACCCCGGACGCAATTGAGGACCGAGCTTGGGCGTGGATTGACAACCCGATAATTCCAACCGTGAATCCTCAGCAAGACTTCAGATTTGGTCGATTTCGCACACTTTTCTTCTCTTGCTGTTGATGGTTTGTTGAACTCTTTGTATTTGATGAAGTTATGCTTACTGTAATATACGTTTATGTGTAATCATGTCTATGTGATGGTATGTTTTCATTATTTCCTTGAGGTGCGCCTATTTGTCCATCCACCATCCATTTGCCCTTGCCGCACTAGCAATTGCTAGAGGTGTGCGTAGTGAAGAGGTGCTCACGACCCTCATTCCGACATTCTCATCACCTCATCCGCAAGCCTACTCGCCAATCCGCCTAGTGATTCGGCGCATAGCGGCATGACTAGTCTTCCATCCCGCCTGGAGAAGCATCGCATAGCGGCGTTGCATAGGAGTAGTTGTTAGATTTTTACTTTCTTTTTCTACAAATATCAAAACCCCCCCTTAGTTAAATCCAACCTAAGGACTTCAATCTCTAGTCCTCGAAATTAACTCCACCTTACTGTGTTCGTTGAGAGATCGATACTTGGGAAAACTCGCCCATTTTATATTACTTGTGTGACCGGTTCACTACCGTGATCTTTAGCATCATTAGGCTAAGACTCTTCCCTTTATCCCTTATAACTAAGGCTAAACAATGGTTGAACACTCTACCAAAAAACAACATCACCACCTGGGATCAACTAACTGAAAAATTTCTGGCGAAGTATTTTCCGCCAGCTAAAAAAACAAAACTTAGGAACGATATTTCTGCCTTTGGACAAATAGATTCTGAAAAATTGTATGAAACCTATGAAAGATTTAAAAACTCTTAAGATGATGTCGCCATCACGCGCTTTCTGTATGGTTTCAGGTGCAGACATTTTATAACGGGCTAAATCAAAGCACAATGCAAATGATAGACGTAGCTTCCGGTGGTACCTTAGACCACAAAACACCGAAAGCACCTCTTGAGCTTTTCGAGGACATGACCATGAACACATATCAGTCGAATGTGCCTAGGTCATGCCCAAACAAACCTGCAGGTATATTAGAAGTCGACAACGTCTCCCAGCTATCTCTACAAGTGGAAATTTTAAATAAAAAGATAACAGAGATGACTGCTGCCTCCGCCCTTCAGGTATGGGAATCTGCAACTCCTGCACCCGAACAATTAGATTTTGTAAATAATATGCTTATAAACACTTTTCATAATTTTTCTGCAGCTAATTTTCATGCTCCGGGTTTCACTTTTTCAAATAGTTATAATCCCGTTTTACGGAACCTCCCGAACTTTCGTGGAGTAATCCCTCAAACATAATGCGCCCGCACCGACAAAATGATTTTTCTGCACCACCACCACCTCCTCAAAATTTTCCAAAACTTCCAAGTTTGGAGGAGATGTTTTCAAAATATATCATTGGTAATGATGTTACTATAAGAACCCTAATCGGGACCGTTAAAAGTTTAGAGAATCAAGTAGGACAACTCGCAAAAATTATTTCTGACCGACCCACCGGGTCTCTTCCTTCCAACACCGAGCACAACCCGAGAGAGTAAATGAAAGCTATAACTCTTCAGAGTGGGAAGCAAGTTTCTGGTATGGTTAGCGAAGAGCCCGAGGCAAGCTCCGCCTCCATTTTAAAAAATCAAAGCTCCACATCCATTTTAAAAAATCAAAGCTCCTCCCCCATTTAAAAAAATCAAACCTCCGCCGAGAAAAAATTTATCATTTCACCCTCTACTGAAGAAGAAGTTATCACCCCTCTCCCTTCTGGAAGAAAAAAATCTCACTCCCCCTACCATCTTTAAAAATATTCCAACAACACCATACCCTTCCGAACTTAACAAGCAACGTCAGGATGATCAATACTCCTGCTTCCTAGAAATATTTAAGCAAATCCACATAAATCTATCCTTCAAAAAAGCAATGTCCCAAATGCCGAAGTATTCTAAGTATCTTAAGGACATCCTGACTAATAAAAAGAAGTTAGAAAACTTATCGCATGTCACACTAAATGTAGAGTCCTCTGCGATCTTGACAAACAGTTTATAAAAGAAGATCAGTGATCCTGGTAGTTTTTCTATTCCTTGTGTCTCTGGTAATATTTTTGTCAAGCACGCATTGGCCGACTTAGGTGCGAGTATCAACCTGATGCCCCTCTCAATATTCAAAAAGTTAGGAATTAGTAGCCTCAACCCCACATGCATGAGTATCTAGCTCGCTGATAGATCCGTTAAATACCCGTCAGGAATCATGGAGGATGTCTTAGTTAAAGTCGACAAATTCATCTTCCCTGTGGATTTCGTCATTTTGGACATCGAAGAAGACGTCGATGTTCCCTTGATCCTTGCCCGACCCTTCCTTGCCACCTCCAGAGCTATCATTGACGTACGCAATGGCAAGCTCTTCCTACGAGGAGGCGATAATGAAGTGACTTTCTCCATAACACCCTCAATGAAGAATACCCTAGAGAATGATGACTCCTGTTTTTTCTTAAATGCCTTATGTAAAGAATCTTCCTTCTACTTTTCTGAAAGTAAAAGTGAAATTTCTGATTTTTGTTTTTCTTCAACTCTTCCAAATGAATTTCTGCAAGAGACGACCATGGCCGCGGACTACACCCTTTGCAATTTTCCGTATAAAGTAAAGGTCTGCGAAGACATTGTATTTGAAAAAGAAAGAATTTCCAAAACGTCATATGAAGAACTCCCAACCCTTGAATTAATGGAACTACCCGAACATCTTAGGTTTGCCTTCTTTGAAAAAGACTCCAATCTACCAGAAATATCAGTGATCCTGGTAGTTTTTCTATTCCTTGTGTCTCTGGTAATATTTTTGTCAAGCACGCATTGGCCAACTTAGGTGCGAGTATCAACCTGATGCCCCTCTCAATATTCAAAAAGTTATGAATTAGTATCCTCAACCCCACACGCATGAGTATCTAGCTCGCTGATAGATCCGTTTAAAACACGTTAGGAATCATGGAGGATGTGTTAGTTAAAGTCGACAAATTCATCTTCCCTGTGGATTTCGTCATTTTGGACATCGAAGAAGACGTCGATGTTCCCTTGATCCTTGCCCGACCCTTCCTTGCCACCTCCAGAGCTATCATTGACGTAAGCAATGGCAAGCTCTTCCTATGAGGAGGCGACGATGAAGTGACTTTCTCTATAACACCCTCAATGAAGAATACCCTAGAGAATGACGACTCCTGTTTTTTTCTTAAATGCCTTAGGTAAAGAATCTTCCTTCTACTTTTCTAAAAGTAAAAGTGAAATTTCTGATTTTTGTTTTTCTTCAACTCTTCCAAATGAATTTCTGCAAGAGACGACCATGGCCGCGGACTACACCCTTTGCAATTTTCCGTATAAAGTAAAGGTCTACGAAGACATTGTATTTGAAAAAGAAAGAATTTCCAAAACGTCATATGAAGAACTCCCAACCCTTGAATTAAAGGAACTACCCGAACATCTTAGGTTTGCCTTCTTTGAAAAAGACTCCAAGCTACCAGAAATAGTTTCGGCCTACCTAACTGAAGTGCAAAATGATAAGCTTCTACTAGTGTTACGAAAACATTGCCGATCTATTGCCTGGGAAATAGCTGATATCAAGGGCATAAGCCCATCTTTCTACACCCACAAAATCCTAATGGAAGATAATTCACGTAATTCAATCCAACCTCAGTGCCGTATAAATCCAAATATGAAAGAAGTCCTATAGGGCAAGGTTATTAAACTCATAGATGCATGAATTATCTATCCTATCTCTAATAGTAAGTCGGTTAGTCCTGTCCAAGTAGTGCCGAAAAAGAGAGGGATAATTGTAGTTAGTAATGAGAATAATGACTTAATCCCGACACAGATGGTGACGGGGTGGCGAATGTGTATTGACCATCGTATGTTAAATGATACCTGCCGCAAGGACCACTTTCCCTTGCCATTCATCGATCAAATTTTAGAACGATTATCCAGCCATAGCTTTTACTGTTTTCTCGATGGTCTCTCGGGGTACTCTAAAATCCCCATCTCTCCCAAGGACCAGGAGAAAACTACATTTACTTGTCCTTTCGGCAGCTTTGCGTACTGAAGAATGTCGTTTGGATTATGCAATGCGCCAGCTACATTCCAGCGATGTATGCTCGCTTTCTTCGACAACTACGTAGAAAGCATTATGGAGGTATTTATGGATGATTTCTCCATCTTCGGCGATGCCTTTGATAGTTGTTTAGAAACCTCAAAAAAGTCTTAGAAAAATGCGAAGAAACTAAGCTTGCCCTAAATTGGGAAAAATGTCATTTTATGGTGAGGGAAGGGTTAGCTTTGGGTCATAATATTTCTGCGAGAGAAATTGAAGTAGACATAGCTAAGATAGAAGTTATCAAGAAGCTACCGCCGCCTACGAACGTCAAAGCTATAAGAAGTTTCCTAGGACACTCTGGCTTCTACAGCCGCTTCATAAAAGTCTTCTCCAAAATCACCAAACCCCCCTTACTCATCTTTTGGAAAAAGACGCCCTATTTATTTTTGATGATCTTTGTCTATCTGCCTTTGTACTAGTAAAAGAAAAGTTAATTAATGCCCCTATTATGACAGCTCCGGAGTGGGACCTTCACTTTGAAATTATGTGTGATGCGAGTAGTTTCACGGTGGGAGCCGTACTAGTACAATGAATATCTAAAAACTTCCACCCCATCTATTATGCATGTAAAACACTTATATCTGCACACGAGAATTATACCACAACCGAGAAGGAGATCCTAGCTATCATTTTCTCTTTTGATAAATTTTGTTCATATATCATGATTTCGAAAATTATCATTTTTGCGGACCATTCGGCCCTCAAGTATCTTCTTGCTAAGATGGATGCCAAGCCGCGGCTGATTCACTGGGTCGTACTCCTCCAGGAGTTTGACTTAGAAATCCATGATAAGCGAAGTGCCGAGAATTTGGCCACCGACCATCTCTCACGATTAGATAATCCTTATATATATAAATTAGTTGAAAAAACTTGTAATGATTTCTTCCCCGATGAGAAGCTGCTTTTAATTAACACATCCCCCTCTCCTTGGTTTGCACGCATTGACCACTATTTAGTGGCTCGTGTGCTCCTGAAAGTGTTCTCCTCTCCGCAAAAGAATAAATTCTTTTCTGAGTTAAAGAACTATTTTTGGGAGGACCCGCATCTTTTCCGAGTCTGTGCGGATCAAGTGATAAGGAGATGTGTCTCTTTGGAGGAAGGATTTGATATTCTAAAACATTTGCATGAAAGACTGACTGGTGGTCACTATCAAGTTGCTCGCACCGCCCACAAAGTGCTCTATGCTGGTTTTTACTAGCCTAGCCTGTTTAAAGACGTGCAAGCCTTTGTGAGTAGGTGTGATAGTTGCCAACATTCGGGAAATATTTCCATTAAAAATGAAATGCCGCAAAAGTTTTTCATTGAGTGCGAAGTTTTTAACCTCTGGGGAATTGATTTTGTTGCCCCCTTCCTTCTAGCTTCGGGAATAAATATATTTTAGTTGTTGTTGATTATGTTTCACGATGGGCTGAATCCCAAGCTCTTCCAACAAACGACGCCCAAGTCGTAATTATGTTTTTGAAAAAATTATTTTCTCGATTCGGTACGCCACGATCCATCCTTAGCGATAGGGGTTCACATTTTTGTAACGCGCAGTTTTCAAAAATTCTTATTAAATACGGCGTTATGCATAAGCTTTCAATTGCCTACCATCCCCAAACCAACAAACAAGTCGAAGTAGTGAACATAGGGCTTAAAAGAATTTTAGAAAAGACTGGATCTACCTCTAGAAAAGACTGGTCAACCAAATTAGACGATGCTCTATGGGCCTACCGTACAGCATACAAAACCACCATCGGTTATACGCCATATCGGTTAGTCTATGGAAAATCGTGTCATTTACCGGTAGAATTAAAACATCGCGCTTTTTGGTCCTTAAGGTTTTTAAATTTTGACCCCCACTCTGTTGGTGACCTTAGAAAATTTCAACTTAACGAACTCGACGAGTGACGCTCTTACGCTTACGAAAATAATAAATTTTATAAAGAGAGGACGAAACATTTTCACGATAAACACTTAAGGCACCCAAAAAACTTCAAACCGGGCGACCAAGTCCTTTTATATAACTCACGATTACGTTTATTTCTGGGGAAGTTAAAATCATGATGGTCTGTGTCGTTTAATGTTAAAGAAGTTTTTCCATATGACATGATTAATTTCGCACCCTGATAAGTGTGAGTTCAAAGTGAATGGTCAACCTCTTAAACTTTATTTCTATGGTGATGTCAGTCCAAACTGTATTAATTTTATTATGCATGATCCGAACTTTAAGTATCTTCGAACTTTTTTATTTTTGTTAAAAACTTTAAATATTATTTTGGACAAATTATTTTTGGACAATAATAATTTTAAACAAAGGGCGCTCTTGGGAGGCAACACAAGTTATTTTTCTGTTTTCTTGATTTTACACTTTTTTCCTCGGACGGCTCCAACAAGCTGAAGCTTCTGAGATCGCCTGCTCCAATGCTGTTGAATCCATCACGAAGTCCATAGAAGACATTTAATGAAGATCCAGAACAGCAGATTTGGTGAGCGACATCAATCAACATTTGCGGAGCATAAATCCGGGAAGTACCTGTTTTTCAATTCTGTTTAACTTCTCTCTCTCATACCCCTCCTTTCTCCATTAAGGACAATGTTTATTTTAAGCTTGGGGGAGGATTCCTCCTTCTCTTGTCTTTATTTTGTTTCTTTTAAAAAAATAAAAATGAAAATTTTTTATATATCTTAAAAATACAAAAAAAGAGAATATCTTAAAAATCCACAACAAATAGAAAATATTTCAAAATCAAAAAAAATTATATTTATATACTATTTGTGTTTTACTTTAATAGTTCAAATGAATTTTGGTATATTATAGTACCCCTTGCTTTTGATTTAGTTTTTCTCAAAATTCCATATAAATAACTTAGTCAATTATAATCTTTCTAATCGTTCATTTTAATTATGTTTCACAAATAAAATGTTGGCCTTGCAATGTTTCTAATTCATGGTAGCATGTTAATGTGAAACATTTTTCTAAAACTCGCATTTTTATTATGGTTTTGGTTTTTTATTTTATTTATTTTCTCGAAAATCTTTCATCCACCATTTTCCTTTTCATTTTGAATATTTTTAGAAATGTCAACTTTTGATTAGCGTAGTATATGTAAACGATACAAGTCGCTTATTATTTCTATTTTCAAGATAATTTCATTAGTCTTCTTTTATAATCTAGGACTTGCTTTTTGAAATTTTTCAAAACTATGATTTAGATAAATTTTAAAAGCATGAAAATAATTTAGGTCGTTTTTAATTTCATTTGAGCCTTCTTACCAACCAAAACATTTTTATCCCTAGTTAGCCACTTTTGAGCCTTTTTTCGATTTCAATTGATTAGCTCCACTTATCATTTCATTTTCACCAAAGCTAAATTTTTCCAACCTATCTAATCACACTAACCTTTTTCAGTTTCATTAAAATTTTTCATGATTATGATTAGGTTGTTTTTGTGTTATGATTTGGAAAATTTTTTGAAAAGGTATGCTCAAAAAAAGTATTTACTTTTATTTGGCCAATTTCAAAATGAAAAAAATTTATTTATGGCCTTTATTTTGTTTCGAAAAAAAGATAAATATAAAAAGGAAAGAAATGAAAATGGAAAAAAAATAAAAATATTTTATTTCTGATGAAATTTTTTGAAACTTTATATTTTGGTTTAGTGTGATTTTAAGCCTTCATATTTATCTTTGAATTCTATTCCTAATTATACGCCTAAACCAAACGTTTTAGTCCTAATAACTGCTTTTATTCATGCTTTTTATTTTTATTTATTACCTAAGTAAACAAGGAAAGTAAAATAGTATAGTTTTGGATTTAAATTTAGATTTTTGTTATTTGATTGATTTATTTATAATGTGTCTCTTGGATCTAGTAATAACTCAATGCATTTTTTCATTTTGTTGCTTTGCTCAAATTTATTTAAATGATTTTTTTAAAATTTTGGATGATTTATATTTCTTAGTGAAGCTTATAAATTGTTAAACCATATTTAAATAAATGTTTTAGGTTTACGTTTCACCTTCTCCCTACTTAGAATTTCGCATGGTACTTGTGTAAGCATAATTAGAATTTTCCTGGTTAGTCACTTTTATGTTAACTAGTTTTTATATTTTTGCTTGGGGACAAGCAAAGTTTAAGCTTAAGGAAATTTGATATTACGTTTTGTTGTTTTGACCACTAGGGTAATTATTAGTTTTTAATATAGAAATCATGTTTATAAAGTGTTATTTTGACCTCGTTTTGTATATATTTTAAATACCACTAATGTTTTCTCTTTTTGCAGGTTTCCTAAAAGTTTTGGCCAAAATGACCTTACACGCCCCCTTACACGCCCTCCCTCGTCGTGTTACCGAGCGTGTAACCGGATCTCGAGGAAGGTTGCTGCCTGAACCTAAATCCCGAGCAAAACTCCTGATACGCCCACCTTACATGCCATCAATGGAAGTGTCACCAGGCGTGTCACCGGGCGTGTCGCCCTCTTCCCAAAGTCTGCTACCGCATTTAAAGAATTCTCGTCGCTACAAGTCAACAGTACTGACACGCCCCCCTACACGAGCGTGGCCTCGGGCGTGCTCAGCAATTTTTGGTGATTGACAGATCTTCGACCAATGATTGAAGTTTGATGTGCTTTACACGCCCACCCTACACGGGCGTGACCGTGGGCGTATCCACCGACGTACAAGAGAAATGATGATTTTCGTTAGAATTCAGCTCCCGATGATAACCCGTACATGACACGCCCCGTGTCATGCCCTACCCGGGGGTGACAGTGGGGCGTGACTGACTCGCAAAGTTTTTTATAAATTCAGACCCCCCTTAAGTCCAAACCAGTTTTGGAGTGAGAGGGGCGGTGCTGCCCTTTTGTTATCTAGTTGTTTTTTATGCATCTTGAAAGTAAGGGTTATATCTTAAATACTGTAGAGGTGGGGGCGGGGTGAATAGAGTATCTTCAACACTTAAATACTTTTTGTTGTAAATAAAAACAGACCTAAGATAAATTAATCTAGCACTATCACATTCACAGCAAAACCAAATATCACAAACACAACAACCTAGCTAGCACAACCACATCAAGAAAAAAAGAAAAAGTGCAACCAGGCAACTCAAGAATTTTATAGTGGTTCCACAAACTGGGTACATCCACTCTTCTACCACCCTGGTAGGAATCCACTTAGGTTTTTGATCAGATGACTGCCACCAATGAGATTTTGATCAGGTGCTCAAAAACTAACCCAAGTCTTTTGATCAGGAGACTTCCAACTAAGAATAACTTTTGAATGGAGTTAAAAAACTCTTTTTACAGTGGGGGATGAGAGAGTGATTATGTCTTCACTTTCTCAAAATACAACTGAGAAGACTTAGTGGATATATGATGTTAGCAAAAGCTCCCCCTGAGATATTGAACTCAGGAAGATTTGAGCCTTGCTACATTATGAGTAGGCCTTCAATATTTCAGCCTTGACCAGCAGTTATCCGGGAGCTTCTTGACAGATAGAGTGTTTGTTGTCCTTTGAAGAATCCTGAGATGAAGCAGGAAGAAGACTCTTGATTTGAATGTATATTCTTCTTGTTCTTCAGCTTGCTGTAATTTCTCTGATCAAGGGATAGGGCTTCTTGTATCTTTACTGTATTATTGCCCTGTGTATGTTGTTCTCTGTGTTCAGATGAGAGGGAAGAAGAAAAGCCCTATGCAATGTCTTTTTGGAAGAAAGTGGAAAAATCCTTTTTATATTTTCCATGAAATCTTCCTTCTGAATTTTCAATTTCTTCCTTCATTCAATGCTAACGGCATGGAGAATATTTGCATTGATTGATTTCCCCAACTATCCCATTGAAAAATGGAAAGCAATAATCCTGATGAAGTCCATAATCAATGCTTCGTCTAACGGTAATATTCAGAGGATGTTAAACATTGATTACTCAGGAATTATCTCAATAAACTAAGGGACAGAGGAGAGGAAAAGTCCATGTCTAGAACAACATAGAAATCATCGAGTGAAGAGCAAAATTTGTCGACCTGGGTCTAGAGTTCTTCGAGCAGAGAAATCACGTTCATCGACCTGATAATAGTTGTTCGTCGAACTGAGATCCAAGATCATCGACCTGAGAACAGATAACTTTCTCTGGAACCTTGCCAACTCTGTGTATCAATATCATCAAGCTGAGATTCTAACTTCGTTGACTAGTGTTCAGACAAATGATTCTTGGACTTTCGAATGTTGAAGTGAAGTATCCAGAAATCATCGACCTGAGAATTAATTTCGTCTAGTTGAGAACTGCTAACTGCTACTTGATAAAAGCTTATCAATGCTGTGGTCCAAGTTCGTCGAACTGAGAACATGAATTAGTCGACTGATGTATGATTCTAGACTTAGAATATTTAAGTGTTTATGGTCTTAAAGTGTTGAATTAGATGATCCAGAAATCGTCGACCTAAGATCCAAGTTTGTCGAGCTGATATTCTAACTTCGTCGACTGGAGTTCATTGAGAAGAATTCTAGACTTGGAATGTTGATGTATAGTGTCCATAAATCATCGACCTGAGAACCAAGTTCGTCGAGCTCAGCTCAAAGAATTTTCTCTGAGTTCGTCGAGCAGAGCATGACTTTCATCGCCCTAAGTTTGATGAACGTCGAACTCATTTTCTGAGTCTTTGAAATTTATCTAAGTCTTGAGCCTTCTACAGTCTGTTGATGGCTGCTCCATATAGTGTTGACTTTAAGGACATGGCATAGAGTCTAAGACATAAACATGAACCTAGCTATACATGTTGGGTCAGACATCCTAGTTTAGTAAACCTAGCCCAAATCCAACTAGGGATCCAACAATCTCCCACTATTTGGGTAAGGTCACTAATTACAGGCTTACATTAATAACAAAGCAAGAAAAATATATCTGGCAGGAATTTTAACATATGCAGCATATATATATATAAATAGAGCTTTGTATCAGAATAAAAACAGACAGTTTTAAAATAATCAAATAGACTTAAATAGTTTATTTTTTATTTCTTGTTCTTGGGCTCCTTGTGCTTCTCCTCTTTAGCTTTTTCACCTGGCTGAGTAAACTTGATCTCCCTATTTGGATTAGCTGCTTGTGTCTTTATCATTGTCATGTCAGCAGCTCCAAAGATATTAAGGGAGGTAGCCCTTGGCACTACAACTTCTGGATGCAGTTTCATATAATCATCAACATTAAAGAATTTATTAGCTTTAGCAAACCTGTTGAGTTCCTCGTTCCTGTATTTGGACATGGTTGAATATTGAGAATAATCCTTTCCTTCAGCTTTTGCTTTATTAATCACGGATAGGACAACTAGTTCCTGGAACCTGGCCATCCTTGAAGTTGTAGCTGTCTCTGGATCTTCAAAGGGTATAAGAGGGGAGGCAGGTCTTTTTGGGCTTTCAGCTTCTTTATGTTCAGAGACTTATTGTTGTTGATGTTGTTGATGCTGCTATTGTTGATGTTGCTATTGTTGTTGCTATTTACCTGATGAATAATGACTCTGCTGGCTGCTTCCTGAAGAAGAGGACGAACTACCCTGATGTCTCTGATAGGTTTGAAACTAGGTAGTCCTCTGAGTTGAAGAACTTGAAGCACCAGCAGCAGGTCGAGGAGGAGGAGGAGGAGGAGGGTCCTTTCTATATCTCTGAGGAGAAGGGGAGTACTTCCTGCTTTTCTTTCTTTCTTTTTGTTGATTCTTGGACAGCCACATCCATGCAGGTATGCCCTTATAAGTTGTGATTTTTTGCAGTATATAATATGGAGTGTCATTTGCTGGATTTGGTTTTAGAGCAGGAGGTGGAGGAGCCTTTCTTTTCTTGGAGACTTTCTTTTTCTTAGGCTCATCATCAGAGTCCTATTCATCATCATCCTCATCATCAGAGTCTTGAGGAGCATCATACAAAGCATCAATAGCTTTTAGTACAGATTTATCAATGGGCTTTTCAGCCAGAGTAAGAGCTGGAGAAAGAACTGGAGAAGGAGCTAGAGCTGGAGCAGGAGAGTTGTGCATATCCGTGCTTTCAACAACTGATTTATTTTCTTATTCTATATCAGCCATGATCAGTTCATCTAGATCAGGCATTGGGGAATCATCCATGACAAAAGTTGGAGCAGGATGGGATGCAACAGTGAGGGGATCAGCTCTGGGTGGAGATGAAGTAGTGAGTGGAGCATCTTTTGGTGGAGATGGCTTGGCTGGAGCCTCTGTTATAGCAAAACTGGCCTTTAGTTACCTGGCAACCTTGGGGCTTATGGGAGATGTATAAGGGACTATAGCCAAGGATGGCATTGTACTATACTATATAAGTTCACTCAAATAAACTGTATCAAAAACTTTCAACAAATTCATCAGATCAACTGTGGGATTTATCATAAAATCACCAGCAGTATTTATTTCCTCTGGAACTTGCTCATCTAGGTCCATATCAGACTCAATAAGATTAATGAAATCAATTAAATCATCAGCATCTGCATCTACTGTTACTTCTGCTTCTACTGCTTGTTTTTCTGTTGCTTCTTTTTTTGTTGTGGCTGATGCTGTTGCTACTTCTGCTGCTACTTCTTCATAGAGCATCAACCCCTGCCTGGTTTCAGTGGTAATTAGAGCCAGGCCCCTTACTTAAGATGGAGGAGAAGAGAGAGCAGATATCTGAGTTGCAAGAGAGGATATGAATGAAGCAAGAGGTGAAATAGCCTCTGCTATAAGGGTTTTGAGGAGGGGAGTGAGAAGTGCAATGAGAGGTGGAATGATGGAGGGGTACAAAGGGAGGAATGAAGAGGGTGTGTCAGTGGAAATAGAGGGAGGGAAGGAAGATGTTAGTGAAGGGGGAGTTAAAGCATCTATCGTGTGAGCAGCTGGAGAGGAAGAAGTATTAAGAGGAGATGTGGGCAGAGTGCAGGATGGGATGTTGGCCAGATGATGGGGTAAGGGAGAGGAAGGTGGGGAGGTAGTTGGTGTACCATGGGGAGAGGGAGTACGAGTGGTTGAGGGAATATGTGTACCATTATGGGAGGGAGGTGAGGTATGAAAGTGAATATGAGTTGAGGATGTTTGTATTGGGGAGGATGGAGGTGTGGGAGTAGGGACTGTGAGTGGAACTTGGGAGGGGAGTTGGTTTGCCAGCTGAGGTTGAGTTTGGATGGCTGGAGGTGAGGGAGGTGGAGGAGGGATAGCTTCAGTAGGTTGGGAGGTGGCTGGATCAGCCCTGGTGCTCTCAAAAGGCCTTGAGGAAGAGGAAGAAGCCTTGGAGGGTTTGGTTATGTTCCTCTCCCACCTTCCAAACAGGGCATAGGTGAGCCTTTTGGATGCATTTATGAATATGGTCGGGGTGGCCAGGGATTCAGCAGCCTTTTCCTTTAGGAAGATTCCCAAAATTCTTCTAAAACAAACCCCTTTCTTTGTGTTCTTTTTCTTGATTAATTCAAACATAATCAGTGCCCAGTTCACTGGTTTCTTGTTCACCATAGCACAGATTACTAGGAATTGGTGCCTGGTGATGTAATCATGGGCAGTGTGTTTGCCCAGCAGTACTTTCCCCACAATATCTGCCAGAAATTTGTATTCAGCAGCGAGGTGTTTCTTCAGCAGTTTATTAGGAGTTTCTCCAGAATAACCCATCATACTCATCATCTCATCAAACTCTTCATTATCAATCTCTAATTCTTCTGTACCACTGTTTAATCTAAAACTTTCAGTCAGCACAGCAGGGGTGAGAGAAATTGTATTACCCGATATTGTGCCTGTCATGGTGTTCTCATCGATGGTGGAAGAAGTGTAGACCCACTCTTTGATCTCAGTGCCAGCTATCTTGATCCTGGTGGACATCGGATTCTTCAACTGTTGATCTTCAAGCAGTTTCAGAATGTCTAAGAATATTGGGTCTGAGTGTTGAAATGATACAAAGTCTAAATCAAATCCTGTATCGAATTTCATCTCTGCAAGACTGCCCGCTTGAATCGCCATTCGTTCACCTGCAAGAAAAAAACAAACATCAAGTGCAATGGAACTGAAAGCGCGGGACGGAGGTCGAATAAAACCTAGATATAAGATTTTCTAGAATATGAATCGACAAACTCCATTACATGAAAAATAAATAATTCTTCGATCTGAGATCGACGAAATAATTGGTAGTTAAATAATTCGTCGAGCTCAGTCTGAAGATTAGAAAACATTTTGTCGAGCTCCGTTCGACGAAATTTTTCTGAAGCAGATTCATCGATCTCCGTTCGACGAAAACAACTTCACTCAAAGAGGGTCCGTCGATCTCTGTTTGACGAATATCTCAAGAACTTTTCCTACTTCGTCAAGCTCTGTTCGACGAACTTTGAAGAATTCATCGAGTGCAGAGAGAAGTTAAATCAAATCTTCTCCATTGTTCATGCCCAGCTAATTTATAAAGAACAAGTGATTCCATTCATCTAATGGTTTGGTGAAAATATCTGCACTTTGTAGATCAGTGTAGATATAGATAAGTTTGATTTTGTCTACACACTCTCTAATGAAATGATGCCTAATTTCTATATGTCTAGTCCTATTGTGATGGACTGGATTTTGTGCTATGGATATAGCACTTATGTTATCACATAGTACAGTTGAATAATTTAAGGTGAAACCATAGTCTAGGAGTTAGTTTTGAATCCACAACATCTGAGAACAGCAACTGCCAGCTGCAATGTATTCTGCTTCAATAGTTGACGTGGACACAGATGATTGTTTCTTGCAGAACCAAGACACTAATCTCATACCTACGGACTGGCAAGTTCCTGAGGTACTTTTCCTGTCAACCATGTATCCAGTAAAGTCAGCATCTAAATATCCAGTTAAATCAAATTCTAACTCAGTAGGATACCAAAGGCTTATACTAGGAAAACTCTTTATTTATCTCAAAATTCTTTTTAGAAACACTAGGTGAGATTTTTTAGGGTTCACTTGGAACCAAGCACAAACACATGTGGCAAACATTATATCAGGTCTGATAGCTGTAAGGTATAATAGGGATCCAACAATGACCCTATATAGTTTCTGATCAACTGGTTTCCCATGTTCATCAATGTCTATTACAACATTAGTAGCCATAGGTGTTTTTTTTGTTGAGGCATCAGCCATCCCAAACTTTTTAAGAAGCTCTTTAGCATATTTAGACTGGGAGATGAAGATGCCATCAGGTTGCTGCTTCACTTGGAGACTAAGGAAGTAGGAGAGCTGACCCATGCTACTCATTTCAAACTTTGAATGCATGAGGTCAGAAAACCTCTTGCATAGTTGGGAATCAGTAGACCCAAATATATTGTCATCTACATGTATTTGTACTAACAAAGTTTGATCCTTATGGTGCATAGTGAACAATGTTTTATCTACCATGCCTCTAGTGAATTTATGCTCTATCAGAAAGCTAGCTAAGGTATCATACCAAGCTCTTTGAGCTTGCTTTAAACCATAAAGAGATTTTTACAATCTAAAACATATGAGGGATGAGTTGGAGAGACAAAACCTGGAGGTTGTTCAACATAAACATCTTCTTTCAATACTCCATTCAGGAAGGCACTCTTTATATCCATTTGATAAACTTTGAACGTTTTGTATGCAGCATAGGCAAGGAAGATTCGGATTGCTTCTAACCTTGCAACTGGTGCAATGGTATGATCATAGTGTATGCCTTCTTCTTGCTTATATCCTTGAGAAACAAGCCTAGCCTTGTTCCTCACAATTACAACATGGGCATCTAGATTGTTTTTGTATACCCATTTAGTTCCAATGACTAGGTAGTCTTTGTGTCTTGGAACTAAATCCCAAATTCTACATCTCTCAAATTGGTTGAGTTACTCTTAAATTGCAATGATCCAATGGGGATCTTGCTCAGCATCTTGTACGGATTGAGGTTCAACTTGAGAGAGAAAACAGGCATGCATCACATCTTGGTTGAGTTGATGCCTTGTATGTACACCCACTGCTATGTCTCCAATCACTTGGGATCTAGGGTGATCCCTTAGTGTGACAAGATCAGTGGGTGTAGTTGGTTCAGCAACAACATTTGGAATTAATTCCTCTTGTGGAATTATGTTTGCTTTTGAATGAGGTTCAACCTCTTCCAAAGACTCATCTTCACTATCTTCAATAACCTGTGGACGAGAGGGTGTTATAGCTTCTTGTGGAAGGTTTAATTCACCCATTTTCTCACACAAGTGAGGTACCTGCAAAGTGCTATTGGTAGAAATTTCTTTCTCCATGTATGACATGTTAGCCTCATCAAAAGTGACATGAATTGATTCTTAAATTTTTAAGGATGATTTATTAAACACCCTATAAGCTTTGCTTACATGGAAATATCCTAAAAAAATTCCATCTTCAGCCTTAGCTTCAAACTTTCTAATATATTTCTTGTTATTATTATGTATATATCACACACATCCAAATACTTTAAAGTAAGTGATTTTAGGTTTCTTCCCTTTAAGTAATTCATAAGGAGTCCTATTATTAAGTTTATGTATCAAACTTCTGTTTAGTACATAATTTACTGTGCTTACAGCCTCTGCCCAAAAGGATAGTGGCATATAAGCATCTGCAAGTAATGTGCATGTAGCTTCAATCAAGGTTCTATTCTTCCTTTCAGCTGCCCCATTTTGTTGGGGAGTTCTGGGAGCTGAAAAGCAGTGCCTGATACCTTCCTTCTCACAGAACTTATGCATAAGAAGAGACTCAAAATTTGTACCATGATCACTTCTGATCAATGCAACAAGAGTAGAGTACTCAATCTGTATGGTCCTGAGAAAATCTGCAAGAACTTTAAAGGTATCTGACTTAGATCTCAGAAAGAACACCTAAGTGAATCTTGAGAAGTCATCTACAATGACTAGTGTATAGGATTTCCCTCCTAGGCTTTGTACAGCAATGGGTCCAAATAGGTCCATGTGTAGCAAATACAAAATCCTAGGTGAATCACTTTTATTAACTGATTTAAAACTAGATTTAGTTTGCTTGCCTATTTGACAAGCCCAGCAAAGGCCTTCCTTCTTGTAGGGACAAGAAGGTAATCCTCTTACAAGGCTATCTTTAGATAGCCTAGCAATATTTTTCATGTTTACATGTCCTAATCTTTTATGTCATAATTCATTTTGATTGCTAACTAAATTAAGTAGACAAATGTCTGAAGGTGCAGAATGAAAATCAACTAATTATATGTTTCCTTGTCTATTTCCAATTAAAACCTTTTGTTTTTCTTTATTAGAAATAATACAGGATTTTGAGTTAAATTGTACCTTATAACCTTCATCACATAGTTGGCTTATGGAGATGAGGATATGCTTGAGTCCACTTACATATGTCACTTTCTTGAAAATGACTGCTCCAATCTTTACTTCTCCATAGCCATTCAGACTGGCCACACTTTGAATCGCCAAAGATTACCTTTGGTCCTAGCTTGGACTTGTAATTGTGTAAGTTGTCTTTGCTGCCAGTCATGTGCATGGAGCAACCACTATCCAGATACCATTATTGATTAACAGCTGGACAGCTCTTTTCCTGCAATGAAAACAGTTAGTTGTTCTTGACACAGGTTACCTTGGGTCCTTTATATTGTTGATAAGAAAAGCTTGACATCACAGAAAATTCAGGTTGTGATTTATAGCCTAAGAGGTGATATATTATAGGAGTAATTATCAAATCAGCCACTGGATTAAAAGGATTCCTAGATTTATTTGAGTTGTTGTTAAAGTTATGACTTTTATTAAGTCTTTCTGGGTTCGACGAAATGTTGTGAGTTCGTCGACCATAGTTCGAAGAAACGGGATGAGATCGTCGAACTCTGCTCAGAGAATGAACATGTTCATTTGTTGTGCCCCAAGTTCGTCGATCTATGCTCGACAAACCATATACAGTTCGTCAATCGCAGTAAGACGAATGATTATTATATAGATTTGTGTTTAGCATTCGTCGAATTGAGTTTAACGAACTGGCCACATTTCGCCGATCTGAGTTCGACGAAATCTGTTGAACTTTGTTTTTATCTATGGTTTTCTGGTTTCATTTATTATGATATTTAAAGTTAGTTACTTCTTCTGTGGTTTGGTTGTTGTTCATTACACCTTTATCCTTAGTTGTAACAAATCTGATGGGGGTTGATAATATGTTCTTCTTGAGAATGGGGGGCAAACTTGATGATGCACCCAAGCCTAGTTTGTCATTCAGTCTGGCACTGACTATGCTTGTGATGTCTATCAGCTTAAGGCTTCTCCCATTGAGAGATTCCTCAAGTTGTTTGGCCTCACATAGTTCAGTTTTTAAAGCAATAATTTGTTCATTAGCTAGTGTAAGTTCTTCTTTTAACTTGGTGTTTTCAGCAATCAGAGATTCTTGATTATCTAATTTTTTCCCAAGTGTTTTGACTTCCATTTCAGAATTTATTAAGTCAATGCACATAGTCTTAAATTCAATTTTTAAATTATCAGAATTATAGTCCAAAGAGTACAATACCTGATCAACTTCTGATTCAGAAGCTTCTTCATTGTCAGATGCATCTTCTTCATCTGATTGACTTCTGGAGGCATCAATTGCCATGAGGCAGACTTCCTTGGCCCTTGCCTCTTCTTCTTCTTCACTGGAGCTGGAGGATGTGGATTCATCTTTAGTTTCACTCCAGGATTCAGTTACAAAGCCTTTCTCCTTCTTTTTATATTTGCTGGAGGAAGGCCTGTTGCTTTGCTGTCTTCTTGAGTCCTTCTATCTTCTTCGTTCTTTCTTTTAATTCTCTGGACACTCTGAGATGAAGTGTCCAAGTTTCCTACAGCCAAAGCAAACTACCTCTTTAGTTGGGGTTTTGTCATACCTTGGCTTGTCATCCTGCCTGGATGACTTTCTTCGGAAATCTTTCCTTGTCATTTTATAAAATCTCTTGGCAAAGAGAGTCATCAACTCTTCATTGACTGTTGAGGCTTCAGATTCTTCAACATCCTTGAATGCCAGGTTGTGTTCCTTCCTTGCTAGAGGAGGAGTCCTTTGTTCAGCTGCTTCTCTGGACTTGATTAGCTGCTCATAGGACTTGAGCTTTCCCAAAAGAGATTCTATGGAAATCTCATTTAAGCTTCTAGACTCCTTGATTGGCCAGATCCTTGAATCCCATGAGCTTGGGAAGCACATAAGGATTTTATCATTCACCTCAGTGAGGGTGATGTCCTTATCCAAGGTCTTCAGCTCATTGATGATGGAGCTCAGCCTGTTGTACATATCTACAACAGAATCTGCTTCCTTCTTCTTGAAGTTCTCATATTGGGATATGAGATTGGATCTTCTATCTTTCCTCTCATCAGCTGATCCAGCTACCATTTGGTTGAGAGAGTCCTAAATGGCCGTAGCTGATGTGCATTCAGCCACTCTTTGAAAAATGTCATCTGACATTTTTTGGGCTAGAATGTTCATGGCATTGGCATCAGCAACCTTGGCTTTCTTTTGTGCTTCAGTCCACTCAGGTGGTGGAACTGCATAAGTGCTGGAAGTTGATGTGGATGTAGCTGGTTGAGGAGGACCTGTCAAGATGGAATTGTAGATATCATCATCAATAGAATTCATATATAATTTTATTCTTGCCTTCCAGATGGCAAACTTATTTAGGTTGCACACAGGAGGTCTGGTGCTTGCATAGTCTTTGTTCTGTGCCATGCGGTGAATATAAACTTAGTATAAGTAAAAGTCAGATGTAACACAGGATATTTTAGTTCAAGGGTTAACTTGTACAACCAAAGGAACCTTGCTCTGATACCAATTGAAAGTAAGGGTTAGATCTGAAATACTCTGGGGGGGGGGGGGGTGAATAGAGTATCTTGAAAACTTAAATAATTTTTGCTGTAAATAAAAAAAGACCTAAGATAAATTAATCTAGCACTATCAAATGCACAACAAAACAAAATATCACAAACACAGCAACCTAACCAGCACAGACACAGCAAGAACAAAAGAAAAAGTGCAAACAGACAATACAAGAATTTTATAGTGGTTCCCCAACCTGGGTACATCCACTCTTCTACCACCCTAGTAGGAATCCACTCAGGTTTTTTATCAGGTGACTGTTACCAATGAGCTTTTGATCAGGTGCTCAAAAACCAACCCAAGTCTTTTGATCAGGATACTTACAACCAAGAATAACTTTTGAAGGGAATTAAAGAACCCTTTTTACAGTGGGGATGAGAGAGTGATTATGTCTTCTCTTTCTCAAAATACAACTGAGAAGACTTAGTGGATATATGATGTTTGCAAAAGCTCCCCCTGAGATATTGAAATCAGGAAGATTTGAGCCTTGTTGCAGGGTGAGTAGGCCTTCAATATTTCAGCCTTGACCAGCAGGTATCCAGGATCTTCTTGATAGATAGAGTGTTTGTTGTCCTTTGAAGAATCCTGAGATGAAGAAGGAAGAAGACTCTTGATTTAAATATATGTTCTGCTTCTTCTTCAGCTTGCTGTAATTTCTCTGGTCAAGGGCTAGTGCTTCTTGTATATTTACTGTATTATTGCCCGGTGTATGTTGTTCCCTATGTTCAAACGAGAAGGAAGAAGAAAATCCATATGCATTGTCTTTTTGGAAGAAAGATGAAAAATCCTTTTTATATTTTCCATGAAATATTCCTTCTGAATTTTGAATTTCTTCCTTCATTCAATGCTAACGGCCTGGAGAATATTTACATTGATTGATTTCCCAACTGTCCCATTGAAAAATGCCAAGCAATAATCCTGATGAAGTCCATAATCAATGATGTGTCTAACGGTAATATTTAGAGAATGTTAAGCTTTGATTACTTAGGAATTATCGCAACAAACTAAGTGACAGAAGAGAGGAAAATACCATGTCTGGAACAACACAGAAATCATCGAGTGTAGAGCAAAATTCGTCAACCTGGGTACAGAGTTCGTCGAGAAGAGAAATCACGTTCGTCGACTGGATACTATTTGTTCGTCGAACTGAGATCCAAGATTGTCGACCTTAGAACAGATAACTGCTTTCTTTGGAACCTTGCCAACTCTGTGCATGAAGAGTGTCAAGCTGAGATTCTGACTTCGTCGACTAGTGTTCAGAGAAATGATTCTTGGACTTTCGAATGTTGAAGTGAAGTATCCAGAAATCATCGACCGTAGAGTTAATTTCGTCGAGCTGAGAACTTCTAACTGCTACTTGATAAAAGCTTGTCAATGATGTGCTCCAATTTCGTCGAACTGAGAACATGAATTCATCAACTGAAGTATGATTCTGGACTTAGAATATTTAAGTGTTTCTGATCTTAAAGTGTTGAAGTAGATGATCCAGAAATCGTCAACCTAAGATCCAAGTTTGTTGAGCTGATATTCTAACTTCGTCGACTGGAGTTCAGTGAGAAGAATTCTAGACTTGGAATGTTGATGTTTTGTGTCCATAAATCGTCGACCTGAGAACCAAGTTCATCGAGCTCAGCTCAGAGAATTTTCTCTAAGTTTGTCGAGCTGAGCATGACTTTTGTCGACCTGAGTTCGACAAACATCGAACTCATTTTCTGAGTCTTTGAAATTTCTCTAAGTCTTGAGTCTTCTGCAGTTTGTTGATGGCTGGTCCATGTATTGTTGACTCTAAGGACATGGCCTATACTCTAAGACACAAACATGACCCTAGCTATACATGTTGTGTTAAACTTCCTAGTTTAGTGAACCTAACACAAATCCAACTACGGATCCAACACATCTCCTCCCTCCCTTTCTCATTTTAAGGTTTTAATCCTAGCATAGTTTACTCCTCTTATAATAGTTTTTGTAATTGCTTTAGTAGCTTAATGTTAATGCTAGCTTAGTTTTCATTTCCTGAGAGTGTAATCTTTTATTTCAAGTTGTATCACTCCTTTTACATTAATAAAAAGTGCATCTCTTCTTTATTTTCTTAATGTTCATCATTTTTCCTTAAACACTAAATTAGGTGGGCATGGCTTCGAGAGAAGAGTCTTCATGCTTATGGAACCTCCACGATCGAGGTCTTTTACCTTATTAAATTAGGGTTTATTACCACATTTTTTAAAAAACTTTAGCCGAGGTGATTCTCGATCGAGTGCTTTTCTCTTTCATCGTCTCAACCCCTCATTGTAATTGCTTTTATAAGCTCTCTATTTAACTTCAAGTAGTTCTCTTTTAGCACAATATTTCTTTTCTATATCGCATTTAGCTTTTCTCTTAAACCCTAAAATAATCTCTCGATAAGATAATAGCTTTCATGTGAGTAAGATTACTCAACAGTTCCTGGATTTTAATACGACACTTGTGTCCCCTAGCTGCATTTTGATAGGTATACTTGCCTCATTGGATTGCTAGTTCAGTTTTTGTTCTCTTCGCGATTAGTAGCCACAAGTGGCTGATATCTTCACTTAGCCACTAGATGAAGCCAAGTTCAACACCTTCAAATTTCAATTGGGTATGCAGAATCTTGCGTATCTTCAATTCTCTCTTCTACCATATGCTACACTGTCCATTTTGTTTGTAGTACAAGTTCTTCCTCCAGCAAATGAAGATAATGTGCAACTATTGAGGGGGATCTAGCCCAATAGCTAAACTGTATTGATTCAGGGTGGGAAGATCTACTCCAGATAGATAGGGGGAGAAAAACCCCATAGAATGCTCGCTATTGCATAAATCAAAAAGGGGGAGGATAGTCATATGTTAAGAAGAATAGACAGGTGGAATAGTAAGGGTGTCAGCAAGCCATGGGGAGTAAGTAATTCTCCACAAGCTGGAGAAATGTGGTAACATCCATAGGCTGGAGAAATATGGTAACATTTATACACTCTAATAATGTTAAATTTTTTTTTATGATGAATATGTTGTGTTGTCAATGACCTTTATTATTGATCAAGCAAAGTTTTGATTTATTCAAATAGGGGGATATTGTTGGGTCTATTGATCTCAATATCCTAGATTTGTAAGAAGTCAAACGGGTCAATGAGATACACACATAATGTATTTGATGTGTGCTTGAGTTCATGCATGCAGGTAGTCCATGATTGGACAGGTCAACAAAAAGAACATGCTGGAGAATTCAAATTTTGTCAAGCTCAGTTCAAAGTGTGGGTCTCAGATTTCGTCGAGCTCAGCTCAATGTTCGTCGAGCTCCGCTCATAGATCGTCCAGCTGAGCTCACCATTCTTTGAGCTAAACTCAAGAGCTTAGGATTCAAATTTCATCGATCTCAGCTAGCAGTTCATCGAGCTCAGCTCACATATTATCGAGCTCAGCTCACCATTCCTTGAGCTTAACCCAGGGGCTTAGGATTCAAAATTCATCGAGCTCAGCTCACAGTTCGTTGAGCTCAGCTCACAGATCGTCGAGCTCAGCACACTACTCATTGAGCTAAATTCAGAAGCTTTAGGTTCAGAATTCATCGAGCTCAGCCCACCAATCGTCGAATGAAGTTCAACATTCATCAACCATAAGTCAGATAAATTGACTAAGGAAAAACCACTGAGATAGCTGGGACAGCTGAGAAGCAAGTCTCAGCATAACCGCTAAGAAGAAATAGACGAGACAAAAGACAGTCTCAGCTGAGAAGAAGAAAGCATTAAGAACGCTGAGAAGAAACCGCTGAGACAGAAGACAGTCTCAACTAAGAAGAAGAAAGCGTTGAGACCGCTGAGAAGATATCACTGAGACAGAAGACAGTCTCAGCAGAGAAGAATAAAGCGTTGAGACTGCTGAGAAGGAAGCACAGAGACAGAAGATAGTCTCAGATGTTAAAGAATAAACCGCTGAGATAGTTGAGAAAGAACTGCTGAGACGCAGCCGGTAAAAATTCACAAGCCCAGAAGCACTGAGAGCCAAGACAGATGACGTTCAGTGACTTAACATCACTAAATGCTTATTGAAGATCTGGAATTTTTCTAAGTACAGAATGTCATGACCGCTACTAACGTCATCAAAAGTCAACAGGTGAAACTAGTTCAAGTCATTGTGGGAAAGCTACAACAACACCAGGATGACCACTGCTGACGTTACCAAGAAGTCAACAAAGTCAAATTACATGAAGCCGTTGCAGGAAAGCTGCAGTAGCGCCAAAAGCTGGTTTGTCCTTTTCCGAGGGAGGTGACGCTCACCAATCCTTAGTTTGGCCCACTCCTCAATTGTGTCGTAGATTCAAATCAATAGATATAAAAAGGAAAAAAGAAAAGGATTGGCATTACTTAGAACAAACACAGAACATACAAAGAATACCAGAGGCGGCTGGACTTCATCTTCTCCAATAAGCTTGAACACAAAAGTCCAGCAAGGTTATCCAAAAGGCAAAGAAAGAAAGTTGAGGCTCTTCAAGTTCAGCAAGATAGTTCTCTTCAACACATGGCAGCTGATTCATCTATTCAGCAAGAAGTTAACTATGTGAAGGGCCATGAACCTTCAACCACAGATTGCTGCTCACAAGTGCAGCAAAGGAGTTAGAGGTAGAAGAAGACTCATTCCTTCTACATCAAGTGCGTTGGACTGATATTTGCTCAGTCCAGCAAGGTATACTCAAAGATTTATCTCTGAATCAGTTGATTTAAATTTATCAAATCTTGTATAAACTATTGTAGGATTCATTTAACCGGAATCTGAGTTGTAGGGCCTTTTAGCCTGAGCTGTAGGTTAATAATTAGTCACCGAGGTTTGTGTCTTGCTGGGGTACTGAGGTAGGATCCAAGTTTATATCCTAGAGTAGGGCTGTCCTCCCATCCTGGGTAGTAGGACTTAGAAATAAGGTTGAGGTAGGTGACTGGTGAGTCACTGAGCTGTAGGTGACTACTGTGTAACTGAGTTGTAGGCCTTGGAGGAGGCTGAGCTGTAGGTGCCTGGAAGGGCACTATGGTAGGTACTTAGAAGGGTACCAAGCTATAGTAGTGTTGCAGCCCTCTGAGAGTAGGGTTGTGTGCCTGAAGTTGTAGGGCTGAGAAGCCTGAGCTGTAGGACTTAAAAATAAGGTTGAGGTAGGTGGTCAATGGACCACTAAGCTGTAGGAGCTCTGCAGGGCTCTGAGGTAGGAACACTTGTGTTTCTGAGATTGGGTTCTGAAGAGAACCTGTGTGCAAGTCTGAGGGCCTGAGGTGTAAGCTCTGAGGAGCATGTTGGTGGAGTTTGTGCCTAGTCCAACAAAATAGTTGGATAGGTTGGAGGGAAAGAGGATGTGCCGAATTGGGGACCCACTATAAACACTTGTGTGCTTGGATGTGTTTTTTGTTTTCTTTCATATTGCAGTACCAAAGGACAAGCTCTAGTTCACACAAGAAGAAAACAGTATAAAGACTAATAAAATTTCAAAGACCTATTCACCCCTCCCCCCCCCCCGCTAGGTGACTAGCTAACCTTTAGTAAATAACTTCCAGGAATCTTGAAGGAAAGCTCCAAAAAGAGAGGGAACTAGTGGCTAGTTACTCCAAGCCAAGCACAATATTGCCCTTGATCCTTCTCCTCCCAAAAGAGAAAGAAAGGGTTGGGTTTCAAGGGAAGGACAAAAGACTGCCAATCCCAAGGGAAATGGCAAAGCTCAAGTGCATCCACTAGCCTCTAAGCCTCGTATTACATTAAATAAGGTGCAACTACCTTCTAACAGGCATGAGAATGAGAATATTTATGGTCACTGGAATAATGCAAGACCCTCTTGTGTGAACGAAGCTGTTCCACAATATGGTGGTTGATATAACAAGAGTGCAAGTGCCTTTATGGCAGACTATGAGGAAATACAAATGGCCCAACTTGGATCATTTGTGTTTTGTTCACCAGCCCCTTCAGTCAACGGTAAAGCTGCTAACTGTTCTACAGATCTTCCAACCCACTCTAAGACAAAGGGCAAGACTGTCAATAGACTAGTCCTGGGCATCTCTAAGGCTATCAAGAGTTTGCTTTCTGAAAAGAAAGCAGCTGCTAGAAGGGCTCAAGATATGCCAAGCACTTCTACTGCCAGACCCACCACTTGTCAAACTATGGCTGGGAAACATAGAACAGGACTACTGTTGCTCCTTCTAGACCAAGAGTTGTTGTTAACACAACCACTAGACATGCTCTGAAAAGAAGGTACAACATCCATGAGTGTTGGTGTTGCGGCAAGGTAGACCATTTTGTTATTGATTGCTGGCACAATAATAGTGTGTAGAGAGCCAATGTTTGCTTGCCTGTCAGAAAAGCTGCAGGAAGGCATAGTCATTTTCAGTCTAACCTGCACCCAAGACCCAATAAAAATTAAGGTCCTAAGGTTAACTGATTTGTGTCTTGCAGGTTAGTCCAAGTGCCCATACCCCTATATGGTACTTGAACAGTGGATGTTCCAGGTACATGACTGGAACAAGGAGCATGCTGAAGGATTATGCTCCAGTAAGGAATGGATCAAAGGTTATCTTTGGTGGGTCAGAAAAAGGGGTGACTAAAGGTTATGGTAAGATCTCTAATGACATAGTCACCATAACTAGAGTAGCCTATGTGGAAGGGTTGCAACACAACCAGATAAGCATCAGCCAACTTTGTGATCTTGACTATGACATAGTATTCCACAAGGATGAGCGCCAAATTAGGAGGTTAAGTAACCAAGAGGTCATCGTAATAGGTACTAGGAGTGGAAATGTTTACTGTTTAGATTTCCTATGCTTAAGCAAAGACTCATCTGTATGCCTAGTTACAGATGAGAAAGCATCTTCCTGTGTCTTGTGGCACAAGAGGCTAGCCCATCTAAATTATAGGACCATAGGACAGCTGTTCAGAATTGAGCTTGTTAGGAATGGCCCTAAGTCTATATTCACTAAGGAGCGTATCTGCTCTGCATGCAAAAAGGGCAAATAGACTAAGACCTCCTTCAAGAGCATTGGCACCAAAGACTCAGCGAGGTGCTTATACCTCATGCATATGGATCTATTTGGTACTATGCCAATTCAAAGTCTAGGTAGGAAACTCTACACCCTTCTGGTTGCTGATGACTTTTCTAGATTAGCCTGGATGTTCTTTCTAAGAGAGAAATCTGAAAACCCTGATGTATTCCAGATATTTGTTAAGCAAATTCTGAATGAATTCAACAGCACTGTTGTCAAAATTAGAAGTGACCATGGGACTAATTTTCAGTCTGAGTGCATGACAAGGTTCTGTGAAGAGCAAGGGAATCATCAAGAATTCTCCTCTCCTAAAACACCCAGTAAAATGAAATTGCAGAGAGGAAAAATAGGACTCTCATAGAGGATTGTAGAACCTTGTTAAGTGACTCATCCCTCCCAGAATACATCTAGGCTGAGGAAATTAACATTGCATGCTATGTCCTTAATAGGGCTTCTATCTCCAAGAGCCACAACAAGACTCCCTATGAGATCTTAAAGAGCAGAAAACCTAACCTGAGCTATTTCAGGATCATTCGTTGCAAGTGCTAAGTCCTCAATAATGGAAAAGTCCAATTAATTTTGTTACCAAGTCCCATGAAGGGATCTTTATTAGGTACAACACATATTGTAATGCATATAGAATCTACAATTTAACTAGTCAAGTTATAGAAGAGTCAATGCATGTTGTTTTTGTTGAATCCAACATGGTTAACTATGAGTTGCCTAGCTACTCCTCCTATTGTATCGTAGGTACAGAACAGATGATGGACAAGCTGACCATCAAGAAATCTACCACCACAATCCAAGATAATAATGTTGGACTGTCTATTCCAAGAGAAGGGAAAGACATACCTGAAGAAATTGAAGCCAGCTAGCTGAATACCCTGAAGATCAGCAAGCTGCAGTTAGATTGCCTCCAGCTACCAAACATCTAAGGGACCATCCTATTGAAACTTGTTAAGTGAAAGTGTGTGAATGGAGGACTTGGGCAACCTATCTGCGCGAACTACGTGGACAGGGTTGGCGGGCAGCTTGGACGGCGGGGCTGGTGCAGACGGCTTATTCTGTGGCGGCCTGGGCAGTCTGTTCGCGTGGACTAAGCAAACAACAGCAGCGGTTTTCTAGGCCGGCTTATGCTATGCAAGCAGTTAGATCCCAGAAGGTAACCAGGCGGATAGCGACTCTATCCGCGGAGTCCGGCAAGAAGCGGACTAAAGAACTGGAGCTCGGCAGACTGGCTTGGCAGAAGCCTTGGTCTTGCTCTGGTGAAGCGGTAGGTGGAAGCTGCGGAGATTGCCAATCAGTGCGGACAGGTGCTGGAGGTCGCCAGGGCAGGCGAACTAGATCCAGTGCCTGCTAGTAAGTGTGGACTCGCCCTTTTGGCCAGTGGTGTGGACATGGTTTGTTTTGAACCAAGTCCATGTTTGGCTCAGTCCGGGGAGATCATGTAGTGGAGCACGAACTGCTACTCAGTCCACCAAGCCGACAGTAGTGTCATTTGTCTTAGTTGCGATATTGGAGGAAGCAGACTGGAGATTGCGTCCGCAACTGCATGCAGACTGCAACTGGGTCCGCTGAGTCCGACAGCTACCTTGCTGGCATGGTCGTGGACTCAGGATATTCGGACTGGAGCAGTCTGCAGGATATGTGGACCTGAGGTATCCGGAGTATAAGCAGACTAGTGCTATGTCCGCTGATTCCGGCTGTTGCCTTAGTGACGAGGCTGTTGGCTCGGGATAAGCGGACTAGAGCTGTGTCCGCGGATAGGCGGACTGCTGTTGCAGAGTCTGGCTGTGGCGGTCTTGGCTCGTCCCTTGGCGACAAGGCGAACTGGCGATGTGTCCGGCCTTGGTGAAGTAATGGCTCTGGCTTGGCCTTTGGCGACAAGGTGGACTGGTGTTACTGTCCGGCCTTGGTGAAGCAATGACACTGACATGGCCTTTGGCGACAAGGCGGACTGGTGTTGCTGTCCGGCCTTGGTGAAGTATTGGTGGACTTGCTATCCTGCACAGGTCGCGGAGGACTGTAGTATATCCACGATTTTGTGGAGACATCTTGCTGCGGGATGTGGCGGTAATCCTATCGGCAAGGGCAGTGAACACACTCCTCATCGTGCCTATAAATAGGACCCATATCACATCAGGAATAGAGAACCAAAAATGCATGAATGAACAGTAAGTGAGCCCATCACAGTTGCTACAGACTGGACTTTTGTGTCTGCGCGGTTTGATTGAGTTGACCGGGTTGTGCTATACAGGTTGTGCGGATATTGCTGGAAGTCTAGGACTTGACTCTGATTGCGGTCAGGGACAGAGCGGACTCTGTGGTTAAGAAACCGACAGTAAACAGCAGGTCGCAGACATCGACCAGACGGTCTTCTGTTTGGCAACTTGCTTCGGGTTTCAATAAGTCGCCTGCTTCAAGTGTACTGTTCAGTTCGGCATCGCAGCATATGCGGTCTGGTGGCTAGGTGATCTCACAGTTAGGCTCCTTGCAGATCGGCGGCAAGAGCTCAGCATTAGAATAAAGGGTAGTCCCCGTGGTTTGGGTTGCGGTCTGGCGACTTGGTGAATTGTGCGGACTCCATAGTAGTAGACCGGCAGCTTGGTGTTGAGCTCGTACGGCTTGTGTTGTCTTATCTTTCTAATTGTCTCTGATTTCCCTGTGTTGATTTTGGTGAAGCATGTCTCTCCATGTATTTATCGCTTTGTAAAGAATATTGCTGTTAATCAATAAAGTCTCTTGTTGCTGCATGGGTTTCTGCTTGTGACTGACTTAAGTTGAGTTAACCCCTACTCACTCCAAGGTCTGGGAAAATTCAACATGGTATCATTGTTGGTTTGGAGTGGATAAGCAGTGGTCAACTGAAGTGGTTGTTGCTCTTGTGAAGAGGTATCTAGTGGTCGAACCATGGCAGTGGAAGATGCAAGTGGTCTTGGAATTGAACTTATAGAGACAAACTTTGATAGGTGGAAGTCTTGTATGGAGAGCTTTCTTCTTGGCGAGGACCTTTGGGAGGTGTTGTGCAGAGTAGAAAGACAAGAGGCTACTGTTGGCAATGCTGAAGAGATGAGAGCTTGGAAGGAGACAAATGCGAAAGCAGAGTCTATTCTCAAGCAGGTGATCTCATCGGTACTTTTGGACCACATTAGTGGATGTCGGTCAGCTGTGGAGGTTTGTACTTCCCTTGAAGGGTTTTTCAGGAATGAGGTGAAGCTTACTGGAGAGTATGGTCCTTCTACTTCATATCAGCAAGAGAGGAGTGTTTCTCCTAGGCGTGATGGGAAGAGAAAGGATGGACCAAGGTGCTATAGATGCAAGCAGCAGGGTGATCTCAGGAAGGAGTGCAAGGTTGTCTTGCTCTGGGCAAACGTAGCTCATGTTGGAAGCAAGGAGTAGAACTAAGTTGGGTCATCAACAAGTACTAGTGCAGATCGGATGAAGGCCAGTGATAGTGCAACTATCTAGAATTAAAGATTGGGGCATGTAGGGATGGACAAGCTGAAAGCAAAGGAGGAATGAAGACTCGTAAGAGGCTTTCCTAGATTGTCATCCTATGGCGATGGTCAAGGATGTGCGGGATGTCAGCATGGTGAAGCTTATCGCTTTACGGTTGATAAGGCACAGTCCAGATGTAAAGCACCTTTGGAGGTTGTCCATTGTGCTCTGGTGGGACCGACCGTCACTGCCAGTCTTGGAGGCAGTAGGTTCATGATGATATCTGTTGATGACTATTCGAGGTATACTTGGGTATACTTCATGAAGGAGAAGTCGAACATGTTTTGCTTGTTTGTGGAGTTCAAGAAGCTTGTAGAAGGCTAGCTTGGCCTGCAGATCAAGAAGTTGAGGACAAGCATCGGTGGTGAGTTCGGCTCAACCGAGTTCTCGAACTTTTGTAGGAAGCATGGGATCCGAAGGGAGCTTTCTTGTGGACATACTTCACAGCAAGGTGGTGTTGTAGTTCAGATGATCCGTCTATTGATGGAGACCTGCAAGTGTTGGCTTCAGTGCAAAGGTATTCCTAAGGGTTTTTGGGCGGAAGGGATGGCCTGTGCAGTACATGTCATCAATCGGATGACTCTTAGTCCGATCAATGTGAAGACTCCATATGAGCTGATGTTTTAGGTGAAGCACAGTGTGATGCACCTACGGGTGTTTGGATCTACCTGCTACGTACACGCTCTTGATGCTCTCAAGACAAAGCTAGTCTTTGTTGGGTATGATGAGCAGAGGAGAAGATAGAGGTGTATGGATCCTACAACGAAGAGGCTCATCATGTCGAGAGACGTTGTGTTCGATGAGTTGACGTTGTATTGGGATAGCTCATATCTAGAGCTAGTGATGAGTAGGTCAGATGGTGGGCTGAAGGAGGCTGCTGCTAAGGTTCAGTTGGAGCTGCCTGTGTCACTAGGAGCTCCACGATGTTCTAGCTCTGGGGTAAAGGCGTTAGGGTCAGGAATCAGGGGGAGTGATGCTCCAGGTGCTTCTGGCTCAAAGACGGAGGCTTCTGGTTCGAGAAGTAGGGGGAGCGATGTTCCAGGTAGTTCTTGTTCAAGATCGGAGGCTTCTGGTTCAGGTAATATGAGGAACATTGCTCCAGGTGCTCCTGGTTCCAGTGAGGTGGCATCTTGTTGATGAAGCAAGGGGAGTATTGTTCCGGGATTGTCCGGGAATGGAGCTGGTTCAGGAGTAGCAGCGGAGGTGGTTAGCCATGATCATGTTCTTCGGAGATCGAAGAGGATCAGTCACCCACCCAATCGATATAGCAAAGGGAACACGACGAGCTTGGTCCCATGTTTCTTTGCAAGCCCTCAGGTCGAGTGAGTACCTTCTAGCTATGATGACACAACTAGAATCAAGGAGGTGGTTGACACCAGAGATGCAGAGGTGATTACTCTCAGATATAACGAGGCTTGGGCACTAGTGCCCAAGGTTGTTGGTGATACTCCTGTGATGCACGAGTGGAGGTCGAAGCTGAAGAAGAAGGCAGATGGAAGCATGGCTCCTTTCGGGAGATGCTGGAGAGATCCCTCATGGTCCATGATATGCGGGGCGATGACTACGTTTTGGACATCTTCTCGTAGTCGCTATCGGAGGGACAATGTGCATGGTTAAGGGAGCTGCTGGAGTTATTCACCACTTCTCACTTCAAGGGGGAGTGTTGAAACTTGAGATGTGAAAGTGGGTGAATGGAGGACTTGGGCAACCTATCCACGCGGACTACGCGGACAGGGTTAGCGCACAGCCTGGTCGGCGGGTCTGGTGTGGACGGCTTATTTTGCGTCGGCCTGGGCTATCTGTTCACACCGACTAATTAAACAGCAGTGGCGGTTTGCCATTCCGGCTTATGCTCTGCAAGTAGTTGTATCCCAGAAGGTAACCAGGCGGAAAATGACTCTATCCGCGGAGTCCGGCAAGAAGCGGACTGAAGAACTGGATCTCGGTTGACCGGCTTGGCAGAAGCCTTGGTCTTGCTCTGGTGAAGCGGCAAGTGGAAGCCGTGGAGATCGTCAGTCAGTGCGGACAGGTGCTGGAGGTCGCCGGGGTAGGCGGACTGGATCCAGTGTCTGCCAGTAAGTGCGAACTGGCCCTTGTGGCCAGTGGTGTGGACTTATTTGGTTCTAAACCAAGTCCATATTTGGCTCAGGCCTGGGAGATCACGCATTGGAGCACGGACTGCTACTCAGTCTGCCATGCTCGGCAGTAGTGTCGTGTGCCTTGGTTGCGAGCTTGGACGAAGCAGATAGTAGATTGCGTCAGCAACTGCGTTCGGATTGGAGCTGGGTCCGCTGAGTCCGACAGCTGCCTTGCTGGCATGGTCGTGGACTCAGGATATGCGGACTAGAGCAATCTGCGGGATATGCGGACTGGAGGTATCCACAGTATTAGCAGACTGGAGTTGTGTCCGCTGAGTCCGGCTGTTGCCTTTGTGGCGAGCCTGTTGGCTCGGGATAAGCGGACTAGAGCTATATCTGTGGATAGGCGTACTGCTGTTGCAAATTCTGGCTGTGGTGGTCTTGGCTTGGCCCTTGGCGACAAGGCGGACATACGATGTGTCCGGCCTTGGTGAAGCAATGGTGCTGGAGTGGCCTTTGGGGACAAGGTGGACTGGTGTTGTTTTCCGGCCTTGGTGAAGCATAGGCACTGGCTTGGCCTTTGCCGACAAGGCGGACTGGAGTTGCTGTCTGGCCTTTGTGAAGCATTAGAGGACTGACTATCCTGCACAGGTCGCGGTGGACTAGAGTATATCCGCGGTTTTGCGGAGACGTCTTGCAGCGGGATGTGGCGGTAATCCTATCTGCAAGGGCGGTGACCACACACCTCGTCGTGTCTATAAATAGGACCCATGTCACATCAGGAATAGAGAACAAAAAATGCATGAATGAACAGTAAGTGAGCCCGTCACAGTTGCTGCAGACTGGACTTTTGTGTCTGTGCGGTTTGATTGAGTTGACCAGGTTATGCTGTGCAGGTTGTGCGGATAGCGCTGGAAGTCCAGGACTTGGCTCTGATTGCGGTCAGGGACAGTGCAGACTGTGCGGTTAAGAAATAGGCGGTAAAAATTAGGTCACAGACAGCGACCTGACGGTCTTCTCTTTGGCAACTTGGTTCGAGGTTCAATAAGTCGCCTGCTTTAGGTGGACTGTTCAGTTCGGCATCGCAGATTGTGCGGTCTAGCGGCTAGACGACCTCGCGGTTAGGCGGCTTGCAGAACGGCAGCTAGAGCTCAGCATTGGAATGAAGGGTAGTCACGCGTCTTGGGTTACGGTCAGGTGACCTGGCGGATTGTGTGGACTCCATAGCAGTAGTCCGGCAACTTGTTGTTGAGCCCGCGCGGCTTGTGTTGTCTTGTCTTTGTAATTGTCTCTGCTTTCCCTGTGTTGATTTTGGTGAAGCATGTCTCGCCATGTATGTCTCGCTTTATAAAGAAATTTGATGTTAATCAATAAAGACTCTTATTGAAATTTGTGAAGTGGAAGTGCATGATGGATATGCCGGGTAGACTGTGCGGCTTGTGCGGACTGAGTACACGGCATGGGCGAACTTCTAGTTGCGGCCTGGGTACCTTGGCTTGGATATTCCTAAGAAGCGATCTGTGCGGCCTGATGTGCGTCTTGATTGGTCTGTTATGAGGCCTGGTTGGCCTATGGCCAAGGATGTCGGGCTTCTGGCGAAGCAGACTGAGCGGACTACAGTTTGCGGTGTGTTGGCAGTGCTTAGTTTATCTGCAGCTTTGTTGATTTGCAAGCTTTTGTTAACCGGCGGATTGGGTGTTCTATACGCGGGAGGCATTGCGGACTGGCGAGTCCGCGGTGTCTGCTGTTGCGGACTGACCTTGGAGTTCAGCTGTGGCCTTTGCCGAGCTCTAGTGGTGCAATAGTGTTAGCTACTGTGGAGGGCTGCGCGGACTGGTGTTGTAGTCCAGCAGGTGGTCGATGTCTTGGCAGCAGTGCGAGTATGGCTTGCGAGATCTGTCTTCTGATGGTGTGTTGACGGTCAACTTTGGGTGTTGGCGGATTGGGCCTTGTCCGCCGAGCTCGCACTAGGCCCATTGATGTTTTTCTAGACTTGGTCACATTCTGTGACAAGTCCAGTTTGTTTGCAGTATCCGCCAAGTCCGCTGTTGATCGGGCGAACTACCTTTTGGTCGTGGACTTGTGGCGGATGGAGTCTTTGGTCTTGTGTTGTGCAGACTGCCTCTTTCGTGTGCGGACTGTCGCTAAAGGGGTTGTTGCTGTCCATATGTGATGATGTTAACGGACTGTGCGGACTGTACCTTGTCTGCATAGTGTCGGCGGACTGGTGCAAGGCCGCCTAGTAGTGAATATCTGTGTCTTGCTCCTGGCTATTTTCTTGCAATCCATATAAGTTTTTGCGGACACAGCGGACAGGTCTTTTGCTAGTGCGCGGGCTGGGGTGGTGATTCTATTCACTAGGGTGGTGACCGCACTCCTAACCTCGCCTATAAATAGAACCCCCTTGGCACGTCTACAGTAACTAAGTGAAAAGTAAGTAGGGCTTGGTCAAGTGTTGCGGTCTGCAGTTTTCTGTCCTCGAGGGTTGATTAGAGCTGATGGTTTGCTGTGTACATGTCGCGCGGCTAGCTTTAAGGTGCCAGGAGTTTGGATTTGGCTTCGGTCAAATACATTGAAGTGTGCGGTCTCTGCGGTCTCAGCTGGTCGCTTCTGCGGCTTGTCAGTTCTTTGTTTCAGCTTTTCCAAGTTCCAATAACTGGTCCGCCGGTCTCCGGCGGGTAGGCGGTCTGTTCCAGTTCCTCAGTAGTCAGCGAATAATGGTGTGTCCGCGTGACCTCACGGTCTCGGCGGATGCCGTGCTTATACGACGTGTAGCAGCTTCAGCTCGGGCGGCTTCGGTGACCTCGGCGGACTGGGCAGTCTCGGCGTTCTCCAGTGATGTCCGCCCAGCTTATTTTGTGCTTTCTGTTTGTAGCTTGTGTACTAGCGAAATCATGTCTCGCTATGTATACCTTGCCGTGTAAAGAAGTGTGAATGAATATAAGATCTGCTTGTTCTTCCATTTGTGGTTGGTGTTAAGCTTGCACTTTGGGCTTCCGCATGATCAAGGTGTTATTTGGATAGTTCTGAGAATATTAACTTGACTTTAGGCTATCTTGCTGACCACTTTGAGAAAATTTAACATGGTATTAGAGCCAGGTTCAGTTTCTTGAGCGGTGATCAATGGTTGTTGTTGCTCCATTTTTGCTCTGTGCTTCTGGAAGCTTAACCAAAGGTTGTTGCAATGGAAGTAAGCTATGGAAGAGGTCTAGGTATTGAACTCTTAACACCGACTAACTTTAAGAAGTGGAAGTCGTGCATGAAGAGTTACCTCCTGTGCGAGGAAGTTACTGTTGCTTTTGGTACTGCTGAGCAGGTGAGGCTCTGGAGAAAAATAAATGCCAAGGTGGAGTTTGTTCTCAAGAGGGCCGTGTCACCAAAACTATTTGATCACATCATTGGATGTGAGTCTGCTGCTGACATTTGTACAACTATTGATGAGTTGTTCAATTGGAAGAATGTGGCCAGACTTCAGTGTCTGTAGAATAAGTTGGCTAGGACAACTCAAGGAGACCTGACCCACTCTAAATTCTTTCTGAAGATGAAGAGCTTGTGTGCTGAGCTCTCAACTCTTGATCCGGATGAGCCTATCTCTGAGGCTAAGATGAAAAGGCACATTATCCGCGGCTTGCGGAAGGAGTATGTTGCCTTTGTGATATCTATTCAAGGCTGGGCTACTCAGCCATCTCTGTTGGAGCTTGAGAACCTGCTTGCTTTGCAGGAGAGTTTAGCAAGGCAGATGGCTGGAGTCACTGTCACTGAGGAAGGCAGTGAAGTTCTATTCTCAGGCAAGAAGAAGAAGGGATGGGAAGGGAAGAAGAAGAAGAAGACTGCTGTTGAAAATGAGCCTTCAACTTCTTATCAATTAGAGAGGAGCACTGCTCCTAAGAAGGATTGGAAGAAGAACTTGAAGTGCTACAGGTGTCATCAGCGGGGACACTTCAAGCGTGACTGTAAGGTCAAACTGCAGCCTGGGCATGCTGCAGGGAAGGAGGAAGCTTGCTCTAAGAGAGAGGAAGCTGGATGGGGCGGAGCCTTCAAGACATGCACTTGTGTCCGTGCCTTGTCCGCCGTCGACTTCAACGACGAGTGGATCGTATACTACGGGTGTGGTCATCACCTCACCGGAGACAAGTCAAAGTTATATTCTCTACAAGTTTACTCAGGTAATGAAGCTACCATAACAGCTGATAATACTGTTTATACAGTAGAGAAGGAGGGCGTTGTGTCTTTGGGTAGTGATAAGGGGCCACACACGTTAAGGAGTGTGTATCACGTGCCGGGCATGAAGAAGAACCTCTTCTCTGTGACCAATGCGGTCAACGCGGGTTATCAGGTTCTGTTTGGGCCAACAGAATTGAAGTTCCTTCACAACATATCAGCGGTTAAGGCTGATGTTGCTCATGTCGGGAGGAGAGTGAAGAACTTGTTTGTTCTTGCAATTAACTCTTATGTTGATCGGATGAGAGCAAATGATAGCGCTGCTATATGGCATGAAAGGGTGGGGTATGTAGGAATGGATAAACTGAAGTCTATGGCTAACAGAAGTCTTGTAAGACGCTTGCCTAAGCTATATTCATTTGGCGACAGTCTCGTTTGCGTGGGATATCAGTACGGCAATGCTCATCGCCTTCCGTTTGATAAATCACAAACGAGGAGCAAGGGACCATTGGAGTGTATCCATGGAGACTTGATGGGACCAACCGACACTGCTAGCCTTGGTGGAAGCAGATACGTGCTTGTGCTGATTGATGACTACTCAAGATACACTTGGGTTTATTTCGTGAAGTAGATGTCTGAATCCTTCCGTCTGTTTGTGGAGTTCAAGGAGTTGGTGGAGGGCCGTCTTGGCTTGCGGATCAAGAATCTTAGAACAGACAATGGTGGTGAGTTTGCCTCCTCCGAGTTTTCTAACTTCTACAGGAAGTACGGGATCCACAGAGAGCTTACTTGTGTTCACACTCCACAAAAAATGGAGTAGCGAAGCGGAAGATAGGTCATTTGACGGAGACTTGCAAATGCTGGCTTCATGCGAAAGATATTCCAAGGTCCTTCTGGGCAGAGGGGATGTCTTGTGCTTCTTATGTCATCAATCGGATGCCGCTCAGCACGATCAACATGAAGACTCCTTTTGAGCTGTTGCTGAAGGAGAAACCCAGTGTGGAACACCTTCGGGTGTTTGGATGAACTTGCTATGTGCATGTCCCAGATGCTTCAAGGACCAAGCTAGATGCAAAGGCAAAGAAGCTTGTCTTTGTTCGCTATGATGAGCAGAAGAAGTGATGGAAATGCATGGATCCTGCAACGAAAAAGTTTGTTGTATCAAGAGACGCGGTCTTTGATGAATTGATGTCGTATGGAGGAGGCTCGGTTGAGCTTTCACAGAGCAAGGTTGATGAAGAGCAGAAGGTGGCTGCTGAAGGTCTGGAAGAGGAGCTTGCTATTTCACCAGCAGCTCCTGTTGCTTCAAGTTCTGGTGCTGAGACTTCTGGCTCAGGAAGCATGGGGAGCATTGCTCAAAGCTTAACTGAAGGTGGTGTTGAGCCTGAAGAAGCAACAGAGGTAGTGATCAAGGAGCATCCTCTTCGGAGATCGAAGAGGGTTGTGAATCCACCAGCTCGGTACTGTGATGGAAATGCAGTGAGCTTTATCTCCTACTTCTTTGCAGGTCCTCTGGATGAGCGAGAGCCTGTAAACTTCAATGAGGCCGCTAGAGTCAAGGAGTGGGATGATGACATGAAGGAAGAGATTTCTGCTTTCAAGAAGAATGAAACCTGTGATCTTGTGCCCAAGGTTGATGGCATTACTCTAGTGACTTGCAATTAGGTGTACAAGTTGAAGAAGAAGGCTGATGGGAGCATTCATAGATACAAAGCTTGCCTGGTTGCTCGGTGATTCTCACAGTAGTATGGAGAAGAATATGAGGAGACATTTAGTCTGGTTGCAAAGATCACTTCGGTTAGAGTGGTGATCGCCTTGGCTGCTTGCATGGGATGGAGGATGTGGCAGCTTGATGTGAATAATGCTTTTCTTTACGGAGAAATTGACAAGCACATCTTCATGGATAAACCACTTGGATTTGTTTCTTAAGTTCATCCGGACTATGTCTGCAAGATCAGGAAGACTCTCTAAGAGTTGAAGCAAGCTCCTAGAGCTTGGTATGGGAAGATAGTAGAGTATCTGCAATTCTGTAGTTATCTTGCTTCCAACTCGGATTCTAGCTTGTTCGTCAAGAAGAAGAGGGAGCTTCAAGTCTTGGTCCTGTTGTATGTGTATGATATGATCATCACAGGGAATTCGGAGGAGGAAGTAGCTAGGCTTAGAGCTGAGCTGGCTATACGCTTCGAGATGAAAGACTTAGGAGAGCTCCATCACTTTCTTGGTCTTGAAGTGGAGAGAAAGGAGTGCGGGATTCTCATTTGCCAGAAGGGATATACAGATAACATTGTAAGTCGATTTGTCATGGGAGAAGGGAAGAGTTGCTCTACTCCACTATAACATGGGCTGAAGCTTCGATGAGATGAAGGAAGGATTCTTCATGATCCCTTGGTGTTCAGGGCTCTTATAGGGAGCTTGATCTACCTGATGATTACAAGGACAGACATTGCTTATGTTGTTGGCTGAGTAAGTCGGTTTATCGCTAAACCAAGGAAGTCTCATCTGGTGGTGGCAATGAACATCTTGAAGTATGTCAAGACAACTTTTGATATGAGACTCCTCTATAGTAGAGATGCGGATTTTGCCTTGATTGGATACATGGATGCTGATTATGGTAGTGACTAGGATGATCGAAGATCAACTTCGGGTTATATGTTAACTTGTGGATCAGCTTGCATTTCGTGGTGTAGGAAGAAGCAGGACTCAATGTCCGTGTCTCCTACAGAAGCTGAGTATAAGGCTTCGGCCTTGGCTGCTCTGGAAGATATCTGGTTGTGGAGGCTTGTAAAGGATGTTCATGAAGAAGTACAAGGGCCTACTTTACTCTCAGGTGATAATGATAGTGCTCTCAAACTGGTAAACAATCTAGTGTGTCACGCAAGGACCAAGCATATTGAGATCGAGCACCACTTCATAAGGGAGAAGGTGTTGGATGGATCTCTTTTGGTCGGTCATGTTCGGTGTGAAGATAATCTTGCTGACATCTTTACGAAGCCGCTGTCGAAGGGGCCATTTCAGTGGTTACGAAGCTTGATGGGCTTGATCACCATTTCACAATTCAAGGGGGAGTGCTGAAAATTATGAAGTGGAAGTGGGTGATGGACAGGTCGGGCAGACTGTGCGTCCTATGGGGACTGAGTCCGCGGCCTGGGCGGACTGCTGGTTGCGGCCATGGTGTGCAGGGCTTGGCTGTTCTTGAGGAGCGGCCTGTGCTGCCAGGTGTGCGGCTTGATCAATCTGTTGTGCGGCCTGGTTGGCCTATGGCCAAGGATGTCGGGCTTCTGGCGAAGCAGACTGAGCGGACTGCGGTTTGCAGGCTGTTGGCAGTGCTTAGTTTATCTGCGGCCTTATTGATTTGCAAGCTTGTGATAACCGGCATATTGGGTGTTCTATCCGTGGGAGGCTTTGCGGACTGGCGAGTCCGCGGTGTCCGCTGTTGCGGACTGTCCTTGGAGTTCAGTTGTGGCCTTTGCCGAGCTCTGGTGGTGCAGTAGTGTTTGCTGCTGTGGAGGGCTGCGCAGACTGGTGTTGGAGTCTGGCAGGTGGACGATGTCTTGGCAGCAGTGCAAGTAGGGCTTGCAAAATCTCCCTTCTGATGGTGTGTTGGCGATCTGCTTTGGGTGTTGGAGGACTGGGCCTTGTCCTACGAGCTCGCAGTAGGCCCTTTAGTGTTTTACTGGACTTGGTCACTTTTTGTGACAAGTTCAGTGTGTTCGCAGAATCCGCCAAGTCCGCTGTTGACCGGACGGACTGCCTTTTGGTTGTGTACTTGTGGCGGATGGAGGCTTTGGTCTTGTGCTGTGCGGACTGCCTCTTTCCTGTGCGGACTGTCGCTGAAGGGGTTGTGGCTGTTCATGTGTGATGATGTTTGCGGACTGTGAGGTCTGTAGCTTTTCTGTATAGTGTGGGCGGACTGGTGCAAGGCCGCCTAGTAGTGAACATCTGTGTCTTGCTCCTGACAGTTTTCTTGGAATACGACTAAGTCTTTGCGGACTCAGCGGACGGGTGTTTTGCTAGTGCGCGGTCTGGGGTGCTGATTCTATTCACTATGGTGGTGACCACACTCCCCACCTCGCCTATAAATTGAACCCCCTGGCACATCTACAGTAACTGAGTGAATGATAATACAGTTTGCAGTCAATTTTATTAGGATATTTTCGGGGTTTTAAAGCCAATCATGTCTTGTAAAGTACTTGTTTTGATTCCCCTTTGTATATATTTTTGTCGCTAATGCATTTTTTCTGCTTTTTGCAGGTTTTCACGGCTTTCAGTCGAAGTTTGCTGTGACACGCCCCAAGGTCACGACCTACCAGGGCGTGTACCTAGGGCGTGTAACCCAGAGGAATGAAGCAATTGGTCCGAAACAGCATTCCGTGGAAACTTAGTGTACACGCCCTCGGTCACGCCCATGTCACACCTGACACGGGCGTGTACTAGATGCGTGTCCCCAGGTTCCGAGGAATCGCCGCAGCGCGCTCGTTTTCCCGCTCCACCGTCGCACCGAAAGTGTCACGCCCCTGGGTCACGCCTGACCCGGGCGTGACATATGGGCGTGTACTTCAGCAATTCCGCCCGTCACCTCCAGCATTCAATTTCAGCTCAACAAAGTCACGCTGCAAACAACACGCCCCAGGTACACGCCCTGCCAGGGCGTGACTTGTGGGCGTGTACCGCAACAACTCCGTCAGAATTCAATTCCTGTCCGAAAAAGTCGCGCCGAATGTGTCACGCCCCAGGGTCACGCCCGACCAGGGCGTGACAGGGGGGCGTGACCCGACCCGAAAAAATTCTATAAATAGAGCCCAACTCCATGGGTTTTAGACAACTCTTCGCTTTGAGAGGGGAGGTTCTGTCCTTTGTATTTCTGAACTTTTTAAGCATGTCTTTCCATTTTTAGTTCGTAGCTCTAGCTTTATGCTTTCCCTGTATTAGCTCCTAGCTTCTTTCTATAGTATGATGCTAATGATAGTGTAGTTTCCTTTTCATGTTCTTGTAATCTCTGGTTTTCAAGCTGTAAGATCACTATTTCTCTTAATAAAAAGTGTTGTTTTCTTTTTCGTTCCTGCTCTATTTTCAGTATTTTTCTTCTACTCATCCCCCTCTTCCACCTCACCATGATTAACTAATCCTCCATGTACTCGATCTAATTGATCCGAGGTTCGAGTGATTAGGTTATGATGCTTTGAATCTTACCTTTTCTGTTTAGGGTTTGGCTTTGAATTACTCTTGATTTATCACGGGTTGGAGGTATATCATCGATATATACTCTCCACCTTTGCTTTCATTCTGGGCTAGCCGAGAGGCCGAAGGTTTGAAATGAGCACTCAAGAGTAAAGGGAGTTGTTCGCACCCCTCGAGAGAGGCAGACGTTCAAATCTCCTGGATTGGAGTAAAATCCATTAGAGGGGTTCACCGCGTAAAGCGAGTTTTAGGCCTCCGATTTAGGCGAAAGTCGGTCGGACCTTCCTAAACTCAGTTAGGCACGGCCTTCGATAGAAGCGTGTCAATATTCAATGAACCTCCACGGTCAAGGACCTTTACCCTAATTAGCTTAGGTTTATTTATCGTATTTTTCTAACCACTCTTGCCGAGGTGATTTCTGATCGAGTGCATTTTCCCTTCATCGTTACTAAGCTTAAGTTAATCGTTCTTTTAGCTCTCTTTATCTTTTCATGCAAGTAGTTCTCTTCCTTTAGTACATTTAGCTAAACCTTATTTTTCCGTCGATAAAATAATAGATTTCGTGTGAGTAAGCTTACTCAACTGTTCCCGGATTTCAATTCGACACTTGTGTCCCCTAGCTGCATTACGATAGGTATACTTGCCTTGATGAATTGTTAGTTTGGTTATTTTCTCCTTGCAGATATCTAAGAGACAATCAAGTTTTTGGCGCCGTTGCCGGGGAAGCAACGCTTGTTGATAAATTGAAAACGCGAATATATTAATTTTATCACTTCTCTTTCTCACCCTCCTTCTTCTTAAATATTTTTCCGCCTACTCACTTGAGTTAAATGGCTGGATTTTGTTAAGTGTGCGTATTTTTAATTTTTCCGCCTACTCACTTGAGTTAATTGGCTGGATTTATTTCAAGCAAGTGTGCGTATCTTTTATTTTTCCGCCTACTCACTTGAGTTAATTGGCTGGATTTATTTCAGTAGAGTGTGCATATTTTATTTTTCCGCCTACTCACTTGAGTTAATTGGCAGGCTTTATTTCAGTAGAGTGTGTTTACTTTCTGTAGAGTGGGTGTGTTTTAATTTTCTGTCGAGTGCGTGAGTATATCCTTTAATTTCCGCCTACTCGCACAGAGATAAATGGCTGGATTTTAATTACCGCATTCTTAATAGAAACCCACATCACAAAATTTTCTACACCACCTAACTCTCTCGAAAAGGGCAAAGTGGCTCTAAATGCCACTATCTTGTCTAGTACCTTGCGAACCCTTCACCGGGTAGCCCTTGGGAAGTTCGGGAGTTAAAATATATAAAAAAAATCTATTTCAAAAAAAACTTTTTTCCAACTTCATTAGCTCTTTTACTTTTTAGTCTTGCTTCTCCTCTTTTCTTCTAGTGTATGACCCGCGGTAGTCCGTCGGTTACTTTGGACCTGGACCACGAAATTGAGCGTACTCTTCGGAGAAGATCGCGATTTCAAGGCCCTACTACCCAAGTGCCGGTTGAGGATTCCGAGTCATTTTCTACCTTAAGAATGGCAGAACCCAACGTGGAGGAAGTCGTGCAAAGGCCTATGTCCTATTATGCACGACCAAATCTCGAGGGTACAGAAACTAGTATAGTTCGCCCTGCAATAAATAATAATAATTTTGAACTGAAGCCTAGCATAATTCAAATGGTGCAGCAGTATGTGCAATTTGACGGGCTACAAGATGAAGACCCGAACGCACACATAGCCAGCTTTCTTGAGATTTGTGACACCTTCAAGATAAATGGTGTCACAAATGATGCTATTAGGCTAAGATTATTTCCTTTCTATCTTAGAATTAAAGCTAAGCAGTGGCTGAACACCCTTCCTAAAAATAGCATAACTACTTGGACGCAATTAACTGAAAAATTTTTGGCCAAGTATTTTCCGCCTGCTAAAACTGCAAAACTTAGGAATGACATTTCTGCCTTTGGACAAATAGACTCTGAGACCCTTTACGAAACCTGGGAAAGATTTAAAGAATTATTAAGACGATGCCCACATCACGCTCTGCCTGTATGGTTGCAGGTGCAGACGTTTTATAATGGGCTAAATCAAAGCACGAAGCAAATGATAAACGCAGCTTCTGGCGGTACTTTAAACCATAAGACCCCGGAAGCAGCTCTTGAGCTATTTGAAGACATGGCCATGAACACTTACCAGTGGAATGTGCCTAGGTCCCGCCCAAACAAACCTGCAGGTCTCTTTGAAGTGGACAACGTCTCACAACTCGCACTGCAAGTTGAAATATTAAGCAAAAAAATTACGGAGATGACTGCTGCCTCCGCCCCTCAGGTATGGGAATCTGCAACTCCTCCCGCTGAACATTTGGATTATGTAAATAATATGCCTAGAACTGCTTTTAATAATTTTTCTGTTGCGAATTATCATCCTCCTGGTTTTAATTTTCCGAATAGTTATAATCCTGCGTTAAGAAATCATCCGAATTTTTCGTGGAGCAATCCATCGAATGCTGTGCGCCCGCCACCGCAAAGTGATTTTTCTGCTCCACCACCACCTCCTCAAAGTTTTCCAAAACCTCCAAATTTGGAGGAAGTGTTTTCAAAATACATGAATGCTAATGACGCTACGATTAGGACCTTAACCGGAAGTGTTAAAAACATAGAAAATCAGGTAGGACAGCTCGCTAAAATGATTTCTGAGCGACCCGTAGGGTCTCTTCCTTCCAATACCGAGCCCAACCCGAGAGAGCAAGCGAAAGCTATAACTCTTCGGAGTGGAAAGAAAGTTCCTGGTATGGTTAGTGAAGAACCCGAGGCAATCTCCGCTTCCGCTTTAAAAAATCAAAGCTCCGTTCCCGTTTTAAAAATTCCACCCTCTGCCAATGAAATAATCACCCCTATCTTAGAAAAAGAACTCACTCCACCACCCACCTTTAAAAATAATCCATCCCCGCCATACCCTTCCGAACTTAATAAACAACGACAGGATGATCAATACACCCGTTTTTTAGAAATGTTTAAACAAATCGACATAAATCTGCCTTTCCACGAAGCCATATCCCAGATGCCTAAGTACGCAAAATACCTTAAGGACCTCCTAACCAACAAGAAGAAGTTAGAGAACCTTTCTCATGTCACGTTAAATGCCACGTGCTCAGCGGTTTTGACAAACGGATTACTCAAGAAAATCAGTGACCCGGGTAGTTTCTCTATCCCGTGTGTCTTTGGTGATCTCTTTGTCAAACACGCTTTAACCGACTTAGGTGCGAGTATTAATCTTATGCCCCTCTCGTTGTTTAAAAAGTTAGGAATTGGTAGTCTCAACCCCACACGAATGAGTATCCAGCTAGCCGACAGGTCAGTCAAATACCCGTTAGGAATAGTGGAGGACGTCCTAGTCAAAGTTGACAAGTTCATCTTCTCGGTGGACTTTGTCATTTTAGACATCGAAGAAGACGTCGAGGTTCCCCTGATCCTTGGCCGACCCTTCCTTGCCACCCCCCGAGCTATCATTGATGTAAGCAATGGTAAGCTCTTCCTTCGAGTGGGCGACGATGAGGTAACTTTCTCTATCACCCCCTCGATGAAGAACACACTAGCTAATGATGACTCCTGTTTTTTCATGGATACCATAAGTGAAGAATCCTTCTCTCCCACCTCTGATTTTGACAAAGAATTTTCCAATTTTTGTTCCTCTCCTACTCTTCCAACTGAATCTCTACACCTAAGTGAAGAATCCTCCACTCGCCCCTCTGATTTTGAAAAAGAATTTTTTGATTTCTGTTCCTCTTCTACTTTTCCAACTGAATCGCTGCACGAAGCCTCCATGGCCGCTAGCAACACCCCTTTTAATTTTACATATAAAAAAGTGTACGAGGACATAGTTTTTGAAAAAGAACAAATTTCCAAAACCTCGTATGATGACCCCCCTACCTTAGAACTGAAAGAACTACCAGAGCACCTTCAATATGCTTTCTTAGAAAAGGAATCCAAGCTGCCTGTCATAGTTTCGGCCTACCTCACGGATGCACAAAAGAATAAACTTCTTTCAATTTTACAAAAGCATCGCCAAGCTATTGCTTGGCAGATATCTGATATCAAGGGCATAAGCCCATCTTTCTGCACTCATAAAATCTTAATGGAAGATAATTCTCGTAACTCTATACAACCTCAGCGCCGTATAAACCCAAACATGAAAGACGTAGTTAAGGGCGAGGTTATGAAATTGTTAGACGCAGGAATTATCTATCCTATATCCGACAGTAAGTGGGTTAGCCCAGTACAGGTAGTACCAAAGAAGGGAGGGATAACGGTCGTAAGTAATGAAAATAATGAATTAATCCCGACTCGGACGGTGACCGGATGGCGAATGTGTATAGATTACCGTAAGTTGAATGACGCCACCCGCAAGGATCACTTCCCCTTGCCTTTCATTGATCAAATTTTAGAACGACTTTCCGGACATAGCTTTTATTAATTTCTCGATGGCCTCTCGGGGTATCTTCAAATCCCCATCTCCCCCGAGGACCAGGAGAAAACTACGTTTACTTGTCCCTTCGGCACCTTCGCCTACCGAAGAATGCCGTTTGGATTGTGCAATGTGCCAGCTACATTCCAACGATGTATGCTCGCCATCTTTGACAAGTACATAGAAAGCATTATGGAAGTCTTCATGGATGATTTCTCCGTCTTCGGGAATTCCTTCGATAGTTGCTTAGAAAACCTTGAAAAAGTCTTAGAGCGATGCGAAGAAACTAACCTCGCCTTAAATTGGGAAAAATGTCATTTTATGGTAAGGGAAGGGTTAGTTTTGGGACATAAAATTTCTGAAAGGGGTATTGAAGTAGACGTTGCGAAAATAGAAGTTATCGAGAAACTGCCGCCACCTACGAACATAAAAGCCATAAGAAGTTTCCTGGGTCATGCGGGTTTCTACCGCCGCTTCATAAAGGACTTTTCCAAAATCACCAAGCCCCTTACCCATCTCTTAGAAAAAGACGCCCCATTCATCTTTGATGACCTCTGTCTAGCTGCCTTCAATTTAATAAAAGAAAAATTAGTTAATGCGCCAATCATGATAGCTCCGGTGTGGGATCTTCCATTTGAAATAATGTGTGATGCGAGTAGTTATGCGGTGGGAGCCGTACTAGGTCAACGTATTTCCAAAAACTTCCACCCCATTTATTACGCTAGTAAAACACTCACATCTGCACAGGAAAATTACACCACAACCGAGAAGGAGCTCTTAGCGGTAGTATTCGCATTTGACAAATTTCGCCCTTATATTACTCTTTCGAAAATTATTGTTTTTACGGACCACTCGGCCCTCAAATATCTTCTCTCTAAAACGGATGCCAAGACTCGCTTGATTCGCTGGGTCTTACTCCTCCAGGAGTTTGACTTAGAGATCCATGATAAGCAAGGTGCCGAGAACTTGGCCGCCGACCACCTTTCGCGCCTAGACAACCCGTTTATAGAACAATTAGACGAAAATTCTTTTCATTACTATTTTCCTGATGAGAAGCTGTTCATAATTAACACATCTACTTCTCCTTGGTTTGCCCGCATTGTCAACTATCTAGTGGCCCGTGTGCTCCCAAAAGAGTTTTCATCTCAGCAAAAGAAGAAATTCTTTTCCGAGCTAAAAAACTATTTTTGGGAGGACCCGCATCTTTTCAGAATTTGTGCCGACCAAGTGATCAGGAGGTGTGTTTCTTTCGATGAAGGATTAGATATTATTAAACATTTGCATGAAGGACTGACAGGTGGGCACTATCAAGCTGCTCGCACCGCTCACAAAGTGTTAAGCACGGGTTTTTACTGGCCCAGCCTGTTTAAAGACGCGCATGCCTTTGTGAGTAGGCGTGATAGTTGCCAACGGTCGGGGAATATTTCGAATAAAAATGAAATGCCACAAAATTATTTCCTAGAGTGCGAAGTTTTCGACCTCTGGGGGATTGATTTTGTCGGCCCTTTTCCTTCTAGCTTCGGGAATAAGTACATTTCAGTTGCCGTTGATTATGTTTCGTGTTGGGCCGAAGCCCAAGCTCTTCCTACGAATGACGCCCGAGTTGTAGTTAATTTCCTAAAAAAATTATTTTCTCGATTCGGTACGCCGCGCGCTATCGTTAGTGATAGGGGTTCCCATTTCTGTAACGCGCAATTCTCAAAAATCCTAACTAAATATGGCGTTACTCATAAGCTTTCCACTGCCTATCACCCCCAAACTAACGGACAAGTCGAAGTAGTCAATAGGGAAATAAAAAGAATTTTAGAAAAGACTGTTTCAACATCTAGAAAAGACTGGTCAGCCAAATTAGACGATGCTCTATGGGCCTACCGAACAACGTACAAAACCGCCCTCGGATGTACGCCATATCGGTTGGTTTACGGAAAGTCATGTCATTTACCCGTAGAATTAGAGCACCGCGCCTTTTGGGCCTTACGATTTTTAAACTTCGATCCCCACTCTGTCGGCGATTTTAGAAAATTTCAACTTAACGAACTCAACGAGTGGCGCTCTTACGCGTATGAAAATAACAGACTTTATAAAGAGCGGACGAAGCGTTTACACGATCGACATCTTAGGCACCCAAAAATCTTTAAGCCGGGCGACCAAGTGCTTCTTTATAATTCTCGTTTACGTTTATTCCCGGGTAAATTAAAATCACGTTGGTCGGGGCCTTTTACTGTTTTAGAAGTTTTTTCTTATGGTACTGTTTTAATTTCCGACCCTGATAAGGGTACTTTCAAAGTGAATGGTCAGCGTCTTAAACTGTATTTCTGTGATGATGTCAGTCTCAACCCTGTTAACTCTATCTTTCCGGTCCTGACTTTTGATTAATCTGAACTTTCCTTTTCTTCAAAACTTTGACTTTTTTCGAACTTTATTTTTAAACAATATTTGGGACATTATTATTTTGATGCGTCGAGCTCAAACGATGCTTTAAACAAAGGGCGCTCTTGGGAGGCAACCCAAGTTATCTTTTTCTGTTTTCTTTCTTTTACACTTTTTGCCCCGACTGGCTCCGGCAAGCTGAAACTTCTGCGATCGCCTGCTCCAACGGTTCTGCTTCCATGCCAAAGTCCGTCGGACGATGTTTCATGAAGATCCACAGCACAGGCATGGAGGAGCGGCATCACTCAACTTGCCCTGCAAAATAAAACCGGGGAAGTGCCTGTTTTTCAATTCTATCTTTTATTTCTGTACTTTACTTTTCTCTCGTTCTCCGACCTCCTTCTCCATTGCGGACAATGTAGATTTTAAGTTTGGGGGAGGACTTCCTCCTTCTTTTTGTTTTCTTTTTGTTTTGAAAATATCCCAAAAAAATCCAAAATTTCAAAAAATTTCAAAAAATTATTATATATATATAGCTGCATTTTGGTATTTCAATAAGTACCCCATGTTTATGTTTTGTTTTTCTCACACTTCTTTATAAACAACGTAGTTAATTATAATTTTTCTAATCATTCTTTTTAATCATATTTCATAAGTAAAATGTTGGCCATGCTGTGTTTCTAATTCACGGTAACATGTTAAGGTAAAATATTTCTCTAAAACGTGCATTTCTATTATGGTTTTCCGTTCTTTATTTTCTTTACTTTCTCTAAAAATTTATCATCCATTATTTTTCTTTTCGTCTTTAGATAATTTTTGTAAGAACAAATTTTGAATAACGTAGTAGATATGAACGATCCAAGTCAAATATTATTTTTATTTTCAAGATAATTTCATCAATCTTCTTTTATTATCTCGAACTTGTTTTTTGAAATTTATCAACTCTATATTTTAAATAAATTTTAAAAAAAAGCGTGAAAATGATTTAGGCCATTTTTGTTTGCGTTTGAGCTTTCCTGCCAACCTAAAATCTTTTACCACTAGTTAGCCGCTTTTGAGCCTTTTTTCCAAATTCATTTGATAACTCCACACAGTATTTCATTTTCACCAAAGCCCAAATTCCTACCTATCTAATCACGCTAAATTTTTTTGATAGGAAATTTTGTGTTATCTTTGGAGAAATTGTTGAAAAAAGTGTACTCAAAAGCAATAAATTGAAAAAAAAAGAGAAAAAACAAAAATGAATGAAAATAATAATAAAAAAAGAGATAAATAATCATAAAGAGAAAAAAATAAATTTATTTATACATATTTTGTTTAAAATAAATTTATTTTTTTTGAAACTCGTTGCTTTGGTTTAGTGTGATTTTTAAGCCTCCAAGTTTATATTTGAATTCCACTCCTATTCATATTCCTAAACCAAACGTTTCGGTCCTATTAAGTCCTTTTGATTCACGCCCTTTTTTTTAATTTTATTTAACAACTAAGAAAAGAAGAAAAGTAAATCAGTTTTAGTTTTGGATTTAAACTTAGATTTTTGTTTTTTAATTGATATAATTATAATACGTTGTTTGGATCTAGTAATAACTCAATACGTTCTTTTCATTTTCATTGCCTTGCTTAAATCTATTTAAAGAATTTCGTCAAAATTCTGGATGATTTATTTTTATTAAGTAAAGTTTATAAAAGTTAAACCATACCTAAATAATTGTTTTAGATTTACGTTTTACATTCTCCCTACCTAGAATTTCGCATAGTACTTGTTTGAGTATGATTAAAACTTTTTGAATTAGTCACTTTTTATGATTAGTTTGTCTTTATATCTTTGCTTGGGGACAAGCAAAACTTAAGCTTGGGGGAATTTGATAATACAGTTTGCAGTCAATTTTATTAGGATATTTTCGGGGTTTTAAAGCCAATCATGTCTTGTAAAGTACTTGTTTTGATTCCCCTTTGTATATATTTTTGTCGTTAATGCATTTTTTCTGCTTTTTGCAGGTTTTCACGGCTTTCAGTCGAAGTTTGCTGTGACACGCCCCAAGGTCACGCCCTACCAGGGCGTGTACCTAGGGCGTGTAACCTAGAGGAATGAAGCAATTGGTCTGAAACTGCATTACGTGGAAACTTAGTGTACACGCCCTCAGTCACGCCCGTGTCACACCCGACACGGGCGTGTACTAGAGGCGTGTCCCCAGGTTCCGAGGAATCGCCGCAGCGCGCTCGTTTTCCCGCTCCACCGTCGCACCGAAAGTGTCACGCCCCAGGGTCACGCCTGACCCGGGCGTGACATATGGGCGTGTACTTCAGCAATTCCGCCCGTCACCTCCAGCATTCAATTTTAGCTCAACAAAGTCACGCCGCAAACAACACGCCCCAGGTACACGCCCTGCCAGGGCGTGACTTGTGGGCGTGTACTGCAACAACTCCGTCAGAATTCAATTCCTGTCCGAAAAAGTCGCGCTGAATGTGTCACGTCCCAGGGTCACGCCCGACAAGGGCGTGACAGGGGGGCGTGACCCGACCCGAAAAAATTCTATAAATAGAGCCCAACTTCAGGGGTTTTAGACAACTTTTCGCTTTGAGAGGGGAGGTTCTGTCCTTTGTATTTCTGAGCTTTTTAAGCATGTCTTTCCATTTTTAGTTCGTAGCTCTAGCTTTATGCTTTCCCTGTATTAGCTCCTAGCTTCTTTCTATAGTATGATGCTAATGATAGTGTAGTTTCCTTTTCATGTTCTTGTAATCTCTGGTTTTCAAGCTGTAAGATCACTGTTTCTCTTAATAAAAAGTGTTGTTTTCTTTTTCGTTCCTGCTCTGTTTTCAGTATTTTTCTTCTACTCATCCCCCTCTTCCACCTCACCATGATTAACTAAACCTCCATATACTCGATCTAATTGATCCGAGGTTCGAGTGATTAGGTTATGATGCTTTGAATCTTACCTTTTCTGTTTAGGGTTTGGCTTTGAATTACTCTTGATTTATCACGGGTTGGAGGTATATCATCGATATATACTCTCCACCTTTGCTTTCATTCTGGGCTAGCCGAGAGGCCGAAGGTTTGAAATGAGCACTCAAGAGTAAAGGGAGTTGTTCGCACCCCTCGAGAGAGGCAGACGTTCAAATCTCTCGGATTGGAGTAAAATCCATTAGAGGGGTTCACCGCGTAAAGCGAGTTTTAGGCCTCCGATTTAGGCGAAAGTCGGTCGGACCTTCCTAAACTCAGTTAGGCACGGCCTTCGAGAGAAGCGTGTCAATATTCATGGAACCTCCACGGTCAAGGACCTTTACCCTAATTAGCTTAGGTTTATTTATCGTATTTTTCTAACCACTCTTGCCGAGGTGATTTCTGATCGAGTGCATTTTCCCTTCATCGTTACTAAGCTTAAGTTAATCGTTCTTTTAGCTCTCTTTATCTTTTCATGCAAGTAGTTCTCTTCCTTTAGTACATTTAGCTAAACCTTATTTTTCCGTCAATAAAATAATAGATTTCGTGTGAGTAAGCTTACTCAACTGTTCCCGGATTTCAATACGACACTTGTGTCCCCTAGCTGCATTTCGATAGGTATACTTGCCTTGATGAATTGTTAGTTTGGTTATTTTCTCCTTGCAGATATCTAAGAGGCAATCAGTGAACAATAAGTAGGTCTTGGTCAAGTGTTGCGGTCTGCGGTTTTCTGTCCGCACGGGTTGACTACAGCTGACGGTTTGTTGTGTGGAGGTCGCTCGGCTAGCTTCAAGGTGCCGGGTGTTTGGATTTGACTTCGATAAAGTACATTGAAGTGTGGGGTCTCTGCGGTCTCAGCTGGTCGCTTCTGTGGCGTGTCAGTTCTTTGTTTTAGCTTTTCCAAGTTTCAATAACCTGTCTGCCGGTCTTAGGCGGGTAGGCGGTCTGTTCCAGTTCCTCAGTAGTCAGCGAATAATGGTGTGTCCATGCGACCTCGCAGTCTCGGCAGACTTCGTGCTTATTCGCCTTGTAGCAGCATCAGCTCGGGCGGCGTCGATAACCTTGGCGGACTGGGCGGTCTCGGCGGTCTCCAATACTGTCCGCCTGACTTGTTTTGTGCTTTTTGTTTGTAGCTTGTGTACTAGCGAAATCATGTCTCGCTATGTATACCTTGCCTTCTAAAGGAGTGTGAATGAATATAAGACCTGCTTGTTCTTGCATTTGTGGTTGGTGTTAAGCTTGCTCTTTGGGCTTCTGCATGATCAAGGTGTTAACTGGATACTTCTGAGAATATTAATTTGGCTTTAGGATATCTTGCTGACCACTTTGAGAAAATTTAACAGTTGCTGCATGTGTTTCTGGTTTTGACTGACTTAAGTTGAGATAACCCCTGCTCACTCCAAGGTTCGGTAAAATTCAACACATCCAACACACCAAATCATTGGTAATGCAAATCATGGAGTCCAGACTAGAAGCCGAACCATGAATACAAACCTCTACTCAAGATTTCTGTCTCAAGAAGAGCCCAAGAAGTTTGAAGAAACAATCAAGGACCAGTTCTGGATTGGAGAAATGCAAGAAGAATTGGACCAATTTAAGAGATGTAATGTCTGGAAGTTGGTTCCCAGACCACAAGGACAAAATGTCATAGGGACCAAGTGGATCTACCGGAACAAGTTGGATGAAGATGACATTATTGTTAAGAATAAGGCTAAACTGGTGGCTAAAGGCTACATGCACGAAGAAGGCATAGACTTTGACCAGACCTTTGCCCTATTAGCCAGATTGGAAGCAATAAGGATATTGCTTGCATTTTCTTCCTATCAGGTATTCAGAGTTTACCAGATGGATGTTAAGTCAACATTCTTGAATGGGGACCTAAAAGAGGAAGTATATGTGGATCAGCCACTAGGTTTTGTAGATCCTAACTCTCAAATTTTGCATATAAGCTTTGGAAAGCTCTATAGGGCTAAAGAATGCCCCTAGGGCTTGGTATGAACATTGTCCAGCTTTCTCATTGAGAACAAATTCTCAAGGGAGAAGATATAGAAGACCCTATTCCTTAGGGAATCAAAGGGCAAGTTTATCCTAGTCCAGATATATGTCAATGACATTATCTTTGGATCTACTGATGACAACCTTTGCAGTAAGTTTGCTAAACTTATGCAAGGAAAGTTTGAAATGATCAGTATGGGTGAGCTCAAGTTCCTCTTGGGAGTCCAAGTAAGACAGACTGATGATGGCATGCCCATATCCTAGTCCAAGTTCACCAGGGAGCTAATCAAAAAATATGGTATGGAGAATGCCTCCACCATGAGAACTCCCATGGGGTCAAGTATGCTTATAGGCAAAGATGAGGCAGGGAAACCTGTTGATGAGTCATTATATATAGGGATAATTGGCTCCCATCTATACTTGACTGCTAGTAGGCCTAACATCATATATGATACATGTGTGTGTGCTAGGTATCAGGCCTGCCCTAAAGAATTTAACTAATCTACTATAAAGAGAATCTTGAGGTATCCTAAGGGCACACTAGATCTTTGCTTATGGTACCCTGGAAATAGGGATTTTGATCTAACTAGATTTTCAGATGCAGATTTTGCAGGATGCAAATAAGACAGGAAAAGCACTACCGGAGCCTATCAGTTTTTAGGAAGAAGGCTAGTATCTTGGAGCAGCAAGAAACAAACTACTGTGGCTATATCCACTGCTGAGTCAGAGTACATATCAGCAGGCTGCTTCTGTGCTAAGCTGCTATGGATAAAACATCATATCCAGGATTACAACCTTCAGGTAAGTAGAACTTCTCTAAACTGTGATTCTACAAGTGCTATTTCTATTTATAGGAATCCTGTCTCACATAACAAGACTAAGCATATAGAAATTAGATATCATTTTATTAGGGAGCATGTGTAGAAGGAAGACATCAGTCTCGAGTTTGTCCCTACATACAAGCAAGTGGTTGATATCTTCACTAAGCCATTAGATGAAGGAAAGTTCAACACCTTCAAATTTGAGTTGGGTATGTTGAACTTGGCCTAGCTTCAGGCACTCCTTTTTACACTTTTTTGTGGTGAAGGTATTTCTCCTCTTGCTGGAGATATAGACTCCCCAGTCGTATCAGTTAACAGATGCTTCTATTGAGGGGGAGTAAGTTACTCTTGATGGTCCAGCGCCTATATGCTTATTCTGTAGAAGTCAAAAAGTGGGAGAGAAGGTCATAGCAAGGTGGAGAGATGGCAAGGGGAGAGAAGGACATATCCAGTCATCCAGAGAATGACATGTGGCAACTGAGGGACAAGGAGATGATTAGAAGGAGATGATCACTATCAAGCAGCAAACCCAAGGGGAGAAAGAGTTGTTCCCTTACAGGGGAGAAGGTGATCAAGGCACTCAAGTAAGTGTACAACCCCATATACGGCGATTGGGGTCGCCAGGAACCAGACCGGCCTGTTCAGATCGCCCAGGCAGCAGGCGAGCTCGGCAATAAAATCAGAAGGCAACAGGCGAGCTCGGCAGGGAAATCTGAAGGCCGAGCTCGGCATTCGTCGACCCCGAGCTCGGCACTTGCCGAGCTAATCCCGGCCTTTATCGAGCTGAGCTCGACTAATGAAGGAAGATCGAAGGGTGAGCACTCTATCCAGCTCGCACTGCCCTATGGTGCTCGGCAGATAGTAGGCGAGCAGGACCTTTAGGGGTGGCTGAGCTCCTCAGCTCGCCCAGGTCTATGAGGAACTTTTTACTATTTTGCCCCCGCTGGACTGCCCATAGCCTTTCAGAACAGCGGAGTTACGCTATTGGCAGACCAATCTGGACTGCACATAGCCATTCAGAATAGCGGAAGTTGGCTATTTGCAGTCCGTTTTCAGAAATTTATAAATAGGACCCAAGGGGTACCTCAGAAAGCATGCTTGTTGTGCTCTCTTGCTCCATCTCTCAAGCGCTTTCTGAGGATACCGTAGCTCGGCCTTTGGCTATAGAGGGGAAGCGCTCTAAGATCTTCCGGGTGTGTGGTGGGACCTCCCCGTCGAGCCCTTGGGTCAGTTCTTCCTTATTTTCCTTATTATTTTGCTTGGAGGAGCAAAGTAGGTGTGCGATCACACCTTCCCCAAGGGTGAACTCCACAAGAGACCGTTTTTCGGTTTCAACATTTTTGTGCGGTGAGCATGGAAAGTGATCAGCACAGAAAACCTTCAGCGAGCTCGATGACAGGAGGGAAAGGATGTGATAGGTTGGACTCGCCGCACAACCCACCTCTGGCCACGGTGGGGATGTTCGAAGATTTCAGGAACGAGATGATGGGTCTCGTCAAGTTCGCACTTGGCGCGCGGGCCGAGTACTCCATTCCAGCTGTCCAGATCGCAGCCGCCCCCTCTCTGGGCGAGGACTTCCCCGGCAGGCGAGCTGGGAAGGAAGTGGCCGAGGAGGGTCGGGGGTGCGAGCCCCCCCCGGACGCAAGCTCTTCCCTAGCACGGTAGGTGGGGGCCGGATCGACGAGCTGGGCTGGCGAGATGCGCCAGCTCGCCTAGTAGGGGGATGCAACCCCTTAAGCGAGTTGGTCTCTTCTGCTCCAGTTCCAAAGGGGTTCAGGGAACCCGAGATGTCCTACTACACCGGGAAAGTAGACCCGGTCCACCACGTCCAGTGGTTTGATGACATGGTCTCAATCCGGCGGATGTCGGATGGGTTCAAATGTCGGCTCTTCGCCGTCACCCTCAAGCAGAAGGCGAGGGAGTGTTTTCACCAACTATCGGCCAGCTCCATCTACTGCTTCGAGGACCTACGCCGGGCGTTAATGTTGAGGTTCACTACCTCGAAGAGGAAGAATAAGGAGTCGAAGTCCCTATTCCACATCAAGCAGGGAGTGAATGATATGTTGGGGAGCTACGTCGACCGGTTTCAGGAGGAGGTCACCCAAGTCCAGGAGATGCCAGTGTAACAACATCAGCCGTTCATATAATGTATACTAGAAGGTCAGGCCGGGGCCCCACAGCATATACCACAAAACAGACGATAAAGCTACGGAGTGATACCAGAGTAGCGTAGCGTACCTAACACATTGCATTCTAGCGGAAGCCTATACACATGAAATCCTCTCTTGAATGCCCAACAAATAAAACTCCACATTTTATAGATCATAGGAATGTCTTACAACACATAAATCGTTGGACTTATGGCCTTACAGAGCTTTCAAACATTGACCCAAACATTGGCATGCAGGCCGGCCACATCAAAAGAAAACATAACTTTTATTTCCAACTTAGCCTTCGAAGGCTAATACCATCAGCAGCAGCTAAAGTAGAATGTACATCAACCATTCTTCGTCCCACTTGGCTCTCCAGCACCTGTACAGGGACAATCCACCCAAGGGTGGCAAACAGAGGCAACGGTCAGCATTCACCTAACCAAATTATAACGACCCTACCCCTTTCTCGGGGCAGCGGTAATCTTCCCTGCAGGCATAGTACATCACATGCATGGCTATATATCTCATATAATGTGCTTTCACGCACACATGCCATAACAACCGTCAGCCACCCAGCCCAACGGTCCGTGCACTCAGGGCTCATTCTTGGTGTACTGGAAAATTAGTTGCCCACCACCGTATCAGGGGCACAACCCAACGAAAAATCACTTGAGCATTTACTCCATGGCGTGCAGCCGGAGTTTTATAGTCTTAGTGAACCGGGATTGGCCCGTAGCCCCCCATTGTATCACGGCACGTAGGCCTAAGACTCTTGCTATGCGCTCCAACAAACCACACCTTCTGGTCTCACGTCGAACAGACATAACGCAGGTCGGATCCTCCACCCCCCGTTACTCAAATCGCCTTGCCATCACCGAGTACGACATACTCGCAGCTAAATAAAGGCGCGGGTCGGTCTCACCAATCCTGTTCTGGCATTCAAGCCTGGGTATTTCTCTTACACCCATTCATAACACAACATCAGCGGGTCTTTCCTGGGCACACCAGTACTTCCTGCTACTCTCTTCGTAGGTGGACAATGCAAATGACACAAATGTCAAGGGTCTTTCCTGGCTACCATGCTAGTACTTCCTGTTACTCTCTTCACAGGTGGACTCCCCATGAACATTAAGCATTACAAAAGGGTATTTCCTAGAACTCCAATCCAGTACATCCTGCGACTTCCTTGCACAGGTAGAACCCAACAGCACAAGCATTCTATGGGTATTTTTCTGGACTACCACTCCAGTACTTCCTGCTACTTCCCTTCACAGGTCCAACCCGTCAACTCCTAAACTACGCGTTTATCACAGAGTCTTCTCCGGTTCGTTTGCAACAACACCAATCCAGACCAACCTGTCTAGATGGGCTTCACACAGCATGCATATTCCGTACTCCATTTCCGGATCTATATGCCAACAAAGGGGATTCCATGAATCAACCCAAAGACTCCAAAAATCAGCCACCTTTTGGTGGGTGAGTCACATACATATGCCAAAAAGGAAGTCTTCACACTGCTAGGAAGAAAGGTCATTACCCTCGAAGACCGTTTCGGTGCCATGAATGCCTTGCTGGCTTGAAAGAACCGCAAACGCTTTAACTTCGCAACGCCGTCCAGAGATCTCTCGACGGAAGACCGCAGTACCACCGGTGACCAGCCCCTTTCCTCCTCCTCCTCCTTCATCCTCTCCCTTTCTCTCACTAGGAATGTAGAAAGAGAAGACCAAAAGCAAAATTAGATTTCCCTTCTCATCCACGACCTTAAGGAAGTAGGGAGGCAGCTCAGCCATTGGATCCCAGCTGAAGGAACGGGCGGCCATGAATTTGCCACAAAAGCAAAATTTTGCCTGACACGGCCTGTGACACGCCCGTGTCCAAGGCCGTGTGCCTCAAGCGGCACTCAACTGACTTATCCAATCCAGTGACATGCCCATGTGACACGCCCGTGTCACGGGCCGTGTCACCCGACATGCCTTCAGACACGCTCGTGTCTGTGGCCATGTTCATCAGGATGAGAAATCTAAAACTCACCCGAGACTCATACGACCTGTGACACGCCCGTTTCTCATGCCATGTGCCCCATACACGGCACTAGACACGCCCCAACTCAAATTCGTCAGGCTGAGTTCGTCGACCGCGCTGACACGCCCTGTGTCACGCCCGTGCCACAGGATGTGTCCTAAGCACTCGACGATCGTTGACCAAATTTTATTGACCACTCGGCGACTATTCCTCCCGAACACTCGTCGAACGCAAGACACGCCCTGGGACACGCCCGTGTCCTAGGCCGTGTCACCCCAAAACTGAGCCTGCTGAAAAATGGGCTGTTACAACCCTCCCCTACTACAAGAAATTTCGTCCTCGAAATTCGTATACAGGAAGGCAACCAGCAACCAAAAATTTATAACATTAAAGATCTTGTTACAACAAATTGTCACTATGCATCACTCCAAAAATAGTTCGGGAATCTCCGCTCGTATGGTCTGCTCTCGCTCCCGTGTAAGCTCCTCACGACCACAATTGTCCCATCGGACTTTAACCATCCCGATCGTCTTGTTCCGCAACTGTTTCTCGGCTCGATCCTCGATCTGAATGGGTCTAACTCTCGTTGTTTGCCCATACTCCACCAGCACACGATCATCCGTGATCACTTGAGCTGGATCTTTAATGGCCTTCTGAAGCACCGACATGTGAAACACATCATGTAGTCCACCCAAGTCTGCCGAAAGAGCTAGCCGATACGGAGCTTCTCTGATTCGCTCAACCACTTCAAATGGACCCAAATATCTTGGACTCAAATTTTTCACACGTTGAATCCTGGAGACAACTTTGAAGGGTTTGATCTTCAAGTAGACCCAATCGCCTACTGCGAACACTACGTTCCTTTGCTTGGCATTGTAGTACTTCACTTGACGATCTTGTACTATGAGTAGCTTCTATTGAATAGCACTAATGGATGAGTTTGCTTCACCGACTTCATTACGATTATAAACTCTAGCTTCGCCCGCTTCTACCCAAGACAAGGAAGTACGACATTTCCTTCCATATAGAGCTTCATACGGTGCCTTCCCGATGCTCGCCTGGTAGCTGTAATTATAAGCAAAATCCACCATGTAGAGATGATTTTCCCATCTCTTTCCAAAATCTAGGGAGCACATTCGGAGCATGTCCTCCATCGTTCTGTTGGTTCGTTCAGTTTGGCCATCCATTTGGGGATGAAAGACCGTACTGAAAGTCAACTTTGTGCCCAACAGCTGCTGAACGAGCCTCCAATCCTTTGACGTGAATCGCCCTTCTCGATCACTTATGATGCTCCGAGGAACACCGTGAAGCCGTACAATCTGTTCCACGTACAACTTTTCCAAACTTTCCACTGAATCATCTCGCTTGTTTAGTAGAAAATGTGCTACTTTTGTCAGCCGATCAACAACCACCGAGATGGAATCATTCCCTCGCTGAGATCTCGGCAACGCATGCGCAAAATCCATAGAAATATCGTCAAATTTACACTCTGAATCGGCAATGACTTCAAATAACCGCCCGGTTTCTGGCATTCCGCCTTCACCACAGCACAGGTTTGGCATTTGGCCACATAAAGAGCAACATCTTTCTTTAGCCCTGGCCACCAAAATAGCTTTTTCATATCCTTGAAAATCTTCGTGCTCCCTGGGTGGATTGATTACTTCGTATAATGTGCTTCATACAACAATTCTTCCCTCAATTTACCCACATTTGGGACGCACAAACGGCCTTCTTTCCGCAAAAGACCGTCATTCCAGGAGAACTTTCCTTCTGGCCCAGCTTTCGCATAGCGTAGGAGATCTTCATCCAACTCCGTTGCCCGTCGAACTCGGTCTGCAAGGTCACATTGCACCTCCGTCCAGTTCAAACGTGCATTGGCAATGGAATTCTTGTGAACACAAGAAATCTCTAACGCTTCCAGCTCCTGGATAAGACGTTCATCATGCCTTTGCAACAAGGCTGCTCTTGTCAGAGTCTGCCGACTCAAGGCATCCGAGACAACATCCCCCTTCCCGGGAGTATAGTGAATCTCAAAGGTGTAGTCCCCGAGGAACTCCAACCACCTTTGTTGTCGCATATTCAAGTCCTTCTGCTCCATTATGTACTTCAGGCTCTTGTGATCTGTATAGACCTTCACCTTCACACCATAAAGATAGTGTCGCCACAGTTTTAGTGCAAAGATCACCGCCGTCAACTCAAGATCATGGACGGGATAGTTCCGCTCATGCACTTTCAGCTGGCGTGAGCCATAAGCAATCACCTTTCCATTTTGCAGAAGTATGCAGCCTAAGCAGCTCCCTGAGGCATCACTGTAGATTACAAATCCATCGGTACCATATGGAGATGACAACACAGGCGTCGTGGTCAACCGATTCTTCAGCTCTTCAAAAGCTCGCGAGCACTCTAGTGACCAAATGAACTTCTGTTCTTTTCGCGTCAACATGGTTAGCGGCAAAGCGATCCGTGAGAAGTTTTTAACAAATCTTCGGTAGTAGCCTGTGATTCCAAAGAAGCTCCTGACCTCGGCCACTAAAGACAACACCAGCCACTCTTGTATGGCCCCGATCTTCGCTGGATCCACTGTTATGCCCTCTCCACTCACCACATGGCCGAGAAAAGCCACTAACGATAGCCAAATCTCGCACTTCGAGAACTTGGCATAGAGCTGATTCTGCCTCAATGTATTCAACACCAACCGCAAATTCCTCTCATGATCGGCTTCCGATCTCGAGTACACCAGTATATCATCAATGAACACTATCATGAAAAGATCCAGGTACTCGCGGAATATTCGGTGCATTAAGTCCATAAATACTGAGGGCGCATTGCACAGTCCAAACGGCATGACCGTGAACTCGTCGTGCACGTACCGTGTTCCAAATGCGGTTTTGGCAATATCTTCTTCCCGGATCCTCAACTAGTAATAACCAGATTTCAAGTCCAACTTCGAGTAGACGGACAATCCAACGAGCTTATCAAACAACTCATCAATCCGCGGAATCAGATATTTATTCTTCTCGGTCAGCTTATTCAATTCGTGGTAATCAATACATAACCTCAAGCCACCGTCTTTCTTCTTCACAAAAAGCACAGGGGAACTCCAAGGAGACATGCTTGGGCGTATATAACCCTACTCCATCAAATCCTGTAGTTGTACTTTCAACTCTGCCATTTCCTTAGGCGCGACGCGATATGGCGACGGGCCATAGGTTTTGCACCTTTCACCAACTTGATCGTGAAGTCAATCTCTCGCTGGGGTGGTACCCAGGGAGATCCTTGGGAAACACATCTGCAAATTCTGACATAATCAAAACATCACCCATACTGCTCTTAGGCTCAACAGCCTGAATCAAGGCGAAGTAGCACTCCACACCCTTCCGAACAGCCTTCAAGACTTGGAGTGCAAACAACAAAGTCCCGTCCACTCCTCGCATACCCGCGAACTTTGTCTCCTGTTCGGTATTCTGGCCCAACGTGATTTCTTTAGACTGGCAATCAATCAAGACATGCTGCTCCGCAAGACAATCCATACCAAATATCACATCGAATTCTGATATCGGCAATACAGATGCAGTCAAATTGAAATACCGACTTCCTATTTGGACCGCCACATCGCAAGCTTTATCCGCAAGCATCCAACAGCCATTCGGCAACACCACTCTGACACTATCTGTCTTCACATGACTAGGTATCCCAAGCTGTGCTAAAAACTCGCTAGACAGAGAAGAATGTGATGCACCTGTATCAAATAGTGCTCGCGCCAGCGTGTACCGAATCATCACAAAACCTGTGACAATCATGTCACACACAAGCCGCATCCATATAGGTATTAAGCAAAACATACAAGCAATATAATACTCAAACACTAAACTTGTACCTGTGACGACGTCACTCTGCTTGGTGGCCTCCTGCAGGCCAAGATTGTAGACCCCGGGCTGCGCCTGAGAGGCAGAGGATTCCACCACCGCCTTTCCTTTTTCCGCATATGATGCTCACGCCTTCTTTTCACTCTTTGGAGGCACCCGACAATCCCGAGCTATATGCCCCACCCGTCCACAATTAAAGCATGTACGAGTATCCGGCTTGGAGGTGGCCCCCGACGTTGCTCCCGATGCAACGGAAGAAGGAGATTGACCATCCATCTTGGGCCTCTTGCCCCATTTCTTCTTATAAAATGACTTCGTCGGTCGGGGCACTTTAAACCCCGGCAGTGACATAGCCAATGCCCTCTTCCCTTGCACCCTCTTCATGTCTTTTTCCAGCGTGCTTGCTGTGTCGACTAATGTCTGGAATCCTTGATTCACAGAACTAGAAAGCAGTAACCTCAGCTCGTCCTGCAGTCCTTCGTAGAACCTATTCGTCTTCCTTTGCTCATCAGCAAAAATCGATCCCGCATACCGCCCTAAGCGTGTAAACTCATACAGGTAAGCTTCCACACAGCCATCACCTTCCGTCAGCCTTCGGAATTCATTCTCCGTGGCAATCCATTATTTCGTAGGAAGATGCTTCGTTAGGAAGAGTCGAGAGAATTCTTCCATCGATACTTGTGTTAAGGGACGACCAGCCAAGTGATGCAGCTCCATCTCGTCCCACCATAGTCTAGCATCCCCTTCAAGTAAGAAGTTAGCTAGGGTGACTTTCTGATGCTCTTTCGTTCCAATCGCCATCATTATCCGCTTGACGTTCAATAACCAATCCTCAGCCTGTGCAGGAGCTCCCACTCCCGAGAACGTCGGCGGGTGAAAACTCATAAACTGCTTCTCAGCGACTCGAGGATTCACAACCACAACAGGTTCTAGCCAGGCCTCCACCTGTTCTGGACTCAAGGCCGGCTGCACCTGCCCTTGTGCCTGCCCAACCGGCTATCCTTGAACCATGACAAACAAAGCCTCAGCAATTTGTCGCATAGTTTCTGCAGACGGCGGAGGTGTAGGCACCTCAGTTGGTGTCGTACTTTCATCCGAACTCTGGGGCTCCGATTGCCTCACACCACTCCGAGTCACCTAAAGGGGACAAGACACACACATTAGCGGCCTTACACAAGCAAACATCACAAAATAAGAACGTGCAGGTTCCTCAAACACAAGAATTTGCATTCCTATCATGGACATTCAGGAGTTCAAACGTGTTAACATGGTTTGCACAGACACGTGCTCGCCACCCCATAAAAGAAGTCGACCACGACTTCGAGAGGGAAAGACCAAGACAGCTGATACCAAAAATGTAACAACCTCATCTATTCATATAATATATACTAGAAGGTCCGACCGGGGCCCCACAGATTATACCACAAAACAGACGATGAAGCTACAGAGTGATACCAGAATAGCGTAGCGTACCTAACACATTGCATTCTAGCGGAGGCCTATACACATGAACTCCTCTCTTGAATGTCCAACAAATAAAACTCAAAATTTTATAGATCATAGGAATGTCTTACAACACATATAAATCGTTGGCCTTATGGCCTTACAGAGCTTTCAAACAGTGACCCAAACATTGGCACGCAGACCGACCACATCAAAAGAAAACATAACTTTTATTTCCAACTTATCCTTCGAGGGATAATACCAGCAGCAGCTAAAGCAGCATGGACATCAACCCTTTTTCATCCCGCTTGGCTCTCCAGCACCTGTATAGGGACAATCCACCCAAGGGTGGCAAACAGAGGCAACGTTCAGCATTCAGCTGACCAAATTATAACGACCCTACCCCTTTCTCGAGGCAGCGGTAATCATCCATGTAGGCATAGTACATCACAAGCATGGCTATATATCTCATAAAATGTGATTTCACGCACACATACCATCACAACCGTCAGCCACTCGGCCCAACGTTCCGTGCACTCATGGCACAATCTTGGTGTACTGGCAAATCAGTTGCCCACCACCGTATCAGGGGCATAGCCCAACGACAACTCACTTGAGCATTTACTCCATGGCGTGCAGCCAAAGATTTATAGTCTTAGTGAACCGGGATTGGCCCGTAGCCCCCCATTGTATCACGGCACATAGTCCTAAGACTCTTGCTATGCGCTCCAACAGACCGCACCTTCTGATCTGACGTCGGACGGACATAACGCAGTTCAGATCCTCCACCCCCAGTTGCCCAAATCGCCTTGCCATCACCGAGTACGACGTACTCGCGGCTAAATAAAGGCGCGGGTCGGTCTCACCAATCCTGTTCTAGCATTCAAGCTTGGGTATTTCTCTTACACCCATTCATAACACAACACCAGCGGGTGTTTCCTGGGCACAACAGTACTTCCTGCTACTCTCTTCGCAGGTGGACACCGTAAATTGCACAAATGTCAGGGGTCTTTCCTGGCAACCACGTCAGTACCTTCCTGTTACTCTCTTCACAGGTGGACTCCCCATGAACATTAAGCATTACAAAAGGGTATTTCCTGGAACTCCAATCCAGTATGTCCTGCAACTTCCTTGCACAGGTAGAACCCAATAGCACAAGCATTCTACGGGTATTTTCCTGGACTACCACTCTGGTACTTCCTGCTACTTCCCTTCACAGGTCCAACCTGTCGACTCCTAAACTACGCGTTTATCATGGAGTCTTCTCCGGTTCGTATGCAACATAACAAATCCAAACCAACCTGTCCAGATGTGCTTCACACAGCATGCCTATTCCGTACTCCATTTCCGGATCTATATGCCAACAAAGGGGATTCCATGAATCAACCCAATGACTCCCAAAATCAGCCACCTTTTGGGGGGAATCACATACATATGCCAAAAAGGAAGCCTTCACATGGCTAGGAAGAAAGGTCGTTACCCTCGAAGCCCGTTTCAGTGTCATGAACGCCTAGCTAGCTTGAAAGAACCGCAAAAGCTTTTCCTTCGCAACGCCGGCCTCGGATCTATCGTCGGAAGACCGCAGCAGCACCGGTGACCAGCCCCTTTCCTCCTCGTCCTTCTTCCTCTACATTTCTCTCACTAGGAATATAGAAAGAGAAGAACAAAAGCAAAATGAGATTTCCCTTCTCATCCACGGCCTTAAGGAAGTAGGGAGGCAGCTCAGCCATTGGATCCCAGCTGAAGTAACGGACGACCACGATTTTGCCACAAAAGCATAATTTTGCCTGACACGGCCTGTGACATGCCCGTGTCTCAGGCCGTGTGCCTCAAGCGGCAATCAACCGACTTATCCAATCCAGTGACACGCCCATGTGACACGCCCGTGTCACGGGCCGTGTCACCCGACATGCCTTCAGACATGCCCGTGTCTGTTGCCGTGTTCATCGGGCTGAAAAATCTCAAAATCACCCGATACTCACACGGCCTGTGATACGCCCGTGTCTCATGCCGTGTGCCCCATATACGGCACTAGACACGCCAGAGCTCAAATTCGTCAGGCTGAGTTTGTCGACCGCGCTGACATGCCCTGTGACACGCCCGTGTCATAGGACGTGTCCTAAGCACTCGACGATCGTCGACCAAATTTTGTCGACCACTCGACGACTGTTCCTCCCGAACACTCGTCGAATGCAGGACACGCCCGTGTCCCAGGCTGTGTCATCCCAAAATTGAGCCTGCTGAAAAATGGGCTGTTACACCCAGCGCACTGTATGATGATGACTTTCACACTGGGACTGCCGCAGGGTTTATTAAGGGTGGAGCTGAAGAGAGTGCCCCCCTCTCCTATGAGGAGATGATGGAGAGGGCGGCGAGAGAAGTTGACGGGGAGGCGTCCAATCCGGAGTTTTCCCGGAAGCTGGACAGGTGGGCCACGGAAGAAGAGAAGGAGCCAAGAGGTGGAAGATGACAGGAGGAGAGGAGAGCGGAGCCCTGGTAGAGGGAGAAGAGGCAGCTTTAGGGGTAGCAGCAGCCCAGGTGGGGGCGTGAAAGTCCACCTAGTGTCAACTAGATTCACCTATGGGGGGGATAGGTGACGTGCAGCGTTTTTGAGGAATTAAAAATTGTACCTGCACACAAAAATAAAACAGCACAGCAAATAGAGTACACAAGCTATTTATAGTGGTTCCCCGATTTGGGTACATCCACTTTCCCCCTTCGACCTATCTTCCAACACGGGACGACTCGGTGTCTTCACCAACAGGATTGAAATCCAATCCTTGTACTATCGGAAGGAACCCTTCCACACATAGGAGACAACACTCCCACAACACGGGTTGCACCCAACCCTTACAACTCGGAACCAACGTTCCTTTACAACAAAAATGAACTAGAATGTACAAGAAATACAAACTACTTTTGGAGACTAAGGTGTCCCTCTTCGTTGACGACGTGTTCTTGAAGTCCACGAAGAGTCCACAACCCTAGATCTCTCTTGGAGAGAATCTTTCCGGAACCGGCTGCGGCAAGATGGGCGACGGCTTGGTTCACGGGATCGGCGGCGACAACGGCGTGCGGATGCTGTACTTTGGAGATCCAAACTTCGTAGCAAAGCTAGCTAGGTCTTCCAACGATCACACTAGGATCGGTCGTCTCGATCGATTCGGACGGGGAAGGTTTTCCCGATCAACAAATCAAGAGACAAGGGATCTCTGGTTAGACGCGTGAGACGCTATGCTTGGCTATGCTTCTATCGCCGGGAGATCTGGAGGAAACCACGATCAAACGGCCGGCGAACGACTTGCATGAGCGGCGACGGCGGTGGAGCAGTTTCGCGATTTTAGGTCAAGATGGTCGCTCAGCTTCTTTCTGTGTGTTCTATCTGTTCAAAATACGCGTATATTTATATGGTGGAAATACTTCATTATAACCGTTATGGGTCCCACCTGAAGAAACCCTAACCCCGGTTCAAACAGTGCCAGTGGCAGAATCCGGTCCAGCGGTTTCAAGAAAATTGCCCAAGTCAAAATCGACGAGAATCAAAGTTGATTCTCGCCGATTCGGAGAGAATCAGAGGTGATTCTCGTCTAATCGTCGAGAATCAAAGGTGACTCTTGACGAAGTAGACTTGTTTTCACGCTCAGAGAAAGTTGGAAAGAAACGACGAGAATCAACCAGTGATTCTCGACGATTCGGCGAGAATCACTAGTGATTCTCGCCGAATTGGCGAGAATCACTTGGTGATTCTCGTCGATTATTACTTAGCATCAGAGTTGCTCGCTTTGAAGTAGCTGGATCGAGACGGCGAGAATCAGCCGATGATTCTCGTCGATTTAAACTTAGACGGATTTTCGTCTTTCCACTTATGAGCTACTCTTTGACCCATCCTTGCTCCTTGTCTGCTCTTGCAAGATTACAGCCCTGTACTTGAAAGTAAGTGCACTCCAATAGAGAGAGTACATGTAGGCCAACACACTGATCTGCTCAATGAGGGATTACGTCGTGCAGACCCGTGTATATTGACCTACTGCACCCTGACATTGGTGTGCACTTAGTGTGGAATAACTGCAAGCACAACTTGAAATATTTTGTCAAATACATTGTCTATTTACCTTAGCTTGTTCAGGGGCTTCTTCAAATCAGGTACGTTGTGGATATAATACCCAACAATCTCCCACTATTTGAAGAAGCTTAAACCCTACAAGCTAAGGTGAATAAAAACCTTGAAATTGAGTTGAGAGAGATATTCATTACCAGTACCGGTTTCTTGAGAGCAAACTTTGGAGCCACGTTAGCCTTAGCCAAGAGGGTAATCTCCCCCTTTTCGGCTTCTGCAAATCGGGGTCTGTAGCATTTGACCCCTTGCTCCCCCTCAGTTCTTGCACCTGTGCTCACACTTGAGTTCCTTTCTCCCCCTCAGTTTTTGCACGAGCCTAGAGCTTCTGTAGTCTTCATTTCTCATAGTTTAGCATCCCCAATTCAGTTTTGAAAAGACTGAACTTGGCTTCGTCTAAGGGCTTTGTGAATATATCTGCAATCTGCTTGTCTGTGGGGACATAACAGAGAGAGATGTCCTTGTTCTCCACGTGCTCCCGAATGAAGTGGTAGCGCACTTTAATATGCTTCGTTCTGTTGTGTGATACCGGATTGTTGGCAATTGCAATTGCACTGGAGGAGTCGCAGTACATAGGTACTTCCTTGAACTGAAGGTCGTAGTCGGCTAACTGGTTTCTGATCCATAGGAGTTGCGCGCAACAGCTGCCTGCCGAGATGTACTCAGACTCTGCTGTGGAGGTTGCAACACAATTCTATTTCTTGCTATTCCATGAAATAAGCCTTCATCCGAGGAATTGACACGTCGCGGAGGTGCTTTTCCTGTCATCCCTACTCCCTGTAAAATCAGCATCTGAAAAACCTATTAGCTCGACCTCATTGTTTCTCGGGTATCACAAGCCAAGATTGGGAGTTCCTTTAAGGTATCTTAGAATTCTCTTTGCAGCGACATAGTGAGATTCCTTAGTGTTCACCTGATATCTGGCACAGACACATATGGAAAACATGATATCCGGTCTACTGGCAGTAAGGTAGAGCAAGGATCCAATGATGCTTCTGTATTTGGTTTCATCGAAAGGTTTACCTTTCTCATCCTTATCTAGAGACATAGTGGATCCCATTGGAGTCCGCATAGAGGTTGCATTCTCCATACCGAATTTCTTGAGGAGTTCATTTGTGAACTTCGTCTGAGAGATCAAGATTCCATCCTCAGACTGTTTCACTTGAAGTCCCAAGAAATACTTTAGCCCTCCCATACTGCTCATTTCAAACTTTCCTTGCATAATTTTAGAAAAATTTTTGCAAAGATTGTTGTCCGTTGAGCCGAATATTATGTCATCGACATAGATTTGCACCAGCAAAATCTTTCCTTTGACTTCCCTGAGAAACAATGTCTTATCTATTTTACCTCTAGAGAACTTGTTCTCAAGAAGAAAACTAGATAAAGTCTCATACCAAGCTCGTGGAGCTTGTTTTAAAACATATAAAGCTTTATTAAGAAAATATACATGATTGGGATAAGTAGGATTGACAAAACCTGGGGGTTGAGCGACGTATACTTCCTCTTTCAGGTCTCCGTTCAAGAATGCTGATTTCACATCCATTTGATAGACTGTGAATCCTTTGTGCGAAGCATATGTTAGGAACAATCTGATTGCCTCGAGCCTTGCTACTGGTGCGAAGGTCTGGTCTAAGTCAATCCCCTCCTCCTGTCTGTAACCTTGAGCCACCAGCCTTGCCTTATTCTTTATGATAACACCATGTTCATCCAGTTTGTTTCTGAAAATCCACTTGGTGCCAATCACATTCTGCTTGTGTGGTCTGGGAACCAGCGTCCAAACGTTGCATCGTTCAAATTGATGTAGTTCATCTTGCATGGCCAAAATCCATGCCGCATCTTTGTTCGCCTCGTCGAACTTCTTTGGCTCAACCTGTGACAGGAAGCTATGATGCAAAATCTCGTTAATGGTACCTCTTCGAGTTCTGACACCGTCATGAGGATCTCTAATGATCTGATCTCTAAGATGATCACTCACGTGCCGGAGCTCAAGAAGTCTGGCGTCTGGAGCTTCGACTACTTCTTGGGCTTCTCCTTCTTCTAAGAGATTTGTTCCATTTTGATCTTCAACATTCCCAGTTGACGTTGAGGTGGAAACTTTGACGTACTTAGGAGTGTCATCTTTAGCGGTCTCATCGAGACTCAGCTGTTCAAGTCGTGCACCTGCAACTTCAAGAATACCACTGGAAGAATTGCTGTTAAGCAAACTTCCTTCATCAAATACAACATTAATTGATTCTTCTACCACTAGGGTTTTCTTATTGAAGACCCTATATGCCCGACTGTGGGAACTATAGCCCATGAATATGCCTTTGAAGAATTTTTCACCAAATTTAGTACGCGGATACTTCCCATTATTCAGTACATAGCATCGGCAACCAAAGATCCTCAAGTAGGACATGGTTGGTTTCCTGCCTCTCAGTAGCTCATAAGGCGTCTTACGATGATGCTTGTTGATCAATGCTCGGTTTTGTACATGACAAGCTGTATTGACAGCCTCTGCCCAGAAGTATTCTGGGAGAGAAGCGTCTTTCAACATTGTCGTGCAGGCTTCAATGAGAGTTCTATTTCTCCTCTCCGTAGCTCCATTTTGCTGAGGAGTGCGCGGGGAGGAAAACTCATGAAAGATACATTGTTCTTCACAAAACTCTGTCATAGCACTAGATTCGAATTCTGTTCCATGGTCACTTCTGATTTTGACCACTGAGCAGTTAAATTCGTTCTGAACCTGCTTGACAAAACTAGTGAAGATGTCAAACGCAGCTGACTTTCGTTTTAAGAAGAAAACCCAAGTAAACCGAGAATGATCATCAACTATCACGAGTGTATAGGACTTGCCTCCCAAGCTATGAACTTGCATTCGACCAAACAAGTCCATATGTAGAAGATAAAGGCACCGGGAAGAGTCTTTGTCTGCAATGCTCTTAAAGGTAGCCCGAGTCTGTTTGCCCATCTGGCATGCAGGACAGGGGCTATCTTTGATGCACTTGATAATGGGAGCATCCCTTACTAAGTTTTTAGAAAACAACATACTAATTGTCTTGAAATTAATATGTGCCAATCTCTTGTGCCATTGATCACAAAGAGATGCACTACCAGCTGGCACAAGACATACGGGGGAAGATGAATCTAAACTAAGAAAATTAAGGCAGAAAATATTTCTGCTCCTAATGCCTGTTAATACCGTCTCAGAAGAGGCACATGAAATTATCAGACATTTATCCTTGCAGAACTTAACGTCATAACCTTTGTCACATAACTAACTTACACTGATCAGGTTATGGTTTAACCCTTCAACATAAGCCACGTCGGTGATAGAGATTATACCGTTGGAAATCATACCGTAACCTCTGGTGACTCCTCGATCTGACCCTCCAAAGATGACTTTGGGTCCATTCTCGACTGGAGTGTAATCACGCAGCAGGCTTCTTGTCCCAGTCATATGCCGGGAGCAACCACTGTCCAAGTACCAGATCGGCGTTTTGGTGGCCTTTTGACATTCCTGCAAAACAAAATTAATTTCCCTTAGGAACCCAATCGAACTTGGGTCCTAGATTCTTGGTTAGCATACTCCCCCTCAATTGGTTAACCCTATGAGTGGTCGGCCTCGCATTGCTAACATAGTGAGTCTCGTGATACCTTGGATTAAACCAACAATCCACGGCAAAGTGACCAACTTTGCCACAACACCAACATTCGAATCTATTGTACCTCTTCCTAGGCTCCTGCCTTACACTGGGAATGGTGGGTACAGCCGGGGCCTTGGATCTGGAGGTGGAGGCCACATAGTGATTGCAGTCACATGACTTCTTCACCTTCTGTTTCATCAGTATCACAGGCTTGACTCTTGGTGCCTGCTTTCCATTATGGACCCTAGAGAATTGACCATAATTTCCCATGTGGATTTCCTCATAAGGCGCCTTGAAGGCACTCTCACCGAAGTTTCGGGAAAGGTCCAACCATCATATCGGCTCTTTGGCTTTGCAACCGAGGGCCGGAAATGATGAGCAAAGGTTGATTCAAAGTCATGTTGGTTGCAAGGAAAGCTAGGCTTTCTGAACGCAACATGACTGAGCGGAGCCTTTCCCTTTTCAGCAGCAGAGGCCTTCTTTGCAGCCTTATTCTTCCTCTGGTTCCTATTTCTCCGGGATGAGGAACCAGATACCCCTACATGCCCCAAGACAACTCCTTTGGCCTGAGCAGAGAAGGTATCAACTACTGGAAGAACTGTTTTTGGCATAGAGAAGCTCTTGACGATCTTCCTTTCTGCCGCAAGTTGTTCTTCCAACTTGTTGACTTCCTCCTGCTTAAGATCAAGGAGATTAAGAGACTCTGAATACTTTGAAGTCAGGTCAAGGTGCCCTTGTCGGAGAGAAATCAAACTGGTGATCTCTTCCCTTAGGGAGACACTCTCACCCTTAAGGAAATTCAATTCCTTTTTCTCAGCCTTCAATCTCTTACGGCACTCCTTGAAAGTGTTGAGTAGAAGCTCATACTTCTCGAGGAGCTCCGCTTCACGGGCCGAAAGGCTATCCTCTGGGTCATCATCCTGAGACTCAGGATCAGAATCAGAGTTGGAGAGAGGGGTGTGAGCTTTTACCTTCCCAGTAAATGGGGGGCATTCTCCTTCTGAGTCGGAGCGACCCACCAGCCCGAAGTAGGCTTCCTCATCATCAATAGAGTCTGAGGAATCAGACTCACTCAGTGTCTTTGGCCTTTTGGCGATGTAGCTCCGCTCTTTCTTCTTATCTCTAGAGGATTTGTGCTCCTCTCCTTTCCCTTTTTCTCTCTTGCTTTGGTAGCAGTCGGCCACGACGTGTCCTGGCTTATTGCATCCAAAACAAATAATGTCAGAGGAGCGATGTTTGTTCGGTTTAGAAGCATACCTGTCAGAAGAGTAATTTTTCTTCTGATGCCTGGAGGAGGAGCCGTCTCTCTTTCTTTGATTCCTCATCTTGAGGAACTTCTTGAATTCTCGGGTGATGAGGGAGAAATCCTCCTCAGACAGCTCTGAGCTGGAGGAGCATGTCTCGGAGTCCTCCTCCTCATCCTTTTTCCTGGCACAGTATGAAACCGCACCCTTGCCCTTTTTGGAGTGAGCGGATTTTAGAGCCACAGTCTTTTCTTTGGCTGCAGCCTTCTTTGCTTCTTCTTCTGCTTTCCTGGTGTTCAGTTGAAGCTCATAGGACATCAGCTTCCCAAACAGAATTTGCGGGTCTATTTCAGCTAGTCTGCAAACTCTCGGATGGCGCAGATCTTTTTGTCCCATTCCTTTGTAAGGGACCTAAGGAATTTATCATTAAGTTCACCATCAGTGAACACTCTTCCATATCCTTTGAGGGCATTGACAATCTTGAGGAAGTTCTCGAAGGTGACTCCGATCTCTTCCTTAGGCCCTTGTCTGAAGGCCTCATATTTCTGGTTCAGAAGGGATCTCCGATCATCCCTCACTTCATCAGTGCCCTCCATTAGGATAATCAGGCAGTGCCAGATATCCTTTGCTGTCCTGCAATTGCAGAAGTTCTGCATCATTGAATTATCGACCTCGCTGACCAGAATGTTCTGCGCCTTCTTGTCAAGTCCCACCAGCACCATCTCGTCCTTGTCCATTTCAGAAAGTTTCATTGGCACTTTTTTAGTAGGATCTATGGTGGAGACCTTAGTGGGGACATAATGTCCCTCCTCCACGATCATGAAGAGTCGAGGATCAACTGCTTCCATGTAGAACCTGATACTTTCCTTCCAGATAGGAAAGTTGAGCCTGGTGCACACTGGGATCTTGCCTGTGAACTTGAGCCCGTCCATAGTAGATGTTTGCCTTCTTCTTGACACTAGCGGCAGGATTCTACCCAAGGTGTTAACCTTTTTGATGAGTAACCTCCCTCTGATACCACTTGAAAGTCCACCTAGTGTCAGCTAGCTTCACCTATGGGGGGGGGGGGGATAGGTGACGTGCAGCGTTTTTGCGGAATTAAAAATTATACCTGCACACAAAAATAAAACAACACAGCAAACAGAGTACACAAGCTATTTATAGTGGTTCCCCGATTTGGGTACATCCACTTTCCCCCTTCTACCTATCTCCCAACACGGGACGACTCGGTCTCTTCACCAACAAGATTGAAATCCAATCCTTGCACTATCGGAAGGAACCCTTCCACACGTAAGAGACAACACTCCCACAACACGGGTTGCACCCAACCCTTACAACTCGGAACCAACATTCCTTTACAACAAAAATGAACTAGAATGTACAAGAAATACAAACTACATTTGCAGACTAAGGTGTCCCTATTCGTTGACGACGTGTTCTTGAAGTCCACGAAGAGTCCACAACCCTAGATCTCTCTTGGAGAGAATCTCCCCGGAACCGGCGGCGGCAAGATGGGCGGCGGCTTGGTTCGCGGGATCGGCGGCGACAACGGTGTGCGGCTGCTATACTTTGGAGATCCAAACTTCGTAGAAAAGCTAGCTAGGTCTTCCAACGGTCACACTAGGATCGGTCGTCTCGATCGATTCGGACAGGGAAGGTTTTCCCGATCAACAAATCAATAGACAAGGGATCTCTGGTTTGACGCGTGAGACGCTATGCTTGGCTATGCTTCTATCGCCGGGAGATCTGGAGGAAACCATGACCAAACGGCCGGCGAACGACTTACACGAGCGGCGACGGCGGTGGAGCAGTTTCGCGATTTTAGGTCAAGATGGTCGCTCGGCTTCTTTCTGTGTGTTCTATGTGTTCAAAATACGCGTATATTTATACGGTGGAAATACTTCATTATAACCGTTATGGGTCCCACCTGAAGAAACCCTAACCCCGGTTCAAAACAGTGCCAGCGGCAGAATCCGGTCCAGCGGTTTCAAGAAAATTGCCCAAGTCAAAATCGACGAGAATCAAAGTTGATTCTCGCCGATTCGGCGAGAATCTGAGGTGATTCTCGTCAAATCGTCGAGAATCAAAGGTTACTCTCGACGAAGTAGACTTGTTTGCACGCTCAGAGAAAGCTGGAAAGAAATGGCGAGAATCAGCCAGTGATTCTCGTCGATTATTACTTAGCATCAGAGTTGCTCGCTTTGAAGTAGCTGGATCGAGACGGCGAGAATCAGCCGGTGATTCTCGACGATTCGGCGAGAATCACTAGTGATTCTCGCCGAATCGGCGAGAATCACTTGGTGATTCTCGTCGATTTACACTTAGACGGATTTTCATCTTTCCACCCATGAGCTACTCTTTGACCCATCCATGCTCCTTGTCTGCTCTTGCAAGATCACAGCCCTGTACTTGAAAGTAAGTGCACTCCAATAGAGAGAGTACACGTAGGCCAATACACTGATCTGCTCAACGAGGGATTACGTCGTGCAGACCCGTGTATATTGACCTACTACACCCTGACATTGGTGTGCACTTAGCGTGGAATAACTGCAAGCACAACTTGAAATATTTTGTCAAATACATTGTCTATTTACCTTAGCTTGTTCAGGGGCTTCTTCAAATCAGGTACGTTGTGGATACAATACCCAACAGGGCGTGAGGATCCCGACTGTTGGCTGGGCTGGAGGCCCGAGTGGCAAGGGCAGGGGCCATAGAGAGGGTATCAAGGAAGGGACCGACATCAAGGGGGACAGGTTCAATTCCACTCCTCGGGCTGGAGGCAGGCCCAGAGGCCTCAACTCCCCGATCAATAAACGGTTATGGCCATAGCCATAGGGGAGAGGAGGAGAGTAGCAAGGAGGAGGAGGAGAGAAGTTACGGTGGAGTTTCCCTATTGCGACTTCCTTCAATTGGAAGGGCACGCCACAGCCATGTGCCCGGAGTTCCTTGATATGAGGGGAAATAGGGAGCAGCAGCAGCAACAGGGGCGCCAGGAAGTGAGAATCGAGGTGGTCCTGCCACGGGAGGAGGAAGACCGGGTAGATGCTGGGACCCGAGGAGGGATCAGAGTGATCCACGGGTGGGTGGTGGTAGAGGCCTCCCAGAGGGCGAGCCTCCATACCATGTATCGCCGGAGCGTTGGCTCCAAATCCCAAACCCCACCCCGGAAGAGAGGATCACCTTCTCGAAGAGAGATATGCCGGATCATGAGGATCCATTTTGCGATGGGCTGGTCATCCAGGCAGCCATCAAAAATTTTACCGTCTCCCGGATCCTCGTCAATAATGGAAGCTCCGTCAAAGTCGTCTTCAAGAAGGCGTTTGATGTGATGAAGGTGTAGGCGAAGAGGGTGTTTGCTCGGATGGGCCCTTGTTTGGATTTTTGGGGGAGAGGAAGGAGGTGGAAGGAGGAGTGGGGGTCCATGTCACCCTAAGTGGGCAGTCCAGGAACTGCAGGTTCGTCATCGCGGATGCCCCCAGCAGCTACAGCACCATCTTCGGGAGGCCCCTCATCAACACCTTCCGCTGCATCCCCTCATCGTTACATCAGTGCTTAAAGTTCAATACCGAGACGATCCAGGTCCGGGTTAGGGGGGACCCCAAGGTTGCGCGGGAATGTTATGTCACCGCCGTGAACTCCATCTCGTGGCAAGAGGGGGCCGAGGAGATGGAGCGAAGGATGGAGGAGGTGGAGTAGGAAGCTGGCGGGGAGGAGCTGGAGGTGGAGAGCTGCGCCGAGGTTGAGGTGGCAGGAGGAGATTGGGAGTAGTTGGCCGAGGCGATGGCAGTGGAGGAAGAGGTGGAGGCGGAGGTCCTCGTCCCAGAGGAGAGGGATGTAGAAGAATGGGGGGAGTAGTCCATGTTAGAGGCTGCGGAAGAGGTGGTGGAGCTGGAGGTCCTCACCCGTGAAGGCAGGGTGGAGAAGGTCCGCGTTAGCGGAGGGCTAACCCTGGAGGACCAAGGCAGGATGTTGTCGTGCATCCAGAAGTACGTGGACATCTTCGCATGGAGCACCGCGGTAATGCTGGGGCTTGACACGGATGTGGCTTGCCACCACCTCAACTTGGAACCAAGAGCACGCCCCGTCAAACAAAAGAAGAGGTCCACCGCGGACAAGGTGGCCGAGCCCATCAGAGAGGAGGTGGAAAAGCTTCTCGAGGCCGACTTCTTGTCCAAGATCCAATACCCCGGCTGGGTCTCAAACGTAGTCATGCTTAAAAAGGGAGACGATCGGTTGCGTATGTGTATCGACTTCTCTTTGCTTAATATATCTTATCCTAAGGACTGTTATCACTTGCCTCGGATCGACGCGCTGTTTGACTCAGCCGTTGGTTTTTCTTTAATGAGTTTTCTAGAAGCATTTTAAGGTTATCATCAAATCAGGATGCACCCCCCGGACGTCTAGGATGACTTGTTACTCACGGGTGATGGGTGCTACTGCTATAAAATGATGGCCTTCGGGCTGAAGAATGCCGGGGCGAACTATAAAAAGATGATGGATAGGGTTTTTAAAGAAAGGGGAGGAACCTGGAGGTGTACGTAGATTATCTCATGATCAAGAGTTAGGATGTGGACTCTCACCTCCAGTACCTATTGGAGACCTTCGCCACCCTACGCAAGTACAAAATGTGGCTGAATCCCCTAAAGTGTGTCTTCGGGGCCAGTAGGGGAAAGTTCTTGGGGCACCTCCTCACCCCCGCGGGGGTCGAACCAAATCCTGATAAGGTCAAGGCAATGATGGACCTGGGATCGCCGTGGAATCCCCGATCAAGAGATTTTTGGGTTTTTAGATTTTAAGTTTTTTTTTAGTTTTTAGTGTGTTTGTGGTTATTTAGCTAGTTTTTTTGTTAATAGGAAACAACGTCATTTCAAGAAAAAATGTTTTAGAGATAATAATAAAATGATTTTTATTAAGTTTTTGTTTGTTTTTTTAAAAGTACATTTATTATTTGTATTATTATTATTATTATTATTATTATTGGTAGAAGTAGTATTATTATTCGTAGTGGTAATTTTTTGGTTGGCCACATATATATATATATATATATATATATATATATATATATATATATATATATATATATATATATATATATATATATATATATATATATATATATATATATATCTGTGTGTGTGTGTGAAAGTAATAGGTCTCCATAGTTCAAAATAACGACACGAAAAGTTCCCCGACAACAGCGCCAAAAACTTGATAATTGTTAAAAGTACAAAAATTACTTCGGACACGCGTCGCCCCGGGCGGTTTATTTAGAAAAGGCGGATTTGATTTTATTTAGGAAGTCGGGGAGTGCAGATTTATTATTTGGATAGAAAACAGTTGAAATCAAGTTTTAACGAAAGTAGGCAAGTGCACCTATCGCGTGTAGTACAAGATATTCCTGTGAAGAATATTGGGGTCGTATTATTCTCAGGGTCGGGTTGATTATTTCTACTCTTCCCTGGAGGGGACTATTATTTTACCACAAATTTATCTTGACGTGATATTATATATATATATGAAACAAAAAATACAAGAATTAAAGATGGAGCCGATGAATATCTTAGCGCACCTGTATCGAATCGAATTTTAACTAAAATAAACTTTTAATAATAAGAGATCATAAATTTCAAATTAATTAAGACAGAGACTTGGCCATGGAGGTTCCATAAAAATGAGCTCACCTATCTCAAGGACTATAGCTCACCTGAACATTAAGACTATTCGACCGGGCTATCATCCGACGAAGGATTCCTCTTAATGTCTGCATTACTCTAAGAACCGCGCTATTGGGCGGGGATCCTAATCCGGTAGAGTTGGCCGCCTCCTCTCTCGAGGGTTAGTGCGGAACTCCATTTACCAAGGAGCGATCGGTACATGCCCACAGCCTCTCGACTAGCTAGCATATGGACTATGGAAATAGAGCCCACACATCGATATGTGGTTCTACGCATCGTAAACCCGGGGCAAACCTTAAGTAATTTTAATTAATTTGAAAAACACGACCTTTAATTATTTAAAGCGATTTTATCGGTCGCAATGCTCTTCGATACAGAGGGCTAAGAGCGGCTAGCCACTCATCGGAATGCAGACGGCTTGCGGAAAGAAAGCGATAAAAAAACAGTAAAAGAAAGCATTAAAAGAAAGCAGTAAATTGTTAGTCCTACTCAAATGAGTAGGGGGAAATGAAAGCAAGTCCTACTCAAACGAGTAGGAGGAAATAAATGCACACACGCATGCACTCTACTGGAAAGGAAAACACACACACACAATAGAAATTAAAACACACGCACACACTGGATATAAAGTAAAACACACACACGCTACAGAAATTGAAAACTCCACTCTACTGAAAATAAAAACTCCACTCTACTAAAAATAAAAACACACCCACTCTACTTAAAATAAAAACACACACACACACAACAGAAATTAAAATCTAACTCATACACTCACGCACTCTACAGGAAGGAAAACACACGCACTCTGCAGAAATTAAAACGCACACACTCACTCTACATAAATAAAAACACACACACACACACACAATACAGAAAGTAACGAAAGCTATAAAATCTATCTCATACACACACACACACACATACAAAAATTAGAAAAAACTAAGTGACTGAAAAATTAAAATGATAACATTTTTACAGGTAGATTTTGTTTAAAATGCATAAAACGCAGAAATTAAAATTAACGAAGCAAATGTTGTAAGACCCCCCCCCCCCCCCCCCCCTTTTTCTTTATTGAAACCGGGGTCTTAGGCCCAGAACCGCCATTTTGCGGTGACTCCTTCACGCCCTGAAGGGTCATCACCACAAAGCGCCGATTCTGCCGGCCGATTTCGATCACAGAAGAGTAGCATAAAGAAGTAATGGAAACTATCAGTCCACAGAAAATCACATATCATAGTAATAAATCTCCACGAAGGGAGTGTCCACAGAATAAAACATTAGAGTAGCAAAATACGGGCTTATTCCCGGTACATCATATCCTCACTACAAAATCACTCATGCGGAAGTGAAAGCAGAAATCTACTCAAGGTCGAGACTCACGGTCCCGGCAGTATGAACTCCGGAACTAGACTGCCCCACCTCCAAGCGCACCGGTCTCTGGGGCTGCTCCTCCATACTGGTCTCCACGATCTCCTAAATGATGCGGTTCGAAAACTGTTAGTCTAAGAGACTAAGTCCTATCATCCCCCTCCCCTTCCCCCACGGCTCCTAGTAACCGAGCGGAGAGGAAGAAAGGGGAGGACTTGAAGGTGGAGAATAATCAAAAACAGATGGCAGCGGACCTATACTAGCAATTCTATAACAGGTATAGACAATAAGCTGGAATATGAAAAGGTAACCTTCACTTATGTGAGAACACATAAGCCAAGGGATCTTCTACAAGGCTCCCATCGTATAAAATTCCCATACCAATTTATACGTTGGGGTGTCAGTTATCAAACAGCAGTATATGTAATATATTTATCAAAATTGACCTTAATTTATAAACTTGCCCACACAAGCTTATAGACTAAGGGGTCGTTTTGCAGGGCCTAAAGTATAAGCGTCCCATTCCACTTATACTTTAGGTGTCAGGGTTAAATGAAATGATTATGCTATGACATGCAAGTGGGTATGATGGATCATGCAAGTGCAACACACACACCCGACTCTGTGCACACAGACCTTTAGTTCCCCCTTTTTGGAGCCGTAACATCCCAGGATACCTCCGTAGTGGCAGACGGAAGCGGTGGGGTGGGTCTCGCCCACCTCTAAACCAGTAACGCACTATCGGTCAGACCTATCGTACGCCTCAACGCTTGGTGCATGAAGCGGACTCCTGTGTACTCTTGCCGGCTGGCGCAGCGGACTTCTGTTGGCGAAGTGCTAACCACACTTGCCAAGTCAACGTATTGGCGTCAGTGCATCGACCCTCCAATACTGAAGACCCACCACCTTAATTTCTCTTTCCTTTTATGCACATGCAAATTTAGCATAATCAGAAACCGAGCCGAAGCTCCCCGGACCAAAATGTCCGTCTCAACAATCGAGCCGAAGCTCCCCAGACCCAAAGTCCGTCTTTTAACCATCCGAGCTGAAGCTCCCAGCTAACTTCTGGTGCTATCAGTGTTTGTGAAAGGTGCAACCCTAATTACTAAGTTACTCTTTTCAGCTTGATAAAAACAGTTTACGTTAACCCAGGACTGCCCCCGGTATTCCATGTGAAGGGCTCTCAAGGGGAACTAGGAACTGTGTTGGGATTACGCCCAGCGTTCCCTTTCGCAAGGTACTTAATAATGTTATTGGTTGATCCCCTTACCCATTACTTTCTCATGTTCCGATAGGCTAATCCTAGGGTGATTTGACTCCAACTCTCCTCGGGGAGGACGATCTTCATCGGACCCGAGCGCCTTTAAACCCTAGACAAAACAACACCCTACTGAATTATCTTCCAAAGATGCACCTAATTCTATTTATCCTTTCCAGCAACCCAACAACACCCAACACATGTGCTCTAGTTCATATCCCAAATGATTTCCTGCGGTTTTGCTAAATGCAGACCACTTAAGCTATATGACCCGTAAAAAGGGAAGTATGCCATATGATCATCCAATGCTCATATAATAATTATTAGAGGTCTACATTGGCATATGTAGACTGAATCCACAATTTCCTAATTTTCATAATTTAAACGCTAATTTATTTATTTATTTTAAAAGCCTAAAGTTCCAAGGTTGAACAGGAAGTACAAGATTTATGCAAGATAAAGCTCCACTAAAATTATGATAAATGGAAGAAGGGTAATCATCTAAAAATCCAGAATCTTCAAATTTCCAGCAAGATTTTAGCCCTTAAATTTTATTTCCAATTTATTCTAAAATAAATCATTAAAAGGGGATGCACAATACAAATACTTCCAAAAATTCAGAGAAACTTCCAGGATGATTGTAAGGGCACATAAAACCTCTAAGTAAACTTTCATAAATTTTTTGAAAGAATTATTACCTAAATTAATTAATTATCCTATTCTCAAAAATATGGCCTTGTAAAGAAAGTTCTGAAAACAGACCTCTAAAAATTATAAATAAATTTCTACAAGTAATGTTTTGCCTAAAAACATCAAAACCTATGCCTCATGATTTTTCAACAGATATATCATCAATAATGAATTTTCTTTACCAAAGCCCCTCACTGAAATTAATGAAAGAAGTACCAAATAAAATTAATTAAGAATTGTGATAAAAATTCAGAGATGTTCAACTAGCCTTAGACTAACCTCTGACCAAGTTTCATCATATTTTAAAGCACATAATATCCATAAGAAAATCAAAAATCATTTTGGGCCTTTTGGTAATTAACGAATGAAGTACCAAAAATATAATCCATAAAATTCTACAAAAATTACCAGAGGTTCTAGGTGGCCTAAAACCTACTCTACCCAAGTTTCATAACATTTGGGGAAGGTTTAGTGGCTGAATCTTCAAACTTGTGCTCCTACCCTAAAACTAGGGTTAGGGTTTTGAGGTGTCTACCTTGCTGCAATTCTTCTAATGTTCCTACCAAAGATCTTAAGTTACATTACCCTCAATTCTTCTAGATTTCTAAGGCCATACAAGGGCATTTGCCCCCATGTCCTTCACAACCCTCAAAAGTCCTTCCTTAGGGTTTGTGGTTGAACCCTAGGGTGAATCAAGCCTAAATCATCCCATTTTCCATAAGAGGGTGACATTAGCCAAGCCAATTCAGTGTCCAAAACCGCAGCCTCTGTTGAGGGGAGGGGACCACCCTAAGTCCATAGGGCACTTGAAATCAAAAATACCCTCTTAAGGCCAAACTAGGGTTTGGTGATTCCCTGACCAAAACATATCCAAATGAGATGCAATTTTGTACAGAACTAGGTCTTGATACTAGGGAGCACTCTCCAAAATTTGGGAGGGTTTGGAGGTCATTTGACCACTTAATTAAATTACCCCAGCTTTATTAAATAAAAGAAAAAACTTTATGAAAAGTGTGTCCAAAAATTCTGAGTTTTAAGCAGGACCTAGGTATAGCTAAGTTAGGCTCCCTACCAAAATTTCAAGTGATTTGCTCTAGGGATGAGGTGTGGGCACACAGTTTAATGACTGCCTAGCCCTAGGTACATGTCTCATCAAAATGGGTGCCCTGGTCAGACCATGCACCCAAATGGGTTCAAACAAATTTTACAATAACGTAGCCACAAAGGACTACAACTTTTATGTTGGAGGTTTTCCCACCAGGTGAGCCTAGATATTTTTAAAAATTAAAACCAAATAATACTAAAATTGTGACATAAATCAAATATCAAAAATTTAATATCCTATATTTTAGAATCAGGAGAAGCACGAATCTTGACGCAGATTCGACGGAATCCTGTCATCTTCTACATTGAGCCAACGGCCAAGATCCATCCCGCCTGGAGCCGTTTCCAAGCCCTGCCGCCGGCGATCCAGCCCCTTCCCCGGCCGGCCACCGCCACCACCACCTTCGTTGAGTTGGTGGCTATCGCCAGGCGGCGGCTCTGCCGCCGGAGAGGCGTTTTCCGGCGGTTATAGCAGGATCATTTTTAGCCGAAAACCATGAAAATCCTGGTTTTGATCGGGCTCAATTGAGCCCGAAACTTAAACCTAAGGAATCCTATGATCTACCCGTGAGTTAAGGAGAGGGGGAGGACCTTCCTGGCGGCCTGAATGCGGGAAGAGCGGCGGGATGCCATTGTTGACGGCGGCGGTGCTCGGCTTATGCAACAGCATAATGGGACGACCTGTCTCCTGCAGGTAAAAGCTCGAAAATGTTCCCCTCTGCCCACTGATGGTGTTTAATTGGCAATTGGGGAGGGGGGGGGCTGGTTCTTCAATGCCCATCAACACCATTTATGGTGTGGCTCGGGTTGAGTGGAGGGGGGCTGAATCCACCCCTTAGTGGCCGGGAAATGTCTGGAATCAACTCCTCTTCCCTAGAGGAGTTGATTGAAGCCATTAAAGGTGGCTGTTAGCCTCCCTTGGCTGGCTCCACTCTCTCCCTTCCTCTCCCCCATCTTCTCTCTCCTCCATTAACATGGAGGGAAGCTCCCATCTCCCTCCTAGTCACCCCTGGTTGACTGGTCAACCCCATAGGCTAAGTGCAGCCCACTTAGTCATGATGAACATGAAAATGAGGTTAGCCTAAGGAAGAAGTGGCTTGGGCTTGGGTTAGCCCTTTTTGGGCTAGGTTTGACTTGGTTTAAATTAGGGTTGACCTGGGTCAATTTGATCATCTAGGTTGACCCCATTGGGTTTTTACTGACCCATTGGACTCCCTTAAGGTCTAGGAAGACTTGAATAGGGTTGGTTGGGCATCTTGGGGGTCACATGTCCCTTGGTAAGGGCACTTTGACCATTTTAGGGCTAGAGTTGACTTGGGTCAACATAACCATTTGGGTTGACCCTATTGGGTCCTTGGTGACCCATTGGCTTCCCCTAAAGTCTAGGCAGGGTTATGTAGGGTTACCTTGCACTTTGGAGGTCACATACCCTTAGTAAGGGTACTTTGACCAGAGTAGGGGCTTGAGTTGACTTGGGTCAACCTGGCCTCTATGGCTGGCCCCAATGTGCCCTTAGTGACCTATTGACCTCGCTTTAGGGTTAGGAGGGCATAGGTGGGGTCCTCTAGGCTAGGAGTAGGTCAATTGACCCTAAGTAGGCTAGTTTGACCCATTTAGGGCTAGGGTTGACCTTGGTCAACTGAGCCTCTTTGGTTGAACCCAATGGGTCCTCAAGGCTCTAAAGGGCCTCCCAAGGTATTAGGGGGTGTTGTGGCAGGGTTTTGGGGTCAAGGTGTAGCCCATGGTCATCCTAAACCATTCTTTAGAGTTCTACTATTTGCAGACCATGATGATTTTCCACATTTTGTCTCCTATCTCTTGGCCCATTCCTGTCTTCCTAGGGTTTGTCATGACCTAGTCATGGAAAAAACCACTCCTAGGGGTGTAGTTGGAAATGGGATGTTACAAATCCCAATAAACAAAACAAAGATTTCGTCCCCGAAATCAAGGTTAAGCCTACGGGAATTTCTACCGAAGAGAGAAACTTGTAACATCCCATCACGATGCCATGTTTGCTAAACTAGGTTTTAAGGGAAACCTAAATCTATGACCAATCCACCCAATTGATGAAGCCAAGATCTCAATAAACAAAAGATAAGGCTCCAATAAACAAAAGATAAGCCTCTACCTGCCTAAAGCAGCCCTTGCTAGTTTAACGCAGGAAAATAAATGAAACATCTTGAGGGGTTTATGAGGTATACCTGACTGAACACTCATCCTTCCTGAATCTGCCATGAAGGATGACTGAACACTCATCCTTCCTTCCTATATCTTGAGGGGTTTATGAGGTCCCTTATTGAATCTGCCACTACATTATTGTCAGATGCTCACCTTCCTCTATCCTTTTGGGCAGATGCAGTGAACACCTCCAACTATGTGTTGTGATGAGTCCACTTTATATACCTATTTTCGGACTCATCTGGGCCAGTTTTCACGCGTTTGCACTTCACTTTTAGTTCTATATCGTTCATATCTCATCTTATCTTTATTTCCATAGGAAGTGCACATTTATGCTTGTGGTTGTGTATTTTGTTATTTTTATAGTCTGTACTCCTTTTTGTGATTTCCTGGAATGTCTGCACATATCAGTGATTGGTTTTTCCTTTCGGTACAGTGGTCGTGTGCGTGTTCCGGGATGGTTATAAAACAAGAATACTGCGCACGATCATGGGATCTAATGCGCACGACCACTGGTCGTGCGCCCCTAATCGTGCGCACTACTCTATGTTTTCCAGAATCAGCCTAGGGTAAGTGCACGACCACTAGACATATTACGCACGACCACCGGTCGTGCGCCACTGATCGTGTGCATTGATTCCTCTTTTCTGGAGTCCTGTCTGGGTAATCGCACGATCATTGGACTTAGTGCGCACGACCACTGGTCGTGCGCCACTACTCGTGCCCATTATCCCAGTTCTTCTTCCTGATATTCCATGCCAGTGCGCACGAGCACAGGACATAGTGCGCAAGACCACATGTCGTGCGCCTGTGATCGTGCGCAGTGTTCATTTCTGCTTTTGTATAAATAGTGCAGGTCTCGCCCTAATTCATAGAGGATCCGGAGCTCGACATTTCTCCGCCGTTTTCCGCCTTCTCCGCTGTTCCCCTTCATCTTCCACCCTAGGGAGGTGCTCCGGGCAAGCTTTCACCGCCAAATCCAAGCAGGAGCTTCCTCTTGGCCTTCTCCTTCATCTGTGAGCTTCAAGTAGGGTTTGACGCCATAGCCATCAAGCAAAGGAAAGCTAGCAAACTTCGTCTGCTATCGTGAGACGAAGAATACGGGCCATTGGAAGGTGGTGACAGCCCTTCTCTATCCCGGACGCAGTTGAGGACCGATCTTGGATGCGGAATGACAACGCGACGATTCCAACCGTGAATCCTCAGCAAGGCTTCGGATTCGGTCAATCTCTTGACTTGTTCTTGCTTTATTGTTTAATATTGGTGTTTAACTTTATTTATATTGATGAAGTATGCTTAGTTTGTAAAACGATTTTATACAATTATGCCTATGTGATTGTATGTTTTCGTTATTTACTTGAGTTGCGCCATATTCCATCCACCACCATCCACCCTTGCCGCACTAGCAATTGCTAGTGGCGTGCGTTGCGAAGAGGTGCTTACAACCCTCATTCCGCGATTCTAACCACCTCATCCGCTAACCTTCTCGTCCATCCGCCTAGTGATTCGGTTCATAGCGGCCCGACTAGTCTTCCATACCGCCTGGCGAAGCATCGCATAACGACGTTGCATAGGAGTAGTTGATAGTGTTTTATTTTCTATTTTCGTAACCATCAAAAACCCCCTTAGTTAGCTCCGACCTGAGGACTTCAATCTCAAGTCCTACTCGAAATTAACTCCACCTTACTGTGTTCCTTGTGAGATCGATACTTGGGAAAACCCCCATTTTATATTACTTGTGCGACCGGTTCACTGCCGTGATCTTAAGCATCAAGTTTTTCGCGCCGTTGCCGGGGAACACAATCGTGTGATTTTTGGGAGAGGGAGATAATAGATTGAAGCCCTTTTCCATTTGTGCATATCATTTTTATTTATTTATTTGCTTTGGTTATTAGAACTTTTTATTTTGCTTATTTCTTTTTACCCCTTTTCTGATTTTTTGATTTAGATAGCAGATCCGTGCTATTTTTATTTTAGCTGTGTAGCACGTTTTCAGCAATTATTGTTATTTGTGATGGATTCTGATGCTGAGTGTCGTATCCTTGACACTTTGCGCTGATCCATCGATGCCATTGTTGTTATGAATGCTGAGCATTGCATTCGGTGTTTGTTATGTTAAGGTGTGGGCCACATGTTGAAGGATTGCCCTCGTTTGTGCAAGCATTCTCCCTCTGAGAGTGTGTGCACAAAAACCTCCCATTCGCGGAAGTCTGTTGTGGACAGGCCTACCAGGGTGTTTCCTGGCCCATACACTGATATAACGCACTTTGCTCATTCTTTACCCGTTGAGATTACTGAAGAATCTATGGCCGCATACAGCTCTTTCATGGGTCCCTCGATCCCTTTTTACGAGCTTTCCTCGAGTGATGATGATCACTCTGGTGTTAGCCAACAAAACGAGGAGCAGGAACTCATGGACGCTACTGTATGGGACGATGAGATTGTTCCGGTCATAGATGGGGTGGCGTCAGCGAATGATTTTGCGATGGGGCCTGCTCATTCAATGCTTGATTTTGAGACCAGCATTGCCCCTCCGCAATTTTTGCCGGATTGTGCTATTCCTCTTTCTTGTGAGTCAGTTGATGATGCCGTGATTGTGGATTATTTGGTGCCCGAGGTTGCGTCGAAGTGGGATGATGATTGCTCTATCTCCAACGGAGAATGTAGATCTTCGGAACACTTTTACGTACCCCGGTGGGATGAGGAATACCCTCTTTCCGATGCAGAGGTTTGCACCTCCTTATTGGATGAGGCCGTTCCTCCTACCACCGTGGACCTTGAGTTCTCGGATTCCCCTCGGTACGACTCGTATGATACCGACGATGATCTCTGCTTGGATCCTGCTGAGAGTGATACCGGGATCACTCTCCCATTTTCTAATTCTTTTAGTTCTTCTTCTCTTTTATTACTTGATCCCCCTTCTTATCTGAGCCTGTGCAGGATTAGTCTCCACAGGTACGTTGGGATGATGATGAGCTTTGTGCTCATGCCGTTGCCATCGCCTCCTGCGGGCCTGTGATAGACGATACCTTGCTAGGCAAGGATTTATTTTGTGGTGAGAAGAGTGAGGACCAGTGCTCCTTCTCTTCTTACTTCTTATTTCCTCTACCTGTGTTGGGCAGGTATTACTATTTAGGTAGAGGGGTAACTGCTCTATCACCGTATCGGTACCCATTACCGAAACGGATATTAGGCCAGTTACCTGTGCATTTTTTATTTCATAGGCCCATTAGCTAGAACTGTTTAGAATTTAATAAGTCGTGCTGGGATGACAATAACCCCAGTACTTATCTTTCATTTTATGCATTTTCTTTTTCATGTCTATTTAGTTTTATTATTTCTTTGTAGTTTGTATATTTCTGTTTTGTTTTTGTGGAGCTCACCCCTGCAGGTATTCTTGACAACTTCGTGTTGGCGGGGTTCTGATTCTTCGTATGCCGGGCCTGCTTCATGTTTACACACATCTTCTGCTATGCTCACTGGCTGAGCATTGGGTAACCTCTTCCCTTAGCTCCTTATGATTTTAAGTTCTATATCATCTGCTGTATTGCTTAGTTTAAGTGTGGGGGAGAGCTAGTTTTGTTACCTTTTGCACGTGCACATCTCATGTGCATACTAGAAGCCTTTATAGTTTTATTTTGATTAGTTCATTGCATCACACACCACTGCACCCACATGAGTGCGTGCTAAGCTTTTTGCGTGCTGCGAGTTAAACTCATTTCTTCATTAGATTTGGGAAAATTATGGTGCTGACATAGGATTGTGAGACGGAGTAAAATGTTGACCTTGCTGTGCTCCTAGTCAACTGCTCTCGTCTCGTGTAGAAATTGGAGAAGATTTAATTTTTCTGTATGCTTTTAGTTTTATATTTTTCTAATTGCGTAAATACTTTTTATTCTACTCAAAAGTTGGTGAATCCGGTGTGAATCCGACGATAGTTTAGGGATGTGTGTAGACGGCCATTAGGTTCGTATTGCTCGAGTCGGGAAGAGGGATAGTCTTTCTGGTTGGCTAAGAACTTGCCCCAAGCTATTCTTGAAGCATGGGTATAGGTTAGTCATGCATGAGCATGATGTAGGCCATCATTTTGGCCCGGTTGAGCTTTGTACCGTTCCTGACGTCTTATCCTCGCTAGCCCCGTTGTGCCTACCCCTCCTTTTGATTCAGCTCCATCATGATTTCACCAAAGCCTCATAGCCAATCCTAGTCGCACACCCAAGTTGAGCTTTAGTGTTTACATTTTAATGTTGGGATGTGATGTGGTGATTTTACTTGTGATTATGTGGATGTGCTCCAATGTTATATTTGCTGAATTGTGAAAATAAAATGAAGAAAAAGAAAAAGAAAAATATTTGTAAAGAAAAAGAAAACGAAAAAAAAGTGAAAAGAAAAAGTTTAAATTGAAAATCGATTTGGGAAATGTGATTATATTTGGAGTAGGCGGTGTACACACCCATATGTTAAAAGCTAAGTTTGGGGGTGTGGTGTACCCGCGTGTATTTTGCTTAGTAGAGGGATTCCTTTCATACTAGCTCATTTGGGTTAGGTGTATAGCCTTCCTGTTTATCATTGTTTACCTCACCGAAACTCAAGCCCCATCTCTTCACCTCAAGTCCTATTGATTCGTGTGTGAACCAAACCAGTGCCGTGGAGAGAATGCGAAAGGGCAAGCATATGGTCACCGACATTGGTGGATTCCTTTGGAGGTTATCCGGAGCCCCGATCTTTGGCAATGCTCGCCTAGCGATTAGTCTACTTTCTCCCTACGCGTGACCAGATGATTCACCGTGATTCTATTTTTGAGTAATAATAAAATGTTGATACGCATTGTGAAAAATATAAACTATTTTGTATACTTAGAAATTTCTTCTATTATATTTTTACGCGCGCAAGCATGGGACTTCGCATGGTACTTCATATCGCAATTTCTCTGTTAACTAGTATTTTACCCTATCTGCTTAGATTTTGTTTGCTCGGGACGCGCAAACAGTTAAGTCTGGGGGTGTGATGAGTCCACTTTATATACCTATTTTCGGACTCATCTGGGCTAATTTTCACGCATTTGCACTTCACTTTTAGTTCTATATCGTTCATATCTCATCTTATCTTTACTTACATAGGAAGTGCACATTTATGGCCGTGGTTGTGTATTTTGTTATTTTTATAGTCTGTACTCCTTTTTGTGATTTCCTGGAATGTCTGCACATATCAGTGATTGGTTTTTCCTTTCGGTACAGGGGTCGTGTGCGTGTTCCGGGATGGTTGTGAAACAGGAATACTGCGCATGATCATGGGATCTAATGCGCACGACCACTAGTCGTGCGCCCCTGATCGTGCGCACTACTCTACATTTTCCAGAATCAGCCTGGGGTAAGCGCACGACCACTGGACATATTGCGCATGACCACCGATCGTGCGCCACTGATAGTGTGCATTGATTCCTCTTTTCTGGAGTCCTGTCTGGGTAATCGCAAGATCATTGGACTTAGTGCGCACGACCACTGGTCGTGCGCCACTACTCGTGCGCATTATCCCAGTTCTTCTTCCTGATATTCCATGCCAGTGCGTACGAGCACAGGACATAGTGCGCACGACCACTGGTCGTGCGCCTGTGATCGTGCGCATTGTTCATTTCTGCTTTTGTATAAATAGTGCAGGTCTCGCCCTAATTCAGAGAGGATCCAGAGCTCGACATTTCTCCGCCGTTTTCCGCCTTCTCTGCCGTTCCCCTTCATCTTCCACCCTAGGGAGGTGCTCCGGGCAAGCTTTCACCGCCAAATCCAAGCCGGAGCTTCCTCTCAGCCTTCTCCTTCATCCGTGAGCTTCAAGTAGGGTTTTACGCCATAGCCATCAAGCAAAGGAAAGCTAGCAAACTTCGTCCGCTATCGTGAGACGAAGAAGACGGGCCATTGGAAGGTGGTGACAGCCCTTCTCTATCCCGGACGCAGTTGAGGACCGAGATTGGACGCGGAATGACAACCCGACGATTCCAACCGTGAATCCTCAGCAAGGGTTCGGATTCGGTCGATCTCTTGACTTGTTCTTGCTTTATTGTTGAATATTGGTGTTTAACTTTATTTATATTGATGAAGTATGCTTAGTTTGTAAAATGATTTTATACAATTATGTCTATATGATTGTATGTTTTCGCTATTTACTTGAGGTGCGCCATATTCCATCCACCACCATCCACCCTTGCCGCACTAGCAATTGCTAGTGGCGTGCGTTGCGAAGAGGTGCTTACGACCCTTATTCCGCCATTCTAACCACCTTATCCGCTAGCCTTCTTGTCCATCTGCCTAGTGATTCGGTGTATAGCGGCCCGACTAGTCTTCCATCCCGCCTGGCGAAGCATCACATAGCGGCGTTGCATAGGAGTAGTTGATAGTGTTTTATTTTCTGTTTCCGCAACCATCAAAACCCCCCTTAGTTAGCTCCGACCTGAGGACTTCAATCTCAAGTCCTACTCGAAATTAACTCCACCTTACTGTGTTCCTTGTGAGATCGATACTTGGGAAAACCCCCATTTTATATTACTTGTGTGACCGGTTCACTGTCATGATCTTAAGCATCATGTTGAATAGAAGTTTAATACATAAACTGAAGGGCAGGACTCCCTATGAATTACTCAAAGGGAAGAAACCTAAAGTAGATTACTTTAAAATTTTTGGTTGTGTTTGTTACATTCATAATAATGACAAGAAATATTTAGGAAAATTTCAAGCTAAAGCTGATGAAGGAGTGTTTCAGGGATACTCCATGATCAGTAAATCTTATAGGGTATATAATAAATCAACTCTCAAAATTGAAGAATCTGTTCATATATATTTTGATGAATCTAACATGTCTTTCAAGGAGAAGAATACTTCTACCATAGAACCTTTGCAGGTACACTCTCTTGCTGAAGACTTGGACAGGTTACAAATCATTAAAAAAGAGGAAAGTAGTGAAGATGAAGAAGACATTCAACATCTTGAAGAGAAACTTCTTGAAGAGCCAGTTGTTGTACCACAAGAGGAAACAACAACACAGGTTGGTGAACAATCAACATCACCTGTTGATTTAGTAACATCAAGAGAACAACTAATTTCCCAAGTGATTGGAGACATCTCAGCTGGTGTGCAAACAAGAAATCAGGTCAACCAAAACCTGATGCACACTTGCTTCCTTTCTCAAATTGAACCTCAATCCATTTAAGATGCAGAGCAAGATTCACACTGGATCATTGCAATACAAGAAGAGTTGCATCAATTTGAAAGGAACAAAGTTTGGGAACTAGTACCAAGGCCTAAGGATCACTCCATTGTTGGAACAAAGTGGGTGTTCAGAAACAAATTGGATGATCAAGGAGTCATTGTAAGGAATAAGGCATGGCTAGTTGCTCAAGGGTATTCTCAAGAAGTAGGGATAGATTATGACCAGAATTTTGCACCAGTTGCAAGGTTAGAGGCCATAAGAATCTTCTTAGCATATGCAGCACACAAAGGTTTAAAAGTATACCAGATGGATGTAAAGAGTGCTTTTCTCAATGGAGATATCAAAGAAGAAGTCTATGTCAAACAACCCACAGGTTTTATCTCTTCAACTCATCCTGATTATGTTTTCAAATTGCATAAGGCATTATATGGTCTAAAGCACGCTCCTAGAGCATGGTATGAGACCCTAGCATGCTTTCTTCTGAAAAATGAGTTTATAAGGGGTAGAGTAGACCAAACTCTTTTTATTAGAACCCATAAGTCTCATACCCTACTAGTACAAATCTATGTAGATGATATTATATTTGGTTCTACTGTTTCAAATTTGTGCAGAAGGTTATCCAACCCAATGAATTATAAATTTGAAATGAGTAACATGGGTGAGCTATCCTTCTTTCTAGGATTGCAAATCAAACAACATGCTGAAGGCATATTTATTTCTCAAACCAAGTATGCAAAAGAATTGATTAAGAAATTTGGTATGTCTGAAGCATCATGTATGAAAACACATATGCCTACTAATGCTCTATTAGATGCTGATGAACATGGGAAACCTGTTGATCAGACAACATATAGAGCAATGATTGGCTCTTTATTGTACCTTACAACTAGTAGACCTGACATAATGTTTGTTACATGTATATATGCTAGATTCCAAGTGAGCCATAGAGAGTCACACCTAACCTTAGTAAAAAGGATTCTCAGGTATATAAAAAGGTGTCCAAATCTAGGTCTCTGGTATCCAAAAGATTCAACATTTGACTTAACTGGATTTTCTAATGCTGATTATGCTGGATGCAGAATTGACAGGAAAAGCACCAGTGGAACTTGTCAGTTTCTTGGTGACAGACTTGTATCCTGGTTTTGCAAGAAACAAACATCGGTGTCAACTTCAACTGCTGAAGCTGAATATATGGCTGCAGGTAGTTGTTGTTCACAAATATTGTGGATTCAAAATCAACTCCTATACTATGGCTACAACTTAGAGAAGTTTAAAATATTTTGTGATAATACCAGTGCTATTTCCATAGCACAAAATCTAGTCCTCCATAGTAGGACAAAACACATAGAAATTAGACATCACTTTCTAAGGGATAATGTTGAGAAAAATAAAATTGAACTTCAATATATCCCAACGGATTTGCAAAGAGGAGATATTTTCACCAAACCCTTGGATGAAAAGAAACATACATTCTTCCTGAATCAGTTAGGAATGTTAGATGGAGAAAGTCTAAAACAAGATCCATGATTTTCAAAAATCTAAAAATGACCAAGACTAGGCAAATCAAAGTGCTTTTTCTAGTGTATAGTGTGTTTCTGATCTTTGAACTGCGCTCGACGATTTTCCGCCAGATCGTCGAACGGAGATCGACGACTTCTGAAATCGTCGACCAGAGTTCAGCGCTTCTCAGATAGTGCTAAACTATCATTCTTCAGGTCAGCGATCGTCGTGCGGAGCTCGATGATTTTGTTTTCTAAACTATCGTCGAACGGAGCTCGATGCTCGCCAATATCGTCGAACGGAGATCGACGCTATTGATGACCTTTCAGTTTCCTTTAGAAGCCCAGATCGTCGAATAGAGTTCAACGATCTTTCCTTTTCGGCGTCGAACCCTAATATAAAATTCATTTTTTGACCGTCGTTCTACCTTTGCGCTTTCATACTTTCTGCAAACATTCTCTTTCCCTCCAAACTTCTTACACTTGGTCGTTTGTTTGTTCATTTTTTGCAGGAATCAATGGCCGTTTCAGTCGCCATCTTGGCCGCAATGAAATTTGATGCTGGATTTGACATCGACATGGATTCGTTCAACAATAGTGATCAAATCTTCCAGGACATTCTGAAACTTTTCAAAGAACAACAACTAGTTACCATAATGACTACCAGGATCAAATTAGCCGCAGATGAGATCAAGGAATGGGTGTATACTACCCACAATCAGGATCAGAATACAGTGGTTGGAACAATCTCATGAACCCAGGTATCCCTAACACCTACTGCCTTGATAGAGGTTTTTGAATTGAAATCTGGAGAAGACTCTGTTGAACTTTCTGGAGTAGAGTTTTCCAATATGCTTGAAAGAATGGGACATTCAGATGCAAACCCAAGCAAATTGCTGAAGAAAAATCTGTCTGTTGAGTACAGATTTCTGGCTGATGTGGTTGGAAAAGTATTGTTGGCCAAACACTCAGCTCATGATACCATATCAAGGTATCAGCTCTTCTAGATGGCTGCCCTTGTGGACAAGAAACAACTGAACTGGGGAGAAATTTTCTCTGACTTGATTAAGAAAAAGATTAACAAGAATTTTGTTAATTTTGGAAGGATATTAGGGCTGTTTCTTCATAACAGATGCCCTGCACTGCTAGTTTCCAGTGGGATGCACATCAATGCCTCCAAGAGGCTCACCTATGCCCTATTTGGAAAATGGGACAGACAGATTGTGAAGCCCAGCATGCCCTCTACAATTTCTACTTCAAGCACAAGGACTGCTCAAGTCACTTCCCCTCAGGTTTCTGCCCCTGCAGAAGACTTGCCTGTTTCTTCTCCTCCTCCTCCACCTCTTCTTGTTTCATCTACAACAGTCACCTCCACCATCACTATTTCCACCCCATCTCCAACTTCCATTCCATCTCCAACTCCACCTCTCACAGAAGAAATCTTTCATCCTCTACATCAATACCCACACCAAGATATTGATTCATCCTCTCACATTCCATATTTCAATCTTATAGATGATTCCTATATGGATGATTCGCCCTCATCCCATCCTGAGCCACCATCTTCATCCACCTCTTATCAACAACTACTTCAGGATATCATTGCACAACCATCCTTCACAACATCTATTTCCATTCCGCTATCTTCCATTTCCACAATTCCCATCTCTCAACCATCATTTCCACCATCCACAAGTTCTCCACAAACATCTCCTGCTACCCCACCTTCAATCCCCACCTCTACTCAAGTCCTTCTTGAGCATGTATATCTTCCAGCTCTTGCAGACAGGCTCTATGAGCTGATAGCTCCAAGGCTATCACTCTTGATGGAGACCTCTTTGGCTCCACTTATAAAAACAGTTCAAGAACTGTTTTCCAGGCTCTCCTCTCCTCTTCCTTCTCAGGCAATCCCTTCCTCTGGGTGACTTGATCCAGTTGTCACTGAATCTAGGCAGGGGGAGATGCCTTATGAAGCTAACAGATTGCCTGCTGCTGTATCTTCAGTCCAAGCTTCAACAGCTCCAGTTGCAGTTATCACAGTGGACCTCAAGTCACTGTTATCAGTTTTTGATTCTGCTTATTTCAACTGTCTTCCAGTCCAGCACACTGCAATCCAGCAATCTGAAATTCTTTTGTAAATTCCCTATATTCTGCTGCTCCTTCTATTTTTGTTGCTCTTGAGGTCCACTAGTCAATCTAGAGGCTACCAGTCAAGAAAAGTAAATTACAGAGGAAATCAAAGAGAATTCCAAGTTTATTCTAAAGGATATTGCAGGAAACATCCTTACCAAAGGGAAGGACAAGGTTACACTGATACTACTTCTGATCCCTTTTCTTTATAAGATCAAAGAACTAGTCTCTTCCAGAGCTCCTCCAGATATTTCTTCAAACAGATATGAGCCTCCTGTTCCATATGAGGATCCTGAAAATAATCCCACCTCATGGACAGCTAGGATGAAAGAATTGGCTGCTTTAGATCAAATCAAGAAAGCTAGAGAACAAGGAAAAGATACATCCAGTATCACTACTTTATCAGATCAAAGGAAGAAGGAACTTGAAAGATACTCATCCAGCATATTCTTTGATTCAGAAAGCTACATGAAGCTGCATCCAGAAGCTGTAGTGCCCAGGCCAAAGCAACAAACCTCTTTAGGTGCAGCTGATGATAGAAGATCTAAGAAGGAAGCTCTCAATCCCAACAGAGAAATAATACTTATAAAGAGCAAAGAAAAAGAATGATTCTGTAAGATGACATTATATTTTGTTTTCTGAACTATCTGAGATAATGTCTGTGTTTCTGCTATGTCTTGTTGGTTATATCTCTGCTTTGTATGTTTTTATTTTTCCAATGTCTGTAAATAGTAATCCTAACCCAAATAGGGGAAGATTGTTGGAACACCATATTGCTAATTTGGGCAAGGATCACTATTTCTCTTAGGAAACCTGTCTTGACCTCATTGTATAGATCTAAAGGTCAATTAGAATTGAGTCTAAGGGTTAGTAGTTAGGTTTGGAAGCTGCCCTCAAGACCAGGTTTTTTTAGTTTTGGAGACCAAGTCATTTCGTCGAGCTTAGGACGACGAATCGTCGAACTCCATTCGACGATGACAGAGCTCACTTCGACGAATCGTCGAACTCCATTCGACGATCTCTGAGCTCGACTTCAACGAGTCGTCGAACTCCATTCGACGATCTTCGAGCTCATATCGACGTTCTTGACTCCAGTTTGATTCTCTATCTCTGAGCTCAGTTCGACGATAGTTGAGCTCAGATCGACGATCTCTATTTCTATTTAAGTTCAGTCTCTGAGCTCAGTTCAACAATAGTGGAGCTCAGTTCGACGTTTTTCTAAAGAGTTAGATGTTTTTTAACATTCAAATTCAAACAGTTGTGGAATTATTCTCTACAACAACAAGAATTACAACTCTTACAATAACAATTACACAAGAGAAAGAAAGAGAGTTGCAGACATTCTTAGTCTCAAAAATTCATACAAGAACATACATCACAAAAGGAGATCAACTAACTGAAACTTTCAGATCCCTCTTGATTCAAGTGTTCAAAGGCCATCATCATTCAAGACTCCAGACACCTCACATTTCAGTTGCTGCTGAAATCATCTTTTGCTGGAGATCAAATCATCTGAAGGCCTATCACCCTACTGCAAAGCTTCACTTCCTGAACAACTCAAGATCTCAAGGGGAGCTTTGACAACATCCACTATCTTCTCTCTGACTGTTGACAGAGAAGATCATCTCATCCCTTTCTCTCTCTCTCTCTCTCTCTCTCTCTCTCTCTCTCTCTCTCTCTGCTGTAAAGGGTTTTTCAAGCTCCCTTCAAAAGTTTGTGATTGGTTTTTGAGACCTTATCAAAACTCAGTAGTGGCGAGACACCTGATCAAAAAATCTGGTTTGGTTTTTGAGCACCTTATCAAATGCTCATTGGTGCCCAGGACACCTGATCAACTCATCCTGCAGTGGATTCCTACCTAGGGTGGTAGAAGAGTGGATGTACCCAAATTGGTTGGGGAACCACTATAGATCCTTGTGTCTTCTGGTTGCTTGTTTTTCTTTTGTTTTCTGGCTGTGCTTTGTGATTGATCTGTGATTGTTCTGTGTTTAGATTTACTTTATGTTATTTGCTTCCCTGTTCACTTAGGAATACAACAACAGTTGTAAAAGGTTTTAGCAAGCACCATACTATATTCACCCCCTCTCTAGAGTATATCAGATCTAACTTGCACTTTCAGTATGATTTAAGTAATTATTACGTTTTCATTGTTTAACTTGAAGTTGCTTGAGACATACTATGTAACACCCCCATCCATCATATGGCATATAACAGAAGGTCCAGCTGGAACCCGACGCCATATACCACAGACAATCGGAAGGGTTACATAAGAATATTCAAACATTCCAATTAAGACTACTCGTCCTACACAGAGCATTCTAGCGGAAGCTTTTAAAAGTAGAAAGAACCCAAACTTGTATCCAAATAACATGAATGTCCACAATCATTACCACTGGAATGAAGTAATAATACACTGAAAGAAACATGGCCTTATGGCCTTACAGAGGTTCACTTAATTAAATAATGTTTTCCATACATCGGCTCGCAGGCCGGCCACACATGACAAAAGTAAAGTACAACTATTCGCTTCGGCCTTCTAGGGCCAGCACAGCAACATGGGCTCCAGCCGCTATTTGGTACTCGGCTCCGCAGCACCTACAAGCACATTCCACCGCACGGTGGCAAACAAAGCAACAGTCAGCCAAAAGCCGACCAAATTATAACGACCCCGCCCCTTACTCGGGATGGCGGTGCTCTTTTCATGTATATCATTACCCCAGTAAAACAATAAAGCGCAATTATACTATGCCACAGGTGTAGGCTCGCACGGCCAAACACCTCATGAACTCCGGGCACATTAACGGTGAATCCTGACACTTCAGCATCTTCACCACCATCCCAAAGATGGAAACCACGTGAGCATTTTAGTCTTTCTGACCCAGTCTAATCTAAGGCCCCCGATTATGCCAACGGCCAGTCCCCTTTTCGGGTCTCTCGCACCGAACCACATAGCCTAGGTCCAATTCCACTTGCCCGTTGCTCACACCAGGTAGTCACTTTAAGACGTACGCACGAGCCAAGCTTCTCTCGGATCCCAAAACGTTTCCAAACAATCACATTACCCAGTTATGTTCAAGGCCGGTTTCCTGACCGCCAAATTAGTAGAACACGTTTCCGCTCAGTTTTCTGGGTGCGCCTTGGAGTTAATCCCCAAGTATCCCTGCTGCAATCTACCGCGTAGAAACCCGAAAAACCCAAAGCACGGAGTCTTCTCCGACAAAATATATCAAATGCAACATCACCGATCCAGACAATATACGTCCGGGTAGGCTTCACACACAATGCCTATGCCCGTACTTCGATTCCGGACTCTATATGCAACACAAGGATGACTATTCACATCAACCCCAAGGAACACCACGCACTCACCGCACACTCGCGGGAGCGAGTTTCCCTATGCAAAAAGGAAGAGATCTTCACATGCTGAAGTAGAGAATCGTTACGCTTGTAGTGCGCTTTGGCGCCATGGAAAAACTACACAGATGGAAATCTTCGCAACGAACTATCCTCCACTGATCCGATCTCAGATCTCAAAACAGTGCTCCGATGCTCCACCGGAGGCCGAAATCCTCCTCCTTCTTCCCCCTCTCTCTAACTCCTTGGAAAGAGAAAGATTGGAGAGAAATGAAGGATTAACTCCCTTATTCCCGGCCTTAACAGAGCAGGAAACCATCTGTGTTGTTGGATCTAATTTAAAGAAAACAAACGGCTCAGATCCGCTCAAAAATCCCCAAACCTGGGCCGAACACGGCTTGGAACACGGCCGTGTCCCAGGCCGTGTGCCTCGATCCAGGCACGATTGTCGAACATGGAGACTCACACAGGCTATGACACGCCCGTGTCTCACTCGACACGCCCGTGTCGAATCCTCCACACGCCCGTGACTAGGGGGCGTGTCACATATAACCGTCACGACAAAGGACACGACCCAACTGAACACGGGTTGGGACACGCCCGTGTCACTCGACAATCGTCGAGCAATAATCGTCGATCGTCGAACGCAGAGGGTCGCTCGACAATCGTTGAGTCCCTTTCGTCGATCATCGAACATAGGGGGACACGCCCTCCCGAAACGCCCGTGTCGCCTGGCGTGTTCCTCCCGAACACTTTTCGTCGAACTCAATTGGCTTTCGGGAACACGGGTACAGACACGAATAGGCACACGCCCGTGTCAAATGGCACGCCCATGTCATTCAGCTGTGTTTCTAGTCGTGTCCTTCTCGGGATGAAAACGACCAAAACACCAGCCAGACAAAGCCTTGGACACGCCCGTGTCCTAGGCCGTGTACCCCTATACCGGCACCAAAAATCCCTTTTTACGCGACCAACTCAAATACAATTTTCGGGCCATTACAAATCTCCCCCACTTAAGGAATGTCGTCCCGAAATTAAGTAAAGGTACACAAAAATTACAAGTTACCTGAATGGAACAACTCAGGGTATTCCTCCAACATAGTTTGCTCGCGCTCCCAAGAAAGCTCCTCACGTCCGCAACTATTCCAATGGACTTTAACCATACGAATATCCTTGTTGTGGAGTCGCTTGACTTCAACGTCTTCTATACGTATAGGATTGACCTTTGTCGTCAATTCATAATCAACTGGCACTTGATCAACTGCAACTATCTGCAAAGGCTCTAGCACCGCCTTACGCAACACCGATATGTGGAACACATCGTGTAGCGCAGTCAATTCCACCGACAGCTTCAATCTATATGTTGCTTCTCCAACACGCTCCAGGATCTCAAATGGTCCAAGGTATCTCGGACTCAGCTTCTTCAAGCGTCGAACCCGCGAGAGACCCTTGAACGGCTTAATTTTTAAGTATACCCAGTCGCCAACATTGAACTCCACATTCCTATGTTTGGCATTATAGTACTTTGACTGTCTGTCTTGAGCGATCTTCAACCGTTCTTGAATTGTCTGTATCACTAAAGTGGCATCTTCCACCGCCTGACGTTTGTAAAGCTTCGACTCGCCCGTCTCCAACCAAGACAACGGCTTGCGACACTTTCTCTCATACAAGGCTTCGAAAGGCGCCATTCCGATACTCGCCTGAAAGCTGTTGTTATACGCAAACTCCACCATGTACAGGTGATATTCCCACTGCTTTCAAAAATCTAGGATGCACATGCGAAGCTTGTCCTCCATCATCCGGTTGACCCTCTCGGTTTGGCCATCCGTTTGCGGATGAAAGGCTGTGCTGAACTTTAGCTTAGTACCCAACAGACTATGCACCAATCTCCAGTCATTCGACGTGAAGCGTCCATCTCGATTACTAAAAATACTGCGGTACACACCATGCAATCGTATAATATTCTCCACACAGAGTTTGGCTAAATTTTCCACCGGATCTTCCTTCCTGATCGGGATAAAGTGCGACATCTTTGTCAACCTATCTACGACCACCCAAATATCATCATTTCCCTTCTGCGACTTCGGCAAACCATGCACAAAATCCATAGATATGTCGTCGAATTTCCATTCCGGGATAGGCAAGGACTTTAGGAAACCTCCGGGCTTCTGGTATTCCGCCTTAACCAAGGCACAAGTTTGGCACTTAGCCACATAGAGTGCTACATCTTTCTTCAATCCTGGCCACCAAAACAATTTCTTAATGTCTTCATACATCTTCGTGCTTCCCGGGTGGATCGAGTACTTGGTATGATGAGCCTCGTACATCAACTCCTCCCGAAGATTATCCGCACTAGGAATGCATAGGCGACCGTCCTTCCTTAGTAACCCATCCTCAACAGCAAACTGGGAATTTAACCCATCCAATGATTCATCCAAGATCTGCTTCATGCTGTTATCCTGAATCAAAGCCCGTCGAACTCTATCAGCTAGGTCACACTGCACCTCTGTCCAAAACAGTTTTGCCTCAGCACTAGACTACTTGTCGATACAAGATATCTCCAAAGCCTCCAACTCACGGACCAATCTCTCATCATGTACCGATAACCAGTTGGCCTGCGCAGGAGTCCTGCAACTCAACGCATCCGCCACTGCATTTCCTTTCCCAGGCACATAATGAATCTTGAAGGTGTAGTCCCCTAAGAACTCCATCCACCTCCACTGCCTCATGTTCAGATCCTTTTGATCCAACAGGTACTTCAAGCTCTTATGATTGGTGTATATATCAACTTATACACCGTACAGATGGTGCCTCCACAGCTTTAAAGCAAATATCACAGCCGCTAACTCCAAGTCATGGACCGGATAATTTCTCTCGTTAGCCTTCAATTGTCATGAACCATAGGCTATCACCCTCCCATGCTGTAGAAGAACACAGCCCAAACAACTACCCGAAGCATCACTATAGATCTCGAACCCTTCAATTCCACTTGGCGAACATAAAATAGGAGTCGTGGTCAACCTCCTCTTCAACTCTTCAAAAGCCTGTTCACACTCCGGAGACCACACAAACTTCTGATCCTTCCTAGTCAATGTCGTGAGTGGTAGCGCTATCCGCGAGAAGTTCTCCACGAAGCTCATGTAGTAGCCAGCAAGCCCCAGAAAGCTCCGGACCTGCGCCATTGTAGTCAAAGCAGGCAAATCCCGTATCGCCACTATCTTCGCCGGATCCACAGCTATCCCTTCTCCACTGACAACATGACCAAGGAACACTATCGAGGATAACTAGAATTCATACTTGGAGAACTAGCATACAACTGGTTTCTCCTCAACGTCTCCAACACCAAGTGCAGGTGATTGTAGTGATCCTCTTCATACTGGGAGTACACCAGGATATTGTCGATAAATACTATCACAAAACGGTCCAGGTACTCTTTGAACGTCCTGTTCATCAGACCCATAAACACGGATGGCACATTGGTCAAACCAAACGGCATGACCGTGAACTCGTAATGCCCAAACAGCGTACTGAATGCTGTCTTTGGGATGTCGCTCTCCCTTATCCTCAACTCGTAGTAACCGGATTTCAGATCTAACTTCGATTATACCGTTGACCAAACCAACTGATCAAATAGATCGTCAATCCTGGGAATCAGATACTTATTCTTTTCCGTAAGCTTGTTCAATTCCCAGTAGTCGATTCAAAGCCGCAAGCTCCAATATTTCTTCTTAACAAAGAGAACTGGTACGCTCCAAGGCGACGAACTTCGACGCACATAACCTTGCTCTAGTAACTCTTGCAGTTGCACCTTCAACTCCGCCATCTCTCGCGGCGCTATCCGATATGGAGAGCGTTCCACCGGTTTGGCACCCGATAAAAGCTCAATGGTAAAATCAATCTCCCGCTGAGGAGGGGCTCCTGGGAGATCATCTGGGAACACATCGGGGTACTCAGACACAACTGGGATACTGTCCAGACTTGGCTTAGGCATCGAATTCTGCACTAGAGTGACAAACAGCTCTGCCCCAAACCGAACTGCCTTGATCACCTGAATGGCTGACATCAAAATCTTACTCGACCCCTTCATGCCCGCAAAAGTAGTCTCCCGATCAGTGTTCAGACCCAACTTAACTTCCTTACGGTTGCAATCAATGCATGCACCCTGCTCCGAGAGCCAATCCATACCGAAGATTACGTCGAACTCCACTAACGGTAGAACCAACGCCCGCAAATCAAACTCTTGGTCTCCAATCCGAATCTTCACTATGCAGACCCTATCCGCGAGCATTGAGCACCCATTGGGCAACAACACATCCAACTTGTCTTTTACCATCGAGGACGGAACCCCGATGTGCGATTTGAATTTTTCGGACAAGAAGGAATGCGATGCTCCCGTATCGAACAGGGCTCTCGGCGGAAACTCAAAGTTCGACACAAATCCTAGCACCAACAATAGTAAGCTAACAAATACGAAGGTAACACTATACAAGTTAAACCACTGTAATTTAACTCATACCTGTCACCACGTCCGCCTGCTTTATTGCCTCTTGCAGACCAAGGTTGTAGACTCTAGGCTGGGCTGGAGCATGGTGGGATGCGGTTGACTCCACCGCCTTCCCTTTCTCCTCATAAGTTGCTCCAGGCTTCCTCTCGGACCTTACACGTCCGCTCCAACACTCACAAGCAAAATGCCCCGTCTTCCCGCAGTTGTAGCAAGCACCTGGGACTCGACTTGTAGTTTCCCCAGGCGCACCAGCCGAAGGGGCTGAGTTCGAAGTCCTCTGCTTCTTGTTCCATCTGTGGAATCCTGACTTTGTACTAGGCACTTTGAACTCTGCCTTCTTTTCTCCTGTGTCCTTCTTCTCTTGCACCCTCTTCGCAACCTTTTCCAAAGATCGGGCCGAGTTGACCAAGGCTCAAAGCCCCGCGCCTTAGGCCAAACAAGGAGTAACTGTAGGTCACCACAAAGACCCTCATAAAATCGGTTGGTCTTCCGTTCTTCTTCCATAAATGTAGCACCAGCATAACGACACAATCATGTGAACTCATGGAGATACTCGTCCACGCTTCTGGATCCCTGAGTCAACCCAAGGCACTGATTCTCCATCTCCAACTTCTGAGCAGAGGGTAGGTATCTGGCCAAGAATAGTGTAGAGAATTCCTCCATCGGAACATCAACAAGTTGCCTTCCCACTAGAAGATGAAACTCCAACTCATCCCACCACAGCCTTGCTTCACCCACCAAAACAAAAGTCGTTATGGTGGTCTTCTACCACTCCTCAGTTAACGTGGCTGTCAATCCCCTCTTTATCGAGAAGAGCCAGTACTTAGCTTGAGCTGGCGTTCCAATCCCATCGAACCTCGGAGGATTAAAGCCCATTATATGCTTTAGTTGCTTCTCCGTAGCTCTCCTCGGCTCTACCAGATCAACTGTTGCGCATTCCACCACTCTTGGCTCTGCCACCCTAACCGGTTCTTGCTCATTCGCAGGAGGTGCGTGATGCATTTGCCCTTCAGGTTGGGCATTTATCATCGCAAATACTGCTTCAGCCACCATCCTGATGGTTTTCGCTGAAGGAGGGGTAGTAGGCATGTCTCTCAGTGCACTACTTTCTGCCGATTGCGGACGCTCTGATAGACCAGCACCACTCCTAGCTGCCTATAGTAGCAACGACACACAATTAGACGACAGACAAATTGCTAAAAGCAATCATTGGAACACTCAGATTCCACCAAACAAGTGTATTTTTCATTCCTAAGTGGACATTCATGGGTTCTTTTTAATGTTATAACGATGACACACACATGTGCCCACCACCCCTTAGAAGAATTCGCCCAAGAATTCAGTTAAGCCTGACCGTAACCAGAAGTCTGATACCAAATTGTAACACCCACATCCGTCACATGGCATATAACAGAAGGTCTAGCTGGAACTCGACGCCATATACCACAGAGAGTCGGAAGGGTTACACAAGAATATTCAAACATTTCAATTAAGACTACTCGTCCTACACAGAGCATTCTAGTGAAAGCATTTAAAAGTAGAAAGAACCCAAACTTGTATCCAAATAACATGAATGTCGACAATCATTACCACTGGAATGAAATAATATTACACTGAAAGAAACTTGGCCTTATGGCCTTACAGAGGTTCACTTAATTAAATAATGTTTTCCATACGTCGGTTCGCATGCCGGCCACACATGACAAAATTAATGTACAATTATTCGCTTCGGCCTTCTAGGGCCAGCACAGCAACATGGGCTCCAACCCGCTATTGGGTACTCAGCTACGCACCACCTACAAGCACATTCCACCACACTGTGGCAAACAAAGCAACGGTCAGCCAAAAGCCGACCAAATTATAACGACCCCGCCCCTTACTCGAGATGGCGGTGCTCTTTCCCGGCATATCATTAGCCCAGTAAAACAATAAAGCGCAATTAAACTACGCCACAGGTGTAGGCTCGCACGACCAAACACCACGTCCACTCAGGGCACATTAACGGTGAATCCTGACACTTTAGCGTCTTCACCACCATCCCAAAGATGACAACCACGTGAGCATTTTAGCCTTCCTGACCCAATCTAGTCTAAGGCTCCCGACTATGCCAACGACCAGTCCCCTTTTTGAGTCTCTCGCACCGAACGACATAGCCTAGGTCCAATTCCACTTGCCCATTGTTCACACCACGTAGTCACTTTAAGACGTACGCACGAGCCAAGCTTCTCTCGGATCCCAAAAATTTTCCAAACAATCACATAACCCAGTTATGTTCAGGCCGGTTCCCTGACCGCCAAGTTAGCAGAACACGTTTCAGCTCAGTTTTCCTGGTGCGCCTTGGAGTTAATCCCAAGGATCCCTGCTGCAATCTACTACGTAGAAACCCAAAAAACCCAAAGTACGGAGTCTTCTACGGCAAAACATATCAAATACAACATCACCGATCCAGACAATACACGTCCGGGTAGGCTTCACACACAATTCCTATGCCCGCACTTCGATTCTGGAATCTATATGCAACACAAGGGGGACTATTCACATCAACCCCAAGGAACACCATGCACTCACCGCACACTCACGGGAGCGGGTTTCCCTATGCAAAAAGGAAGAGAGCTTCACATGCTCAAGTAGAGAATCGTTACCCTTGTAGTCTGCTTTGGTTCCATGGAAAAACTACACGGATGGAAATCTTCTCAATGAACTTTCCTCCACGGATCCACTCTCAGATCTCAAAACGGTGCTCCGATGCTCCGCCGGAGGCCGAAATCCTCCTTCTTCCTCCTCTCTCTAACTCCTTGGAAAGATAAAGCTTGTAGAGAAATGAAGGATTAACTCCCCTATTCCCGGCCTTAACAGAGCAGGAAACCATATGGGCCGTTGGATCTTATTTAAAGAAAACGAACGGCTCAGATCCGCTCAAAAATCCCCAAACCTGGGCCGAACACGGCTTGGCACATGGCCGTCTCCCAGGCCGTGTGCCTCGATCCAGGTACGATTGTCGAACACAAAGACTCACATGGGCTACGACACGCCCGTGTTTCACTCGACACGCCCGTGTCGGATCCTCGACATGCCCGTGACTAGGGGCGTGTCACATATAACCATCACGACAACGAACACGACCCAACTGAACATGGGTAGGGACACGGATATGAACACGCCCATGTCACTCGACAATCATCGAGCAAAAATCGTCGATCGTCGAACGCAGAGGGTCACTCGACAATCGTCGAGTGCCTTTTGTCGATCGTCGAATGCAGGGGGACACGCCCTCCCGACACGCCCGTGTCGCCTGGCGTGTTCCTCCCGAACACTTTTTGTCGAACTCAATCGGCTTTCGGGAACACGGGTACAGACACGGTTAGGCACACGCCCGTGTCAAATGACACGCCCGTGTCATTCAGCCGTGTTCCTAGCCGTGTCATTCTCGGGATGAAAACGACCAAAACACGAGCCAGACAAGGCCTTGGACACGCCCGTGTCCTAGGCCGTGTGCCCATATACCGGCACCAAAAATCCCTTTTTACGCGACCAACTCAAATACAATTTTCGGAGCGTTACATACTAGACACCTAGAAATAAGTTTTTGTTATTGGTACTTAGGCACCGTGATAGTTGGCGGGAAGACGGCCTATGTGCTGTTCGATACTGGTGCCTCACACTCCTTTGTGTCTGAGGACTTCATTAAGGACATGGAGGGCGTACAATACTTTACTTGTATAGCCCGACGAGTGTGCCTACCGAACGGCTCGGAGATGATTGCAACCTCTAAGTGCAAGTTTGAGATATCTATTGAAGGAAAGGCCTTTGATATGCCTGCCACAGTCTTGAGAATGCCAGAGTTTGACATCAATTTGGGCATGGCGTGGTTGGATTGGCACTTTGCAAGGATTTACATTGCAGAGAAACGAATCTACTTGAGACATGGGTACTCAGATGTCATCTTCCAAGGTATTAGTTTCACACCTCGTATGTTGTTATCTTCAGTTCAGACCATAAAATCCCATATGATGGGGGATGAAGTCTTCATGATCTGGTTCGAGTTGAAGGAGAAGGTGTTGGGTATGAAAGATGTACGGGTAGTGAGGGATTTCCCCGAGGTATTTCCTGAGAAACTGCAAGGATTACACCCGCATAGAGAGGTTGACTTCCAAATTAATCTAGTACCGGGTGCGAATCCGGTATCCAAAGCCCCGTTACCGAATGGCAACGAAGGAACTCGCGGAGTTTAGAGTTCAACTGCAAGAACTGGTGGAGTCAGGGTTCCTTCGCCCCAGTTCATCGACCTGTGGAGCCCCTGTATTGTTCGTGAAAAAGAAGGATGGGACCCTACCTTTCTGCATAGACTATCGAGAACTCAATCGGCTGACGGTGCGGAACACTTATCCGCTACCTTGGACCGACGAGTTGTTCGACCAACTAGTGGGAGAGCATTGGTATTCTAAGCTGGACCTGCGCTCAGCGTATTATCAGTTGAGAATACAAGAAGGTGACATCCAAAAAATGACCATTAGTTCAAGATATAGATTGTACGAGTTCACGGTAATGCAGTTCGGGCTCACAAATGCTCCTTCAGCCTTCATGAGCGTGATGAACAATGTGTTTGAACTTTATTTGGATATCTTCGTCAATGTTTTCATTTACGACATCTTGGTCTACTCAAAGACGGAGGAGGAGCATGTTGAGCACTTGACCTTGGTATTGAAGAAATTAAAAGAGCATGACTTGTTCGCCAAGTTCAGTAAGTGCGAATTCTGGCCTAAAGAGGTTGCTTTCTTGGGGCATGTGATTAGTGGAGCTGGACTAGTAGTGGATCCGGCCAAGGTGCGTGCGGTGAAGGAGTGGTCGCCTTTAAAGTTGGCAGCCGATGTGAGGAGTTTCCTTTGAATTGCCGGGTACTACCGTAAGTTCGTAAAAGGATTTTCAAAGATTGCTCTTCCTCTTACTTCATTGACGAATAAAGGTGTGCCATTTGAGTGGACACCCCAATATGAAGCGGCGTTCCAGGAGCTAAAGGATTGACTTACCTCTGCCACCATCCTTGCACTTTCATTTGGGAAGGAAGGATTTCAAGTCTACACTGACGCATCATATCAAGTGATGGGAGATGTGTTGATGCAGCACGGACACGTGATGGCCTACGCTTCAATACTATTGAAGAAGCATGAAATCAATTACCCGGTTCATGATTTGGAATTGGCAGCAGTGGCGTTCGCCTTGAAGGTTTGGAGGCATTATCTATACGACGTCCACTGCGAGATCTTTTCAGATCACAAAAACTTGAAGTACGTTCATACTCAGAAGGAGTTGAACTTGAGACAACGACGGTGGTTGGAATTTCTATGTCACTATGAGTTCACCATGAACTACCACCCCGGAAAGGCGAACTCAGTGGCCGATGCGTTGAGTAGAAAGGTACCAGGTTCAAGTCCAGAGACTCGGTTGATGAGTATGGAGTTGGCTCGGATGATTGACGAGATGGATATTACATTGATATTTAAGGTTCCTTCGGCAGAGTATACGGAGTACTTGGCAAGCATGAGCATAGTTTTTGATATTCGGGACCGAATCTGAGTGGAGTAAGGAATGGATGCGGCTCTAGCCCCGGCAATCAAGTCAATCGAAGATGGGACTACAGATGAGTATACGCTAAAAGACGGCCTCATTTATTTTCGTGGTCTGCTCTACATTTCCAAGGGCGGTAAAATCCAGAGGATATCTTGAGAGAGGCTCATTGCTCTCAATATTCAGTGCACCCGGGCATTGCTAAGATGTACACCAGCTAAAATAAGACCATGTGTTGGCCGGGAATGAAAAAGGATGTCCGATATTTTGTTACACATTGTGAAGCTTCTCAAAGGGTGAAGGCGGAATGGAATAGTCTCGGCGGTTTGCTACAATCGTTGCCCATCCCCGAGTGGAAGTTTGAGGATATCTCCATAGACTTTGTCCATGGGTTACCTCGCTCACGATCAGGAAATGATTCGGTGTGGGTTATAGTTGATCGCCTGACAAAAGTAGCCCGGTTTATCCCAATGAAGAAAGAAGCTCATATGGATGTCTAGTACGCCTCTGTATGCAGCAATTCATACGGTATCATGGCGTGCCTAAGACGATCGTGTTTGATCATGATGGTTGTTTCACCTCAAGTGTGTGGAAGGCGGTAGAGGCATATTTGGCTCGCGCCTTAACTTCAGCACCGCGTTCCATCCCCAGACGGACGGGCAATCTGAAAGGATCATCCAGACATTGAAAGATTTGCTGAGATTGTGTGTGTTGGATAGAGGAGAACCGTGGGAAAGACTCTTACCGTTGGTAGAATTCTCTTACAACAAAAGCCACCAGGATAGTATCGGCATGGCTCCTCATGAAGCTCTTTATGGAAGGAGGTGCAGAACCCCCGTGTCTTTTTTGCAAGATGAAGACCCGTAGTCTTTGGGTGTTGAATATATTGAGGATACCGATGCGGCGGTTAGACTGATACAGGATCACATGTTAGAGGCTCAAAGTCGGCAGGCGAAGTATTATAATGCAAGGTACCAGATGGTGGAGTTTCAAGTGGGTGATAAGGTTTTCCCGAAAATTCGACCGATGCATGGAGTGTCACGTGTGCGTGGTGTGAAAAAGCACAGCCCAAGGTATGTTGGGCCTTACACTATATTGGAAAGGATTGGCCCGTTGGCCTATCAGTTGGAGTTACCGTCCGAGCAAGAGAACCTCCACGACTTGTTCCATGTGTCGTCGCTTCGGAAGGCATTGTTGCAGGACAATCAATATATCCCCACAGCCGATGGTGATGTACAGTCTGATAGGTCTGTACAACTAGAGCGGGTGCGGATCGTAGATAGCGAGACAAGAAAGTTACGTCGCAAAAGTGTTCCCTTGGTGAAGGTGCTATGGTCTAATCACGGGAAGGAGGAATATACATGGGAGCCAATGGATTTGATGCAAAAACGCTATCCGGAGTTGTTTGCTCAAGGTAATTTTATTTAAAAGCATATTGTATTTTCTGTTATGCTTTTCTCCCCATAGCCTAAGCCTGATTTTGGGGACGAAATCTTTTATTTTGTTAATAGGATTTGTAACTTTCCGAATCGTACGAGGCCCCTCGTACGTGTTTTTGAGTCAGGAGAGCTGACTTTGGTTAGGGGGAGTGCTGATAACTGGGCAGCACATGTGAATAGGATTTGTATCACTCGAGTCATTGGTCAACACTTTGGTGTCGAGGTGTTGACAAACTGCAGTCAATGTATCGACACAGTGTGTCGAAACTCTAATGTTGAGGTGTCGACACACTGGTGTCAACACCGTGTGTCGACACATACTTTGTCAACACACTGGGTCAAGGTGTCGACATAGTGTGTCGACACCCAGGTTGAGGTGTTGACACACTGGTGTCGACAATGTGTGTCGACACTCGCTGTGTCGACACACTGGAACCAGGTGTCGACACAGTGTGTCGACACCCAGATGTTGAGGTGTCGACACTCTGGTGTCGACACAATGATCCAAGACACGGGCCTACTCGTGTGTGTGTGTGAGAGAGGGACAAGTATAACTCGATAGAATGTGTCGAGATCGATGAAATGTATGACACGTGTAGAGACACGTGCGTGTCCCTACCCATTGGTCATTGTGTCGAGTTAAGTTCGTCGAGATGTATCCAGAGGAGTACACGACCAGGGAACACGGCCGTGTCATGTGGACACAGGTGTGTCCCTACCCGTGTCAAATAATGAACCGACGCTGAAACCGTCTGTAACGCATCGAGCAAGCAGGACAAGGGCAAGGACACGGGCGTGTCCCTACCCATGTCACTTTTCATATATAAGGGGAAATGAAAACACTAGCCATTTTCATGCTCACTTCATCCCCTATTTTCTGGGAGAAACTCCTGTTGAGAGAAGGAAGTTGCTGGATCTAGCTGTAGAGGAGATGATCCGCCGTCGCCGTGAAGGAGAAGATGCCGCCGAGAAGAGTTACACAATCTATGACCGGAAATAGTGGAAATGTCGAAAATGAGGTGAGCTTCCTACCCTCTCCCTTGGTGCTAGATCTTTAGTTATTTTCTTAGGAGAGATAACGACTCAAGCGAGTTTTAATGGAGAGAAGTAGTGTTCTAGGGATGGCCATGCTAGGACATTTGTTTTAGGTTTTAGATCTCTTCAACCTCCCCTTTCTTCTATGTGATGATGGGTGGTTGGTTTCATGAAGAATCATGGCCCTTTGAGGGTGAATAAGGGAGGAGGAATTTCTGATGTGATTTTTGAAGACCGACTTGAGCAGGAAGATGAACCGATGTCGTTCATCCCTCTTTAAGATACGTGCAGAATCTGTATTCTGCGCGCAACGATCTTCTTGGCCATTTTCATGTAGGCTGTGGCCAGATCTGGGCTTCCGACTAAACACGAAAGTTGAAGCCCTTGAAAATACCTTTCCAACTAATTATTTCATGACTTCAGGCGAAGTATGTAGCCACAGGAAAGCCTGAACGAAAATGAGGTCCGATAAATCCTGCATGCAGAAATGTTGTTATGTGCCCAGCGGACTTTGAATCTGATTTCAAATAGAATACATTCAAATCTTGGTTGTGGGCTGAGTATGAACGTTGTAACCCATGGGAAGACCTATCCATCGAGGGGTTACACGTCTTCACCGGATTCCTGTAGCTTCGGTACTCTCCGGTCGAAGTTGCTGTCCAGATTTATTCTGCACTTAAATTGTGGGGTTTATATAACATGAATTTAAATTCGGTGGAATCGATTTTTCAAATTAACTCAAGATTTTGATGAACTATTTTATGATGACCACCGTAGTGCTATGAATGATAAATCTTGTTAATTAGACTTCATAAAACTGAATTATAAATCAAGCTTTATTACATGATATGACTTGCTAAAATTGATAGATTATTATAAATGTGCATCATATTTATAATATGATGAATGAAATGACTAGATACAAATTGGTTGATTATTATTAATGTGCATCAAGTTTATAATATGCTGAAACCATTTGGAATGACAAATAGAAGGATAAACCATGGCCATGAGTATGTATGATGGTTAGAATGAAATGTAGTAGTCCAATACTTAGAGCGTAGTCGCCCTACGGGTAGTATTGTGGATTGATGTAAGTGCGGTGTTGACCGTCACTAGTTGGGTTAGTGTTGAGATGAGGTATAGATGGATGGTTGGGCTGTGTCCTCGTACTTACTTCCGAGGCCCCTTCCATACCGCGGTGATGTGCAATTTGCATGCGGTGTGAGTCGAGATGCGGTGTTGTAATCCTGGGTTAAGGATAGTGTGGCAGGTCTACGGGCTCGCCGATCGTCACACCGACGGGAGTTGACAGTTAGACTTTGGGCGGTTGGGCTGTGTCCTCGGTGTTCATGTCCCGAGGCCCCTTCCGTATCAAGTGAACGGTTGGGCTGTGTCGTCATGCCTTCTTCCGAGGCCCCTTCCGGGTCACACTAGGCCAGTTTGGGCTGTGTTCTTGGTGCACATCTACCCGAGACTCCGCTGGGCCATAGTACGAATGAGCTCCGCTGTTGTGTTCTTAGCATTGAGGCGTACGGAGGCCTAGGTGAAGTAGTGTGGATACCAACCTAGTAGTAGAGATGCTCGCTATACTGTCACCGCCTGGCCACGACGGTTGATGCCTGAGAGGTTAGCTACCTGCTCGAATAGTAAGAACTATAGTCTGTGTCGACATGGCAATTGCATGTGTGTGATCATGAGTGAGTCATTGCATAGCATACATACCATTACATAGCATTGCACAAACAAGATCCTCATCGTACAAGTTTGTATGAGCACTCTTATACGATGAGTTACTTTTATGTAACCTGATCCTTAACTTATAAGCTTGTATGGGCATCCTTATAAGTTAAGTTACTTTCCTGCTGTAGATACTTGTACTTGATAGTTTATCATTGTTTATGTAGAACTGCTAAAATATAATACTATTAATCTTATTGTACGATTACCACCTGCTTGTACCTATTACACCATTTATTATACTTGTTCTCTTGCTCTTTTCTCCGCCCGGTGTTGAGGAGTTACCGTGGGAGCCGATGTGAAGCCACTTAGTCTTATCGACTAACGGTTGCTACGTCTTCCTTTTTAGGACGTCACCCTGCAGGTAGAGCAGCCGCAGACTTTACAGCAGGACAGCCAGGCCAGGATGACAAAGCCTGAAGTGATGGTGTCATCGCTACCGTCGGTTACGGATGTGACTGTTATGAGATGTTGATGTAGCCCAATTGGGAAATTTTATAGATATACTCTGATATTGTAGAAGCATGTTTTAGCTTCTCTTATTTGATGTATTTAGACATATATGCTTGGTGTGGATTTGACTTCTCTCTCTCTCTCTTTATATTATGGTTGGGTTGGCATGTATATATTGATATTGGTTGTAGCCAGCGGAATAGGCATCTTGTGGTACAGGTTAGCCCATGTGCTAATGCTACCGCAAGGAGGCTGTTCCGGGCATACGACCCCCTTCGTGCCGTGTTTTGGGATTCGGGAGGGGGGGTCTTACAGAGGCGGTTTCCGGCCTCCATTTCGCCGCCAAACGATGGCCACCACCTCAACGAATGTGGTGGTGGTAGCCGGTCGTGGAGTCCTAGTGGTGGCTGTGTAATGAGGTTTGAAGAGGCTCCAGGTCGGGGCAATCTCGGCCCTTGGCTGGAGGAGGAAGAAGAACTGATGCCCTCTGTTTGTGCTTTGAGATTCGTGTTATATAAATATATTAATCTTAATAATCTGTCACACTTTATTATGTATATTGCGTGCTAATTATAGGCCTCTTAGTTGGACATTCACGAAATTTGTTCAATATATAAAATGTTTCCCTAGGTATTAACTTTAAAATGACACCCTAAAGATGTAATTTGGAGTAATACAGCTCCCTGTATGGCCTTTCTACAAAGACTGGTCCTATGATAGGGCAGATATTTAAATGAGTGCCGAAGCCAAACCCTAAGACCACAGGACCTAAGGTTTTGGTCATGCATGTGATTAGCTCGTACTTATGTATTGAACAAAAATGAGAATTTTGGGAATGTATTTTTCCATAGGTTTTGGAGAAATATCATATATTAAATTAATTGAATTTTTAGAGATCTACAACTCCAAATGCCCCCAAATTTGGGTGGCATGGCCATTGGGTCACTATATGACCATGGTAAAAAATTTAGGCCATTTTAACCTCTGCAAGTTTGTGAAATCCCACATGCATGATGAAGGTATATTGAAATTTGGTGTGCCTATAGTAGAAATGGGAAAATTGGAATTTAGCCCAATTGGCAAAATGCATGTCCATGAAACTCTGGATAGAGTCCTATATGGATGCATTTCACCGCTCATAGTAAGGATGGGTTTTTTGGGATCAAAAATACCATTAAATAGATTTATTGGAAATTAGGTCCATTTTTAAATATAAATATGAAATAGGGCAATTAATATATTAAATTCTGAAACTCTATCACAAGCACTGGTGGGATATTATAAACCTCTAAAAATTTTTATAAGCTTGTTTAGAAAATTTATCTTCTATATTTAGCAGAATTACCATATAACCCTTTTTGGAAATTAATTAAACGAAAAGGAAATTTTTGGTAAACAATTATGGGAAAATTCAAAGAATTTTAGTTCTATGATTAGAACTATGTGTAATTATTTTATAATTTATGGGTGTTTATGTAGGTTGAAAACTCAAGTAGTGGAATTTTTGTAATATTATCATTATGAAATTTTTCTAAGTCAAATCACCGGTTAGGATGACCAAATTCTGTATGTTGTTTTTTATATCAATATTGACCTAAAGTAATTTTCCTAGAATTTTTGGTTATATAATGGATCTACATTTTTGGAAAATTGTTTAATTATGATTTTAATCTTAAATGGAAATTATATAGAAATTTAAATGGAAAAATTATGATCACTGGTAGGCAGTAATATTTAACCTATTTGAAAAGCAGCAAAATTTCTTAGGTATGTGGACTCATTGGATATAGTACATCATGTACAAAGTGACTTAAGTCACTTAATTAAAAGATTTAATTTAGGGACTTAATTACTTAGAAAAATGGTGAAATCCTAAGTGATCAACACCATACACCATACCAACCCATGATAATTATTTAGGGCCATTTTGCCGAAGGAATTGGATGTCATATCATACGGGTTAGCATTAGGCATGGGTTACGCATAGAAAAAGTAACAGGTTTTACTGGGCCCCATAGGGTATACGATAAAATTTTGAGTTAATAACTATATTGGGAAGATGAACACTGGTTTGTGTCTAGTAGGTCACTTCATAATATCGAGTGATAGAGTGCAAATCCCCATGGACAGTAGCTAGAACGGAGACCGGCGGAAGACCGTCGATTCCCCAATAATATCCTAAGTCATTCGGTTCATTCTAGAGTGACAACGAGAGCTGGCTATAGATATGTCTATACATTAATAAAAGTATGTATCCTTGTGAAAGGGAACTTTGGGCATTCAATCCCATCTTGGTTCCTAGTGCCCCCGAGACCCCTTCATTGGGCATACCCTAGGCAGTCCTGGGATTAACTCTAAATTTCTAGGTATAACAAACATTAGGCAAGAGTAGTCAAATATGCTAAGATAACATGGTATCATTCTCACCCGTGAAGGGTTGGAGGGATTCAAAACTAAGACATTGATGTGCAATCTCATCCATGAAGGGTTAGAGGGATTCAAAACTAAGGCACTAATGTGCAATCTCACCTGTGATGGGTTGGAGGGTTTCAGGACGGGTTGATCCTGCGAGCTGGATGCTCGGGAGTTTGATATAGGACAGGTTTGGTCTTGCGAGTTGGAGGCTCGGGTTGGAATATCTTGCATGTGCGTAGAAATAAACTTGTGGCGGGTCATGCGGTATTGGGCCAATTATCACACTGATGGCAGTACGATGACTCTGGCGAGGTGTGATGGTTTGAGGGGCCAGTGGGTTTTTTACATTGCAGTCTCGAGGAAGATCCCCAAAAATGCAAACTTGACCCAAAAGTTTGGTAGGTCGCCAGCAAATAGTACGCATAGACTCTAGAGTGCACCTAGGACGTGTACAGTGGCGTATGGGAGGTCTAGGCCTGGTAGTGTGTATACTCGCCTAGGAGTGGAGACTCCTACTCCACTGTTATCGTAGCCACAACGGTGGTACCAGAGAGTGATGCTAGCTCCAAAAAGTGACAATTAAACGTCTGTGATAATAGAGTCGTGTGTGAGAGTTGCACTTGCATGAATCATAACATGCATACATAACATACATACATATTTATGTCATACGCACCATGGATTCTTATCATATAAATTAGTATGAGATCTTTTATATGATAAGTTATATTTCTGAAATCTTAACAGATACATTTGTATGGGCATTCATATAGGTTAAGGTACTCTTGTGATGTTAGTGTAGCGATAGATAGTTTACTCTCTGCCTTTTCTTTACTTTGCTTACTGCACTCTTCTTTTAGTACAGCTTACTTACTTTATATGTGCTATATATAGAATTGCTAATGTAATGACATAACTATTAGAAATATTTCCATGATAGAATAGATCCGCCATCGCCTGCTTTTATTTTTATACTGCTTTATTGTCCTCCGCTTTCATCCTCCCGCTCAGTGCCTAAGAGTCGCGGGGGTGAGGCGAGGACGATAATGGCTTAGTCTTTATGACAAATGGTCAGTTGTGTCCATATCATTTTAGGAGCTCCAGGAGCTGGAGCACCAGTACGACCAACAAGACGAGGTGACAGGACTTAAGGAGCAGATACCATGTGCTACTACCGTAGCTCAGCGTTAGGTGATGATGAGTGTGCTTGTTTAGTGTTTGCTTCCGCATATTATTATAGTGAGAGAGAGAGCTTTACTATTCATTTATGGGATGTACGGTCATAAGCCTTTCTCTCGTTTTGTACTCATTGTGGACTATTGTACCTATTCATTATATATATGATGTTATTGCTGTGACTTGTGGACTTGCTAGTTTTCTTTCTGTTGTACTTCTATTCTAAATTTACCTACATGTAAATGATCTTACTAGCCGACAAGATCGGCATCTTCCGGTGTCAACTAGCCCGTGTGTTAGTGTCACTGCAAGGCGGCAGTTCTGCGCATAAGACCAGGTTAACTCCTTAGTAAGGGGAGGGGTCTTACAAAAACTGCTACAAGTCATTGTAGGGAAAGCCGTTATCTGCAAACCTAGTTCACATGATACCATTTCCAGGTTCATGTTTGAAGTTATGACCAGAATAATCCTAAACAGAAAGACCTCATGGTTCTCTCATCTATTAGAGAATAGTAGACTGCATATCGTCTCCAAACATGGGCAGAATTATTTCCTTATACCTAGTGAACACCTATCCTGCCACTTTCACACAAGAACATGGGGGTGGAGATTCACTATCTAAAACGGATGGACATAAAGACCTTGGACAGATTCACTAGAGTCCTACAAATGAGCAAACCTTTAGGAATAAAGGACTCCTTTAAAGATATAAGGAAGAAACCTACTAAGGAAGAAAGAACTTCCATCTCTGAACAATAGCTTGGATCATCCTCTCCAGCTGATGCTGGTTTGCAGGTTGACTTATCTCTTAGTCAATCCTCTGCAAATATTCAACTCCAGGATGTTGTTATGCATGTTGATAAAATCCATTCTAGCCTAAGCTCAGGACAACTGTCAAAGAATGTTGCTGAAGAAGTGGTTACTACATAAGATGATGCAGGTATGTGTGATACTCATGGTATTACAGCAAGTGAAGACATCCCTGCTGCAGAATATAACATGGAGCCTCTTGAGATATTAGATAATTATCTTAATAAGTCAAGCCCAGAGATGGATGCTCTGTCTGAGGGGGAGCATGATCAATTGGAGTTGACATACTTGGATCAAGTTGTCAATAGAATAGTTGAGTATGTCCCCACGACAGGTAAAACTCATTCCCTCTTAATTAACAATGATAAAAGAGCTTTAGCAAAGGAAATGTTTCCTTCTATAGGTGTTGTAGTTGAGGAGGAGCCTTCTCAGATCCCTGCCCAAAATATTGTACCTCCTCCTATGAGCCATACTTCATCTTCCCCCATCTCAAATGAGGAATTTCTAAAACAAATTAAAGCAATCATGGATGCTCAGACCACAACCCTCAAGGAGTATGTTGATCTATCAGTTTCCAAACTGAGCGATCAATTGTCAGCTAAAGTAAATGAAACTAAAAAAGAAATATCCCACTTAAACAAACAGGTCACCAAATGGTTTGACAAGGCTGGAACTGCTGGACTCAAGCTGACCACCCTCATGGAGTCTTTGTACAGAAGCCAAAACTCACTACAACTGACATAGGATATATCAAGAAATATGTGAGTACAACTGATGAGGTGATTAAGGGTGCAACATACCATATCAATCAGCATGTCACCAAGGTTGCTCTCCACCCCACGAAGCAGGCAATTCTCTTAAGGAATGAGCTGCTTACTGACAATGAGACAATACTCTTATCTTTATAAAACAAAATTGAAGCCAACACCTCATTACTGCAAAAGACAATATCTGAAGAAGGCAGAAAGGGGGAGAGCAGCCATGCTTAGGTAGCACCACTCATTGAAGATCAAGCCTTCTATGTCATTAAAGGCACCAAGGTGGCATTACACCTGCCCCTCCTAGATAGAAAAAGGCCAGAGGACCTAGACTTCCCTGCACAAGCCAGAATTGCACAGGATGCACAGCTTGCTGCAAGAAGAAAGTGGGAATGAACTTAAATGGCTGAAGAGTTCATGACAAAGATGAGATCTGAGAACAGAGATGATCCAGACTATGAACAGCTAAGTGAGGCCTCTGAATCCATCATTGTCAATGCCTGGGTAAGCCATGGACAAATCTTGAGGAACATTGATAGTGTATATCCTTCTAAGGAATGGATAAACATTTGGAAAGAAATTCCCAAAGGGAAAGAGTGTTCAAGGAGAATCTGGTAAGGAAGAGCAACCCCAAGAAAATACCTTCCAGATATATTCCAAAGCCATTCCTTTACTTCAAGAGGCTGAAGAACAAAACTGATAACTTGAAGAAGACTGCTGCAACCAACGATGCTGGTGAAAGTTCTTCAAAGTCTAACTGATAAAAGACTGCAAGACTTAAGTTTCTTTTATTCTGTCTGATTTATGTCTTGTAATGATCATCAATAGCACAAAAATTTCAAATCTTTATCAATGAAATTAATATGTTTAGGCCATGTCTATATTTAGGGGATAAATCTATAATGCAACTCTGTGTGTATATCAATGATTGATAAATATGATATCCGTTCATAAAACTCCTATAATCATATATATGCTGCTATTGTTTGGCTAAGTTAATGATTAGGTTCATCTTGATCATAATGTATACCTTGGTAATGATTAATAAAGCATGTGTTTTTAATCATACCATCATATTGTAAATAATTGTTAATTAACTTGTACCATTAATCTGTCAATCATAGTGTTTAGACATCTTATCTAGGGGGAGTTTTCCTATTCTTGGATGGGTAGTTGTCATTATAATGTTTCATTGACCTATCATGATATTTCTTGTATTGATGCACCTTAGAATGGATGTGTGTTCTGCCGTCTTCAAATAGGCAGAGATTATTGGGAATTGTGCCCTGCAATGGTTCTCAGGACTTGAAGCGGCATCACCAATCATGCTAAGGAGCATAATGTATTTGATGTGTGCTTTAGTTCATACATGGAGGTAGTCCATGATTGGACAAGTGAAGAAAAATGAGTTGGACAGTAAACTCAAATTTCGTCGAACTCAGCTCAGAGTTCGTTGAAATCAACTCGCGGTTCAACGAGCACAACTAAACATTCAATAGGATTAGCACAAGAGTTCAAGTTTCAAATTTCGTCGAGCTCAACTTGAAGTTCGTCGAGTTCAGCTTACAAATCGCCGAACTCAACAAAACAATTGTTAAGCTAAAGACAGAAAAATCAACTAAGACAAAAAGCGCTGAGTCTGATGAGAAGAAGGCATTGAGATCGCTGAGAAGATCAAAGTTCGTTGAGCTCAAGACATAGATCGTCGAACGCAGCTAAATCCAGAAAATCTGTCTAAGGTAAACGCACTGAGACCACTGAGAAGAATGTGTTGAGAACACTGAGACAGCTGAGACAGCTGAGAAGATAGCATTGAGACTACTGAGATAGCTGAGATAGTTGTGAAGATAGTGTTAAGACAGTTGAAGATAACTGAGAAGATAACATTGAGACCGAAAAGAGAGCTGAGACATCTGAGAAGATAGCGTTACGACGGCTGAGATAGTAGAGATAAAATTGGATGGAAATTTCTATGTCCAGAAGCATTGAGTAAAGCAGATTCACTCAACTCTTCTAATAAAGTACGAAGCGCTGAGACAGTTAAGAGGTAAACATCCGAGACAATCCTAGCTAGATTGTTTCTAAGTACAGAAGCATTGAGTGAAGCAGGTTCACTCAACGCTTCTTATGAAGAAGGAAGCGCTGAGATAGTTAAAAGAAAAACAAGTAAGTTCCCTGAGACAATGGCATAACTCAGCTAATAATGAAAAACCGCTGAGACCGCAGACACAAAATTGCTGAGAAAAAGCCAGGGAAAATTCTAAGTCCAAAAGCGCTGAGAGCCAAGGCTTATGGCGTTGAGTGTCTTAACACCACTCAACTCTTGATGGGATTCTGTAAAATTTTCTAAGTCCAGATGTTGATGGCCACTACTAACATCATCAAAGTCAAAATTGCAGAAAGCGGTTTCGGGAAAGCTACTACAGCACCGAAAGATGTTTTGTCCCTTTCTGATGGAGATGGCGCTCACCAATCCTTAGTGGGCCCACATTATATTATGCCCTTGATTCAAATCAACGCATATAAAGAGGAAATTATAAAGGTATTATGGTTAACGAATACTTGTGGATCAAACGCATAAAATTTTAAAAAAAGAGAAAAATAAAGAGGCGACTAGACATCTTCTTCCCCATTAAGCTTGAAAGCTAAATTCCAGCCAAGATAGCTTGAGGCCAGATAAAGATAGTTGAAGCACTTCAAATTTCAGCAAGTTAGTTCTCATCAGAATAGTGTACCTGATACATCTCTTCAGCAAGCTGATAGCTGCTTACCTATGCAGTAGTAAAGTGTTAGCTATAAAAGAAGGATAATTCCTTCTACAACAAGTTGTCTGAACTGATATCTGCTCATTCCAGTAAGGTTAACTCAGAGATACTTCTCTGAGTCAGTTATTCTATTTTCTTCAACCTACTTTATTAATTTTCTAAAGGATTCAGTAGATCTGAATCTGAGTGTAGGGCACTTTGTTCCTGAGGTAGGTGAGAAATTTGTCATTGAAGTAGGATCGAAGAGAGGATCTGAGCTGTAGGGCTTAAGTTCATGAGGTTGGAGAGTGTTGATCTCTGAGGTACGATTTAAGTGTGGAGCTGAGGTAGGGCTGTCCTCCCAGCCTGAGAGTAGGGCCTTATGCCTAAGGTAGGTGACTAAAGATTCACTGAGCTATAGGTGACAAGATTGTCCCTGAGATTGTAGGCCTTGCAGGAGGCTGAGTTGTAGGTACCTAAAAGGGTACTGAGTTGCAGGATTGCTGCAGCACTCTGAGAGTTGGGCTGTGTTCTTGAAGCTGTAGGGCTTAAGAGCCTGAGTGTAGGCCTTAGAAATAAGGCTGAGGTACGTGATCAGTGAATCACTAAGCTATAGGAGTCCTATAGTGCTCTGAGGTAGGAACCCTTGTGGTTCTGAGTTAGATTCTATGAAGAATGTGTGTGTAAGGCTGTGGGCCTGAGGTGTAAGCTCCGAGGAGCATAGTGGAGAAGTTGTGTCTAGTCCAACAAGTAAGTTGAATTGGTGGGAGGGAAAGTGGATGTAACCAATTGGGGAACCACTATAAATCCTTGTGTTTGATGTGTGCTTATTTTTCTTTGTAATTGCAGGATTTAAGAAGAAGCTCTAGTTAGTATAATTAGAAATCAGCAAAAGAATTAATAAAAGTTCAAAGACATATTCACTACCCCCCCCCCTCTAGGTGATTAGCTAACCTTTAGTTAAGTTACTATCACATACAACATACACCACACCACACACCACACACACACACACACATACACACACACAACACAACAACAACACACATAAACACCTACAAGACACATATACAACATATAGAAAGAATGGAATCCCATCCCTCAACATTTCAAAATTTAAGCACATGAAAAATGGAATCAAACATGCTAGGTATCCGACAAAAGATATGCAGGAGAAGGGGCCAGGTATAACTCAGCGATAGGGAGAACGGTGGCACAAGATATGCAGAGGAAGAATGTGCAAGAACCCTTGAAAGAGAGGTGATAGATCTGATATGCTTAAGAGTTTTTAGAAAATAAAATGCAAAATAAAATTCACAGCACATAAGGAAGAAAACAGAGCAAGCAAACCAGACGACACAAGGAAATATAGTGGTTCCCCTAAACTTGGGTACATCCACTCTTCTACCACCCTGGTAGGAATCCACTGCAGGATGAGTTGATCAGGTGTCCTGGGCACCAATGAGCTTTTGATAAGGTGCTCAAAAACCAAGCCAGATTTTTTGATCAGGTGTCTTGCCACCACTGAGTTTTGATAAGGTCTCAGAAACCAAACACAAACTTTTGAAGGGAGTTTGAAAAACCCTTTACAGAGGTGGGGATGAGAGAGTGATGGAATTCTTCTTTTCTCAATCACAATGAGAAGACTATGTGGATTCAGTGATGTTATCAAAGCTCCCCCTGAGATGTAGAAAGTTCATGAGTGGAAGCTTTGCTTCAGGGTGTAGGCCTTCAACTAGATGAAAATCTCCAGCAAGCTCTGTAGACAAATCTGAATATGTTGTCTCTTGAAAGCTTTTTCTCTCTCTGTCTCTTATTGTTATTTCTGAGCCTCTCTGCTATATATTTTTTCTATCTTGCTATATTTTTATCTTCTGTATAAAATATATATATGTATCCACTGGGCTGAGGAAAGTCATTTGAATTCTTGTTTGATGCGGCAGAGACATTTTCAAGAAAGGAAACTGTCTTGGAAAGGTAACTGACAATAAACCTCTGAATTGATTCATATTTAATGCAGCCTCCCAACGGCTATATTCATAAGAATATTTAGCATTAAATATATTAGCTGTAAATTCCTTTAATTAAGCCTTGAATAACTCTAGCCAGCTATCTCCAATAACTGCACAGGAAATCACCAAAATTTAATCTAAAAAGCTTCTCCAATCTGCGTTCGACTATAGTTGAACTCCGTTCGACTATCGTTGAACTCCGTTCGACTATAGTTGACCTGCATCTGAGTTATCTGTTCTCTTAGAGCTGAACACAGAAATAGTTGAACTCCGTTCGACTATAGTTGACTCAGTTCGACTATTTCTGGACTGCAATAGTTGAACTCCGTTCGACTATCTCTGGACTGCAATAGTTGAACTCCGTTCGACTATTTCTGGGAGCTAAAATTTCTGAACTTCAAAATTGATTTTCTCTGGAATTCTTCTGCACTTCTTCTGGGATTCTTTCTGAGGAATACTTGGAAAGCCCTATGACCCTTAGACTATACATTTTGGGTCAAACTAATCATCCTAATAGTGATCTTTGCCCAAATCCAAACTGGGGTTCCAACAATCTCCCCCTATTTGGGTAAAGACACTATTTACATAAAGGTAAAATAAAATATAAAATAAAGAAATTATCTGCCTGAATTAAAAATGATTTTGGCAGAATTACAAGTAAAATTCAAAAACAAAAAGAAACTGCTTTCATCCCTTTGCAGTTGGAATTCACAATCTCCCCCTGAAAATTTGTCCTTGTCATAGCTCTGGATAGGGTTTCCATGCCTTTTCCTGCAAAGAAAAGGTTAAGGTTCTGGACCCAGATTACCTTGGGTCCTGGTTCTCTTTTATAATAGTCAGAAATAAGAGAATATTCAGGAAGATTGTTTGTTTGATTAAAGTTTTTGTCCTGAAATTCTGCGTTCGACGATTTTGAGTGAGTTCGTCGAGCAGAGTTCGACGAGCTGAAATGACTTCGTCGATCACACAATCTAATCCAGTTAAAGATAAATTCTCTATTCAGAGATTGTCGAGCGAAATTCGACGAATTGAGTTGATTTTGTCGAGCTCCGTTCGACGAGTTATGTTGAGCAGAAATTTTGTAAAGGTTTTCAAATATTTCTGGTGTAAAATCAAGGGTAGGTATTACCAGTTCTTCTTCTGATTCTGCTTCAGAGTTTGATTCTTCTTTAGGAGTGCTGCAAGAGGCATTGATGGCCATGAGGCAGAACTCTCTTGCTTTTAATTCTTCTTCATCTACAGATGTGCTGGGTGAATCATCAAATATACACCTGTTGTCAGCTTCTAGATTGCTTTCTTTAGCTGATCCTGCAGCCATTGCTGTGAGAGAGTCCCAAATTTCCTTTGCAGATGAACATTCAGCAATCTCTTGAAAAATGTCATCAGACATTGATTCTGCAAGAATGTTCATTGCTTGTGCATCAGCCATCTTAAGCTGTTTTTGAGCTTCTGTAGCTGCAGATGGTGTAAAGGGACCTGACAAAATAGAATTATAAATGGCTTCATCAATAGAGTTCATAAAAAGCCTAATCCTTGCCTTCCATAGTGCAAGCTTGTCCAGATTGCACTTAGGAGGTCCAGTGCTTGACCATTCTTCATTTTGTGCCATGAAAAACTCTTAAGAACAATAAGATCTATCAAGGATCTTTTGATTCAGGTGTTAGCCTGTACAACCACCAAGGTGTGGTATGTTTAACCAACCTCCCTCTGATACCAATTGAAAGAGAGGTGATAGATCTGATATGCTTAAGAGTTTTTAGAAAATAAAATGCAAAATAAAATTCACAGCACATAAGGAAGAAAACAGAGCAAGCAAACCAGACGACACAAGGAAATATAGTGGTTCCCCTAAACTTGGGTACATCCACTCTTCTACCACCCTGGTAGGAATCCACTGCAGGATGAGTTGATCAGGTGTCCTGGGCACCAATGAGCTTTTGATAAGGTGCTCAAAAACCAAGCCAGATTTTTTGATCAGGTGTCTTGCCACCACTGAGTTTTGATAAGGTCTCAGAAACCAAACACAAACTTTTGAAGGGAGTTTGAAAAACCCTTTACAGAGGTGGGGATGAGAGAGTGATGGAAGTCTTCTTTTCTCAATCACAATGAGAAGACTATGTGGATTCAGTGATGTTATCAAAGCTCCCCCTGAGATGTAGAAAGTTCAGGAGTGGAAGCTTTGCTTCAGGGTGTAGGCCTTCAACTAGATGAAAATCTCCAGCAAGCTCTGTAGACAAATCTGAATATGTTGTATCTTGAAAGCTTTTTCTCTCTCTGTCTCTTATTGTTATTTCTGAGCCTCTCTGCTATATATTTTTTCTATCTTGCTATATTTTTATCTTCTGTATAAAATATATATATGTATCCACTGGGCTGAGGAAAGTCATTTGAATTCTTGTTTGATGCGGCAGAGACATTTTCAAGAAAGGAAACTGTCTTGGAAAGGTAACTGACAATAAACCTCTGAATTGATTCATATTTAATGCAGCCTCCCAACGGCTATATTCATAAGAATATTTAGCATTAAATATATTAGCTGTAAATTCCTTTAATTAAGCCTTGAATAACTCTAGCCAGTTATCTCCAATAACTGCACAGGAAATCACCAAAATTTAATCTAAAAAGCTTCTCCAATCTGCGTTCGACTATAGTTGAACTCCGTTCGACTATCGTTGAACTCCGTTCGACTATAGTTGACCTGCATCTGAGTTATCTGTTCTCTTAGAGCTGAACACAGAAATAGTTGAACTCCGTTCGACTATAGTTGAACTCAGTTCGACTATTTCTGGACTGCAATAGTTGAACTCCGTTCGACTATCTCTGGACTGCAATAGTTGAACTCCGTTCGACTATTTCTGGGAGCTAAAATTTCTGAACTTCAAAATTGATTTTCTCTGGAATTCTTCTGCACTTCTTCTGGGATTCTTTCTGAGGAATACTTGGAAAGCACTATGACCCTTAGACTATACATTTTGGGTCAAACTAATCATCCTAATAGTGATCTTTGACCAAATCCAAACTGGGGTTCCAACAACCCTGCATTAGGTATCCGACGGAGAAATTCAGACGGATTTCATTGTTGGTTTGGTTCAATCAGACAGTCGTTGTCGACGAGGAAGAAGGTCAGCGTATTTGGACTGTCATCGTCGACGGGGAAGAAGATTTTGCACGCCGACATCGACGGGGAAGAAGATGCAGTCGGTACAGCAGTCGCGCCCTGGGAGGAAGCCTATCATCATGTCGGGGAAGAGAAGCTTAGCGCTAGGTATCAGGTAGCGATGTTGGAGAGGATGTGCGGCTGAAGTGGGGAGCCCGACCTTGAAAAAGATTGAGGCAAGGGTACTTAAGTTAGTTAAAATCTCAATATAAATCAATTAAAATCTCGGGTACGTATATAGAAAACTAATTACAACAATCCTTTTAAAAAACGTCGCAATAAATATGGAGTCATGAATTTTAACAAAATTGCGGCTAGGATAAGTTAATTAAAATCCCTGTATAAGGAAATTAAAATCCCGGGTAGGTTTATAGAAAACTAACAACGACCCTATTAAAAACGTCACAATAAATGTGGAGTCAATCTTTTTAACAAAATTTAAAAATCTAACAAGGTCGCTATATAGAAAAGTGTGGCTATATAGAAAACTAACAACGACGATTTTTAACAAAACCTCAAAAATGTGGCCGATGTTCATAATTGTTGTAGTGTCCGCAAATTGAAATATTTTTTTGTAAACAATACATTAATAGTCACGATTTTTTTAAAAATATTTTCCAATATCAAAATAAGCAGCTACGATTGAACAAGCGTCGCCAAAAAACATGGCTATTAAATAAAAATTTTGTAGTGTGGAGTCGGGAAAGTATTATCGACGGTTTGTGTATGTGTTAAAAATATTATTTTTATAACTATAATTTCTAAAATAATAATTTGGGATGGGGGAATAATAATTTTGGTTAATCTAAAAAGTATTGGGCAACACTTTTAAAATATTGCAAATTAATTTCTAAGAAGACAACATATCATAATTGTTGTCTATAGTGACTCTTCAAGAGCACCATTTCGAAATTGTTCCCTATAAGGGATTAAAGAACAGTTTTTGAATGTTGCACAGAAAGTGTTGCCTAAACATGATAATCTATTGCAACAGTTATAAATTGTTCTCTATCAATGTTTATGCAACCTTTTTATAACTGTTGCCAAGTCAGGTGTTGTTAAAGACCAAATATGTTGAAGTGTGACAACCGCTCGACGCCAGCCATCTCCACTCAACGCCAGACATCTCCACTCAAAGCCAGCAATCTCCACTAAATGTCAGCCATCTCCACTCAATGCCAGCCAACCACTCAATGACAACCACTCGATGCCAGCCAACCAGTCGACGCCATCGCCACTCAACACCTCCAGCTCGATGTTCTGCATTCGATTATCGTCGAACCATCTGTCACGCCCGTGCCAAGTCAGTGACACGCCTGTGACCAATTCACATATCCCAGACAAGACAGCTTCGACGACGAAATGACACAACACATTCCCCAGATAAACTCCCCGACACGCCCCCGTACACGCCCATGACAGCAGGGTCACGCCCGTGACTTCCACATGTATAGCCCCAAAAGTCAATAAAGCAATAAATGCTCAGCAACAACTCAGCAACAGTAGCTACATGCCCCCCTTACACGCCGGTGACCTAGGCCGTGTAACCCGATAATTTTGCCTATAAATAGAAACTTTCTGTAAGGTCTAAGGGTTCAATTTTTTTGAACCATTTTGCTTAGGGTAGGTGCTGCTCTAGTATTTTACAAGCTATGTAAAGGAAAATCCCCCCCCCCCCCCCGCTCTTTAACTTTTGTTTTAGTTCCTCTGTAACTCATTTTTATCTTAATACAATATGTGTTTTTCTTCTATTTATATGGTTTTGGAATGGATCTAAGCACCCCTCCTTAAACAATCTTATTTATTTATTTTATTTTTATTTTTCACTTTCAATGGGTGTGTTTGTGTATCAGAATAGATTTTATGTTTTTATGTTTTAGTTATTTTGTTACTTAGATTCGTTTAGACATATGATTTTTTTGAACTCTTTATGTTCATTCTTATCAATTTATAAAAATGATCTTAAAAAGTGGTTTTGAATTTTATTTTTACTTAGTTTTTTGGTTTTGCAAAACTTTTTGTTCTTTTACTTGTTCTTCCACATTTTAAGCATTTTTATAAAGTTATAAGAATGAATAAGTCATCGTTTTTATTTTTCAAACACTTTAGTTTTGCTTTTTTTTAAAAACCATTTTGCTCATTTAATTTTTATTTTCTTTTTTTATGCATTTTTATCAAGTTCTAGCGGTAGAAATATAATTGTTTTAATTTTTAGATCACTCTGTTTTTCGTCTTTTTCATATGTGTGTGTGAGTGTATGAGTTAGGTTTTTATTTCTGAACAGCGTGTGTGTTGTATTTATGTAGAGTGAGTGCGTTTTATTCCTGTAGTGTGTGTGCGTGTGTGCATCTATTTTCTCATAATCATTTAAGTAGGACTCGCTTTAAATTCACGCCTACTCATTTGAGTAGGACTTGAAATTTCCCGTCTACTTGTTTGAGTATGACTTGTTATTTCCCGCCTACTCGTTTGAGTATGACTTGTAATTTTAATGCTTTCATTTCCCGCCTACTCGTTTGAGAAGGACTCGTAATTTTACAGCTTTCATTTCTCGCCTACTCGTTTGAGTAGGACTTGCATTTTACTGCTTTCATTTTACTACATTCCTTTATTGCTTTCATTTACTGCTTTTATTTTCTGCTTTCATTTCCCGCATAGTTATTTGACTCGGACTTGAATTTTCAATTCTTCATTTCTTTCTGCAAGCTGTCCTCTTTCCGATGTGTGGCAAATCGCTCTTATCCCTTAGTATCAAAAAGCATTGGGACCGATAAAATTACTTTAAATAATTAAAGTTCCTCTTTTTCTCATTAATTAAATTACGTAAGGTTTACTCCATGTTTACGACGCAGAGAGCCACATATTGATGTGTGGGCTCCAATTTCGTAGGGCATACACTAGCTAGCCGAGAGACCGTGCGTATGGACCGATCACCCCTGGGTAAAGGGAGTTCCACACTAACACTCGAGAGAGGAGGCGCGAAATTCTACCTGATTGGGTTCCCCACCCAAAAGCAGGGTTCTTAGCGTAATGCGGGTATTAAGAGGAATCCTTCATCGAATAAGAGCCCGGTCGAATAGTCTTAAGGTCTAGGTGAGCGATAGTCCTAGAGATAGGTGAGCTCATTTTTGTGGAACCTCCACGACGAAGTCTCCGCCTTAATTAATATGAGTTTTTGGATCTCTATTTATTAAAGGATATTTTAGTTTAAATTCAATTTGGTACCGTTGCGTAATTTCGTCATCGGCTTTTTAATGTTTATTTTCTACTTTTATATATATAAATAATAACCCGACAAGTTATTTTCGGTAAAATAATAGTTCCATCCAGGGATGAGTAAGAATAATAAACCCGTCCCCGAGATCAATACAACCCTGATATTCCTCACCGCAATATCCTATACTGCATGCGATAGGTGCACTCACCTCCTTTCATTAAAACTAGGTTTCAACTTTTTTATAGATAATAAATCCGCGCGCCCCGTCCTTCCAAAATAAATAAAATCACCCGCTTTTCCAAAAATAAACCCGCGCGGCATCGCGAGTTTTAACCATCAAGTTTTTGGCGTCATTGCCGGGGACTTGGTAAATCCATCACGTTTTTGGCACCGTTGACGGGGACTTGATTTAACCATGAATTTGTTGGAGTTTTAACCATCAGACATCAATCAACATGGTTCTGCAGGCCCCTATGAGTGTTCTATTCCTTCTTTCAGCGACTCCGTTCTGTTGAGGAGTATGAGGAGGGGAAAAATCTTGAAAGATACCTAATATTTTATAGAAGTATGTCATGGCCCTAGATCTAAACTCTATTCCATTGTCACTTCTGATTTTGGCAACTGAACAGTTATATTCATTCTGGATCAACCTGACAAAATTAGTGAAGATATCGAAAGTATCTGACTTGTGTTTTAGAAAGAACACCCACGCAAAGCGAGAGTAATCATCAACAATAACCAATGTATAATCCTTACCTCCCAAACTTATAATTGGCGGTGGACCGAACAAGTCCATATGAAGTACGTGTAAACACTTGTTAGAATCTTTGCCAATGATGCTTTTAAAGGTAGCCCTTATTTGCTGGCCTTTTACACATGCACGACAAGGTCTATCTATGATGCACTTAACCTTGGGGCATCACATACTAAATTTAGAGGAAATAGTTTATTAATAGTTTTATAATTTATATGTGCTAATCTCTTGTGTCATTGGTCACCAAGAGACGCACTATATTTTGCCAAAAAGCACACTGGCGTAGAAGAGTCTATTCAAAAAAAATTCAAAAAAATATATTCCTACTACGAGTGCCCGATAGAATCATTTCTATGTTATTTACAAATTTTATCAAGCACTTGTCTGCATGAAATTATACTATGTATCATTTATCATAAATCTGGCTTATGCTGATAAGATTGTGTTCCAACCCTTCAACATAAGCCACATCTAAGAAAGATACACTACCATTAGTAATCATATCATAGCCTTTTGTAATTTCTCTGTCAGAGCCTCCAAAGATGACCTTTGGCCCGTTCATGACTGGAGAATAATTCTATAGTAGGCTTCTAGTCCTGGTCATATGCCGAGAGCATCAACTATCCAAATACTAGATTAGATTTTTGGTGGACTTTGGACATACCTGCATTCATAGATCAATTTGCCTTAGGAACCCAAACTCGTTTGGGTCCTTGTTCTCTAGTTAGCACACTCCCCCTACGTTTGTTAACATTGTGAGTTGTCTTTCTCACATTATTAACTTGAGGAGTTACATAATATTTGGGGTTAAGCCAACAATCTATAGCAAACTGACCAACATTACCGCAGCACCAATAGTGAAACATGTTGTATCTTTGATTAAAGTTCTCCTGCTTGACCTTTTGAGAGTGTGGTCTAGCAGGGGCAGCAGACTTGGAGGTAAAAGCTTTATGGTGATAGCACTCACATGACTTCTTCTCCATAAGAGGCTTTTTCACAACAGGTTTAACTTTTGAAGCTTTCTTGATGTTATGACCATGACTATAAGGGTCATGCTCTGAATAGTGATCTCCTCATAAGGTACCTTGAAGATACTTTCACCAAAGTCTTGGGGACAATTCCATCCTTAGTACCGAGACTTGGACTCTACAAAAGTAGCCCTAGCAAAGTGACTGTAGGATGAATCATGATCAAACTCATTAGTTGGAGAGATAACCTTTTTAAATGAAGTTTGATCTTGAGGAGCTTTCCCCTTCTCCTTGGCTAAAGCTTTCTTGGCAACCTTATTTTCCCGTTGAGCTTTATTTCTCCTAGAAGATTTACTAGGATCATCCACATGGACTAAGCCAACACCTTTGGCCTAATCAGAGAATTAAGCAACAAACAAAAGGACAGTCTTGGGCTTGGAGAAACTTTCAATAAGTTTCTTTTCAGCTGCAAGTTATTCTTCCAATTCCTTGATGATTTTCTACTTCAGATTTAGGTGCTCGATAGCTTTATTATATTCTTGAATTGTAGTATTGAAATCCTCTATGAGTAAGTCTGTCTTAGTGACTTCCTCTCTCGGAGTGCTCTCCTCAGCTTTGAGAGATTTGATCTCCTTGGCCTGTGTTTTCATAACTTTTCCAAATTTGTCATAAGTCTTGATTAACTCTTTGTATTGAGTCATGAGTTTAGACTCATCATCAGAAGAGCAGTTTTCATGATCATGGCCAGAAGCATCTGATTCCGATTGAGGAGTGTGAGAGTTTACCTTCCCAATGTACTGGGGCTCTTCTTCCTCGTTTATCTGTGTCATTAGCCCAAACTAGGCTTCCTCTTCCTCACTTGACTCAGTTTTCTTCTTATTACCAGTATATTTATTATCCTCTCTTCTTCCACCCTCCTTCTTCTTGTATGGGCAATCAGCTATAACGTGTCCTACCTTATTGCAACAATAACAAACAATGTCAGAATAAATATGTTTTTTCGATTTTGAGTGATACCTGTCTTGGCTACTTGAGACTTTTTTGTGACGATCACCATCATGACGTGATCTTCTAGACGAGGCATCTTTGCCTCTCCACTGTTTCTTTTTGTTCAAGAACTTCTTGAACTGCATTGAAAGAAGAGAAAACACTCCTGCTGATAGCTCTGAGCCTAAGGTAAGCTCTGAAGCTTCTTCTTCACTCTCTTCCTGTGTGGGGGTAGGAGATGCAACTTTTGATTTCCTCAAGATGTCTGCCTTTAGAGCAATAGACTTGTTCTTGGATGACGAATGACTTTTCCCTTCTTCACCTTTTCTTGAATTTATTTGGAGTTCATATGACATAAGCTTTCCAAATAGATTTTGAGGGTCAGTATCAGCCAGCTTAACAAACTCCCGGATTGCACAGACTTTATTCTCACATTCCTTAGTCAGGGATCTCAGAAATTTATCATTATGTTCTCCATTAGTAATGATCTGGGCATAGATGCTTAGGCTGTTAATAATCTTGAAGAAGCTTTCAAAAGTATCAGCAATAGAATCCTTAGCGCCTTGTCTGAATTTTTCATATTTCTGATTCAGGACGGATCTTCTGTCATCCCTTACCTCTCCAGTACCTTCCATCAGGATGATGAGAGACTGCCACATTTTCTTGGCTGATTGGCAGTGAATAAGATTCTGCAACATAGAATCATTGACTACACTTGGGATGATATTCTTGGCATTCTTGTCTACAGAGACAAGTGCAATCTCATCTTTGTCAAGATCCATAAGCTTCTATGGAACTTGCTTTATTGGATCAATAGTGGAGACTATAATTGGAACAGAGGGTGCTTCCACAATCTTAAGATCCTTGGATCCACAGCTTCCATGAGGAATTTTTTTCTTTCTTTCCACATAGGAAAGTTAGTCTTTGTGCATAAGGGAAGCTTAACAAATTCTTGGCTCTGTCCATGCTGGTATCCTCTTTAGACAACTCGGGGAAGATCTGTTCAAGTTGTTAACCTTTTGATGAACAACCTCCCTCTGATAGTAATTGAAAATGCTTAAGTTGTCTACCTAAATCAGCTAGAGGGGGGTGAATAGGTGCATTCTACGTCTTTTGGAAAATAAAAATTTGTAAGAGCGATGCACAAAATGTAAACAAGCAATCACAGGCGACACAAAAAACTATAGTGGTTCCCCAACCTTGGCTACATCCACTTTCCACCTCACCAATCTAGCCACACACTAGACTCGGCCACTCCACTATTTGCTCAGATTGAAAATAATCCTACAACTCGTAGCAACGCCCCTACAACTCAGAGTCAAATGCTCCTACAAAAATCTCGGAGAACAAAGCTCCTACAACTCGGAGAAGAATCTCCTACAGGAATAAAATGTTGTACATAAAAAATATACAAACACAAATATTTCAATTCTGAATCTTCAACCCTTCTTCCCTCTTAATATTTGAAGCACTGTTAGAAATGGATCGAAGAAGTCAAAGGCGAAATCTCTGGATCCGAAAAATTTAGAATTAGCACGATCAAGGAAAAGATCTGTTGATGTTGAAAGTCTTGATCTCTTGAAACTTCTTGTTCCGAATCTCTTGGATCAGAGAAGATCGGTGATCAAGAACACGAAGAACAGCGGCGGCACTTCCCGATTTGGATTGAAAATTGCGATTCAAAAAACTTAGATTTCTCTAGTTATTAAGGTTTGTCGATTATGATAAGACCTTTTATAGGACTTTCCTAACGGTCATAATCTTTAACGATAGAACACGTGGACCAATAAGAACAGAGATCAATCTGAAATTTCTTCTGTCGGGTACTTAAGAAAATTTCAGAAATCTGTACAGAATTTCTCGAGAGAGGAAACTGTACTCGAGAAGATCTTTTCTGTTTGTCGAGAAGAGTTATGAAGTTCTCGAGAAAAGTACTTAATAAAAATGTAAAGGTGGAATTTAGGTATCTCTAGAATGAGAAGAAGTACTCGAGAGAAATGAACTTCTGTTCTCGAGAAAAATTATTCTGTTACTCGGGAGGAATAATGCATCTCGAGAAAATATATCTGTTACTCGAGAAATGACTTCTTCTTCTCGAGAAGTAACACTGGCCTTCTCGAGAAATAACTTTGGCTTCTCGAGAAAAAGACTTAGAAACTTTTTTTGACTTGAATATGAGGTAACTCGAGAAGGAGAATCATGGACTACTAGAGTACACAGGGCTTTCTCAAGAACTACACTAAGCTTTCTCGAGAACAGCTTCTATTACTCGAATACATGACAAAGTTTTCTCGAGTACTATCTTTAGTTCTACTCAAGTACAAAAGGTATTACTCGAGAATAATACTTCAAAAAATTTCTTAACCGAATTTTTAATTCTTCTTCTTGGAGATCAGCAACCCAGAGTTCCTTCCATATCTTTAGAACATGAAAAAGAAGTGTGTCCCAATAGAGAGGCAACACATGAGTCAACACCGTGGATCATACAATGAGAGATTACATTATATGGTCCTGTGTTTGGTGACTCATTATACATTGACATTGGAATACACTTGGAAATTAAACCATGCAAACACTCAACTTGAAAAGACATCAAATACAAACTTAATTCATCTTAGTTCAAGGGCAACTTCATACAAATCTGGTTTATTGTGGATACAATACCCAACACAAAGCCTATAAAGTAGACAACTTGAAAAATTAGGTTGTAGAAGAGTATGTTAATGATATGTTTGATGAATCATCAATGATAATAGTGAGCTGCCAGCTCCTCTAGATTTACAGGTATAGAGTTGAAAATGGAAAGTCTGACCATCAAGAACCCTCCAACTACCCAAGATGAAGAAGATGTTGTGTGCATTATTAAAGAAGAACAATACGCACAGGACATGGATGAATATCAGGATGATCCAGTCATTGAAGGTCAAGATGCTTAGAATAAATTGCCAGTAGCTGTCACGCATTTGAGGCATCATCCAAGAGATGGAATCATTGGTGATGCTATCCAAGGTGTTAAATAGGGAGCACAAATCTCAAAATTACTATTTACTCCAGCTTTTTGTCTCAGGTTGAACCTAAAAGGTGTGAAGATGCCAACATAAACTCATTTTGGATTGGGGCAATGCAAGAAGAACTGATCCAGTTCAAGAGATGCAAGATCTGGAAGCTGTTTCCCAGACCACAAGGACATAACAAAATTGGAACCAAGTGGATGTATATGAATAAAGTTAATGAGAATGGTGTTATTATAAAGATTAAAGCTACACTGGTTTCCAAAGTATACGTGCAAGAGAAAGATATTGATTTTGATCAAACCATTGCACTAGAAGCTAGATTGGAAGCTATAAGACTATTTCTTGCATATGCTACACAAAAATAATCAAGGTCTACCAAATGGATGTAAAGTCAGCTTTTCTAAATCGTGGCCTAAACATGGAGATCTATGTTGACCAACTCTCAGGTTTTGTTAACTCTAACTCTCATGATTATGTATTTAGGCTTAGAGAGGATTTATATGGGTAGAAGCATGCCCCTAGGGCATGGTATGAAACCATATCTAGCTTTCTCATAGAGAATAAATTTTTAAGGGGAAAGATAGACAAGACATTATTCTTAAGGGAAGTAAAGGGATAGATCATCCTAGTCCAAATTTACGTAGATGACATAATCTTTTAAACTACTAATGATGAACTTTGCAAGAAGTTTGCTAAAATTACGCAAGAAAAATTGGAGATGAACAACATGGATGAACCCAAGTACTTCTTGGGCCTCCAAGTAAGACTGTCTGAGAATGGATTATCCATCTCTCAATCTAATTTCACTAAGGAGTTAATTACAAAATTGGGAATGAAGAGTGCATCCATAATGAAAACTCCTATGGGGTCAAATATGTCATTAGAAAAAGAAGAGAAAGGGAAACCTGTTGATACCTTGTATAGAGACAAAAATGGATCCCTCTACCTAAGTACTAGTAGTCCAGTCATTGTGTATTCTACATATATTTGTGCTAGATACCAGGCTATCTCTTTGGAGTCTCATTTTGCAGCAGTAAAAAGAATTCTGAGATATCTTAAGGGCATAGCTGATCTTGGCCTATAGTACCCTAATTATAATGATTTTGAACAAACTAGGTATTCAAATGCAGTCTTTGCAGGTTGTAGAGAAGACAGGAAAAGCACCTCTGGCACAAGTCAATTTCTAGGAAGAAGACTTATATCTTGGAGCAGTAAAAAGCAAACAAGTGTTGCAATTTCAACAACTGAAATAGAATACTTATCAGGTAGATGCTTTTATGCTCAGCTAACTTGGATCTAGCATCAACTTCAAGAATATAATATTAAGCTAAGTAGAACTCTAATGTTTTGTGACTCTACTAGTACAATCTCTATTACTATGAATCCTGTATCTCATAGTTGGCCTAAACACATAGATATTAGGTATCATTTCAATAGACAGCATGTGGAAAGTGAGGACATCAGTCTTGAGTTTATCCCTACATATAAGTAGGTGGCTGATATCTTCACCAGGCCATTAGATGAAGCCAAGTTCAACATCTTCAAATTTAAATTAGGTATGATGAACATATTATAGCTTCAGTATCTCTTCATGCATTTTAATTGCATGTAGTACTAATCCCTACAAGATAACAAATAAGATATGAGTCTAAGTTTCTAGAGGTCGAGATTGTCGAGTGCGCATAAACAACTTCAGTTGTCGAGTGCATCGAGTCCACTCAACGCATACTGTCAGGGACTTCAGATTGTGTCTATCTTATGGGATTAATCTCTGTCATTGATCAACTTACGATTATCACATCATGTATGCTCCTCTCCACATTCTCAAATAAGAGGTAACTATAACTAGAATTGTGTGTGCTTAGAATAAAAACACTATTCCTGGCCCTTTGCGACTTTCTAAATCCCTGCACCAGAAAATTGTCCAAAACTCTAGAGACTCAAACACTTTCAATGGCGCCAAAAGGAATTGATTTCTTTTTTGATTAAACTAAACTAGTGCCAAATGGTTTAAATGACGCTCTAGAAGAAGTTCATTTGGTTTTGCACTTGATACAGGTCATGGACCTAGAGTTCATTCTGTTAGAGCCAAGTTCGATATGGAAAATTGAATTACTTGAACTGTACTTGGATTCCACTATCAACTCCTCCACCAAAATCAAGTCATCCATCACTGGGTAAAAGATCAAGATCTCCCCTAGATGACTAAGCAAGGTCCTGCATCTACCCAAATTCAAGCCATGTGATGAAGAAGTGGATCTTTATCAGAATGGTGTGAAGTCTGCCTTCATGTGTTGTGGGCTTTCCAAGCACACCACTGGATCAATATTTAGAAAAGAGATGAATCTCAAAGGAAAATTTTTGGCTGATGTGAATGGGAAGGCATTAATCTCCAAGACAAGGTCTCGTGATAAAATCTCCAGAAAAATGTTTGAGCTCATGACCAGAGTAAATCATTCCAAAAGGACTTATTAGGGCAAAGTAATCTTTGTCAGAATAGCGGATTGCATTGCTAAACAAAATCTGGGGAGAATTCTATCCCTATATATCCATGAGTCTATCCAGGGATCCTCAATGTCAGACTAGGAACTAAAATTGAACACATTAGGAGGATGGACTCAAAGAAGTTTGATAGGTGGGATAGATTTATGCTACCATATTTACAAGAAAAGGAGGACAAGAAAAAGAAAGTTGTACTGGTCACTACAGAGTGAACAGAAAGTATCACTTCTAATAGTAGTGAGGAGGAGTCACATGATCCGTAGCTGACTAAATCCTCTGAGGAAACAAGAAGGTACATGAGTGCTCAGGTTTCAATTTACTCTACATCTATGGCAAGAAATCAACTGGGTGGATCTCAATCTAAAGAGATCCCATCTGGTGCCCTAAAAATTCTGACTGGGTAGGTAGTGGGAAACATCTGTGCAAACATTGAGGGGTAGACTAACAAGATAGATGGTCCTGGTGAGGGGAGCATGTTTAGTCTGATATGAAGGAAAAGCTTGACACTTTTTTGGAGAATCTTGAGGACAGAATAGATCAAATTCCTGATGATCCAATGTGGACGATTTCCAATAATCTTGTTGAGGATGAAGAAGCTCCTTCAACAATGGAAGAAGATGTTCCTAACATTACTGCAGAAAACAAAGATATCCCAAAGGATAATGCTGACTTTGATTTGGAGATTCACATTAAACTCCCTGCTTCAGAGACGGTGTATAATATAGACAGCTCTGAGTTTGAAAAGGGTACTGCTACAGTAGATGCTAATGCTGATGCTCATTCCACTAAGTATATAATGGCTGACTTAGAATAAAGAATAGTGGCCTGGGAAAGAGATGTGGATGTATCTCAATAACATACATCTCATCAAGTTGAACCAATGTCATCTATATTCCAAGCTCAACTGAAGACTCTATTAAATGAACAAAGAAGACAGTTGGAGCACTATATTTATAATTCCGTCAAGGAAGTAAGACAAGATCTTTCTACTGAAATCAAGTCCATCAGGTTTGAAGTTAACCTACTAGAAGCCAACACAGTAGCATTCTTCATGAGGGTTGCTCCTGCTATAATCCATACTGAAAGCAAGTTGGTAGAAATCAGCCAGACTCAGAATGATATCTTGGTGAATGAGATCCTAATCTCTAGCAACATGGAAATGGTTCACAATGTGCAGAATAATTTGATAGAATCCCGCAAGGCTACAATAGAAAGGAGAATGGATGCTTGTACACAATTTCTAGATGATCATATACTTCCATTCAAGAATCATGTCACAAAAGGAATAAATTTCTTGGATTAGAGACTCTCAATTGCAAAGGACTCCATGAGTGAAGTTATATCTAAAGAAATCATAAAGGAGGAGAAGGCATTGATGAAGACTAACACTAACAATATTATGTAAGACCCATATCCCCTTACCAAGGAGGTAACCCGATCTTATGCCCAGAACCTCCGCCTTACGATGACACTAACTTGCAGGGTAGTTGACACCGCAAGACGCCGATCCTGCCGGTGAATACGATCATTCAACATGTCCGTCCAATCGAGAGTAGAAGTAAAATAAGTAGTATGTAATGCTAATTAGTCCACAGAATCACATTACATATCATATATATATGGAAATGAAATGTATATCAATAGTCCATAATGAGTACAACAGAAATAGAAAATGGTTTATGCCCTGTACATGATATCAAAACTCTCTTCCTCACAAAGGAAAACTAAGCGGAAGCAAATCTATCAATGGCACATGCGTCATCACCTGACGTCGGGCTGTAGTAGTAGTAGTAGGTGGTCTCAACTCCTCAAGTCCTGTCACCTCATCCTGCTGGTCGTGCTGGTGCTCCATCTCCTCAAGCTCCTAAAATGATACGGACAAAACTGACCGTTAGTCATAAAGACTAAGCCATTTCTTCCACACCTCGCCCCCGCTGCTCCTAGGCACCGTACGAGAGGACGAAGCGGAGGATAACAAGGGGTATAAAATAGAAGGCAGGTGATAGTGGAACTATTCTATCAAGATTATGTAGCAGCAAGTAAATCTCTATTCTAGCAGTTTTATATCGTACAAGTAAAGTTAGAAAGAACTGTAACAAGTAAAGAACAGTGCATAAGAAAACTACACAACTACTGTTAAACTAACATCACAGAAGTACCTTAACTTGTATGAATGCCCATACAAACTTATAAGTTAAGGTTTCCAAATATAACTTATCATATAAAAGAGCTCATACTAATTTATATGATAAGGATCCATGGTGCGTGTGACCTAAATATGTATGTATGTCATGTATGTAGGTTATGATTCATCCAAGTGCAACTCACACACAAGACTCTGTAATCACAGACCTTTAGTTCCCCCTTTTTGAAGCTAGCATCACTCTCTGGTGCCACCGTTGTGGCTACGGCAGTAGTGGATCGGGCATCTCCACTACTAGGCGGGTATTCACACTAGCAGGCCTAGACCTCCCATACGCCTCTGTACACGTCCTAGGTGTAATCTAGACTCTCTACAAACTATTTGCTGGCTACCTACCAGTCTTTTTGGTCGAGTGTGCATTTTTGGGGATCGTCCTCCAGACCGTAGTGTAAAACAACCCACTGGCCCCTCAAACCATCACACCTCGCCAGAGCTACCGTACTGCCATCGGTGTGATGATTGGCCCAGTACCGCATGACCCGCCACAAGTTTATTTCTATGTACATGCAAGATATCCCAACCCGGGCCTCCAGCTCGCAGGACCAAACCTGTCCTGATACAAAATTCCCGAGCCTCCAGCTTGCAGGACCAACCCGTCCTTAAACCCTCCAACCCATCACGGGCCAGATTGTACATCAGTGTCTTAGTTCTGAATCCCTCCAACCCTTCACCGGTGAGATTGCACAATAGTGCCTTAGTTCTGAATCCCTCCAACCCTTCACGTTTGAGAATGTTACCATGTTCTCTTAGCCTATTAGACTACAGTTGTCTAATATTTGTTATACCTAGCCATTTAGGGTTAATCCTAGGACTGCCCAGGGTATGCCCAAAGAAGGGGCCTCAGGGGCACTAGGAACCAAGATGAAATTGAAAGTCCAAGCCTCACTTTCACAAGGATACTTACTTTTATTAATGTCTACCCATGATCCATAACAAGCTCTCGTTGTTACTCTGGAACGAACCTAATGAATTAGGATATTATTTGGGAATCGACGGTCTTCCACCGGTCTCCGATCTAATTATTCTTATTCAGATGTTGCACTCTAACACTCGTTACTAAGTTACCTACTTGACACCAACAGGGTTTATCTTCCCGATATAGTTATCAACTCAACCATCTATCAATCCCCTATGAGTCCTAGTTATGCATTCTACTTTTGCTAAGCGCGCTCCATGACCTAATACTAACCTGTATAGTAGGACTTCCATTTCCTTGGGCCAAATGCCCCTAATTAATTATCATGGGTTGGTATAGTGTATGGTGTTGACCATTTAGGATTTCAATATTTTTCTAAGTAGTTAAGCCCCATAATTAATTTTTTTAATTGAGTGACCTGTGTCACCTTGCACATGATGTACTATCTATAATAGTTCAACCTATCTAAGAAATTTATTAGATGTTCCATGAGGTTAAATTTGACTTCCTACCAGGTTTCATAATTTTCCCGTGTGAATTTCCATTTAATATTGAAATCACAAATTGACTTCTTTCCAAATGAAGTACAATATTTGTACAATCAGAAATTCTAAAAATATTAGTAGAGCTCCATAATGATATAATGAAACTAAATACAGAATTTCAAGCTCTTAAACAATGACTTGAACTAACATATGTCCATATGATCAATATTACCAAAATGTCATTATTTGGATTTTCAGCTTATATATACATCCAAAAATTCTCAAATAATTTAACAGTGTTTTGATCAAAGAAATAAAATGCTATGAATTTTCCCATAATTTTTTTATCAAAAATTACCTTTTCTTTTAATTAAATCCCAAAAAGGGGCAATAATGTAATTCTACTAAACATTCAAGGTAAATTTTCCAAACAAGCTTATAAAATGTTTTAGAGGTGTATGATATATGACTAGGGCTTCCAACAAAATTTTAGAATTTAATCAAATCAGTAGCCCTACATTCCAAATTTATTTCAAAATAAGTCTATTTTCCAATAATTCAAAATAATGGGATTTTTGATTCCAAAAATCCCAATCTTTCTAAGAGAGGTGTATTTCATCCCTATGAGCCTCTGTACAAACTTTCATGGACATTCATTAGGCCAAGTGGGCTAATTCTCCATTTTTGCATTCAGCATAATTATTTACAAATCTTCCCCCAATTTGCATGTTTGTTTTCCCCAACATGCATTGGTCCAAATGATCTGAAATTTCTACCATGTCTTTATAGTGCACCTAAGACCATGCCACCGAATTTTGTTTTCATATGGATGAGGGAATCTCCTTATTTTCATTTTTATTTAATAAATGAATCATCTATGAAAACATTAGAAAAGTCTACCCCAAAAATCCTCATTTTTGGACAGAACTTAGGTTTAGCCCATCCACATGCTTGCCCAAAATTTCACAGTATGCGAACTTAGGGTTTGGCTTGGGCACTCATTTAAAAATATGCACAAGCCTAGGACCAGTCTTGGTAGAATGGTCGTACAGGGATCCCTACTGCTCCAAACTACAACTTTAAGGTGTCAAAATGAAGATGAGACCTAGATCTACCTTTTTCATGTTGTACACTAGTTCTGGAAATGCATCTAAGAGATCAAAAGGTTACATGAAATTCAACTGTAATTATATGACATTAATTTGCACTATTCATATATTAATAACATTAAATTTAAATCCTGAATTTTGATGGTATCGGTTCATCGTTCCCGACAGATGACGGCTGTGATTCAACCGTCATGTAGGTTTTGATCTTCAAATCCCGACCACTTGGGCCGCCGCCACCACCGGCTAATATCTCCACCACCTCCGTTGAGGTGGTGGCTCAGGTTTCCCGGCGATGTGGCGGCCGGAGGCGGCTCCTTTTACGGTCCCAAGCAAGAAGAAAAGCTCGGCATTTTAGCTCACGGCTTACATGGTATCGGGCTTAATTGAGCCTGATGTCTCTCCTAGTTGATCTAGATAGCTAGCACGGGTTGAGGGGAGGTGAAATGGACCTGGAAGCGGGCTTGGAGGCGTATGCGGTGGTGGTGCGCCATGGTCGACGATCTCTTCGGTGAGCTTGCTCGTTTCCTGGATTCTCCAGCAAAAGGCTTGCTCCAGCAGTCGATCTCCACTCGCCTCAACCTCCTGAAGCTAATGGTGGGCTTAGATTTCGCTGGGAGTGGCTGGGTGAGGCGTTTTGATTAAGGGGGTGGTCGTCCATGAGCATAAGATGCTCCTCCTTGCTTCAAAGTTGCCACCATCACCTAAAAGCTGCTGGAAATGAGGTTGGGAGCTCAGCCACTTGCTTAGGCAGAGGGAAGTAGGGCCAAGTGTCCTACATTCCCCTTTTCCTCCCTTGTCTCTCTTCCCCTTTAGCCAAAAACACCAAAAGGCCCCCTTGAATGTCACTACCCTCCAAATTTACTGGGTAGGGGCTCTAAATGTGCACTTGGGCTGGTCATGGTCCTTGACTTTTGGGCTTAGCACTTTGGGAATGGGCTTGGCCTTCAAATTCTTTAAATAGGACTAAGGTTGACCAAGTTGACTTCTAGGGTTAACTTGGTCAACTTGATGAGTGGGCTAGCCCCACTTAATGGTCATGTATCCAATGACACCACCTAACTTGGGTTGGGCCATGGTGGTGCCTCACTTGGACTACTTGGGGCTATAGGTGTGGGTTTGACCAATTTAAAGTTTGGGTTGACTTGGGTCAACTTGGGTTAATAGGTGACCCAATGATATGTCTTTTAGTTCACTTATATTGTTATTAGGATTAGGGGTATAGTTGTGGGGCCTATGTGTAGCTAAGATTCAAATTTGTGCTAGTTTGACTTGAGTTAACTTGGGTCCTATAATGGGTCCTATGTGACTACACCCTAACTCCGTCGGTCAAACCTAGCCTACAAATCATGCTCCCACCACATGTCCTAACCCAATCTAAGTTAATGGGTCTAATAGGAAATGAGATGCTACAATTTCCAATAATAATAAAAAAATTCGTCCCAGAAATTTAAGTTCGGGTCTGCGGGGTTCCTATACACTAGAATTTAAGAACTTTAAATAAAAATTAAAGTATCACCTGAGGTAAAAAGCTCTCCGTGTCGCTCTAACATCAGATCTCTCAGCTCCTAGTTTCACTAGCTCCTCCTATCCATGGTTGGATCATAATACCTTCACTAGGGGAACCTTCTTCTTCCGCATCACTCGGACCGCGGTATCATCGATCCGGACCTGCTCTAAACGAACTGATCTATCAAGTGTTATCGTGCCAGCTGTAGCGGTAATATGCTGCCCCGACCGAAGGAAAGCTCTCCGTAGCGAAGAGACGTGGAAGACATCGTGCAAGGTCCCTAGCTCTAGCGGTAGCTCCAGTCTGTAAGCCATTGGGCCGATCTGCTCCAGGATCAAATATGACCCCATACATCGAGGGTTGGGCTTATTGTGCCTCCGCACCCGAGAAACACCATGCATCAGACGTATCTTCAAGAACACTCTATCCCCCACCTGGAATTTCACCTTCCGATGCCACGCATCATAGTATTTGGCCTTCCTACTCTGAGCCTCCAACATCTGATCCCTGATAAGTCATATCTGAGCATTTGTATCCTCTATGTATTCCAGTCCAATTGCCCTGTGGTCCTCATCCTGAACCAAAGAGAGTGGTGTCCGACACTTCCTCCCATATAGAGCCTCAAAAGGTGCCATCCTTATGGTCGTCTGGTTACTGTTGTTGTAGGAGAACTCAACCAGTGGAAATAGTCTCTCCTAGGTCCTCCCCGTATCCAGTATACACAATCGTAGCAGATCCTCCATAGTCCTGATGTCCGCTCCGTCTAACCGTCGGTCTGTGGATGGAAAGCGGTGCTAAAAGCAAGATGAGAACCCAAGTACACCTGCACCGTTCTCCACTCCTAGAAGTGATCCAACCGTCATGATCCGAGATAATCGTCCTAGGGACCCTGTGGTACCTGACGAACTGCTCCACAAACAACCTCACCAAAGTAGCAACTGAGCTATCCTTCCTGGTCGGAATAAACCAGGCCACCCTGGTCAGTCTATCGACAATGACCCAAATAGAATCGTTCCCTAAGTGCTAGTGAGGCAATCCGTGCACGAAGTCCATAATGATATCTTCAAACTTCCACTCAGGCACCGGTTGTGACTGTAGTAACACTCCAGGGCTCTTGCACTCTCCCATTACCCGCTGGCTTGTCTCACAGTGCATCATATAGTAGATGATCCCCCTCTTCATTCTCGGCCAATACATGCTCCTCCACAGATCCGCTGTCATCTTGGTGATACCGGGGAGTACTGAGTACTGATAATAGTGTGCCTCCCTGAGTATATTGTAACACCTCCCCTGTAATGACCATATAATATGGGTCCGGTAAGCGCCCCACAACATACGGATGCCACAGCTTTAGCATTAAAATATGGTATTAACTACACAACTCAAAACTCAAAATAAATCAACAGCGGAAACATACAAACAAAACTAGAAGTTATCCACTACCAATCAGGAGTATTAAAATGGCCTTAAGGCCTTACACAAAATAAGTCCAAAACTTAATGACAACAAGGTCAAACATCACCATAAAAAAGCACTCCTGGACTACCTCAGCATGCAAGCCGGAACTACCAATAACATGGAGCGTCACAGTCAAAAAGAAAACAATCTAATAAGCATGGTAATCACTTCATGAGGCTTAGGCCTTTTCGGCCGGTGCACTTGCTCCCGCATGCGATCCTTGCCCTATAAAAATTTGAGGTAGCGTGGGTCAGCAAAGGCTGACCTCTAGTATATAACTAACATATCGCATCCCGGCCGCCTGTAACAGAGCCCGGGGTAGACCTCCAACCTGCAAGTCAGCACTTTGCATGCCATATACATAAATATGTAAAGCTTTAAAAATAGGTTTGCATGTCTCAAACAACAAACATGTTTTCTATGTTGAACATATAATCAAAGGGTCTACTATGCAGCATGTATGGAAATTCAGGCTTCTCCCAAGGCATCCTATCGCATATACATCTAGCACATCATCATAACAACTGATTACTTCCAATTTCCCCATCGACGTCAAGACGAAAACAAAAAGGGTACTGCAATTCCCCTAACGACATACAAGCCGCCACACGGAAATCTTGCCAAGACCCCACCCGCTCGTGGGTCTTAGACCCGGGCATGCCTGCAAGCTGTGACTTCTCACGTCAGGTTTCCGTCTCAAACACAAACCGATTCTAAGAACCCTTGCTGGACCCCAACCGCTCGTGGGTTTCATTTCCCGGGCTTGTCCTATGCTTGGCATTCTCGTCGGTCTCACAGAAGGGGACTAGCCTCTAAGCGACACTCTCGCCACATGACTTGCACGTCACGGGATAGCCAGCCGACCACGGAGATAAAGCTGCACCTTAGCACAACACAATCCATAGCCTTTCCCACCGTAATCCATCATTCATACTGCAGCATTCCCACCCACCAAGGAAACAATCTACCTCCAACGAGGAGCTAACCTTATCCGGTTCCGGCTACACGTACTCACTCAAAAAGGGGGAAAACACATACATCACAAATGGCATATTGCCGCAACGGCTTCTTGCAAAATCCTTATGGCTCTCTATGCAATATCACCGAATCGGACTAATGGTAGCAATAACGGCTTCATCCACAATGCCTAATCCACCAACGGAGCATATCTCTAATGCAATAACATGCCGGGTGTTGGGTACATTGGAAACTGTGTATCGATTTGTAGAAGTCTCACTTAACTCAATGTTATACATCATTATGTATTTGATGAGTTGTTGAGTTTCAATGTGCAGGATAAAGAAATGCAGTAACATAATTTAAGTACAACTGTCGACACTTGTGAAGAAAATGTGTCGACACCAGAAGCAGATTGTGTCGACACACATGACTTCTGTCGACACACAAAAATTCAGACTACAGCAAATGTGTTGACACTTAATACTTGTGTCGACACACTCAAGAATTCTGTCAACACCAACTATGTCAAGACTGGAATCTAATTGTGTCGACACACATGACTTGTGTCGACACCATCTTCAGAAGCTGTGTCAAGAAAGTAAAGAAGAACTGTGTCGACATTCCTTGGACTATGTCGACATCATCAAGATTTGTGTTAACACATGTTCAATTTGTGTTGACACATATGAAGTTTTATCTCGACACTTTCTGCTGAGATAAAAATGGCAAAGGGTTCAAATGTCAAGTGTGAAGACATGACATGTGTTGTACCTGGCAATGCAGTCACATCTGTCAGAAGGCTGTTATAAACCAAATCAGCCGGTAACCTCGGATGGGATCTATATAAAGACAAGTTCTATCGATGATACGGTGAAGTCTTCATCCTGAAATTAACAAGTATCTGATATAGAGAAGGCAGATCCTGAACAAGTCTGCAAGAAGAATTCAGAGCTTCATCTGAAAGAAGAGGAGAGCAGGATTGTGGATTGACTCCAACTTTTCAAGAAAGATCAACCTTACTTTGTTCAGATTCAAGAAGATTTGAAGAAGCTAAGACAAGTTGGATCTTAAGTTGTTAGTTCACTCCAGAACTGATCAAGAAGTCTTCATCCTGAAATTAACAAGTCTCTGATATAGAGAAGGCAGATCCTGAACAAGTATGCAAGAAGAATTTAGAGCTACATCTAAAAGAAGAGGAAAGCTGGATTGTTGATCGACTTCAACTTTTCAAGAAAGATCAACCTTACATTGTTCAAATTCAGGAAGCTTTGAAAAAGCTAAGACAGGTTTGATCTTAAGTTGTTAGTTCACTCCAGAACTAATCAAGAAGTCTTCATCCATTCATCTTTCTCTTGGGTGAAGAAATAAACATTCTATAAATCAAATTTTGTAAGATCTTTTATAGATCTGTGGTAGGATTTTTGCAATCCGAGTTGTAAGTCTATATCTATAAAGGCTGAGGTAGGGCTGATAGCCTGAGTTAAGGGATTAATTTCTCTGAGCTGTAGTCCTGGTGAAAGAGGCTGAGGTAGGGCTGGATTGCCTGAGTTGTAAAAGTGTGGATTCACTCTAAGGTAAGATTCTCTGGAAGACTCTGAGTTGTAGCATTTGGTGAAGTGTGGGCTGTAGGAACCATTTTGGGTTTTGAGTTGTAAGATCTGAGGATCTGAGAAGAAAGAAGGGAGTTAGGCCGAATCTAGTATACTGCTAGATAGACGAAGGGGGAAAGTGGATGTACCCATCTCTTGGGGAACCACTATAATTCTGTGTGTATGCAGTGTTGGCTGTGTTTGTTTTAATCTGTGACGTGTTAGTAGTTGCATAAGATGTCTAATAGTGATATAATTTATCTTCCTAAGTAAAATAAGAATTGAACCTATTCACCCCCCCTCTCTAGGTGTTTAGGATATCTTGAAACCAATTTTTTCAAGTGGTATCAAAGCGAGGTTGCTTAAGAATAGACTTAACAGTCTGAGTTAATCTCCAGGGTAGTTATCAGAAAGCCAAAATGGGTTCAGGTGAAAGTCACAAGGAACTTGGATCCATGAAATTACCCATATATAGAAAGTAAATCTTTGGCATATGGAAAGAGACAGTCAGATTATTCATGAAAGCTTCCGACCCAAAAATCTACATCACAGTTAAAGAATGGCCTTACATTCCTATGTACATCTCAGTTCTTGATACCAACCTCAGGACTCCAAAAAGTTACTCTGAAATAACAAAGGATGAGATTATTTTAGGCACTATAAATAAGAGAACACAGAACATAATAGTTAGTGCTATAGATGACTCAACTTTCCAAAACTTGGTCCACTTAAAAACCTCCAAGGAGATGTGGGATACTTTGATTGTCTACATGGAGGGATCAGAAGAAGTAAGAGAGGACAGAAAGTCTATGCTAAATCAAGAATATGAAAGTTTTAGACAAACGAAAACAGACAACATAACTGAGTACTATAAGAAGTTTTTCAAAATAGTTAATGAGTTAATGTCATATGGGAGAGTCTTCAGCACATATGAGCTCAATGATAAGTTTCTCAGATCACTAACCAAGGACTGGGATACCGAGATATGTGCCATCAGGGAATTGGCCAGACTTGTAGACACTTCTCCTCCAACCCTATTTGGAAAATTGCTATCATATGAGATGCAGCTTATGGCCAGAAAGGAGGAAGAGAAAAGCAATAGATCTGAGTACAAAGAGAAATTTGTGGCCTTCAAGGTTGAAGCCACAAAGAAGGACTGGAGGATGTCTCCATATCGTCCTAGGAAAGTTGATGAAGTTAACTCAGATAATTCTGATAACAACACATCAGACATCCCTAATTCCGATGAACACTTTGCTACCTTCATGAGGCAATTCCAAAGATTCATGAAGAAAAAACAGTGGAGAACCAAACCATCCTCCTCACATTCTAAGGATGACTACTACCAGAAAAAGAAATCTTCCAAGAAAAACAGGTATGGCACTAAACCAAGCAAAATAACTTCTTCTAAGATTGTTAATTATTGTTACAACAGGTCTAGACATGTTGTAGTTGACTGCCCTGATAAAAGAAAGGAATCTAATGATAAGAAGAAGCATCAAAATAAGGGCAAGTAGGAGAAATCCTTTGTTGCAAAGAAGGAGAAAACTTGGACTGACTCATCATAATCAGGTTCAGGAGAAGATGCTGAAGATGAAGACTATATTGGACTATTTACAACTAAAGAGGATTCTGTAGAGACTGAATTCCTACAAATATTGGACTCTATAAATGGGATTGAAGATCATCAAGATAGAGGGCTGATGGCTATGTCTGAGGAAGATCAGTGCCAGGTTCTGCCTGGTCCTAGTAATTTAAACAATCTATATTCAATTTATGATTATTATACTGGACCAGAATCAGAAGCACCAACATCAAGTGATGAGGATGATTCTGAATGTGAAGGGTATGTTGATCAACTAATTTATAAATATGGTGATCTGTTGCAAGCTTTCTAGAAAAGCAGAATCCTTGCCAAAAAGCAGGCTAAGGAAATTTCCTCTTTCAAGAAAGCTGCTTCAGATTCAGAAAAAGTGCTGGATCTAAAATTAAAGGAAGTAAGCCAACTGAAAAAAATCACGATAATTCAGATGGAAATAATTACCTTCAAAAATAATCACATCAGGAGTCTTGAAATCAGACTTCAACGAGAGAGGGATCTTGTGGCTAAATTTTCAAAGCCAAAGTCAGTCTTACCCTTAATTGATGACTTCATTGCCCAAGAGGGTAGGAAAGGTTTAGGCTTCAAGGGAAGAACAAGGGCAGCTAATTCCAAAAGGAAAGGCAATGCCCCAGTTCAGTCTCTTGCCTCCAAACACCCTATTCCTTTTAGGAAAGTTATGCAACCTACTAACAGGTATGACCATAACATCACACATGGTCACTGTAAGCATGGTGATCAGAATGACAAGAGTGCAAATGCCAATAGCGCAGCCCATGAGCAGACACACCATGTTCTTTAGGAATCAACAGTGTTTGATGCACCAGCCCCAGCACTCAATAAAAGAACCACTATACCTACTGAATTAAGGACTGCTGACAGCAATGCTGTTAAGACTGTACTAAAAAGAAGATACAACAAATATGAGTGTTGCTGTTGTGGCAAGGTGGGTCATTATGCCATTGATTGTTGGCACAACACTAGTGTCAAGAAAAATACCAGCTTACTTGTCAGAAAGGCTGTAGGCAAGCATGTCAAATTTCAGTGTAACCTGAACCTAGAACCAAATAATTATTGGGGATCTAAGGTTAGGTAATCTTATTTGATGAAGGAGAGTCCAAGTGACCATACTCCAATATTGTACTTGGACAGTGGATGTTCCACGCACATGACTGGAGCTAGAAGGTTGCTAAAGGACTTTACTCCCACATTAGATGGACCCAAAGTTATCTTTGGTGGATCAGAAAAGGGAGTAATCAAAGGTTTTGGTAAAATTTCTAATAACTTAATCACTATCACACAAGTGGCCTATGTGAAATGTTTAAAACATAACCTAATAAGCATAAGTCAACTAAGTGATCTTGGATATGACACATATTTTTTTTAAGAATGGTTGTCAGATTAGAAGGACAAGTGATCAGGAGGTCATCTTGACAGGCTATAGAAAAGGAAATTTTTATTGTCTAAATTTTGTGGGTGAGAATAAAGATTCTCCTGTTTGCCTAGTTGTAGATGAGAAAGCTTCTTATTGTATCAAATGGCATAAGAGGCTAGCTCACCTTAACTATAAGACTTTAGGTCAACTCTTTGGTAAAAAGTTAGTGAGAAATGGACCTCAGGTCAAGTGCATCAAACAAGGTGTATGTTCAACTTGTCAAAAAGGCAAACAGACCAAGACCTCCTTCCACTGCCTTGATACCAAAGATTCAGTGAGGTGTTTGTACCTCCTGCATATGGATCTATTTGGTCCTATACTAGTTCATAGTCTAGGTAGGAAAGTCTATACCTTTGTGGTTGTTGATGACTTTTCCAGATTTGCCTGGGTATTCTTTCTAAGTAAGAAATCAGAAACTCCAACTGTCATCCAAACATTTGTTAAGAAAATTCAGAATGAATTCAACAATTCTGTTGTTAAGATTACAAGTGACCATGGGACTGAGTTTCAGTATGAATGCATGACAATGTTCAGTGAAGAACTTAGAATTTCTCAAGAATTCTCATCACCTAGAACTCCCCAGCAAAATGGAATTGCTGAAAGAAAAAATAGAATACTTATTAAGGCTGGTAGAACACTACTAAGTGACACATCTCTCCCAGAATATTTCTGAGCTGAGGCAATAAACACTGCTTGTCATGTTCTCAATACAGCTTCCATCAACAAAAGTCACAAGAAGACTCCCTATGAGATTCTGAAGGGCAGAAAACCAAATATATCTTATTTTAGGATCTTTAGTAGCAAGTGTTATGTACTTAACAATGATAAGTGTTATTTAACTAAGTTTGCTGTCAAGTCTCAAGAAGGGATACTTGTTGGGTACAGTAGAAATAGTAAGGCATATAAGATCTACAACCCTAAACCAACCTTGACTACTCAAGCTGTAGAAGAATCTGTCCATGTAGTCTTTGATGAATCTAAGCTAATCAACTATGAGTTGTCTAGTACTTCTTGTAGCTCTACAAGTTTGAAGGAAAAGATGGACAAGCTAACCATTAGTGAAGACCAACCTACAAGACATGATGAGGAAAATGATGGATGTTGTCCAGGGGGAGTACAAGACCCACAAGCTGATGATGAAGACAATGAAGTACAGCTTGGTGGGGAGATTGGAGGAAATCAAGTTGTGGATAGATTGTCTCCAGTATTAAAACATCTAAGGGATCATGCAGCACACCAAATTATTGGTGATCCAAGACATAGCGTTCTTACTAGAAGCAAATGCTTGAACATAGTTCTATGCTCAAGTTTCCTGTCCTAGATGGAACCCAAGAAATTTGAAGAGGCCATACAAGACCCAAATTGGATTGATGTCATGGAGGAAGAGCTGAATCAATTCAGAGGATGTAAAGTCTGGAAGTTGGTTCCTAAACAAAAGAATCACAATATCATAGGGACTAAGTGGATCTACAGGAACAAGTTAGATGAAAATGGCATTATAGTCAAGAACAAAGCAAGACTGGTAGCAAAAGGCTAGAGGCAGGAAGAAAGAATAGACTTTGACCAGGAATTTTCCCAGTAGCTAGGTTGGAAGCAATAAGGTTGTTCCTTGCCTATGCAGCTTACCAAGGGTTCAAGGTATTCCAGATGGATGTAAAGTCAGCATTTTTGAATGGTGACTTAAAAGAGGGAGTTTATGTTGAACAACCTTCTTGTTTTGTTGATCCTCTTTATTCTAACTATGTTTATATTCTTAAGAAAGCTCTATATGGATTGAAAAAAGCGCCTAGGGCTTGGTACGAGACACTGTCTACCTTTCTCATTAAGAAAAAATTCTCAAGGGGGAAAATAGACAAAACTCTATTCCTAAGGGAATCGAAAGGCAAGATCATCCTAGTACAGATATATGTTTATGACATTATCTTTGGATCAACTGAAAACAACCTTTGTAGAAAGTTTGCTAAACTTCTACAAGGGAAATTTGAGATGAGCAGCATGCGTGAGCTGAAATTCTTCTTGGGACTCCAAGTTAGGCAGACTTATGATGGCTTGTCCATATCCCAGTCTAAGTTCACCAATGAGTTAATTAAGAAATATGACATGGAGTCATCCTCCACCATGAGAACTCCAATGGGGTCAAGTATGCCTATAGGCAAAGATGATGCAGGAAAACCTGTAGATGAGTTTTTGTATAGAGGGATAATTGGCTCCCTTCTTTACTTAACTGCTAGTATACCAGACATCATGTATGCTACATGTGTCTGTGCTAGGTATCAAGCTTGCCCAAAAGAATCTCATTATACTGCTGTCAAAAGAATTTTGAGATATCTTAAGGGAACACCAAATCTTGAACTTTGGTACCCTAAGAATAGAGATTTTCTACTAACAAGTTATTCAGATGCAGACTTTGCAGGATGCAAAGAAGATAGAAAAAGCACCACAGGCACATGTCAGTTCCTAGGTGGTAGATTGGTGTCATGGAGCAGCAAAAAGCAGACTAGTGTGGTTATATTCACTGCTGAGTTAGAATATGTAGCTGCAGGCAGTTGTTGTGCTCAGCTGTTATGGATACATCATCAACATGAAGACTATGACATCTAGGTAAGTAGAACTCCATTATATTGTGATTCTACTAGTGTCATATCTATTGCTAGAAATCCTGTTTCACATAGCAGAACTAAGCACATAGAAATCAGATTTCATTTCATTAGAGAACATGTTGAAAAAGAAGAAATAAGTTTAGAATTTATCAACACTAATTATCAAATTGCTGACATGTTCACCAAACCACTGGATGAAACTAAATTCAATTACTTTAAAATTGAATTACGCATGCTGAACTTCGAATAGAATGGTAAATATGACTAAGTAAATCTGGGTCGACACATAAAGAAATCTGCATCGATACTTAGTTGGTGTCAACACATAAGGCAAATTCTGTCGACACAGCAAGAAGATTATGTCGATACTCAGAATTTGGTGTCGAAACATAGCTCTCCTGACTCTTAGATATTGGTGTCGACATATAGTTGTCTGTGTCGACACGTAGAAATTAGTGTAGACTCTTAAGATTGTCGATGTCGACACATCGCAATTAGTGTCGGCACATAGTATTGTAATACCTTTAAATTCTCTGTCGAGACTTTAGTAGTCTGTGTCGACACCATCCCAAACAGTGTCAACACACTAAGCTAATTTCCGTCCGCCTTTTGGACTTCGTTGCTTAGAAAAGTATAAATATGTGGAAACAAGACCTTGTCGACTACGCTCTAAGAATTCTCGAGACCAAACCATTTGTGTCGACAAGACCTTCATCTTCCTTCTCCTCAATCTCTCTCTCTCTCCCTCATCTCTAATGGTGCCAAAGATGGAAGAGAACATCAATGAGGGTTATGAGCTGGTTCGACACTCTTTTGATGATGCGAATCTGGACATCAAGGAGGTAGTTGATTTGATCACAATAGCTGGATTAGAATATATGGTGTCTGAACCAACCAGAATATGGAAGAAAGAAGTTCTTGAGTTATACTCGAATGCTTCTCAAGATTCAACGGGCACCAAAATCAAATCCACGGTTCAAGGTCAAAAGCTCAAAGTCATAATTAAATGCCTAATGAAAATCCTTCGTCTTCCCAAAGTTACACAAGAAGATGAACTCAATTCTTCGATAACAGCAAGTGCATTAACCTGGTGTGGGTTATCTCCATCCACTAAGATTGGAGCAGCGATAAATCGAAAGGGGATGAACTCTCAAGGAAAATTCCTTTCAAAAATTCCGGGAAGGTAATTTTGTGTAAACCTGGAGGACTTGATAGGATCTCAGCCTACATGTTCAGCCTCATGACAAGGATTATATTCAAAGTAACAACTGACTGGGCTGCAGTTATGTTTGAGAAAATAAAGGAACGGATTAAGAAGCCCAATTTGGGTAGAATACTTAGCCTCTATCTAGCTACCTGCATTCCAGAAACACTAAGCCAGAAATCTAGTACTAAAATAAATCATATGAGGAGAATGGACTTATGGATACTGTCCATGGGGGACAGAGTGTTGACCAAGGATGTCCCTACTCCTCAGAAACATATAAAATAGGTTCAAAAAAAGAAGAAAACTCCCCACAAGACCACTGAATCTTCCTGTGATTCAGAGGAGGAAGTTGTTTTTAGCTTAGATAACAATGGACAAGAAAGCACTAGAAAATCTACTACTCTAGAAACTGGAACTGCTGCTCAGGTGCAGGGGTGGCAGATTCCTACAAGTAACATATCAGTGGATCAGATCCAGGAGGAGCCTCTCCATGTTCCAGATCAATAAGTGATATCAACTTCAATGGGAGCTAATGAGCAAGATTCAAATGTCCACACAGCTGAATTGGAAAGTGAAACAGCCACTCAATCTATACTTGAGGTAGTACAAGCCATAAATCAGGCTTCTACAGACACTGTGAATGAAGCACCAGACATGCTCTTGAATGTTCTTGATCAAATTAACCAAGACAATGTTCCTGAGAATGAAATTACCATGGAAGAAACTTTTGAATTTGAAGGAGGTACATCTGTTGAGAAAGAGAAAGTTATTCCTCTAGTTCAGATGCAACACGAAGGAATATTAGAAGAATTATTTCCTAACTTACAAGGAGCAAGAATTGAGGGGGAGAAGCCAAGAACTAATAAAGAGCTGCCAATCATTGCCTCTAGTCCAAAAGACACAGTGGATATAGCTACTTCATTTGATTCCTCTGATGATGAAGAAGCCTCCAGGGCAAAGAAAAGGAAACTTGTGGACCTCAGGAAGAGGAGCTCATGCTATAAGAAAACCTTGCAAACTGCCCCACAAATACAAGCTCCTGCAGTAGACTTCAGTTCACTTTTAGTGTCACTGCCCAGAGCTCCACAAGTTTCCTTTTCTTTGCCCTAGAGTAGACTTCAGTTCACTTTTAGTGTCACTGTATTTGAAATTGGATGAGCAAAGAGTTGCTCTTGAAAAGTATGTGGATGAGAGTTATAAAGATCTGCAATTTACCTTGGCCCGAGATACCAAATCCATTAGGTTTGAAGTCAATTTGCACAAAATGAAAATGACTGAATGCTTCCAAAAGGGAGGTAATGTTATAGTCTCCTTGGCCAAACATCAACATGATGCCCAGACTAAATTAGAGGACATTGCAGTAAAATAAGGTTATGTCCTAGAAATTCAAATAAGAATGAATGACAATCTCACAGAATCCCATAATGCTATTGTAACAGAACTCAAGAATAAAGCAACTGCTTTCACTGAACACATGGTTACAGTAATGTCTGAGTTTGATAAACAAATCAAAGCTGCTTTAGCTACTGTCCATACGACTATCCAAGCCTCTCAAAAGGAAATTTCTAATCTGCTGTAGAAGTTCAAATCCTACTATATAGAAGGAACAAATTATCTAGCTGATGACATAAGATTTCAAAAGGATGATCTAAGAGACCATATAGAAAAAGAAGTCATAATGTGGAAGAGAGTATTAGTCAAAGCAAGATCAGATCATGCTAAATGGTTAACCAATTCCATCAGAGCAAATCTTGGCTATCCACCCCTTTGTGATGATGACAACACTGCAGAATCCGACATTCAACCTACTTACATTGAAGGGGTTTAGCAGGAAGTAACCCAAGTCATCTATCCACCTCAAGATTTTGAAGGAACTCAGTATGCAGTACAACAAATGTATAGTCATCCAAAGGAGGTACAAAATTTCATTATTGAAAAGGTAAAATTGTCTAAAGCTGCATTACAAATAAATCAAGAAGCACAAAAAGCTAGGGATGCTCAGAAAGAAGATCAACTATCTAAGAAAAGGTTCAGAGAACAGACAGAATTAAAGCCTGATTTTGAACAATGGAGTCCAACCTCCAGGAATATTATTTTCACTTCTTGGCAAGCTATTAAAGACAATATGCATGATAGAGGCAAGTGGTATTCTGAACAGGAATGGAGCAAATATCAGAAGCGGCAAGATGTCATATACCAGTTCAGAAGAGACCTCAAAGCTGGGAAAATACATTTTAACTCTGTGGAGCCTAGCAAATATTTTTCAAAGCCTTATCATTACTTTGAAAGGTAAAAGATCAAGGCTGAAGAGCTCATGAAGAAGGATCTGAAAGGAAAGAAGCTGGTTGATGACACAGAAGCTAATGTACAAACTAGGATTTAGTCTGGCAAAGGAATTGTCATCAACGAGCCTGATCAATCCTAGGGATAGATTGACTAGGTTTAGAACTATGTAATCTTTTGTTCTAAAATCCTTGTAATTTAACAAAAAAACTGATTCTTGTTCACTGTATTTTATCATGTTTTGTGATGATATTACATGCTGTTTCTATTTATGAGTTACCCTTTCTGAGTAATGCTTTTATACATCATAATCTTTATTTTATTATAAGTGATGTATATCATTGTATAAGGGTTATGACTTCTCCAAATAAGGGGAGATTGTTGGGTACATTGGAAACTGTGTACCTGATTTGGAGAAGCCTCACTTAACTCAATGATATACATCATTATGTATTTGATGGGTTGTTGAGTTTCAATGTGCAGGATAAAGAAATGCAGTAAAATAATCTAAGTACAACTGTCGACACTCGTGAAGAAAATGTGTCGACACTAGAAGCAGATTGTGTCTACACACAGGACATGTGTCGACACACAAAAATTCAGTCTACAACAACTGTGTCGACACTTAGGACTTGTGTCGACACACTCAAGAATTCTGTTAACACCAACTATGTCACGACTGGAAGCTAATTGTGTCGACACACAGGACTTGTGTCGACACATTCTTTAGAAGTTGTGTCAAGAAAGTAAAGAAGAACTGTGTCGACATTTCTTGGACTATGTCGACATCATCAAGATTTGTGTCAACACATGTTCCATTTGTGTTGACACATATGAAGTTTTATCTCGACAATTTCTGCTTAGATAAAAATGGCAAAGGGTTTAAATGTCAAGAGTGAAGACATGACAGGTGTTGTACATGACAAAGCAGTCACACCTGCCAGAAGGCAATTATAAACCGGATCAGCCGGTTACCTCGGATGTGATCTATATAAAGACATGTTCTATCGAAGATATAGAGAATTTTTCATCCTGAAATTAACAAGTCTCTGATATAGAGAAGGCAGATCCTAAACAAGTCTGCAAGAAGAATTCAGAGCTATATCTGAAAGAAGAGGAGAGCTGGATTGTGGATTGACTCCAACTTTTTCAAGAAAGATCAACCTTACTTTGTTCAGATTCAAGAAGCTTTGAAGAAGCTAAGACAAGTTGGATCTTAAGTTGTTAGTTCACTCCAGAACTGATCAAGAAGTCTTCATCCTGAAATAAACAAGTCTTTGATATATAGAAGGCAGATCCTGAACAAGTCTGCAAGAAGAATTCAGAGCTACATCTGAAAGAAGAGGAGAGCTGGATTGTGGATCGACTCTAACTTTTCAAGAAAGATCAACCTTAATGTGTTCAGATTCAAGAAGCTTTGAAGAAGCTAAGACAGGTTGGATATTAAGTTGTTAGTTCACTCCAGAACTGATCAAGATGTCTTCATCCATTCATCTTTATCTTGGGTGAAGAAAAAAACATTCTCTAAATCAAATTTTGTAAGATCTATTATAGATCTGAGGTTGGATTTTTGCAATCTGAGTTGTAAGCCTATATCTATAAAGGCTGAGGTAGGGCTGATAGCCTGAGGTAAGAGATTGATTTCTCTTAGCTGTAGGCCTGGTGAAAGAGACTTAGGTAGGGCTGGATTGCCTGAGTTGTAGGAGTGTGGACTCTCTCTGAGGTAGGATTTTCTGGAAGAATCCGAGTTGTATCACTTGGTGAAGTGTGAGCTGTAGGAACCATTTTGGGTTCTGAGTTGTAAGATATGAGGATCTGAGAAGAAAGAAGGGAGTTAGTCTGAATCTAGTAGGCTGCTAGATAGGCGAAGGGAGATAGTGGATACCCATCTCTTGGGGAACCACTTTAAAACTGTGTGTATACTGTGTTGGCTGTGTTTTTTTTTAATTTATGCTGTGTTAGTAGTTGCATAAGTTGTCTAACAGTGATATAATTTATCTGCCTAAGTAAAATAAGAATTGAACCTATTCACCCCCCCCCCCCTCTAAGTGTTTAGGATATCTTGAAAACAATTCTTTCACAAGGGATGGACACAATCAACTTGGTGTTTTTTCTTGAACTATGGCGACCCAAACCACTCTCATTTGAGTGATTTGGTGCCCAAAAGATTGAAAAAGCAAGAAAGAATAAGATGTTATGCACGCATCCTAGAAATCGAGAGGAGAAATGTCGTTACATTACGACCACTCTTCCTCGATATGGAATCCTTGCTTTGAATGGGTTGACACGAGAGCTTCCACGCCCTCTCCATGGAACTCGACTCGGAACGACGATCGGATCTCTGAAGCTCCGTCAATGGTGGAAGGAAGCACTCTCTCCTTTCTCATCCTTTATCTTCCTCTCCAACCCTAACTCTCACTCTAAAGATGAGTTAATTGGGGGAAAGGCAGTCTCAGTCCTAGTAAAGTCGAAAGGGCGGAAGATCCTGGGTCCTTGGATCGAGTTTAAGGAGGAAACAGACGGACACAAAAGAAAAAAATGACGGAACTGCATCCGCCCGCACGGCTAGTGGTGCACGACCAACGGTCATGTAAACTGGATCCCATGATCGTGCGATCAACAATGGCAGAACTTTAGATGAACTGGGATAAACGCGCACGAGTAGCAGCGCACGACCAGTGGTCTTCCGCACTATGCCCAATGGTCGTGCGATTGCACTAGGCAGTACTTCGAAAAACGGAGAATAGTGTGCACGATCAGTGGCGCACGACCAATGGTCATGTGCACTAGATCCAATGATCGTGCGACTCTTGGTCTGAAATCTGGGGGTGTTACAACTCCTCCCCCCTTACAAGAATTTCATCCCCGAAATTAATCTTCATACAGGAAGACAACAAGAAAAATATTGCACCAAAAAAAAACTTGTTACAACAACTTTACACAAACCATACAGTTTCAAACCAGCATTACAGAAATAACTCGGGATAGTCCTCGCGCATTGCTTCCTCACTCTCCCAAGAGAATTCGTCATGCCCGCAGTTATCCCAACGTACCTTCATGAGCTTAACTTCTTTGTTCTGCAACTGCCGAACTTCTGTAGCCTCTATACTAGCTGGAAGAACTCACTTCCTCAAGTACTCCTCTATCGGCACCAATACCGATTCGATCACGACACTAGCCTCGACTAAGGATTTTCTCAAGACATAGACATGGAAAACATCATGTAATCCACTCAGCTTTATGGAGAACGCCAACCAGTACGCTACTTCTCCCACCCATTTTATAACCTCGAAAGGTCCCAAAAAACCTACGACTCAAATTCTTGAGTCGGCGAATCCGCAAAACACCTTTGAATGACTTGACCTTTAGATAGATCCAGTCGCCTACCGTGAAATACACCTTCTTGTGGCGAGCATTAAAATATTTTGCTTGCCGATCTTGAGTAAACTTCAAGCGCTCTTGAATGGTCTGCACCAACTCGCATGCATCAGCTACCACTTCTTTTCCCAAAAGTTTGGTGTCTCCCGCCTCTGTCCGAGACATCGAAAAACTTGGTGCTAAAGATCATGGCAGTGAACCGGTCGCACAAGTAATATAAAATGGGGGTTTTCCCAAGTATCGATCTCACAAGAAACACAGTAAGGTGGAGTTAATTTCGAGGAGGACTTGAGATTGAAGTCCTCAGGTCGGAGCTAACTAAGGGGAGGTTTTGATGTTGCAGAAATATAAAATAAAAGGCTAACAACTACTCCTATGCAACGCCGCTATGCGATGCTTCGCCAGGCGGGATGGAAGACTAGTCGGGCCGCTATGCACCGAATCACTAGGAGGATGGACGAGAAGGCTAGCGGATGAGGTGGTTAGAACAGAGGAATGAGGGTCGTGAGCACCTCTTCGCTACGCACGCCACTAGCAATTGCTAGTGCGGCAAGGGTGGATGGTGGTGGATGGAATATGGCGCACCTCAAGTAAATAACGAACACAAACAATCACATAGACATAATTGTAAGAACGTTTTACAAATAAGCATACATCATCTAAAAATAAGGTTTACAACAACACATAAACAACAATAAAGGAAGAACAAGTCAAGAGATCGACCGAATCCGAAGTCTTGCTGAGGATTCACGGTTGGAATCGTCGGGTTGTCAATCCGCGTCCAAGCTCGGTCCTCAACTGCGTCCGGGATAGAGAAGGGCTGTCACCACCTTCCAATGGCCCGTCTTCTTCATCTCACGACAGCGGACGAAAGTTGAAAGCTTCCCTTTGCTTGATGGCTATGACGTTGAAACTTGAAATGAACCCAAGAGATGATGGAGGAGGCCGAGAGGAAGCTTCGGCTTGGATTTGGCGGTGAAAGCTTGCCCGGAGCACCTCCCTAGGGTGGAAGATGAAGGAAGACGGGGGAATCCCTCCTCGTAGATGAAAACTGCGGAGGAAATGGGCGATCCTGAATTAGGGCGGAACCTGCGAATTTATAGATTGCAGAAATTATAGTGCACACGACCAGTGGTGCATGACCAGTGGTCGTGCGCACTATGTCTAGTGGTAGTGCGTTTACCCCAGGCAGATTTTGGAAAAATATGGAATCAATGCACACGATCAGTGGCGCACGACCAGTGGTCGTGCGTACTGTGTCCAGTGATAGTGCGCATACCCCAGGCAGATTCTGGAAATCAGGGAACATTGCGCACGAGCAGTGGCGCACGAGCAGTGGTGGTGCGCACTATATCCAATGAGCGTGCGCAGTATTCCTGCTTCCAAACATCCCCGGAACACGCACACGAACCCTGTACCAAGCACTGATATGTGTAGACATTCCAGACGAGCACAATAAGGAGTACAAATAATAAAAGTACAAAAATAAACAACCCTGGGCCTAAGTGTGCACTTCCTATGAAAATAGAGACAAGATGAAATATGAATGATATATAACTAAAAGTGAAGTGCAAACGCGTGAAAACTAGCCCAGATGAGTCCGAAAAACCCTATATAAATCAGACTCATCACACCCCCAGACTTAACTGTTTGCGCGTCCCGAGAAAACAAAATCTAAGCAGATAGGGAAAATTACTAGCTAACAAAGAAATTGAAAAACAAAGTACCATGCGAACTCGCATGCTCGCGTGCGTAAAAATACAATAGAGAAAATTTCTAAGTATGCAGAATAGTTTATATTTTTCACAATGCATATCAAAATTTTATTACTACTCAAAAATAGAATCACGGTGAATCAACTGGTCACGTATAGGAAGAAAGTAGGCAGGCCAATAAGGTGAGCTTTGCTAAAGATCGGTGCTCAGGATCACCTCCAAAGGAATCCACCAATGTCGGGGACCATACGCTTGCCCGTTCACACACTCTCCACGGCACTAGTTAGACTCAACCGCAAATCCGTAGGACTTTAGGATAATCATGGGGCTTGGGTTACGGTGAGGTAAACAATGATAAAAAGAAAGGCTATGCACCTAACCCAAATGAGCTAGCCTAAAAAGAATCCAATCGCTAACCACAATATATGCAGGTAAACCACACCTCCAGACTTTAACTTTTAACAAATGGGTGTGTGCACCGCCTACTCCAAATATAATCATATTTCCAAAAAGATTTTCAATTTAAACTTTTTCTTTTCACTTCTTTTTTTTCTTAACAAATATTTTTCTTTCTTTTTTTTTCTTTTTCTTCATTTTAATTTAACAATTCAGCAGAAATAGACTTGGGAGCACTTCCACATTTTCACAAATAATAACACCACATCACATCCCAACATGAAAATATAAAATACTAAACTCGACTTGGGTGTGCGACTAGGATAGGCTATGGGGCTTTGGTGAATGAAGGTGGAGCTGAATCAAAAGAAGGGTAGGCACAACGGGGCTAGCGAGGATATGACGTTAGGAATGGTACAAAGCTCAACCTGGCCAAAATGATGGCCTACATCATGCTTACGCTTGACTAACCATGCACCTATGCTTCGAGAGTAGCTTGGGGCAAGTTCTTAGCCGCCGAGAAAGATAATCCTTCCTCCCGACTCGAGCAAAACGAGGCTAGTGGCGGCTATACACATCCCTACACTACCGTTTGATTCATACCGGATTCACCAACTTTTGAGTAGAATAAAAAGTCTTTACGCAAATAGAAAAATATAAAACTATAAGCATACAGAAAAATTAAATCTACTCGAATTTCTACACGAGACGAGAGCAGTTGACTAGAAACACAATAAGGTCAACATTTTACTCTGTCTCACAATCCTAAGCCAGCACCATAATTTTCCCAAATCTAACGAAGAAATGAGTTTAACTCGCGGCACACAAACAGCTAAGCACGCGCTCATGTGGGTGCAGTGGTGTGTAGTGCAATGAACTAATCAAAATAAAAATATAAAGGCTTCTAGTATGCACATGAGATGTGCACGTGCAAAAGGTAACAAAACTGACTCTCCCCCAGACTTAAACTAAACGACACATCATATGATGGAGAAATTAAAAATCATAAATAGCTAAGGGAAGAGGTTACCCAATGCTCAGCTATTGAGCATACCAGAAGACGCGTGGAAACCTAAAGCAGGCCCGACATACGATGAATCACAACCCTGCCAATGCAATTTTCCAAGAATACCTGCAGGGGTGAGCTCCGCAAAAACAAAACAAAATATACAAAAAAGAAATGCTAAAATTACAATAGACAAGAAAAAAAAAATGCAGAAAATGAAAGATAAGTACTGGGGTTATTGTCATCCCAGCACGACTTATTCGACTACGAAAAGCTTCTAGCTAATGGGCATATGAAAAGAAAAATTCACAGGTAACTGTTCCAATATCCGTTTCGGTAACGGGTACTGATACGGTGATAGAACAGTTACCCCTCTACCTAAATAGTAATACCTGCCCAACACAGGTAGAGGAAATAAGAAATAAGAAGAGGAGGAGCACTGGTCCTCGCTCATCTTATCACAAAAGAAATCCTTGCCTAGCAAGTTATCGTCTACAGGGAGTCTGCAGGAGGAGAAAGCGATGAATGGAGCTTCCTCAACAGAGGAGGAATCAACCTCCTCGCAAAAGAGGATGCTATCATCCATGACTCGAGCTGAAAGCTCGAAGTCCTTCTGAAGAACCTCCGAAGTCTCAACCCGCACAGGTTCAGATACAGAAATGGGATCAAGAAATAAAGGAGATGAATAATTAAAAGAATCAGAAATAGGGGGAGTGGACCCGGTCTCACTCCCAGCAGGATCCCGACATAGATCATCGACGGCGTCATATGAGTCATGGCGAGGGGAATCCGCGAGCTCGAGGTCCTCGGTGGTGGTTTGGACCTCCTCATCCATCAAGGAAGTGGAAACTTCCTCAACAAAGTGGATCTCCTCATCAACACACCTCGGTGCGTCCACATGTTCCAAGACGTAAAACTGTCCATTAATGAAAATAATATCCTCGTCAAACATGGGCACATCCTCAGGCTCAGAATTACAATCTGGCCGAACATCATTAACCGACTCACTAAAAATAGGGATAGATAATTCTTGCAAAGAAGGCAGAGGAACAACAACATCAGAGAAAATATGTGCAGGTTCCTCCGGGGGTGAATCAACAAGAGGGGAAGAGTGCATGGGGAGAGACGGTGCCACAATGTCGTCACACCGATTAGCAGAAAGTCTGATGGGTATATCCGCAGCAGTCCCCCACAGATAAGGTGGTGCTGCGAACATATCATCAGAATCAGAAGGGGCAGCCGATTGAGAGGTGGATGGAATGAATCAGATACCCGGTTCATCATCCTCCTCCAACTGGCGCAGAAATTCTGCGCAATCTTTCAACACGTGGTCGGCGCTACGACAACACAAACATCGTTTTCCATTACTCCTCTGTACAGGTGGGACCGAAGAGGAATAAGAAAAAGATGAATGCTTAGAAGAGGAGTGACAATAAGACCTGGGTTGGTGTATGAAGTACCATAGGAAGACGGTGCTCCATACACAGAACCACGAGAATTATGCTCCCAATCTTCAGTGGGGCAATCATCACTACCATGCCTATAATCCCTGCACCATCGGCAACGGATATTCATATAAGAATACATGGTGCAACAAGAATAATTCACCAACAGAAAGTTTCTAAGCAATAACTAACTACACACCACAAATAAAAGAATAGGAAAACCTGCTACAGAAAAATTAAAACTAGAATAGGAACAAATAAAAACAAACACAAATGCTAAAAACTAAAACAAAGACGAAAGTGATATGAACAAATGAAAAAGGGCTTCTATCTCTTATCTTCCTCTACAAAAACTCACATGACTGTGTTCCCCGGCAACGGTGCCAAAAACTTGATGCTTAAGATCACGGCAGTGAACCGGTCGCACAAGTAATATAAAAAGGGGGTTTTCCCAAGTATCGATCTCACAAGGAACACAGTAAGGTGGAGTTAATTTCGAGGAGGACTTGAGATTGAAGTCCTCAGGTCAGAGCTAACTAAGGGGAGGTTTTGATGTTGCGGAAACAGAAAATAAAAGGCTAACAACTACTCCTATGCAACGCCGCTATGCGATGCTTCGCCAGGCGGGATGGAAGACTAGTCGGGCCGCTATGCACTGAATCACTAGGCGGATGGACGAGAAGGCTAGCGGATGAGGTGGTTAGAATGGCGGAATGAGGGCCGCTATGCAATTGCTAGTGCGGCAAGGTTGGATGGTGGTGGATGGAATATGGCGCACCTCAAGTAAATAACGAACACAAACAATCACATTGACATAATTGTAAGAATATTTTACAAATAAGCATACATCATCTATAAATAAGGTTTAAAACAACACATAAACAACAATAAAGGAAGAACAAGTCAAGAGATCGACCGAATCCGAAGTCTTGCTGAGGATTCACGGTTGGAATCGTCGGGTTGTCAATTCGCGTCCAAGCTCGGTCCTCAACTGCGTCCGGGATAGAGAAGGGCTGTCACCACCTTCCAATGGCCCGTCTTCTTCGTCTCACGACAGCGGACGAAAGTTGAAAGCTTCCCTTTGCTTGATGGCTATGACGTTGAAACTTGAAATGAACCCAAAAGATGATGGAGGAGGCCGAGAAGAAGCTCCGGCTTGGATTTGGAGGTGAAAGCTTGCCCGGAGCACCTCCCTAGGGTGGAAGATGAAGGAAGACGGCGGAATACCTCCTCGGAGATAAAAACGGCGGAGGAAATGGGCGATCCTGAATTAGGGAGGAACCTGCGAATTTATATATTGCAGAAATTATAGTGCACACGACCAGTGGCGCACGACCAGTGGTTGTGCGCACTATGTCCAGTGGTACTGCGTTTGCCCCAGGCAGATTTTGGAAAAATATGGAATCAATGCACACAATCAGTGGCGCACGACCAGTGGTCGTGCGCACTGTGTCCAGTGATAGTGCCATACCCCAGGCAGATTATAGAAATCAGGGAACATTGCGCACGAGCAGTGGCGCACGACCAGTGGTCGTGCGCACTATATTCAATGAGCGTGCGCAGTATTCTTGGTTCCAAACATCCCTGGAACACGCACACGAACCCTGTACCAAGCACTGATATGTGTAGACATTCTAGACGAGCACAATAAGGAGTACAAATAATAAAAGTACAAAAATACACAACCCTGGGCCTAAGTGTGCACTTCCTATGAAAATAGAGATAAGATGAAATATGAACGATATATAACTAAAAGTGAAGTGTAAACGCGTGAAAACTAGCCCAGATGAGTCCGAAAAACCCTATATAAATCAGACTCATCAACATCGCTATTCAACACCGCATCCCATACAAAGCTTCGTACGTCGCCATATTTATATGTGCTTGTTAACTATTGTTATAAGCGAACTCTACCATGAAGAGGTGATCTTCCCACTTCTTACCGAAATCAAGAGTACAAATCCTCAGCATATCCTCCATAGTACGATTCGCTCTTTCGGTTTGCCCATCAGTTTGAGGATGGAAAGTCGTAATTGTAAGAACCCCATCCCAGATACCAAAACACGACACGAAGGGGGTCTTATGCCCAGAACATAACACACCTATTCTGCCTGCTACAACCAATATCAATATATATATGCCAACCCAACAAAATATGATAAGAGAAGTCAAATCCACACAAAGTATATAAGTCCATAGTACATCAAAATAGAGAAGCTAGACATGCTTCTAGACTATATCAGAGTACAACTAATAAACGCCCAAAAGGGCTACATCAGAGTCGCTCAACACTCACATCAGTAACTGACGGTAATGACGACACCGTCACATAAGGCCCTGTCATTTTGTCCTGGCTGTCCTGCTGCAAAGTCTGCAGGTGATCTACCTGCGTGGTGACCTCCTAAAAAGGAATACGTAACAACTGTTAGTCGAAAAGACTATGTTGCTTCACATCCGCTCCCCCGACGACTCCTCGGCACTAGGCGGAGAAAGAAACAAGGGTACAATATATAACAAGTAAGATAACAGGTACAAGCAGGTGGTAATAGTATAATAAGATTAACAGCAGTATACTCTAGCAGTTCTACAAGAGATATATCAATCATCAAGTACAAGTAACTACAGCAGGAAGGTAACTTAACTTATAAGGATGCTCATACAAGCTTATAAGTTAAGGATAGGTTTACATAAAGTAACTCATCGTATAAGAGTGCCCATACAAACTTATATGATGTGGATCTTGTCATGCAATGTTATAAAATGGTATGTATACTATGAAATGACTCACCCATGATCACACACATGCAACCACTATGTCGACATAGACTAGTAGTTTCCACTTTTCGAGCAGGTAGCTAACCTCTCAGGCATAAACCGCCGTGGCCAGGCAGTTACAGTAGAGCGGGCATCTCTACTACTAGGAGGGTATCCACACTACTTCACCTAGGCCTCCGTATGCCTCAACGCTAAGATCACAATAGCGGAGCCCATGTGTACAATGGCCCAGCGGGGGTCTCGGGTAGATGTGCACCGAGAACACAGCCCCGAACTGGCCTTGTGTGACCCAAAAGGGGACTCGGAAATAAGCACGAGGACCCAGCCCAACCATTAACCTGGCACAAAAGGAGCCCCAAGACGTGAACACCGAGGACCAAGCCCAACCGCCCAAAATCTAACTGTCAACTCCCGTTGGTGTGATGATCTGCGAGCCCGTAGACCTGACACACTATCCTTAACCCAGAATTACGACACCGCGTGTTGACTCACACCGCATGTAATTCCACATCACCGTGGCATGGAAGGAACCTTAGAGAAAGAATGAGGACCAAGCCCAACCATCAACTGTCCACGGAAGGAGCACCAGGAAATGAACACCGAGGACCAAGCCCAACTATCCGACTTTGACTCATCTCAACGTAATCCCAACTAGTGACAGTCAACACCGCACTAACACCCTTCCACAATGCTACCCGTAGGGAGACGACACTATAAGCATTGGACTACTAAATTCAATCCGTTAAATAGTTATTCACAAGGCCATAGATTATCCTCCTACATGTCATTCCAAATGATTTCAACATATTATAAACATGTTGCGCATTTATACTAGTCTACCAATTTCTTTCAAATTATTTCGTTTAAGTATACTTCGCTTCACAATTCGATTACATGGAATCCAATTAATAAACTTCATCAATTATAGAATTGAGATGATTGAGATAAAAGAGTTCACCAAACATCAAGTTAATTGCAACATTGAATCCACCGAATCCAAATCCATGATATACCATACCCAGAATTTAAGTGCAGACTAAATCTGGACAGCAGCTTCGACCAGAGATTCCTGAAGCAGCAGGAATCCGGTGAAGACGTGTAACCCCTCGATTGAAAGGCCTTTCATGGGCTATAACGTTTATGTTCAGACTACAATATAGATTCAATTGAATCATACTTGAAATCAGCCTTGAAGTCCGCTGCGTACAGAACACAATTTCTGCATGCAGGGTTTATCAGACGTCATTTTCGTTCAAACTTTCCCAAAGCTACAGACTTCGCCTGAAGTGGTGCAACCACTCGTTGGAAAGGTATTTGCAAGGACTTCAACATTCGTGTTTTGTCAAAAGCCCTGATCTGTAAGACCCCCCTCCCCCTTACCAAGGAGGGCTACCGGATCTTATGCCCATAACCGCCGTCTTACGGTGGCACTAACTCACGGGTTAATCGACACCGCAACACGCCGATTCTGTCGGCTAGTACGATCATTTAACCTGTAGGCCAATATGAGAAGAAAGAAGTAAAACAGTATATAAAACCATCAGTCCACAAGCCACATAGTACAATCATATAAATGAAATGAAAAGTACAACACAATAGTCCACAGAAGAGTACAAATGAAAGAGTAAAAAGGGCTTATGCCCAGTACATCAAATCACTCTCTCACAAAATAATAATGCCGAAGCTACACTAGAACATCAGATCTCGTCCCACCTGAGGACGCACAGTAGTGGTAGTAGCCTGCTGAAGCGGTATCTGCTCCTCATGTCCTGCCTCCTCGACGTGCTGGTGCTCCATCTCTCCGGGCTCCTAAAAATAGTTGGTCACCGACCATTAGTCAAAAAGACTAAGTCGTTTCCTCCGCACCTCGCCCCGCAGATCCTAGGCACCGAGCGGGAGGACGAAGCGGAGGACAACAAAAGGGGAGCAAAGTGGAAGCAGGTGACCTAATATGATAAAAGAGCCCATACTAATTTATATGATAAGGATCTATGAAGTGTATGACCTAATATGAATGAATGATATGATGCAATTTTATGCGCAGGCAAGTGCAACTCACACACAACGACTCTGTGATCACAGACCTTTAGTTCCCACTTTTTGAGAGCTAGCATCACTCTCGGGTAACACCGCTGTGGCTACGGCAGCAGCGGAGCGGGCGTCTCCGCTTCTAGACCGGTATGCACACTACCAAGCCTTAAACCCCTCTCATACGCCTCTGTACACGTCCAAGGTACACTCTAGAGTCTCGCGTACGTACTTTGCTGACAAACCCGTCAGTCTTGTTGGGTCGGATGTGTGTTATCGGGGATCGTCCTCCAGACCGCAGTGTAAAAACAACCCACTGGCCCCTCTAACTCCCACAACCGCCTGGTGCACCGTACTGCCATCGGTGTGGCGAACGGCCAGTACCGCATGCCCCGCCACGATATTTATGCACATGCAAGTAATTCATACTGAGCCTCCCGCTCGCAGGACCAAACCCGTCCTGAATCCCTCAAACCCAAACCCGGGTGAGAACGCACATTAGTGCCTTTATACCAACTCCCTCAAACCCCAAAACGGGTGAGATCGCACATTAGTGCCTTTATACCAACTCCCTCAAACCCCATACGGGTGAGCATATACCATGAATCTCTCCAACCCTATACGGGCGAGAAGGTACAACAATGTCCTAACCTATTAAACTACTCTTGTCTACGGGTTATTAAACTTAGAGATTTAAGGTTAATCCCAGGACTGCCCCTGGTATTCCCTATGAAGGGCTCTCAAGGGGCACTAGGAACTGTGTTGGGATTACGCCCAGCGTTCTCTTTCGCACGGATATTTATTTTAGTTGATGGCTATCCATGTATCTCCCCAGCTCTCCTTATTGCTCTAGTATAACCCTAGTGACTTAAGGTGTTACCGGGAAACCGACGGACTTCCGCCGACCCTCACTCTAGTTGCTCACTAAGTCTTGCACTTCTGATCCCTCACTAAGACAACTCAACCCACCAGGGTTACTCATGTTGAACTCTCTTATTTCTGCCAATAATCAATCCCCTGGTAACCCCTAAGGCAAGACCTATTTGTGTTATATGCAGACCATGACCTATGATTACCCTAAAAATGTGATCTTCCAAACCTTAAGGTATCTTGCCTCTAAATATTTATCCTAGGGTGGTATGGACTAAGGGAACTACCCTATGAATTCTCATAATTTGTCTTGGCCAAAAAGTCCTTTAATTAAATCTTTTAATTTAAACGCTAGGTCATTTTACACATGAAGTAGTATGATTAAATATCCAATGACCTAGGAAATTTTTCCTGAGATGTATATTAATAAACTATTGCTGCCTACAGAGTTTCATAATTTTCCTTAAATTATTTATTCCCATTTCCTATTTAATATCAATTTTACACAAATTCCATTTTTCCAAATGAAGTATAGGCATAATGAAATCAAAAATTCCAGGAAAATTACAGAACTTTTAGAGCACTAATTTATGACTATTGGCAGAGTATTATCATCATTTATTGTGTAATGGCCAATAAAATTCCATTATAACATATTTACCAAAAATGCCATTGTATTAATCTAACAACTAACAATACATCCATTAATTCTGAGAAATTCATGCAAAACTAATAATACCAATATATAGCAGCAGAATAAATTCCAAATTTTTCAGAGGCATATATCCATCATTTCAAGAATTAATAAAATAAGGGTAAAATAGGCAATTTAAGATGTCTACTCCAAACGTTCCTCAAAACAGAGGGATCATATTTTTCCTAAGTCAAATGTGACATTATCTATGCCTTGGCAAAATGTTAGGATTCGTACTTGAGGAAAACCTATTTTCCAAATTTTATCTCCAAAATATCCATTTTTAAAATAAATTCAATAAATGGAATTTTTGATTCCAAAAATTCCATGATTAATTTGAGGGATGAAATTTACACTAATGAACCACTGTAAATAATTCCAAGACCTTTGCATGTCACCATTGGGCTAAATACACTATATTTCCATTTTTGCTAATTGCACACCAAGGCATAACATAAGCTAACACGTGCAAGTGGATTCTCCAACATGCAGTGAACCCAAGGTGCTGAAAATTTTATCCTGCACCAAGGATGTCCCCACCGACCTACCAACAAGATTTGGAACCATGGGGAGGTGTAGAATTCCTTATATTTCATTTATTTTATTTTGATATTTTGGCAAAAACTATAGGAATATTTTCTCCAAAAATTCCTATATTTGGACAGGGGCTAAGTATGCCCTAATCATGCATGTGCCCAAAATTTGGGGCCATGGTGAATAATGGTTTGACCTGGGCATCCAATTTAATTTCTGCCCTACCCTAGGACCAGTCCTAGGAGAAATGTGCTACAGGACTGTATACTAGACCATATCACATGTTTAGGGTGGCATATTAAAGATAAGACCCTTGGCTACAATATTTATTAAGAGGCTAAGTTCTGAAAATGCCTCTAATAGGCCTAAAATTAACATGCAATGTGGCTGTAATAATGTGACAGAGATTTCACTATTCATCAAATTTTAATTAAATTATTTAAATCTATGCACGAATCTTAAAGTTAAAACCGACGGAATCGGTTCATCGTCCCCGATGGTTTGACGGCCACGATTTCATCTTCCTGGACGATGTTGGCTGGCATTTTCCGGCCAGCTGAGCCACCACCACCGCCGGCGGATATCGCCACCACCTTCGTTAAGGTGGGGGCTAGCGTTTCCCGGCGGTGGGGCCGCCGGAGTTGGCTCCTCCGGCGAACCCGAGCAAGAAGAAAAAGGCTCGGTTTTCTCCATTTTCTCTCATGTCATCGGGCTCGATTGAGCCCGATATCTCCCTAGATTGATCTAGAAACCTAGTACGGGAAGAGGCGAAGCGAAACGGACCTGTATGGCGGCGCGGCAGTGAGTTTGGCGGCGGATGGCCATTCCCGACCTTGCTCCGACGAAATTTCTTGGATTCATGGTTCCTGCACCGTTTCCTTCGATCCAGTAGTCGATTTCTACTCGCCTGAGCTCACCAAAGCTAATGGAGGGGGTGAATTGGGCTGAGGTGGACTATATGTGGAGTTAACTCCAAAGTGAGCTCGGTTTTGAGCTTTGGAGGCTTCACCCATGTTGCCATGTGGCCACCATGCTGCAAATTCTTCTGGGATTGCCTGAGCAGGCCGGCCAGTATGTTTAGGCAACTGGACAGCAGCTGCATGTGTGGTCATGTGGCCATCCTTCCCTTCATTTCCCTTTCTCTCTCCTCTTCTTCTCCAAATTCCTTTTCTACCCCTTTGCATGTATTCTCTTTCCTGATCTTGGGGGTTATGAGTTATCTTTGACCACTTAGGTTGGGCTTGGGCTGATTTGGATGAGCTTGGCCTTCATTTTCTCTCTTTAGGCTTTATATTGACCAAATTGACTTTTAGGGTTGACTTGGTCAACCATGGTGGGTGGACTGACCCTACTTGGTGGAAATAGGTCTAGTGGCACCACCCAACTTGGGTTGGGTCAAGGGGGTGCCCTACTTAGGCTAATTGGGCTTATGAGTGTGGCTTTGACCAAATTAAGCCCAATGTTGACTTTGGTCAATTGGGGTCAAAGTGTTGACCTAGTGACATGCCCTAGGGTCCACTTAGATTATTTTTAGGGTTAGGGCATTGTGGTGGGGTCATGGTGTGGCTAGGGTCCCTATTTAGGCTAGTTTGACCTAGTGTGACTTTGGTCTTATAGTGAGCTCCACATGGCTACCCCCCACTACCTAGGGTCAAACCTAGTTGATCTCTTTAAATTTCACCCCATGCCTAACCCAATCTAAGTTGAGGGGTCCAGAAGTAACATGGGATGTTACAAATTCCAATAAATAAGAAAATAATTTCATCCCCGAAATTTAAGTTCGGGTCTACGGGGTTCTACTTGCGAGAATCATCAAGAAATTTTAAAGACATAACTTAAAAGTACCTGATGCGAATAGCACCGGGTGTTGCTCTAGCATCAGATCCTTCGGTTCCCAAGTGTGCTCCTCCCGTCCATGGTTGGACCACAGCACCTTCACAAGAGGGACCTTCTTCATCCGCAACACTCAGATGGTTGTATCGTCAATCCGGATTGGCTCCAATCTCACTGATCTGTCAGGCTGTACTGGTCTGGCTGTAGTAGTAATGTGCTGCTCCGGCCGAAGGAGAGCTCTTCGTAAGGAATACACATGGAAGACGTCATGTAATGCACCCAACTCCGGTGGCAGCTGCAGTCGGTAAGCCAAGGGGCCGATCCGCTCCAGGATCAGGTATGGCCCCATGTATCGTGGACTGAGCTTCTTGTGCCTCCGCACCCGAGAGACACCGTGTACTGGACGTATCTTCAAGAATACCCTGTATCCAACCTGGAACTCCACCTTCCGGTGCCGAGCATCATAATACTTTTCCTGCCTGCTCTGGGCCTCTAGTAGCCGATCTCTGATCAATCGAATCTGAGCCTCAGTGTCTTCTATATAATCAGATCCAAAAGCCCTAGTATCCACATCATGAACCCATGATAGCGGTGTTCGGCATCTCCTCCCATAAAGTGCCTCATATGGAGCCATCCTGATGCTCGCCTGGTGGCTGTTATTATACAAGAACTCAATCAATGGTAGCAACCTCTCCTAAGGCTTCCCCGTATCCAATATGCATAATCTGAGCAGGTCCTCCATGGTACGGATGGTCCGTTCGGTGTGTCCGTCGGTCTGCGGATGGAAGGCGGTACTAAAAGTAAGCCGAGATCCCAAGTAAGCATGCACGGCCCTCCACTTGCTCGAAGTGAACCGACCATCACGGTCCGAAACAATCGTCCTGGGGATGCCATGATATCTGATGTACTGCTCCACAAAAAATCTCACCAGAACTGCAACTAGGGCAACCTTCCGGACTGGAATAAACCGCGCTACCTTGGTCAATCTATCCACTATAACCCATATAGAATCATGCCCAGAGTGGGAGCGAGGCAATCCGTGTACAAAGTCCATAGCAATGTCCTCGAACTTCCACTCTAGAACTGGCAGTGGCTGTAGTAAACCTCCCGGGCTCTTGCATTCTGCCTTCACACGCTGGCAGGTCTCGCAATGGGTCACAAAATCCGTGATCTCCCTCTTCATCCCGGGCCAATACATAGACCTCCGCAAATCTGCCCACATCATGGTGATGCCGGGGTGCACTGAATATCTCGAGCAATGTGCCTCTCGGAGTATGTCATCCCGGATACTGCCCCCTGCTGGTATGTAGATGCGTCCCCGGAACCGAAGAAGATCATCCTGTAGCATGTAGTCCTCGACCTTGCCCCTCTCTAGGGCACTGAAAATCAGCTGTAACGCAGCATCCAGCCTCTGATGTACTCGGATGCGCTCCTGTATATCATCGCCACTGATCACTGAGCTCAAATACTCTCTATATACAACTGGCTCGGTCTCGGACACCATGGTAATGTGCATGTCCTCCATCATCTGTAGCAGCTCTATAGACATCAATCGGGGCTCCGGTCCAGAAGTGCCAGCCCTCCTGCTCAAAGCATCTGCAACCGTGTTCGCTTTCCCCGGGTGATAGTGGATCTTGTAATCATAATCACAGAGGTACTCCAGCCACCTCCTCTGTCTCAGGTTTAGGTCCTTCTGTGTATCAATATACTTGAGATTCTTGTGATCTAAAAAGATGTCACAATGAATCCCGTATAAGTAATGCCTCCATATCTTTAGGGCGAAAACCACAGCCCCGAGCTCTAGGTCATGTACTGGATAGTTATGCTCATGCTTCTTCAACTGTCTCGAAGCATAAGCAATAACATGTCCATGCTGCATCAGGACTGCACCCATCCCCTGATAAGAGGCGTCCGTGTAGATCTGAAATCCTTCGCTCCCGGATGGAAGCGCAAGAATGGGGGATGAGATGAGTCGGTCCTTTAGCTCCTGAAAAGCCGTCTCACACCGCTCTGACCAAACAAAATCTGTGTCCTTCTTCGTCAAGGACGTGAGGGGGAGTGCTATCCTCGAGAACCCCTCCACGAACTTGCGGTAATACCCTGCTAGTCCCAAGAAACTGCGGATGTCAGATGCGGTCTTCGGCCGTGGCCAATCCCTCACTGTCTCTATCTTGGCTGGGTCCACTGCTAACCCAGCCCCACTGATCGTGTGCCCCAGGAAAGCCACCTCCTGCAACCAGAACTGGCACTTCTAAAATTTTGCGTACATCTGGTTCTCCCTCAGTCTCTGCAGGACCTGTGTCAGGTGCTCCGTATGCTCCTCCTGAGTCCGAGAATATATAAGGATGTCGTCGATGAATACAATCACGAAGCGGTCTAGGAAAGGCTCGAATACACGGTTCATTAGACTCATGAATGCGGCAGGAGCATTCGTGAGCCCAAAAGGCATCACCGTGAACTCGTATAATCCATAGCGTGAACTGAATGCCGTCTTCGGTATGTCCTCTTCCCTGATACGGAGCTGGTAGTAGCCGGATCGCAAATCTAGCTTGGAGAACCAGAAGGCTCCCTGTAGCTGGTCAAATAACTCATCTATCCGAGGCAGAGGATAGGTGTTGCGTACCGTTAACCGGTTCAGCTCCCGGTAATCTATACATAATCGCAGTGATCCGTCTTTCTTCTTCACAAAGAGAACTGGCGCTCCCCATGGCGATGAACTGGGCCGCACAAATCCTGACTCGACTAGCTCCTGTAGTTGAGTCCTGAACTCTGCTAACTCCCTTGGAGCCATCCTGTAGGGTGCCCGGGACACCGGCCTCGCTCCCGGTACTAGCTGAATCCTGAAATCCAAGTCTCTAGCAGGTGGTAGCCCGGGCAATTTCTCCGAGAATACGTCGGAGAAATCCCGGACCACCGGAATATCTGAGATAGTCGTCTCTGCTCCCACCATCTCGAAGCAGACAAGATAAACTTCTTCACCTTGCTCATGGGCCTTCACAGCCTGTATAGAAGATAACAGTAGGTGGCAGATAGGCTGGATACCTTCAACGATAACATGAGAGTCGCCATGCCTTAGCGTGATCCTCCTGGACGGACAATCTATCTGGGCATGGTTCCGATGCAACCAGGCCATGCCCAAGATCAAGTCAAAGTCCTGCAGCTTCAGAATAGTTGCCGGCGCCTCAAATTCCTTGCCGCCAATCTCGGCCTCCATATCACAATGTGCAGTGGTCCGCAGCTCCGACCCATCGGGTAGACGCACCCTCATCTCTAGTCCAGGGAACCTCTCCATGCCTTCGAGTCCGTCAATGAAGGCCTCGGATACGAACGAGTGTGAAGTACCCGTGTCGAAGAGAGTATGAGCGGGCTTGCCGCTGATCATAACTATGCCTGAGGTTTGTTTTTGTGAAAGTTAATTGTTATCCTATAGTTCCAGGTACTATATATATAATTGAAAAGTCAAGGAAATCAATAATTAACTTTAAGTACCTGTGATAACCTCCTCGGGGTTCCTCGGCTCTGTGAGGTCCAAGGCGTATATCTGCTCCTGCTCACGTCTCCTGCCGTGATATCCCCGGCCTCGGCCTCGTCCTCGGCTTCGTCCTCGGCCCTGCTGTACTGGGGCCACTGGAGGTGGAGGAGGAGGAGGGGGATGGAATCGGTGCGGGCACTCCGACCTGATGTGCCCGGGCTGGCGGCATCCGTAACAAACCACTTGTCGATGGCCTCGGTCATCCTGTCTCCTCGGATCATGCATTTGTAGAGGTGGGGGAGCCAATGCTGCAGGAGGCCCCTGCTCCTGCCTGAAGTTGGGACGACGACATCCCTCACCCTTCCTGTATCCGATGGTCCTGCATCTCTGAGAGCCCCTACTGCTCTCTCCTGATGTCGACCCATCAAATGGTCTCTTCCCTCCGGCTCGCACCATCAGCTGGTCAGCCTCCAGCTTCTTCGTCATCTCGATGATCTGCCTAGATGTGCCATGAGAAATGAATAGCAAGGCCTGCCTCAAATTTCCCTGAGGCCCCGATAGAACCTCTTCGCATACCTCCTATCATCGGTATCCTGAATCCCTGCGAACCTGGCCAAGTGGGAGAACTCTCTCTGATACTCTATCACCGATCTAGTCCCCTGCTTGAGGTTCAAAAACCTCTCCTCCAAAGCATCTATGTCCGTAGCAGAGACGAAGTGCTCCAGAAACACATCGCCAAACTCCTCCCATGATATCTCTGACAGCTCAAAGTCCGCATAAGTAGACTCCCGGACTGATTTCCACCATCTCTTCGCATGAGCCTCCAGCACAGAGGTGGCTAGAGGTACTGCCTCGCTGACTGGGCAGCTGATGCCTGCTAAGATCTCATGTATGGCCTCCAGCCATTCTTCCGTCTTCACCGCATCCTCTGTCCCATGGTACGTCGGTGGGGACAGGCTCTTGAATGCACTCAGCCAGCTCGACCCCGGATTTGGCTGTGGAGCCGGGACTTGCTGGGCTCTGAAGGCATCCAAAATCGCCGTCAGGGTCTGCCCCATCTCCGTATGTAGGAATGGAGTGGCAGCTGGAGGGGGAGGAGCCACATTTTACTAACTCATTGTACTTTGTGGACCATTTATGTGACTTTACACATGGGCACACCACTGCTTCCGCTGCATAGTTTGTCCGCAAACTAATGCTCGGGAGGGGGTGGTCCCATGTTGTGGACTTCTTTCTCATATGATCATTGTTCAAGTGATACCAGTTTGTAAGACCCCCCTCCCCCTTACCAAGGAGGGCTACCGGATCTTATGCCCAGAACCGCCGTCTTACGGTGGCACTAACTCACGTGTTAATCGACACCGCAACACGCCGATTCTGCCGGCTAGTACGATCATTTAACCTGTATGCCAATATGAGAAGAAAGAAGTAAAACATTATATAAAACCATCAGTCCACAAGCCACATAGTACAATCATATAAATGAAATGAAAAGTACAACACAATAGTCCACAGAAGAGTACAAATGAAAGAGTAAAAAGGGCTTATGCCCAGTACATCAAATCACTCTCTCACAAAATAATAATGCGGAAGCTACACTAGAACATCAGATCTCGTCCCACCTGAGGACGCACAGTAGTGGTAGTAGCCTGCTGAAGCGGTATCTGCTCCTCATGTCCTGCCTCCTCGACGTGCTGGTGCTCCATCTCCCCGGGCTCCTAAAAATAGTTGGTCCCCGACCATTAGTCAAAAAGACTAAGTCGTTTCCTCCGCACCTCGCCCCGCAGCTCCTAGGCACCGAGCGGGAGGACGAAGCGGAGGACAACAAAAGGGGTAGCTAAGTGGCAGCAGGTGACAGTATCTAACTAGAGTTGTAATAAGTAAAGTAGTTCTACGCTAGCAGTTCTAAGTACGGTACAAGTAATAAGTAAGAGCAATGCAGTAAAGGAAAGTAAAGAACAGTAATATGAACAAGTAAATAAACTAAACTACCACTATGTTATCATCACAAACGTACCCTAACTTATATAAATGCCCATACAAATATATAAGTTAGGGTTTCCAGAAATTTAACTTATCATATAAAAGAGCCCATACTAATTTATATAATAAGGATCTATGAAGCGTATGACCTAATATGAATGAATGATATGATGCAATTTTATGCGCAGGCAAGTGCAACTCACACACAACGACTCTGTGATCACAGACCTTTAGTTCCCACGTTTTGAGAGCTATCATCACTCTCGGGTACCACCGCTGTGGCTACGGCAGCAGCGGAGCGGGCGTCTCCGCTTCTAGACCGGTATGCACACTACCAAGCCTTAGACCCCTCTCATACGCCTCTGTACACGTCCAAGGTGCACTCTAGAGTCTCGCGTACGTACTTTGCTGACAAACCCGTCAGTCTTGTTGGGTCGGATGTGTGTTATCGAGGATCGTCCTCCAGACCGCAGTGTAAAAACAACCCACTGGCCCCTCTAACTCCCACAACCGCCTGGTGCACCGTACTGTCATCGGTATGGCGAACGGCCAGTACCGCATGCCCCGCCACGATATTTATGCACAGGCAAGTAATTCATACCGAGCCTCCCGCTCGCAGGACCAAACCCGTCCTGAATCCCTCAAACCCAAACCCGGGTGAGAACGCACATTAGTGCCTTTATACCAACTCCCTCAAACCCCAAAACAGGTGAGATCGCACATTAGTGCCTTTATACCAACTCCCTCAAACCCCATATGGGTGAGCATATACCATGAATCTCTCCAACCCTACACGGGCGAGAAGGTACAACAATGTCCTAACCTATTAAACTACTCTTGTCTACGGGTTATTATACTTAGAGATTTAAGGTTAATCCCAGGAGTGCCCCCGGTATTCCCTGTGAAGGGCTCTCAAGGGGCACTAGGAACTGTGTTGGGATTACGCCCAGCGTTCCCTTTCGCAAGGATATTTATTTTAGTTGATGGCTACCCATGTATCTCCCCAGCTCTCCTTATTGCTCTAGTACAACCCTAGTGACTTAAGGTGTTACCGGGAAACCGACGGACTTCCGCCGACCCTCACTCCAGTTGCTAACTTAGACTTGCACTTCTGATCCGTCACTAAGACAACTCTACCCACCAGGGTTACTCATGTTGAACTCTCTTATTTCTGCCAATAATCAATCCCCTGGTAACCCCTAAGGCAAGACCTATTTGTGTTATATGCAGACCATGACCTATGATTACCCTAAAAATGTGATCTTCCAAACCTTAAGGTATCTTGCCTCTAAATATTTATCCTAGGGTGGTATGGACTAAGGGAACTACCCTATGAATTCTCATAATTTTTCTTGGCCAAATAGTACTTTAATTAAATCTTTTAATTTAAACGCTAGGTCATTTTACACATGAAGTAGTATGATTAAATATCCACTGACCAAGCGAATTTTTCCTGAGATGTATATTGATAAAATATTGCTGCCTACAGAGTTTCATAATTTTCCTTAAAATATTTATTCTCATTTCCTATTTAATATCAATTTCACACAAATTCCATTTTTCCAAATGAAGTATAGGCATTATGAAATCAAAAATTCCAGGAAAATTACAGAACTTTTAAAGCACTAATTTATGACTATTGGCAGAGTATCATCAGTATTTATTGTGTAATGGCCTATAAAATTCCATTATAACATATTTACCAAAAATGCCATTGTATTAATCTAACAACTAACAATGCATCCATTAATTCTGAGAAATTCATGCAAAATTAATAATACCGTTTTATAGCAGTAGAATAAATTCCAAATTTTCAGAGGCATATATCCATCATTTCAAGAATTAATAAGATAAGGGTAAAATGGGAAATTTAAGATGTCTACTCCAAAGGTTCCTCAAAACAGAGGGATCATATTTTTCCTAAGTCAAATGTGGCATTATCTATGCTTTGGCAAAATTTTAGGATTCGTACTTGAGGAAAACCTATTTTCCAAATTTTATGTCCAAAATAGCCATTTTTAAAATAAATTCAATAAATGGAATTTTTGATTCCAAAAATTCCATGATTAATTTGAGGGATGCAATGTACCCTAATGAACCACTGTAAATAATTCCAAGACCTTTGCATGTCACCATTGGGCTAAATACACTATATTTGCATTTTTGCTAATTGCACACCGAGGCATAACATAAGCTAACACGTGCAAGTGGATTCTCCAACATGCAGTGAACCCAAGGTGCTGAAAATTTTATCATACACCAAGGATGTCCCCACTGACCTACCACCAAGATTTGGGACCATGGGGAGGTGTAGAACTCCTTATATTTCATTTATTTGTATTTTGATATTTTGGCAAAAACTATAGGAAATTGTTCTCCAAAATTCCTAAATTTTGACAGGGGCTAAGTATGCCCTAATCATGCATGTGCCCAAAATTTGGGGCCATGTTGATTAATGGTTTGACCTGGGCATCCAATTTAATTTTTGCCCTACCCTAGGACCAGTCCTAGGAGAAATGTCCTACAGGACTGTACACTACACCATATCACATGTTTAGGGTGGCAAATTAAAGAAAAGACCCTTGGATACAATATTTATTAAGAGGCTAAGTTCTGAAAATGCCTTTAAGAGGCATAAAATTAACATGCAAGGTGGTTGTAATAATGTGACAGAGATTTCACTATTCATCAAATTTTAATTAAATTATTTAAATCTATGGACGAATCTTAAAGTTAAAACCGACGGAATCGGTTCATCGTCCCCGATGGTTTGACGGCCACGATTTCATCTTCCTGGACGATGTTGGCTGGCATTTTCCGGCCAGCTGAGCCACCACCACCGCCGGAGGATATCGCCACCACCTTCGTTGAGGTGGGGGCTAGCGTTTCCCGGCAGTGGGGCCGCCGGAGTTGGCTCCTCTGGAGAACCCGAGCAAGAAGAAAAAGGCTCGGTTTTATCCATTTTCTCTCATGGCATCGGGCCCGATTGAGCCCGATATCTCCCTAGATTGATCTAGAAACCTAGTACGGGAAGAGGCGAGGCGAAACGGACCTGTATGGCGGCGCGACGGTGAGTTTGGCGGCGGGTGGCCATTCCCGACCTTGCTCCGGCGAAATTTCTTGGATTCATGGTTCCTGCACCGTTTCCTTCGATCCAGTAGTCGATTTTTACTCGCCTGAGCTCACTAAAGCTAATGGAGGGGGTGAATTGGGCTGAGGTGGACTATATATGGAGTTAACTCCAAAGTGAGCTCGGTTTTGAGCTTTGGAGGCTTCACCCATGGTGCCATATGGCCACCATGCCCCAAATTCTTCTGGGATTGCCTGAGCAGGCCGACCAGTAAGTTTAGGCAACTGGACAGCAGCTGCATGTGTGGCCATGTGGCCATCCTTCCCTTCATTTCCCTTTCTCTCTCCTCTTCTTCTCCAAATTCCTTTTCTACCCCTTTGCATGTATTCTCTTTCCTGATCTTGGGGGTTATGAGTTGTCTTTGACCATTTAGGTTGGGCTTGGGCTGATTTGGATGGGCTTAGCCCAATGGGATTGGGCTTGGCCTTCATTTTCTCTCTTTAGGCCTTATATTGACCAAATTGACTTTTAGGGTTGACTTGGTCAACCATGGTGGGTGGACTGACCCTACTTGGTGGAAATGGGTCTAGTGGCACCACCCAACTTGGGTTGGGTCAAGGGGGTGCCCTACTTAGGCTAATTGGGCTTATGAGTGTGGGTTTGACCAAATTAAGCCCAAGGTTGACTTTGGTCAATTGGGGTCAAAGTGTTGACCTAGTGACATGCCCTAGGGTCCACTTAGATTGTTTTTAGGGTTAGGGCAATGTGGTGGGGTCATGGTGTAGCTAGGGTCCCTATTTAGGCTAGTTTGACCTAGTGTGACTTTGGTCCTATAGTGGGCTCCACATGGATACCCCCCACTACCTAGGGTCAAACCTAGTTGATCTCTTTAAATTTCACCCCATGCCTAACCCAATCTAAGTTGAGGGGTCCAGAAGTAACATGGGATGTTACATGATCTGTCCATGTCATATCTGAATATGGCCAAGGGGATTGCTGCGTGTAGAACACAGATTGCACGCATCTTAAAGTGGTATGAACGGCATCGGTTCATCTTCCTCCTCAAGTCGATCTACCACAATAACATCAGAAATTCCTCCTCCCTTATTCACCCTCATGAGATCATGATTCTTCATGAAACCATCTCCCATCTTCACATAGAAGGTTGGAGAGGTTGAAGACACAACTAGCCTTAGAGCACAAGCCCTAGAATGCCCTCTTCCTAGAGAAATCATCATCTCACTACTCTAGACTCTTTTGAGTCTATACCTCACTTAGATATCTACAGATCTAGCACCAAGGGAGAGGGGAGGAAGCTCACCTCATTTCCGGCGTTTCCACTATTTCCGGCCATTGATCGTGTAACTCTCCTCGGCGCCATCTTCTCCTTCACGGAGGTGGCGGATCTTCTCCTCCATGACTTGATCCAGCAGTTTTCCCTCTCTACAGAAGTTTCTGTCAGGAAAAATGGCTGGAATGAGGAGTGAAAATGGTTAGGGTTTTCACAACCCTTATATATAAAAAGTGACACGGGTAGGGTCACGCCCGTGTCCGTACCTGTGTCCTGCTTTGGGCGAAGCGTCAATGATAGTTTTAGTGTAGGTTCAATACTTGACACTGGTAGGGACATGCCAGTGTCCCAACCCGTGTCCAAATGACACAGACATGTTCCCTGGCCGTGTCCTTCTCTGTACACGTCTCGACGAACTCAACTCGACACATACGGGTAAGGACAATCCTGTGTCTATACACGTGACATACACTTCGTCGATCTTGACACGCTTCGTCGATCTTGACACGCTTTGCCAAGTTCAACTCAACACACACGGGTAAGGACACGCCCGTATATCTACATGTGTCACTGCATAGGATACACTTCGTCGATCTCGACATGCTTCGTCGATATCGACACAAACATGGGTAGGGACACGCCCGTGTCTCTACCTGTGTCACTTCACACAGGTAGTCACACGCTCGTGTCACTACACGTGTCCTTCTTTGGACATACTCGAGTCATCGACTCGAGAGCTGGCCTCTCCTACATGGGTAAGGACACGCCCATGTCTCTACCCGTGTCCTATTCTATACTGATTTCTCCTCCCATTTACAAGTGTAGCCTAGCTACCAGCACTTCTCCGAACCCAAGTCAGCACCCCTGACTGAAAAACATGTACGAGGGGCCTAGTGTGAATCGGGACATTACAAAACCTATTAACAAAATAAAAGATTTCGTACCCGAAATTAGGCTAAGGCTATGGGAGAAAAACATAAAAGAAGATAAAATATGCTTTTAAACAAAATTATCTCGGGGAAATAATTCCGGGTAGCGTTTTTTCATCAAGTCCACCAGCTCCCATGTACACTCCTCCTTCCCATGATTAGACCATATCACTTTTACCAAAGGAACACTTTTGCGGTGCAATATTCTTGTCTCGTTGTCTACGATCTGCACCGGCTCCAGTCGGACAGACCTATCAGTCACCACTGCACCATCAGTAGTGGGGATATATTGATCGGGCCGCAACAATGCCTTTCGAAGTGACGACACATGGAACACATCGTGAAGATTCTCTATCTCTGGCGGTAACACCAACCGATAGGCCAACTTGCCAATCCTTTCCAATACAGTGTAAGGCCCAACGTACCTTGGGCTGAGCTTTTTCACACCACGCACCCGTGAAACTCCATGCACCGGCCGAATCTTCAGAAATGCTTTATTACCCACTTGAAATTCCACCATTAGGTGCTTTGCATTGTAATACTTCGCCTGCCAACCTTAACCCTCCAACATGCGATCCCGTAATAGTCTAACTACCGCATCCGTATCATCGATAAACTCAAATCCCAATGCCTTCGGGTCTTCATCTTGCACCCAAGACAAGGGGGTTCTACACCTTCTTCCGTAAAGGGGTTCATGGGGTGCCATGCCAATGCTAGCTTGATGACTGTTATTATAGGAGAATTCTACCAATGGTAGGAGCCTTTCCCACGGCTCTCCTCTATCCAACACACATAATCTCAATAAATCTTCCAATGTTCTGATGGTTCTCTCAGACTGCCCATCTATTTGAGGATGAAACGCGGTGCTAAAGGTAAGGCGCAAACCCAAATACGCTTGTACTTCCTTACACTCCCTTGAGGTGAAAAGACCATCCCGGTCAGAAACGATTGTCTTAGGCACGCCCTGAGACAATACGAACTGCTCCATAAAAAGGCATACCAATACATCCATGTGAGCCACTTTCTTCATAGGGATGAACCGGGCTACTTTCGTCAGTCGATCCACGATCATCCACACTGAATCATTCCCTGAGCGTGAGCGAGGTAACCCATGGACAAAGTCAATGGAGATATCCTCGAACTTCCACTCTGGGATGGGCAACGACTGTAACAAACCACCGGGGCTCTTGCATTCCACCTTCACCATTTGACAAGCTTCGCAGTGTGTAACAATATATCTTACATCCTTCTTCATTCCCGGCCAACACATGGTCTTCCGTAGGACGGCATACATCTTGGCAATACTCGGGTGCACTGAATACTGAGAGCAATGTGCCTCTCTCAAGATATCCTCCTGTATTTTTCCTCCATTGGGAATGTAGAGCCGGCCGCAGAAATAAACGAGGCCGTCTTTTAGTGTATACTCATCTGTAGTCCCACCTTCGGTTGACTTGATTGTCGGGGCCAGAGCCGTATCCCTTCCTTGCTCCGCCTGAATTCATTCCCGGATATCACAAACTATGCTCATGGTAGCCAAGTACTGCACATACTCTGCCTAAGGAGCCTTATATACCAAAGTAATATACATTTCTTCAATCATCTGAGCCAACTCCATACTCATCAACCTAGACTCTGAGCTCGAGTCTGGTACCTTTCTGCTCAATGCATCAGCCACCGAGTTCGCTTTTCCGGGGTGGTAGTTCAAGGTGAACTCATAATCGCACAGAAACTCTAACAACCACAGTTGTCTCAAGTTCAACTCCTTCTGTGTATGAACGTACTTTAAATTTTAATGGTCTGAATAGATCTCACAGTTGACGCCGTATAGATAATGCCTCCAAACCTTCAAGGCGAATACCACTGCTCCCAACTCCAAATCATGAACCAGATAATTGATCTCATGCTTCTTCAACAATCTTGAGGCGTAGGAAATTACATGGCTGTGCTGCATCAATACCGCTCCCATCCCTTGATATGATGCATCAGTGTAAACTTGAAAGCCTTCCTTCCCAGACGAAAGTGCTAGGATGGGGGAGGAGGTAAGTTTATCTTCCAGCTCTTGGAATGCTGCTTCACATTGGGGTGTCCACTCAAATGACACACCTTTCTTTGTCAAGGAAGTAAGTGGGAGGGAAATCTTTGAGAGTCCTTTTACGAACTTGCGATAATACCCGACAAGTCCAAGGAAGCTCCACACATCAGCCGCCGACTTCAAGGGCGACCACTCCTTCACGACACGCACCTTGGCCGGATCCACCACTAGTCCTGCTCCACAGATCACATGCCCCAAGAAAACAACATCTTTATGCCAGAATTTGCACTTGCTGAACTTGGCGAACAAGGCGTGCTCTTTAATTTCTTTAAAACCAAGGTCAAGTGCTCAATATGCTCCTCCTCCATCTTTGAGTAGAACAGGATGTCGTCGATGAAAACAATGACAAAGTTATCCAAGTAAGGTCCAAACACCTTGATCATCAGCCTCATGAAGGTCGAAGGGGCATTTGTGAGCACAAACGGCATTACAATGAACTCATGCAGTCCATATCTTGAACAGAGGTCGTTTTCTGGATGTCCTCCTCTTGTATCCTTAACTGATAATATCCCGAGCGCAAATCCAACTTAGAAAACCAATGCGCTCCCACCAGTTGATCGAACAACTCGTCGATCCGGGGTAACGGATAGGTGTTCCGCACCGTCAGATGATTGAGTTCCCGATAGTCTATGCATAAATGCAGGGTTCCATCCTTCTTCTTGACAAATAATACAGGGGCTCCACAAGGTGATGAGCTGGGGCGAACGAACCCTGACTCCACCAGTTCTTGCAGTTGAACTCTAAACTTTGCGAGTTCCTTCGGGGCCATTCGGTAAGTGGCCCTGGATATAGGCTTAGCGCCCGGTACTAAATTAATTTGAAAATCAACTTCGCTATGTGGGGGTAATCCTGGCAGTTTCTCAGGAAATACCTCGGGGAAGTCCCGCACTACCCATACATCTTTCATATCCAACGCCATCCCCTTCAACTCGAAACAGATCATGAACACTTCATCCCCCTTCATATGGGCTTTTACAGCCTGAACTAAAGATAACTACAAACGAGGTGCGAAGTTAATACCTTGGAAGATGACATTCGAGTCCCATATCTAAAATAGATTCATTTCTCCGTGCAATCAATCCTTGTGAAGTGCCAGTCCAACCGCGCCATACCTAGAATGAGATCAAACTCTAGCATCCTCAAGACTGTGGCAGGCGTAACAAAGGCCTTTCCCTCAATAAGTATCTCGAATTCGCACTTGGCGGTTGTGATCATCTCAGCGCCGTCCGGGAGGCGTACTCGTCGAGCTATAACAGTAAAGTATTGTACACCTCCCATATCTTTAATGAAGTCCTCAGACATAAAAGAGTGTGAGACACCGGTATCGAACAGTGTATAGGCCGTCTTCCCGCCGACTACCATGGTGCCTAAGTACCAATAACCAAAACTCAATAGTAGGTGTCTAGTTGTTTTAAGCAAGTTAAGATAAACAATGAAAATGTGAAAACTAACTATAACATACCTGCAATCACATCCTGGGGATTCCGTTCTTGCGCCATGTCCAGCTCGTATACTTGACCTCGGGCAGGACCGGGGTTTCCTCCCCGTGGTCCTCGTCCTCGACCGTGCATATGACCCCGTCCTCGAGGAGCTGCCGGAGGGAGAGCAGGAGGGACATCCCAAACAAGCTCGGGCAGAAACGTCGAATGTGGCCCGGCTGGTTGAATTCGAAGCACACCCGCCCATAACGCCGCTCAGGTTGCTGAAATTGTTAAGGCTGTGGTGGTGGAGGCAAATCGGGTGGGTGCGGAATCGGGTGCTCGACTCTAAAATACCCTTGAAAAGGTCCTCCACCTCTTTGATGTCCTCTTCCTCCTCTAAATTCCCGCCTTCTTCTGTTGCTTGGGCCAGCTTCTATCACGCACTCTGCAGGTCTCATACTACTACTTAAGGGGTCCACCTCCAATCTCTTCATCATGTCGATTATCTCTGCCAAGCTAGAGTCCGCTATAAAGAAAAGGGCCTGCCTCAGGGGATCCCGTAGCCCATTATATAAGCGCTTGACATATCCTCTATCATCCATATTATATGAGTCCGCGAATCTCGCGAGATGTTGTAATTCTCGATGATATTCCGTAACTGATTTTGATCCTTGCTTTAGCAGAAGAAACCTCTCTTCGAGTTCATTTCGAGCGGATGTGGGAATGAAGTGCTCAAAGAAGACACCCGAGAACTCACTCCAACTTATCTCTGTATAGACCCAACCTTGGAAGGTGGAGCCTATGAGTGACTTCCACCACCTCTTAGCAAGTAGTTCCAAGACGGACACCGCCAAAGTCACAGCCATGTTGGCTGGGCAACGGATCCCCGCCAAAAACTCCTACACCGTGTCAAGCCATTCCTCCATGCATATGGCCAACTCCGTCCCGAGGTAGGCGGGAGGGGAGAGGGCCCGAAAGGTGCTCAACAAGTTAGAGCCCGGAGCCTTTTGTTGCACCGGAGGATGCTGCACCCTAAAGGCATCCAGGATGGCGGTGAGCATCTGCCCCAACTCGGATTGTTGGAACTAAGTGGGTATTGAAGGGGCAGGAGTGCCCCCCATCGGCTCAATGTGCACTGGAATCTACACTTAAAACATAAACGTATCGTCACGTTGGCTAATCTTAAGGTCAAAGTTGGACAAACTTAGTGTGAATTACACATGGGCACACCACTGCTTCCGCTAAGTCAGTTTGTCCACAAACTGACTAATTGAACGGGGGCAGTACCATTGTTGAATGACTTCTTTAGTTGAGGATCATGGTAAATTGATACCATTTGTAATACCCCCCCTCCCGGTTCCCAAAACATGACACGAAGGGGGTCTTATGCCTAGAACAGCCGCCTTGCAGTAGCATTAGCACACGGGTTAACATGTACCACAAGATGCCTATTCTGCCGGCTACAACAAATATTAATATATATATGCCAACCCAACCAAATATGATAAGATAAGTCAAATCCACACAAAGTAAATAAGTCCATAGTACATCAAAATAGAAAAGCTAAAACATGCTTTTACAATATATCAGAGTCCAACTAATAAACGCCCAAAAGGGCTACATCAGAGTCGCTCAACACACACATCAGTAACCGACGGTAATGATGGTACCGTCACATCAGGCCCTATCGTCCTGGCCTGGCTGTCCTGCTGCAAATTATACGGCTGCTCTACCTGCAGGGTGACCTCCTAAAAAGGAAGACATAGCAACCGTTAGTCGAAAAGACTAAGTGGCTTCACATTCGCTCCCCCAGCGACTCCTCGGCACCGGGCGGAGAAAGGAACAAGGGTATAATATATAACAAGTAAGGTAACAGGTATAAGCAAGTGGTAAATGTACAATAAGATTAACAGCAGTATACTCTAACAGTTCTACAAGAGATATATCAATCATTAAATACAAGTAACTACAACATGAAGGTAACTTAAATTATAAGGATGCCCATACAAGCTTATAAGTTAAGGATCGGTTTACATAAAATAACTCATCGTATAAGAGTGCCCATACAAACTTATACGATGAGGATCTTGTTGTATAATGTTATGAAATGACTCACCCATGATCACACACATGCAAGCTCTATGTCGACATAGACTAATATTTCCCACTTTTCGAGCAGGTAGCTAACCTCTCAGGCATCAACCGCCGTGGCCAGGCGGTGACAGTAGAGCGGACATCTCTACTACTAGGTGGGTATCCATATTACTTCACCTAGGCCTCCGTAAGTCTCAATGCTAACACAACAGCGGAGCCCATGAGTACTATGGACCAGCGGGGGTCTCGGGTAGATGTGCACCAAGAACTCAGCCCCGAACTGGCCTTATGTGACCCTGAAGGGGCCTCAGAAGTAAGCACGAGGATCCAGCCCAACCGTTCACTTGGCATGGCAGGAGCCCTGGAAAGTGAACACCGAGGACCAAGAATAACTGCCTAATGTCTAACTGTCAACTCCCGTCGGTGTGATGATTGGCGAGCCCGTAGACCTGCCACACTATCTTAACCCAGGATTACAACACAGCGTGTCGACTCACAATACATGCAATTCCACATCATCGTGGCATGGAAGGAGCCTCGGAGAAAGCACAAGCACCAAGCCCAACCATCCAATCATCACAGAAGGAGCCCCGGGAAATGAACACCGAGGACCAAGCCCAACTGTCTGACTTTGACTCATCTCAACGTAATCCCAACTAGTGACAGCCAACACTGCACTTACACCCTTCCACAATGCTACCCATAGTGAGACGACACTCTAACCATTGGACTACTAAATTCAATTCGTTAAACAATTATTAACATGACCATAGATTATCCTCCTACATGTCATTCAAAATGATTTCAACACATTATAAACATAATGCGCATTTATACTAGTCTACCAATTTCTATCAAATCATTTCGTTTAAGTATGCTTCACTTCACAATTCGATTACATGGAATCCAATTAATAAACTTCATCAATTATAGAACTAATATGATAAACATAAAAGAGTTCACCGAAACGTCAAGTTAATTGCAACATTGAATCCACCGAATCCAAATCCAAGATATACCAAACCCAGAATTTAAGTGCAGACTAAATCTGGACAGTAGATTCGACTGAAGATTCCTGAAACTGCATAAATCCGGTGAAGACGTGTAACCCTCGATGGAAAGGTCTTTCCATGGGCTACAACTTGTATGTTCAGATCACAATTCAGATTCAATAGTATCATACTTGAAATTAGCCTTGAAGTCTGATGCGTACAGAACACAATTTCTGCATGCAGTGTTTATCGGACGTCAAATTCGTTCAGACTTTCCTGTGGCTACAGACTTCGCCTGAAGTCGTACAATAACTCGTTGGAAAGGTATTTTCAAGGACTTTAACTTTTGTGTTTAGTCTAAAGCCCAGATCTGGCCATATCACATCTGAAAATGGCCAAGGGGATCGTTGCGCGCAGAACACAGATTCTGTACGCATCTTAAAGTAGAATGAACGACATCGGTTCATCTTCCTCCTCAAGTCGATCTACCACAATCACATCAGAAATTCCTCCTCCCTTATTCACCCTCATGAGGCCATAATTCTTCACGAAACCATCCCCCATCTTCACATAGAAGGTTGGAGAGGTTTAGGACACAACTAGCCTTAGAGCACAAGCCCTAGAATGGGCTCGTCTAAGAGAAATCATCATCTAACTAGTCTAGACTCTTTTGAGTCGACATCTCATCTAGATATCTATAGATCTAGCACCAAGGGAGAGGGGAGGAAGCTCACCTCATTTCCAGCATTTCCACTATTTCTGACCATGGATCATGTAACTCTCCTCGACGGCATCTTCTCCTTCAAGGCGGCGGCGGATCTTCTCCTCCAAGACTTGTTGCAGGAGTTTTCCCTCTCTACAGAAGTTTCTCTCACGAAAAATGGCTGGAATGAGGAGTGAAAATGGCTTGGGTTTTCACAACCCATATATATGAAAAGTGACACGGGTAGGGACACTCCCCTGTCCTTACCCGTGTCCTGCTTCGGGCGAAGCGTCAACGACAGTTTTAGTGTCGGTTCAATACTCGACATGGGTAGGGACACGCCCGTGTCCCGACCCGTGTCCAAATGATGTGGCCGTGTTCCCTGGTCGTGTCCTTCTCTGGACATGTCTCAACGAACTCAACTCGACACACACAGGTAGGGACACACCCATGTCTCTACCCATGCCATACACTTCGTTGATCTCGACACGCTTCGTTGATCTCGACACGCTTCGTCGAGTTCCACTCAACACACACGGGTAGGGACACACCCGTGTTTTACCCATGTTACTGCACAGGATACACTTCATCGATCTCGACACGCTTCGTCGATCTTAACAAACACACATGTAGGGACACGCCCGTGTCTCTACCCGTGTCACTTCACAGGGGTAGTAACATGCCCCTGTCAGTACCTGTGTCCTTCTCTGGACATACTCTAGTCGTCGACTCGAGAGCTGGCCTCTCCCACTCGGGTAAGGACACGCCCATGTCTCTACCCGTGTACTATTATATACTGATTTATCCGTCCATTTACAAGTGTAGCACAGCTGCCAGCATTTATCCGAACCCAAGTCAGCACCCCTGACTCAGAAACGCACACAAGGGGCCTAGTGTGAATCGGGACGTTACTGTACTGAACTTGAGCTTCGTGCCCAGACTCTTCTGAACCAACCTCCAGTCCTTGGACGTGAAACGTCCATCGGGATCACTTACTATACTCTTAGGAATTCCATGTAGTCGCACAATGTTGCGAACATACAACTCTACCAGCTTCTCCACGCTGTACTCTTTCCGATTTATGATGAAGTGAGTCACATTGGTCAAGCTATCCACGATCACCCAAATCATGTCGTTACCCTGCTGCGATTTAGGAAACCCATGTACAAAGTCCAAGGATATGTCATCAAATTTCCACTCGTGAATAGGAATAGGCTTCAGGAACCCGCCCGGCTTGTGACACTCGGCCTTCACTATGACACAAGTTTGGTACCAACTCATGTACAAAGCTACATCCCGCTTCAAACAAGGACACAAAAAGGATTTCTTCATATCCAAGTACATCTTTGTACTGTCCAGGTGAATGGAGTACTTTGTGAATTGAGGCTCAAACATCAACTCCTCACGGAGCTTGCCAAACTATGGTACACAAATCATTACGTCCTTCCTTCGAATCACATCAATCAACTCCAAGGAGCTACTCTCGCCCTTTTGAGCTTCCACCACGTATGGTAGGAGCTCCACATCCAAACGGGTCACTTCCTGAATACGATCGGACAAGTCATTCTGCATTTCAATCCAGTTCAACCGAGCCACGCTAGACTTGCCTCTTGCTACACACTCCAGGCCAAGGGACTCCCAGTCCTGCATCAACCGCTCATCATGAGCTTCGATCCAACTCCCGTGACCAGAATATTTCCTACTCAAGGCATCCGCAACCACATTGGATTTTCCTGGCGTATACTGAATCGCCACTTCATAGTCTCCAAGGAACTCAACCCATCCACGCTTCCGCATATTCAAGTCCTTCAGATTTAGAAGATACTTCAGGCTCTTGTGATCCGTGAAGATCTCCAATTTCGCACCATACAGAAAGTGCCGCCACTATTTCAAAGCAAAAATTGTCACCGCCAACCCCAAATCATGGACGGGGTAATTCCTCTCGTGATGCTTTAGTTGCCTAGATCCAAAATCTATCATGCTGCCATGTTGCACCAACACACAAAACAAACTGCATCAAGATGCGTCACTAAAAATCTGAAATCCTTCAGTCCCTTAAGGAAGGCTTAGAATTGGAGCTGCAATTAGCCTCCCCTTTAGAGTGTCAAATGTTGGTGTTACCATTATGATCTGGAAGTGATCAAACATGTAATCTCACTGCCAATGCGATATGAGCCTGCAGGGTCACATATAAGAGATGTGGAGAAGTTGGGTGATTGACTGTGTTGGTAAAGGTTGCCAATCACCGAACTGAATGGGGTTGTGGGCAAAGTGTTGCCTTAAAGGATCGTCGGGTTGGGCAAATGTTGCCTTGGAGGACTGGTAAGTATTGTCGTCCGAGGGTCGATAACAATCGTCGAGAATTGATATTCTGATTCCCGCCGATCGACGAGAATCGTCAATCTGATTCTTGCCGATCGACGAGAATCATCGAGAATAAATATGCTGATTCTCGACGATCGACGAGTTCGACAAGTATCGTCGACCGCGGCTCGACGATCGACGAGATTCGTCGTGTATCATCAAGCGCGTCTCGACGATCGGCGAGAATCGTCGAGTATTGTACTCTGATTCTCGCCGATCCTAGGTGAGACTCGCCGACTGATTCTCGTCGAACCTGCCGAGTGATTCTCGCCGATTGTCGCCGATTCTCACCGACTGATACTCGCCGATTCTGGAACCCTATTTCGGGGTGGTCTGCAGATTGCGATTTTCCTAAGCCTTTTATGCCTTCGGTATAAAAGGGACACTTAGGGTTTTCGGGTATTACAAGTTTTGGCAGCCGATCGAATCGATTTTGACGGAAGCCGTTCCGCTCGATCCGCCGATCCCGAATCCCGCCGCCGACGGAAGTGTTCCGCCGCCGCCGTGTTCGCTCCGTCGACCTCTCTCTCTCCGGCGATCGTCACTGGCGTTGGAATCCCTGGCGTGGACCTAGCAGTCCGTGGGAAAGCAAGGTGCAGTCTTCTCCATCCCAATAATCCGTGCGACAGATAGATCGGCGTTCTCCCGCTCGTGTGGATTTCTGCAGAGACGTGGATACTATTCCACGTAGAACTCGCCACTAAAAAGAAGACGAAGTTTGGAGCATCTCCGTTGAGTTGTGACTCAATGCCACCGAGGTAATTTTGCCTAGTTATTTGTTAACTTCTTGATTCAATTATCATGGCCCGATCCCATCTCTTTTGGGTTTTCTTGATGTTTTATTCTTCCGCTGCATGCACAAGCGTTGTGCCATCCTCATAGAGAAATCCAACAGTGGTATCAGAGGGAGGTTCGACCATGATTGTTGTTTTGGAAGTTTTGTTATTCCAATGCGTGTATACCTAGGGATTTAGAAGTGTTCTAAATGTCTAGATTTAGTCTTGGCACCCCGCCAAGAACGTCTGGGATTGCGTGGGAATTTCTAATTGTTAGAAATTGTGATCTCCTTAGCAGTAACCATCCCTCGATTTTGTTTTGGATTTTGAATCCAACAAAGAGAGATGAGCTTGTCTACTGCTTTAAGTTGAGTTGTCTTTGCCTTTGTCCAATGCATGTAAATCTGAGAATTTGGAATTTTCCGGATGTTCAGATTTAGCCCTTCCTTCTATCAATTGTTGATGGTGTCAGGATGTGCACATAAGGGATGCATGTGGTTTAGAATTGTTTTTCTTTGGATGTGAACATTGATCAAATGTTGATCATGGTTAATTGTTAACCTATAATTAAATCCCTTCATCAAATATTAAGTGTTCGGATGCCTTCCGATGGATGACACTCTTCCTGCCTCGATCGATGAAGTGTGGGCTTGCCAAAGCAAGGTGCATTAATCTATCTTGGTAAGGGTGCGAGCGGATAATTGTGATATCCCACTGTCGACATCGGGTCCAGCTTAACTAGGTGTACTCAATGGTTGAGTGCCTAGAAGCATAGGGTTGGCATGCACCATATGATGGATGCGAATAAGGAGTTATTCACCAACCATACAAGAATTGCATGAGGATGCAATTGGCAAGCGTTGCCTACCTAAATAACCGCATCATGAGAGGAAAGCCAAAGCTGACTCATTGTGTTGGTGAAATACGGATCTTGTCCACTAAGAGAGTAGCTCGCATGAACTCTCCGAATTGTTAGTGAGGGCTATCATTTCGAATAAAATAGTGGGAGTATTTTAATTGAAGTCCAAATTAAAATAAATTGTATTTGAAATTTTGGTACTGATTTTATTCTGCATAAATTCTTGTAGAATTCCATGACATGTGTTTCACACTTCACCTTGTCTCTGAGAGCCATCCTTGAGAAGGATAATCTCAGTGGGACAAATTACATGGACTGGTACAGGAACCTGAGAATTGTTCTCAGGCAAGAGCGAAAGCTCTATGTCTTGGAAGAAGAAGCCCCCGAGGTGCCGACCGGGAACTCTTCCCGTGCTGAGAAAGATACTTATAAGAAGTATACTGACGATGCTTTAGATGCTGAATGCCTTATGCTTGCCACTATGAACTCTGAGCTTCAGAAGCAACATGAGAGCATGGGGTGCAAGGAGATTGACGAGCATCTCAAGAAAATGTTTCAAGGGCAGGCTCGTCAAGGGAGGTTCGACATCACAAAAGCGTTGTTTCAGTGCAAGATGGGAGTTCGAGACTCAGTAGGCACTCACGTACTCAAGATGATTGGGTATATAGAGAACCTTGAAAGGCTAGGTTTTCCTCTTGGTCAAGAGTTGGCCACAGATCTGATCCTGCAATCGTTGCCGGACAGTTATGAGCAGTTCGTCTTGAACTACAACATGAATGAGATAGACAAGACACTGCCCGAACTCCTAGGCATGTTGAGAACTGCCGAAATCAATATGAAGAAGGCCAAGCCTGCCAGCCCCATACTGATGGTGCATAAGGGCAAGGGCAAAGCCAAGGGCTCTAAGAAGACAAAGGTGGGACCTAAGTCATATCTTGAGCCCAAGTCTTCAGCACTGATGAAAAAGAAAAGCACGGTGAAGGAAGGGAAATGCCACCACTGTGGCAAGGCTGGTCATTGGAGGAGGAACTGTCCTTCGTACATTGAGGGTCTTCAGAAACTGAAGGGAGGTATGACTTCCGCTTCAAATATTTACGTTATAGAGATAAACCTTTCTGCTCCTTCATCTTGGGTATTGGATACCGGATGTGGTTCTCACATTTGTACAAATGTGCAGGAACTGGGAAGGAGAAGATTGCTGAGTAAAGGGGAGGTAGACCTCCGCGTCAGCAATGGAGCAAGAGTTGCTGCTGTAGCTGTAGGAGTTTACCTTCTTTCTTTGCCCAGTGGGCTTGTAATAGAACTTGATAATTGTTATTTTGTTCCGGCCATAACTAGAAACATTATATCTATTTCATGTTTGGACATGATTGGATTTTCTTTTATAATTAAGAACAATTGTTGTTTTATATTTAAGAATGATGTTTGTTATGCTGTAGCCCAATTGTTTAATGGTCTTTATGTTTTGAACTTGGACCATTTGATCTGTAATGTAGAAAATAATAAAAGACTAAGAACAAATGACTCGAACCCTACTTTTCTCTGGCATTGTCGTTTGGGCCATATCAACGAGAAGCGCATATCCAAACTCTATAGAGATGGACTTTTGGACTCATTTGATTATGAATAATTTGAGCGTTGCGAATCTTGTTTGTTAGGCAAGATGACTAAAGCTCCTTTCACTGGTTATACTGAGAGGGCTGAGGATCTCTTGGGTATTGTACATAGTGATGTATGCGGACCCATGAGTTCCATGGCTAGAGGTGGGTATTTCTACTTTGTCACATTTACTGATGATTTCAGTAGATACGGATATGTGTATCTTATGAAGTGCAAATCCGAGACCTTTGAAAAGTTCAAAGAGTTCAAGAATGAAGTCGTAAACCAGTTGGGTAAAAGGGTTAAAGCACTCCGATCTGATCGAGGTGGCGAATACCTGAGTCATGAGTTCCGTGATCATCTGAAAGAGTGTGGTATTGTATCACAGCTCACTCCACCTAGAACACCACAACATAATGGTGTGTCTGAGAGGAGAAATCGTACTCTGTTAGACATGGTACGTTCGATGATGAGTCATGCAGACTTGCCTGTTTCCTTTTGGGGTTTTGCTTTAGAGACTGCTGCAATGACATTGAATCGCGCTCCAACGAAAACGGTTCTGAAGACACCATATGAAATATGGACTGGGAAGCGTCCTAGTATGTCGTTCATTAAAATTTGGGGCTGTGAGGCATACGTGAGATGTCAAATGTCTGACAAGCTGGAACCCAAATCGGATAAATGTTATCTGGTGGGATATCCTAAGGAAACGAAAGGGCATTACTTTTACCTACTGTCTGAGGGCAAAGTGTTTGTCGCAAGGACTGGTGTCTTCTTGGAGAAAGAGTTCTTATCAAGAAAGACTGAAAAGGTAGAGCTTGAAGAAGTTCAAGAACCACATGTAGTGAATAAACCGGAATTGGATTCTGAGATAGGACTACAAGATGTTGTAGCTAGAGAAGCTGCTCAGGGAACATAAGTCCTACGTAGATCTGGTAGACCGAGGTTTGAGCCTGAGAGATATGGATTTCTCGTGTCTCAAATAGGTAATGTGTTGCTTATGGATCATGATGATGAACCAGCAACCTACCAAGAGGATATGAATGGACCGGACTCCGACAAATGGCTTGAGGCTATGAAATCCGAAATGGACTCCATGTATGCAAACCAAGTTTGGAACTTGGTGGAACCACCTGAAGGGGTACGACCCATAGGGTGCAAGTGGGTCTTCAAGAAGAAGACCGACATGGATGTGAATGTACAGACATTCAAAGGGCGACTGGTGGCTAAGGGTTTCAAGCAAATTCATGGTATTGACTATGATGAGACCTTTTCCCCTGTTGCCATAGTAAAGTCCATAAGGATATTGCTTGCTGTTGATGCATATTATGACTACGAGATCTGGCAGATGGATGTCAAAACAGCTTTCCTTAATGGAAACCTCCTTGAGGAAGTGTATATGACACAACCCGAGGGTTTTGTATCCCCAGATGAAGCCACTAAAATATGCAAGCTGAATAAGTCCATTTATGGACTGAAACAGGCCTCTCGAAGTTGGAATCTTCGTTTTGATGAGAAAATCAAAGAGTTTGGTTTCATCAAGAATGAAGATGAGCCTTGTGTTTACAAGCGAATCAGTGGGAGCATTGTTGTCTTCCTGATATTGTATGTAGATGACATACTATTGATTGGGAATGACATTCCTACCCTGAAAGTTGTTAAGAACAACCTAGGGAACTGCTTTTCAATGAAGGATTTGGGTGAAGTGACTTATATACTTGGTATTAAGATCTATAGAGATAGATCGAAGAAGTTGCTGAGTTTGACCCAGAGTACGTACATCGAAAAGGTGTTGAAGCGGTTCAACATGCTTGAGTCCAAGAAAGGATTTTTGCCCATGTCTCATGGTGTGAATCTCTCTAAGGACAAGTGTCCAAAGTCTTGTGAAGATAAGGACCGCATGAAGTTGATTCCATATGCTTCGGCAATTGGATCAATCATGTACGCAATGTTATGTACTCGACCCGATGTCTCCTTTGCTTTGAGTATGACTAGCAGGTATCAGTCAGACCCCGGTGAGTGTCACTGGATTGCAGTCAAGAATGTCCTGAAGTACTTGAGAAGGACTAAGGATGCGTTCTTGGTGTATGGTGGAGAGGAAGAGCTCGTTGTAAGTGGTTACACGGATGCTAGCTTCCAAACTGATAGAGACGACTCCAAGTCTCAGTGAGGTTTTGTGTTTTGCCTGAATGGAGGAGCTGTGAGCTGGAAGAGTTCCAAGAAAGAGACAGTTGCTGATTCTACAACAGAGGCCGAGTATATCGCAGCAGCTAATGCGGCGAAGGAAGCTGTATGGATTAGGAAATTCATCGGCGAGCTTGATGTAGTTCCTAGCATTGTTCGTCCTGTAGTTCTCTACTGTGATAACAATGAAGCAATTGCACAATCTAAGGAACCTAGATCTCATCAGCGCTCCAAGCACATACTTCGGCGGTTTCATATTATTCGTGAGATTGTCGAACGAGGAGATGTAAACATTTGCAGAGTGTCGACTGAGGAGAACATTGCGGATCCACTGACAAAGCCTCTCGCGCAGAGAAAGCATGATGGTCATACTAGATCGATGGGTATACGATACCTAAATGATCAACTCTAGTGAGAATCTTGTGGACTGCATGTAAACTTGTATTTTGTTGGCTATTTGTTCATATGATGAACATTGTACCTAGTTTTTCTTTTATAATTAATGGCAAGTTCTTTTATTATAAGTTTTTCTAAATGATAGTTAAATGTTTACATAATAGATACCCTTAGAATGTTCGCTTCCATGGGACATCAAGTACGTGACTTGAATGTGAGAGCCTATGATTTATTTGAAGCTTCATTCTTAAAAGGTCCCTGGTCGAGTATCATCATAGAAGCTAAGGGTGATGATGGTAAATGAAGACCAGCACGTGCGTTGACTGATGATCGGTTCTCACAGGTCATGATATTGTGATATCAAGTCATCACGTGGGTACTTGTTAGTGAACAAGTTGTACTGGACAGACCCAACCTGAGACTACTCTGTGGGTTGTCATCCAATCGTGTCACGAGTAGGTCTCAATTGACAATGGTGTTGTGGTCCTTTGACCTGAAGTCACAGCGTTCATCAAGTGAGGAAGAGCGTGCTTTGATGCCATCTAAAGTCTTCCTTGAGAAAGGCTGATGATAAGGGTGGTTGTTGGGCATGTTACGAATCATTTGGGTGTTTGTGTGTGAGCAGATATGGGATTTGTCCTTCTATATGACAGGAGTTGCATCCATGGGCCCCTTGATGGAACTGGACTGAGAAATGCATGGTCATGCTTGGTTGAGTCAATATGTGATATTGGACTCACCATTCTCTAGAAGTCCGTCCTGGATCAAGAAACTTGGATTGAGCTATTACGAGGGTGACGGTCCATGCCTCTAGTTCTTTCCGGATGTAAGGGACAAATGGACAAAGACAACGCTGATACATTGGTCATAAAGGCTTATGAGTTATAAACTCTTATTGCTTGGGGAGCAATGATGCATTGCTAGATGCCGCTCATTGTTTGTGAGGTTTTTGCTTTGATACTTTTGAGATCAAGTGGGAGTCTGTTGGAGTTACCATTATGATCTGGAAGTGATCAAACATGTAATCTCACTGCCAACGCGATATGAGCCTGCAGGGTCGCACATAGGAGATGTGGAGAAGTTGGGTGATTGACTGTGTTGGTAAAGGTTGCCAATCACCGACCTGAATGGGGTTGTGGGCAAAGTGTTGCCTTAAAGGATCGTCGGGTTGTGAAAATGTTTCCTTGGAGGACTGGTAAGTATTGTCGTCCGAGGGTCGATAACAATCGTCGAGAATTGATATTCTGATTCCCGCCGATCGACGAGAATCGTCAATCTGATTCTCGTCGATCGACGAGAATCGTCGAGAATAAATATGCTGATTCTCGACGATCGACGAGTTCGACAAGTATCGTCGACCGCGGCTCGACGATCGACGAGATTCGTCATGTATCATCAAGCGCGGCTCGACGATCGGCGAGAATCGTCGAGTATTGTACTCTGATTCTCGCCGATCCTAGGTGATACCCGCCGACTGATTCTCGCCGAACCTGCCGAGTGATTCTCGCCGATTGTCGTCGATTCTCACCGACTGATACTCGCCGATTCTGGAACCCTATTTCTGGGTGGTCTGCGGATTGTGATTTTCCTAAGTCTTTTATGCCTTCGGTATAAAAGGTACACTTAGGGTTTTCGGGTATTACAAGTTTTGGCAGCCGATCGAATCGATTTTGACGGAAGCCGTTCCGCTCGATCCGCCGATCCCGAATCCCGCCGCCGACGGAAGTGTTCCGCCGCCGTCGTGTTCGCTCCATCGACCTCTCTCTCTCCGGCGATCGTCGCTGGCGTTTCAATCCCTGGCGCGGACCTAGCAGTCCGTGGGAAAGCAAGGTGTGGTCTTCTCCATCCCGATAATCCGTGCGACGGATAGATCGGCGTTCTCCCGCTCGTGTGGATTTCTGCAGAGACGTGGATACTATTCCACGTAGAACTCGCCACTAGCAAGAAGACGAAGTTTGGAGCATCTCCGTTGAGTTGTGACTCAACGCCACCGAGGTAATTTTGCCTAGTTGTTTGTTAACTTCTTGATTCAATTATCATGGCCCGATCCCATCTCTTTTGGGTTTTCTTGATGTTTTATTCTTCCGCTGCGTGCACAAGCGTTGTGCCATCCTATAGAGAAACCCAACATCAAATGCCTGACTTCACTCCAGAGTCCAAATAAACTTCTGGTCTTTACGCGTTAGAGAGGCGAGGGGTTGGGCTATCCGCGAAAAGTTCTCCACAAACCTTCTATAGTACCCGGCTAGTCTAAGAAAACTTCGGACTTCCGCCACGGTTCTCAAAATTTGCCAATCTCTGATCGCTTCAACTTTCGACGGACCCACCGCCACCCCATCACCAATAATCACATGGCCTAGAAAAGACACCTTCTCCAACCAGAACTCAAACTTCGAGAACTTTGCATAAAGCCGGTTCTCTCTCAACACTTGCAAGACCACTCTCAAGTGAGTCTCATGCTCGGCCTCCGATTTGGAGAACACCAAGATATCGTCAATGAAAACCACTACAAAAGAGTCAAAGTACTCCCAAAATACTTGATTCATCAAGTCCATGAACAAGGATGGCGTATTTATCAACCCGAACGACATCACCGACAACTCAAACTGACCATACCTTGTACCAAAAGCTGTCTTGGGTATGTCCTCATCTCGAATTCGAAACTGATAGTACCCTGACATCAGATACAACTTGGAATACACCATTGACTCCACCAACTAGTCGAACAGGTCGTCTATTCGAGGAATTAGATACTTATTCTTGACAGTCAATTTATTCAACTCTCGGTAGTCTATGCACAACCGTATAATACCATCCTTCTTCTTCAAGAAAAGCACTGGTGCTCTCCACGGTGAAGAACTGGGTCTAATATACCCTTTCTCCAACAGTTCCTACAACTGTACTTTGAGTTCGACAACTCCTTTGGTGTCATACTAAAAGGAGGACGTGACACCGGCCTAGCCTCTGGCACTAACTCGATCGAGAAATCAAACTCCCGCCGAGGAGGTGCTCCAGCAAGCTCCTCCGCAAACACATCCTCATACTCCGCCACTACTGGAACTTCACCAAGTGATAACTTGGAAAGGCAAACCTCCAACAATGCTGCAAGAGTTAGACCCCCTGGTTAACTGCCCGCACTAACTGGATGGCCGAAATCAGGGAATAGGCCGCTCCACTAACTCCCCAAAACTTAACTTCTTACCGCCCTTCACCCCTCAGGGTTAGCACCTTAGATAGGCAGTCAATACTAGCATGTTGCTCTGCAAACCAGTGCATTCCCAAAATGACATCGAACTCCACCAACGGTAAAACCTCCACTATCGCAGTGAAGTCAACCCCGCATAGATTCCAACTAATGTGCCATTTTGCCACTGTGGTCATGGATGATCCATTGGGCATGCTTCAGCTCTGCGTCTGCCGAGAAAAACTCAATTCCAATTCTCCGGATAAAGCTTTCCGCATGAAAAGAGTGTGACGCTCACGTATCAAACAATACCCTAGCGGGGTATCCAGAAACCAACACAAAGCCTAAACACAGGCAACAAACATGAACGGTCTTGAAAATATAAAGTACTAGGTTATATTTAAAATATCCCATACCTGTCACAACATTGGGTTGACGGATCGCTTACTGCTTCCCAAGCTTATAAGCACTTGGTTCCACAGGTTGGAACCAAGAAGCGCTAGACTCTGCCATCTTTCCTTTCTCTACGGCACTGGGGCCAGAGCTCACAGACTGCTCCTGTGTTGACTCCTACTCAGCACCTCCTTGAGTACAAAAACGAGCTATGTGGCCCACTTTGCCACAATTAAAGCACGTCGGTGGTCCCTTAAAGAGAGACCCTCAGGTTGTCAAGTTGCTTTTCTCACCGGACTTGAAAGGATAAGGCCTTTTCTTCCATCTATTCCCTTTAGACTTCCCTTGGGATTGAGAAGGCTTCCCTTCCCCTTGATTGGATGCGAGACCATTACGTCGTTGGGTTCACTTGAAATCACTCTCCCGCGTTCTGGCCGCCTCAACCAACTCGTTGAAACCAGCATTCTTCATGGAGATGAGGGGTTGTCTCAGATTCTCCCTTAGCCCATGGTAGAATAGGTTATCCCTCCCCTCATCATCTGCCATTGTCGTTCCCCAATAATGACCCAGCCGAGTAAACTACTGAACGTACTCGTCCACCATCTTATCCCACTACAGCAATTGCAGAAATTGCCTTTGAAGGGCCAATCTCATCGAAGCAGGAATGTAGTTCTTTAGGAAAGCATTCCCGAACTCTTCCATCGAAGGGGTTCGTCTTGGAAACTAGCGGCCGATATGGCTCACCCACCACAAGTTCACATCTCCTTCCAACATAAAGGTCGCAAAATCAGATTTCTTTTCCTCTGACATCTCTACCGCACTAAGAACTTCTTGCATCCCTGCCCATGAATCCTCCACATCAGTCGGCGTGCCGATTCCCTTAAACGTTGGAGGATGGAAGCTCAGAAATTATTTCATCTGCCTGTCCCAATGCCCGACAACCACACTTTTGACCATCGACTCTACTTGCCTAGCTTCTCCGCCCTGCACGGCCGTCGCCGTATCCGGGGTAGCAGGAGTTACTTCTTGAGCAACAAGGATTGCAACTTGTGCTGCCACTGCAACTTGGGCTGCCATCATTGCTTCTGCAAGCATGCGACAAAAATCGGCCGGGTTTACACCAATGCCCAAAGGACCTTGAGCAGTAGCGCTGCTTGCCGAAAGCTCTTCTATTGGCCTCGACATCCCCACACCGTTGCTTGTACTCTTAACAAAAAAACAAGGTAACAAGAAATCAGTCTCTAATCACAAGACTCAAACATGAGGACACTCATGGTCCCACTATACTCCTATGTGGATAACTTATATATGCTACCCGATTACGTTAAATCGACTGCTAAACCTGACCTTGGACATTAACCTGACTCTGGTACCAAATTGTAACACCTCCGATGTAATGACCATATAATATGGGTCCGGCCAGAGCCCCTCAACATACAGACACAACTGCTTTAGCATTTAAAGATGGTATTAATAACCCAACTCAAAACTCAGAATAAAGCAACAACGGAAACATACCAACAAAACTAGAAGTTATGCACTACCAATAAGGAGTATCAAAATGGCCTTAAGGCCATACACAAAATGAGTCCAAAACTGAATGAAAACAAGGTCAAACATCAACGAGCAAAAGCACTTTTAGGCTACCTTGGCATGCAAGCCAGAAATACCAATAACATGGAGCATCACAGTCAAGTGGAAAACAAGCTAATAAGCATGGTAATCACACCATGAGGCTTAGGCCTTTTGGGCCGGCGCACTTGCTCCCGCTTGCGATCCTTGCCCTGTAAATATTTGAGATAACGCGGGTGATGCTATAGATCACGACAGTGAACCGGTCGCACAAGTAATATAAAATGGGGGGTTTTCCCAAGTATCGATCTCACAAGGAACACAGTAAGGTGGAGTTAATTTCGAGGAGGACTTGAGATTGAAGTTCTTAGGTCGGAGGTAACGATGGGGGCTTTGATATTTGCGGATAAAGAAAATAAAATACTAACAACTACTCCTATGCAACGCCGCTATGCGATGCTTCGCCAGGCGGGATGGAAGACTAGTCGGGCCGCTATGCACCGAATCACTAGGCGGATGGACGAGAAGGCTAGCGGATGAGGTGGTTAGAACGGCGGAATGAGGGTCGTATGCACCTCTTCGCAACGCACGCCACTAGAAATTGCTAGTGCAGCAAGGGTGGATGGTGGTGGATGGAATAATAGGCGCACCTCAAGTAAATAACGAACACAAACAATCACATAGACATAATTGTAAGAACGTTTTACAAATAAGCATACATCATCTATAAATAAGTTTTACAACAACACATAAACAACAATAAAGGAAGAACAAGTCAAGAGATCGGCCGAATCCGAAGTCTTGCTGAGGATTCACGGTTGGAATCGTCGGGTTATCATTCCGCGTCCAAGCTCGGTCCTCAACAGCGTCCGGGATAGAGAAGGGCTGTCACCACCTTCCAATGGCCCATCTTCTTCGTCTCACGATAGCGGACGAAAGTTGAAAGCTTCCCTTTGCTTAATGGCTATGGCATTGAAGCTTGAAATGAACCCAAGAGATGATGGAGGAGGCCGAGAGGAAGCTCCGGCTTGGATTTTGCGGTGAAAGCTTGCCCGGAGCACCTCCCTAGGGTTGAAGATGAAGGGGAAAGGCGGAGAAGGCGGAAAACAGCGGAGGAAAATGATCGATCTCCGGATCCTCCCTATTAGGGCGAGACCTGCACTATTTATACAAAAGCAAAAATGAACAATCCGCACGATCACAGGAGCACGAACAGTGGTCGTGCGCACTATGTCCTGTGCTCGTGCGCACTGGCATGGAATATCAGGAAGAAGAACTGGGATAATGCGCACGAGTAGTGGCGCACGACCAGTGGTCGTGCGCACTAAGTCCAATGATCGTGCGATTACCCAGACAGGACTCCAGAAAAGAGGAATCAAAGCACACGATCAGTGGCGCACGACCGGTGGTCGTGCGCAGTATGTCCAGTGGTCGTGTGCTTACCCCAGGCTGATTCTGGAAAACGTAGAGTAGTGCGCATGATCAGGGGGCACGACCAGTGGTCGTGCGCATTATATCCCATGATCTTGCGCAGTATTCCTGTTTTACAACCATCCCGGAACACGCACACGACCCCTGTACCGAAAGAAAAAATCAATCACTAATCTGTGCAGACATTCCAGACAATCACAAAAGGGAGTACAAACTATAAAAATAACAAACTACACAACCGTGGGCATAAATGTGCACTTCCTATGGAAATAAAGATAAGATGAGATATGAACGATATAGAACTAAAAGTGAAGTGCAACCGCTTGAAAACTAGCCCAGATGAGTCCGAAAATAGGTATATAAAGTGGACTCATCACACCCCCATACTTAACTATTTGCGCGTCTCGAGCAAACAAAATCTAAGCAGATAGGGAAAAATACTAGTTGACAAAGAAATTGCGATACAAAGTACCATGCGAAGTCGCATGCTCGCGCACGTAAAAATATAATAGAAGAAATTTCTATGTATACAAAATAGTTTATACTTTTCACAATGCGTATCAAAATTTTATTATTACTCAAAAATGGAATCACGGTGAATCATTCGGTCACGCGTAAGGAGAAAGTAGACTAATCGCTAGGCGAGCATTGCCGAAGATCGGGGCTCCGGATAACCTCCAAAGGAATCCACCAATGTCAGTGACCATATGCTTGCCCTTTCGCATTCCCTCCACGACACTGGTTTGGTTCACACACGAATCAGTAGGAATTTAGGTGAAGAGACGGGGCTTGGGTTTCGGTGAGGTAAACAAGGATAAATAAGAAGGCTATGCACCTAACCCAAAGGAGCTACTATAAATCCATCAGCTTGCCAAAATACATGCGGGTACACCACACCCCCAAACTTAACTTTTAACATATGAGTGTGTACACCGCCTACTCCAAAAATAATCACAACTCAAATAGGATTTTCAATTATACTTTTTCTTTTCACTTTTTCACAAGTAACATCATTTTTTTTTAACTTTTCTTTTTTTTCTTTTTCAAATTACTTCTCCTTTAACAATTTCAGCAAATATAAGCTTTGGAGCACATCCACATATTCACAAATACAAGCACCACATCAACACCCCAACATGAAAAAAATATAAAACTCTAAAGCTCGACTTGGGAGTGCGACTAGGATCGGCTTTGAGGCTTTGGTGAAATCATGGTGGAGCTGTTTCAAAAGGAGGGGTAGGCACAACGGGGCTAGCAAGGATAAGACGTCAGGAACGGTACAAAGCTCAACCGGGCCAAAATGATGGCCTACATCACACTCATGCATGACTAACCTATACCCATGCTTCAAGAATAGCTTGGGGCAAGTTCTTAGCCAACGAGAAAACTATCCATCCTCCCGACTTGAGCAATACGAACCTAACGACTGTCTACACACATCCCTAAGCTACCGTTAGATTCACACCGGATTCACCAACTTTTGAGTAGAATAAAAAGTATTTACGCAATTAGAAAAATATAAAACTAAAAGCATACAGAAAAATTAAATCTACTCCAATTTCTATAGGAGACGAGAGCAGTTGACTAGGAGCACAGCAAGGTCAACATTTTACTTTGTCTCACAATCCTAAGCCAGCACCATAATTTTCCCAAATCTAACAAAAGAAACGAGTTTAACTCGCAGCACACAAAAAGCTAAGCACGCGCTCATGTGGGTGCAGTGGTGTGTGATGCAATGAACTAAGTAAAATAAAATAATAAAAGCTTCTAGTATGCACATGAAATGTGTACGTGCAATAGGTAACAGATCTCTCCCCCAGACTTAAACTAAGCAAAACAGCATATAATAGAGAAATTAAAATCATAAAGAGCTAAGGGAAGAGTTTACCCCATGCTCAGCTAGTGAGCATACCAGAAGAAGCGTGGAAACCTGAAGCAGGCCCGCCATATGAAGAATCACAACCCCGCAATTGCAATTTGCTATGAATACCTGCAGGGGTGAGCTCCGCAAAAACAAAAGAAAAATATACAAAAAGAAATGCTAAAACTAAAATAAACATGAAAAAAAAAATGCAGAAAATGAAAGATAAGTACTGGGGTTACTGTCATCCCAACACGACTTATTAAATTCTCTACAGTTCTAGCTAATGGGCCTATGAAAAGAAAAATGCACAGGTAACTGTCCCAATATCCGTTTCGGTAATGGGTACCGATACGGCGATAGAACAGTTACCCCTCTACCTAAATAGTAATACCTGCCCAACACAGGTAGAGGAAATAAGAAATAAGAAGAGGAGGAGCACTGGTCCTCGCTCATCTTATCACAAAAGAAATCCTTGCCTAGCAAGGTTTAGTCCACCACAAGTTCGCTGGGGGCAAAGGGGACGACAAGGGCTTCCACTGTGAAGGAGGTAGGAACCTCCTCACACAAGAGGATGCACTCGTCGACAGCCTGAGCGCAAGGCTCAACGTCAAGCCAACTTACCCGTGGAGATTCAACCTGCACAGGCTCGGATAAGGAAGGGGGATCGAGAAATAAAAGAGACGAAGAACATAAAGAAATAATCGGGGGAGTGATCCCGGTTTCACTCCCCAAAGGCTGAAGTAGAAAAATATTGTCAGTAATGTCGACAATGCTACAAGGCTCGGCCGGATCCATAGAGGCCTCCACCAAGACTTGGACTTCCTCCTTTGGTATCGAGGGAGAATCCTCGACACCAGGAAGGTTGTCCTCCTCCATGGGAGTGGAAACAACCCATGTATCACAAGCCTCAACTTGTGTTGCATCGTCGAAAATGTCTCCAGAGATGACTGAAGTAGAATGCACAAAAGGGGGAAGAACTTTGCTTGAATAAAAGTCAAGCGCAGGATCCTCACAAAGAAGCGGCTGCACGCTTGGAGATGTATGCACATGAGAGATAGGCTCAGCCACGTCGAAGCCTAGATCAGCCACACATCTGGCGGTTGTGTCCACATCATTCCCTTCAACAAATGAAGGTGACAGGGATACATAACCAGAAGATGAAGGTGTGCCACCAAGGGTAGGAGTCGGGATGATCCGGATGTCTGGCTCATCATCCTCTTCCATAACACGGAGGTACTCGGCACAATCCTTCAGGACATGATCTGTTCTACGACAATACAAACACTTTCTCCCATTACGCTGCGGTCCTTGTGGGGCCGGAGAGGAATAGGAGAACGGTGTATGTGGCGAGGACGATTGACCATAAGCTCGGGGCACAGTGTTCGAAAGGCTGTACGAATACAACATCTCATGCATTGTGCGCTGAGGCTTATGCTCAATATCTCTCGTACGGCATTCATGACTAGCGTAGGAAGGCTTCCCACACCAATGACATTGGGCATACGAATATCCCCACATGGTGTCGAAACAACAGATTCAAAATAAATTGTGCAAATTACTAAATCCAACAATATATTACTACAATTGCCTAAACAAACAATAGAAAGGAAGGCAAAACAGAAATAGAACAAGACAAAAGCGATTTACAAAGGAAAAGGAAAACAATCTCACGTCTCCCTCTCCAGAAAATCACACGACTGTGTTCCCCGGCAACGGCGCCAAAAACTTGATGCAATAGATCACGGCAGTGAACCGGTCGCACAAGTAATATAAAATAGGGGGTTTTCCCAAGTATCGATCTCACAAGGAACACAGTAAGGTGGAGTTAATTTCGAGGAGGACTTGAGATTGAAGTCCTTAGGTCGGAGGTAACGATGGGGGCTTTGATATTTGTGGATAAAGAAAATAAAATACTAACAACTACTACTATGCAACGCCACTATGCGATGCTTCGCCAGGCGGGATGGAAGACTAGTCGGGCCGCTATGCACCGAATCACTAGGCGGATGGACGAGAATGCTAGCGGATGAGGTGGTTAGAAAGGCGGAATGAGGGTCGTATGCACCTCTTCACAACGCATGCCACTAGCAATTGCTAGTGCGACAAGGGTGGATGCTGGTGGATGGAATAATAGGCGCACCTCAAGTAAATAACGAACACAAGAAATCACATAGACATAATTGTAAGAACATTTTACAAATAAGCATACATCATCTATAAATAAGGTTTATAACAACACATAAACAACAATAAAGGAAGAACAAGTCAAGAGATCGACCGAATCTGAAGTCTTGCTGAGGATTCACGGTTGGAATCGTCGGGTTGTCATTCCGCGTCCAAGCTCGGTCCTCAACTGCATCCGGGATAGAGAAGGGCTGTCACAACCTTCCAATGGCCCATCTTCTTCGTCTCACGACAACAGACGAAAGTTGAAAGATTCCCTTTGCTTGATGGCTATGGTGTTGAAACTTGAAATGAACCCAAGATATGATGGAGGAGGCCGAGAGGAAGCTCCGGCTTGGATTTGGAGGTGAAAGCTTGCCCGGAGCACCTCCCTAGGGTGGAAGATGAAGGGGAACGGCGGAGAAGGCGGAAAACGGAGGAGGAAAATGAGCGATCTCCGGATCCTCCCTATTAGGGCGAGACCTGCACTATTTATACAACAGCAGAAATGAACAATGCGCACGACCAGTGGTCGTGCGCACTATGTCTTGTGCTCGTGCGCACTGGCATGGAATATCAGGAAGAAGAACTGGGATAATGCGCACGAGTAGTGGCACACGACCAGTGGTCGTGCGCATTAAGTCCAATGATCTTGCGATTACCCAGACAGGACTCCAAAAAAGAGGAATCAATGCACAAGATCAGTGGCACACGACCAGTGGTCGTGCGCAGTATGTCCAGTGGTCGTGCGCTTACCCCAGGATGATTCTGGAAACGTAGAGTAGTGCGCACGATCAGGGGCGGACGACCAGTGGTCGTGCGCATTATATCCCATGATCGTGCGCAGTATTCCTATTTTACAACCATCCCGGAACACGCACACGACCCCTATACCGAAAGTAAAAACCAATCACTAATCTGTGCAGACATTCCAGACAATCACAAAAGGGAGTACAAACTATAAAAATAACAAACTACACAACCATGGGCATAAATGTGCACTTCCTATGGAAATAAATATAAGATGAGATATGGACGATATAAAACTAAAAGTGAAGTGCAACCGCGTGAAAACTAGCACAAATGAGTCCGAAAATAGGTATATAAAGTGGACTCATCAGTGGGTCAGCAAAGGTTGACATCTACAGTGTAACCAACACATCTCCTCCCGGCTACCCCTAACGGACCCCGGGGTACACCTCCATCCTGCAAGTCAACACTTCGTATGCCATATACATAAACATGTAAAGCTTTAAAAATAGTTTTGTATGTCTCAAACAACAAACAAGTTTTCTACGTTAAATATATAATCAAAAGGGCCTACTATGCAGCATGTATGCAAACTCGGCCTTCACCCAAGGCACCTTATCACGTATGCATCTATAGAATCATCATAAAAACTAGGTACTTCCAATTTCCCAATCGGCTTCAATCCGCAAACAAAAAGGGTAATGCAATTCCCCTAACGGCACACAAGCCGCCACACAGAAATCTTGCCAAGACCCGTCCCGCTTGTGGGTCTTAGACCTGAGCTTGGCTGCAAGATCTGACTTTCCAGGTCAGGATTCCATCTCACACACAAATAAATTCTAAGAACTATTGCTGGACCCCACCCTCTTGTGGGCTTCATTGCTCTGGCTTATCCCATGCTCAGCGTTCTAGTCAGTCTCATAGAAGGGGACTAGTCTCACTCAGACACTCTCCCCACAATACTTGCACGTCACGGGATAGACTCACTTGCACGTCACGGGGGTACATCAGAACTCATGCTTACTTGTGCCCTAGTCTTCTTATGCTTTCTGAGGTATCATTAGCTCAGCACTTGGCTAACGTGGTGAAGGGCTCCAAGCTCTTCTAGGTGTGTGGTTGTACCTCTGTGCTGGAGACTTGGCGTTCTAGTCGACTCACACCACATGTAATTCCACATCACCGTGGCATGGAAGGAGCCTCAGAGAAAGAATGAGGACCAAGCCCAACCATCCACTCTCCACGGAAGGAGCCCCAGGAAATGAACACCGAGGACCAAGCCCAACCGTCCGACTTTAACTCATCTCAACATAATCCCAACTAGTTACAGTCAACACCGCACTAACACCCTTCCACAATGCTACCCGTAGGGAGACGACACTATAAGCATTGGACTACTAAATTCAATCCGTTAAATAGTTATTCACATGGCCATAGATTATCCTCCTACATGTCATTCCAAATGATTTCAACATATTATAAACATGATGCGCATTTATACTAGTCTACCAATCTCTATCAAATCATTTCGTTTAAGTATGCTTCACTTCACAATTTGATTACATGGAATCCAATTAATAAACTTCATCAATTATAGAACTGAGATGATTGATGTAAAAGAGTTCACCAAACCTCAAGTTAATTGCAACATTGAATCCACCGAATCCAAATCCATGATATACCAAACCCAGAATTTAAGTGCAGACTAAATCTGGACAGCAGCTTCGACCGGAGATTCTTGAAGCTGCAGGAATCCGGTGAAGACGTGTAACCCCTCAATTAAAAGGCCTTTCCATGGGCTACAACGTTTATGTTCAGACCACAATACAGATTCAATTGAATCATACTTGAAATCAGCCTTGAAGTCCGCTGCGTACATAACACAATTTCTGCATGCATGGTTTATCGGACGTCATATTCGTTCAGTCTTCCCAAAGCTACAGACTTCGCCTGAAGTGGTGCAACCACTCATTGGAAAGGCATTTGCAAGTACTTCAACATTCGTGTTTTGTTAAAAGCACTGATCTGTCCATATCACATCTGAATATGGCCAATGGGATTGCTGCGTGCAGAACACAGATTCTGCACGCATCTTAAAGTGGAATGAACGACATCGGTTCATCTTCCTCCTCAAGTCGATCTACCACAATCACATCAAAAATTCCTCCTCCCTTATTCACCCTCATGAGATCATGATTCTTCATGAAACCATCTCCCATCTTCACATAGAAGGTTGGAGAGGTTGAAGACACAACTAGCCTTAGAGCACAAGCCCTAGAATGGCCTCTTCCTAGAGAAATCATCATCTCACTAGTCTAGACTCTTTTGAGTCTATACCTCACTTAGATATCTACAGATCTAGCACCAAGGGAGGGGGAGGATGCTCACCTCATTTCCGGCATTTCCACTATTTCTGGCAATGATCGTGTAACTATCCTCGGCGCCATCTTCTACTTCACGGCGGTGGCGGATCTTCTCCTGCAAGACTTGCTCCAGCAGTTTTCCCTCTCTATAGAAGTTTCTGTCAGGAAAAATGGCTGGAATGAGGAGTGAAAACGGCTAGGTTTTTCACAACCCTTATATATGAAAAGTGACACGGGTAGGGTCACGCCCGTATCCTTACCCGTGTCCTGCTTTTGGCGAAGCGTCAACGATAGTTTTAGTGTCGGTTAAATACTCGACACTGGTAGGGACATGCCAGTGTCCCGACCCGTGTCCAAATGACGCGGACATGTTCCCTGGCCGTGTCCTTCTCTGGACACGTCTCGACGAACTCAACTCGACACACACAGGTAAGGACACGCCCGTGTCTCTACACGTGCCATACACTTCATCGATCTTGACACGCTTCGTCGATCTCGACACGCTTCGCCGAGTTCAACTCAACACATACGGGTAGGGACATGCCCGTATCTCTACATGTGTCACTGCACAGGATACACTTCATCGATCTCGACATGCTTCGTCGATATCGACACAAACACGGGTAGGGACACGCCCGTGTCTCTACCTGTGTTACTTCACACAGGTAGTCACACGCCCGTGTCACTACACGTGTCCTTCTCTGGACATACTCGAGTCATTGACTCGAGAGCTGGCCTCACCTACATGGGTAAGGACACGCCCATGTGTCTACCCGTGTCCTATTCTATACTGATTTCTCCTCCCATTTACAAGTGTAGCCCATCTACCAGCACTTCTCCGAACCCAAGTCAGCACCCCTGACTCAAAAACATGTACGAGGGGCCTAGTGCGAATCAGGACATTACAAAACCTATAAACAAAATAAAAGATTTCGTCCCCGAAATCAGGCTAAGGCTATGGGAGAAAAACATAAAAGAAGATAAAATATGCTTTTAAACAAAATTACCATGAGGAAATAATTCCGGGTAGCATTTTTGCATCAAGTCCTCCAGCTCTCATGTACACTCCTCCTTCCCATGATTAGACCATATCACTTTTAACAAACGAACACTTTTGCGGCACAATATTCTTTTCTCGTTGTCTATGATCTGCACCGGCTCCAGTCGCACAGACCTATCAGTCGCCACTGCACCATCAGTAGTGGGGATATATTGATCGGGCTGCAACAATGCCTTTCGAAGTGACAACACGTGGAACACATCGTGAAGATTCTCTATCTCTGGCGGTAACTCCAACCGATAGGCCAACGTGCCAATCCTTTCCAATACAGTGTATGGCCCAACGTACCTTGGGCTGAGCTTTTTCACACCACGCACCCGTGAAACTCCATGCACCGGCCGAATCTTCAGAAATGCTTTATCACCCATTTGAAATTCCACCATCCGGTGCTTTGCATTGTAATACTTCGCCTGCCGACCTTAAGCCTCCAACATGCGATCCCGTAATAGTCTAACCACCGCATCCATATCATCGATAAACTCAAATCCCAATGCCTTCGGGTCTTCATCTTGCACCCAAGATAAGGGGGTTCTACACCTTCTTCCATAATGGGGTTCATGGGGTGCCATGCCAATGCTAGCTTGATGACTGTTGTTATAGTAGAATTCTACCAATGGTAGGAGCCTTTCCCACGGCTCTCCTCTATCCAACACACATAATCTCAATAAATCTTCCAATGTTCTAATGGTTCTCTCAGACTGCCCATCTGTCTGAGGATGAAATGCGGTGCTAAAGGTAAGCCGCAAACCCAAATACGCCTGTACTTCCTTCCACTCCCTTGAGGTGAAAAGACCATCCCGGTCAGAAACGATTGTCTTAGGCACGTTATGATACCGTATGAACTGCTCCAAAAAAAGGCATACCAATACATCCACGTGAGCGACTTTCTTCATAGTGATGAACCGGGCTACTTTCGTCAGTCGATCCACGATCACCCACACCGAATCATTCCCTGAGCGTGAGTGAGGTAACCCTTGGACAAAGTCCATGGAGATATCCTCGAACTTCCACTCGGGGATGGGCAACGACTGTAGCAAATAACCGGGGCTCTTGCATTCCGCCTTCACCATTTGATAAGCTTCGCAGTGTGTAACAAAATATCCTACATCCTTCTTCATTCCCGGCAAACACATGGTCTTCCGTAGGACGGCGTACATCTTGGCAATGCCCGAGTGCACTGAATACTGAGAGCAATGTGCCTCTCTCAAGATATCCTCCTGTATTTTACCGCCCTTGGGAATGTAGAGCAGGCCGCGGAAATAAACGAGGCCGTCTTTTAGTGTATACTCATCTGTAGTCCCATCTTCGATTGACTTGATTGTCAGGGCCAGAGCCGCATCCCTTCCTTGCTCCGCCCGAATTCATTCTCGGGTATCACAAACTATGCTCATGGTTGCAAAGTACTCCATATACTCTGACTAAGGAGCCTTATATACCAAAGTAATATACATCTCTTCAATCATCCGAGCCAACTCCATACTCATCAACCTAGACTCTGGGCTCGAGTCTGGTACCTTTCTGCTCAATGCATCGGCCACCGAGTTCGCTTTTCCGGGGTGGTAGTTCAAGGTGAACTCATAATCGCAGAGAAACTCTAACGACCGCACTTGTCTCAAGTTCAACTCCTTCTGTGTATGAACGTACTTTAAATTTTAATGATCTGAATAGATCTCGCAGTTCACGCCGTATAGATAATGCCTCCAAACCTTCAAGGCGAATACCACTGCTCCCAACTCCAAAACATGAACCGGATAATTGATCTCATGCTTCTTCAGCTATCTTGAGGCGTAGGAAATTACATGGCCGTGTTGCATCAATACCGCTCCATCCCTTGATATGATGCGTCAGTGTAAACTTGAAAGCCTTCCTTCCCAGACGGAAGTGCTAGGATGGTGGCGGAGGTAAGTTTATCCTCCAGCTCTTGGAATGCCGCTTCACATTGGGGTGTCCACTCAAATGGCACACCTTTCTTTGTCAAGGAAGTAAGTGGGAGGGAAATCTTTGAGAATCCTTTTATGAACTTGTGGTAATACCCGACAAGTCCAAGGAAGCTCCGCACATCGGCCGCTGACTTTAAGGGCGACCACTCCTTCACGACACGCACCTTGGCCGGATCCACCACTACTCCTGCTCCACTGATCACATGCCCCAAGAAAACAACATCTTTATGCCAGAATTCGCACTTGCTGAACTTGGCAAACAAGGCGTGCTCTTTAATTTCTTCAAAACCAAGGTCAAGTGCTAAATATGCTCCTCCTCCATCTTTGAGTAGAACAGGATGTCATCGATGAAAACAATGATGAAGATATCCAAGTAAGGTTCAAACACCTTGTTCATCAGCCTCATGAAGGTCGAAGGGGCATTTGTGAGCACAAACGGCATTACAGTGAACTCGTGCAGTCCATATCTTGAACTAAAGGTCGTTTTCTGGATGTCCTCCTCTTGTATCCTCAACTGATAATATCCCGAGCGCAAATCCAACTTAGAAACCCAATGCAGTCCCACCAGTTGATCGAACAACTCGTCGATCTGGGGTAACAGATAGTTGTTCCGCACCGTCAGATGATTGAGTTCCCGATAGTCTATGCATAAATGCAGGGTTCCATCCTTCTTCTTGACAAATAATACAGGGGCTCCACATGGTGATGAGCTGGGGCGAACAAACCCTGACTCCACCAGTTCTTGCAGTTGAACTCTAAACTCTGCGTGTTCCTTCGGGGCCATTCGATAAGTGGCCCTGGATATGGGCTTGGCGCCCGGTACTAAATTAATTTGAAAATCAACTTCTCTATGTGGGGGTAATCCTGGCAGTTTCTCAGGAAATACCTCGGGGAAGTCCCGCACTACCCATACATCTTTCATATCTAACGCCATCTCCATCAACTCAAAACAGATCATGAACACTTCACCCCCCTTCATATGGGCTTTTATAGTCTGAACTGAAGATAACTACAAACGCGGTGCGAAGTTAATACCTTGGAAGATGACATTCGAGTCCCCATATTTCAAATAGATTCATTTCTCCGTGGAATCAATCCTTGTGAATTGCCAGTCCAACCACGCCATACCAAGAATGAGATCAAACTCTAGCATCCTCAAGACTGTGGCAGGCGTAACAAAAGCCTTTCCCTCAATAAGTATCTCGAATTCGCACTTGGCGGTTGTGATCATCTCAGAGCCGTCCGGGAGGCGTACTCGTCGAGCTATACCAGTAAAGTATTGTACACCTTCCATGTCTTTAATGAAGTCCTCAGACATAAAAGAGTGTGAGGCACCGGTATCGAACAGCATATAGGCTGTCTTCCCGCCGACTACCACGATGCCTAAGTACCAATAACCAAAGCTCAACAGTAGGTGTCTAGTATGTTTTAAGCAAGTTAAGATAAACAATAAAAATGTGAAAACTAACTATAACATACCTGCAATCACATCCTGGGGATTCCGTTCTTGCATAATGTCCAGCTCGTATACTTGACCTCGGGCAGGACCGGGGTTTCCTCCTCGTGGTCCTCGTCCTCGACCGCGTATGTGACCCCATCCTCGAGGAGCTGCCGGAGGGAGAGCAGGAGGGACATCCCAAACAAGCTCGGGCAGAAACGTCGAATGTGGCCAGGCTGGTTGAATTCGAAGCACACCCGCCCATAACGCCCCTCAGGTTGTTGAAATTGTTGAGGCTGTGGTGGTGGAGGCAACGCGGGCGGGTGCGGAATCGGGTGCTCAACACTAAAATCTCGTTGGAAAGGTCCTTCACCTCTTTGATGTCCTCTTCCTCCTCTAAAGTCCCGCCTTCTTCTGTTGCTTGGGCCAGCTTCTATCACGCCATCTGCAGGTCTCATACTACTACTTAAGGGGTCCGCCTCTAATCTCTTCGTCATGTCGATTATCTCCGCCAAGCTAGAGTCCGCTATAAACAAAAGGGCCTGCCTCAGGGGATCCCGCAGCCCATTGTATAAGAGCTTGACATATCCTCTATCATCCACATTATATGAGTCCGCGAATCTCGCGAGATGTTGGAACTCTCGCTGATATTCCGTAACTGATTTTGATCCTTGCTTCAGCAGAAGAAACCTCTCTTCAAGTTCATTTCGAGTGGATGTGGGAATGAAGTGCTCAAAGACGACACCCGAGAACTCACTCCAACTTATCTCTGTATAGACCCAGCCTTGGAAGGTGGAGCCTATGATTGACTTCCACCACCTCTTAGCAAGTAGTTCCAAGACAGACACTGCCAAAGTCACAGCCATGTTGGTTGGGCAACGGATCCCCGCCAACAACTCCTACACCGTGTCAAGCAATTCCTCAATGCATACGGCCAACTCCGTCCCGAGGTAGGCGGGAGGGTAGAGGGCCCGAAAGGTGCTCAACGAGTTAGAGCCCGGAGCCTGTTGTTGCACCGGAGGATGCTGCGCCCTAAAGGCATCCAGGATGGCGGTGAGAATCTGCCCCAACTCGGATTGTTGGAACTAAGTGGGTATTGAAGGGGCAGGAGTGCCCCCCATCGGCTCAATGTGCACTGAAATCTACACGTAAAAGACAAACGTATCATCAGGTTGGCTAATCTTAAGGTCAAAGTTGGACAAACTTAGCGTGAATTACACATGGGCACACCACTGCTTCCGCTAAGTCAGTTTGTCCACAAACTGACTAATTGAATGGGGCGGTACCATTGTTGAATGACTTCTTTAGTTGAGGATCATGGTAAATTGATACCATTTGTAAGACCCACCCCACTCCCGAATCCCAAAACCCAGCACGAAGGGGGTCCTATGCCCAGAACAGCCGCCTTGCGGTAGCATTAGCACACGGGTTAACATGTACCACAAGACTCCTATTCTGCCGGCTACAACAAATATCAATATATATATGCCAACCCAACCAAATATGATAAGATAAGTCAAATCCACACAAAGTAAATAAGTCCATAGTACATCAAAATAGAAAAGCTAAAATATGCTTTTACAATATATCAGAGTAAATCTAATAAACGCCCAAAAGGGCTACATCAGAGTCGCTCAACACACACATCAGTAACCGACGGTAATGATGGCACCGTCACATCAGGCCCTGTCGTCCTTGCCTGGCTGTCCTACTACAAATTTTGCGGCTGCTGTACCTGCGGGGTGACCTCCTAAAAAGGAAGGCGTAGCAACCGTTAGTCGAAAAGACTAAGTGGCTTCACTTTCGCTCCCCTAGCGACTCCTCGGCACCTGGCGGAGAAAGGAACAAGGGTATAATATATAACAAGTAAGGTAACAGGTATAAGCAGGTGGTAATAGTACAATAAGATTAACAACAGTATACTCTAACAGTTCTACAAGAGATATATCAATCATCAAGTACAAGTAACTACAGTAGAAAGGTAACTTAAATTATAAGGATGCCCATACAAGCTTATAAGTTAAGGATCAGTTTACATAAAGTAACTCATCGTATAAGAGTGCCCATACAAACTTATACGATGAGGATCTTGTTGTGTAATGTTATTAAATGACTCACCCATGATCACACACATGCAACCGCTATGTCGACATAGACTAATATTTCCCACTTTTCGAGCAGGTAGCTAACCTCTCAGGCATCAACCGCCGTGGCCAGGCGGTGACAGTAGACCGGGCATCTCTACTACTAGGCGGGTATCCATACTACTTCACCTAGGCCTCCGTAAGTCTCAATGCTAAGAACACAACAGCGGAGCCCATGAGTACTATGGCCCAGCGGCGGTCTCGGGTAGATGTGCACCAAGAACTCAGCATCGAACTGGCCTTGTGTGACCCGGAAGGGGCCTCAGAAATAAGCACGAGGATCCAGCCCAACCGTTCACTTGGCATGGAAGGAGCCCCGGAAAGTGAACACCGAGGACCAAGAACAACTGCCCAAAGGCTAACTGTCAACTCCCGTCGGTGTGACAATCGGCGAGCCCGTAGACCTGCCACACTATCCTTAACCCAGGATTACAACACCGCGTGTCGACTCACACCGCATGCAATTCCACATCACCGTGGCATGGAAGGAGCCTCAAAGAAAGCACAAGCACCAAGCCCAACCATCCAATCATCACGGAAGGAGCCCCGAGAAATGAACACCGAGGACCAAGCCCAACCGTCTGACTTTGACTCATCTCAACATAATCCCAACTAGTGACAGTCAACACCGCACTTACACCCTTCCACAATGCTACCCGTAGTGAGACGACACTCTAAGCATTGGACTACTAAATTCAATCCGTTAAACAGTTATTCACATGGCCATAGACTATCCTCCTACATGTCATTCAAAATGATTTCAACATATTATAAACATGATGCGTATTTATACTAGTCTACAAATTTCTATCAAATCATTTCGTTTAAGTATGCTTCGCTTCACAATTTGATTACATGGAATCCAATTAATAAACTTCATAAATTATAGAACTAAGATGATAAACATACAAGAGTTCACCAAAACGTCAAGTTAATTGCAACATTGAATCCACCGAATCCAAATCCAAGATATACCAGACCCAGAATTTAAGTGCAGACTAAATCTGGATAGTAGCTCGACCGGAGATTCCTAAAGCTGCAGGAATCCGGTGAAGACGTGTAACACCTCGATGGAAAGGTCTTTTCATGGGCTACAACTTGTACGTTCAGACCACAATCCATATTCAATAGTATCATACTTGAAATTAGCCTTGAAGTCCGCTGCGTACAGAACACAATTTCTGCATGCAGGGTTTATCGGACGTCAAATTCGTTCAGACTTTCCTGTGGCTACAGACTTCGCCTGAAGTCGTGCAATAACTCGTTGCAAAGGTATTTTCAAGGACTTTAACCTTTGTGTTTAGTCTAAAGCCCAGATCTGGCCATATCACATCTGTAAATGGCCAAGGGGATCGTTGCGCGCAGAACACAGATTCTGCACGCATCTTAAAGCAGAATGAACGACATCGGTTCATCTTCCTCCTCAAGTAGATCTACCACAATAACATCAGAAATTCCTCCACCCTTATTCACCCTCATGAGGCCATGATTCTTCACGAAACCATCCCCCATCTTCACAAAGAAGGTTGGACAGGTTTAAGACACAACTAGCCTTAGAGCACAAGCCCTAGAATGGCCTCGTCTTAGAGAAATCATCATCTAACTAGTCTAGACTCTTTTGAGTCGACATCTCATCTAGATATCTATAGATCTAGCACCAAGGGAGACGGGAGGAAGATCACCTCATTTCCGGAATTTCCACTATTTCTGGCCATGGATCATGTAACTCTCCTCGGCGGCATCTTCTCCTTCAAGGCGGCGGCGGATCTTCTCCTCCAAGACTTGTTGCAGCAGTTTTCCTTCTCTACAGAAGTTTCCCTCAGGAAAAATGGCTGGAATGAGGAGTGAAAACGGCTTGGGTTTTCACAACCCATATATATGAAAAGTGACACGGGTAGGGACACGCCCCTTTCCTTACCCGTGTCCTGTTTCGGGCGAAGCGTCAACGACAGTTTTAGTGTCGGTTCAATAATCGACATGGGCAGGGACACGCCCATGTCCCGACCCGTGTCCAAATGATGTGGCCGTGTTCCCTGGTCGTATCCTTCTCTGGACAGGTCTCGATGAACTCAACTCGACACACACGGGTAGGGACACGCCCGTGTCTCTACCTGTGCCATACACTTCGTCGATCTCGACACGCTTCGTTGATCTCGACACGCTTCATCGAGTTCAACTCAACACACACGGGTAGGGACACGCCCGTGTCTTTACCCATGTCACTGCACAGGATACACTTCATCGATCTCGACACGCTTCGTCGATCTTAACAAACATATGGGTAGGGACACGCCCGTGTCTCTACCCGCGTCACTTCACATGGGTAGTAACACGCCCCTGTCACTACCTGTGTCCTTCTCTGGACAAACTCGAGTCGTCGACTCGAGAGCTGGCCTCTCCCACTCGGGTAAGGACACGCCCATGTCTCTACCTGTGTCCTATTATATATTGATTTCTCCGTATATTTACAAGTGTAGCCCAGCTGCCAGCACTTCTCCGAACCCAAGTCAGCACCCCTGACTCTGAAACATGCACAAGGGGCCTATTGTGAATCGGGACGTTACTGTACTGAACTTGAGCTTCGTGCCCAGACTCTTCTGAACCAACCTCCAGTCCTTGGACGTGAAACGTCCATCGGGATCACATACTATACTCTTAGGAATTCCATGTAGTCGCACAATGTTGCGAATATACAACTCTACCAGCTTCTCCACGCTGTACTCTTTCCGATTTAGGATGAAGTGAGTCACATTGGTCAAGCTATCCACGATCACCCAAATTGTGTCGTTACCCTGCTGCGATCTAGGAAACCCATGTACAAAGTCCCAGGAGATGTCATCAAATTTCCACTCGTGAATAGGAATAGGTTTTAGGAACCCGCCCGACTTCTGACACTCGGCCTTCACTATGACACAAGTTTGGTACCAACTCACGTACAAAGCAACATCCCGCTTCAAACAAGGATACCAAAAGGATTTCTTCATATCCAAGTACATCTTTGTACTGCCCGGGTGAATGGAGTACTTTGTGAAGTGAGGCTCAAACATCAACTCCTCACTGAACTTGCCAAACTACGGTACACAAATCATTCCATCCTTCCTTAGAATCCCATCAATCAACTCCCAGGCGCTACTCTCGCCCTTTTGAACTTCCACCACGTATGACAGGAGCTCCACATCCAAACGGGTCACTTCCCGAATACGATCGGACAAGTCATTCTGCATTTCAATCCAGTTCAACCGAGCCACACTAGACTCTGTTAAAATTAAACAAAACCGCAGAGGCCTCCTCGGATACCCTGTTGACACTCAACAAACCGGCGGAGAACACTCCACTTATATTGTTGAAAGTTTTCCCGGATCGTGGAGTTAGCAGGGGTTATCTCAACAAAGTAGTAACAACCAGCAACACATGCAGCACAAGCTTCTTATTGATCAAGAGCAAACTTCTTTACAAGGCGAGACATACATGGCGAGACATGTTTCACCAAAACCCAAACCAGGAGATCAGAGACAGTTACAAAGACAAGAAAGAAAAACAAGCCGCGCGGACTCAACCACCAAGCCGCCGGTCTACTGCTGCGGAGTCCGCTCAGTCCGCCAGGTCGCCAGACCGCAACCCAAGCCGCGCGGACTACCCCTTATTCCAATGCTTAGCTCTTCACCGCCGATCTGCAGGCCGCCTGACTGCGAGGTCGCCTAGCCGCCAGACCGCACAAGCTACGTCACCGAATGGAACAGTCCGCCTGAAGCAGGCGACTTCCTGAACCCCGAACCAAGTTGCCAAAGAGAAGACCGCCTGATCGCTATCCGCGACCTGCTGTTTACCGCCTGTTGCTTAACTGCAGAGTCCGCACTGTCCCTGACCGCAATCAGAGCCAAGTCCTGGCTTTCCAGCACTATCCGCACAACCTGCACAGCACAACCGGGTCAACTCTCTACCCGCGCGGACACCAAAGTCCAGACCGCAGCAACTTACGCGAGCTCAATTACTGTTCACTTACTTCGGTCCAGGTTGCCTTACTCCTGATGTGACATGGGTCCTATTTATAGGCACGATGATGAGTATGGTCACCACCCTAACCGATAGGATCACCTCCACATCCCGCAGCAAGAACAAGTATGTCCGCCAGCCCGCAGACACATATTCCAGTTCGCCGCTCCTGTGTAGATAGCCAGTCCGCCCCAGCTTCTCCAAGACCGAACTCCAATATCCAGCCCGCCTTGCCGCCAGAGGCCAAGTCAGGACCACCACAGCCGGACTCCACAACAGCCGTGTCCGCCAATCTGCGGACAAGGCATCAGCCCGCAAACCCCGAGCCCGCAGCCTCGCCATCAAGGCACCTGCCGGACTCAGCGGACACCCGGCTACCGTCCGCACCTCCTGAGTCCATTGCCTCCATCTCCAAGGCACCACCGGACTCAACGGACATGCCGATCCAGTCTGCTAACAGTAGACTCCAGTTTGCATGCACTGCAGACTTCTCCAGTCCGCATCCCTGATGACTGCCTCAGTCCGCATCCCGAAGTCCATAACATCATCACAAGGCTATACCAGACTCAGCGGACTCTGGCTCCAGTACGCACGCTCTTGCCCAGGCAATCCTCCAGTCCGCATACCCCCAAGCTTAGCAAACAAGGCAACAACACTTCTACTAGGCTTGGCGGACTGAGAAAGCAGCCCGCGCTCCACTGCGCGATCTCCCCGAACTGAGCCAACCTGGACTTGGTTTAGATCACACCAAGTCCAGTCCACTGGCCACATGGGCCAGTCCGCACTTACTGGTGGACACTGGATCTAGCCCGCCATACCGGGCGACCTCAAGTTTCTGTCTGCACTGACCGGCGATCTCCGCGGCTTCCACTTGCCTCTTCACTAGAGCAAGACCAAGGCAACTGCCAAACCGGTCTGCCGAGCTCCAGTTCATCAGTCCTCTTCATACCGGACTCCGCGGATAGGATTTCTATCCACCCGGTTACTTCCTAGGAACCAACTACCTGCTGAGTAATCCCCGGCCTGACAGACCGCCGCTGCTGTCCGCGTAGTCTGCGCGAACAGACCGCCCATGCCACCACAGAGTAAACCGCCTGCAACATCCCTGCCGACTTAGCAGTCCGCAAACCCTGTCCATGTAGTCCGCGCGGATAGGTTGCCCAAGCCTTCCATTCACCCACTTTCACTTCACAAGTTTCAACACTCCCCCTTGAAGTGAGAAGTGGTGAATAACTCCAGCAGCTCCCTTAACCTTGCACCTGGTCCCTCCGATAGCATCTACGAAGAGATGTCCAAGACATAGTCCTCGCCCCGCATATCATGGACCATGAGGGAGCACTCCAGCATCTCCCAAAAGGAGCCATACTTCCCTCTGCCTTCTTCAGCTTCAACCTCCACTCATGCATCATAGGAGTATCACCAACTTCCTTGGGCACAAAAGCCCAAGCCATATTACCTCTGAGAGAAGTCACCTCTTCAGCCTTGGTGTCAACCACCTCCTTCATTCTAGTGGGGTCATCACAGCCAGAAGAACCTTGCTCGACCTGAGGGCTAGCAAAGAAACATGGGACCAAGTACGTCGTGTTCCCTTCGCTATATCGAGCTGGTGGCTTACTGATCCTCTTCGATCTCCGAAGAAACTGATCATGGCTAACCACCTCCGCTGCTTCTGAACCAGCTCCGTTCCCGGGCAAACCCGGAACAATGCTCCCTTTGATCCCTGAACAAGACGCCTCCTTACTGGAATCAAGGGCACCTGGAGCAACGCTCCCCCTGCTACCTGAACCAGAAGACTCTCCTCTTGAACAAAAACTGCCTAGAACATTGCTCCCCCTGCTTCCTGAACCGGAAGCCTCTGTCTTCGAGCCAGAAGATCCTGGAGCATCGCTCCCCCTTCTTCTCGACTCTGACGCCTTTGCCCCAGAGCTAGAACAACCTGGAGCACCTGGTGACTCAGGTAACTCCACTTCCTTAGCAGCAGCCTCCTTCTGCCCACCATCTAACCTGCTTATCTCTAGCTCCACATGAGAGCTACCCCAAAACGGCGTCAACTCATCGAAGACAATGTCTCTCGACACTATGAGTTTCTTCGTCGCAGGATCCATACACCTCCATCTTCTTCTCTGCTCATCATACCCAACAAAGACTAGCTTTATTTTGAGAGCACCTGGAGAGCGTATGTAGTAGGTAGATCCAAACACCCGAAAGTGCTTCACGCTGGGCTTCACTCCGAACATCTGCTCATAAGGAGTCTTCACTATGATCAAACTAAGAGGCATCCAGTTGATGACATGAGCAGCACATGCCATTCCTTCTGCCCAAAGAGCCTTCAGAACGCCTTTACTCTGAAGCCAACACTTGCAGGTCTCCGTTAACCAACGGATCATCCGAGCTGCAATACTACCTTGTTGTGAAATATGTCCATAAGAAAGCTCCTTCCGGATCCCTTGCTTCCTGCAAAAGCGTGAGAACTCAGTTGAGCCAAACTCACCAGCTATACTTGTCCTCAACACCTTGATCCTCCGGCCAAGCTGGCCTTCCACAAGCTTCTTGAACTCCACAAACAAGCGTACCATGTTGGACTTCTTCTTCATGAAGTATACCCAAGTATACCTAGAATAGTCATCAACCAATATCAGCATGAACCTGCTGCCTCCAAGACTGGCCGTGACGGTTGGTCCCACCAGAGCACAATGGACAACCGCCAATGGTGCTTTACATCTGGATTGTGCTTTGTCAACCATGAAGCGATAGGCTCCACTTTCCTGACATCCCGCACACCCCCGACCATCGCCATAGGATGACAATCTAGGCAAGCCTCTTACGAGTCTTCTTTCCGCCATTGCTTTCAGCTTGTCCATCCCTACATGCCCCAGTCTTTCATGCCAGATAGCTGCACTATCACTGGCATTCATCCGATCAGATCCAGAACATGTTGATAACCCAACAAGGTTCTTCTCCTTCCTCCCTAACTGAGCAACGTTCGCCGAGAGCAAGACAACCTTGCACTCCTTCCGAAGATGACCATGCTGCTTGCATTTATAGCACTGTGGTCCTTCCTTCCTCTTCCTATCACGCCTAGGAGAACCACTCCTTTCTTCCTGATATGAAGTAGAGGGACCATCGTCAGCAACAACCTTCACCTTCTTCCTGAACAACCCATCAAGGGAAGTCCAAACCTCCGCAGCTGACCGACATCCACTGATGTGGTCCAAGAGCTCCGATGAGATCACCTGCTTGAGAATAGACTCCGCTTTCGCATTTGTCTCCTTCCAAGCTCTCATCGCCTCAGCATTGCCAGCAGTATCCTCTTGTCTTCCTGCTGCGCATACAACCTCCCAAAGGCCCTCGCCAAGAAGAAAGCTCTTCATACAGGACTTCCACCTTTTAAAGTTCGTCGCTGTAAGGAGATCAATGCCAAGACAACTTGCATCCTCCACTGTCATGGTTCTACCACTGGTTTCCTCTACAGAAGAGCAACTACTTCCGTTGAGCACTGCTTGACCACTCCAACAACCTCCCTCTGATACCATGTTAAAATTCAACAAAACCGCAGAGGCCTCCTCGGATACCCTGTTGACACTCAACAAACCGGCGGAGAACACCCCACTTATATTGTTGAAAGTTTTCCCAGATCGTGGAGTTAGCAGGGGTTATCTTAACAAAGCAGTAACAACAAGCAACACATGCAGCACAAGCTTCTTATTGATCAAGAGCAAACGTCTTTACAAGGCGAGACATACATGGCGAGACATGCTTCACCAAAACCCAAACCAGGAGAGCGGAGACAATTACAAAGACAAGAAAGAAAAACAAGCCGCGCGGATTCAACCACCAAGCCGTCGGTCTACTGCTGTGGAGTCCGCTCAGTCCGCCAGGTCGCCAGACCGCAACCCAAGCTGCGCGGACTACCCCTTATTCCAATGCTTAGCTCTTCACCGCCGATCTGCAGGCCGCCTGACCGCGAGGTCGCCTAGTCGCCAGACCGCACAAGTTGCGTCACCGAATGGAACAGTCCTCCTGAAGTAGGCGACTTCCTGAACCCCGAACCAAGTTGCCAAAGAGAAGACCGCCTGATCGCTATCCGCGACATGTTGTTTACTGCCTGTTGCTTAACTGCAGAGTCCGCACTGTCCCTGACCGCAATCAGAGCCATGTCCTGGCTTTCCAGCGCTATCCGCACAACTTGCACAGCACAACCGGGTCAACTCTCTACCCGCGCGGACACCAAAGTACAGACCGCAGCAACTTACACGAGCTAAATTACTGTTCACTTACTTCGGTCCAGGTTGCCTTACTCCTGATGTGACATGGGTCCTATTTATAGGCACGATTATGAGTATGGTCACCGCCCTAGCCGATAGGATCACCGCCACATCCCGCAGCAAGAACAAGTGTGTCCGCCAGCCCACAGACACACATTCCAGTTCGCCGCTCCTGTGCAGATAGGCAGTCCGCCGCAGCTTCTCCAAGGCCGGACTCCAATATCCAGCCCGCAGCCGGACTCCACAACAGCCGTGTCCGCCAATCTGCGGACAAGGCATCAGCCCGCAAACCCCGAGCCCGCAGCCTCGCCATCAAGGCACCTGCCGGACTCAGCGGACACCCGGCTACCGTCCGCACCTCCTGAGTCCATTGTCTCCATCTCCAAGGCACCACCGGACTCAGCGGACACGCCGATCCAGTCTGCTAACAGTAGACTCCAGTCCGCATGCACTGCAGACTTCTCCAATCCGCATCCCTGCTGACTGCCTCAATCCGCATCCTTGAGTTCATAACCTCATCATAAGGCTATACCGGACTCAGCGGACTCTGGCTCCAGTCCGCACGCTCTTGCCCAGGCAATCCTCCAGTCCGCATACCCCCAAGCTTAGCAAACAAGGCAACATCACTTCTACTAGGCTTGGCGGACTGAGAAAGCAGCCCGCGCTCCAATGCGCGATCTCCCCGGACTGAGCCAACCTATACTTGGTTCAGATCACACCAAGTCCAGTCCACTGGCAACATGGGCCAGTCCGCACTTACTGGTGGACACTGGATCTAGCCCGCCATACCGGGCGACCTCCAGTTTCTGTCCGCACTGACCGGCGATCTCTGCGGCTTCCACTTGCCGCTTCACTAGAGCAAGACCAAGGCAACTGCCAAATCGGTCTGCCGAGCTCCAGTTCATCAGTCCGCTTTATACCGGACTCCGCGGATAGGATTTCTATCCACCCAGTTTCTTCCTGGGAACCAACTGCCTGCTGAGTAATCCCCGGCCTGACAGACCGCCGCTGCTGTCCGCGTAGTCCGCGCGAACAGACCACCCAGGCCGCCACAGAGCAAACCGCCTGCAACGTCCCTGCCGACTTAGCAGTCCGCAAACCCTGTCTGTGTAGTCCGCGCGGATAGGTTGCCCAAGCCTTCCATTCACCCACTTTCACTTCACAAGTTTCAACAGACTCGCCTCTTGCTACACACTCCAGGCCAAGGGAATCCCAGTCCCACGTCAACCGCTCATCATGAGCTTCGATCCAACTCCCTTGACCAGAATATTTCCTACTCAAGGAATCCGCAACCACATTTGATTTGCCTAGCGTATACTGAATCGCCACTTCATAGTCTCCAAGGAACGCGACCCATCCGCACTGCCGCATATTCAAGTCCTTCAGATTTACAAGATACTTCAGGCTCTTGTGATCCGTGAAGATCTCCAATTTCGCACCATACACAAAGTTCCGCCACTATTTCAAAGCAAAAATTGTCGCCGCCAACCTCAAATCATGGACGGGGTAATTCCTCTCGTGAGGCTTTATTTGCCTAGATCCAAAATCTATCACGCTGCCATGTTGCACCAACACGCAAAACAAAATGCATCAAGATGCGTCACTAAAAATCTTAAATCCTTCAGTCCCTTAAGGAAGGCTTAGAATTGGAGCTGCAATTAGCCTCCCCTTTAGAGTGTCAAATGCCTGACTTCACTCCAGAGTCCAAATAAACTTCTGGTCTTTACGCGTTAGAGAGGTGAGGTGTAGGGCTTTCCGCGAGAAGTTCTCCACAAACATTATATAGTACCCGGCTAGTCTAAGAAAACTTCGGACTTCCGCCACGGTTCTCAAAATTTGCCAATCTCTGATCACTTCAACTTTCGACGGATCCACAGGCACCCCATCACCAATAATCACATGGACTAGAAAATCCACCTTCTCCAGCCAGAACTCAAACTTCGAGAACTTTGCATAAAGCTGGTTCCTTCTCAACACTTGCAAGACCACTCTCAAGTAAGTCTCATGCTCGGCCTCCGATTTGGAGTACACCAAGATATCGTCAATGAAGACCACTACAAAAGAGTCAAAGTACTCCCAAAATACATGATTCATCAAGTCCATGAACACGGATGGCGTATTTATCAACCCGAACGACATTAACGACAACTCAAAGTGACCATACCTTGTACCAAAAGTTGTCTTGGGTATGTCCTCATCTCGAATTCGAAAGTGATAGTACCCTGACATCAGATACAACTTGGAATACACCATTCACCCCACCAACTAGTCGAACATGTCGTCTATTCGAGGAATTAGATACTTATTCTTGACAGTCAATTTATTCAACTCTCGGTAGTCTATGCACAACCGCATACTAACATCCTTATTCTTCACGAAAAGCACCGGTGCGCTCCACGGTGAAGAACTGGGTCTAATATACCCTTTCTCCAACAGTTCCTACAACTGTACTTTGAGTTCGGCCAACTCCTTTGGTGTCATCCTAAATGGAGGATGTGACACCAGCCTAGCCTCTAGCACTAACTCGATCGAGAAATCAATCTGCCGCCAAGGAGGTGCTCCAGCAAGCTCCTCAGCAAACACATCCTCATACTCTGCCACTACTGGCACTTCCCCAAGGGATAACTTGGAAAGGCAAACCTCCAACAATGCTACAAGAGTTACACCCCCAGGTTAACTGTCCGCACTAACTGGATGGCCGAAATCAGGGAATAGGACGCTCCACTGACTCCCTAAAACTTAACTTCTTACCGCCCTTAACCCCTCAGGGTTAGCACCTTAGACAGGCAGTCAATACTGGAACGTTGCTCTGCAAGCCAGTGCATTCCCAAAATGACATCGAACTCCACCAACGGTAAAACCTCCAATATCGCAGTGAAGTCAACCCCGCGTAGATTCCAACTAATGCGCCCTTTTGCCACTGTGGTCATGGATGATCCATTGGGCATGCGCCCCTTCAGCTCTGCGTTTGCCGAGAAAAACTCAATTCCATTTCTTCGGATAAAGCTTTCCGCATGAAAAGAGTATGACTCTCACGTATCAAACAATACCCTAGCGGGGTATCCAGAAACCAACACAAAGCCTAAACACAGGCAACAAACGTGAACGGTCTTGAAAATATGAAGTACTAGGTTATATTTAAAATATCTCATACCTGTCTCAACATTGGGTTGACAGATCTCTTACTGCTGCCCAAGCTTATAAGCACTTGGTTCCACAGGTTGGAACCAAGAAACACTAGACTCTGCCATCTTTCCTTTCTCTACGGCATTGGGGCCGGAGCGCACAAACTGCTCCTATCTTGGCTCCTACTCAGCACCTCCTTGAGTACAAAAACGAGCTATGTGGCCCACTTTGCCATAATTAAAGCACGTCGGTTGTCCCTTAAAGTGAGACCCTCAGGATTTCAAGTTGCTTTTCCCACCGGACTTGAAAGGATAAGGCCTTTTCTTCCATCTATTCCCTTTAGACTTCCCTTGGGATTGAGAAGGCTTCCCTTCCCCTTGATTGGATGCGAAACCATTACGTCGTTGGGTTCACTTGAAATCACTCTCCACCGTTCTGGCCGCCTTAACCAACTCATTGAAACCAGCAATATTCATGGAGTTGAGGGGTTGTCTCAGATTCTCCCTTAGCCCATGGTAGAATAGGTTATCCCTCCCCTCATCGTCTGCCATTGTCGTTCCCCAATAATGACCCAGCCGAGTAAACTACTGAACGTACTCGTCCACCGTCTTATCCCACTGCAGCAATTGCAGAAATTGCCTTTGAAGGGCCAACCTCATCGAAGCAGGAATGTACTTCTTTAGGAAAGCATTCCCGAACTCTTCCATCAAAGAGGTTCGTCTTGGAAACTAGCGGCCGATATGGCTCACCCACCACAAGTTCACATCTCCTTCCAACATAAAGGTCGCAAAATCATATTTCTTTTCCTCTGGCATCTCTACCTCACTAAGAACTTTTTGCATCCGTGCCCATGAATCCTCCACATCAGTCGGCGTGCCGATTCCCTTAAACGTTGGAGGATGGAAGCTCAGAAATTATTTCATCTGCCTGTCCCAATGCCCGACAACGACACTTTTGACCATCGACTCTACTTGCCTAGATTCTCCGCCCGGCACGACCATTGTCGTATCCGGGGTAGCAGGAGTTACTACCTGAGCAACAAGGATTGCAACTTGTGCTGCCACTGCAGCTTGGGCTGCCACCATTGCTTCTGCAAGAATGCGACAAAAATCGGCCGGGTTTACACCAATGCCCAAAGGACCTTGAGCAGTAGCGCTGCTCGCCGAAAGCTCTTCTATTGGCCTCGACGTCCCCACCCCGTTGCTTGTATTCTTAACAAAAAAACAAGGTAACAAGAAATCAGTCTGTAATCACAAGACTCAAACATAAGGACACTCACGGTCCCACTATACTCCTATGTGGATAACTTGTATATGCGATCCGATTACGTTAAATCGACTGCTAAACCTGACATTGGACATTAACCTGACTCTGGTACGAAATTGTAACACCTCCCATGTAATGACCATATAATATGGGTCCGGCTGGGGCCCCATAACATACGGACACAACTGCTTTAGCATTAAAAGATGGTATTAATAATCCAACTCAAAACTCAGAATAAAGCAATAACGGAAACATACCAACAAAACTAGAAGATAAGGAGTATCAAAATGGCCTTAAGGCCATACACAAAATGAGTCCAAAACTGAATGACAATACGGTCAAACATCAACGCGCAAAAGCACTCCTAGGCTACCTTGGCATGCAAGCCGGAAATACCAATAACATGGAGCATCACAGTCAAGAAGAAAAGAAGCTAATAAGCATGGTAATCACATCATGAGGCTTAGGCCTTTTCGGCCGGAGCACTTGCTCCCGCTTGCGATCCTTGCCCTGTAAATATTTGAGATAACGTGGGTAAGCAAAGGCTGACCTCTACAGTGTAACCAACACATCTCCTCCCGGCTGCCCCTAACGGACCTCGGGGTACACCTCCATCCTGCAAGTCAGCACTTCGTATGCCATATACATAAACATGTAAAGCTTTAAAAATAGTTTTGTATGTCTCAAACAACAAACATTTTTCTACGTTAAATATATAATCAAAGGGGCCTACTATGCAGTATGTATGCAAACTCGGGCTTCACCCAAGGAACCTTATCACGTATGCATCTATAGAATCATCATAAAAACTGGGTACTTCCAATTTCCCAATCGGCTTCAATCCGCAAACAAAAAGGGTACTGCAATTCCCCTAACGACACACAAGCCGCCACACAGAAATCTTGCCAATACCCGACCCGCTTGGGGGTCTTAGACCCGGGCTTGGCTGCAAGCTCTGACTTCCCTGGTCATGATTCCATCTCACACACAAATCAATTATAAGAACCCTTGTTGGACCCCACCCTCTTGTGGGCTTCATTGCTCGGGCTTATCCTATGCTTGGCGTTCTAGTCAGTCTCACAGAAGGGGACTAGTCTCACTCAGACACTCTCCCCACAATACTTACACGTCACGGGATAGACTCACTTGCACGTCACGGGGGTACATTAGAACTCATGCTTACTAGTGCCCTAGTATTCTAATGCTTTCTGAGGTATCCTTAGCTCAGCACTTGTCTAACCAGGCGAAGGGCTCCAAGATCTTCTAGGTGTGTGGTTGTACCTCCGTGCTGGAGACTTGAGTCTGTTTCTTGTTCTTAATCTCTACCTATTTGAGTTTTTGAGAGAGAAGTAAGTTCGAGATTACCCCTACCCCAAGGTTTCGAAGTCCTCAAAAGCCGATTGTCAGTTTCAACATTTTAGTGCGCTGAGCGTGGAGGGTGATCTGCACTAAAAATCTTTAATGAGCTCGATGACTGGAGGAGAAGGATAAGGTTTGGGCAGGGCCGACTTGCCTCCCCCTGTCGCCACCCTTGGGATGTTCGAGGAATTCCATCAGGAGGTGTTTAGCATCTCGTCAAGTTCGCACTTGGCACGCACGGCAAGTGCTCGACGCCAGCAGTCCCAGTTGTTGCGACCCCAAGTTTGGCCGAGAATGCCCCCGATAGGCTACCTGGGAATGAAGTAGTATAGGAGGGGAGGGAGAGAGATTTGCAGGGGCGAATGTTGTTCCACGACACAACAAGTGGAGGTTGGATAGACGAGATGGGTGTACGAGATCCCTTGGCTCACCCAACGTGGAGAGGCAGCCCCTTCAACGATCTTCTCTCATCTGCCGTAGTTCTAGAGGGGTTTTGTGAGCCGGAGATGTCCTATTACACCGGGAAGGATGATATGGTTCAACACATCTAGTGGTTTGAGGTTGTGGTCTCGATCCGACAAATTTTGGATGTGTTCTAGTGCAAGCTCTTCACCATCACCATCAAGGAGAAGGCAAGATATTGTTTCCACCAGCTGCCAGCCAGTTCCATCTAATTTTTTGAGGACGTATGTTGAGGGTTCATGTCGAGGTTCACCACTTCCAAGAAGAGGAAGAGGGAGTCCGAGTCCCTATTCCACATCTAGTAAGGGGTGAATGAGACCCTAAGGTGCTATATGGACCGGTTCCAGGTGGAGTTACTCCAGGTCCAGGAGATTCCAAGGCACACCCTGATGATGGACTTCAACTTGGGGCTGCTGCAGTGTTTCTTCCGGATGGAGATGAAGATGGTGCCTCCTCTCTCCTATGAGGATTTGATGGAGAGGGTAGCAAGGGAGGTCGACGGGGAGGCATAGAACCATGACTTTGCGAGGAAGCTGGACATGTGGGCCATAGATGAAGAAAAGGAACAACGAGGTGGTAGAGGTCAGGAGGTGAGAAGAGCTGAACCGAGGCAGAGGGACCAACAACAACAATGGCAGCAACCTAGTTGGGGGTGCCAGGAGTGAACAATCAGGTCAGTTGGAGGCAGCAGGAGTGGTAGGACTAAGGCCAGCAGAGAAGTTTCCATGAAGCAAAAGACCGCTAGGGGGGCCGGGGTTAGTTCCACCGTCCAGGCTGGAGGCAGGGCCAGAGGGCTTAACTCCCTGTTCTACGACAGGAGATGGAGATAGCCCAGGGGAGGAGGAGAGGATAGTAGAAGAGAAGGTGGGAGGTCATGGTGGAGTTGCCATTTTGCGACTTCAACTTTGAAGAAGGCCATACCACGACCACGTGCCTGGAGTTCCTCAAGAAGAGGGGAAACAGGATGTAGCAACAATAGCTCTTCCATGAGGTGTACTTTGAGGAGGTCTTGCCTAGGGGATAGGAGGAAAGGTGCAAGGACCGGGCTGATGTTTTAGCCCATGGAGGGATCGGGGTGATCCACGGGGGGGGGGGGGGCGAGGTGGTCGAGGCTTCCAAGAAGGCGAGCGTTCACACCATATACCGACAGAGAATTTCTTAGATTGTGTGGTGCCCTTAGGGGGGTTGAATAAAGGTAAATTCATTTACATTATCTAAACATAGTTTACTTGGTGAAAAACAAGGAAACCAAGACTAATGTTTCATAAGCAGAATTTAACACTTTGAAATTTATAAAAACAGAAACAATAATAATTTATTTAAAAGTGCTAAATCTGAATACAATATATCTCTATAGAGCTAGAGAAAAAAGGTTCACAAAAAATATAATTTACTTTTGATTTCCCCCGTCCTTCTACCAAGAATAGGTAGGCTAAAGCACATCTCTCCCTAGATCTTGCCACTAGTCTCCCTAGATTTAATCACGATCTAGACGTTGCACACAAGGCATCAATTTCTCCCTAATTCACTTAAGGACTTGGACGACACTCAAAAGGCGGTGATTCTCTCCTAAGCCACGCAAGGACTTAGACGGCAGGCACATGGCGACGATTTACTCTCTCGGTTACAATGGGAATAAAGAACAACATAAAATGAAAACATCAGAATTAAAAACTCCCGCTAAACAACGTGCTGAAGATGCCGACGAATCCTTGCCAGGGTTACTTTGAATGTCATGTACATGCCGTCAATCTTTTGCGCTTTGACCTTCTTGATAGTATGGAGTAATTCTGGATGCTGGAGATCTCTAGATTGGATGAACAGGAAGGAACACTCCAGGTAATGAAAATTCATGATCTCCAGAGTAAATTGAAAAGCTTTTATATTTTAGCGATATCACCTGGTGACACTGGGCATCGCCATCTGGCGATATCATTACCGACTGCCACATGTCCCACGTATTCCTCATTTTTGCTTCTCAGATCAGTCATGGTCAATCATTGTTAACCGCTCATTCCAGTATCACCTGTTGGCGATACCAAATGTCTTTTGGCGATATCTCCTGAGCTCATCTGTTCTGACCCGAATCAACAACCAAATGCGAATAGAGTTTGACCTGTGATTTTTGCACATCATAAATACCCAATGATCAAATACAAATGGATTTGTTATTAGGAAACCAAGAAGTGTGGAACACATTCTCCAAAAATCTCCCCCTTTTGATAATAACAATACACTTAGAAAGAAATCATGAATGATCCAATAAGTGTTAGTAACTATGATTAGCAAGACAAAGCATTTTTATGTGCACAAACTCCTCTTGGATTTAACACTCCCCTACATATTTACGCCCCCTATATCTAAGCAGATTGAATCTATGTATTTTAATGTAATTGAAATTTAAATTCACAAATTAATCTTGATTATGAATTATTTCTAGATTTCTTAATAAATTCCCCCCCTTTGGTATTGTCAAAAGAGATATCAGGGTGGTGCGGAAGCTAAAAAGGAAAAACCACAAAGTACAAATCAAGTATAGAACATGTGAATCAATGTAAAGTAGTGAAAAAGGTGAGTAAACACGAACAATGACAACTGTCAGCCATTTATATCATAGACACATACACTAGTGAAGATTAAGTTTGAAACTTTTTTGGTCCAATTCTCATAAAAGGAAATTTTAGGGAAGGTAATGTTGTGTATATTTGAGAGTTTGATGAAAAACACATATGTATAGCCCTTACAAATATATGAAGACATGGAATGTGAAAAAATAATATAACATAGAGGTATACATAACTAGCTATGCTTGTACCCAAGAATTCAGAGCACATATAAAAAGAATATCAAGATATAGAGTTGTACAAGACACTTTACAATTCTTTCCAATGTTCTCAATCGCACAATGCTTATTAGGACTTATCAGGAGGGTAAGTAGTGCTTGGTGGAGGTTCCTTATCATACTTTTTTAGTTTACTTTTGAAAAACATCAACAAAGATGTTGAATGTTTGATTTTTTTAACGAAAATTTTCTGTTTTTTTGGGTGTGGCTTGATAAAGGAATCTGAATTCACTTGTGTGACCATATTGGATATTCAAAAATGGTTTGTGCAAAGATAACAAGGATAAAGTGATAGTGTTAGCATGAAATTCTAGTGGTTATCGTAGAACATTCACAATTCACATGTTGAAACCGAAAAATCGGTCTCCTATGGAGTTCGACCCTTGGAGAAGGGGTGATCGCGCACCTACTACCCTCAAGAGAACGATCTAGGCACAAGACTACGAACACAAGGGATAGACCCAAGGTCTCAGTGTGGAGGACCCGCCGCATACCCGGAAGACTAACAAACTCTTCCCCTCCCAAGCCAAGGCCTGAGGTAAGGCACCTTCGAAGGGCTCTCTTGGCCGACCGGGACATCTGAGAAGGATCTCAAGATCCACTCCTTGACTAAAGGTGCCACCTCGGGTCTATGTGAAATGTTCCCCGCCCGTCTTACTATTGGCGCAAAACCGGCCAGCAGCCCTACTCTACGCAGCCCCAATTGGGCCGCTAATAGCGGAACTCTGCTATTTTGAAAGGATGACAACAGGCCATCAGGGGCTTCCCGGCATCTATTCCTCGGGGCCCACACGGGGGAGCGGTTCACGAACACGCCGCTTGCCCAAGACAAGAGTAAACTACATATTCACAGAGCATCACAGATATGAAAGAATATTATAGGAATATGAATTCCATACTCAGCACGTAGGCCGGCAATATAAACAAAAAGGCCTTCGAGGGCCGGCACAAGTTTGGGCTTCAGCCCGCTACTCCCCGCCTGGTACTACAACACCTGTACGCCAACGTCTCGACGAGCGGCGGCCAACTAGGCATCGGTCGGCTAACAAAAGCGGGCCAAACATATTGCGCACACCCCCTTTTTTGGGGCTTGTGGCGTGCATTCCCTGCAAACGGCCAAAAAACAACTTCCTCGGAGTCTTCTCCGGGAACCCCAAAACATCACCAATCTGGCTCACACGTCCGGATGGGCTTCACACAGAATGCCTAAACCTGTACTCACGCTTCCGGGTACTAATGCAATTAACTGCGGGGACGTACAGGTCAACCCGTCGGAAAGCTCAATTCCCCCCACCCGTTGGTGGAGAGGGGCTTCCATGCAAATATGTAAACTGAGGGCTTCACCTACCCAATTAGAAACATCGTTACCCGTGTTGCGTGATTGGCGGCGGGGCCGGGAGAGGAGCTCCGGGTCGATCCTACTGCATGCGGCCGCATCGGTGGTCGATCTCCACTCTAGGCCGAGCCTTGCTCCAGGCCGAGCCTTGCTCCAGGCCGAGCCTCGCTCCAGGCTAAGCCTCACTCTAGGCCGAGCCTCGCTCCAGGCCGAGCCTCGCTCCAGGCTGAGCCTTGCTCTAGGCCGAGCCTCGCTCTAGGCCAAGGCTTGCTCTACGCAGAGCCTTGCTCCAGGCCGAGAGAAAGAGGGAGAGAGACGGGGCTCTGCTGTTGGCCGAGAGAGAGAGGGAGGGGGCGGAGGCTGCGCTGCTTTGCCGGCGACGGGAGAGAGCGGGGAAGGAGCCCATGCCCTAGCCTGGGCGGTGGCTGGAGAGAGAGAGGGGGCGGGCGACCCCTTGCTGCTCCAGGCCTAGGGTGAGAGAGGGAGGGGGCGGTGGCTGCGCTTCTTTGCCGGCGACGGGAGAGAGCGGGAATGGGGCGGCGGCGGCTGCCCTGCTTGGCCGAGCCCTAGAGGTGAAGAAAAATCCCCCCCCCCTCGATGCTTGTTTTTCCTGCCCTTTCTGTACCCCGTGCCCCTCCTCCTCTTTTTTTCTCCCCTCACATATATCATCTCTTATCCCTTATATAATATTATATATATATATATATATATATATATTCATATATAATATATATATATATATAAATTCATATATATATAATATATATATATATTCTAAACCTATGCGCATGAAACCTCTACACGCACGCACGAGGACCCGCACGTCTTCGAATGGGGTCGCACCAACTCGTTGCCCATAACACGCCCCTAGGATGATATTTGGGGAGGGCCCCACTCGCCCGGCTACGGGGTTGTACACAATCCCCGCTCTTTTCGAGGTTGGTACAAGCTCGGAAAGAATCATCCAACCCTACGTATCCGGCGAGTGGGGGCCGACCCAAAAAGAAAATTTGAGAGAAACTGAAATTTGAACTTGGAACATCAATCTCTCCATGACCTTTCAGATCTTTTTGATTCACTCGATACCTTTTTGCTCAATGCTATTAAATTGCCCTTATACCACTACTTACAACAAGTATATAATTTCTCGAGACATTATGAAACAACAAAGCCATATCTCATGTATCCTCTTGCATACGCGGAGCTAATCCTTTCCCCCAGGTGTGCCTATAGCCCTGCCAGCTAATGAGAGCCTGAGAAGCGAGTCTACCCGGGGCCGAGCAGCACTCGGGGTCCCTTACCCACCAGGCGAGCCTACGGACCTGTCAGCTAGCAGGAGCCAGGCAGCGGGTCTACCCGGGGCCGAGCATCACTCGGGGTCTTGCAAAAAGTCTACACGAACCAACCCTTTCCCCCCAGGTGTGCCTACAGCCCTGCCAGTTAAATGAGAGCCTGACAGCGAGTCTACCCGGGGTCCACTACTACCGCCAGCGAGTGACTTCCGGCCCTGCCAGTTAGGTGAGAGCCTGACAGCGGGATCTGCTCGAGGCCCACGGATGACACCGAGTGACATCCGACCCTATCAGCTAGTTTAGAGCCTGACAACGGGATCTGCTCGGGGTCCACTACTACCGCCATCGAGTGACTTCCGGCCCTGCCAGCTAGGTGAGAGCCTGACAGTGGGATCTGCTCGAGGCCCATGGATGACACCGAGTGACTTCTGACCTTGCCAGCTAGATGAGAGCCTGACAACGGGATCTGCTCGGGGTCCACTACTATCGCCATCGAGTGACTTCCGGCCCTGACAGCTAGGTGAGAGCCTGACAGCGGGATCTGCTCGAGGCCCACGGATGACACCGAGTGACTTCCGGCCTGCCAGCTAGGTGAGAGCCTGAAAGCGGGATCTGCTCGAGGTCCACTACTACCGCCATCGAGTGACTTCCGGCCCTGCTAGCTAGGTGAGAGCCAGACAGCGGGATCTGCTTGAGGCCCACGGATGACACCGAGTGACTTTCGGCCCTGCCAGCTAGGTGAGAGCCTGACAGCGGGATCTGCTCGGGGTCCACTACTACCTCCATCGAGTGACTTCCAACCCTGCCAGCTTGGTGAGATCCTGACAGCGGGATCTGCTCGAGGCCCACGGATGACACCGAGTGACTTCCGGCCCTGCCAGCAAGGTGAGATCCTGACAGCGGGATCTGCTCGGGGTCCACTACTACCGCCATCGAGTGACTTCCGGCCCTGCCAGCTAGGTGAGATCCTGACAGCGGGATCTGCTCAAGGCCCACGGATGACACCGAGTGACTTCCAGCCCTGCCAACTAGGTGAGAGCCTGACAACGGGATCTCCTCGAGTCCCACAGATGACACCGAGTGACTTCCGGCCCTACCAGCTAGGTGAAAGCCTGATAGCGGGATCTGCTCGGGGTCCACTACTACCGCCATTGAGTGACTTACTGCCCTGCCAGCTAGGTGAGATCCTGACAGCGGGATCTGCTCGAGGCCCACGGATGACACCGAGTGACTTCCGGCCCTCCCAGCTAGGTGAGAGCCTGACAGCGGGATCTGCTTGGGGTCTACTACTACTCGAGGACTTGACTTTGCTTGAGGTGGAGACATCCTGTTTACTTAAGAGGTGTTGGAGAGTTAACCGCACCGATGTTTTTACAAATGGAGGACGCATTCTTTTCATAAGAGAGACGATCTAAAAGTTGTCAAATCGGGAAGCTAGCGTCCGAGCCTGTTCCTAATAATTCCTCCAATCGGAAGAGAGATGCAATCGGGGGGACATAGGCCGACATGCAAGGGGGGAGCTGATCTCGGCCATCAGTGCAGAGGCTCGGTCTTACAATAGCGCTTAGAGTCCCGAGGCATCGTCCCATCATCCGAACTGGGCTATTTAGAAGGAACAGGTCGGTGGCTCGTATCCCGATCTAATGACAAAGATCACTTTCCGCCATGTCACTTGCGATTGCTTGGAGAGATCGGCCCTTTATCAAATATGGGATGTTAGCGTCTAGGCTCGTTCCTGATAATTCCTCTAGTCGGAGGAGAGTTGAGATCGGGAGGACATAGGCCGGCGTGCAAGGGGGGAGCTGATCTCGGCCGTTAGTACAGAGGCTCGGTCTTACAATAGCGCTTAAAGTCCCGCGGCACCGTCCCATCGTCCGAACTAGGCTATTTAAAAGGAACGGGTTGGACGTTTGGCTTCCGGAGTCGATCGCGAGGCTAACCCTTGAAGCCCTCAGAAGCTCGAGGCAAATTGTTAATAAAGAGAAAACTTGACCGCTACTGAATTACAAGGAACATATAACATATTACCTCTAGGGAGCGAACCCTTTCAGGTCACCCCGGCTCCTAATACCTCTCAGCTGCTCTCTTACTTGATCTTGAAGACAATAACCTCCAGCTTTCTCGTTGATGTAATAAGTGGGGATAAACGGTTTTTCATAGGTTGAAGCGCTTCAAATAGGTGCAAATCTTACTCCAAATGTTATGAGATTCAAATAACAACTATGGGAGGGGACAACTCTGAGTATGAGGACCTTACATACAAAGTATCAACGCATGACCCTGGTCGTCACCTGGTTCCACTTCTATAGCCATGACGCTAGCCAGAGTTCTTCTATGCTGGTCACACTCCACGCTCACCGCACCAAAATGTTTAAACCGAAAAATCGGTCTCCTGTGGAGTTCGACCCTTGGGGAAGGGGTGACCGCGCACCTACTACCCTAAAGCGAATGATCTAGGCACAAGACTAGGAACATAAGGGACAGACCCAAGGTCTCAGCGTGGAGGACCCGCCGCATACCCGGAAGACTAACAAACTCTTCCCCTCCCAAGCAAATGGCTGAGCTAAGGTACCTTCGGAGGGCTCTCTTGGCTGACCGGGACATTTGAGGAGGATCTCAAGATCCACTCCTTGACTAAAGGTGCCACCTCGGGTCTATGCGAAATGTTCCCCGCCCGTCTTACTATTGGCGCAAAACCGCCCAGCAGCCCTACTCTACGCAGCCCCAATTGGGCCGCTAACAGCGGAACTCCGCTATTCTGAAAGGATGACAATAGGCCATCAGGGGCTTCCCGGCATCTATTCCTCGGGGCCTACATGGGGGAGCGGTTCACGAACACGCCGCTCACCCAAGATAGGAGTAAACTACATATTCACAGAGCATCACAGATATGAAAGAATATTACAGGAATATGAATTCCATACTAAGCACGCAGGCCGACAATATAAACAAAAAGGCCTTCGAGGGCCGGCACAAGTTTGGGCTTAAGCCCGCTACTACCCGCCTGGTACTGCAACACCTGTACGCCAACGTATCGACGAGCGGCGGGCAATTAGGCATCGGTCGGCTAACAAAAGCGGGCCAAACGTATTGCGCACACCCCCTTTTTGGGGCTTGTGGCGCACATTCCCTGCAAACGGCCAATAAACAACTTCCTCGGAGTCTTCTCCGGGAACACCAGAACATCACCAATCCGGCTCACACGTCCGGATGGGCTTCACACAGCATGCCTAAACCCGTACTCACGCTTCCGGGTACTAATGCAATTAACTGCGGGGACGTACACGTCAACCCGTCGGAAAGCTCCATTCCGCCCACCCGTTGGTGGAGAGGGGATTCCATGCAAATATGTAAACTGAGGGCTTCACCTGCCCAAGTAGAAACATCATTACCCTTGTCGCGTGCTTGGCGGCGGGGCCGGGAGAGGAGCTCCGGGTCGATCCTACTGCATGCGGCCGCGTCTGTGGTCGATCTCCACTCTAGGCCGAGCCTTGCTCCAGGCCGAGCCTTGCTCCAGGCCGAGGCTCGCTCCACGCTGAGCCTCGCTCCAGGCCGAGCCTCGCTCCAGGCCGAGCCTCGCTCCAGGCCGAGCCTTGCTCTATGCCGAGCCTTGCTCCAGGCCGAGAGAAGGTGGGAGAGAGATGGGGCTTTGCTGTTGGCCGAGAGAGAGAGGGAGGGGGCGGCGGCTGCGCTGCTTTGCCATCGACGGGAGAGAGCGGGGAAGGAGCCCGTGCCCTAGCCTGGGTGGTGGCTGGAGAGAGAGAGAGGGGCGGCCGGCCCCTTGCTGCTCTAGGCCTAGGGTGGGAGAGGGAGGGGGTGGAAGCTGTGCTGCTTTGCCGGCGATGGGAGAGATCGGGAAAGGGGCGGCTGCGGCTGCCCTGCTTTGCCGAGCCCTAGCGGGGAAGAAAAATCCCCCCCGATGCTTTTTTTCCTGCCCTTTCTGTACCCCGTGCCCATCCTCCTCTTTTTTTCTCCCCTCGTATATATCATCTCTTATCCCTTATATAATATTATATATATTATATATATATATATAAATTCATATATATAATATATATGTATAAATTCATATATATATATATATATATATATATATATATATATATATATATATATATATATATATATATATATATATATATATATATATATATATATATATATATATATATATATATTTTAAACCTATGCGCATGAAACCTCTGCACGCACGCACGAGGACCCGCACGTCTTCGAACGGGGTCGCACCAACTCGTCGCCCATAACACGCCCCTAGGCTGATATTTGGGGAGGGCCCCACTCGCCCGGCTACGGGGTTGTACATCATATATGTAGTAAGGTGAAGTAATATGTAGAATTTCACAAATGTCTGTGAGAGAACATTATCATAACTAAAACATTTCTCATACTTAGATGCATGTGAAAATATTTTCACAAGTATAAAAACACTAGGAGAGATGTATGTAGAAATGATTTTTGATGGTTGAACAATTGAACTATGTAACTGGGAACCCAAAATTAAAGAATATGCATTGAACGTTGCCTAAACTAGAGAAATGAAGACAAATTTGCTTAATAGTATTTTTTTGTCTCCCGGTGATATTGAATATTGTCGATCGGCGACAGTGTACAAATATAAAAGACGGTCAATTCAGGTCAAAAGCATCGTTCACAACATTATTTCCTGAAGACTTGAAGCAGAAGACGAACCGTACGTTCACGAAATCCTAATTTCAAGGTAAAATGTTTGATTATATTTCGTCTTTCTTAGTGAGTTGAGTTTTGAATCTAAATGATTTTATGGTAGACGATTTGAAATTTTGATGAAAAATTTTCAGTTATTGGAGTACACTTTTCCATGGTTAGGGTTTTTTTTGAAACTTGTACTTTAGAGAGAGTAGATCAAAGATCTCTATTTGGAGTAGTGTTTTGATAGATTGAAGAAGTTTAATATCCCTAAACTCAGATCTAGTGTTGTCCAAGTAGAAAATTTTTATTTGTTTTATGGTTTTAGGGAAAAAGATGATGAATAGTGTTTGAATAAAAATTTCTTAAATATCATTAGGGAAATTTGAATGAACTGTGGGAATAATGTTCGTCATTGTACCAAATACATTTTCGTGTGTGTTAATTAGGGAATTCTGTTGTTATTATTTAAAGGATCCTCATTTAAAAAACAACTCAAGAATTCTGTCAACATTCTCTTAAAGGATCCTCTTTGAGTGGGATCATCATTTTGTGCCTATAAGAAGTACCCTTAGGACTTGTGTAGACACACTCAAGAATTCTGTCACCACCAACAATGTCAAGACTGGAAGCCAATTGTGTCGACAAACAGGACTTGTGTCGAGACCTTATTCAGAAGCTGTGTCAAGAAAGTAAAGAAGAACTGTGTCGACATTCCTTGGACAATGTCGACATCATCAAGATTTGTGTCAACACATGTTCCATTTATTTTGACACATATGATGTTTTATCTCGACACTTTCTGCTGAGATAAAAATGGCAAAGGGTTCAAATGTCAAGAGTGAAGACATGACAGGTGTCGTACCTGACAAAGTAGTCACATCTGTTAGAAGGCTGTTATAAACCGGATCAGACGGTAACCTCGAACGGGATCTATATATAAAGACATGTTCTATCAAAGATACAGAAAAGTCTTCATCTTGAAATTAACAAGTCTCTGATATAGAGAAGGCAGATCCTGAACAAGTCTGCAAGAAGAATTCAGAGCTACATCTGAAAGAAGAGGAGAGCTGGATTGTGGATCGACTCCAACCTTTCAAGAAAGATCAACCTTACTTTGTTCAGATTCAAGAAGTTTTGAAGAAGCTAAGACAGGTTGAATCTTAAGTTGTTAGTTCACTCCAGAACTGATCAATAAGTCTTCATCCATTCATCTTTATCTTGGGTGAAGAAATAAACATTTTCTAAATCAAATTTTGTAAGATCTTTTATAGATCTGAGGTAGGATTTTTGCAATCTGAGTTGTAAGCCTATATCTATAAAGGCTGAGGTTGGGCTGATAGCCTGAGGTAAGAGATTGATTTCTCTGAGCTGTAGGCCTGGTGAAAGAGGCTGAGGTAGGGTTGGATTGCATGAGTTGTAGTAGTGTGGACTCACTCTGAGGTAGGATTCTCTGGAAGAATCTGAGTTATAGCACTTAGTGAAGTGTGAGATGTTGTCACAACCCGCATTTTCTCCGAATTTGAGATATATCAGAGTACGAGAAAACACGCGTCGTGATGCCACGTCGAGCAGGGGATAACTGTTGACGCTCAGGCGAACACCATCTAACTAGACTATGAAATTTCATAAGTTTAATGATTAGAAAAATCAGTTATATTTTAAAGGCCGTATCTCTCGGCTCAGTGGATCACCTAGTACACAGTTTAAAAATTATACTTATACGCAACGAAAAATACTTTATTTAAATTTGACACCCTATGAGATTGCATAAGTGACCGCCGAGGTCAACTTATACTATGCAAGACTCTAGATTTATTTTATATTATAAGTAAGAAAATGATCCTTTTACGTTGCTTGGAAAGTAGTGTGTGATTTTTATAAACATGCTGAACATGAGGTATACTTATAAAAGTGTTTTTAGTTTTAAAAGTAACTAGCAACCTAGCATAAATCTTCCCAAGAGAAAATAGACTATCTCTAGAAAGGTAGCAGTAAAAGAAACATATCTAGTATCATAAGCAAAAACCACCAGCGGGCATCAACAACCTGACACGAAACCAATGGCGAGCATGTATGTCTGTAAGAAAAACAGAAAAATACCTCACAAGACCAAGAAACTGATCTCTACAGTACAAGAGATCACCAGCAATATCACAACAAAACAATCCGCCTACTCGGCTACTAATCAGAACCTGAGGCATTCAGAGAAGAAAAGAATACCTCAGCAAGTAAAACAAGAAAACTCTGAATTAGAGCATAATATCAAAATGGAATGAAAGAGAGTAACTAAACATGACAGTAAAAGCAAATGATGTCCAAAGTAAGCCCAAGTACACCAAGTACCAGGAAACAACAACAAGCCCTGCTCAAATCCTGTAGAGGCTACTAGGCAAAAGAAAAGAGAACTTGCCACAATAAGCTGCATTATACAAGGAAGAAACACCTAACAATCCTAACTTGTGAGTTAATGGCAGTAGTAAACAACATGGACCTGAGTTGGTGACCCAAAATAGTCCCCCAAACAAAACAGTTCCAACTAAAAATTCATTGAATCAGCACAAGGCCACCACATACCCAGCCAGTACCTGGGATTAAAAGGTGGCGACCACGGCTATGCCCATTCCGTACCTGGGACTAAAAGTTGGCGGCCATGGCTCGCACACAAAACATCCCACTCCTTTAGAGCGTCAAAAATACAACTACCTGCCATAACCCACGATTCGGCCTTCAAACAAAATAAAGGAAGAAATGAATAGGCGACAAGACATCTCCACCTAGGAGGTAATCACTCGGGAAGGAAAGAAATTGCACGAAAAATTAGGTTAAGGCAAAAGAAATAAACGTCGATCACAGGTCACGGGAAATCGTCGAACTCCATTCGATGATTTGTTTTGTCGAACACAGGTCACGGGAAATCATCGAAGTCCGTTCGACGATTTTCTTTTGTCGAACGCAGGTCACCGGAACTCATCGAACTCAGTTCGAAGATTTTCGTCGAATGCAGGCCACAGGGAATCGTCGAACTCAGATCACAGGAAAAATCGATGTGCTCAGTTCGACGATTATCGTCGAACCCAAATCGACGACCTTTGTGAATCACAGGAGACCGGAGATCGTCAATCTTAGTTTGACGATGTTCGTCGAACTCAGATCGACGACCTATCAGCATTGAGTGCACAAAACGCTGGACAATACTTTAATCCTACAGCAAACCCTTCTATGTTCCACCTATCATACCAGACCACTTCTACTAGCCCAGAAATACTCTAATCCTCAATATTATGGAAAGGAAAAAGGAAATTACTGCAACTGCAACCACAACTGCCGAGATAATTTATGCCAAAACACAGCCAACCCATGAAGAACTCAGCATTATAACACTACAACAAACTTACAGTAGGCCAAAAATTGCAGTAATAGTGAGATCTGACAAGGCTAAGCAGCATTCCTAGGTTCTAAGAGTAGAAATTTAGATAATAGCACAACTGCATGATAAATCAAATAACTGGACAGGAAGTAAATTCAGTAGGCTTAACAATTTCTTGTCATGATTAAGGAAAAAACTAGACAATTGAAGGATCTGAAATCAATACTTGACAACAAGGAACAAAATGAAGAAGCCACTACTTGGCAAGGGCGAAGAGCACCACTTGCCTTAAATCCAGAATTTTCTTGGTCAACACCTTCCCTCTCTCTCGGATTTGGGAGCAAAGCACAAAGCCGATAAGTCTGGAGTTTGGAGAGGAAGAAGGGTCAAATCCGAAATCTTCAACACCATAGAAGGACATGAAATGGAGAAAGATTACCGTCAAAATGAAGATCTAGGGGAGAGCAGTCCAGATCTACCCTCAGAATGAAAATCCGACCGCTAGAACTCCAAAAATCGTCGGTGGAAGGAAAGGGCAGCCCGCCGGTTTTTTTTCTCTCTTGTACAGGGACGGTGGTTACCCAAAAGAAGACGGTAAATAGCCCGCTTAATTCAATTCTAAGGCTATATATAGGCACGACAACCTAATAAATAATTAATTACTATATCACTAAATAATTACATTATTATATAATACAACAAAACGACGCGAAAATCGAACAACCTCGGTATTTGACGAAATTTGCACCGTTGCTAAATACCCAAGCTACGAACGCAACGACAAAGTCGAAATCTACTTTCGACGAACAAAACTCGGGTTATCACTCCCCGAAGCCAAAACACAAGCATCCCCCGAGAGGCCTCACCGGTAACCAAAACAGACCCGGCTTGCTAGGGAATCTTGCCAAAAAGGCTACCAACAATCACACAAGGAACCTAAAGAGCTAAGACCACGCTCTAACAAATGACACATGCCGAAAATGCGTCAACGTAATGCCAAACGAGAATTAAATAATCAAAGAAAAATCGGGGGCGTTACAGTCACTCCCCCTAAAAGAAAGTTTCGTCCCAAAACTTTACATACACAACTTCTACTATAGAAAGAAAGTAACAAAACAGGAGCTACTAGAAAGAAAAAATACCAATGAAATCAAGGAAACAAATGAGGGTGAGCCTCCCTCAAAGCCGATTCTAGATCCCAAGTCGCGCTTTCCAAATCCTGATTCTTCCATAGAACTTTCACCATCGGGATAGACTTTGTCCGCAACACCCGATCTTGAGTATCCATGATGCGGACCGACACCTCAACATATGAAAGATTAGTATCCAACTGGGGCACAACATCTAAGACTTGCCCACTGCTTCGCACACACTTCCGTAATTGGCTTACATGAAACACATTATGAACATCTGGGAAATTTGCTGGCAAATCCAATCTATATGCTGACATGCCAATCCGTTCAACAATCTTAAACGGACCCACATACCTCGGATCCAATTTCCGGTTCTTACTGAGTCTCTTAACACCAACCATCGGGGAAACCTTAAGAAACACAAGGTCCCCTACAGAAAACTCCAAGTCATACCTACGCCGGTTGGTGTTCTTCTCATATCTCTCCTGAGCTATACGAAGCTTTTCTTAAATAAGCCTCACTGCGACTTCCATTTCCTCGAGTGCATCCGGACCCAGCACAGGCCTCTCACCGACCTCGATCCAAAACAAGGGAGTTCTGCAGCGCCTCCCATACAAAGCTTCAAACGGAGCCATTTGCAAGCTCACCTGGTAACTATTGTTGTATGCAAATTCCATAAGCCGTAAACGCTCATCCCAAACTCCACCGTAGTCCAATATGTAGCACCTGATCATATCCTCAACTACCTGGTTCACTCGCTTAGTCTGACCATTGGTCTGAGGGTGGTAAGCTGTAGAATACCTCAAATCTGTACCCAAACCCTCTTACAGACTCCTCCAGAAGGGAGATGTAAAATGGGAGTCTCGATTTGATATAATGCTAACTGGCACATCGTGTAAACGGATGACTTCATTCAAGTATAGCTCTGCTATCTTTTTCATCGGATAGTCAATCTTGTACGACACGAAGTGAGCACACTTCGTCAGTCTGTCCACTATAACCCAAACAGAATCAAATCCCCTTGGAGATCTCGGTAAGCCCGTAATGAAGTCCATATAAATACTTTCCCACTTCCAAGTAGTGATCTCCAATGTAGTCAACTTGCCACCAGGCCTTCCATGATCGGCCTTCTAATGAATTATAAATATACCTAATTTTATGTACATTACTTAAGTCGTTTTATTTAATTGTTGTCATTTCTACTTGTTTTTATTTAATAAAATGCTCCTATTTTTGTAAATATTATACTAACTTGCTTTATTTTATTTGTCAGGAAAAAAAGTCAAACTTTGCAAAAATGACATGTCACGCCCGTGACATATTGGTCACGCCCGTGACCAGGGCGTGACAGCTCAAAATCCCGAAAAGAGGCCAATTTTGAAGAGGAAAGCCTGACACGCCCGTGTTCCATAATTCGACACGCCCGTGTCAATCCGACACGGGGCGTGACCCAGCCGTGTCCATCCCGCTCGACGATTTCAACTCAACTTTCGTCGACCCAAGAGGGCCACGCCCGTGTCTGATGTGCGACACGCCGGTGGCAGCCGGACACGCCCCGTACCAGCCCGGTCAATGTTTCGCGCTCAACGTTCGTCGAACCCAAGAGGGACACGCCCGTTTCCGATGTGCGCCACGCCCGTGTCCGCCCGACAAACTGCCGCCGGCGAATCCCGAAGTCAACATCGCCTTAAAGCGCCGAATGACACGCCCACCGTCACGACCGTGACCTGGGGCGTGACCGCCGCGTTTTCGGCTGGAAAGTCAAATCGCCGTCAAATCCGTCAGATCGCCGAATCCCGCGGTAAAATAGTGCTGACATGCCCCCCGACACGCCCGTGTCGGAGGGCGTGTACTTGGAAATTTTTGCCTATAAAAAGGCAGCTGCTGTATGAGTTCAGGGTTCCAAAATCCGAACCATTTTGATGTATTAGGGCTGCTGTTGGAGTTGCTTTAGTGCTATGTAAGGATCCCCACTCCCTCTCCTTTTTATGCTTGTATGTTTGAACTCTTGTAATCACCCTTTTTTGTAATAAAAATCGTTATTATTTCACCCTTACATGCTTTGAAATTTCTCCAAATAGCCTCCTTTTCATCAATCTTATATACTTTCATTTTTATTTTCATAATGCGTGTGTGTGTGTATGAGCTTAAAATTGCAAAAATTATGTTTTAAAACGCAAATGTTCACGTTTTCTTTTCAATTATAACAAAATTTATAGCCGTTATTATGGACGTTTTCATTCTCTAACTCTTTAAATTTGGTTAGACTTAGAATTTTCATGCTTCAAAATGCGTTTTTATGAACTTGTAAAACATTAAAAAGGCAGTTTTCATTACTCTTAACTTAGCTTTTACTTTGTTTTAACTATAAAACTACTGCTTCTTTTTAGCTTACTCCCTCTTTTTAAACCATTTTACAAAGCTATAGTAATGTATAAATTGTTATTTTTATTTTTCATAAACTTTCATTTTAAGTAGTTACAAAAAATATTTTCGCTCGAACAATTTTTATTTTCACTTTTTAAGCATTTCTATCAAAATCTAACGGTAAAAATGTAAACGTTTTAATTTTTCGGGCACTTGCCTTTCTCTCTTTAATTTGAAAACTTTTTCCTCAAACAATTTTTATTTTGCCTTTTTATGCATTTCTACTACATTCCAGCGGTAGAAATACAGTCATTTTAATTTTTCGATAACTTTGATTTTTGCAATTATTTTAGCCCGAGTGCGTGAGTGTATGAGATAATCTTTATCGTCTTAGTTAATTCATGCAAGAGTGTGTGTGTTTATTCAAGTAGAGTGCGTGTGTTGTTTTTATTTTTCCGCCTACTCATTTGAGTTAATTGGCTGGATTTTATTCAATTAGAGTGCGTGTGTTGTTTTTATTTTTCCGCCTACTCATTTGAGTTAATTGGCTGGATTTTATTCAAGCAAGTGTTTTCATTTTTTATTTTTTCGCCTACTCACTTGAGTTAAATGGCCGGTCTGTATTTTCAGTCCTACTCGTTTGAGTAGGACTTGTAATTTTCAATCTTTATTTTTTTCCGCCTACTCACTTGAGTTAAATGGCTGGATTTGATTTTCCGCCTACTCGCTAGGAGTTTAATGGTCGGACTTTATTTTGATGTCAATATTTAAGAAAGCCCTGTAATCGCATTTATTTTCTCCTACTCGTTTGAGTAGGACTCGCTTTCATTTCAGTCCTACTCGTTTGAGTAGGACTTGCAATTTTCAGCTTTAATTTTCCGCCCCCACTCGTTTGAGTGGGACTTGCAAATTTCAATTATGCACTTTTCAGCTTTTATTTCCTGCCCCCACTCGTTGAGTGGGACCTGCAAATGTCAATTATTCAATTTTCTCTTATGTGTAACTTACTTTTATTTCTTCCTTTTGTTATAAGTTTGAATGAGTGCGGGTGTGTTTATTTGTAATAACTTTTCTAAAATTAGGTTATTTTGCTTTTCTTCTTATTTTCTTTATAACCTTTCAGCGAATAGTTTAGGACGCTCGCACAACCAATCATATAAGTTATCCCCATTCTGATGAGTGGCTAATTTCTTTTAGCCCTCGGTATCGAAGAGCTTTGGGATCTAAAATGTTTTAAATAACCAAATGTCTAATTTTTTCAATTTAATTAAAAACTTAAGGTTTACCCCGGGTTAACGACGTGTAGACCCACATATCGATGTGTGGGTTCTATTTCCGTTATCCATACGCTAGATAGCCGAGAGGCCGTGCATATGCACAGATCACCCCTGGGTAGATAGAGTTCCGCAGTAACCCTCGAGAGAGGAGGCGCGCTAACTCTACCAGATTGGGTTCCCCACCCAATAGCGGGGTTCTTAGCGTACTGCGGGCATTAAGGGGAATCCTTCGTCGGACGAGAGCCCGGTCGAATAGCCTTAATGTCTAGGTGAGCGATATTCCTAGAGATAGGTGAGCTCATTATTTTGAACCTCCACGGCCAAGTTTCCGTATTAATTAAATTGAAACTTTAGATATCTAGTTATTCAACTCTATTTTTAATCCTAACGCAATTCGATACCGGGAGTTATCTATTCATCGACTATTTTCTTAAAATCTATTTTCGTTCCTATTTTAATTAAAACCCTCAACTTCTATTTCGGTAAAATAATAGTGATTTCGGAGAAGTAGGGGTAATCAACCCGTTCTCGGGAATAATACGACCTCAGTATTCTCCCGAATATCGAGTACTACTTGCGATAGGTGCACTTGCCTCATCTAGCAAGCCCGCGGCGATCGACTCACCGAACCAACCACAGTAAGAGTCTGTTCGCGGGCCAATCAAGTTTTTGGCGCCGTTCCCGGGGATTCTCTTCGAGTTGTTATTCCGAATCCAAACTCTATTACTTTTACCTTTATTTCTAAAAACTAAAAAAAAAAACTTAAAACTTTTCTTCAAAATTCAAAAAAAAGAAGAAGTTAATTTTCTGCTTTCCCTTCTAGGGTGTATGACCCGAGGACAGCCTTCGGAGTCCGAAAATTTGGATTTCGATCCTGAGATCGAATGCTCTCTTGCGCGTATTCGCTCTCAACGCCGAAATCCCTCTTTGGATCCCGAAGAATCCATCGGAGAACCCTCTGCCGTTCCTATGGCCGACCCCAATCCGAACGCGGCCCTTGAGCGTACAATGTCATATTACGCCCAGCCAAATTTGGACGATACTGGGTCCAGTATTGTCCGCCCGACGGTGGCGAACAATAATTTTGAGATCAAATCGAGCGTTATCCAAATGATCCAAAACACTGTGCAGTTCGATGGACAACCGGATGAGGACCCGAACGTTCATTTGTCTAGTTTTTTGGAGATTTGCGACACTTTTAAGATTAATGGCATCACTGATGACGCCATTCGTTTGCGCCTTTTTCCATTCTCCCTCAGATCCAAAGCTAATGCGTGGTTGAATTCCCTCCCACGAGGATGTATCACCACCTGGGCCGAGCTTGCGGAGCGGTTCTTAACGAAGTATTTTCCGCCCGCCAAAACTGCAAAGTTACGGGCAGACATTTCTTCGTTCGTGCAGAACGATTCTGAGTCTCTTTTTGAGACTTGGGAGCGCTTTAAGGAATTCCTCCGCAAGTGTCCGCACCACGCGCTGCCTGCGTGGTTGCAGGTCCAAATCTTCTACAATGGGCTTAATTATTAGACGCGTCAAATGATTGACGCGGCTGCCGGGGGTACCTTGAATAATAAGACCCCCGAGGCTGCCCAAGCTCTTATTGAAGAGATGGCTATGAACGCCTACCAATGGAACGTCCCTCGGGGACGTCCCAAGCAGGCGGCCGGCCACTTCGAAGTGGATGCCACTGCCCACTTAGCCCTTCAAGTTGAAAGGCTGACAAAGCAGGTGGCGGAGATGTCTGCTGCCTCCACCACTCCTCCTTGGGCAATTCCCCCTAATGTCGGCGTAGCAAATGAATTCGTAGACTACGTGGGAAATGCTGGGCGACCTTCCTTCAACCCCAATAACAACCCTTATAGCAATAACTATAATCCGGGTTGGAGGAACCACCCCAACTTCTCATGGAGCAATCCGAATAATGCGCAGTGCCCCCCCCAATTCTTTCGCGCTGGATTTCTGCCGCCTCCCCCTCTTCCAAAACCCTCCCCGATGGAGGATAATTTTTCTAAATATATAGCTTCCAACGAGTCAAATATCCGGAACATCACCGGATCGCTAAAAAACTTAGAACTCCAGGTTGGACAGCTAGTGCGAATGATGTCCGAGCGCGCGCTCGGGGCACTGCCGGGAAACACGGAGCCCAATCCGCGGGAAAATATCAACGCCATAACCCTCCGTAGCGGAAAGGAGGTGATCGATCCAAAACGGACCGATCCTCAGGGTTCCTAAACTGCGCCTTCCCCACCTCCTCTCAGGGAAGCTTCTACCCCCCCCCCCCCATTTCTTTCTTTCCTTTGTCTATGTTCTCTTACATGTTTTGTTCCGCATACTTACGTGACACCATTGGGGACAATGTTGGACTTAAGTATGTGGGTGTTTTCTCGCTTTCTTTTTCATATTTCTATTTTCTGCACTGTCTTTCTATTTAAATTATGAACAAAAAAAAAACAAAATCAAAACTAAAACAAAAAAAACCAAAAAAAAAACTTAAATAAAAAAAACCTTGTTTATGTCTTTAAACTGTTTTTGTTTTATGTCTTTTTAAACCCAAAAAAAAAAACCAAAAAAACTTTTAAAACACAAAAAAAATGCAAAACACTATATAAAACCAAAACCCCAAAATAACTTATAAAACCAAAATTCCAAAAATATTTTTAGTTTCATTTTGTAAAAATCTGTGTACCTATTTTTGTAAATAATCTTCTCTCTCCACCTTCCTTTTCTCTCTCATTCTTGTGAATACCGTTTTTGTTTCTCGCACTTTCCGCAAAAACTAAAAAAACCAAAAAACCAAAAATATTTTGAAAAAAAAAATGATAGTTTTAAAAAAAAAACTCTAAAAAAAAAACAAAAAATATTTTGAAACAAATAAATCAAATATACCATCCTTAATTTTCTTGCTATCCAAATATTTTGCTTTGAGTTTATTTATATGTGAATTTTATTAATTCTTTGTTTGTTATTCGTTTGTTAATTATTGATTGAAAAATTTAAATATTCGGGGTTAAGTTTTAAAGAATTCATTATGCTTTGTTAAAAATAGCGAACTCGTTTTAGGCACTACTTCTAATTTTTCATTAATAGGAGCACGTGTATTATGTTAGAAAATAACGATTATAGGATTCAATTATGTTTACTTTTAGCTTTCTGAAAAATTGGAACTTACAATTTATTAAGGTTGCTGTCAAAATTGTTTTTTAATAAAAAAATCTAGTTTTCTTTTCTCACCGTCCTTATCATGACTAACTTGGCATGATAAAATTGTTATCCTTAAAAGATTCTATGTCAATGGGAATAAGATTTCGTTCCGTAAACATAGGCACTCAATAGATTAAAAGATTATATGCTATGGAGTAAGAGGATAAAATTCATTACTCCTACACATATACATTGGGTTAACATTTATTATGAAGTTGAAAAAAAAAACTCAATATTAGGAAAATAAGATTTCGTTTTCCTAATAATTCAAAAAAAAAAACATAGAGGTTCGAGAAAAAATTACCTCGCCTCAAAAAAATCAAAACTCTCTTCATAAACCAACATCAACCCCCTTAGTCAATTTCACAATTCTAGATTTAATTCAAAAATCGTTTTGAGAGCATAATTTGTAAATTGCATTATTTCCAGTAAAACTCCTATAGGCTAAAAGTTCATATAATTCCAAACTATTCTTGTTAATCTAACCATTACAATTATTGCTTTCTATTTAATTATATCAAGAAGTCTTTTGGCCAAAACTTTTGCGCTATTTAAATCATCTTCATAAATTTAGGACTTAACTCTTACGCCCTGTTTATTTATTTAAATCTCTCTTATAATTGATTAAGCGGTAGCTAAACTTAGAGTTTTTTTTATTCCTTATAAGTTCATCTCAAACTTTTGCTCTGGAATAACAAAAGCTTAAGTATGGGGGTATTTGATGAATTGTAAATATACCTAATTTTATGTACATTACTTAAGTCGTTTTATTTAATTGTTGTCATTTCTACTTGTTTTTATTCAATAAAATGCTCCTATTTTTGTAAATATTATACTAACTTGCTTTATTTTATTTGTCAGGAAAAAAGTCAAAATTTGCAAAAATGACATGTCACGCCCGTGACATATTGGTCACGCCCGTGACCAGGGCGTGACAGTTCAAAATCCCGAAAAGAGGCCAATTTTGAAGAGGAAAGCCTGACACGCCCGTGTTCCATAATTCGACACGCCCGTGTCAATCCGACACAGGGCATGACCCAGCCGTGTCCATCCCGCTCGACGATTTCAACTCAACTTTCGTCGACCCAAGAGGGCCACGCCCGTGTCTGATGTGCGACACTCCCGTGGCAGCCCGACACGCCCCGTGCCAGCCAGGTCAATGTTTCGCGCTCAACGTTCGTCGAACCCAAGAGGGACACGCCCGTGTCCGATGTGCGCCACGCCCGTGTCCGCCCGACAAACTGCCGCCGGCGAATCCCGAAGTCAACATCGCCTTAAAGCGCCGAATGACACGCCCACCGTCACGCCCGTGACCTGGGGCGTGACCGCCGCGTTTTCGGCCAGAAAGTCAAATCGCCGTCAAATCCGTCAGATCACCGAATCCCGCGGTAAAATAGTGCTGACACGCCCCCCGACACGCCCGTGTCGGAGGGCGTGTACTTGGAAATTTTTGCCTATAAAAAGACAGCTGTTGTATGAGTTCAGGGTTCCAAAATCCGAACCATTTTGATATATTAGGGCTGCTGTTGGAGTTGCTTTAGTGCTATGTAAGGATCCCCCTCCCTCTCCTTTTTAAGTTTGTATGTTTGAACTCTTGTAATCACCCTTTTTTGTAATAAAAATTGTTATTATTTCACCCTTACATGCTTTGAAATTTCTCCAAATAGCCTCCTTTTCATCAATCTTATATACTTTCATTTTTATTTTCATAATGCGTGTGTGTGTGTGTATGAGCTTAAAATTGCAAAAATTATGTTTTAAAACGCAAATGTTCACGTTTTCTTTTCAATTATAACAAAATTTATAGCCGTTATTATGGCCGTTTTCATTCTCTAACTCTTTAAATTTGGTTAGACTTAGGATTTTCATGCTTCAAAATGCGTTTTATGAACTTGTAAAACATTAAAAAGGTAGTTTTCATTACTCTTAACTTATCTTTTACTTTGTTTTAACTATAAACTACTGCTTCTTTTTAGCTTACTCCCTCTTTTTAAACCATTTTACAAGGCTATAGTAATGTATAAATTGTTATTTTTATTTTTCATAAACTTTCATTTTAAGTAGTTACAAAAAATATTTTCGCTCGAACAATTTTTATTTTCACTTTTTAAGCATTTCTATCAAAATCTAACGGTAAAAATGTAAACGTTTTAATTTTTCGGGCACTTGCCTTTCTCTCTTTAATTTGAAAACTTTTTCCTCAAACAATTTTTATTTTGCCTTTTTATGCATTTCTACTGCATTCCAGCGGTAGAAATGCAGTCATTTTAATTTTTCGATAACTTTGATTTTTGCAATTATTTTAGACCGAGTGCGTGAGTGTATGAGATAATCTTTATCATCTTAGTTAATTCATGCAAGAGTGTGTGTGTTTATTCAAGTAGAGTGCGTGTGTTGTTTTTATTTTTCCGCCTACTCATTTGAGTTAATTGGCTGGATTTTATTCAAGTAGAGTGCGTGTGTTGTTTTTATTTTTCCGCCTACTCATTTGAGTTAATTGGCTGGATTTTATTCAAGCAAGTGTTTTCATTTTTTATTTTTCCGCCTACTCACTTGAGTTAAATGGCCGGTCTGTATTTTCAGTCCTACTTGTTTGAGTAGGACTTGTAATTTTCAATCTTTATTTTTTTCCGCCTACTCACTTGAGTTAAATGGCTGGATTTGATTTTTCGCCTACTCGCTAGGAGTTTAATGGTCGGACTTTATTTTGATGTCAATATTTAAGAAAGCCCTGTAATCGCATTTATTTTCTCCTACTCGTTTGAGTAGGACTCACTTTCATTTTAGTCCTACTCGTTTGAGTAGGACTTGCAATTTTCAGCTTTAATTTTCCGCCCCCACTCGTTTGAGTGGGACTTGCAAATTTCAATTATGCACTTTTCAGCTTTTATTTCCCGCCCCCACTCGTTGAGTGGGACCTGCAAATGTCAATTATTCAATTTTCTCTTATGTGTAACTTACTTTTATTTCTTCCTTTTGTTATATGTTTGAATGAGTGCGGGTGTGTTTATTTGTAATAACTTTTCTAAAATTAGGTTATTTTGCTTTTCTTCTTATTTTCTTTATAACCTTTCAGTGAATAGTTTAGGACGCTCGCACAACCAATCATATAAGTTATCCCCATTCCGATGAGTGGCTAATTTCTTTTAGCCCTCGGTATCGAAGAGCTTTGGGATCTAAAATGTTTTAAATAACCAAATGTCTAATTTTTCAATTTAATTAAAAACTTAAGGTTTACCCCGGGTTAACGACGCGTAGACCCACATATCGATGTGTGGGTTCTATTTCCGTTATCCATACGCTAGCTAGCCGAGAGGCCGTGCATATGGACAGATCACCCCTGGGTAGATAGAGTTCCGCACTAACCCTCGAGAGAAGAGGCGCGCTAACTCTACCAGATTGGGTTCCCCACCCAATAGCAGGGTTTTTAGCGTACTGCGGGCATTAAGGGGAATCCTTCATCGGACGAGATCCCGGTCGAATAGCCTTAATGTCTAGGTGAGCGATATTCCTAGAGATAGGTGAGCTCATTATTTTGAACCTCCACGGCCAAGTTTCCGTATTAATTAAATTGAAACTTTAGATATCTAGTTATTCAACTCTATTTTTAATCCTAACGCAATTCGATACCAGTAGTTATCTCTTCATCGACTATTTTCTTAAAATCTATTTTCGTTCCTATTTTACTTAAAACTCTAAACTTCTATTTCGGTAAAATAATAGTGATTTCGGAGGAGTAGGGGTAATCAACCCGTTCCCGGGAATAATACGACCTCGGTATTCTCCCGAATATCGAGTACTACTTGCGATAGGTGCACTTGCCTCATCTAGCAAGCCCGCGGCGATCGACTCACCGAACCAACCACAGTAAGAGTCTGTTCGCGGGCCAATCACCTTCACACGCTTGCAAGTGTGGCACTCAGCAACAAATCAGGCTATATCACCCTTCATCCCATACAACCAGGCAATCTGCTTCAATTCATGATACATCTTTGTAGATCCTAAATGGTAGGCAACACTGGATCCATGAGACTCTCTACAAATCATACCCCTAATGTCTCCAATAGCGGGGATGCAAAACCTGCCGCGGTACTTCAAGGTACCCGCATCATCGATAGAAAAATCCTGCAACTCCCCTCTCTCAGTCCTGAGGTATAAGTGCAGATGATCCGGATCATCCTTCTCGTGCAACCTGGTAAGTGCAATCCAAGACGGTTCTGCCACTGCAAAACTGCTCTGCATGTCACAGCGTCCCACGGAAATATCCATCAGGAGGAACTCTTCCACTAAACGATCGGCGGTGAGATTAAAGATCTTCCCCGTCTTCCGGCTCAGGGTGTCGGCCACCATATTGGACTTGCCCGGATGATACTGTATCTCCACATCATAATCAGCCACATACTCTAGCCACCGCCGTTGGCGCAGATTCAACTCCTTTTGAGTGAACACGTACTTTAGACTTTAATGATCTGTGAAGATCTTGCACTGAGCACCATAAAGTGATGCCTCCACAACTTTAGCGCATAAATCACCGCTGCAAACTCATGGTCAAGCGTTGGGTAATTTCTCTCATGAGTTTTTAGTTGTCTTGACCCATACGCAATCACTTTCCAAGCCTGCATAAAAACGCAACCCATACCAACATGCGAAGCATCCACGTACACATCATACTCCATGCCCTCAGTAGGTAGGATCAGAACGGGAGTAGTGCACAATCTGTTCTTTAGTTCCAGGAAGGCTTCTTCGCACTTCTCGCTCCAAACAAAGGTCGTGTTCTTCTGAGTCAACTTGGTCAAAGGTGAAGCCAGGGTAGAGAAACCCTACACAAACCTCCTGTAGTATCCGGCCAACCCTAGGAAGCTTCTAATCTCCTTGCGCTTGCCCGGCCTGCTCCAATCCATCACTGCTACGATGATTTCCGGGTGGATCGAGATCGCATCCTTATTCACCACGTGGCCAAGAAATGAGACCTGAGGCAACCAAAATTCGCACTTTCTCAGCTTGGCGAATAACTTGTGGTTCCTCAACTCCGATAGAACCAAGCATAGATGCTGCTCATGCTCCTCAGCACTGCGAGAGTAGATCAACACATCATCGATGAATACCACCACGAACTTGTCTAGAAAGTCCTTGAACACTCGGTTCATCATATCCATGAAAGCTGATGGTGCGTTGGTCAAACCAAACGACATTGCTAGAAACTCGAAGTGTCCATGCCTCGATCTAAACGCAGTCCGTGGAATGTCTACCTCACGGATCCTGAGCTGATGATAGCTAGAATGAAGATCGATCTTGGAAAACACCGTGCTACCATGCAACTGATCAAATATGTCATCGATCCTCTACAGAGGGTACCTGTTCTTAATGGTGACTTGGTTCAGCTCCCTATAATCAATGCACCGCCTCATCGACCCATCCTTCTTCTTCACAAATAGAACAGGAGCACCCCAAGGCAACGAACTCTGCTTGATAAAGCCTTTTGCCAACAACTCGTCCAACTAGACTCGCAACTCCTCCAACTCACGAGGGGCCATCCAATACGGAGCCTAGCAATAGGATGTGTACCCGGTTCCAAATCAATCACAAACTCAACATCCCGCTCTGGGGGGAAGACCAGGAAGGTCATCAGGAAAAACATCAGAGAAACCACATACAACAGGAATCTCCTCCAAGCACGGTACACTAACAACAGTCCCAACCACCGAGACTAAACAAGCAAAACAATAAGAACGAAAAAGCTTCTTAGCACATACCACAGAAATGACAAGAGAATCCTAGCATGGATAAGCAAACACACTTCCAGTCTGACCGTTGTCCTTGATGAAGTCCAAGCATTTCCCTTTGCACTGAATAACCGCATCATACTTAGACAACCAGTCCATGCCCAGAATAATATCGAAGTCCTTTAGATCAATCATCTTCAAGTTTGCCTTCGCAAGGAAGTCCCCCAACAAAACAGGTCAATCCAAAATGCCCAAATCTGATAACACAGATTCACCAGAAGGGAACTTGACGCGGAAGGTATCACGAACTTGACCTAGAATCAACCAATAATGCTCTACAAAAGTTCTAGCCACAAACGAGTGGGTAGCGCCGGAGTCGAACAGAACACGCGCCCAACAGTTCTTCACCTTAAATTTCCCTATAGGAGTATATAAGAAACTAAGGAACCACCAAAAAAACTGTAACCATTCTAGAAAATAAAACTTTCAGGCTAGGAAAACAACTAACCTGAGATGACCTGAGTCGAAGCTTGAGCCTCCTCGGAAGAGATCACATTCAGCTTTCCTTTGCCCTTGTCCACACGCTGAGGCAGAGGTAAAGACTGAAGTGGAACTGCCTGAAGAATAGGCTGGACCTGAGGACACCTTGTCTTAATATGACCCGTCTGTCCACACTGATAGCAGACTTTATCCTTGGACCAGCACTGGGCAGCATCATGCCCGCGTCGCTTGCAAAAGGAACAGGAAACATTCTTCCTAGGACCATCTTGAATAGCATGAACTTGCTCCTTCTTCTGAGCTCCCGCCTTCTTGAAACACCTCTCAACAGGGTGGCCTGATCGTCCACAGAAGCTACACACTACATTTCTCTTCTTTCTCGAAGCAGCATCGAGTACCTGGGGTTTCTTCTCTTCAGCAGACTTCCTCTTGTCCTTCCTCATTTGCTGGCCTCTGTTCTTTGTGGTCTCAATTTCCTCCACTTTCAGAGCAGCCTCCACTATCCCTGCATAAGTCTCTGATCCATAAGCACTGGTAAACGGCTAAACCTCTCTCCTCAAGCCACCAAGGAACTGCTTAACTCGATCTGCTTCAACACTCACCAACCCAGGGGCAAACCGGCTCAACTTACTGAACTCTATCTCGTACTCACTGACCGTGAGTTGCCTCTACTTCAGGTGAAGGAAGTCGTTCATTAGTCGGTCACGCTCGACCGAAGGTAAGAACTTCCTCAGCAGCATCTCCTTGAATAATCCCCAAGAGCAACCAGCCATCAACCTCTCCTTTTCCCTAGACCACCAGCTCTTAGCCAAACACTTTAGCTGATAGGCGGATATCATCACTCTCTGATCATCTGCAACACTGGAGTACGAGAACATCTCCTCCATGGAGATCAGCCAATCATCTATGACCATGAAATCTGCCTTCCCATCGTATGTAGGAGGGATAAGTCTCTGAAACTGAGAAATAAAGGCCATCTATGCTGGCACCAACACTGGAGGTCTCAGGGGAGCAGGAGGGGGAGGAGAAGCTGACCCCCCTGCAGGGGCTTGCACCCCCTGAGTCTGTCCTGCCACAATTGCCACCAGAGACTAGATCTGGGCCTGCATCTACACAATCTGCTTGGTCAAGGAATCGTTGCTCTGATGCAAACTCTCGATCACCGCACCACTCTGCGCTCCTGAAGACTCACCGTCAAACAGGGGAGTCGACCTAGTTGAAGGACGTCTCATCATCCTAAAACCATAAAAACTAAGGTCGGAACCTAGTATAACAGTTAAAACAAACTACCAGTGCAGACAATACATACATAAATATGAACTTTTATTTGCTATACTTGCTCTGAGATTTTATTTTATTTTTACAAAAGTGATGCTATGTTTAACCTAGGATGGTTAACCACCATCAACTAACTCTTGTGCCTAGATCAGGAATGCATGAATTTATATTCTTTTTCTGATTTAAAACAATGTGTGTACATATGTCATCCTACAAATCTTTAGCTTGGCACGTTGTGCTTATGCAATGTTATGCTATGCATGATTGTGCTATGCATTCTAAAAGGCCCTAATGCATGTCATTAGTGGCGTACGCATGAAAATGTTATGCATCTCATACTACATAACATTCTCATACAACAAAAAGGAAACATGCTAGTCGCATTCATGTGGTGAGGTTATGCATCCCATAAAACATAACCCTCACATGTTGCCCCTATGGTGGATCCATATACATACACATATTATGCATCCAATACTACATAATATGCCTCATATACTTCATGTTATGCTATGAGTGTAGTGTTCGTGCTTCAGCTAATATGTGCTGATGATATATCAGTGTGTGTATGATATGACACAAAACATCTAATACCTACAAGGAAAGGTTGCCCGACAATTTATCAAACAACCTCCCTCTGATACCAACTGTCATAACCCACATTTTCTCTGAATTTGAGAAGTATGAGAGTATGAGAAAACATGCGTCGTGATGCCACGTCGAGCAGGGGATAACTGTCGACGCTTAAGCGAACACCATCTAACTAGACTATGAAATTTCATAAGTTTAATGATTAGAAAAATCAGTTATATTTTAAAGGCTGTATCCCTCGGCTCAGTGGATCACCTAGTCCACAGTTTAAAAACTATACTTATACGCAGCGGAAAATACTTTATTTATATTTGACACCCTATGAGAGTGCATAAGTGACCCCCGAGTTCAACTTATACTATGCAAGACACTAGATTTATTTCATATTATAAGTAAGAAAATGATCCTTTTTACGTTGCTTGGAAAGTAGTGTATGAGTTTTATAAACATGCTGACCATGAGATATACTTATAATAGTGTTTTTAGGTTTAAAAGTAACTAGCAACCTCGCATAAATCTTCCCAAGTGCAAATATACTATCTCCAGAAAGGTACCAGTAAAAGAAACATATCTAGTATCATAAGCAAAAATCACCAGCGGGCGTCAACAACCTGACACGAACCCACTGGCGAGCATGTATGTCTGTAAGAAAAACAGAAAACTTCCTCACAAGACCAAGAAACTGATCTCTACAGTACAAGAGATCACTAGCAACAGCACATCAAAAATAGGCGCCTATTCGGCTACTAATCAGAACCTGAGGCATTCAGAGAAGAAAAAAATAACTCAGCAAGTAAAACAAGAAAAATCTGAATTAGAGCATAATATCAAAATGGAATGAAAGAGAGTAAGTAAACATGATAGTAAAAGCAAATGCTGTCCAAAGTAAGCCCAAGTACACCAAGTACCAGAAACAACAACAAGCCCTGCTCAAATCCTGGAGAGGCTATAAGGAAAAAGAAAAGAGAACTTGCCACAATAAGCTGCATTCTACAAGGAAGAAACACCTAACAATCTTAACTTGTGAGTTAATGGCAGTAGTAAACAGCATGGACCTGAGTTGGTGACCAAAAACAGTTCCCCAAACAAAACAGTTCCAACTAAAAATTCACTGAATCAGCACAAGGCCACCACATACCCAGCCCGTACCTGGGATTAAAAGGTGGCGACCACGGCTATGCCCAGCCCGTACCTGGGACTAAAAGGTGGCGGCCACGACTCGCACACAAAACAGCCCACTCCTTTAGAGTGTCAAAGATGCCACAACCTGCCATAACCCATGATTCGGCCTTCAAACAACATAAAGGAAGAAACGAATGGCCGACAAGACATCCCCACCTAGGACGTAATCACTCGGGAAGGAAAGAAATTGCATGAAAAATTCGGTTAAGGCAAAAGAAATAAACGTCGATCACAGCTTATTGGAAATCGTCGATCTCCAGCCACAGGAAATCGTCAAACCCCATTCGACGAATTTCGTCGAACACAGGTCACGGGAAATCGTCGAACTCCGTTCGATGATTTTCGTCGAACACAGGTCACGGGAAATCGTCGAACTCCATTCGACGATTTTCTTTTGTCGAACACAGGTCACGGGAAATCGTCGAACTACGTTCGACAATTTTCTTTTGTTGAACGCAGGTCACTGGAACTCGTCGAATGCAGGCCACAGGGAATCGTCGAACTCAGTTCGATGATTATCGTCGAACTCAGATCACAGGAAAAATCGTCGAGCTCAGTTCGACGATTATCGTCGAACCCAGATCGACGACCTTCGTCGATCACAAGCGACCGGAGATCGTCGATCTCAGTTCGACGATGTTCGTCGAACTCAGATCGACGACCTATCAGCATTGAGTGCACAAAACACTGGACAACGATTTAATCCTACAGCAAACACTTCTATGTTCCACCTATCATACCAGACCACTTCTACTAGCCCAGAAACACTCTAATCCTCAAGACTATGGAAAGGAAAAAGGAAATTGCTACTACTGCTACCACAACTGCCAAGCCAATTTATGCCAAAACCCAGCCTACCCATGAAGAACTCAGCATTATAACACTACAGCAAACTGATAGTAGGCCAAAAATTGCAGTAATAGTGAGATCTGACAAGGATAAGAAGCATTCCTAGGTTCGAAGAGTTGAAATTTAGACAATATCTCAACTGGATGATAAATCAAATAACTGGACAGGAAGTAAATTCAGTAGGCTTAACAATTTCTCTTCATGATTAAGGAAAAAACTAGACAATTGAAGGATCTGAAATTAATACTTGACAACAAGGAACAAAATGAAGAAGCCACTACTTGGCAAGGGTGAAGAGAACCACTTGCCTTAAATCCAGAATTTTCTTGGTCAGCACCTTCCCTCTCTCGGATCTGGCAGCAAAGCACATAGCCGAGAAGTCTGGAGTTTGGAGAGGAAGAAGGGTCAAATGCGAAATCTTCAACACCATAGAAGGACATGAAATTGAGAAAGCTTACAGTCAAAATGAAGATCTATGGGAGAGCAGTCCAGATCTACACTCGGAACGAAAATCTGACCGCTAGAACTCCGGAAATCGGCGGTGGAAGGCAAGGGCAGCCCGCCATTTTTTTTTCCTCTCTTGCAAAGGGACGGCGGTTACCCGAAAGAAGACAGTAAATAGCCAGCTTAATTCAATTTTAAGGCTATATATAGGCACGGCAACCTAATAAATAATTAATTACTATATCATTAAATAATTACATTATTATATAATACACCAAAACGACGCGAAAATCGAACAACCTCGGAATTCGACGAAATTTGCACCATAGCTAAATACCAATGCTACGAACGCAACGACGAAGTCGAAATTAACTTTCGACGAACAAAACTCGGGTTATCATTACCCGAAGCCAAAACACAAGCATCCCCCGAGAGGTCTCACCGGTCACCAAAACAAACCCGGCTTGCTAGGGAATCTTGCCAAAAAGGCTACCAACAACCACACAAGGAACCTAAAGAGCTAACACCACGCTCTAACAAATGGCACATGTCAGAAATGCGTCAATGTAATGCCAAACGAGAATTAAATAATCGAAGAAAAATCGGGGACGTTACAACCGTAGGAACCATTTTGGGTTCTGAGTTGTAAGATTTGAGGATCTGAGAATAAATAAGGTATTTAGTCCGAATCTAGTATACTGCTAGATAGGTGAAGGGTGATAGTGGATGTACCCATCTCTTGGGGAACCACTATAAATATGTGTGTATGTTGTGTTGGCTATGTTTGTTTTAATCTGTGCTATGTTAGAAGTTGCATAAGTTGTCTAACAGTGATATAATTTATCTGCCTAAGTAAAATTAGAATTGAACTTATTCACCCCCCCTCTAGGTATTTAGGATATATTGAAACCAATTCTTTCACATTCTTTAATAAATACACAGTCAATCTATTATTAACCCAGAAATCGACGATCCTTCCAAAGGTAGCCAGCTTGTTAGTTGCGGCCTGCTCCAGGTTCTCCCTGGATTTCGTGATAAGTCCAAGTGTAGGCGGACATATTTCTCTGTCCACCCAGGTCGTATATCAACCGCATGCCGCACGGGACGGCGTGCTGTTATATATCTCCTCCTCGCGGGCCGCGCGGTTAGACCAGCTAACCGTGAAGAATTTTTTCTTGCAGGAGGCAATATAAAGCAATAGGGGGTGATCTGTGCGATCTATTCCTTTAGTCTGCCAGGTCTCCTAGCCGGTTTCAACCCTAGACAACTCAATCATCGCGGGCTCGGCAGACTCAATCTCCGGCTCACCAGAAGACACAGATTCCATCTCACCTATAGGCGGGCCTGCTGCCTCAGGTCGCCCACCAGGGGCAGCCTCCAGCCTCAGGCCGGCCACCAAGGGCGGCCTCCTGCTTCTCATGATGCCCCTTCTGTTGCCTCAGCCGCCAACTAGGGGCGGCCTCCAGCTTCTCAGGCCGTCCCCTCTGCTGCCTCAGCTGCACATTTGGGGAGGCCTCCTGCTTTTTAGGCCGCCCCGTTTGCTCCCTCTGCTTGCTGTCAAGTGAGGCCTCCTATTTCTCAGGCCGCCCCTCTACTGCCTCAGCTACCCACCATTAGGGGCGGCCTCCTGCTTCTCAAGCCGCCCCCTCTGCTACCACAGCTGCCCAACAGGGGCGGGCTCCTGCTTCTTAGGACGCCCCCTCTGCTACCCCAAGCCTCCACCCTCAGGGGAGGCCTCCTACTACCTTAGGCAGCCCACCAGGGGCGGCCTCCAGCCTTAGGCCACCCACCAGGGGATGCCTCCTGCCCCTCAGGCTGCCCACCTTGGGCGAACTCCTGCTTCTCAGGCCGCCCCCTCTACTACCTCAACTGCCCATCAGGGGCGTCCTCCTGCTTCTCAAGCCGCCCCCTCTGCTGCCTCAGCTGCCTATCAGGGGCGGCCTCCTACTTCTCAGGTCGTGACGAGTTGTAAATATACATATTTTTTATGTACAATAAATACGTCATTTTAGTTCTTTCTCGTTATTTTAAGTTAATTTTCATAATACAATGTTTCCTTTTTGGAAAAATTGTTCAACCTACTTTATTTTGATTTCCTAAAATTTTCAGGAAAATTGTCAAAAAATGCATAGTACACGCCCGTGTACTTTGGGTCACGCCCGTGACCTGGGCGAGATACTTCAATTCCCGTGAAATCAGAAACTTTTGAAGAAAAAAAGGTGGCACGCCCTGTCACATGCTTGTGTCCTTTGACACGCCCCGTGACCAAGACCCGTGTCACTCAAGCTCGATGAAATCGTTCCTGAAGATCATCGACCGACCTGACATGCCTGTTTCAAGATGCGACACGCGCGTGTACATCTCCAGTTAGCCAACAAGACGCGCCGATGACTTTTCGAAGCAACCCGCGCCCAGTTCCACCTTCCCGACACACCCTCCGACAGGCACATGTCGGCAGAGACACAGGCGTGACTTCCACGTGTACCGCCCCAAAGTCAAACGTGTCATCAAATCATTAGATCACCTCATGTATAGTGCTAACACGCCCTATGACACGCCAGTGTCATAGGGCGTGTACTTTGAAATTTTTCCCTATAAATATACCTGTTCTGTATGAACTCTTGTTCCATTTTTTTGGATCCATTTTGTAAACGCGATATGCTTCTTAGATGATTCCAAATGCTTTGTAAGGGAATTTCTCCCCCTCTCCTTTATTTTTGTTTTAGCTTTGTAGTCTTCGTTTTAGATTAATAAAATTGTAGATTTTCTCCCTTTCTATGGATTTGGACGTCATCTTTGTGCTCACTCTCTTATGCAATCTTATTTTTATTTTCTATTAACATTATTTTAACTATGTTTTCTCGTCTTTTAATATGGGTGTGTGTGTGTATGAGTATAGCTTTTGTTTTTATGTTTTAGTATTTTTACTTAACTGTGTTCCCAATTTGGATGGTCCAGTCTCACCCAGAAGCTCATAGCCTGATGAAAAGTCTGTTTGTTAAGCATACGCCACTCAATAAAGAGCAGAGTGAAAGAGTTTGCTAGGTTGTTTCTTTCTGGCATCTTCCTTTTCTTTCTTCAAGAGAAGACTTCGTGAAACCTTTCCTATCTATTGATCCCTTAACTGCCATGGTTCCGGACTGGTCGGATTTTGCCTTCTGCCTCTCTTGTTCTATGCGACTTTCCGGCTACTTTCTTATAATCTATGTATCTATTCTAGCCTTTGCAATACTTTCTTTCAACAACGTATGATTTTATAGCTTTCGATTTCATTTCTATAGATTCGTAAAAGCATTTTCAAAGTGATTTTTATCTTTCACTAACTTAGATTTTATTGTTTGGGTTGTAAAATTTCTTATTCTTTTCACTTTATTTTCTCTTTTTATCCACTTTTACGAAGTTATAGGAATGAATATATAGTCATTTTAATTTTTCGGGCATTTTGATTTTCGTTTTAAACATTTGCTCCTTTAATTATTCTGTCTTCATTTTTTTCATTTCTACCGCATTCTAGCGGTAGAAATATATTCGTTTTAATTTTTCGAGCACTTTCATTTTGCGTATATTTGCAAAATGTTTTGCTCCTTTATTTTTTATTTTGTCTTTTTATGCATTTCTACCGCATTCTAGCGGTAGAAATGCATTCGTTTTAATTTTTCAGTAACTTAGTTTTTAGCAATTTTGTACGTGTATGGTTGTGTATGAGATAGATTTTACCGCTTTATTTAATTCCTGTAGAGTGCGTGCGTTTTTATTCCTTTAGAGTGCGTGCGTTTTCAATTCAAGTACAGTGTGTGGAGTATTTTCATTTTTATTATGTGGGGTCTATATTTCATTTCAAGTAGAGTGAGTGTGTGTGTTTTTAATTTCTGTTGTGTGTGTGCGTCTTTCATTTCTGTTGTGTGTGTGCATCTTTCATTTCTGTTGTGTGTGTTTGTTTAATTTATGTCGAGTATGTGCGTGAGTTTTCAATTTCAGTAGAGTGCGTGCATGAGTGCATTTATTTTCTCATACACGTTTGAGAAGGACTCGCTTTATTTTCCCACATACTCATTTGAGTAGGACTTGCAATTTCCCGCCCACTCGTTTAAGTGGGACTTATCATTTATAGCTTTCATTTCCCGCCCACTTGTTTGAGCCGGTACTTGTCATTTACTACTATATTTTCCTGTTTTCTTTTACTGCTTAATTTTCTGCTTTCTTTTATTGCTTTCAGTTTTCTGCTTCATTTTATTGTTTTTTCATCGCAAGCCGTCCTCATTCCGATGAATGGCTAACCGCTCTTAGCCCTCAGTATCGAAGAGCATTGGGATATAAAATGTTTTAAATACCTAAAGGTCTTAATTTTCTATTTAATTAAAAAACTTACGGTTTAACTAGGGTTAACGACGCGTAGAACCACATATCGATGTGTGGGATCTATTTCTGTTATCGATACGCTAGCTATCCTAGAGGCCGTGCATATGGACTGATCACCCCTGGGTAAAGAGAATTCCGCACTAACCCTCGAGAGAGGAGGCGTGCTAACTCTATCGGACTGGGTTCCCCTCCCAATAGCAGGGTTCTTAGCGTACTGCGGGCATTAAGAGAAATCCTTCCTCGGACGAGAGCCCGGTCGAATAGTCTTAATGCTCAAGTGAGCGATATTCCTAGGGATAGGTGATCTCATAGTTTTGGAACCTCCACGACCAAGTTCCCGCTTTAATTAAATTGAAACATAAGATCTCTAATTATTCAAAACCGAGTGTTATCTCTTCATCGACTTTATTCTTAATCTATTTCCTGCTTTCTATTTAAAATCGACAACTTAAATATTTCGGCAAAATAATACTGCTTTCGAAGTAGTAGGGTTGAAACTTAGGATCTCTTTTTAATACAAGATTATTTTAGTTCAAATTTTATTCGATGCGGTTCCGCTAAGCACTTCATCGACTCCATCTTTTTAACGCTTTTATTTTTAATGCCGTTTGTTTATATATTTAAAAATAACCCGACAAGTAAAATATCAGTAAAATAATAGTCCCCTCCAGGGAAGAGTAGAAATAATCAATCCGACCCCAAGAACAATACAACCACAGTATTCCACACCGGAATATCATGACTCCACGTGATAGGTGCACTTGCCTCCTCTCGTTAAAACTCGGTTTCAAATTTTAATAATTGATAAATCTACCCGCCTCGTCCTTCTAAAATAAAATATGTAATCCGCTCTTTTACCAAATAAAATAACCAGCGGGGCGCCCCGAGATTTAACCATCAGGCCGCCCCCTCTGCTGCATCAACTGCCCATCAGGGGCGGCCTCCTGCTTCTCAGATCGCCCCCTCTGCTACCTCAACTGCCCATCATGGGCGGCCTCCTGCTTCTTAGGCCACCCCCTCTGCTGCCTCAGCTGCCCACGCTCAGGGGTGGCCTCCTGCTTCTCAGGCCGCCCCCTCTGCTGCATCAGCTGCCCATCAGGGGCGTCTTCCTGCTTCTCAGGCCGCCCTCTATGCTGCCTCATACCGCCACCCTCAGGGGCGGCCTCTTGCTTCTCAGACCGCCCCCTCTACTGTCTCAGCTGCCATTAGGGGAGGACTCCTACTTCTCAGGCCGCCCCATCTACTACGTCAGCCACTCAACAGGGGCGGCCTCCTGCTCCTCAGGCTGCCCCCTGTGATGCCTCAGCCGCCCACCAGGGGCGGCCTCCTGCTTCTTAGGCCGCCCCCTCTGCTGCCTCAGCCGCCCACCAGGGGCAGCCTCCTGCTTCTCAGGCCACCCTCTCTGCTCCTCAGTCCACCACCCAGGGACAGCCTGCCTGCCTTCTCCCAGTATGCCCAACCGGGCAGCTTGCTCGCTAAGCCTGCACCAAATCTCCATGATGACATCACTGGCCCCCGCTTCTAGAAGATCTTCCTCGGGCCTTTAAATATCCCTGTTAACCCCTCAGTCCGCAACATACTCCAAGTTCCCAAAAGCCCCCATTCAGCAGGCGCGGACAGGATTTGGCCGGCCGCCCAGTCCGGCACTGTCACCAGTAGCCAAGGGTGATACTCCAGCAGCGGACGCAAAGACCAGTCCGCTCAGTCCGCCGGCGCGTTGGGCAAGTCTCCAGCGGCGGACGCAGTATCCCGTCCGCCCAGGCCGCCAGACTCCAGTAGCCGCGCCCAGCAGCAGCAGTGGAAGCTCCAGTTCGCGAGCCCAGTCCGCCCCTTCTGTGCGGACTGGCGTGTTCTTTCTTTTTGCTTCCCGTCACCGCTGCCCGGTTCTCCTGTACCCCGGGCAGCCGGTTATTTTAGCCCTGCCCGCTTGGGCAGGCCCCCTATCCTATAAATAGGGGGGAGGTGGTGCACTCAAGGCACGCTGACTCGGACCCAGGAGCCTACTTGTTACAGGCTGCGGACTCGATTCTTGTGCCTTGCGGACTCCCCTTTGCTCTGCTTCCCTTAGTCCTTTCCTTTCACTTGTAACCAAACCCTTCTTCTTCAATCAAGAGAAAGCCCGTCGCAAGAGAGGCATTCAGGCCGCGACGGGCGAAGTCTGTTGTCGCCGTGGTTCACGGCCCTGCTCTTCTTTCAGTCCTCATCCGCTTAGTAGATCGCTACTCGCAGTCTCTCTTTTTCCCCCGTGTTCGAACAGTTAGCTGGTTGTGCTCGACCTCCCTTGTGTTTTCGTGCATCAACAGTTAACACGCGACCTTCAGATCCGAGTAGTGTTTTGAAATCAGCGGACGAAAGATGTCAGACCGCAGAGCCCGCTCTTCAGACCGCTCCAGCTCTTCAGAAGATTCCCTTTGGGACGCAATAGAACAAGCTCGCATTGAGGCCGAGCAGTCTCGCCGGCAGACCGACCAGCGTCTTGACACAATCAGCCAAGCTCTGCTTGCTTTGGCTCAGCGGCTTGCTCCTCAGGCCGCGGCGGACCCAGCGGACTCGCCTGTCCGCCAGACCCCAGCTCGCCGAACTCCGCTTCGGCAGTCGTCAGCAACTCCCCGGAACGCTGCTCAGTCCGCTGCTCCTCTGCGCCCTCAAGAGGAAGAGTTTGCTTTCAGAGAGTTCTTCAGAGAAGCTGCTAGGGGCACTCCTGCCCGCCAACTCCACTTTGCTGATCGCCAGTCCGCCGAGCCCGCGGACTCCTCGGCTCCAGTCCGCCCTTTCTACCCTGCAGAATTTGACACCCCGTCTCCCTTTGTCGACCGAATTCGATGGGAATCAGCTCCAAGCAACTTCAGGGAGCCTCGCATCCCATTCTATTCAGGATCGACAGATCCCATTGCTCATCTCCAGGCATTTGAGGGTGCAGTTACGTTGAGATGCCTCTCAGATGCAATTAAGTGCAAATTGTTGGTTACCACTCTCGAGGGGCAAGCGAGAGAGTGGTTCTACGAGCTGCCTTCGGGCACTATTTCTTCTTTTGCAGAGCTCCGTAGCCAGTTACTGCTGAGGTTTGCTACCTCGAAGAAGAGAAAGGATGGGCCAGCTGCCCTGTTCGAGATCAAGCAGAGGGATAACGAATCAGTAGCAAGATTCGTTGATCGCTTTCAGAGGGAGATCCAGGGGGTGAGAAATGTGAACCCCGACTACTACAAAGTTGCCTTGATCCATGGCCTCCGGGAGGGCCCTCTGAAGTTCAAAGCCACAACCAAGGATCCAGAGACCTATCAGGAGTTGATCGCCATGGTCAACCGTTTCATAGAAGGGGAGAATGCCAACCCGACTTACGTCTCATCCCTGACAGCCAAGGCTGAAGGAAGGGATGCCTCCGCTTCTTCTTCCCATGGCAAGCCCCCTCGCCCAGATTTCCAGCCTCCGTCCCAAAGAGGCAGGAACTTCCGCAACAAAAAACCTTTCCAAGGCCATCAACAGTTTCACGAGCAGAGACTGCCGTTGGCCGCCACTCCCGCCGTTCCTTTGCAGGCTCTTCCCATCCTCCAGCAGGCAGCCTTGCCTGCCCCGTGCCAATATGAGGAAAGTCCCATGGGGGACCCTGCAGATCTGGATCTTGACGAAGTCATCCAGATCCTGCAAAGGAGATCAGAAGAGAAGAGGCAAGAGCCTCAGAAGCTGTGGAAGCCGAGGAATAATTCTCAATACTGCCAATTCCACAAGGAAAGGGGCCATTTGACTGAGGATTGCAAGGCCCTTCGTGCGTTGATTGTTAAGTTGCTTGCCGAGGGCAAGATTGATCTGACCAAGAAGGATTCTCCTTCCTCGTCAAAACCATCCACCTCGAAGGGCAAAGAGGTAGCTGAGGCCTACCAGGAGTGTGTAGATGTGGAGGATGAAGGCCGTTTGGGGCCGATCAACGTTCCAGTGGAATGCTTTGATGCGGATGATGAGGGAGTTCTGGGACGCCTCTTCTTCATCCATGGTGGAGCTGGGACCGAGTCCACTCGGAAATCTTCAATTTCAAGGGTCACCCAGGCGGAGGTAGCCTCTTCTTCCGTTGCTCCTCCAAGGGAGGTCGTCACCTTTGGTCCAGAAGATCTGCCGCAAACAGCCAATCCATTCGACGATGCTGTTGTTATCAAGGCTGTGCTGGGAGACTTCACAGTGGACAGAATTCTTGTTGACACGGGCAGTTCAGTCAACCTCCTCTTCAAGTCTACCTTCGAGGCCCTGAGGACTGGGAAGCCTCTGCTTTCCACCGAGGGGCCGCTCTATGGATTCTCTGGAGAAAGGAAAGAGGTGGAGGGCAGCGTCACCTTGCCAGTAAAGCTTGGAGGGGCAACAAAGCAGATACAATTCATAGTGGTCGACGCCCCCAGCAGCTATCATGCCATCTTCGGCAGGCCCCTGCTGAACAAATACCAAGCAGTAATTTCCACTTACCACCTCGCCATCAAGTTCTTTGCCGATGGGAGGATGTGCCGGGTCAGGAGCGACCCAAGGAGAGCAAGGGAGTGCTACGTTCGCACTGTCAACATGGTTGAAGCTTCCCTTGCTCCAGCAGAAGCCGCAGAAGCCCCTTCCAGCTCGAAAGCTGCTGCTGATGAAGGTGCTCACCTGGAACCTGCCCAGGTGACGCAAGGAGTCCCCATTGCTGAAGGGGAGGAGAGGAAACTCTCCATCAACTCGGAGCTTCCTGAAGATCAAAAAGCCGAGTTGATTTCCTGCCTGCTGAAGAACCTGGATGTCTTTGCCTGGTCAGCAGAAGATATGCCGGGGGTGGATCCTGATATAGCTTGTCACCACTTGAATGTTGATCCAAGCTGCAAGCCCATCCAACAGAAGAAGAGGGACGTGGCAACAAAGCTTGCAGAGCCAATAAGGGAGGAGGTTGCAAAACTCCTCAAGGCGAATTTTATTAAAGAAGTGCAATACCCCACCTGGATTTCAAATGTTGTAATGGTTAAAAAACCAGGGGGAAAGTGGCGAATGTGTGTAGACTTTACAAAACTTAATAAAGCATGTCCTAAAGATTGCTACCCCCTGCCTCGGATAGATTCTTTAGTTGATTCCGCGGTAGGATACTCTTACATGAGTTTTTTAGATGCATTTTCTGGTTATCACCAGATAAGAATGCATAAGCCCGACGTTCCTCACACGTCGTTCATTACAAACGATGGATGTTTTTGCTATCTTGTCATGCCCTTTGGGCTTAAGAATGCTGGCGCAACTTACCAACGGATGATGGACCGTGTGTTTAACCATCAAAAAGGAAGAAACCTAGAAGTGTATGTAGACGATCTTTTGATTAAAAGTAAATCGTTTTCGCTGCACTTGCTAGATCTAGCAGAGACGTTCGCTACTCTGCGTAGATACAAGATGAAACTCAACCCCTTGAAGTGTACCTTTGGAGCGAGTAAGGGGAAGTTCCTCGGTCATCTCCTAACTCCGGAGGGACTTGCCCCCAATCCTGACAAGGTAAAAGCTATTCTTGAAATGCCTACCCCTCGTTCACCGAAGGAAGTTCAGCAGTTAGGGGGAAGGCTGGCAGGTCTTGCAAGATTCCTCTCTCGGGTTGGAGATAGGAGTGCCCCCTTTTTCAAAACTCTCCGCGGTGCGTCCAAGTTTGAGTGGACAGAAGAGTGCTCTCATGCTTTTGAGCAGTTAAAGATGCAGCTTACCTCGTCCCCTCTGCTTCAGAGCCCCAGGCCAGGAGAGATCCTTTTCTTGTATCTAGGAGTTGGCCCTGAGGCCGTCAGCTCCGTTCTCCTTCGGGAAGAAGGCAGAAAGCAGTTTCCAATCTATTATGTCAGCCATATTTTGAAGAGCGCTGAGACGCGGTATCCGATCTTAGAAAAGTTAGCCTTGGCACTGGTCATGTCAGCTCGTAGGCTCCGTCCATACTTCCAAGCACATTCAATCCAAGTCATCACCGATCAACCTTTGAAGGGTGTGTTGGAGAAGCCCGAGCATTCCGGCAGACTAGCCAAGTGGGCAATAGAGCTAAGTGAATTTGAAATTTCTTATGTGCCCAAGACAGCCATCAAGGCTCAAGTCCTAGCAGATTTTCTGATTGACATGCCAGAATCCAGTTCTGACCAGGCAGAAAGGTCACCTTTGGCTTGGACCATCTATGTTGATGGTGCCTCAGGCAGAAGTTCTTCCGGAGCAGGAGTGGTTCTCATCAATCCAAATGGAATCAAGCTGGAGCAGGCCATCAAGTTCTACTTTCCAGTAACCAACAACCAGGCTGAATATGAATCACTGCTAGCAGGCTTGAGGCTCGCAAGGGAATTAGGAATCGATCATGCTCACATCAGAACTGATTCTCTTGTAATGGCGTCGCAAGTCCTTGGTAACTTCGAAGCAAGGGAACCAGTCTTGAAAAAGTATTTGGCTCTTGTGAAGATAGAAATCGGCAGGTTTAAAAGCTTCACTATCGAACATATTCCGAGAACAGAGAATGAGGAGGCCGATTTTCTCTCTAAGCATGGGATACCATCAGGAGGCACAACTTCCGAACTCTTCCGTCCGGCAGTAGAGGAAGGAGATTTAATGCAAGTTGACCAGCGAGCCTCTTGGATGGACCCATTTATCCTTTACCTATCAACAGGAAATTACCATCGTACAGTCAAGGACAAGAGAAATTTCAGAATAAAAGCAGCTCACTACTTCTTAGTGGCGGGAGTCCTTTACAGAAAGACTTTCCTCTCAACAATGGCCCGATGTGTTTCAGAGGAAGAAGCTCTTACCGTTCTGCAAGAGGTTCATTCAGGAGAGTGTGGAAGCCATTCTGGAGCAAGAACTCTTGAAAGGCGAGTCCTGCGGCAAGGGTATTTCTGGCCCACAATGAAGAAAGACTCAGAGATCTATGTCAGAAGGTGTGTCCAGTGCCAGAAGTTTGCTCCACTTCAGCACCAAGCAGCTCAGTCCCTCAGGTCGATTGCAACTCCTTGGCCCTTTGCGGTTTGGGGAATGGATCTCATTGGTCCTTTTCCCTTGGCAAGCGGGCAACGGCGTTTCATCATTGTAATGATCGACTATTTCAGCAAGTGGATCGAAGCCAGGGCACTGGCTAAGACAACTACTCAAATCGTCAGGAACTTCATTTGGGGAGAAATTGTCTGCAGGCACGGGGTACCAATGGCAATAATCACTGACAATGGGCCACAGTTCAATAACTCAGAGATGATAGATTTTTGCAAGCAGATCGGAACAGAGCTGCGTTTTGCATCAGTTCATCATCCCAGAAGCAATGGCCAGGTAGAAGCAGCCAACAAGCAGATCATCAATTTGCTCAAAAAGAAAGTACAGAATCTCAAAGGCAGTTGGGCTGATCAGCTTCAGTCAGTCCTCTGGTCCCTTAGAACAACGCCTTCATCTGCTACTGGGGAGACCCCATTCAAACTCTCTCATGGCTCAGAAGCACTCATCCCGGTTGAGTTTGAAGTCCCGTCACCCAGAGTGCTGCTTGCAAGAGAAGGTATTGATGACTGGGTGGAGCTGAATCATGAGGAGATGAGGTTCAGCCTGGAACACATCGGGGAGGTCAGAGATCAAGCAGCTATCAGGCAGGAGGAAGTCAAAAGGAGGATGGCCCGTCACTTCGATCAAAATATAAGGGTCAAACACTTTCAAGTGGGAGATCTAGTTCTGAAGAAGGTTGATGCTGCTGCAAGGGCTAGTTCAGTTGGAAAGCTCAACCCAAATTGGGCCGGCCCTTTTGTCGTCAAGGAAGCATTAAAAAGCGGCGCTTACCGCTTACAAACTTACGAAGGAGAGGATATACCGCACACGTGGAGTGGGGATGATCTCAAGCGGTTCTATTCTTAAACCCCCTTTCTATTTTGTGTATCCTCTTCAAGAATTATTATGAGTAGAAACTGCTTGCTAACACTTCTTCGAGTGTTTTTGTTGTAATCATAACAGATAAAGTACTAAGAGAGTTTTCGAAAACGGTTTGACACCCGAACTCTCTTTTTTCTCTCATGTTCCCTTTGCAATACATTTTCTTAATCACAGAATCCATACTGACATGTTTCCTAGTGTTTTCTCTCTCCCAAACACCTATGACGGTTCCCTGATACCAGGAGACATCGCCGAGTTCAGCTAGACCTCCCCTAGAGCCGTTGTCATTAGCGTAACACCACGAAGACCACGTGTTGCGAGGAGATTTCGCACCGTGTAGTGGGAGCTTGCAGGCTCTAGCGCGGTTGGATTCTGGACTTCGGATCCCGGCAGGTACCTGACCCCACCTTTGCATTTTGGAGGGCAAGGTGGGTGTAAAGCTCTACCATGCCGCCTTAAGGATATGGTTACAACTTCGATGATCACATGAGGAAAGTATGCCGTTCCGGCTCACCTGCCCACCTGATCATCATAGCTTGTAACCCTCGAACACTCCGTGGTACCCTCAAGCAGTGCCTGCAGGAGACCCACAGCTTAGGCTGTACTCCAGGCAAGAGGGCAGGGAACCGTTCCGCCAATTGAGGGTCTTGCTTTTTGCAGGGAAGTTTGTGCGGACTGTTTTTCTCTGTCCGCGCAGTCCGCCTCTTTGGGTTGACCTTATAACTTGTAGCCCGGTGAGGAAAGTATGCCGCGCAGGCTCACCTGCCCACCTGGTCGCAAGTTATGGGGTCATTTCTGTATGTTTGCGGACTGGTTTTCTTTGTCCGCTCAGGCCGCCTTTTTGGGTTGATCTTATAGCTTGTAACCCGGTGAGGAAAGTATGCCGCTAAGGCTCACCTGCCCACCTGGTCACAAGCTATGGGTCATTTCTATCTTTGGCGGACTGGATTCATTATTCAAAGAGTTTGGTGGTTTCCTTGGGATTGCAAGCTGGTTATCTTTGGCGGACTGATTTTCTCTATCCGGTCAGTCCGCCGACTTGGGTTGATCTTATAGCTTGTAGCCCGGTGAGGAAAGTATGCCGCTCAGGCTCACCTGCCCACCTGGTCACAAGCTATAGGTCATTTCTATTATGAGCGGATTGGTTTTCTGTATCCGCTCAGTCCGCAGGGTACATATTCAAGTTTATTTTCCTGTTATAAGCAGATTGGTCTCTTATATCCGCTCAGTTCGCAGAATGATTTTCATGTTATAAGTTTTGATCACTTCTATTGTGAGCGGATTGGTTTTCTGTATCCGCTCAGTCCGTAGAATGATTTGCATTATTTGATAAGTTCATCAATGAGCTTTTATATTGTGCGATCTGGCTTGCGGACTGCAACCCTAAATTTGATTTATGTTGGGCATCAGCTGGTGTTCTCTAAGCCGGATACTGAATAAGTTGATACCTAATTCTTTAATCAACAAAGTTTACTAATGGTATAGCGTGCGGACGGAAAGTGAGACTCAGCGGAGTCCGCCCGACAGTTCCAAAATAGAATTATAATTCTCTAATCAACAAAGGCCTGAGCTTATCTGTGTTGTGCGGACTGCTAAATATCGGTGCGGTGAGCGTGGAAAAAAAAGCATTGCAGAAAGCACACATGACAAAAAATATCCTTTCTATTTCTTCAAAATTTTTTACATCATTCAAAATGTTCGGCGGACTGCAATTTTTCGTCCGCCACTTTTTACAAGTAAAATTGCAAAATGTATACATATGCATTGATCATCAGTCAGTCCGCTGTCTCTTCTCAGCAGGTGCAGGGCTGTCACCAATGATGTCGACATCTGGAGAGTAGGCCCCCGAGCTGCTCCCGCTGCTACCTGACCCTGAACTAGTGGCGGACCCGCTATGCGAGCTGCCAGTAGTAGAGGAAGAAGCAGAAGAGCCGGACTCGGCGGACAGACCCTCTCCTCGCCGGCTTGATTCAGCATTGTCCGCGGGGACTTGCTCTTTGCCTTGAGAGCCTCCGTCGTCGTCGTCTTCATCATCATCATTTTCCTCGATAACCTCTTTCCCTTTTTTAGATTTTTCCATCGCTGCGATCTGAGGAGCCAGCTCCGGAAAGATGGAGACAAAGGGGACGCTGTCCACTCCCTCTTTCATGAGGCCGTCGCGGGCAAGCCGCTCAACGGCAATCTCAACTGTCTCCATTACAAAGGGGAGCGTGGCGGCCTGGTACTTAGTGTTCCCCAAGTCATAGGCGACCTGCAAAAGCAAGATTGCGAATATCAGACAGATCGCGGCGGACAGCCAAACTAGATCGCGGCAAATTCAACTTACCGCCAGCTCCTCTCTTTGCCGAGCATTTCTTTCTCCTATCCGCGCGTTCCTTTCCTTTAATACTTTGATATCCTTCCGAAGTTGCTCATTTTCCCTTACTAGGTCTCTGGCCAGAGTGGCAACAAAATGGTTTGTCACCGCACTGTTCGCAGAGGCCTGAGAGGCCAGCAGAGGGAGGTCGGCGGCGGGTACCTTCTTCAGATCGCTCAAGTTGCGCTTCCCATAGAGAGTGGAAAGCGCAACATGGGCATGTCGCGTTATCCGCGGACTTCTCCATGAGGGGAGCGCAGTGGATAAGCGGACGTGCTTATCCTTGCTATGCCAATGGACCATAGGGTTTCCCCTAAGGTCCCTTTGGCTGGTACCGAAGCCGGCCATGGAGAAGCTGTCGGAGGAGGAGTAGTCCGCTGCGGGATCCCCTTCCTCCTTCCTCTTCTTTGCAACCGCTTCTTTTTTCTCCTTTTGAGTAGGAACAAAGCCGCTCGGCGTCTGCGGCAGGTTGGCGGGCACCGCCAAGGTCGCTGCAAGAAGAGAACCAGTTAAAAGGCGTGGTCGCGGCGGATACAAAAGTTGAGTCCGCAGAGCTACTTACTGTCCTCAGGCACGACGTCCGCTAGGCCCGCTAGCAGCGGGAGGTAGTGCTCGACATCAAGCCTGGCATTGGCCAGGAACTCCACAATCGCGGATTCCAAGTCGTCCAGCTGCACAGTCTTGAAAGCGGAGTCCGCGCGCGCCTGCGGATAGGTGTGCGCGAACCCGAGGTCGCCTTCAAAGATCAAGAACCTTGAGGTCCAGTTGTGGATCTTGTTTGGAAGACCCGCAACTTTCATCCCCCTGCAGTAGAAATAGATCACACCCTTATAGGGGCGACCTCCGGAGGCAGTAATGGAGCGGACGGAAAATATTTTCCGGAAGATGTTCATTGAAAAGGCGATCCTTTCAGATCGCAAGTAGGAGAGGTAGCTGCAGATCGCAGCAAGTGTGTTCGGCGCGAGCTGGCCGGGCACCATCCCATAATGCTCGAAAATCGCGGCAAGTTCCCATAGGAGTGGGAACTTAAATCCGCTATCAAAATGATCAATAGGAATGGCGATCTGGGTCGCCGTCGAGAAGTTCAGTCTTTCTTGGTGTGCGGGTAGGCGGACAAGAATATTGGAGTCCGCCATTCTCTTTTCAACAAAGGCCGCCAGATCAGCCTCTGTCAAAGTGCATTTTTTGTGGTCCGCGGAGTGGAAGGCGACTGCAGCATCAGCGCGAGCGGACACCATGTTGCAGGCCGCAGGGTTTCGTCTACTTCAGCAATTTCCTGCATAGAGAAGGACAGAAGGCAGTATTTATAGATGAAATTTCTGACAGCTTTTTAGCCAGTCCGCGCAGGTCGCATATTCAATCCGCACAATCCGCAAAGAATTAAAAAGCAGCCAAACAAATAACGCGGACAGAAAAGACAAGCTAATTTTCCAAAAAGATTCAAGGCCAAGTTATAGCCGTCGCAGTTCCCTATCCGCTCAGATCGCGAATATTCCCACCTGCAGGTTAGCAAGAAGCGGACACAGCGCTAGTCCGCACAGTCCGCAACAGATCATGCCAAAGATAAAGCTACATAAGAATAGCGGACATATAATCTGGATCCGCACAGATCAAATAAAGTTCAATCACACATCACAGCATTGTTTGGAGCAATCATACAAACAATATACATTTAATCAGAAAAGTTCAAGGAATTGCGGACTCAGCGGTCCCTGTTATCAGTCCGCGCCGGCTTTTCTGCTCTGTCCCTACATAGATGAGCCGCCTGATCACTTATCTGAAGAATTTCACTGTATACCCGGCAGAGATGGTGATGGATGACGTTTATAGTCCGGTGCATATGGGCGGCTTCCCGGTCAACTCGACTGAGAGGCACCACTGGCTCCGCTGCCGGCCTCGGCTCTTCATCCGCGGGCTGCTGGCCACCTGCCGGTGCCGCGATCTCAGGAGGAACGCGATCTGACGCCCGCGGCCTCTGCTCAGCGAACTCAGCAGTCCGCTTCTCCTTTCCTTCACGAGCCGACGCCAAGTGCTTGCCTCTGTAGTATCGGACATCATCCGCGAGCCTCTTCTTTTCCCTTTCAGACCTCTCCAGCGCCCGCGAGATGCTGGCGACCTGGTCTTTAAGGGCCTTCTCGCGTTCTGCGAACGCTTTCTCGCGCGCCGCGGACACCCTCTCGCGCTCCGCCGCTTTCTCTAACTCTGCTTTAACACATTGCATCTCAGCTTCAAATTTCTTCTCTAACTCTTTTATCATACTCAGGCTGGGTGGCTCATCCTCCGCGGACTCCACATGTGAGACCGCGTCGGCTCCAGTGTTGGGTGTGATCACGATCTCGCCACTCTCTATGGAGCCCGGCAGCGACTTTCTACCTGCAACAAATAAAGTCAAACTTCGCATTCAAAGGCAGTTCGCGGCGGACTCAAAGAAAGGATAAAAGATCACTTTTAGATATAGCGGCAGCGAGTTTCCGACTATCAAAGATGATTGGCCGCCTTGCCCGCTCTGGGTCGAAGGCGCTTAATCGCTTTTTCCATTCACGGTGAACCCTTGCTCTTCTCTCGGCAGCCGCACTTGTTGAGACCACGATATCGTCCGTCTTGGTGATAATTTTGATCGGTCTTGACGTCCGCGGCGGCGACCTATAAAGCCACTTGCGCTGAAAGTATTTGGGCGCCGGCTGAAGTTTACCTGACCGCATCAGCTCCGCCGCAATCCTCAGATCCTCAGCAGCTTTGTCCGCCGCGGCCTGCTTCGAGGCTGCCTCGACCACAGCAACATGAGCAACGATTTGCTTCTTTTGCTCCTCCATCTTCTCCTTCAGCCTCTCCCTCTCCTCTTCCTCCGCAGCGGACAAGGAAGGGAGTTCGTCACCCTTATCTCCAGCAGTCCCTGCCTCATTCTGCTGCACCATAACCAGCAAGGAGTCCTGGATTAAGTCAAGTTGATCGACGTCTATAGAATCAAGTATCTCATCCGTGGAAAGACTGACCGTTGAGAGGGAATTCTCTCCCCGGATTTGGGCCTCCGGAGTAACCAGATCGCCGTCTGGAACTTCTTTGTCGCGCGGCCTGTGTTGTAAGTCCGCTTCCCCAGTCCGCTTGGAGATGTTCTTCTCCTTCATAGCGCGCAGCCTCCTCTCAACCCGCTCAGCGACGGTCTCTCCGTCTCTCTTCCTCTTCTTCCTCTTGGCGGTTTTCTCAGCAGCATCCACGGCGGACCCCCCTAAATCAGGCTGGTCAGCGCGGACAGGTTCAGGATTCACAACAGACAATGCCTTTGAGGGCGCGTTGTCCTCTACCTCAGTCCGCCGGTCTTCTTCGTCCAAGTCAACGATTTGCACCGAGGCATTGGGGGAAGATATGTCAGTCTCCATGTGTTCGCCAGTAGTGTCCGCCGAGGTCGCAGTCTTCTGAGAGGGGGCGGAGTCCGACAAGGCTGCCATCTTCTCACTCCTCAATGGTTCGGCGTCGACTACGGCATCCTTGCGAGCAGAAACATCGGCGTGGCGGACTGCTTTCTCCGCAGGCTTCTCGCTCTGGGAGTTTTCTCCTGCGAGGCGGACAGGATCTTGTCTTGCCGGCCTCTTTGCAATTTTCTTGGTCTTCACTGGCGTTGACGGCTCCGAGTCGCCTTTGACAGTGAAGCTAGAGAGGAATGTACCAAGTCTTGCCATGCCGGACTGGATAGTGGAGACCGCAAGTGGTGAGTATCGCCCCGTGTCGATCAAGATTCTCAGCAGATCCAGACCCTCCAGCGGTATTTATAGCTTTGGCGGCATTTTCGAGGTTTGCGGACTCGGCGGTTAAAGTAACATTTTCGAAGTTTTTCTGGAAACTTAAAAATGTGCGGGGATTATGTTAACCCCTCAGTCCGCAACATACTCCAAGTTCCCAAAAGCCCCCATTCAGCAGGCGCGGACAGGATTTGGCCGGCCGCCCAGTCCGGCACTGTCACCAGTAGCCAAGGGTGATACTCCAGCAGCGGACGCAAAGACCAGTCCGCTCAGTCCGCCGGCGCGTTGGGCAAGTCTCCAGCGGCGGACGCAGTATCCCGTCCGCCCAGGCCGCCAGACTCCAGTAGCCGCGCCCAGCAGCAGCAGTGGAAGCTCCAGTTCGCGAGCCCAGTCCGCCCCTTCTGTGCGGACTGGCGTGTTCTTTCTTTTTGCTTCCCGTCACCGCTGCCCGGTTCTCCTGTACCCCGGGCAGCCGGTTATTTTAGCCCTGCCCGCTTGGGCAGGCCCCCTATCCTATAAATAGGGGGGAGGTGGTGCACTCAAGGCACGCTGACTCGGACCCAGGAGCCTACTTGTTACAGGCTGCGGACTCGATTCTTGTGCCTTGCGGACTCCCCTTTGCTCTGCTTCCCTTAGTCCTTTCCTTTCACTTGTAACCAAACCCTTCTTCTTCAATCAAGAGAAAGCCCGTCGCAAGAGAGGCATTCAGGCCGCGACGGGCGAAGTCTGTTGTCGCCGTGGTTCACGGCCCTGCTCTTCTTTCAGTCCTCATCCGCTTAGTAGATCGCTACTCGCAGTCTCTCTTTTTCCCCCGTGTTCGAACAGTTAGCTGGTTGTGCTCGACCTCCCTTGTGTTTTCGTGCATCAACAATCCCCTTATACCTCTCATTTAAGTAGGGAGGGATTAGGAGGAAAACTGCATCTGCCAGCAAGGCCTTCAGACTCAGTTTTCCAGTCCTCCACAGCTGATCATCACGGCCTGCAGACTCAGTTTTCCTGTCCTCCACAGCTGATCATCAAGGTCTGCAGACTCAGTTTTCCAGTCCTCCACATCTTGCCATCAGGCAGTGCGGCCTGCTAGCAGCATCTTTTCCTTAACCTCTAGCAACTTCTTCCTTAGCCTCCAGCTTCCCCCTTTATACCCTTTATTGCTTTCTCATGTAAAGGTGCATTAGCAAGCTGTAATCTTGTTTCTTGATTGAAGGAAAAGCCCATCGCAAGTGTGGAATTTTAGCCGCGGTGTGCGAAGTATGTTGTTGCCTCTGCTAGCGGCCCCTCTATTTAGCTCAGCTCAACTACCTCAACATTAACCTGCAAGCACAACCTTCAAAGTAACCGCTTGCTCGACAGCTTTTGATCAACCTTCTCTGCTAGTCATCAACCTTCTCCGCTAATCATCAGCTTTCCCGGCTGCTCTCAACAAACCTCTCCTCTATCCCCGCCACACTTGAACAAGTGCTTGCTCCACTCTCGAGTACTCAGAAGATTCGTCCTCTCCATCCCCGCAACCATCAACCTATTCAGCTTATCACCTTGCCTGTGAGATCGAACAACCCGTTAACTAGGCGGTGCCATTTTCACGCATCAATAGTTAACACGCGACCTTCAGATCCGAACAGACAGTGAAAACCGACAGTTAGTCATGTCAGATCATCGTGCAGCCGAGAACCTTGCTCAATCAAGTCTCAGAGATGATCCTTTATGGGAGGCCTTCGAGCAATCACGCCGTGAAAATGCTTAGTAGTTCCAAGCAATCAACCAAATGCTTGCTGTGATCACGCAGTGATTAGACACTCAACCTATAGTAGCTCCAGTTACTCCAACTGCTCCGATCAATCGAGCGCCAACATTGGAGAATCAACAGGTTTATCCTCCAGCTTGCCCACCAATCTATCCTCCTTATACAGCAACCTTTCTGCAAGGGCCTGCAGCCCCTTTGACGACTACAAGATGAAGAGTTTGCAGCTCGTCAAAACTTCTTTCGGGAAACAGCCCGGGGATGTCCTGCAAGATTTCTCAACTTTCAGGGAAGTCATCCTTACCCATCAGCTCCTGCCTTTCTTCCTCATGCAACAGCTTTTCCTTTCTATCCTACTCCTCCTTTTGCAGCTGCAACTTATGCTCTTTTTGATCCTTATATTGTATGCGAGCAGGAAGAGCATTCGTCATTTATATAGAATGTTCATCATGAACCAACTACAGCTAACTTCAGAGAGCTACAGTTACCAATCTAAAGTGGATAGACTGATCTAGTGAAACATCTTCAAGCTTTTAAATTGGCCATTGCTCTCAAAACTCTCTCATATGATACCAAATGCAAGCTCCTTGTAATAACCTTTGATGGACAAGTGAGGGATTGGTTCTATTGTCTTCGCCCTCAGTCCATCACTTCCTTTGCTGATCTATGAAGGGAGTTCTTGCTCAGATTTTCTACTTCAACTAATAGAAAGGGCGGTCCAGAAGCCCTCTTTAAGATCAAGCAACATGAGAACGAGACTTGGTCTCAGTTCGTTGATCGATTCCGGAGAGAAATCTTGGACATCGAGATTCTTGGTCAAGAAATGTACCGAGTGGCTCTTATCCACGGTCTTCGTGATGGGCCGCTCAAGTTTGAATCGAATGTCTGAGAACCAAGAACGTACCAAGAGTTGATTGCCATAGCCAACTCATACATACGAGGCAAAAATAGCAGCCCAGGCTTCGTCTCCAGGCTTATATCGGAGAAAGATCCTTCTCACAAGCAGCCTTCGAGGTCTCCTCACAAAGATTTCTCATCTCACTCAAGGAAGGGAAGAAGGTTTCAGCATCATCGATATTCCTTCCAGGACAATGATCGTCCTCGAGATCAATTGCTATCACTACCAGCTCCCTCTTCAAAAATAGCTGCAGTTCATCAACAGCAGGATGATGACTTGCAGGAGGGTGAACTCGAAGAGGCCATGCTAAAAGTAAGCCAAGTCATGAAGGATAGGGCTAACTACAAGAGGCCTTATCGACCAGCTGATCAAAGATCTAAAGACTATGATCCATATTGCGAATTCCACAAAGAGCCATTCTACCTAACTGAGAACTGTCGAGCACTCCGTCAACTAGTTCAAAAGATGTTGTCGCAGGGTAAAATGCGTGACCTGCTTCCCAAAGATGATCACCCTAATCCAACAACCTCAAAGGGCAAAGAAGTTGCAGATATCCCTTGTTGCTCAAGAGGAGTGAGCCTAGTCGAAGAACACCCTCTCCTTGTTGTTAACAATACTGTTGAATGCTTCAATGTCGATGATGAGGGCGCGCTTGGAAGACTATTCTAAGCCGACAAAGGACTTCATAGTTCTTCAAAGTTTTTTCACAACAATGACAGGTTATCTCTATACTTACTCTTTGAACATTTTCATTTCTAAACACTTCTAAGTGTTCCTTTATGCTTTTCAATAAATTTTTCATCAGGGATCCCGTACTGACACAGTTCCCTTTTTGTAATGTTTCTTCCTCTATTTTCTCTTTGCCAAAGAGATCACTGAACTACTGAGATAACGCCGAGTCTTGCTATAGGACACCTCGAGATTGGATTCCGGCATAAGGCCACAATGACCACATATCGTGGGGGAGTGTTCGCATATGTGTAGTGGGAGCTATACAACTCTCATGTGGAGGAATACATGACTTCAGATCCTAGCCATTATCTGACACAAAGTGTGCGTCAGGAAGGCCCATATGTTAGCTTTGCTGTGCTTCGTTTAGGATACATTACAGTTACGATGATCTTTGCTTAACAAGCAATATCGACGAAGCATAGCCTTGTCTCTTTGATCTTCTCACAACTATGTTGGCCGAACACTCTATTGTACTCTCAATCGGTGCTTTTGCGGTGCCCACAACTCCACTGTTCTTTCGACAGACAAGCATTGCTTTGGGACACTTGGCGCAACTAGTCTCATTGATCAGTGATGTTGTAACCCAAGGCATGAGAGCAGTGTATCTAGCGATCCTTCTCAGTATTTCCCGTGCTTTTCTCTTTTGTGCCCTTCTAAAGGATGCGCGGCAAGCCCGCTCTTATTAGGACTATACTCGTGATGACCTTTCTCAGGCAAGCAATGCATAGGGCCCACAGCTGATCTCCTGTGGCAGCATCCAGTCTTTCTTTGTCATCTCCGTGTATAGACATATTTTTTATCAATTGCCTTTTTCACAGGTGAACAGATTAAACCCAACCTATCAAAAGGATTCACAACAATCATTTCTGTTTATTCTTATCTTATATATATTGCTTGCTCAAATCTCTATCAGATGAAATGCAAAGTTCTTCGTTACTCTTATCAAATGTTAATGACATCAATCATTGATCAAAGAATTTGACACTTCTTGATCATCAAGCCTTTCTATTGGAATCTGGTTAAGACTGGTAGAATTCTTCAAGCTTCTTCTCTGCTAATCTAATCATATCTATCCTGTCATCTCAACAACCAACGCTCGACTTATTGATCTAGACTTCATGCTAAAGATATCTCTAATCGAGCAAAAAGAACATTATTCAGGTTTGATCTTCATTCAATTTATCAACAGAGTTCATCATACACTTCCTCTGCTATATGATCATATTCATCACATCTCATCAACCAGTTAGCATTCGCAAGTTCCGCTCAGGTACTTGCAGCTTAGCTCATTATATTATGTCTGCTGCTCACTCTTCTCTTTGTAGTGATTAGCAGGTGCCTACAAGTCTCATCAAGGTACTTGCTGCTTAGTATTTTCATCATATGTGTTTCTAACACACTTCATGCAGAGATCGGTAGATGCTTGCAAGTTTCTTCACAGGTACTTGCAACCTTCTTTCATATATTACATCCGCTTCTAACTTCTTTTTGCAGAGATCAGCATATACTTGCAAGTTTCCTTCAAGTACTTACATCTTACTTTACTTTCATATCTTCTTCTAGCTCTCTTCTTGCAGAGATCAATAGATACTTGCAAGTTTATTCACAGGTACTTGCAACTTACTTTCATATATTATATCTTCTTCTAACTCTTTTCCTACAAAGATTAGCATATACTTGCAAGTTTCGTTTAGGTACTTGCATCATACTGTACTTTCATATCTGCCACTAACTTCTCTTTTACAGCAACCAGCAAACGCTTGCAAGTCCCCATCAGGTACTTGCAACTTATTTTTCTCTTCAGACATGCTGCTTACTCTTCCTTTTGCAGAGGATGACAGGTTCTTGCAAACTTCCATCAGGTACTTGCAAGATTATTATTTTTCTATGTTTTTCTCTTATCTTCGTTTCTTCAGAACTCATGAAAAGACACATCTTCATCATTTTGCAAAGACAAACAGAGGTACACAACGGATGTACCTTACAGATATACCTACATTAACTTTTCCTTTACATGGAAAAGACAAGCATTAGTAAACTCCTAAGGAGAGACATAAGGTTCTATCTCTCCTTGCCCCCCTTCATTTCCTTTGGGGTGGATCGTGATTTTTGTGGGTCTCCAACTTTTTCGAAGTTCCCTTCTGAACATAAAAAAGTGCGAGGATTATGTTATCCTAGAAATTGGCGATCCTTCCCAAGGTAGCCGGCTCGCTAGTCGCGGTCTGCTGCAGGTTCTCCCTGGAGATCACGATAAGTCCAAGTGTAGGCGGACATATTTCTCTGTCCGCCCCAGTCACATAGCAATCGCGTGCCCTGCGGGATGGTGGGTTGTTCCCATATCTCACCATCACGGGCCGCGCGGTTAGGCCTACTAACCGCACAACATTTTTCCTTGCAAGATGCAATCTAAAGCAACAGGGGGCGATCTATGTGATCTATTCCTTCAGTCTGCCAGGTCGCCTAGCGCACGTTAACCCTAGACCAACTCAACCGTCGCGGGCTAGGCGGACTCACTCTCTGGCTAGCCAGAAGACACGAATTCCATCTCCCCTATAGGGGGCCTACTGCCTCAGGTCGCCCACCAGGGGCGGCCTCCAGCCTCAGGCCGCCCACTGGGGGCGGCATCTAGCAACAGGCCGCCCACCAGGGGCAGCCTCCTACTTCTCAGGCCGCCCCCTCTGCTGCCTCATCCGCCCACCAGGGGAGGCCTCCTGCTTCTCAGGCCGCCCCCTCTGCTTCCTCAGCTGCACATCAAGGGCGGCCTCCTGCTTCTCAGGCCACCCCCTCTATTGACTCAACTGCCCATCAGGGGAGGCCTTCTTCTTCTTAGGCCGCCCCCTCTGCTGCCTCAGCTTCCCACCATCAGGGGCGGCCTCCTACTTCTAAGGTCGCCGCCTCTACTGCCTCAGGCCGCCACCCTCAGCTGCGGCCTCCTGCTACCTCAGGCCGCCCACCAGGGGAGGCATCCAGCCTCAGGCCGCCCACCAGGTCCGCCCTCCAGCCTTAGGCCGCCCACTAGGGGTAGCCTCCAGCCTAAGGCCGCCCACCAGAGGCAGCCCCCTGCCCCTCAGGCCGCCCACCAGGGGCGGCCTCCCGCTTCACAGGCTACCCCCTCAGCTGCCCCAGCTGCCCATTAGTGGCATCCTCCTGCTTCTCAGGCCGACCCCTCTACTACCTCACCTGCCCATCATGGGCGGCCTCTTGCTTCTCAGGCCGCCCGCTTTGCTGCCTCAGCTGCCCATCAAGGGAGGCCTCCTACTTCTCAGGCCGCCCCCTATGCTTCCTTATTTGCCCATCAAGGGCGGCCTCTTGCTTCTCAGGTCGCCCCCTCTACTGCCTTATCTTCCCACCCTCAGGTGCTTCCTCCTACTTCTCAGGCTGCTCTGTCTGCCACCTCAACTACTCATCAGGGGCGACCTCCTGCTTCTCTGGCTGCCCCCCTGCTTCCTCAGGCCGCCACCCTTAGGGGTGGCCTCCTACTTCTCAGGCTGCCACTCTGCTGCCTCAGCTGCCCTTCAGGAGCGGCCTTCTGCTTCTCAGGCCGCCCCCTTTGCTGCCTCAGCAACCCAACAGGGGCGGCCTCCTACTCCACAGGCCGCCCCCTCCGCTGCCTCAGCCGCCCACCAGGGGCTCCCTCCTGCTTCTCTAGACGCCCCCTCTGCTACCTCAGCCTCCCACCAGGTGCGACCTCCAACTTCTCAAGCCGCTCTCTCTACTCCTCAAGCCGCCACCCAAGGACAGCCTGCCTGCCTTCTCCCAGTCCGCCCAGTCGGGCAGCTTGCTTGCCGAGTCCACACCAAGTTTCAATGATTAGGTCACTGGGCCCCGCTTCTAGAAGATCATCCCCGGGCTTATAAATAGACATTTATACCTCTCATTTAAGTGGGGAGGGATTGTGAGGAAAACTGTCGCTGTCAGCAAGTCCCGTGGAGTCAGTTTTCCTGTCCTCCACAGCTGATCATCAAGGCCTGCGGACTCAGTTTTCTAGTCCTCCACAACTCATCATCATGGCCTGCGGACTCAGTTTTCCAGTCCTCCACAGCTGATCATCAAGGTTTGTGGACTTAGTTTTCCAGTCCTCCACATCTTGCCATCATGCAGTGCAGCCTACTAGTAGCCTCTTTTCCTTAACCACTGGCAACTTCTTCATTCGCCACTAGCTTCCCCCTTTGTACCCTTTATTGCTTTCTCATGTAAAGGTGCATTAACAAGCTGTAATCTTGTATCTTGATTAAAAGAAAATCCCGTCGCAAGAGTGTCATTTAAGCTACGGCGGGCAAAGTCTGTTGTTGCCGCTACTAGCAGCCCCTCTCTTTAGCTCAGATCAACTCCCTCGGCATCAACCTGCAAGCACAACCGTCAAAGTAACCGCCTGCTCGATAGATTCTGATCAACCTCCTCTGCTGGTCATCAACCTTCTACGCTGATCATCAACCTTCCCGGCTGCTCACAGCAAACCTCTCCTCTATCCCCGCAACCCTTGAACAAGCGCTTGCTCCACTCTTGAGCACTTAGAAGCTTCCTCCTCTCCATCCACGCAACCATCAGCCTATTCACCATATCACCTTGCCTGTGAGATCGAACAACCCGTTAACTAGGCGGTGCCGTTTTCACGCATCAACATCTATCATAGCATGCTCAGGGTGCTTGTTTTAAAACATAAAGGGCTTTTTCTAATTTAAAAAAACTATTAGGAAATTTAACATCAACAAAGCCCGGAGGTTGTTCTACATAAACCCCTTCATTAATATACCTGTTAAGAAAAGTAGTTTTAACATCCATTTGAAATAGTTCAAATCTTTTAAGGCAAACAAATGCAAGAAATATTCTAACTACTTCTAAATGTGCTATGAGTGCAAAGGTTTCATCAAAATCCATTCCTTCATTTTGTGAATAACCTTTTCATACAACTCTAGCTTTTTTTTCTAGTGACCCTAGATTCACTATCCATTTTATTCTTAAAGAACTACTTAACACCTACAAATGGATGATTTGATGGCCTTTCGACTAATTTCCAGACTTTATTATGTTCAAATTGACTAAGATCGTCATTCATAGCTAAAACCAAGAATTATCATTTAAAATAATTTCTATATTTTTAGGTTCTATATCAGAAATAAATCATGTAACGATGAACGAGTACTTACCCCTGTTGACGGTTCTCCAATAACCAAATCTTGTGGATGATCTTTTGAATATCTTAGTTTGCTTGGAGGCACATATTCTTGCACTTCTTCTTCTTTTTCTTCTTCTTTGTCTCCATGGATTTCATCATCATCTGACGTTAATGGAGGGAAGGGCTCTTCATTATTACCTGTGGAATTAGTATCTATGCACGATAAAAGCGCATCAAATTTAATATAAATAGAATCTTCAACTATTTTTGTTCTGTTGTTACAAATTCTATAAGCTTTACTAGTTGAAGAATAACCAATAAATATGCCTTCATCACATTTTTAATCAAAGTTGCCTAAATTATCTTTAGTGTTCAAAAAAAAGCATTTACATCTAAAAACTTTGAAATAAGATACATTCGGTTTCTTTTGAAAATATAAATCAGAAGGTGTTAATTTCAAGAAGGATCGAATCATAACGCGATTAATAATATAACAGACAGTACTAATGGCTTTGGCGCAAAATTACCTTGGTAATTTGTATTCTGATAGCATAGTACGAGCTAGTTCTTCCAAAGTTCTATTTTTCCACTCTACCACACCATTTTGTTGCGGTGTGTGAGGAGCGGAAAATTCATGTTTAATACCTAACACATTGCAAAAAGATACAAATTTTAAATTATCAAATTTGCCTCCATGATCTGAACGTATGCACTTTATTTTTAAGTCTAGTTCATTTTGAACACGTATATATAATTTGGAAAATTCTAAGAATACATCAGATTTTGACGTTACGAAGATTATAAAATATAAATGGAATAATCATCAATCAAAACAAAAGTGTACTTTCTACCACCTAGACTATATGTAGTAATTGGACCAAACAGATGCATATGAATTAACTATAAATGTTTAGTAGTGGAAATAACATTTTTGCTCTTAAAAGGAGATTTTGAAAATTTTCCTTGTTGACATGGTGAATATAAAGAAGATAGATTTCCATGTAAAATAGGTAAACATTTAATCAGTTTATTTTTAGACAATTTTATAATTAGCTTGAAACTAGAGTGTCCAAGATTCCTATGCCACAAATCGAAGTCATCATTTTTCGACAAAAAACATTTTAATGAATATTACGATGAATCATTAAACTTAATCATGTAAACATTTTGAAATCTAGGAGTAGTAAGAACAATATCATTTCATTTGGAATCCAAAAATTTGCACAGGTTTGAAGATGAGTCAAATAAAACATTTAAACCAATATCGCATAATTGACTTATTGAAATTAAATTATGGTTCAAACAAATAACATACAAGACATATGAGATAGAAAATGACTTGTTACCTACTACTCAAATGCCGATGATCTTTCCTTTTCCGTTATTGCCGAATGTGACTAAACCATCTTTCTTCATATCTACGCTATGGAACTTTGATTTATTGCCCGTTATGTGCTTGGAACACCCAATGTACAAGTACCACACATCTTAATTTTCCTTAGCCTGACAACACACCTAGAAAGAGGATGAGAGTAAATATCTGGTTACCCAAGTGGTTCCTCCCATAGTGTAGGTGGAAGCCTTAGGTACCAAGACTTGTTTAACAGAACAATGTCCCGGCTTCTTACAAGTGTTAGTTGTGTGACCAAACTTATTTCATTTGGCACACATGTTGAAGGAAGTTGATGGGTTTTTCAAAATGAGTTTTGAATTTTTGTTGGGAGCAACAGTGACAGTAGATTTTTTATTTTTATTTTTAACAGGCGATTTTTTGAATTTTTGCTTATCATCAGCGCTAGTGGATATCGCCGGGCTATAGTGTTCTAGAGAGTATCCGATTCCAAATTTTGCCTAACCCTAGCATTGGCTCGCCAAAATCATCTTCAGTGATTTTTGTCCCATTCCAAACTTGTTAGTTTGCATTTCAAAATCAAGGTCTCGACCTCTCAATGCGATGTTTTTAGCAACAATGGTGCTGCATCGGTTTGCGAAGGACTTTTTGCGGCCTTCTACTTTTGATTGAGAAAGCTTTAGAGATCTCTCTAAGATCTCTTTTTCTATTGTAAGAGATTCAACCCGAGACCGAGTCTTAGAGAGATCTTTCTCAAGTTCTAGTATTCTTGTTGAAGAGGAACAGTCCTCTTGACAAGTTGCTTTCTCCTTCAAAAGTATTTTTAACTCATTTGATAATTTTTTATTTTCCTTTAATAGCTCTTTATTTTTAGATTTGAGCAATGCAATCTCATTTGAGCTTTTGTCAAAGTATTTGCATGTTCGTAAAAATCCAGTATATAAATCTTCATAAGAAGTAGGATTTACCTCAGTATTGCTCTAGATATTGCTTTTGTCATTAGATGATGAGACGTCCTTTACCATTAGGCACATGTTGGCCTCCTCTTCAGTCTCTGAGTTTGAACAGCTTGATTACTCAGATGTGACATCATCCCAGGTTTCAGCCTTCAGAACTTTCTTCTTATCCTTCTTATGCTGCTTCTCCTTCAACTCTTTCAGATATTTTGGGCACTTGCTATTTTTGTGGCCTACTCTCCTGCAGTGATAGCACTTGGGAGGTGGTCTCTCTTCCTCATCCTCTCCATCAGCTTGGGATTTCCCTTTTTTATACCCAAATTTATGCTTATTGAAAAATTTTCTGAAAGAATTTCTTCTTTCAGGATTTCTCATGAACTTTCTAAACTTCTTCACAAACAGACTTTCTTCATCTTCATCGTCATTCTCATTGGACTCACTTTCCACTTCCCAATTGAACTTCAATGCCAATGCTATTTTTGTTGGCTCCAAGCTCTGCTCCTGTTGTTGAATCCTCAGTTCCACATCGTGGTTTTCAGATTTCTTATCAGATTCTTAATTTGGAGAGTCTTTATATTGTGTGACTTTGAGAAGGCAGTCACCTTTCGATTGAATATCGGGGAAAGTGATCCAAGTATCTTTCTCACCAAATCTCCATTTGAGAAATTCTTTCCTAGAATATTCGAATCGTTCACGATCTAGTTGAACCTCGTGAACATGGAGTCTTCAACTTCATCAACCTCCATCTTGAACTTCTCAAACTCTAACTCTAATTGGAAAAGCTTTGAGACTTTTACCTGCGATGTACCTTCATGAGTAATTTTAAGGAGATTCCATATATCATACGCAGTTTCACATGCACAAACACGATTAAACTCAGTCCTATCTAATGTGTAGAATAAGGCATGCATTACCTTAGCATTATTCTTACAACGAAGCTTATAAATTTCGTCCCATTTGTCCTTGGGTTTTCCGTTATGACACTTCCTACTACAGTTATTGGGGAAGTGTAGCATGTTTCTTTCATTCCCTATACATCGATAACTAGAGCTATTAGAAAGCATCACATTCGAGATTTCCAATAGTTATAGTCTGTGCTCCAGAATAAGGGAGGTCTACTTATACCTTGCCCCTCAGAAAATGGGTTAGTGTTTTGCCTCATTACTCCCTGTGGTAAAATCGATTTCAGAGTAACCTTCCTCTGATACCAATTGTTTGATCGTGACGCACCCTTTGGGGGGGGGGGGGGTGAATAAGTGTTAATTAAATTACATTATCTAAACAGAGTTTACTTGGTAAAAAAGAAGGAAATCCAGACTAATTTTTCATAATCAGAATTGAACACTTTGAAATTTAAAAAAAACAGAAGCAACAACAATTTATTTAAAATTGTTAAATCTGAATACAATATATCTCTATAGAGCTAGAGAAAAAAGGCTTATGAAAAATAAAATTTACCTTTGATTTCGCCGGTCGTTCTACCAAGAACTGGTATGCTAAATCGTATCTCTCCCTAAATCTTGCTATTAGCCTCCCCTAGATATAACCATGATCTAGATGTTGCATGCAAGGCAGCGATTTCTACCTAAGCCGCAAAAGTACTTGGACACCACGCACAAGGCGGCAATTCTCTCCTAAGCCACGCCAGGACTTAGACGCCCCTCACAAGACAGCGATTTAGTCTCTCGATAATAATAGGAATAAAGAACAAAACAAAATGAAAACTTTGGAATTAAAAACTCCCTCTAAACGACGTGCTGAAGATGCTGACGAATCTTTTCCAAGGTTACTTTGAATGTCGTGTTTGTGTCGTCGATCTTTCTTGCTTTGACCTTCTTGAGAGTATGGAGTAATTGTGGATGTTGGAGCTCTCTGGATCGGATGAACAGGAAGGAACACTCCAGGTAATGAAAATTCGTGATCTCCATAGAAAATTGAATAGCTTTTATATTTTAGCTATATCTCCTGGCGACACTGGGAATTTCCATCTTACAATATCGTTACTGGCTGCCACGTATCCCACGAATTCCTAATTTTTGTATCTTAGATCGGTCTTGGTAATTAAAGTTAACCGCTCATTCACCTATCGCCTGTTGGTGATACCCAATATAGCCTGGAGATATCTCCTGAGCTAATCTATTCTGACCTGAATCAATACCCAAATGCCATTAGAGTTAGACCTGTGATATATGCACATCATAAATACCCAATGATCAAATACAAACGGGATTTGATATTTGCAAACCAAGATTCTTGGAACGCATGCTCCAACAGCATTAGCTCCACTTCCCAAACCCCACCCCCAGATGACAAGATCACTTTCTCAAGGAAAGATACGCCAGATCATGAGGTTCCTTTCTACGACGCGTTGGACATCCAGACCTCGGTTGAGATATTCACAATCTCCCTGATCCTCATCGACAACAGGAGCTCGGTCAACATCATCTTCAAAAAGGCATTTGATGCGATGAAAGTGGAGTCCCGGAGGGTGTTGGCCTTAGATGGACCTCTGTTCGGGTTCTCGAGAGAAAGGAAGTAGATGGAAGGAGGATTGGGCCTCCATATCGCACTGGAGGGGAGGGCAGTCCAGGAACTGCAGATTCGTTATCTTCGATGCCCCCAACAACTACAATGCCATTTTCGGATGGCCCCTCATCAGTGCCTTCCACTACGTACCCTCCTCCTTCAACCAGTGCTTGAAGTTCAGCACTAAGGGAATCCAGGTCTGGGTCCGATGAGATTCCAATTTAGTAATGGAGTGTTATGTCACTGCGGTGGACTCCATCTCTTGGCAGGGTAGAGACGAAGAGATGGACAGGAGGATGGAGGAGCTGTCCAGGCAGGAGGCCAGAGTAGAGGCAAAAGAGATGGAAGTGGAGGAGGAGATCCTCACCCAGGTGGAGGTGGCGAAAAGAGTTCTGGAGGAGCCCACCGAGGTGATGGCCGGGGTGGAAGCTAAGGTGGAGGTTTGCATCCCGGGTGAGGCGGCTGCCAATGAGTGGGAGGTGTAGTCTCGGCTAGAGGTTGTGGAATAGGTAGTAGAGATGGAGGTTCTCACCAGTGAGGGCCGGGTGGAGAAGGTGCACATCAGCGAGGGGTTGAACATGGTGGACCAGGGGAGGTTGTTGTAGTACATCCAAAAGAACATCGATATCTTTGCATGGAGCGCAGCCGACATGCCAGGGAGCGATGTAGATGTTACCTACTGCCATCTCAAACTACATTCGGAATCCCTCAGCATTCATCAAAAGAAGAGGTCCATCGCAGACAAGCTAGTTGAGCACATCAAAGATGAGGTGGTCAAGCTCTTCAGTGTCGGGTTTGTATCCGAAATCCAATACCCTAGCGGGGCTTCCAATGTTGTAATGGTAAAAATAGGAGATTGCCAGTGGAGAATGCATGCTGATTTTTCCTTTCTAAATAAATTATGTCATAAGAATTGTTACCCCTTGCCTCGGATCGACGTGCTAGTTGACTGAGCCATCGGTTTTTCTGTGATTAGTTTTTTGTATGCATTTTTGGGTTATCATCAAATTAGGATGCATCCACCCGACATGAAATATGTCTCCTTCATCACCGGGGATGGGTGCTACTGCTACAAAATGATGCCCTTTCGGCTAAAAAATGATGGGGCGACTTATCAAAAATGATGAATCGAATCTTCCGAGAGCAAAAAGGGAGGAATCTGCAGGTGTACAAGGATGATCTTATGATTAAGAGCTGGGAGGTATATTCTCATCTACGGGATCTGGAGAAGACTTTCAAAACCTTGTAGAAGTACAAGATGAGGTTGAATCCCTTGAAGTGTGTCTTCAGGGTGAGTAGGGGTAAGTTCCCGGGTCATCTTCTTACTCCCGCGGGAGTGGAGCCAAATCCTGATAAAGTCAAAGCGATCATGGAGTTGGGATTGTTGAGGAATGCCAAGGAGGTTCAACAGCTAAAAGGAAAGTTAGCAGAACTTTCCAGGTTCCTCTCACGACCAGGAGAGAAGTGCACTCCCCTCTACAAGGCAATGAGAGGGGGCCAAAAGTTCGTGTGTTTCCGGGAATGCGAGGAGGAATTCTAAGCCTTAAATAGGTAATTGACCCAGGCTCCACTCCTCCAATTGCCTAATGAAGTGGAAGATATATCGTTGTAACATGGAGTCGAGATCAAGGCAGTAAGCTCCGCCCTAATCCTGGAAGAGGGTAAGATGAAGTTGCTTATCTACTACGTGAGCAGGGTCGTGAGGAAATTAGAACTACAATACTCGATCTTAGAAAAACTGGCCTTCGCCCTGGTAATCTCGGATCGAAGGTCCCAACCCTATTTCTAGGCACAGTCCATCCGAGTGGTGACTGACCATCCCCTCTATAACATCTTTGATTCGGTGGAGCATTTAGGGAGGTTGGAAAAGTCTTCGGTGGAACAAAGTGATTTCCGCATATCCTTTGTTCTCTGCCTTTCAATCAAGGCCCAGGCAATGGAGAACTTTCTTGCTGCTAACTTCCTTGGAAGGTGATGGTGGATGGCACGTCGGGGAGACATTCATTCAGGGTAGGGGTGATCTTGGAGTGTCCCCAGAGAATTAGGATTGAGCGGATGGTGGTCGTACACTTTCCCATCACTAACAAGCAGGCCATGTACGAAGCAGTAATAACAGGTTTGTGCCTGGCTAGGGAGCTGGGTGCATGATATGGAGGTCCTCACAGACTCCATGGTGGTGGCCGCTCAGATCAATGGGGAGTTTGAGACAAGGGAGCCTACTCTGCAAATATATTTGACAAAGGTGAAGTGGGTCATCGGCATGTTCTAGACCGTCTCTATCCAGCATGTACCGCGGGAGGAAAATGAATAGGTCGACCAATTGGCCAAGCATGGACCCCAGGTGGGGGGAACCATCACCGACTTGCTCTGCCCATCCACCAAAGAATGGGAGATGACGGAGGTGGTCTGGCACCCCTCGTGGATGGTTCCTTTTGTAATCTTCATATCGACAGGGGACTTCTCATAGGGGACAGATAAGAAGCGATTCATGTATAAGTGAGCATACTACCTCACGCATGACGGGCGGTTATATCAGAAGACCGTCTCAGGGTTATTGGCACGTTACGTGGCCGAGCGAGAAGTCTAGAGGATCTTGGAAGAAGTCCATTCTGGAGACTGCGGGATTCACTCGGGGAGGAAATCCTTGGAAGGAAGGATAGTTAGGCAAGGGTACTTCTCGCCGACCCTGGGCCAGGATGTCGCTGAATTCACAAAGAAGTGCAATAAGTGTCAGTTGTTCTCCCCTCTTCAACTACTGCGGGCTCAGTGTCTTAGAAGCATCACAACATCCTGGGCCTTCTCCTTCTTAGTAATGGATCTGGTAGGTCCCTTCCCTCAGGCCAGTTGGCAAAGTAGGCTCTTACTGGTCATGATCGATTATTTTTCTAAGTGGTTGGATGTAAAGGTGCTGACTAAGGTGACCTCCAATGTAAATTGGAACTTTGTATGGGAGAGATCATATGACGGCATGGACTTCCCCAGGTCATTGTCACGGACAATGGGACACAGTTTGTCAGCGCCGAGATCATCATTTTCTGCGGGCAGCTTGGGATTGATCTCAGGTTCACGTCGGTCCATCATCAAAGGAGCAACGGACAGTTGGGGGCGGCGAAAAAGATCATCATGAACCTCCTAAAGAAGAAGCTGGGGAACTTGAAGGGGAGCTGGGTGGTGTAGCTCCCCTCAGTCCTGTGGGCCCATAGAACCACTCCCAACATAGCCACTAGGAAACCACATTCAAACTCTCACACGGCTACGAGGTCATGCCCCAAATAGAATTCGAGTTCCGGACACCATGAATGGTGGCAGAAGAGGAAGGCAGGGAAGAATGGAGGTCTGAGAATGAGGATGAGCTTCTACTTTCCCTTGATATGGTGGAGGAGTTGCGAGACTTGTCAGCAATCCGACAAGAAATGGTCAAGCGACAAATGGCCAAGTACTTTGACAAGCATGTTATAATCAAGCAATTTGTAAAAGGGGATTTGGTCCTGAAGAAGGTCGACGTGGATGAGAGGTCGGCATCCGTCAACAAGCTACATCCAAACTGGGAAGGACCATATATAATTCGAGAGGCCTTGACGTCAGGAGGATATCACCTCCAAGATGTAGAGGGGGAACCCATCAGTCATGCGTGGAACGACGATGACCGGAAACGATTCTACCCCTAAAAGTAATGAGATAGCATTTTTAATGTTATTATTATTTACTAATGATTCATTTACTTTATAGGAAAAACATGAGACTTGGTTGAAAGGAAAGTCCGGTCAATGCTCAACATCCGTCACCAGGCTCTCACCTAGCTGATTGGGCCGGTGGTAGCGCCCGGTGGTAGGGCCCGGTGGTTGGCCAAAGGAAAGTCTGGTTGATCTCAACACCCGCCGTCAGGATCTCACCTAGCTGATTGGTCCGATGGTAGCGCCCGATGGTTGGCCAATGGAATGTCTGGATGATGCTCAACAACCTCCGTCAGGCTCTCACCTAGCTGATTGGGCTGATGGTAGCACCCAGTGGGTGGCCAAAGGAAAATCTGGTTGATGCTCAACACCCTCCATTAGGCGCTCACCTAGATGATTGGGCCGGTGGTAGCGCCCGGTGGTTGGACAAAGGAAAGTTCGGTTGATGCTCAACACCCGCCATCAGGCTCTCACCTAGCTAATTAGGTCTGTGGTAACGCCCGATTGTTGGACAAAGGAACGTCCGTTGGATGCTTAACACCCGCCGTCAGGCTATCATGTAGCTGATTGTGCCAGTGTTAGTGCCTGGTGGTTGGCCAAAGGAAAGTCCGGTTGATGCTCAACACCTACCGTCAGGCTCTCACCTAGCTAATTGGGCTGATGGTAGCGCCCAGTGGTTTCTCTGGATCTTACTCCCGAGCTGCACCGGCTGTCAGGCTTTCACCTAGCTGGAAGGGCAGGGGTCCTTGGTGGACATGGTTCTTGCACTGGAGCTAAGCCCCGAGCTACACCCTCTATCAGGCTTTCACCTAGCTGGTAGTGCAGGGGTCCTCGGTGGACGTTTTTCTCGCTCTAGAGCTACATCCTGAGCTACTCCCATTGTAAGGATTTCACCTAGCTGACAAGGAAGGGGTCCTAGGTGGATGAAGTTGTTACTCCAGAACCAAGTCATGGGCTGCTCTTTCTTATCAACACAATGCATTTGAAGTCTGATTTGGTGAACAGGCCAGGGGGAAAGGTCACGAGGAATGCCAGGGGTTAGACTTAACAATCCCCAAGCGATCAGGTAGTGGCGAGTTGGGATATTAGTAACTACCATGGGATGGCACTATCTAAGCAAGGCAGGGTCGAACATGGTGAGCCGAGAGCTCGACAACTACTAAAGAAGGGCGAGCTGAGGCAGTTCTCGGCAGCTACACTCCATCCATTTGAGATTTTCATTGGAAAATTTTAGCTTATAACAAGTCTCAAAAGGGAAGGAATCCCTAAGCGAGCTGGATGGCCACGTGCCTAGCTCGGCGAGTAGACTAGTTCTACTATCTAGGGGGCGAGATCTCGGGGTCTCTGCACGGGTACTAACCTAACTCAAATACATTCTAATGGAGAATGCTATCCTGGCGAGGTCACAGGGTGACGGGGAGGCACGCCCGTGAGTACAATACAAAAGTAAACGCACAAAAGAGGAGGAAGATTCAACAAAGTTGTTTTTCATTAATGTACATTTCATTACAAAAGGGAGATCGCCTCGGCGAGGTATCAAAAAAAGGTGAGACAGATTTATAGAAATAAATCAAAATAAGGGGTAGGCGAGCTAGCTCTCTCCCTCCCCTCCCGAATTGTCATACTTATAGCCGGAGATGTCCTTGAAGACCGAGCCAAAGCTATCTTCCTTCTTGCTAGGGGGAAGCAGGACGGGAGGATAGCTCTGTTACCAAGTCCCTCGCAGTCATCTCCTCATAACCTTCCATCAACAACTGCATGTCTCGCATGACTTGCAGGTTATAGTCGGCGGCGTTGATGTAGTTGACACGCAGCTTCTTGGCGACCTCTGACTCGCTGAAGATCTTTGGCCTCTGGATTGGGGCGCCCGACTCGTCGCTAGAGGGGAGGATGATGATGTCCATTTTGTGATGCAGGACCATGGTTTAGACCGATAAAACACTACACATTCTTAGGTTCGGTAAATAAAATAAATACACTGCGAGCACTATTTCTGTAAATTTACACTACTGATGACTTTAATCAATTAGTGGCACAATTTTAATCATGCATGAAACAAAGTGCAGCTATCCCTTTTAGATATTAAACAAGGGCTATATGCCAATGTTCACTCAAGAGAATAGAAATTACCAGATCCGGAAAACTAGCACCTCATATTAGATTTATTCGCAAACATTCACAAAACCAACACGAGAGGATCCAGACAAAAATAGCGATTTTAAACCAGGTCCAAAATCAATCCAAAATTAATTAAAAACTACGTTGACCAAATCACATGAACTCGTGGAGAAATCAAAGGCAATGAACCCGATTTCTTCTAGCGTTCTCGAGATCTACCCGATCTTATCGATACAAAAATGTTTTGATAATTTACGATTGAAATTTAGATTTTAATTTAGCATTATTTCAATATAAATCAGGACAAAATACTTGCCTTCTATTTCCAATAAATATCACAATTAATTTAGAAGAAACACACACGAGATGGTTTAGAAAATCGCTACCCAAATCCCAAGAAGTCCATCAACAATATTGAGTGGAGGAAGCACTCACGACGGTGGTTGATTTCTATTTCCATGCAAAACACGGATCCACACCGGACAACGAAGACGCAAGATGTTTTCCTTTGCAATAACCCTAGGAGAGGGAGAAACCTTGAAAGACAATATATATATATATATATATATATATATATATATATATATATATATATATATATATATATATATACAAGCAGTCGTGCACGGGGGACCCCGTGCGGCCAACATTCGTCGTGGGTGCGACATTTGTCGAGGCGGCGACATTTGTCGTGGCCTCGACAAATGTCGTGGGGGAGACATTTGTCGAGGCGGAGACATTCGTCGTGGGTGCGACATTTGTCGAGGGTGCAACATTCGTCGTGGGTGTGACATTTGTCGAGGCGGCAACATTTGTCGTGGGTGCGACATTTGTCGAGGGGGCAACATTTGTCGTGGATGCGACATTTATCGACGGGGCGACATTCGTCGTGAGTTTGACATTTGTCGTAGGAGCGTCATTTTATAGTGTTGTAACATTTGTCGTGGTGGAGACATTCGTCGTGGGGGCGACAGTCAGCAGGGGCGATATTTGTCGCGGGTGCGACAATTGTCGCGGGGCGACAATTGTCGCAGGGGAGACATTGGTCGTGGGGGCAACATCGATCATGCGAGGCGATATCGTTTGTGGTCTCAGATATAGATCGTGGACAGAGGTAATGGTTGCGAAAGCTTTCAAACATGTCTAGAAGAAGTAATACAATGCATATATATTCATAAAAGTACACTGAATACAAAAACAGAAGAAAAAGTAGTTCTTGAATATTACAAATGTTACATTAATCCACTCAATCTATGTAATTTGGCTCGATGCATGTAATTTTGTGAATATTTCTTTGAACACCACATTTCTAGTGTACACTCCTTCGTGCTCCTCCAATGTACGATTTTTAACCATTACTTTAGTGCTATTTGCAGAAACTCCTCTTGACAATGCCACATACAGTTGTCCATGACTAAAAACATCATTTGGTAAATATACTCCAACATTTGAAATTGTTTGGCCGTGTGATTTGTTGATGGTTAGAGCATAGCTCAATCGTATTGGGATTTGCTTTCGGGTGAGCTCGAAGGGCATCTTAACATCCTCTGAGCTCTTCAAGGGAATTCATGGTAGAAATACTTTGTGTCTTTTAAACTCCCCACTGAATACTTCAGCTTCAATAACATTTATTGAAAAGTTTACACATATAAGTCTTATTTCGTTGCACAACCCAATTTTTGGATCAATATTTCTAAGAAGCATTATCGGTGAACCTTTCTTGAGATTGAGCTCGTGAGGTGGTAGATTCCCCGGATTTATTGAATTAAGAATTCTGGAAAATATAAATTATGAGTGTCATCTACTACTGAGTCAAAAGAATAGTAAGTTTTGCATTCTCCCGGAAATATTTCAAGACCTTTTTCATTTATTTTGTTGAAATCTTCATTCAAAGGCGTTATTATGGCTCTACTTTCCATGTAATTGACATCTGTTGGGGAACCAAGCTCAGGGAATATTGCATCGATCAATATATTTATTGAGCGTTCATCTACCCAAGGTATGACCATGGAGGTTGGAATCTGAATCATATCATTTAGAACGGCTGGCTCATCACCATTACCCACGCGCAGTAAGAACTCCGAGAAATGTGGATCGTCGTGAGCTCTCATATTCATTGTTAAGCTAAGAATGCGAACATTCGTCCATAAATACGATTCAACAATGCTTGCGCTAATAATTTGAGATTTTGTTCCATTTACGACGACCGGTGTCAGCTGACGGAAATCACCACCAAAGATCATAACCTTACCGCCGAAGGGCTGATTGACGTCAAGGACATCCTTGAAAGATCGATCCACAGCTTCGAATGCCTTTTTATGAATCATTGGGGGCTCATCCCAAATAATTGCCCCGGCTTGTTGTATCAATTCACGCAAATCAGACTGCTTATTAAATCTACAGGTCGACATTTTTTCATATCTGATAGGTATTTTGAACTTCGAGTGTGCAGTCCTCCCACCCGGGAGTAGGTTTGCTGCGATCCCCAATGAAGCTGTGGCTAGTATAATGAACCCTTCCTTTCTGAAAGATGCCAGCAATGCTCGATAACGGTAAGTTTTTCCCGTACCTCCTGGACCATCCAAGAAGAACATTGCATTTTGTCGTTTTCGTATAGATGCACTGATGATGTTGAATGCAAACAGCTGTTCTGAATTAAATGAGTTTACTGAATTTAAGTCATCATCAGATATTAACAACGAATGTTCATGTTCTATTAGGCTAGAGAAGAGGTGCAAACCCTCAAAACCTTAACTTATGGCTGGTAAACCAAAATCTTTTATTGTTTTCTTGTGTTGTTGTAGAATGTCATCTAAATCATGAAGTAACTTATCTTTTTTATAAGTGTTATTTGAAGTGCTGCTTGAAGTGTAATCTTCCGTCATACTGTCAAAATTCTCATCCCACAGATCTTGTACAGATGTCGGTTCACAGTATAACAAAATTATTGCAAAAAGCCTTCTCAATGAAATTGGCATTCTAAAACATCTTGCTTCAGCCAGGCAATCTCGAATGCTATTGTCCTCTTCAAGAAGTCTGTGTTGCTCTGCAGCCTGTTTAAAGGTTGTACATTGAACACCGCCGATAAACTTTAGATCCTCAAACGATTTTGGACCCTTAACATGATTAAGTAGCAGTCGTAAGTAAAACCTTTCGCCTTCCATTGGGTTGACTGCATATATTCTACCAATAACCTTTTGATTTGATACTCTCGGTATCCACTTGCGCTCGGCAGATAAATATCTGTAATATTTTGGAAGATCTTTATATAAGTATTTCTCACGCTCTTGGTCGTCACTATACAAACGAAAAAATTCAGTTAGCATCAATTTGGAGTTCCTCTCATTTGCCAAGACACTTGAAATCGTGTCCCCACTACCGAATTGAACCTGATGTTGATTTGGTAAATGAATTTGCAATCTCGAAACAGAAGGGTATATCCTCGTCATCTCAAACTTAAATATTTTTCACAATGCCTCTGGTGCACAAACCCAACGACCATCAACGTACTTGCTCACCTCATCATAATTAGGGGCAGGTCGAACTTCAAATAACATGCAATCATGTCCCTTGTAGGCATACTTGTACAAATACTTAATACTTTTAATACTACTACATATCTCCACATTGATGTGGCAATCATACCTTATGAGTAACCACGGGTTGTATAGAACGACCCATCTATTATCCACCACAATGCCACGACCAACTGTAATAGTTCTACTATTATCATTCCGACGTCGATAAACAGGATATGAGTCATTCCCTTGAATAGTATACTCTGCAAAAGACTTAGGATACCCCTTACTGCACACAAAATTCTTCATGCATTATGCATTCAGTTTAAAGTGACCGCATGGTCCATGTATCATATATTTTAGAACAGCATCATATAAAGGGTGATCCGCCTCTTGATTGGGTATCTCAGCGCTAACCAAAGAATCATACTCATCTGGAGTATTTAATTTATCTTCGGCATCAAAAATAACCAACATATGTACGTGTGGTAGACCTCTCTTTTGAAACTCAATAATGTGAACGTGCGCAACCACCTTTCCAAGGATACCTTTATTGAAGATCTCATCCTTTAAGTTTTCATATTTAGCTCGAAAGATTCTCGTAAGTAGATCTGGACGATCATGCGGAAGTTGTCCTGGATAAAGTTCTTTTTTGATTTCACTCCAATTAGGATTGCATGTCATTGTTAAAAATATATCTGGTTTGTCGTAGTGTTGCACGATTGACATTGCATCTTGATACCTCTGATACATATCCCGAGGGTTGCCAATGAAGGAAGACGGAAGGATGGTTCGTCGCCCAATATTTCCTAAGCAAACAGAATTATGAAAGAATTAACAAAGAATAAATGAAAGACGTTAATCAGCAACTGCATATATTAGAACAGTTTGAGAAGCACGAATAAGCAAGTAAATATACATGCATCATTTTCACCAGCATTTAAGCAATCTTGTAATCCTTGATAAAGTTTCGCACGAATTTTATTTTGATTTAGGCTAATCCATCTTAGTTTTTGAGTCTCAATCTTGATGTAATTATCCACAACATATTGTTGAAGCAGTCGTCCTCCGCGAAGAAGAATTGATGAATTATTCGTGCGTATCTGTATTAGGCCACAAAATATACAAAATTAGGAAATTAAAAATCTATTACACGAAGCTCTTTGTTGGGTACATTGGTCTAAATGTACCTGATTTGAAGAAGCCTCACCCAACTCAATGATATACATCAAAATGTATTTGATGTATTTTGAGTTACTTGTGCAGGTTAAGTATTTGCAGGAATAAAGCAAAAAGTTTCTTACTTGTGCAGGTTAAGTATTTGCAGGAATAAAGCAAAAAGTTTCTAAGTCCATGTGTCGACACCCAGAGGGAAAGTGTCGACACTTAAGAAAACTTGTGTCGACACCCAGGCAAGCAGTGTCGACACTTGGAGTCATTGTGTCGACACCAGGGATGCTGAGTCGACACCATACAGAAAGTGTCGACACAAGGAGCTGTGTCGACACTCAGTGAAGAAAAGACAGTGAAGCTGTGTCGACACTTAGCAGTTATGTCGACACCCAGTGAAGCTCTGTCTACATTAGAAAGTGTCGACACTTGGAGGCTGTGTCGACACTCAGCAAAAGCTAGCAGAGACTAAGTACAAGTGTCGACACCCAGAATAATGTGTCGACACTCAACAGAAGAGTCAACACTTGAAGTAAGTGTCGACATCCAGACCAATGTGTCGACACTTAGTTAAAGACTCAACACTTGAAGAAAGTGTCGACACAAGGAGCTGTGTCGACACTTAGCAAAGAACAGCAAAGTTCAACAAAATATTCTAAGTACAAGTGTCGACACTAAGAGAATGTGTCGACACTCAGCCTGAGTCTGGACAGAAGAAGAAAGTGTCGACACCCAGAGCAATATGTCGACACTCAACAAGTATCAACACTGAAGACATGTGTCGACACCAAGAAGCAGTGTCGACACTTATCAGTTTCAACACAAGAAGATGTGTCGACACAAAGGAGATGTGTCGACACTTAGAAGAATTCAGCAAAATTCTGAAGAACAAGTACTTGTGTCGACACTCAATATTCAGTGTCGACACATGAAGGAGAAGCAGTATCGAGATAGAGAATCAACAACACAAGGAGTTGTGTCGACACCTTGTAGACTAGTGTCGACACTTAGACAACATGTGTCGACACTTGGTCTATAAGTGTCGACACTTAAATACAGAAAGTCTCGACACTTAAAGACAGTTACAGCATTTTCAAGAACTGACTGGATGACTTGACAGCTGCCATTCCAACCGGTCTACAGCACCTGTCAGAGTTGTCAGAATTCAGTTATGGACCGGACCAGCCGGTTACCGTGAAGAAGGCCTATAAATAGGCCTATACTGTCTACAGAAGAGATTGATTAATAAGTGGTTGTTCAAATCATTGATCAAGTATTCAACAAAGAAGATCTAGCTATTCCTTGAAGAATCAAGTGCAGATCTAAGAAGTTGGAGAGAGAGATCTCCATCCAAGAAATCAGCCGTTGGAACTAGGCTGAGAAGAAGGGATCAGATTTATTCTGAATCTTAAGAAGCAGAGATCAAGGATCAACTGCAGAAGGAGTCAGTCTCATTGAGTTCTACTTTCAAGAAGCTTTGAAGAAAGCTAAGTCAGATTGATTCCAGCTGAGTTCTTCCAAGAACTCATCAAGAAACTCACAACCCCCTCTCTTGTCTTTGGGTTGCTGAGTTAATAATTGTATAATCATTTTTATCTTGTAGGATCCTTTGGATCTGAGTTTTGTAAGCCTGTAATTATAAAGGCTGAGTGTAGGGCTTTGGGAGCCTGAGTGTAGGAGATTGGAATCTCTGAGTGTAGGCCTTGGTGGCTGAGTGTAGGCCTTGGTGGCTGAGTGTAGGCCTTTGTGGCTGAGTGTAGGCTGTGTGGAAAAGCTGAGTTGTAGGGCCTTGGGCCTGAGGTGTAGGAGCCTAATTTGGGTTCTGAGTTAGTGAAGGAGTTTGGCCGAATCTAGTACACTGCTAGATAGGCGAAGGGGGAAAGTGGATGTACCCAAAGCTTGGGGAACCACTATAAAACTCTGTGTCTGCTGTGATTGTGATTTGCTGTGTATGCTGTGTGATTGCTGTGATAAAATAGTTAGATATCTGTAATATTAACTGATTGCCGCCATAAAAAGTCAAAAAGAATTTGGTCACCTATTCACCCCCCCCCCCCCTCTAGGTGTTTAGGTACTATATCTTTCAAGTGGTATCAAAGCGAGGTTCCTCAAAATGGACTAACAGTCTGAGGAGATCCTGATTGGCAGATTCAGTCTAAGTCAAATTACAGATTCAAAAAAATCAAGAACCATGGGTTCCTCTGAGAATCACAAGGAATTGGGATCCATGAAATTACCTATATGTAGGAAAGAGAGTTTTGGGATCTGGAAGGAAAGGGTAAGGCTGTTTATGGAGGCCTCAGACCCTAGAATTTACATCACAGTAAAGGAAGGGCCATATGTGCCCATGAAGGTGTCAGTCCTAGATGTTAATCAGAGAACACCAAAGGATTTCTCTGAAATGACTAAGGATGAGATTGTCCTAGCCACCATGGACAAAAGGGCTCAAAACATCATTGTAAGTGCCATAGATGATGCCACTTTTCAGAATCTAATACACTGTAAGACAGCCAAAGAGATGTGGGATACTCTCATTGTCTATATGGAGGGTTCTGAAGAAGTTAGGCAAGACAGAAAATCCTTGCTAAATCAAGAGTATGAAAGTTTTAGACAAGGAAAGGGTGATAGCATAACTGAGTGCTACAAGAAGTTCTACAGGATAGTGAATGAACTCATGTCCTATGGTAGAGAGTTCAGTAATTATGAACTCAATGACAATTTTCTAAGGTCCCTAACTAAAGATTGGGACACCAAGATCTGTGCTATTAGAGAAATGGCTAAGTTGGCTGAAATTCCTCCACCTACACTGTTTGGCAAACTGTTGTCTTATGAAATGCAGTTGATAGTGAGGAAAGAAGAGCAGAAATACACAAGAAATGAACACAAGGAAAGAACAGCGGCCTTTAAGTCAGAAGCCCCCAGAAAGTATATAAGTAAGTCACCTTCTCCTCCAGCAAAAGCAGCAGAATCTGAGTCAGATAAGTCAGTCGGCACAAAGTTTGAAAGTAGTGAAAGTGATGAAGACTTTGCTGCCTTCACAAGACATTTCCAGAAGTTCTTAAAGAAGAAACAATGGAGTACAAGGCCTTCTACTTCTCAGGGAAAGGAAGACTCTTATCAGAAAAAGAAGTCTACAAAGAAAGACAAGAAAAAGTCTAAGTCTAGCAAGGCAACACTTTCAAAAATAGTGTGCTATTGCTGCAATCGACAAGGTCATGTTATAGCAGATTGTCCTAAGAAGAGAAAGGAGTCTAGTGACAGGAAAAGGACTCATTTCAAAGGCAAGAAAGAAAAGTCATTTGTTGCCAAGAAGGAGAAGACTCTGTCAGATATCTCTTCTTCAGAAACTGAGTCTGATGCTGAGGCATATATAGGGCTGTTTGCTGAAGAAGAAGAAGAAGAAGAGTTCATGCAGATTTTGGAGTCTATATATGAACAAGAAGACTGTCAGTGCCAAGGACTAATGGCATTGACTAAAAGTGACAGAATCCTGGAGCACCCAGGATCCAGTAAGGTACAAAGTTCAACTTTCAGTTCAATTTCTTGTGCCAGTACAGATTCAGATTCATCATCATCAAATGATGAGAGTGAATCTGAGTCTGAAGCAGATATTCATCAGTTGATAGATGAATACAAGGTTCTGTTGCAAGCTTACAAGAAGAGCAAGTCCCTAGCCAAAAGTCAGGCAAAGGAAATTGCTGATTTTAAAGCTGCTGCAACTGAGTTTGAGAAGTCTTTTGATCAAAAACTGAATGAGATAGCCAGATTGAAGCACATAACTGTGATTCAAATGGGAACTATATCATTTAAGAATGATCAAATCAGAAGTCTGGAGATTAATCTTCAGAAGGAAAAGGACTTAGTTGCTAGGTTTTCTAAACCTAAGTCAGTACTGCCTTTAATTGATGAATTTGTTCATCACAAAGGCAAAGCTGGACTTGGTTTTACTAGACCTGCAAGGACTGTTCAGTCCAAGTCCAAGTCCAAGGGCAAAGCCCCAACACTCAACAATCCTGCTGTGGATAAAACAGCTAAGACTGTAACTAAGCAAAGGTACAATAAGTTTGAGTGTTGGTATTGTGGCAAGATTGGCCACTTTGCAATGGACTGTTGGCACAATGCTAGTGCCAAAGTGAGTAACAAACTTCCTATTGGAAAACTAGTAGGTAGCTTTCTCAGAATGCAAACTAACAAGTACCAAGGACCCAAGAATTCTTTGGGTTCTAAGGTTCATTAATCTGTTTTGCAGGTGAGTCCAAGTGGCCATGCCCCTATATGGTACTTGGACAGTGGATGTTCCAGACATATGACTGGAACAAAGGGATTACTAAGGGACTACATTCCAATCAAAGATGGTCCTAAAGTCACCTTTGGTGGTTCTGAAAAAGGAATCATCAAAGGGTTTGGTAACATCTCTAGTAACTTAGTTACCATTACTCAAGTGGCTTATGTTAAAGGGTTGAAACACAACCTATAAGTATAAGTCAATTAAGTGATGTAGGGTATGACATCTCATTTGTTAAGAATGGTTGTCATATCAAGAGGTCAACTGATCAAGAGATCATTTTGACTGGCTATAGAAAGAGGAATGTCTACTGCCTAGACATTATGTGTGAGACCAATGGTTCTCAAGTGTGTCTTGTAGCTGATGAGACAGTCTCTCATTGTGTCAAATGGCACAAGATGCTAGCTCATCTAAATTACAAGACAATTGGCAAACTCTTTAGCTAAGAGTTAGTGAGGAATGGTCCTCAAGTTAAGTGTGTTAAAGATGGTATTTGCTCAGCTTGTCAAAAGGGCAAGCAGACTAAATCCATCTTTAGAAGCATAGAAAACAAAGATGCTGTGAGGTGTTTATACCTCTTGCATATGGATCTCTTTGGTCCAATGCCAGTTCACAGCCTAGGTAGGAAGGTCTATACCTTTGTAGTTGTAGATGACTACTCAAGGTTTTCCTGGGTGTTCTTCTTAAGACAGAAATCTGAAACACCTAATGTCTTCTATAACTTTGTCAAGCAAATTCAGAATGAACTAAATAGTACAGTGGTCAAAATAAGAAGTGACCATGGTACTGAGTTTCAGTCTGATAGCATGACAAAACTTTGTGAAGACTTTGGGATATTTCAAGAGTTTTCTTCACCAAGAATACCTCAGCAAAATGGCATTGCTGAGAGGAAGAATAGAACCTTGATTGAGGCTGGTAGGACCCTTTTAAGTGATACATCACTACCAGAATACTTCTGGGCTGAAGCAGTAAATACTGCATGCCATGTTATCAATAGGGCTACCATAACTAAAGGCCTCAACAAGACCCCCTATGAGGTTGTGAAAGGCAGGAAACCAAACCTATCCTACTTCAGGATCTTTGGTTGTAAGTGCTTCATACTTAACAATGGAAAGTCTTACTTGACTATGTTTGCTGCCAAGTCCCAAGAGGGAATTTTTGTTGGGTACAGCAACAATAGTAAGGCTTATAGAGTCTACAACTTGTCAACTCAAGTTGTAGAAGAGACTGTACATATAGTATTTGATTAGACTAAACTTATTAACAATGAGTTATCTAGTAGTGTATGCAGCCCCACAGGTTTAACAAAGAAGATGGACAAGCTCACTCTAGAAGAAGAATCTACTGCAAGACAGCAAGTAGAAGACAGTGGTTGTTGTCCAGGGGGAGTACTACATGTACCAAATGCAGAAGAAGTACAAGGGGTACAGCAAGATGATGAAACTGAAGAGGTTCAACCAGAAGTTAGGATGCCTCCAGCCAATAGGCATCTTAGAGATCATCCAGTAGAGCAGATTATTGGAGATCCAAGACAAGGGGTACAAACAAGGAGCAGAAATCTGAATGCAGCAGTCTAATCCAGCTTTCTATCCCAAGTAGAAACTAAAAAGTTTGAAGAAGCCATCAAAGACCCTCTGTGGATTGAGGCTATGCAAGAAGAACTCAATCAATTCAAGAGATGCAAGGTCTGGGAGCTTGTTCCTAAACCTAAAGACCACAATATAATTGGAACTAAGTGGATCTATAGGAACAAGATGGATGAACAAGGAGTCATCATTAAGAATAAAGCAAGACTTGTTGCTAAAGGATATAGGCAGGAAGAAGGTATTGACTTTGATCAAACCTTTTCTCCAGTAGCCAGACTGGAAGCCATAAGGATGTTCCTGGCCTATGCAACTTTTCAAGGATTCAAAATTTACCAAATGGATGTCAAGTCAGCATTTCTGAATGGTAATCTTAAAGAGGAAGTCTATGTGGAACAGCCTTCAGGTTTTGTTGATTCAACTCTACCTCATCATGTCTATAGACTTAGGAAAGCTTTATATGGGTTAAAGCAAGCCCCCAGGGCTTGGTATGAAACCCTGTCTAGTTTCCTTATTGAGAATAAATTCTCAAGAGGGAAAATAGACAAGACTCTATTCCCTAGGGAATCTAGAGGCAAAGTAATACTAGTCCAAATATATGTAGATGACATTATATTTGGGTCTACTGAAAGTAGCCTTTGCAAAAAGTTTGCAAAGCTAATGCAAGGTCAATTTGAAATGAGTAGTATGGGAGAGTTAAAGTTTTTCTTGGGTCTCCAAGTAAGACAGACTGAGAGTGGTTTATCCATTTGCCAGTCCAAGTTCACCCTAGAACTCATAAGGAAGTATGGTATGAATTCATCCAGCAAGATGAAGACTCCTATGGGGTCAAATATGTCTCTTAGCAAGGATGATACAGGGAAGCCTATAGATGAAACCTTGTATAGAGGGATAGTTGGCTCCCTATTATACTTGACTACAAGTAGACCAGATATTATGTATGCTACATGTGTCTGTGCATGGTATCAAGCCTGCCCTAAAGAGTCTCATTTGACTGCAGTCAAAAGAATATTGAGATATCTAAAGGGCACTCCTTATCTAGGCCTCTGGTACACTAGGAATGAGGATTTTGAACTAACAGGTTATTCAGATGCAGACTTTGCAGGATGCAAAGAAGATAGAAAAAGCACTACTGGAACCTGTCAATCCTAGGTGGGAGACTAATTTCATGGAGTAGCAAAAAGCAAACCAGTGTGGCTATCTCCACTGCAGAGTCAGAGTATGTGGCTGCAGGAAGTTGCTGTGCTCAACTTCTGTGGATACAACATCAGCTTGAGGACTATGGATTTCAGGTAAGTAGAACTCCACTTTTCTGTGATTCTACTAGTGCTATTTCAATAGCCAATAATCCTGTATCCCATAGTAGAACAAAACGTATTGAAATTAAATATCATTTTCTTAGGGAGCATGCAGAAAGAGAAGATATTTTACTTGAATATGTTAGAACAGATAATCAACTAGCTGATATGTATACTAAGCCCCTAGAAGAAGCTAAGTTCAATAGGTTTAAGATTGAACTAGGAATGATAAACTTAGAGTAAGTTTATAGTATTGAAATTGGCTAAGTAAAAAGGTGTCGACACATTGAGATTTCTATGTCGACACAGATAGTAGGTGTCGACACTTCAGGAAATCGGTGTCGACACATCTAGGAAGTTGGTGTCGACACTTCAAAATAATAGTGTCGACACATGACAAGTAGGTGTCAACACATCCAAGGTGGTGTCGACACATAGTGTTTACTCAGAATTATCTAAGTAAAGTCTCGACAAAATGTCGAGTTAAGTGGTGTCGACACATAAACAAGTGTCGACACATATAATCTGTTGACTAAACTTGTGTCGACACGTATGTGTCGAGACATTATAAGTCAGTGTCAACACTTATTGCCAGTGTCGACACAATTTAAGTTGGTTGCCCGCCTTTTCATCTTCAAAAGTAGAAAGGTATAAATAGGGTTTTGTCTTAGTTTGTCGACACGCTTTCAAAGTTTCGAGACCAAACTTTTGTGTCGACACCTCTCTTCTCTCAAGACAAATTCTACAAACCCTAATGGTGCCAAAGCTTGAGGAGAATGTCAACGAAGGATACGAGCTGGTGCGCGGTGCTTTTGAGGATGCCGATCAAAAAATTAAGGCAGTCGTAACCCTGGTAGTCGATTCAGGATTAGAATATCTTGTTTCTGAACCTACTAAAATCTGGAAGAAAGAGGTACTAGAATTTCTCAGTGGAGCTAAGATAGACGAAACTGGATTCAAAATCAAATCCAAGGTTCATGGTGAAAAGGTGAAGGTGTCACCTAAAAGTCTGAGGAAGATTCTACAGCTACCAAGAATTAAAGAGGAAGATGAGGTTACAGCTACAAAGACCAGGGAAGCTCTAACCTGGTGTTGACTGGATCCTAAGATGAATCTTGGATCAGTGTTTCTTAGAAAAGGCATGAACAATCAAGGGAAATTCCTCTCAGAGATTGTTGGCAAAGTCATACTCAGCAAGTCAGGAGGGCATGACAGAGTGTCTGCCCATATGTTTAGTATAATGACAAGGATAATCTTCACTCTAAAAACTGACTGGTCTATGGTGGTTTTTGAGAAGATTAAAGAAAGCTTGAAGAAGCCCAACCTGGGCAGGATTTTAAGTCTTTACCTTGCTGGTGTAATACCTGAAGTTATGAGTACAGCTGCTGGAAGCAAAATAAATCATATGAGAAAAATGGACATGAGGTTGTTCTCTAGATGGGACAGGGTGTTGACTAAGGAGATGCCAACCCCTGAGATGATAGTTTCTGAGAAGGAGATTCCATTAAAGAAGAAAAGGAAAATTGCCCCAGTGGCTCAAGAGTCCACTAGCAGCTCAGACAGTGAAGAACAAGTTGTCTTCACTCCAAATGAAAATGAGGAAGAGCCTGCTGTGAAATCTCCCGCTCCTCAAGATGATGCTGAGATCTAGGGGGAGCTACCTCAAGCTAGCCCCATACACAAGGATCAAAGCCCAGGGGAGCTACCAGTTGTAGATGAACCCACTACACTGGAAAGTGAACAAGCAACTAACATTATCCTAGAGGTAATCACTGAACTCAATAATTTGGATTTTCCTATAGAAGATACTGATTTGTCTGATGTTCATCAGCAAACTCAGCTGGATCACCAAGTCCCAGATGTTGTCTTGGAAGACACATCTGCTGCAGCTCAGTATGTATTTGATCCAGTGTTTGAAGAGCCCAGAGTTTCTCCAGCTCATTCACCACAGGATTACACCATGGAAGATTTATTTCTCAATCTGGATCAAGAAGATTTTGATAAAGAACCTGCTGCTGAAAAGGAGAATGCTCCAATTGAGGGGGAGCAAGTATTATTTGTTGAAGAGCCTGCAAGGCATGATACTGATATGCCCCAAACTGCTGAAGAACCACCAAAGGAAAGGGTAGATATAGCCAGCTCCTCAGCTTCTGAAGATGAGGATGCAGCAAGGGCAAGGAAAAAGAAAATTTATGTCTTCAAAAAAAGGAGCCAGAGTTATAAGAAGGCTCTCCAAACTATTGCTCCACAGCCTATAACACAGCCAGCTCCAACTGTGGATTATAGTGGTTTAATGGTTGCAATGCAAGTCAAGTTAGATGAGAAAAGGCAGGCCATTGAAAAGTATGTTGATGAAGGGCAGAAGTCACTACAGTTTGATCTAGCCCAGGACATAAAATCAATAAGATTTGAAATGAATCTTAACAAGAAGGAGATGACAGACTGCTTCCACAAAGGGGGGAATGCAGTAGTGTACTTAGCTACACACCAAGGAAAGATTAAGGCTCAAGTTGATGACATAGCCCTGAAGCAAGGATATGTACTTGAAAATCAACTTAGAATGAATGACAATTTGACAGAATCTCATAATGCAATTATCACAGAACTAAAGAACATAGCTGCTGGACCTTCTACCTCTACTGCTACTGTTAAAGCTGAATTTGACAAGGTATTTCAAGAAGAAATCAATGCTGTTAAGACTGCCATTGAAGACTCCTAGAAAGCCATATCTGAACAACTTAAAAAGCTCAAACCTTTATTTAAAGATGGAGTCAGATTTTTGGATAATCAAATCAGATTCCAGAAGGATGACGTCAGAGATCACATGGCTAGAGAAGTCATAAAGGGGGAGAGAGTTTTAGTCAAAGCTTGCTCTGATCATGCCAAATGGATATCTAATTCCATCAGAGCTACACTGGGCTATCCTCCACTTTATGATGATGACAATGTTGCAAAATCTGGAATTAACCCTGCCTATCTTGGAGGTGAGCAACCAGAAGTAGCTCAAGTGATCTATCCTCCACCAGATTTTGAAATGGTGCAAGCTGATATTCATCACATGTATAGCCCAACTGAAGGGAAGTCCAATGTTATTCTAGAAAAAGTGGTTCAGCCTATATCTGCAGCTATGCAAGCAGCTCTTCAGAAAGAAGAAGAAGCTCTACAGAAAGAAGAAGAGACTAGATTGTCTAAGAAGAGGTTTAGGGGACAAGCTGAACAAAGGCCAGACTTTGAACAGTGGAGCCCTACCTCAAGAAATATCATTTTGACTGCGTAGAAAGCTGCCAAAGATAACATTCAAGACAGGAATAAGTGGTTTTCTGAAGCTGAATGGATGAAACATGAGATCAGGCAGGAGGCAATAGTCCAGTATAGAAGAAAGGCCAAGATGGGAAAGTTACCTCCTACTGCTCTGGAGCCTAGCAAGTACTTTCCAAAGCCATACCATTATTTTGAAATGCAGAAGATTAAAGCAGAAGAGCTTAAGAATAAAGATCTGAAAGGCAAGAAGCCTGCTGATGCTGAAGTTGCTGATGCTCCTGTTCAAGCTAAAGTTCAAGCTGGAAAAGGCTTAGTGATTAAGGAGCCAGAACAAAAATAGAATTAGAAATTTCTTGAAGTTTACTTTGTAATCTTTTTAATGTAAAACATTTTGTGAACTTCTGAAAAAGAATATGACAGATATTAGAACAATGTGTTATATGTTAAATCTATTTCATATTTGTTCTGTGATGATGTCAATGTCTATTTCATATTTGTTCTGTGATGATGTATTTGTATACATGTGAAATTGATACATGTTTATGTTTACCCTGCTGTATATAATCCTGCTTTACATCATTTTGTAATTTAATTATGAATGGTGTATATCATTGACTAAGGGTTATGACTTCTCCAAATAGGGGGAGATTGTTGGGTACATTGGTCTAAATGTACCTGATTTGAAGAAGCCTCACCCAACTCAATGATATACATCAAAATGTATTTGATGTATTTTGAGTTACTTATGCAGGTTAAGTATTTGCAGGAATAAAGCAAAAAGTTTCTAAGTCTATGTGTCGACACCCAGAGGGAAAGTGTCGACACTTAAGAAGACTTGTGTCGACACCCAGGCAAGCAGTGTCGACACTTGGAGTCATTGTGTCGACACCAGGGATGCTGAGTCGACACCAGACAGAAAGTGTCGACACAAGGAGCTGTGTCGACACTCAGTGAAGAAAAGACAGTGAAGCTGTGTCGACACTTAGCAGTTGTGTCGACACCCAGTGAAGCTGTGTCTACATCAGAAAGTGTCGACACTTGGAGGCTGTGTCGACACTCAGCAAAAGCTAGCAGAGACTAAGTACAAGTGTCGACACCCAGAATAATATGTCGACACTCAACAGAAGAGTCAACACTTGAAGTAAGTGTCGACACCCAGACCAATGTGTCGACACTTAGCTAAAGACTCAACACTTGAAGAAAGTGTCGACACAAGGAGATGTGTCGACACTTAGCAAAGAACAGCAAAGTTCAACAAAATATTCTAAGTACAAGTGTCGACACTAAGGGAATGTGTCGACACTCAGCCAGAGTCTCGACAGAAAAAGAAAGTGTCGACACCCAGAGCGATGTGTCGACACTCAACAAGTATCAATACTGAAGACATGTGTCGACACCAAGAAGCAGTGTCGACACTTATCAGTTTCAACACAAGAAAATGTGTCGACACAAAGGAGATGTGTCGACACTTAGAAGAATTCAGCAAAATTCTGAAGAACAAGTACTTGTGTCGACACTCAATATTCAGTGTCGACACATGAAGGAGAAGCAGTGTCGAGATAGAGAATCAACAACATAAGGAGTTGTATCGACACCTTGTAGACTAGTGTCGACACTTAGACAACATGTGTCGACACTTGGTCTATAAGTGTCGATACTTAAAGACAGAAAGTCTCGACACTTAAAGACAGTTACAACATTTTCAAGAACTGACTGGATGACTTGACAGCTGCCATTCCAGCCGGTCTACAGCACCTGTCAGAGTTGTCAGAATTCAGTTATGGACCGGACCAGCCGGTTACCATGAAGAAGGCCTATAAATAGGCCTATACTGTCTACAGAAGAGATTGATTAATAAGTGGTTGTTCAAATCATTGATCAAGTATTCAACAAAGAAGATCTAGCTATTCCTTGAAGAATCAAGTGCAGATCTAAGAAGTTGGAGAGAGATCTCCATCCAAGAAATCAGCCGTTGGAACTAGGCTGAGAAGAAGGGTTCAGATTTATTCTGAATCTTAAGAAGTAGAGATCAAGGATCAACTATAGAAGGAGTCAATCTCATTGAGATCTACTTTCAAGAAGCTTTGAAGAAAGCTAAGTCAGATTGATTCCAGCTGAGTTCTTCCAAGAACTCATCAAGAAACTCACAACCCCCTCTCTTGTCTTTGGGTTACTGAGTTAACAATTGTATAATCATTTTTATCTTGTAGGATCCTTTGGATCTGAGTTTTGTAAGCCTGTAATTATAAAGGCTGAGTGTAGGGCTTTGGGAGCCTGAGTGTAGGAGATTGGAATCTCTGAGTGTAGGCCTTGGTGGATGAGTGTAGGCCTTGGTGGCTGAGTGTAGGCCTTTGTGGCTGAGTGTAGGCTTTGTGGAAAAGCTGAGTTGTAGGGCCTTGGGCCTGAGGTGTAGGAGCCTGATTTGGGTTCTGACTTAGTGAAGGAGTTTGGCCGAATCTAGTACACTGCTAGATAGGCGAAGGGGGGAAGTGGATGTACCCAAAGCTTGGGGAACCACTATAAAACTCTGTGTCTGCTGTGATTGTGATTTGCTGTGTATGCTGTGTGATTGCTGTGATAAAATAGTTAGAATTCTGTAATATTAACTGATTGCTGCCATAAAAAGTCAAAAAGAATTTGGTCACCTATTCACCCCCCCCCCCCTCTAGGTGTTTAGGTACTATATCTTTCACTCTTAATCAACAGTCGTGAAATTTATAACCTGGAGCAAGCATGCGTAATAGTCACAACAACTAACACGTAACCCATGTTCCGTCTGTAAAGCAAAATCCCAACCAAAAGTACCGTGCGAGAGCAGGAGTGGGTACTGTAGTGGATAATAAAAACCTGCGTACTCCCTGACTGTAGTCAAATGCCCGCTTGTAGAATGGACTTTGATGTCCCTATCGGTAGACTCAGCAAAATCTTCAGCTCCCACCAACACTGCAGCTACTTGAGATGCGGTAGGAAGGATATATTGTCGGTCGGTAGACGGTCGTTCATGAATAAGTAGTTGACATGACTGTAACTGCTGGTGTTGAGCAATTTGTCTAAATGTTATGACATATGGGTTGTGTGTATCAAGGATATCTTTGATCTCATTCAATATTTCCGTATTGAGTCCATTATTTTTCGCCAAACGATGTGATGTCTCATGTTCGGTGTCATAGATGAACATTTGTAAAAATCATGGTCTGTCCCCAGGAGTAGGAAGAAGAGATCCAATTTTGTGATATATAGCCCCATGTGCTCTGAAAGTGTACAAACCCTGGTTGAAAGCTGGAAGTGTTTCGTCAAGTGTAACCCCCATGGATGTGAAAGAGAATACATGATTGTATGAACGTATATTTTGCCTGAAATAACGCCCTCTTGTTGTCTGATCAGTGTAAAGAGCCAACAATTGTGGGGAGACAGGAATGGCAGGTAAAATTACTTTGCCAAGTTTACAACAAAACTTTTTGGTTTCTTTGTGGAATAATCGAGCTGCACAGTGAGGGCAAATCGTTGGTTGTGGTAGCTGGAAGACGCGGACGTTGTCGGAGGAACGATAATTTCTTGCAATATTACGACGTCGTGTCCGCGAAGGGGGCGCAGAACTGTCATCCTCAATTTCATTCGGTTGATTTGGAGGTTCTTGATGTGTTGGTTGGACTTCCATGGCCGATGGTAAAGTTCTCGTTGAGCGTGATTGTGCTCTCCTTGCATTCAGTGCACTCCGTTGTTCTGTAGTCAATGACTGTCTCCAATTACTAACACGCACTTGGGTCGACTCTCGAGTTTGCTCAGCGGTTGTCGTTGAAGTTGAAGGAGGCCCTCTTTTACGTTGAACTGGCCCACCCTGGTTTGGCAATGACGACAACGCCTCAGCATGATTTTGGCTGGCCATCTCCAAGTGTCTGCGATGCGATGTAATGAACTCATAAATTATCTATTTTCTTTCAGACTTGTGTTCGTTTTTTGTGTTTGATGAAGTACCATTTTGTTAAAAGTAAACTAATTTAATTCCATACAGGGTACACGGGGCAATGCCCCTACAGCCAAGCGCGACCGTACCAGGCCCGTGAGGGAAATTATTAATCGCTTAAGAATTAGTATTGATATTGACATTATTTCTAAGAATCATTTGTGGTGTGTGCAAAATGAGATCAGGCTGTTAACACATTACTAAGTTCATAGTATAAACTGAACTATCTCAAGCGGTGTGGGGTTTTCCAAGATTGAGTTAGGCAGGATTTAAACTCCGACACTGCTTTGACTAAAAAACAGTTACTTAAAAAAGCAAGGAGAAGCATGTAATTTAGCATCTATGTTTTCAGTCGGACTAACACCACATCACTGAAATCAGTGAATAACCTCAACATCTGCAATTAGCACCATCAACAAATGACTAATACTATAGATAGAACAGATTTCAAAACAATTTCAAGGAACAGAGAGTTAAATCAAAATCCAAACTATAAAAAAACATATTGTTTTGATTAAAAATGTTGGAAAATCTGAAACTGATTCAGTTACAGATTTTGGAAAATACAAAAACAATTTTCCTTTGCTAAATGAAAAAAATCTAAGAACATGAAAAAAATGAATGTTCTATATTTGAAATGAAATCCAAAGAAGAGATCAGAAATCCTCACATGGATGCAGTTCAACGGTTGCGAAGTAAGGGAACAGGCTCTGTGTCTGCAGGCCTAAAATCATGAAAAAAATGATATCAGAAATCAAGAAATCCTAAAATCCTCCTAAAAGCCTAAAATCCGAAAATCCGAAAATCAAACATCCGCTAAAATCAAACAATTATAAAATTACATTTCAAACAATTGTAAAATTACATTTCAAACAATTGTAAAATTACATTTCAAACAATTGTAAAATTACATTTCAAACAATTATTTGTGCAAGGTCCTCAAACATCCGCTAAAATCAAACATCCGCACAAATAATTGTTTGGGAAACCCATTTCAAGCAAGGTCCTCAAACAATTATTTGTGCACAAATTTACTTAGCAATTGTTGGAAACCCATTTCAAATGAGATGCTCACTTGTGTCAAAAATGATCACTTGTTTTAGATGTTAGAGTTACATATACAAAAATGCAGAAAAACAGGTTTGTCCACTGTTTTGGGAACCCATTTCAAACAACTGTAAAATTACATTTCAAACAATTATTTGTGCAAGGTCCTCAAACATCCGCTAAAATCAAACATCCGCAAAAATGGGAAATAATTTTGATGGTTTTAAAATCAAACAATTATATGTGCAAGGTCTTCAAAAACAGTTACATCATCTTTATTACTATAAGAAAACAGAGCCTGTTACATCATAATTTTGATGGTTTTAATTCCTCCTGTGTGGCCCTTGTATAATATCCCATATTTTGAGATCAGTATCCACAAAGCAGAGTTCGTGCACCTATTACTCAACTCACCAAATGGATTTATGCCCAGTAACAGTTCGTGCACCTATTACTCAACTCACCAAATGGATAAAGATGTTATAAACTAAACCCACTAAACAAAGCAGAGTAAAACTCCAGTTAGTAGTGGCAGTGCTTTGCAAACTGATGAAAAATCAAAGAGGCAGAAGTACAAATAGTTGGTGTGCAAAGGGATGTAAATTTGTACACATGTAGTTGGTGACGAAATGAAGCAAAAGCACATTCTGAGGCTGTAGACTTCACGAAGATACTGAAAACTGATGGGAGCAGGCACTGGAATGAGTTCGGATGGAAGCATCAATTGATTTGGAATATAAATCAATTTTGTGGATATAAATCAATTTGCTGCAATTTACAAACACTTGAAATCAACGGTGCAAAATCAAGCTGGAACATCCATTTACAGCAAACTCTTGAAATCAACGGTGCAGTAATTTGCTGTAATTTAGTAATATGATTTGCAATCTTTTTGCATGTAAATTAATTTGTTAGGCAACATTTAGGGACGAGGTTTGGAGTCTTGTTAGGTTTTAGTAATATGAGTTGCTACAAACACATCAAATTGTTAGGTTTTAGCGGAGCACTTGGCTTGCCCTGTTTTTATTTCCCATAATTGCAGCATGCTTTCACACTACCAAATGAATGCTGTAAATGAAAGAATGTTGTCATTTACAGCAAAATCAATTTGCATGCTGCCATTTTTTCATTACTAAATGCTAAAATCAATTCCCATATTTTGAATGTTGTAAATGGAAGCAAATTGATTTCCATGCAAAATCAATTTTTTGCATTCACATGGCAGAGTGAAAGAATCCTGCAAATATGGGAAATAAAAATAGGGCAAGCCAAGTGCTCCACTAAAACTCCTACACATACATGACTCATGAACTGGAAGTAACCAACACCAAATTTCACCTAACAGGAAATCTAAAGCAAGCACATTCACACAAAAAATACAAAGCTAATAATCACATCAATCACGGGAAATCCAAAGTTACCGATAAGAATATTGAGCAACATTTAATAAATTCAGCCTTAGATTTTGAGCTAAATGCAAGGAGAAGCATGTAATCACACTAATCAAGGGCTTTACCATAGATTTGGGTTCGATGTTGAGCCACCACCAGAATAGCCTTAGTACCTGCAAGGACAAAAAATGGTGAGGAACGACTCCAACAGCTGAAAGGAGAACAAAAATTACGAGGAAGCACGAAATCCAAGAGATGAAATCAGAGAAGAGTTGGGGGAGCAGGGGGCTGGAAGGAGAAGAAAAATGTGGAGGAAGAAGGAGTCCAACAATGTTTCTGGCTGGCTGGCGGCGAAGAGAGATTCTGGCTGGCCGACGGCGAATAAGCGAAGTGCGGATCGAGCGGAGGAAGAGCGGATTGGTCAGATCGAGCGGATCGAGCGGAATAGCCAAGGCGGAGGCGGAGGAATAGGAAGAGCTCTTACCCTAGGTTGGCATTGGGACGACTTGGATGAGGTATGCAGCGAAGTATCTCCACCTTTGGCTCTTCTTGCGGGAGCTCGACAGGTTCGCGATGGATTGGGAGCGGGCGGAAATGGCGAGCGATGAGAAACTGTAAAGCTAAAAGCCCTTACGAAATGGCTTGATCCATGGCTCTCGAGTGTAGGAATCCGTGGTCGGTGATTAGTATAGATCGTGCTGTGGAAATTCTTGATCCGTGGCCTCAGATTTTAAAGGATCTGTGGCCTTTGATTGTTATACATCGAGCGGTGGGTATTGTTGGTGGGAAGCCGCGAAAAGGGGGGGCATTTTTGGGTAATTAAAACATGTGCTAAGGGTATTTTGGGCAACCGAAATGTTACACCATGACTCTTTATGCCTTTGCTTATAGTATAAAGATATATATATATATATATATATATATATATATATATATATATATATATATATGTAAAGAAGAGGGAGAAAAGGTGGTGGATGTAATATTCCAAGGTGGTGGAAGAATATATATTGAAAGAGGGTGGCCATGTGGTTGGAATGAGTCAAGGGTTGGTGGGTTTTTTTGGTGTTAGAAGGGAGGAGAGGGCATGGGTTGGTGGAAGGAGGAGAATGGCCGGGTGGTTGGAAGGGAGAGAGTGGGTGGCGGCTAGGGTTGGCCGAAAATTCCAATAGGTAAAGAGGAGAGGGGCTCGATTTTGGGGAAAGGGAAGGATGATGGTGGAGACCTTGATGAGGGAGGAGGAGGAGGTCAGGAGGCCAAAGATAGAGAGGGAGAGGGGGGGGGGTGGCCGGCGGCCAAGAGGGGGCAAGAGAAGAGGGGGCCGAATTTTCTCAAAGGGGAAAGAGAGGAGGAGGGGAATTTCAATTTTTGAATTCTTGCTTTCAATTTTTCATTCTTCATCTCTTATTCTCTTCATAACATAGCTATATATAGCCTACACCACTCCATCTCGACCATTCAAAATTTAAAATGAAAATATGATGGTTATATGCACCCATCATGAAATAAAAACAATGCAAAAATTAAATGCTTGAAATAAGAACACTCTTTATGGTTATAAGCACCCATCATACATGAAATGAAATAAATAAAATTGCTTAATATAAAAATTGCTAACATATATAATTATAATTATTTAATTTATAAATATATATTTTGTTTGAATGGCGGCGGCGGACGTCGAGCAAAACATGTAGCGGCTGCGGCGGTGAAGAACGTCGTGGTAGAATTTCATCTTCGAGCTTGCGGCATCGATCGTCCTAATCCACGAACTATCTATGATGCGGATCAACGGCCGCATCAGCATCATCGCAATCGATCCTCCCCCACTCAAGCTTACTCATCAACGATGAGTCTCCCGTGAGGGGGGAACAGTCAAAAGCGACAGCAATATGGGGAAAATATGGCCCCACTATCCTTGTCGTAGTAGTATGAACATCCATCAGCGCGGAGAACCTCTCAGGCATAGAAATAAGAAGAGTTTCGAGCAAACTCGAAAGTGTGTCAAGCAAAATTAAAATAACATGAATCTTACCATCCGGTTCAAGATCCATGGAATCAACATGGGAAATAGACACGATAGAACTAACACTCCCCAACCCAAGAGGACATTTACTGGGAGGAAGAAACGATACAGAAAGTCACTCAGGTGGAACAGAGACGTACAGTAAAAAGTCTGGAAACTTGAAATAAAGTGAAACACCTTGTGCTTTATAAAAATCTAAAATAAAAGCATGAAATTCGAAGTTCTTCATATCCATGGATGGGTCAGCTTCCCTACTTATTAAATTATTAACGGAGGCAAAAAGCATCCGCTCGGGGACTGACCAGACTAAACCCAAATCACTAATTCTAGCGTCGGACAATCTCGAAAAGGAGTGGATGTGCGTGCGACATAACTTAAGATAAAATGCTAATGTTCAAGATATATGAGGAGTGAACCCGTGTGCTACATGACTTGATGCAAATGCGGAGGATAACGGGGTCAAGTCAAGTGGCACGAGAGCCTTATCATCAAAAATAATTTTAATGGGCTCCAAAATCGGAGTCTTATTTTTAACTTTAATATTCCTACGCTTGGCATGAAGATATGCCAAGGTAAACTGCTCATCATAAACAATTGAATTGGATGCTCCTAGCTGCGAAAGGATGTACGGGCGATACAACTCAAGGGACCCAGCTATAGTCACTAATGTGTGGACATGAGGGTCATCAAAAGGCTGTAGGTAAATGTGTGCAACCGATTGTGGTATATATGTATTTCTAGGGGACACCACATCTAGTGGCATAATAGCCAAGGTGTCATTAATAGTGGAGGACAGAACCGTCGACGGAGATGCACAATAATGAACTATCAAAGGTGACACATAGTCGGTCCTATGAGGTGCGGTGAAAAGACCAAAAACTAGTGCGGTCAACTTAATAATATTTATACGTTGAGATAATGCCAATGTAGGAACTAATAGAGTTGGCGTGTCACAAAAATTCAGATTGGGACTTCTGGTTGCACGTCCTAAAAAGTCATCTAATGTGGGCAAATTAATAGGAGGAAGGGTCGGTAAAATCAATCCCGGGATAAAATCAAAATCAGAATAAATTTCACCCAATGGTGATTTCATCAAAGAACTCTCATTTGGCTGTACAACAAAATTATCATCCCAAAGTACCCTTCCCTCAAATGGTAACTCATCCACAATATCAATCGGGTAATCCTCACTCTCAGGCTCCACAGATGACTAAGATACAATCTCAGTGGGTGTAATCGTAGGCTCTATCATGATGGGGATCGTAGCCTGCAGAGGGCCCTCAATACTAGGGTGGACAGACACAACACTAGCAGATCATTTACTAGGTAATGGAGGAATACTCTCACTGATCGGACTATAATCATCATCCCATACATCGTCTTCTAAGTCAATATAGATTCCCTCAATGTCAGAATCATTAGAATTGTCGGGCACTAACACACATGATGGAATACACTCACCTAGCTGATCATCTTCAAAAGCCAGAGATACCACATCTACATCAGCATCTTCATGGGTATTGTGCATAATCTTGGGAGGCATAGATGACGCAGATAAAGGAGGCAAGAACATAGTGGTAACAACTTTCGAGTCCAAGACATATGACCTATAAGACATGGTTTCCCCAATGGTGGTAGTTGGTACACTTTGGGCAGGCCGACCTTTGGGGGAAAATGATCTAGGGTTAGGTTTATAATCATTCTTATAGGAAGCTATGGTACTAGCGACATAAAGATACTCACTCACAGGCTTGGTGTCAGCAGTGCGGAGGTAGGCCGGATCAAATTGATTTGAGAGTAGGCTATGAATTGTCGGCCAAGCATGATTATAACTACCAACACGACGCTCTTCGTTTAGCCAAAAGACCTGCGCTTGGCCTAATAATCGTTCTCAGGCTACGATAAACTTGTGGTGGTCATCCCAGTCGTGACAATCAAATTCAATTTCTATTCCCTTAAGCCTGTCTCTAAAAGTTTTTGAACAACCATAACTGTCATAAGTGGATGGCTGTCTTCTAGTGTCAGGATAAGCGTGGGGACGGTTGGGATTCCTATGGTATGAAGGCAAGGCTATCTTGTGTTTAGCCATGGCTTTATAATACCAATAGTCTAAATGGGAAGTGTAAACGGCATAGGCCATATCAGTGAGAACCGGAGAGAAAACTCACCCGAAATTGGTGCACATGCAATGAATAAAAGGACTCTGACCCAATATAAATTGCAATAGATGGATTTGTTCCCGCTATCTAACTAAGGTAATAATTATATGATTTTGATTTTCTTGCTGGAAATATTATGAAGAATATTAAATAATGTTTTTATGATTTTTTTGCAGAAAAATAAAAATATAGGCCGCTATTTGCAGACCAAAAATAAAAAATTAATTTATTATTTAGGCAATGAATCATGCAAGTGCGTGTTGGTGTACTAATAAAAGGGTGAGGGTGCCAATTATGAAATTGATGGGAACCTCCCTCTGATACCAAATTGATGCAGGCTCATGGTTTCGACTGATGAAACACTACGCGTTCTTAGGTTCGATAATTAAAATAAATACGCAGCAAGCAATATTTCTCTAAATTTACACTACCGATGACTTTAATCAATTATTGGCACAATTTTAATCATGCACAAAACAAAGGGCCGGTACCACTTTTAGAGATTGAGCAAGGGCTATATGCCAATGTTCGCTCAAACGAATTGGACCTACCCGATCCAGACAATTAGCACGTCAAATTAGATTTATTCACAAACATTCACAAAACCAACACGAGAGGATCCGGAGTAAAATAGCGATTTTACACCAAGTCCAATATCAATCCCAAATTAATTAAAAACAAGGTAGGCCAAATCACTTGAACTCGAGGAGAAATCAAAGATAGTGAACATGATTTCTTCTAGCGTTCACAAGATCTACCCGATCCGATGGATATGAAAATATTCGGATAATTTATGCTTGAAATTTAGATTTTAATTAAGCACGATTTCAATATAAATCAAGTCAAAATACTAGACTTCTATTTCCACCAAATCTCATAAATAATTTAGAAGAAACACACACGAGGTGGCTAAGAAAATCGTTATCCAATCACAAGAAGTCCGTCCACAATATTGAGTGGAGGAAGCGCTCACGACGGTGGTTGATTTCTATTTCCACACAAACCACAGATCTACACAGAACAATGAAGATGCGAATCATTTTTCTTTGCAATAACCCTAGGAGAGGGAGAAAGCATGAAGGACAATATATATATATATATATATATATATATATATATATATAGAGAGAGAGAGAGAGAGAGAGAGAGAGAAGTGAGAGAAAAGGTGGTGGATGTAATATTCCAAGGTTGTGGAAGAATATATATGGAAAGAGGGTGGCTGGGTGGTTGGAAGGAGTCGAGGGTGGCCATTTTTCTTTGTAATATTCCAAGGTGTTGGAATGTAGGAGAGGGCTTGGGTTGGTGGAAGGAGGAGGGTGGCCGTGTGGTTGGATGGGAGAGAGTGGGTGGAGGCTAGGGTTGGCCGAAAATTCCAAGAGGGAAAGAGGAGAGGGGTTCGGTTTTGGGGAAAGGGAAGGATGATGGTGGAGACTTGATGAGGGAGGAGGAGAAGGAGAGGAGGCCGAAGATAGAGAAGGAGAGTGGGGGTGGCCGGCGGCCAAGAGGGGGCAAGAGAAGAGGGGGCCGAATTTTCTCAAACTGGAAAGAGAGAGGAGGAGGGGAAATTCAAATTTTGAATTTTTGGTCTCAATTTTTCATTCTTCATCTCTTATTCTCTTCATAACATGGCTATATATAGCCTACACCACTCCATCTCCACCATTAAAAATTTAAAATGAAACTATGATGGTTATATGCACCCATCATAAAATAAAAATAATGTAAAAATTAAATGCATGAAATAAGAACACTCTTGATTGTTCTAGGCACCCATCATCATGAAATGAAATAAATAAAATTGTTTAAAATAAAAATTACTAAAATATATAATTATAATTATTTAATTTATAATTATATATTTTGTTTGAGCCACGATGGCGGACGTCGAGCAAAACATGAAGCGACAGTGTCGTTGGAGAAGAACATCGTGGTAGAATTTCATCTTCGAGCTTGCGGCATCGATCGTCCAAATCAACGAACTCTTTCTGCCTGGGATCAACGACTACATCACCATCATCGCCAACATTAGTCGAGCAATCTCGCACTGGAGGCCCTTATTCTGCTCCTCCAATGCCTTATTTTTCTCCTCAAGCTCGACGGTGCAAGCGTGCATGCGGTCCGAGGTCTCGGCATCCTGCCACACAAGAAAAGGTAAGAAACTGTGGAAAACCTAAGTAAAAAGGAAAAGGGGTCAGCCGATACTTACCACCCTGCCGGCGTTGTTGCTGATGATGTTATCATCAATCCCTAGCCGCCTCGCCAGGTCAGCGACATCATCCTTTGCGACATCCCACTACTGCTCCGCCTTCTCCATGTTATGACTGAGGTGGAAGCTACAGCCAGTCGACATGTGTGCGAGCTCCAGCATGTGCATTTATGCTTACAAGCTCTCATGGGCGAGCCGCTGGAGTCTCATGTTATTATAGGTTGTTACATCCTCACCACCATACAGCTTTAAACATAGAGCATAGGCAGGCCCGCTGGGTGGGTAGTCTCTGATAAGGAGGGGATGAGAGAGATGGAGACTTGGTGAGCCTGCTCATCCCATTGGACTATCGGATCGTAGAGCCGGTCCTTGGCCTTCCATCTGAGACCAAAGTTCTGGTGGTCCTTCGACCGGCCCGGCTCGTGGGCTGTGAGCTCCTCAGCGGTGTTGGAGGCAGGCGGGTCTCCTCCGCCCTGATCATTATATGCGGACTTCTCTGACGTGGTCTATGGGAAGCTCATGAATTTTTTTTGTTGTTGTTGTTGTCTCCCCTTGGAGATCGCCATTGCGTTCTTCATCTTCTTTGGTGCCGGGGGATGGCGAGGTGAGCTGGAGTTCGTGGGGGTCAGGTCATTTCTTATAGGATGAAGGCCTGGAAACACACAACTTGCTCCGGCAAGCCTCAACAGCAACCCTCTTGCGCGCGAGTGCGTCAGGGTAATGTCCTGAGTCTGAAACTGTCGGGTGCGTGTGGACCAGCCGCTCCCTTATAGAATAACTTACGAGTTAGAATAATTTCTGATTTTTGGCGAGCCCAATAAGGAATGATGGGAAAAAGCTATACCTTCGCCGGGCGGAACTGGGGGGAGCAAGTCAGGGCCCCTTTGAAGGAAGGCGGTCTAAATGTCCTTGCTGAGGAAGAACTTATGCAGCTCGTCATCATTCCCCATAGCCGTCGGGTGTCGGTGCACCTCCTCGCTCCACTACCGAGGCAAGAAGGGTATGTTGTTGAGCTCACCCTTGATGAAGACGAGCTTCGAGAACCAATTGTTGTGCTAATTGGCCGTCTCGCGGACCTTGAACTGCGAGCCAGCCATGAAGGCAATCCCTCATTGGTCGTGCGGTAGATGAAGAGCTTCCTAAAGACCGTCAGGTTGAACTCTATCCGCTATCGGTGGTGGTAACAGGTGAATTCCACCATCATGGTGATGCCATTCTGGTTCAGTTGGGCAGGGAATGCCCCATAGTACTTCAGGATTTTGCAAATCTCTGGCCATAAAGCGAGGACAACCCCGCCTTGAAGTGCGATATGGGAAAGGTGAGCTCATCCTCAAAGAATGAGTTGATGGCCTCTCCTGTCCCGTGTCGGCACGCAAAGAACCCCGCGGGAATGTAGTCGGTAATGAAGTCTAGGTACTCTTGCTCGGAGGTGTTTCCCTCATAGAAGCTGTACTCGGGGAATTGCCGAGCACATTTGGACCTTCTGTAGGCATCAGATCGCGTCTTGCCTATGGTGTCAAAGGTCCTGGCACGAGTGCAAATAGAGAGAAGGGAAATAAGAAGAGGGTGTATGTATGTAGTAAAGGCGATGGCTAGTGAGTAGGTAAGAGGGCCTATTTATAGAAAACGAATTTAATGGCCGAGCTGACCGGTCAGTCCAGCTCGACGATTTCGACTTGCTGACCCTGCGACCAGTTCTATCCTATGTCGAGCTGAATATAAAAAGCAGAATGTTATGCAGAATCAAAAGGCAGTAAGATCTAAAAATTGTTCATGTTAATACATATAGCAGTTCTCGTAATCCAGGGAAAGAAACTGCAATAATAACAAGCAAAAGAATAGTTATTTCAACATGTGCGAGTTGGGGACTGGGGGGCTAGTTTTTTTAGGCTCAGCTAGGGAGCCATTTCTATCTACCCTGGCATCGCAACCCCAACCACAGAGGTCGGTGCGGGTTGTTAAACTTGAGGACCAACTCTAGATCCTGGTGGATGAACCGCATGTTCTCGCTATTCCTGACAATAAGCGTGGTGGGGGACATCATCCTACTTGTCGAGCTACGCTTCACCTTGTCCGCGAGCACCACATAGTCCCTCTCTACTGCATGCAACCTCTGCTCACTGAGATCATTCTTCTCCTTGATCTTGCACAGTGCGAGACACTACTTCTTCAAGACATCAACGACTCGCCTCCACAGCTCGGCGGAGTCTAAGTAGACATCCAGGAAATTTTCTATCATGCTGGGAGAAGGAGGTGGCATGTGGCAAGTCGACTCAGAAGATTCTTCCTCCTCGGATTGGCTAGAGATACCTGCAAGGACAATTAATCCCTATGAATGTATAATAGGAGAGTGCTTCAAAAGAATTACACAAGAGTCCCTATGCAGGTGGAACTTACGGGATGAACTTGGCTGCGACCGGAAGATATATGTTGGGGGGAGAGTAAAGCTCTTACCGCGACCCGGAAGTTGAGATTTTGGGGAGATGAGCTCGAAGCACATAATTGAGATGTCCCCAACATCTCCACCCAATAGTGTCGGGGCAAGTGTGTGTTGCTGAGAATATCCGCGAGCTAGCGACTTTGGCCTCTGCAAGTCCAACCTTGTGGTCCCAAAGTTGGGATGTGTCTCGCAAGCGGGTAACAGGAGGAGTTCGAGGCTACGAGTCATCGTAGGGGTAGTTGACTCGTGGCATGGAGGCTTCACCGTCAATCTGATGACTACTATGGTCTGCAGGAATCTCGATAATCTCCTTTACCTTTTGTTCAGGAGGTGGCCTAGATAAAGATACGAGTCCATGATCTAGGGTGGAGGCCAGTTCACGGTAGACCGAATCGGTGTCTTTCGTAACAGACTTGGCTTTCTTGGAAGGCTAAGGATTGGGGGATTCGCACGGTAAGTCGCTGGGAGATATAGTGACAAGGCTGGCAGCACGAGCGAGATTGAGCCCGCGACCACTGTCCAGCCTATTTTGGTGCTCTTTCGAAAGAGGCATCTTGGTAAGGTCAGAGTTAGGGGAATGACAAAGGTCGCCCAGGTAAGCGGCTGCATATATATAGTCGTATTTTGTAGAGTTGGATGTTTCTTTCCGAGCTTGGGGCAACCTCCCAAGGAGCAGGGATTATGTAATACCCTAATCTGGCTAGTAGGGATCGACAAGAGCCAGACTAGCCAAGTCGGGCAAGCCGGGCCTCAGGTGCCGAGTACACTCGACACGTTTCGCTGTCATCGAGTCCAGTCAATGCCTTCCGCCCCGGCATCGAGTGATGCTTGTTCACTGGATGCATCTTAGAAATGAGTAACATCTCCACATATCTGTCCGCTCACCTAGGTGGGGTGGAGCAGAACTGGGGCGAGTGGAGCAGTTGGCTCGCACTCGCCCATGGCACTCGGTAGAGAGTTTGTGAGTGGGGGATTTCTGGCCAACAATGCAAAGGGCCATAAGGAGGAGGATGTTCTAGCACCATCGAGTACTTACCACCCCCATGCGAGTGAAGGTCTTCAGGGGTCACTAGCCAAGTGTTGTATGGTCTATTGTTTTACTATTCTATTCGCGCTAGCCTACCCATAACCCTTCAGAACAGCGGAGTTACGTTGTTTGCTGGCTAATCTGGACTGCATATAGATATTTAGAACAACGACGGTTGGATGTTGACAGACTGTTTTTAGAAAACTATAAATATACCCATGGGGGTACCTCAGATAACATGCTTACTTGTGTCCACGGCTTTTTGCACTTTATGAGCCATGCTTATCTCAACACTTGGCTAAAGAGGTGAATAACTCTTAGATCTTCCGGTTGTGTGGTGGGACCTCTGTGCTGGAGACTTTTGTCCGTTTCTTGTTCTACGTCTCTAGCGGTTTGAGTTTGCGAGGGAGAAGTGCGAGATCACCCCTTTCCCAAGGGTTTGAACTCCATAGAAGCCAATTCTCGGTTTCAACATCTCCAATCTCAACTCCAAGTGCTTACAGCACAGACCCCTCAAAATATCTTATACTTCCTCCAAGTCCTACCTCAGGCCAAAACCCTACAACTCAGATTAGATATTACTCCTACAGTTCAAATTAAGAATGATCCTGCCTCAGATTCACTACTGAATCTTATAACTCAGCATTTATATTTCAGGCTTATAGCTCAGATTAGGACAGATCCTACAGAATGAGTAAGTCTGTTGTTGTTGATTTGCTCAGAGAAATTATTCTCTGATCCTGGTTACTAAACTGAGTAAACTCAACTCTTTCTTCTTCACAACAACAAGAATTGATCTAAAAGATTGTTCTGCTTATGCTGAGAAGTTACTACAGAGTACTGTTTCTATAAGCCTTTGGATTAGATTTGAGTGCAGTGGCTTTGAGAATTAAGAGCAGCTTGGCCTTGCTCTGCCCAACTTTCTAACTTAGAAATAAGACTTTCTGACTTTGCTGTTGTAAATGATTTGATCTTCAGTAAAATATTTATTCAACAGTATACACTATCTGAGATTTACAGACTGACAGTAGAGCAAGTTCTTAGAAAACATCAACTTCGTCGAGATGAAGAAGATGACCAGAAAAACATTATCTCCAAAGCTTATTTTTCTTTTATTACTCGAGACTTTGCTTTTATATCTCGCAGACCACTAACTCTTTGTGTAGTATGTACCACTGCAGTTGGTAACTACCAAGATACTTTTGCATAAATTACTATATAAAAGGCAAGCAGCGCCTTTTGTCATTGACCGTGAAAAATCCAAGACAGTTGAATTCTAGCAGACGTCAGCATGACTCAGCATTTTCGGACATACACAATTTCCAGACAATCTGCATGTGCATTGAGTGAAGCCTTGTCACTCAATGCAAATCATGTAACAAAATTTTGCAACTTAAGGCATTGAGTGAACCGTCATCCCACAACACTTCTAATATTTACAGTTTAAATGTCAAGGTGTCAAGTAGTCCTTCATCACTCAATGCTTATGGACTTGGTTTAAATTTCTCTGCATGAAGGCGTCGAGTGCAGCTTCTTCACTCAACGCTTATGGCTTCTAACTATCTTCTCGATGATGCGTTGAGTGGCTTGTATTCAATCAATGCTTCCGTACTTCCCAAAAGTCCTTGATGAGTAGGAGTTGAGTGATCTGTCTTCACTCAAAACTTCTATCCTTAGACAGATATCTTGATGAGGCATTGAGTGGCTTGTCTTCATTCAACGCTTCTATACTAAAGCAGATTTCCATATGAGTAGGCATTAAGTGAACTCTCTTCACTCAATGCTTATGTCGTTAGACAAATTTATGGTCATTTACCCTGATGCATTGACTACTTGATCTTCTGTCAACACTTTTAACTTCTTTGGGTTGAGTGAACTGCCTTCACTTAATTCTTCTGGACTTAGCTAGATTTCTTCTTTGCCAGCATCCTGTCTTAAGTCCATCTATCATTGTTACTGAGACTACCTCTCTAATGATTGTAACATAGTATAACCTGCATACAATGAACTTGAACATATATTAAATTCATTCATATGTATACTATTGACATGTGTGCCTTCTTCAAATTTAGGACATTGTGATCAATGGACCCAACAGTGAAAGACTGTTGTTAGGTCTTGAATCCTTAGAAGATACGAGCATTTTTGTGTTGAATAATCGTGGAAAGCTTGGTGTGGCTCAAAAGAGTTAGGAAAATTATACAAATCAGCGAATGTTTAATCCTGAGTTTGTAGTTTGTCACATGGTTTTCTTGAAAGTTTCTCTGATGTCAGGTGTTAAGAGATTTGGAAGGAACCATAATTTGAATCCCAGATATGTGGGTCCTTTCAAGATTGTTGACACATCACAGTGTTTGCTTATTGGATAGAATTTCCTACTTCTTTTCATAGTGTTCATGATGTGTTTCATATGAGCCATACGAAGGTGTGTGCCCAGTGATCATCATGTCCTTCACTCTGTACCCCAGTTGTAACCCAATCTTTCTTATGTTGAAGAGCTTGTCCGTGTTCTAGAGATGTAGGATCGAATGTTAAGGAGGAAGATAATTATTATGGTTAAGGTTCTTTGGCGAAATCAGGATGTTAAGAGCACGACTTAGTAATTAGAATCTTCCATGAAGAAATCACATCGAAATCCTTTCTCCTAGCTTTCCTCATTGAATTTTTTAGTATTTACTTTAATCTACTTTTGGTGTGATATTGACGTAAGGTGTTACGTTATCGCGAGGCTAGCGGTGTATTATCGTTAATGCGTTTACATGATGGTTTGGTCATGTCGTTTGAAACTCGATCTTGTAGTAGTGTAGATTTTCGTAATTTAGAAAACTAAAATAATTAATTTTATCGCAATTGTCGAGTGTCCTTGTCGTAAATTGGGGAAATAGATCGTAACATGTTATCACCTCGTCGAATTCCGATTTCGACTTTGTCGTTGGGTTCGTAGGTCGGGAATTTACCTTCGGTGAAAATATCGTCGAAAACAAAGTTATCTTTAGTCAAAATCGTCAAATAAAATATTTCTATCATTTATTAACCATATTATATATAAATATACATAAAAATCTCCATATAAAAGCCGACCAAACTTAGAATTTAGGTGTTCAGTTCCTTCTTCCTGTTCTGTCAAACCAGAGCCGCGAGAGAGAGGAAGAGACTATCTTTCTAGGAGATTTCAGATGGCCGGCGAGGGAGCTATTGTGAGCAGAATCTTCATCGGAGTGTAGATTTTGAAAGCTCTCACAGAGACCTAGGAGTCTGCATTGAGTTATTTTTGGTTTCGTTGGTTTTTATTGTTGTAGTGAGTAGCCTTAACCCTCCTTTTTGTCCAAAACCTTTCAGAAATTGGTTGTTGTGATTTTTTGTTGGCAGATCATTGATGTAGAGTGACTGGAGGATGGTTATCTGAAGATTAGAGTTAAGTGGTGGACTATCCCTCTTGCTTAGTTTTTCTTAGTTCTTTTTCTCTTTTTCAACAAATTCCTAGGAGTTAAAGATATTAAATTTTTCTTTCCTGGAAATTGGGTTTTTCAAGTTCGCGACTTTTGGTTGTCTTCAGTTGTAATTTATCGAGTAGTTAGGGGAACTTCATCGAGTAATTATGGGGAAAACGTTGAGTAGTTATAGGGAATTCATTGAGTAGTCACGAGTAATTCATCTAGTAGTTACGCGAAGTCTGTAGAATTCATCGAGTATTTCGTAGAATTTATCGAGCAATCATGCTGAATTCATCAAGTGATTCTGTACAGTACATCAAGTAATTATGTTGAATTTGTTGGGTCGTCAAGTCGGATTCGTCAATTGGATAAGTCAAATTCATCAAGTTGTCAAGCCGAATTCATCGAGTGGTTGCGTCGAGTTTGTCGTGCATTATGATAAGATTTGTTGTATGGTTAAGACTATTGGTCGAGAGATCACGCAAAATTTACTTGTGGAATCGACGAATTTCTTGTGAGGACTATTTTGACGTAGGAAATTCTGGGATATCCTGGCATCGTTGTGGTGACCCGACATCAAGTCTTGTGTGGCGCCTTATTTAGGTCAGAATGATTAAGGACTATTTGGTTCGATTAGAATGTGAAAGTCTTTAATTTCATGGGTAGCTAAAAGTCTAGAGGGGGGATGAATAGGGTTTTTGGTCTTTTTATATTTTTCCTTCTATAAGTGTGTTATTAGTTAGTTATTTTTGCTTTCAAGACAAACCACAACAGCACACAAAAGATTTATATTGGTTCCCCAGATTATTGGTGCATCCACTATCTCTCCCACCATTCAAATAGTTTGTTAGACAAGGAAACTTCTCCAACTTTTGATCTAGAGTGCTTATAACAGAGATCCCTCGGGATCTCTCAGTCTCCTCCAAGACCTACCTCGGGCACAAGGCCATATAAATCAGAGTAAAGATTTACTCCTGTAGCTCAGTGATCCAAAGATCACCTTCCTCGGACTTCAGAATAAGTCCTACACTCATGCTAGGAGGATAGCCCTACCACTCAGAGAATGAATCTCTTACATTTCAGGCACAAAGGCCCTACCTCAGATCCATAAAATGATCCTACAACTCAGGCACAAAGGCCATACCACTAAGAGAGAATGACTCTCCTACGGCTCAGGCAAACAACCCTAACTCAAACCCACACAAGGATACTACCTCAGATCAACAAATGATCCTACCTTAGCCTTTATAAAATAGATCTACAGTCAGATCTGTTAAGATTCTACTGAAGGAAGGTTGGTTGGTGTTGATTTTTGACTCCAGAGATAAATTTCTCTGAGTATGTCTTTCTGGACTGAGAAATACTTAGCCCTAACTTTGACTCTAGAGAGATAAATCTCCAAGCCTTCTTCGTCCTGAACTAAGACAGCTTAGTCATATCTCCTTCACAGCAACAAGATGGTTGATATTCATATTGACTTGGCTTGTGCTGAGAAGTATGTTTTAGAGATCTGCTTCTTCTAGAACTGAGAGTGAATCTCAGTCCTATCTTCTTCTTCTTCTTCATAGCTCCAGAAAGTATTCTTCAGGAATGATCAGCTTGGGCTATGAAGATGTTGCACCTAGGGCTTGCCTTGCTACTTCTACTTACTCAGATAATTTCTCTGACCTTGCCGTTGAAGGTGTTGATTGTTGAGAACCAAGGTCCAGCGGGATTGGGTGTGTGTAGGACTGTATATTTGGGTTTCCACATCACGTTCCTGCTCTGGGTGTTGACCCCGGTGGGCCCCCCGTATGGCAGATATCCCCGCCATCCCGTGGTTGGATTAGTCCCACATTGCCTGTAGTGGGTGGTCCTTGGTGTTTATGTACCCCCGCCCCCCCTTCCTACTACCTCGGGTTTTTGGGAAGATGTGTGGTGACGGGTGGTTTCCACATGGTATCAGAGCCATCCCGCTGTGGGGGTGTGTTGAGAACCAAGGTCAAGCGTGATTGGGTGTGTGTGGGACCGCATATTTGGGCTTCCCCATCGCGTTCCTGGTCTGGGTGTTGACCCCGATGGGCCCCCCTTGTGGCAGAATACCCCCTCCATCCCGTGGTTGGAGTAGTCCCACATTGCCTGCAGCGGGTGGTCCTTGGTGTTTATGTACCCCCGTCCCCCCTTCCTACTACCTCGGTGTTTTGGGATGATGTGTGGTGACGGGTGGTTTCCACATTGATCACAATGGCTAACTTGCTGCAGCTAGGGTTAGCCTTGGCCGCTTCTTCTTCCTCAGAGATTTCTCTGATCTTGCTATTTCAGGTCAAAATCGCAATAGATAACTGCTTGAACTTTAGATAAGCCGGTTCAACTATAGCTTCAGGCTCTGCAACAACGGCAAGAGGATGAAGATGAAGTTCAGCCCCTTTTCGAAAATCGATCCCCAAAAGTTAATCAATATTTTCTGATCTGTAGCTTTTATCATCTTCCGCTGTCCAACGACACTCTGACCCATGGGCCCACTTGTAGTTGTTGGCTGCAACTTTACTTTTACATAAAAAGTCATACAGTAGGCCTCCGACACCATTTGTCGTATATTGTAGCCTTCTCGCAACATTTTGAATTTTACTAACTCTTGCTGACATCAACATTTGTGGACTTAGCCAAATTTACAGTTCAACCCAAGCGTTGAGTGCATTGAGTGAATAGCCTTTACTTAGTGCAAAAACCCTTGTCAGATAATTTGCACTGCCAGACATTGAGTGTGATGAGTGAACCTTCATCACTCAATGCATTTCGACTTAGCCAATTACTTCTACACTACTAGGCGTTGAGTGCATTGAGTGAGCCTTCATCACTTGACACTTCTGGACTTAGCTGCTACTCTGCTTGCCTGCCATCTTGTAGAGGCGTTGAATGAACTGCCTTCAATCAATTCTTCTATACTTGCCGATTTCCATCTATATGAATGCGTTGAGTGTGCCTTTATCACTCAAAGCATCTGCCATTGCCTGTCTTCTTTGATGAAGCATTGAATGAACCTCCTTCAGTCAACGCTTCTGTACTTTACCGATCTTCTTGAGGAGCTTCTGTTGAGTGAGCTGTGCTCACTCAACTCATCTGGACTATGACAAATTTTTCTTTCTATATCTTCTTAAGATTTTACTGAACACTAGTTTGTCAATGCTTTCTTCTTTGGACATTGAGAGAGCTTTGCTCAATCAATGCTTCTAGATTTAGCCAGAAATCTTAACAGATCTCCAAATGCTTTGAATGCTTTAGCTCGACTTAATGCTTTTTTCTTCAGGAATTGAGTGAGCTGTCCTCACTCAATGAATCTGGACTTAGCCTGATTTCTTCCTTACCAATGCTAAATCTTTGACTGTCTGAGCTTTACTCGACGTCTCTTGCTATATGGCATTCAGTGAACTATCTTCATTCAATGCCTATGGACTTAGCTGCAAATCTGCATTGCAAATTGTTGGGAATTGACAGTCTATGCTTTACTCAGCACTTTTTGGCATCTAGTGTTGGGAATTGTTGGGAATTGACTGTCTGCTGCATTCAGTGAATTGTCTTCCTTACCACAGCAGGTGCAACCAACTGGGTAGTCACCCTTGTTAACCCCTCAGTCCGCAACATCCTGCGAGATGCCAAGAAACCCTTTTCAACAGGCGCAGACTCAATTACGCAGTCCGCATAGTCCGACAAAGCAGCGGTACTCGACCACCAAGGATGGTTCCCAGTGGCGGATTCGAGGCTCTGTTCGCTCAGTCCGCCGTGCCTTGGGATCTGGATTCTCTACAACAGCGGACACAGTGTCCCGTCCGCCCAGGCCGCCGTCCTCCAGCAGGATCGCGCCTAGCAGCAGCAGATGGAAGCTCCATCCCGCGGGCCCAGTCCGCGCCTTCTGCGCAGACTGGCGTGTTCTTTCTTTTTGCTTCCCGTCACCGCTGCCCGGTTCTCCTATACCCCGGGCAATCGGTTATTTTAGCCCTGCCCGTTTGGGCAGACCCCCTATCCTATAAATGGGGGGAGGTCGTGCACCCAAGGCACCCTGACTCGTGCCCAGGAGCCTACTTGTCAAAGGATGCAGACTCGAATCTAGTGCCTTGCGGACTCCAGCTTGCTCTGTTCTTGTCTTCCTTTTTCCTTCACTTGTAACCCAAGCCTTTCTTCAATCAAGGAAAAGCCAGTCGCAAGAGTGGCATTCAGGCCGCGACGGGCTAAGTCTGTTGTTGTCGTGGCTCACGACCCTACTGTTTTTTTCCTGCTCTCGTCCGCTTAGTAGATTGTTACTCGCAGTCTCTCCTTTCCCTTCTTTTCCCTTGTGCTCGAACCGTTAGCTGGTGGTGCCCCACACCGTGTGCGTTTTCGTGCATCAACAGTTAACACGCGACCTTCAGATTCCAGTGTCATTTCGAATTCAGCGGACAGAAATGTCAGACCGTAGAGCCCGCTCTTCAGACCACTCTAGTTCTTCAGAGGACTCTCTTTGGGATGCAATTGAATAAGCTCGCCTTGAGGCCGAGCAGTCCCGCCGGCAGACTGACCAGCTTCTGGACGCAATCAGCCAAGCACTGCTCGTGCTATCCCAGCGGCTTGCTCCTCAGGCCGCAGCAGAGCCAGCGAACTCGCCAGTCCGCCAGACTCCAGCTCACCGAACTCCGCTTCGGTAGTCGCCAGCCGCTCCCCGAGATCCTGTCCAGTCCGCCGCCCCTCTGCGCCCTCAGGAGGAGCAGTTTGCTTTCAGAAATTTCTTCAGAGAAGCTTCCAGGGGCACTCCTGCCCGCCAGCTTCATTTTGCTGACCGCCAGTCCACCGAGCCCCCAGACTCCCCTGCTTTAGTCCACCCCTTCTACCCTGCTGAGTTCGAGACTCCGTCCCTTCGTTGATCGAATCCGATGGGAGTCGGCTCCGAACAACTTCAGGGAGCCCCGCCTTCACTTCTATTCAGGAGAGACTGTTCCAGTCTCTCACCTCCAAGCATTTGAGGGGGCAGTTGCTTTGAGATGCCTCTCAGATGCCATCAAGTGTAAACTCCTGTTGACCACTCTCGAAGGTTAGGAGAGAGAGTGGTTCTATGAGCTGCATGAGGGCACAATTTATTCTTTCGCTGAGCTTCGCAGCGAGTTGTTGCTGAGGTTTGCTACCTCAAGGAAGAGGAAGGATGGGCCAGCTGCCCTCTTTGAAATCAGACAAAGGGACAACGAGTCAGTGGCGCGATTTATTGATCGCTTTCAAAAAGAGATCCAATGGGTAAGGAATGTGGACCCCAATTATTACAAGGTCGCCTTGATCCATGGCCTCCGGGAAGGCCCCCTGAAGTTTAAAGCAACAACCAAGGTACCTGAGACTTATCAAGAGCTGATTGCCATGGTGAATCACTTCATAGAAGGCGAGAACGCCAATCCAACCTATGTTTCATCCCTGACAGCTAAGGCTGAAGGAATGGATGCCTCCGCTTCTTCCTCTCACAGCAAGCCCCCTCGCCCAGATTTCCAGCCTCATTCTCAAAGAGGCCGGAACTTCCGCCACAAGAAACCATTCCTTGGCCATCAACAGTTTCATGAGCAGAGACTGCCGTTGGCCGCCAATCCCGCCATTCCACTGCAAGATCTTCATATCCTCCAGCAAGCAGCCTTTCCTGCTCCAAGCCTGTTGAAACCGGAAGCCGGTCTCCTATGGAGTTCGACCATTGGGGAAGGGGTGACCGCGCACCTACTACCCTCAAGCAAACGATCTAGGCACAATACTGGGAACACAAGGGACAGACCCAAGGTCTCAGCGTGGGGGACCCGCCGCATACCCGGAAGACTAACAAACTCTTCCCCTCCCAAGCCAAGGGCTGAGCTAAGGCACCTTCGGAGGGCTCTCTTGGCCGACCGGAACATCCAAGGAGGATCTCGAGATCCACTCCCAAACTAGAGGTGCCACCTCGGGTCTATGTAAAATACTCCCCGCCCGCCTTACTATTGGCGCAAAACCGCCTAGCAGCCCTACTCTACGCAGCCTCAATTGGGCCGCCAACATCGAAACTCCGCTACTCTGAAAGGATGACAACGGGCCATTAGGGGCTTCCCGGCATCTATTCCTCGGGGCCCACACGGGGGGAGCGGTTCACGAACACGCCGCTCGCCCAAGATAGGAGTAAACCACATATTCACAGAGCATCACAGATATTAAAAAATATTACAGGAATATAAATTCCATACTCGGCACGCAGGACAGAAATATAAACAAAAAGGCCTTCGAGGGCTAGCACATGCTGGGCTTAAGCCCGTCATTCCCCGCCTGGTACTGCAACACCTGTACGCCAGCGTCTCGATGAGCGGCGGCCAACTAGTCATCGGTCGGCTAATATAAGCGGGCCAAACATATTGCGCACACCCCCTTTTTGGGGGCTACAGAGCGCATTCCCTGCAAGCGGCTAAATAAACAACTTCCTCGGAGTCTTCTCCGGGAACCCCAGAACATCACCAATCCGGCTCACACGTTCGGATGGGCTTCACACAGCATGCCTAAACCCGTACTCACGCTTCCGGGCACTAATGTAATTAACTGCGGGGACGTACACGTCAACCCGTCGGAAAGCTCCCTTCCCCCCACCCGTTGGTGGAGAGGGGCTTCCAGGCATCTATTCCTCGGGGCCCACACGGGGGGAGCGGTTCACGAACACGCCGCTCGCCCAAGATAGGAGTAAACCACATATTCACAGAGCATCACAGATATTAAAAAATATTACAGGAATATAAATTCCATACTCGGCACGCAGGCCGGAAATATAAACAAAAAGGCCTTCGAGGGCTAGCACATGCTCGGGCTTAAGCCCGTCATTCCCCGCCTGGTACTGCAACACCTGTACGCCAGCGTCTCGATGAGCGGCGACCAACTAGTCATCGGTCGGCTAATATAAGCAGGCCAAACATATTGCGCACACCCCCTTTTTGGGGGCTACGGAGCGCATTCCCTGCAAGCGGCTAAATAAACAACTTCCTCGAAGTCTTCTCCGGGAACCCCAGAACATCACCAATCCGGCTCACACGTTCGGATGGGCTTCACACAGCATGCCTAAATCAGTACTCACGCTTCCAGGCACTAATGTAATTAACTGCGGGGATGTACACGTCAACCCGTCGGAAAGCTCGCTTCCCCCCACCCGTTGGTGGAGAGGGGCTTCCATGAGAATATGTAAACTGAAGGCTTCACCTGCCCAAGTAGAAACATTGTTACCCTTGACGCTTGTTTGGCGGAGCCACAACCGAGCACATTGCCCGAGGCTCGGCGTCTAGCGTCCGTAGCGGTTGTCATGCACGGATCCGACCTCTGCGGGAGAGTTGACAGCTCCAAATGATTTTTCCCTCCATGACCGAGCCTCTCTATGGCCGACCGTGCTCCAAGTGACATCGAAGAAGTCGATCCCGGCCTCCACGACTTTAGGCGGCGTCGGGCTGCCCCTGTTGGCCGACGGGAGAAAGGAAGGGGGCGGCGTCGGGCTGCTCCTGTTGGCCGACTGGAGAGAGAAAGGTGCAGGGCTCGGCATGCCCTTGTTGGCCGACTGGAGAGAGGAAGGGGGCCTGCTTCGGGCTGCCCCTCTTGGCCGACGGGAGAGAGAAATGTGGCCGGCGTCGGGCTGCCCCTGCTTGCCAGCGGGAGGAAAAAAAAGGGGGTCGGGGTTGTGCTGCTCCAGGCAGAGAGAGGGTGAGAGGGGTGGTGGTAGAGTGGCGGCTCCTCCTTGCTGGTGGGTGGCCGGAGAGGGAGACGGCGGCGGGCGGTTCCTGCTGCTCCCGGTCGAGAATCATAGAAGAGGGGGCGGGTCGATCCTCTCTCCCGAACCCTAGTGAAGCCCTCTGTCTAAAATCCCTGCTGCCCCCCCCCCTTTTCTATTTTCTCTTTTTTTCCTTTCCTGAGCTGCCCCCTTGCTATTTTACCCAAGCCCCACCCTGCTTTTATTTCTCATTTTTTATTTCCCCCTTCTGTTGTGTCCCGAGCCCCCCTTTTGCTGGTCTCATCTTTCCCCCTTTATATCCAATATCCTATATATTATATAATATAATAATATATATATTATATAATATAATAATATATATATTATATAATATTATATATATATATATATATATATATATATATATATATATATATATATATATATATATATATATATATATAAATTCTAAGCACGTGCACATAAATCTTCCGCACGCACGCACGAGGACCCGCACGTCCTCAAGCGGGGTCGCACCGACTCGTCGCCCACAACACGCCTCTAGGCTGGCATTTGCGGAGGGTCACACTCGCCCGGCTACGGGGTTGTACACAATCCCCGCTCTTTTCGAGCTTGGTACAAGCTCAGAAAGAATCATCCACCCAACGTATCCGGCGAGTGGGAGACGACCCAAAAAAAAAGTTTGAGAGAAACTGAAATCTGCGCTTGGAGCATCGATCTCTCCACGACCTTTCTGTTCTTTTGAATCGCTCGATACCCTTTGGCTCACTGCTATCGAATTGCCCTTATACCATTACTTACAACAAGTATACCATTTCTCGTGATATCGCGAAACAACAAAGCCATATTCTCTGTATCCTCCTGTACACGCTGAGCTAATCCTTTCCCCCCAGGTATGCCTATAGCCCTGCCAGCTAGTGAGAGCCTGACAGCTAGTCTACCCGGGGCCGAGTAGCACTCGGGGTCCCTTACCCCCCAGGTGTGCCTTCAGCCCCGCCAGCTAGTGGGAGCCTGACAGCTAGTCTACCCGGGGCCGAGCATCACTCGGGGTCCTGCAAAATATCCAAACTCTCTTTCCAAACTCCAAACTCTATCCCTTACCCCCCCAGGTGTTCCTACAACCCTGCCAGCTAATGAGAGCCTGACAGCGGGATTTGCTCGGGGTCCAAAGATGACACTGAGTGACTTCCAGCCCTGCCAGCTAGGTGAGAGCCTGACATCGGGATCTGCTCGGGGTCCACTATTACTACCTTCGAGTGACTTCCAGCCCTGCCAGCTAGGTGAGAGCCTGACAGCGGGATCTGCTCGAGGCCCAGGGATGACACCGAGTGACTTCCAGCCCTGCCAGCTAGGTGAGAACCTAACAGCGGGATCTGCTCGGGGTCCAAAACTACCACCATCGAGTGACTTCCAGCCCTTCCAACTAGGTGAGAGCCTGACAGTGGGATCTGCTCGAGGCCCAAGGATGACACCGAGTGACTCCAGCCCTGCCAGCTAGGTGAGAGCCTGACAGCGAGATCTGCTCGGGGTCCAAAACTACCACCATCGAGTGACTTTCGGCCCTGCCAGCTAGGTGAGAGCCTGATAGCGGGATCTGCTCGGGGTCCGCTACGACTCGAGGACTTGACTTTGCTTGAGGTGGAGACATCCTGTTTACTTAAGAGGTGCTGGAGAGTTAATTGCACCGATGCTTTTACAAACGGAGGACGCATTCCATTCCTTAAGAGATATGATCTGGAAGTCATCAAATCGGGAAGCTGGCGTCCGAGTCTGTTCCTAATAATTCCTCTAATCGGAAGGGAGATGCAATCGGGGGGACATAGGCCGACGTGCAAGAGGGGAGCAGATCTCGGCCGTCAGTGCAGAGGCTCGGTCTTACAATAGCGCTTATAGTCCCGAGGCATCGTCCCATCATCCGAACTGGGCTATTTAAAAGGAACGGGTTGGACGTTTCGTATCCTGATCCAATGACAAAGATCACTTTCCGCCATGTCACTTGCGATTTCTTGGAGAGATCGGCCCTTTATCAAATCTGGGAGGTTAGCGTCTAGGCTCCTTCCTGATAATTCCTCTAGTCGGAGGAGAGGTGCGATCGGGAGGACATAGGCCGGCGTGCAAGGGGGGAGCTGATCTCAGCCGTCAGTGCAGAGGCTCGGTCTTACAATAGCGCTTAAAGTCCCGCGGCACCGTCCCATCGTCCGAACTAGGCTATTTAAAAGGAACGGGTTGGACGTTTGGCTTCCGGAGTCGATCGCGAGGCTAACACTTGAAGCCCTCAGAAGCTCGAGGCGAATTGGTAATAAAGAGAAAACTTGACCGCTACTAAATTACAAGGAAGAGATAACAAAATATCGCTAGGGAGGGAACCCTTTCAGGTCACCTCGGCTCCTAATGCCTCTCAGCTACTCTCTTACTTGATCTTGAAGACAATAACCTCCAGATTTCTCGGTGATGTAACAAGTGGGGACACATGGGTTTTCATAGGTAGAAGCGCTTCAAATAGGTGCAAATCTTACTCCAAATGCTATGGGATTCAAACAATAGCTATGGGAGGGGACAACTCTGTGTATGAGGACCTTACACACAAAGTGTCAACGCATGACCGTGGTCGTCACCTGGTTCCACTTCTATAGCCATGATGTTCGCCTGAGTTCTTCTATGCTGGTCACTCTCCACGCTCACCGCACCAAAATGTTGAAACCAGAATACAGACTCCTATGGAGTTCGACCCTTGGGGAAGGGGTGACCGCGCACCTACTAACCTCAAGCAAACGATATAGGCACAAGACTAGGAACACAAGGGACAGACCCAAGGTCTCAGCGTAGGGGACCCGCCGCATACCCGGAAGACTAACAAACTCTTCCCCTCCCAAGCCAAGGGCTGAGCTAAGGCACCTTCGGAGGGCTCTCTTGGCCGACCGGAACATTCAAGGAGGATCTCGAGATCCACTCCCAAACTAGAGGTGCTACCTCGGGTCTATGTAAAATTCTCCCCGCCCGCCTTACTATTGGCGCAAAACCGCCGAGCAGCCCTACTCTACGCAGCCCCAATTGGGCCGCCAACATCGGAACTCCGCTACTCTGAAAGGATGACAACGGGCCATCAGGGGCTTCCCGGCATCTATTCCTCGGGGCCCACACGGGCGGAGCAGTTCACGAACACGCCGCTCACCCAAGACAGGAGTAAACCACATATTCACAGAGCATCACAGATATTAAAAAATATTACAGGAATATAAATTCCATACTCGGCACGCAGGCCGGAAATATAAACAAAAAGGCCTTTGAGGGCCAGTACATGCTCGGGCTTAAGCCCGTCATTCCCCGTCTGGTACTGCAACACCTTTACGCCAGCGTCTCGACGAGCGGCGGCCAACTAGTCATCGGTCGGCTAATATAAGCGGGCCAAACATATTGCACACACCCCCTATTGGGGGGCTACGGAGCGCATTCCCTGCAAGCGGCTAAATAAACAACTTCTTCAGAGTCTTCTCTAGGAACCCCAGAACATCACCAATCCGGCTCACACGTCCGGATGGGCTTCACACAGCATGCCTAAACCCGTACTCACGCTTCCGGGCACTAATGAAATTAACTGCGGGGACATACACGTCAACCCGTCGGAAAGCTCCCTTCCCCCCACCCGTTGGTGGAGAGGGGATTCCATGCGAATATGTAAACTGAAGGCTTCACCTGCCTAAGTAGAAACATCGTTACCCTTGACGCGTGTTTGGCGGAGCCACAACCGAGCACATTGCCCGAGGCTCGGCGTCTAGCGTCCGTAGCGGTTGTCATGCACGGATCCGACCTCCGCGGGAGAGTTGAAAGCTCTAAATGATTTTTCCCTCCATGACCGAGCCTCTCCATGGCCGACCGTGCTCCAAGTGGCATCGAAGAAGTCGATCCCGACCTCCACGACTTTAGGCGGCGTCGGGCTGCCCCTGTTGGCCGATGGGAGAAAGGCAGGGGGCGGCGTCGGGCTGCCCCTGTTGGCCGACTGGAGAGAGAAAGGTGCAGGGCTCGGCATGCCCTTGTTGGCCGACTGGAGAGAGGAAGGGGGCCTGCTTCGGGCTGCCCCTCTTGGCCGACGGTAGAGAGAAAGGTGGTCGGCGTCGGGCTGCCCCTGCTGGCCGACGGGAGAGAGAAAGGTGGCCGGCGTCGGGCTGCCCCTGCTGGCCGACGGGAGGAAACAAAAGGGGGTCGGGGTTGTGCTTCTCCAGGCAGAGAGAGGGAGAGAGGGGCGGTGGTAGAGGGGCGGCTCCTCCTTGCTGGTAGATGGCCGGAGAGGGAGACGGCGGCGGGCGGTTCCTGCTGCTCCCGGCCGAGAATCAGAGAAGAGGGGGCGGGTCGATCCTCTCTCCCGAACCCTAGTTAAGCCCTCTGTCTAAAATCCCTGCTGCCCCCCCCCCCTTTTTCTATTTTCTCTTTTTTTCCTTTCCTGAGCTGCCCCCTTGCTGTTTTACCCGAGCCCCACCCTGCTGCTATTTCTCATTTTTTATTTCCCCCTTCTGCTGTGTCCCGAGCCCCCCTTTTGCTGGTCTCATCTTTCCCCCTTTATATCCAATATCATATATATTATATAATATAATAATATATATATTATATAATATAATTATATATATATTATATAATATAATAATATATATATTATATAATATTATATATATATATATAAATTCTAAGCACGCGCACATAAATCCTCCGCACGCACGCACGAGGACCCGCACGTCCTCAAGCGGGGTCGCATCGACTCGTCGCCCACAACACGCCTTTAGGCTGTCATTTGGGGAGGGTCGCACTCACCCGGCTACGGGGTTGTACAAAGCCGATCTGATGCAAGCCCCATGGAGGATATAGCGGATCTGGACCTTGAAGAAGTCATCCAGATCTTGCAAAAGAAGTTCGAAGAAAAGAAGCAAGAGCCTCAAAGAGTGTGGAGGCCAAGGAACAATACGCGTATTGTCAGTTCCACAAAGATAAGGGCCACTTGACCGAGGATTGCAAGGCCCTTCGCATGCTGATAGAGAAGCTGCTTGTCGAGGGCAAGATTGACTTGGCCAAGAAGGATTCTTCTTCTTTGAAGCCATCCACCTCAAAGGGCAAAGAAGTAGCTGAATCATACCAGGAATGTGTGGATGTAGAGGACGAAGGCCGTCTGGGGCCGATCAACGTCCCGGTGGAGTGCTTCGATGCAAATGATGAAGGGGTTCTGGGGCGCCTCTTCTTCATCCATGGTGGAGCAGGGACCGAGTCTACTCAGAAATCTTCAATTTCAAGGGTCACCCGAGCAGAGGTGGCCTCTTCTTCTTCCGTTGCTCCTCCAAGTGAGGTTGTCACCTTTGGTCCAGCATATCTACCCCAAAGAGCCAATCTGTTTGATGATGCAGTTGTAATTCAGGCTGTGATTGGGGACTTTACAGTTGATAGAATTCTTGTTGACACCGGAAGCTCGGTCAACCTCCTATTCAAGTCTACTTTTGAGGCCCTGAGTACTGGAAAGCCTCTGCTTTCCACCGAAGGGCCACTCTATGGTTTCTCAGGAGAGAGAAAAGAAGTGGAAGGTAGCATCATCCTGCCTGTGAAGCTTGGAGGGGCAACTAAGCAAGTGCAATTCATAGTTGTTGATGCTCCCAGCAGCTACCATGCCATCTTCGGCAGGCCCCTGTTAAACAAGTATCAAGCGGTGGTTTCCACTTACCACCTTGCCATCATGTTCTTCGCAGATGGAAGGATGTGCCGGGTCAGGAGTGACCCAAGAAGGGCAAGGGAGTGCTACGTCCGCACTGTCAACATGGTTAATGCCAGCACTCCCTTTGCTCCAGCAGCAGCTGCAAAAGCCTCGCCAAATTCAGAAGCTGCTGCTGATAGTGGTGCTCACTTGGAACCTGCACAGGTGACGCAAGGAGTCCCCATTGCTGAGGGTGAGGAGAGGAAGCTCTCCATCAACTCGGAGCTGCCTGAAGATCAAAAAGCCGAGCTGATCTCCTGCCTGCTGAGGAACCTGGATGTCTTTGCCTGGTCAGCAAAAGACATGCCAGGAGTGGATCCTGATGTTGCATGCCACCACTTGAATGTTGATCCCGGCTGCAAGCCTATACAATAAAAGAAGAGGGACATAGCTACAAAGCTTGCAGAGCCAATAAGGGAGGAGGTCGCAAAGCTCCTCAAGGCCAATTTTGTTAAAGAAATTCAATATCCCACCTGGATATCAAACGTTGTAATGGTTAAAAAGTCAGGGGGAAAATGGCGAATGTGTGTAGATTTTACCAAACTTAATAAAGCATGCCCTAAAGATTGCTACCCCTTGCCTCGGATAGATTCTTTAGTTGATTTCGCGTTAGGGTACTCTTGCATGAGCTTTTCCGACGTTCCTCACACGTTGTTTATAACCAATGATGGTTGCTATTGCTACCTTATGATGCCCTTTGGGCTTAAAAATGCCGGTGCAACCTATCAATGGATGATGGACTGTGTGTTTAACCATCAAAAGGGGAGAAACCTGGAAGTGTATGTAGAGGATCTCTTGATCAAGAATAAGTCGTTTTCGCTGCACTTGCAAGATCTAGCAGAGACGTTCGCTACTCTGCGTAGATACAAAATGAAACTCAACCCTTTGAAATGCACTTTTAGGGCGAGTAAGGGGAAGTTTCTTGGTCATCTCCTTACTCCGGAAGGACTTGCCCCCAATCCTGATAAAGTGAAAGCCATTCTTGATATGCATACCCCTCGTTCAGCTAAGGAGGTTCAGCAGTTGGGGGGGAGGCTAGCCGGTCTTGCGAGATTTCTCTCTCGGGTTGGAGATAGGAGTGCTCCTTTTTTCAAAACTCTCCGAGGAGCATCCAAGTTTGAGTGGACAGAAGAATGCCCCCAAGCCTTTGAGTTGTTGAAGAAGCAACTGACCTCAACCCCGGTGCTTCAAAGTCCCCGGCCAAGAGAGATTCTTTTCTTGTACTTAGTGGTTGGCCCTGAGGCGGTCAACTCCGTTCTTCTTCAGGTAGAGAGCAGGAAGCAGTTCCCAATTAACTATGTTAGCCATATCCTGAAGCGTGCTGAGACACGGTATCCGATCTTGTAGAAGTTAGACTTGGCACTAGTCATGTCAGCTCGCAGACTCCTTCCTTATTTCCAAGCACACTCGATTCAGGTCGTCACCGATCAACCTTTGAAAAGTGTGCTGGAAAAACCGGAGCACTCAGGCCGGCTAGCTAAGTGGGCAATAGTGTTGAGTGAATTTGAGACCTCTTATGTGCCCAAGACAGCCATCAAGGCTCAATCCTAGTAGACTTTCTAATTGACATGCCAGAGTCCAGTTCTGATCGAGCAGAAAGGTCACCTTTGGCTTGGACCATATATATTGATGGAACCTCAGGCAGAAGTTCTTCTGTAGCAGGGGTGGTCCTCATTAATCCAAACGACGTCAAACTGGAGCAGGCCATCAAGTTTTACTTCCCAGTAACCAATAACCAGGCCAAATATGAAGCTCTGCTAGCAGGCTTGAGACTTGCAAGGGAACTCGGAATCGATCATGTTCACATCAAAACCGATTCTCTTGTAATGGTGTCCCAAGTCCTTGGCAACTTTGAGACAAGAGAGGCTATATTGAAGAAGTATTTGGCTCTTGTGAAGATAGAGATTGGCAAGTTCAAGAGCTTTATCATCGAGCACATTCCTAGAACTGAGAATGAGGAGGCAGATGTTCTTGCTAAGCATGGGCTGCCATCAGGAGAAACAACTTCCGAGCTCTTCCGCCCGGCAGTGGAGGAATGAGAATTGATGCAAGTAGATCAACGTCCCTCCTGGATGGACCCATTCATTCTCTATCTATCAACAGGAGATTTTCATCATTCGATCAAAGATAAGAGGAAGTTCAGAATAAAAGCAGCTCATTATTTCCTAGTGGCGGGAATCCTTTACAGAAGAGCCTTCCTCTCTACCATGGCCCAGTGTGTTTCAGAAGAAGAAGCTCGCCTCGTTTTGCAAGAAGTCCATTCAGGAGAGTGTGGAAGTCACTCCGGAGCAAGAACCTTGGAAAGAAGGATCCTGCGGCAGGGATATTTCTGGCCCACTATGAAGAGAGACTCTGAGGTCTATGCTAGAAAGTGTGTTCAGTGCCAGAAGTTTGCTCCGCTTCAACTCCAAGCAGCTCAGTCACTCAGATCGATCACAACTCCTTGGCCCTTCGCAGTTTTGGGAATGGATCTCATTGGTCCTTTTCCCATGACAAGCGGTCAACGGTGTTTCATCATTGTAATGATCGACTACTTCAGCAAGTGGGTTGAAGCTAAGGCACTGGCTAAGACAACTACTCAAGTCATCAGAAACTTCATTTGGGGGGAGATTGTCTGCCGACATGGGATACCTATGGCTATAATCACTGATAATGGGCCACAATTCAACAACTCAGAGATGATAGATTTTTGCAAGCAGGTCGGAACAGAGCTGCGGTTTGCATCAGTTCATCATCCCAGAAGCAATGGTCATGTAGAAGCAGCCAACAAGCAGATCCTCAATCTGCTTAAGAAGAAAGTACAGAATCTCAAGGGTAGCTGGCCTGATCAACTTCCATCAGTCCTATGGTCCCTTAGGACAATGCCTTCATCCGCAACTGGTGAGACTCCGTTCAAGCTTTCTCATGGCTCAGAGGCACTCATTCCAGTTGAGTTTGAGGTCCCGTCACCTAGAGTTCTGCTTGCAAGAGAAGGCATTGAGTACTGGCTTGAGCTGAATAATGAAGAGATGAGATTCAGCCTGGAATACATCGAGGCAATCAGAGATCAAGCAGCCATAAGGCAAGAGGAGGTTAAAAGGAGGATGGCCCGTTACTTTGATCAGAACATAAGGATCAAACACTTTCAAGTGGGAGATCTAGTTCTAAAGAAAGTTGATGCGGCTGCAAGAGCTGGCTCAGTTGGAAAACTCAATCCAAATTGTACCGGCCCTTTCATTATCAAAGAAGCTTTAAAGTGTGGCGCTTACCGCTTACAGACATATGAAGGAGAGGATATGCCACATACATGGAGCGGGGATGATCTCAAACGGTTCTATTCCTGAACCTCCTCTTTTCTATTTTATGTAACCTCTTCAAGAACTATTATGAATGAAAACTGCTTGTTAACGCTTTTTCAAGTGTTTTGTCTGTGTAAGCATAACAAATGACATGCTAAGAAAGATTTCAAAAACGGTTCTGACCTTGAACTTTCTTTTCTTTCTTATGCTTGCTTTGCAAATACATTTTATTAATCAAAGGATTCATACTGACATTTTTTCCTAGTGTTCTCTCTCTCTCCCAAAGATCTTTTACGGTTCCCTGATACCAGGAGACATCGCCGAGTTCAGCTAGACCTCCCCTAGAGCTGTTGTCATTAGCGTAACACTACGAAGACCACATGTTGCGAGGAGTTTTCGCACCATGTAGTGGGAGCTTGCAGGCTCTAGTGCGGTAGATTTCTAGACATCGGATCCCGGCTAGTACCTGACCCCACCTCTACATTATGGAGGGCATGGTGGGTGTAAAGCTCTACCATGCCGCATTTGGGATATCGTTACAACTTTGATGATCTGGTGAGGAAAACAATGCCATGAGCACCTGCCCACCGATCATCTTAGCTTGTAACCATCGAAAAATCCATGGTACCCTCAAGCAGTGCCTGCAGGAGACCCACAGCTGAGACTGTACTCCAGGCAAGAGGGCAAGGAACCGTTCCGCCAAGTCGGCATCTTGCTCTTCGCAGGGAATCCACTTAGCGCGGACTAGTTTTCTATATCCGCGCAGTCCGCCTGTTTTCTCTGGGTTGACTATAGCTTGTTGCCTTGTGAGGAAAGCAATGCCATGCGCAACTGCCCTCCTGGTCGCAAGCTATAGGTCATTTCTTCTTCTTAGCGCAGACTGGTTTTCTTTATCCGCGCAGTCCTCCTGTTTTCTCTGGGTTGACTGTATAGCTTGTGGCCTGGTGAGGAAAGCAATGCCATGCGCACCTGCCCACCTGGTCGCAAGCTATAGGTCATTTCTTCTTCTTAACACAGACTGGTTTTCTGTATCCGCGCAGTCCGCCTGTTTTCTATGGGTTGACTATAGCTTGTGGCCTGGCGAGGAAAGCAATGCCATGCGCACCTGCCCACCTGGTCGCAAGCTATAGGTCATTTCTTCTTCTTAGCGCGGACTGGTTTTCTTTATCCGTGTAGTCCGCCAGTTTCCTTTGATTGATTTTATAGCTTGTGACCTGGTGAGGAAAGCAATGCCATGTGCACCTGCCCACCTGGTCGCAAGCTATAGATCATTTCTATTGGCATATGCGCGAACTGTGAAATTATATCAGACCAGTCCGCCGAATGGCTTCCATAAATTATTTTGAATCGCGGACTGCTTCTAGAACTCAATAAAGTCCGCCTGATATTGTTATCAGCCGATTATTTTCGTTCATCTTTAAGGTAGACAATGACTGGATTGAAAAATAGAATTCCCTAATCAGCAAGACTCATAATAGATCTTTGTATCTCGCGGACTGCAATTGGAACACAACGGAGTCCGCCTGACATTTTCTTCTCATTCGTATGATGGATAATGGTCATCTAGTCAGCAAGTTAAAAAGCTCAATATAATCTGTCAGCATGTCGTGCGGTCTGCTAAGTGTCAGATCGAACTTAATTGCATTAAACACAGAAAAAGAACATTACAGGAAGCACAGATACAAGAATATCCTTTCTATTTCATCAAAAAATTCCTTACATCTTTCTATCTATTCGGCGGACTGCGATTTTTCGTCTGCCCCATTTGCAAAATCAAAAAAAGGCAAAAATACATTAATCATCTGCAGTGTTTTGTTTCTTTTCTGGAGGTGCAGGGGTCACGCTATCGATGTCGACTTCCGGAGAGTAGACCCCGAGCCACTTCCACTACTATCCGATCCTGTGCCTGAGGCGGACTCGCTATCCGAGCTCCTGGCAGTAGAGGAGGATGCAGAGGTGCTGGACTCGGCGGACTGTTCTCCGCCTCGCTGGCTTGGGCCAGTGTCATTCGCTGTCTCCGTGGCGCCTTGCCCTTCGCCTTGCTCTCCGCCTTCTTCTTCTTCTTCTTCTTCTTCTTCGCCTTCCTCTTCCTCTATGATTCCTTTGCCCTTTTTAGCCCGCTCCATCACTGTGACCTGTGGTGCCAACTCTGGGAAGAGCTCCAGGAAAGGGACGCCATCCACGCCCTCCTTTGTAAAGCCGCCGCGGATAAGTCGCTCAATGGCAACCTCGATGGTTTCCTTCACGAAAGGGAGCATGGCGGCCTGAAAGCTGTTGTTCTCTATATCGTAGGCTAGCAGGGGGAGGTCGGCAGCGGGCACTTTCTTCAGGTCGCTCAGATTGCGCATTCCGTAAAGGTCAAAAATTGCAATATGGGCATGGCAGGTTATTTGCGGACTCTTCCAGGAAGGGAGCGCGGTGGATAAGCGGACGTGCTTATTCTTGTTGTGCCAGTGGATCATTGGGTTTCCCCTAAGGTCCTTCTAGCGGATTCCGAAGCCGTTCATCGTAAAGCTTTCGGAATAGGAGTAGCCCACCGCGGGATCCCCTTCTTCCTTTCTCTTCCTTGCAACTTCTTCTTTCTTCTCTCTTTGTGTAGGGATAAAGTCGCTTCGAGTTTGCGGCAGGTTGGCGGGTACCGCCAAGATCGCTGCAAAGACAGATGAGTTAAACACCAAGGTCGTTGCGGATGCAAAATGCTAGTTCGCAAAAAGCTTACTTTCTTCAGGCAAAACATCCGCCAAGCTCGCCAGTTGCGGAATATAGTGCTCAATATCGAGCCTGGCATCATCGAGGAACTCGACAATAGCGGACTCCACCACGTCCAGCTGCACGCTCTTGAAGGCGGAGTCCGCGCGCACTTGCGGATAGGTGTGCGCTAATCCTAGGTCACCCTCAAAGATCAAGAACCTAGAGGTCCATTTGTGGATCTTGTTTGGAAGGCCCACGACTTTCATCCCTCTGCAGTAGAAATATATCACCCCCTTGTAGGGGCGGCCTCCAGAAGAGGTTATGGAGCGGACAGAGAACATCTTGCAGAAGACGTTCATGGAGAAGGCAATTTTTTCAGACCGCAAGTAGGAAATAAAGCTGCAAATCGTAGCGAGTGTGTTGGGCGCGAGCTGGCCCGGCACCATTCCATAGTGCTCGAAGATTTCGGCAAGTTCCCATAGCAACGGAAACTTGAATCCGCTGTCAAAATGGTATACGGGAATTGCGATCTGAGTCGCGGTTGAAAAGTTCAGCCTTTCTTGGTGGGCTGGAAGGCGGACAAGGATATTTGAATTCGCCATCTTTTTCTCAACAAAGGCCTCCAGGTCGGCCTCATTTAAGGTGCACTTTCGGTGGTCGGCGGAGTGGAAGGCAACAACAGCATCTATTGTGGCGGACACCATTTTTGCAGGCCGCAGGGTTCTTTTACTTCAACTGTTTTCCTGCATAGAAGAAGCGGCAGGGCCATATTTATAGTTATAGGGTCTGACAGCTTTTTGGCCAGGTCGCACAGCTCGCAATTTAAATCCGCATAGTCCGCAAAAATCCAATCATTCACGCAGCAAAAGTTAACGATAACGCGGACACAAATATAGATTCACATGCCAAGAAGAATTCAAAGCAAAAAATTATGGCGGACACTGCTTTTGTCCGCCCAGTTCGCGATGTTTCCTTTCTACAGACGTCAAACATGAGAGGCGGACACAGTTTCAGTCCGCTTAGCTCGCAAAATTTCCCACCTGCAGGTTAAATTATGTGAAGCAGACGCAGCATTAGTCCAAACAGTTCGCCACAGATAACAGCAAAAATAAGCAACAACATTTGCGGATATATTATTTAGTCCGCACATATCGCAACACAGCTCAATCTACAGCAGCATTGTTCAAAAAACGCACACAATTATACAATCAAACAAATTAATAGTTCATGGCATCGCGGACTCAGCGGTCCCTAGTTTCAGTCCGTGTCGGCCTTTCCGTCCTGTCTCTGCACAAGTGAGCAGCTTGGTTCTGTCAAACCAAAGCCGCGAGAGAGAGGAAGAGACTATCTTTCTAGGAGATTTCAGATGGCCCGCGAGAGAGCTATTCTTAGAGGAATCTTCATTGGAGTGTAGATTTTGAAAGCTCTCACAGAGATCTAGGAGTCTGCACTGAGTTATTTTTGGTTTCGTTGGTTTTTAGTGTTGTAGTGAGTAGCCTTAACCCTCCTTTTGTTCCAAAACCTTTCAGAAATTGGTTGTTGTGATTTTTTATTGGCAGAACATTGATGTAGAGTGACTGGAGGATGGTTATCTGAAGATTAGAGTTAAGTGGTGGACTATCCCTCTTGCTTAGTTTTTCATAGTTCTTTTTCTCTTTTTCAACAAATTCCTAGGAGTTAAAGATATTAAATTTTTCTTTCCTGGAAATTAGGTTTTTCAAGTCCGTGACTTTTGGTTGTCTTCAGTTGTAATTCATCGAGTAGTTAGGGGAACTTCATCGAGTAATTATGGGGAAAACGTTGAGTAGTTATAGGGAATTCGTTGAGTAGTCACGAGTAATTCATCTAATAGTTACGCGAATTCTGTAGAATTCATCGAGTATTTCGTAGAATTTATCGAGCAATCATGCTGAATTCATCAAGTGATTCTGTACAGTGCATCAAATAATTATGTTGAATTTGTTGGGTCGTCAAGTCGGATTCATCAATTGGATAAGTCAAATTCATCAAGTTGTCAAGCCGAATTCATCGAGTGGTTGCGTCGAGTTTGTCGTGCATTATGATAAGATCTGTTGTATGGTTAAGACTATTGGTCGAGAGATCACGCAAAATTTACTTGTGGAATCGACGAATTTCTTGTGAGGACTATTTTGACGTAGGAAATTCTAGGATTTCCTGGCATCGTTGTGGTGACCCGACATCAAGTCTTGTGTGGCGCCTTATTTAGGTCAGAATGATTAAGGACTATTTGGTTGGATTAGAATGTGAAAGTCTTTAATTTCATGGGTAGCTAAACACCTAGAGGGGGGATGAATAGGGTTTTTGGTCTTTTTATATTTTTCCTTCTATAAGCGTGTTGTTAGTTAGTTATTTTTGCTTTCAAGACAAACCACAACAGCACACACAAGATTTATATTGGTTCCCCAGATTATTGGTGCATCCACTATCTCTCCCACAGTTCAAATAGTTTGTTAGACAAGGAAACTTCTCCAATTTTGGATCCAAAGATCTTATAACAGAGATCCCTGAGGATCTCTCAGTCTCCTCCAAAACCTACCTCGGGCACAAGGCCCTATAAATCAGAGTAAAGATTTACTCCTACAGCTCAGTGATCCAAAGATCACCTTCCTCGGACTTGAGAATAAGTCCTACACTCATGCTAGGAGGATAGCCCTACGACTTAGAGAATGAATCTCTTACATTTCAGGCACAAATGCCCTACCTCAAGTCCATAAAAGGATCCTACAACTCAGGCACAAAGGCCCTACCACTAAGAGAGAATGACTCTCCTACGTCTTAGGCAAACAACCCTAACTCAAATCCACACAAGGATTCTACCTCAGATCAACAAATGATCCTACCTTAGCCTTTATAAAATAGGGCTACAATCAGATCTGTTAAGATCCTACTGAAGGAAGGTTGGTTGGTGTTGATTTTTGACTCCAGAGATAAATTTCTCTGAGTTTGTCTTTCTGGACTGAGAAATACTTAGCCCTAACTTTGACTCTAGAGAGATAAATCTCAAAGCCTTCTTCGTCCTGAACTAAGACAGCTTAGTCATATCTCCTTCACAACAACAAGATGGTTGATATTCATATTGACTTGGCTTGTGCTGAGAAGTATGTTTTAGAGATCTGTTTCTTCTTGAACTGAGAGTGAATCTCAGTCCTATCTTATTCTTCTTCATAGCTCCAGAAAGTATTCTTCAGGAATGATCAGCTTGGGCTATGAAGATGTTGCACCTAAGGCTTGCCTTGCTACTTCTACTTACTCAGATAATTTCTCTGACCTTGTCGTTGAAGGTGTTGATTGTTGAGAACCAAGGTCCAGCGGGATTGGGTGTGTGTGGGACCGTATATTTGGGCTTCCCCATCACGTTCCTGCTCTAGGTGTTGATCCCGGTGGGCCCCTCGTATGGCGGAATATCCCCGCCATCCCGTGGTTGGATTAGTCCCACATTGCCTGCAGTGGGTGGTCCTTGGTGTTTATGTACCCCCGTCCCCCCTTCCTACTACCTCGGGGTTTTGGGAAGATGTGTGGTGACGGGTGGTTTCCACATGGTATCAGAGCCATCCCGCTGCGGGGGTGTGTTGAGAACCAAGGTCCAGCGGGATTGGGTGTGTGTGGGACCACATATTTGGGATTCCCCATCGCGTTCCTGGTCTGGGTGTTGACCCCGATGGGACCCACTTATGGCGGAATACCAATGCCATCCCGTGATTGGATTAGTCCCACATTGCCTGCAGCGGGTGGTCCTTGGTGTTTATGTATCCCCATCCCCCCTTCCTACTACCTCGGTGTTTTGGGATGATGTGTGGTGACGGGTGGTTTCCACATTGATCACAACAGCTAACTTACTGCAGCTAGGGTTAGCCTTGGACGCTTCTTCTTCCTCAGAGATTTCTCTGATCTTGTTGTTTCAGGTCAAAATCGCAATAGATAACTGCTTGAACTTTAGATCAGCTGGTTGAACTATAGATTTAGGCACTGGAATAACGGCAAGAGGATGAAGATGAAGTTCAACCCCTTTTCGAAAATCGATCCCAAAAGGTAATCAATATTTTCTGATCTATGGCTTTTATCATCTTCCGCTGTCCAACGGCACTTTGACCCATGGGCCCACTTATAGTTGTTGGCTGCAACTTTACTTTTACATAAAAAGTCATACAGTAGGCCTCCGACACCATTTGTCATATATTGTAGCCTTCTCGCAACATTTTGAATTTTACTAACTCTTGCTGACATCAACATTTGTGGACTTAGCCAAATTTACAGTTCAACCCAAGCGTTGAGTGCATTAAGTTAATAGCCTTTACTTAGGGCAAAAACCCTTGTCAGATAATTTGCACTGCCAGACATTGAGTGTGATGAGTGAACCTTCATCACTCAATACATTTCGACTTAGCCAATTAATTCTACACTACTAGGCGTTGAGTGCATTGAGTGAGCCTTCATCACTCAACACTTCTGGACTTAGCTGCTACTCTGATTGCCTGCCATCTTGTAGAGGCGTTGAATGAACTGCATTCAATCAATTCTTCTATACTTGCCAATTTCCATATATATGAATGCGTTGAGTGTGCCTTTATCACTCAAAGCATCTGCCATTGCCTGTCTTCTTTGATGAAGGATTGAATGAACTTCCTTCAGTCAACGCTTCTGTACTTTGCCGATCTTCTTGAGGAGCTTGCGTTGAGTGAGCTGTGCTCACTCAACTCATCTGGACTATGATAATTTTTTCTATCTATATCTTCTTAAGATTTTACTGAACACTAGCCTGTCAATGCTTTCTTCTTTGGACATTGAGAGAGCTTTCCTCAATCAATGATTCTAGTCTCAATGCTTTTTTCTTCAGGAATTGAGTGAGCTGTCCTCACTCAATGAATTTGGACTTAGCCGGATTTCTTCCTTACCAATGCTAAATCTTTGACTGTCTGAGCTTTACTCGACGACTCTTGTTATATGGCATTCAGTGAACTGTCTTCATTCAACGCCTGTGGACTTAGCCGCAAATCTGCTTTGCAAATTGTTGGGAATTGACTGTCCATGCTTTACTCAGCACTTTTTGGCATCTAGTGTTGAGTGAACTAGCTTCACTCAACACATGTGGACTTAGACAAATTTCTATATTTCCTGCATCCTTCCTTGACATCTAGCGTTGAGTGAACCTGCTTCACTCAATGACTATGGACTTAGACTTATTTCTATCTCTCCAGCATTCTTCCTTGTGACCACCTATCACAATCACTTAGATAACCTATCTAAACTTGTTACATGGAACATCCTGCACATATTGAACTTGAACATACATCAAATACAATTATGCTCTTAGTATTGACGTTGATGCCTCTTAAATCCAGGGAACATTGAGGGAAATATTCCCAACAATATCCCCCTATTTGAAGAAGGCAGAACACACAAAAATACCATGAAACATTATCATATAAACCATATTAATTCAATGCACTTGCAAGCTATCAGATGTAGCTTTCTCATACCACTTGAATTTCAGTGACTCCAGCATATTAATTCAATGATCTCCATTTTAATGTATTGACTCAACCTGTCAAGTCATTACTTTCTCATACCACTTGAACATTTGCTCAAGTAATATACAGTTTCTTCATACCACTTAAATGAAGTACTTTCCTCATACCACTTGAAGCACTTCCCTCATACCTCTTTGAGTTGGGAATGTAATATGCAATGGCTCAACATGTGGTCATTACACTCCTCATACTACTTGAATTTTTCCACGTAATATGCACTAACTCAACATGACCTTGTCAAGTCATGTACTGCCCACACATCCCCCTTTCTTCCTTCTTCAAAAAGGCATTTTTCTAATGAGGGAGGTGAAATGATCATGTGGGAGTTTATCTCTTGATCCTAGCCATATTCCACTACACTAGTGATTAAACTACTTGACTAGAGATCATACCGCATGTGTTGATACCACTAACACAACACTTCACTGCAACCACTTGACATTTGAGTGGTCCATTGATCCACTTGAGCTAGTTGCTATCACTAATCCACTTGAGCTAATGCCACTCCTCCCCTTTCATGCGTTCTGCAGAAGCAGCTATAGTCAGGGGGTACTTGCTTTTCCTCTTCTCCTGTACCAACATTGTCTTCTCAGCAGCAGCAATCCACTAATGGTTATCTCCACCTCAGTTTGTCCATTGTCTTGAGGACATACATATCAGTAGTTTTGATTATTGATCCACTATTGCAGCTTCTGGAATTGCTCCCCCTTAACAGGAGAATCTTAACTTGCTCCGCCTCTAGAAGCATTTTCTGTCATCATCTCTAATGGACACTTGAGTCCATTAAACCTTAATACCAATTAAAAGACTTGAAAGTCTTGATACCATATGAAAGACTTATCAATCTGAAGAAAAGTGAATCCTACAACAAAAAACAATATAAGGAGCAACTGATGCTCTACAAAGTTCAACATACCCAACTCAAACTTGAAGATGTTGAACTTGACTTCATATAATGGCTTAGTAAAGATGTCATCCACTTGCTTTTCTGTGGGGACAAACTCAAGACTTATGTCTTCCTTCTCCGCATCCTCCCTAATAAAATGATACATAATCCCTATGCATAGTCCTGTTTTGAGAGATAGGATTTATAGCAAAGGATATTTCACTAATTTACTGACAATACAAGGGAATGTTACTTATCCCAATGTTCTAGTCCTAGAGCTGAGGCTGGATCCACAACAACTGTGCACAGCAGCTCCCAGCAGGTATGTATTATGTCTCAGTAGTTGATATGGCTTCTTGCTACCTCATTAGTGTAACGCCCCGAAACTCAACGGAGCAAAAGGGGGACGTTTTGGGCCAGTTTGGGTTCTGGCAGCAGGCACACGGCCTGGGACACGGGCGTGTCCCAGGGCGTGTCGACCCGTGTCGACACTTAGCCGCGAAGTCGTCGAGATTCTCTCGACGATTCGTTGAGACTGGGCACATGGCCTGAGACACGGGCGTGTCGCAGGGCGTGTCGACCCGTGTCGACACTTAGCCGCGAAGTCGTCGAGATTCTCTCGACGATTCGTTGAGACTGGGCACACGACCTGCGACACGGGCGTGTCGCAGGGCGTGTCGACCCGTGTCGACACTTAGCCGCGGAGTCGATTCGCTCGACGATGCGTCGAGACAAGGCACACGGCCTGCGACACGGGCGTGTCGACCTGTCTCGACGATCGTCCCGGGGAGTCGACGAGCTTGACTCGACGATTCGTCGAGACAATGCACACGGCCTAGGACACGGGCGTGTCCAACGCCGTGTCATCACATCGACGATCTTCGCTCGATGAATTGTCGAGACCGTGTACACGGCCTGGGGTCCAGGCGTGTCAAGGTAACACGGGTAAGCACACGGGCATGTCCTAGAACCCGTGCAGTGCTCGGGTTGATTTTGGGGAAAAAACATGGGGTATACGGCAGGACACACGGCCGTGTGAGGTGGAACACGGGCGTGTCAGCTCGAACACGGGCGTGTTCGATACCCGTGTGAGGTCCCAGGAGATTCGATTTTGACGGCGAATGAGGCACACGGCCCTGGACACGGGCGTGTGCCAGGCCGTGTTCGGTCCAGATTGGGCATTTCAGCCCCGAATCAAAGCCGATCGTTTCCTTATTTTGAGATCCAATGGCTGGGGGTTGTTCCTGAAGGGATATACCCGAGTTTGGGCTTTCAAAACCTTTACCTTTCTTAAGTGTTCTCTTTCTAAAGCCTTAGAGAGAGAGAGGAGAGCCAAGGGAGGAAGAAGGAGCTAGATCCCTCCATTGGAGGAGCTTCGGAGCTCCGAATCGCGAGCCGACTCCGGATCCACGGAGGCAACGCTAGTGCGGTGGTTTTCATCCGATTACTTTTCCATGGTGCCAAAGAGGAACGCAAGGGTAACGATCCTCATCTTGAGCATGAGTAGCTCTCTTTCTTTGCATAGGAAGCCCGCTCTCGCGAGTTTGCGGAGAGTTGGAGGCGTTCCTTCGGGTAGATATGTGAAGTCCCCATTGTTTAGAGTCCGTAAGCAAGAACGGACATAGGCATGATGTGTGAAGCCTACCCGGACATGTTGGTCTGGATCGGTGATGTTGCATTACATAATGCCGGAGAAGACTCTGTGCTATTGGTTGTTTTTCGGGTTTGCTACGCGGTAGATTGCAGCAGGGAGCCTTGGGGACTAACCCAAAGGTGCACCCGGAAAACTGGGCGGATACGAGATCTTGCCAACTTGGTGGCTTGAGAGCCAACTTGAACATAACCGGGTTATGTGACTTGTGATGGAAATGGGACTCGACGGAAGTTTGACCCGCGCAAATGGCTTAAATTATCATTGCGATGTGAGCACGGGTTAGATGGAACCGTACCCGTTCTATGTCGTTCGATTAAAGAGACCTAAAGGCACGTGACACGTACCGTTGGCATAGAGTAGGGTCTTCGGCGGTCAATGGCTTAAATTGTCGTGACCCAGGCCAGGAAGACAAATTGCTCATAGGTTTGGCCGTCCAAGTGGAGGTGGTGAGTCCAGAATGTCTATGGCTTTAATTGACGTGACATCGACCGGTTCACTGAGAATGTGCCCTGAGAGCACGGGGCGTGTGGCCGTGCGAGCCAACGTCTGTGATGTATTGGCTATTGTTATAAATTGCTCACTTATGCTAATGAAATGCAGGGAAGGAGCATCGCCGCCCCGAGTTGGGGGCGGGATCGTTATAATTTGGTCAGCATTGCTGACCGTTGCCTTGTTTTACCACCGTGCGGTGGTTTGTTGCTTGCAGGTGCAGCTGGACCAAGCGGTCAATAGCGGGCTAAAGCCCTTTTTGCGAAGCCGGCCCTCGAAGGCCCAAATGGAAGTGTTTACTGTTTTATTCATGTATGACCGGCCTGCGTGCCGTGGTTTGTAAAACATGTAATATTCAAGTGAAACATTTTGTAAGGCCTTAAGGCTTGTTTTGGGTATTTTGTATAACATTCCTAATTTGTAGTAGTGGACATTCGTGCTTTGATGCTGGGTTCTTTGTTTACAACTTTTATAAACTGCTTCCGCTAGAATGCTCTGTGTAGGACGTTGAGATTGGTTGGATGGTTTCCATAAGTAACCACCCGGTCTGTCTGTGGCATACGGCGTCGGGCCACCGGCCGGACCTACTGCTTTATGCTACGTGACGGATATGGGTTGTCACAATTTGGTATCAGCCTACTGGTTTTGGCCGGGCTTAAAGTGAATTCGTGGGCGAATTCTTTTTAAGTGGTGGTGAGCACGTTGTGTTCGTCATCGTAATAACAGTAAAAAGAACCCATGAATGTCCACTTAGGAATGAAAATACTTGTGTTTGAGGAACCTGCGTGTTCCTATAATTGTTGTTTGCAATTTATGTGGTCGCTTAACGGTGTTTTGTTCCACTATAGGTGACCAGAAGTGATGTTGGGCCGTCAGAACGCCGAGTTTCTGAGGCTAGTAGTGCACCGGAGGTTGCTCCTGCAACACCTCTATTGGCTGAGAACATACGGTTGGTGGCTGAAGCAGTGTTGGCCGTGATAAATGCGCAGCCTGGAAGGCAAACGCAGCAGCCCGCTCCTGTGATGGAGCAAGAACCTCTGCACGAGGCTGAACCGAGGAGGGTGGAGCAAGTGGTTGTAGAACCGGTGGTGCCGAGGAGGGCAACTGAGCGGCAGCTTAAGCATGTAATGAGCTTTAACCCTCCGTTATTCTCGGGGTTGGGAACCCCATCTCAGGCTGAAGACTGGCTCTCCATGGTGAAGAGAGCCATGACAGCGACGGAGACGGAGGAGTGGCAAATGACCACCATCGCTACGTTCCTTTTGGACGGTGAAGCGAGGATGTGGTGGGAAGGATTGGAGCTGCATCATTTGAGGGGTAGACAACTGATAGACGTTCCGATGGAAGAGTTCTCGGGATTGTTCTTAGCAAGATACCTCCCTTCGACGCAGAAGATAGCGTTGGAGAATGAGTTCCTGAAGTTGGTACAGGGTGAGAGGAGCGTGGATGAATATCTCCATGAGTTTACTCGTCTGAGTCGTTATGCTAGCTCCACCATCATGGATGAGGAGCGCAAGACTAATCGCTTCTACGAAGGGTTGAGAGATGAGTTGAGGTTACTACTCTCGGGGCCAATGACGCAGGGTTTCTTAACCTTCGTCAACACTGCCCGGTCCTTAGAGAAGGACATGAAGAACGTACAAGCAAAGAAAAGCTTGGGGGAGAAGAAATCTGAATTCAAAGTGCCGACTACTTCAAAGTCCGGCTATCGGAGGTCTTTCAAGAAGCATAGGACTTCGGGTCCAGCTCCTTCTGGTGCTTCTGGGGTGACTACGAGTCGGACCCCGGGCGCGTGTTTTACATGTGGAAAGACGGGGCATTTCGCCCGTGATTGTTGGAGCGGACGTCCTAAGTCTGAGAGGAGACCAGGAGCTACTTATGAAGAAAAGGGAAAGGCGGTGGAGTCGACCGCATCCCATTATACTCCGGCCCAACCAAGGGTCTACAATCTTGGCCAACAGGAGGCCATTAAACAGGCTGATGTGGTGACAGGTACGATTTACTTAATAGCAAGTCAATTCCTTTAAATACTTGTTATACACATGTTACCTTACCACTGCTTGTTTAGGATTTGTATTGATTTGTAAAAATCCGGCACGAGCAATCTTTGATACGGGAGCTTCACACTCCTTCTTGTCCGAAGGATTTATATCACGCATCGGAGTCCCTTCTTCGATGGCGAAGGATAAGTTGGATGTGTTGTTGCCCAATGGGTGTTCGATGCAAGCGGTTAGGATCTGCGATGTTAAGATTCGTATTGGGGAGTAGGAGTTCGACCTGCGGGAGTCTTTACTTCCGTTAGTGGAGTTCGACGTCATATTTGGCATGGACTGGCTCTTGGAGCAGCAGGCCCATATAGATTGCGATAGTAAGGAAGTTAAGCTGGGAGCAAGTCGTGAGACGACTTTTACGGGCTTAAAGGGGTCGAGCAAGACGTTGATGTCTGCTCTTCAGGTGGTGAAGGAGGTTCGTGCCGGAGCAGAACTGTTCTTTATACTAGTGGAGGTTGCAAAGCCGAAGCCCGCGTTGGATTGTATTTCAGTGGTATCGGAATATCCTGATGTGTTCCCCGCAGATCTTCCTGGAGCCCCGCCTCAGCGAGAGATAGATTTTACGATCGAGCTAGTGCCAGGTGCAAAGCCTGTGTCACGATCTCCGTATCGGCTAGCGCCTAAGGATATGGCGGAGCTGAAAGTTCAACTGCAAGAGTTGTTGGAGCAAGGGTATGTACGCCCGAGTTCTTCGCCTTGGAGCGCACCGGTCCTCTTTGTTAAGAAGAACGACGGAAGCTTGAGGCTATGTATTGATTATCGGGAGCTAAATAAGCTGACGGAGAAGAACAAGTACCCGATCCACCGGATTGATGATCTTTTTGATCAGTTAGTCGGGTCGACGGTGTACTCGAATTTGGATCTAAAGGCTGGGTACTATCAGCTGCGAATAAGGGAGAGTGATATCCCGAAGACAGCGTTTAGTACGAGATACGGGCATTATGAGTTTACGGTCATGCCGTTTGGGCTGACTAATGCGCCGTCATTGTTCATGGATTTGATGAACAGGACTTTCAGGGAGTACTTGGACCATTTCGTGATCGTCTTCATCGACGATATTTTGGTGTACTCGCAAAGTGAGGAAGATCACTTCAAGCATCTTCATTTGGTGTTGGAGACGCTAAGGAGAAATCAGTTGTATGTCAAGTTCTCGAAGTGCGAGTTTTGGCTATCCTTAGTGGCGTTCCTCGGGCATATAGTGAGTGGAGAGGGTATTGCTGTGGATCCGGCGAAGATTGTTGCGATACGGGAGTGGCCTGAGCTTGCTACTGTAGCGGAAGTTCGGAGTTTTCTGGGGCTTGCCGGCTATTATAGGCGCTTCGTAGAGAACTTCTCGCGGATAGCATTACCTCTCACTACTTTGACGAGGAAGGAGCATAAGTTCGTTTGGACGCCGGAGTGCGCGCGAGCTTTTGACGAGCTGAAGTGTCGGTTGACCACGACGCCTGTGCTGAGTTCGCCATGTGGGACCGAGGGCTACGAGATATATAGCGATGCTTCAGGCAGCGGTTTGGGTTGTGTGCTATTGCAGCACGGAAGCGTGATAGCTTATGGCTCGAGACAGCTAAAAGTGCACGAGAGGAATTATCCGGTCCATGACTTGGAGTTAGCGGCCGTGATTTTTTGCTTTGAAGCTGTGGAGGCACTATTTGTACGGTGTGAAGATTGATATCTACATCGATCACAAGAGCCTGAAGTATCTTATTGATTAGAAAGATCTGAATATGCGGCAGCGTAGATGGATGGAGTTCCTGGGGGACTATACGTTCAAGATCCATTACGTGCCTGGCAAAGAGAATGCGGTTGCGGACGCGTTGAGTCGCCGAGCCCCAGCTCAAGCCAATTGGCTATCGGTGCACGATGAGCGGTTGGTGCGAGAGTTGGAGGCGTTGTAGATTGTTTGTGTGGACAGACAATCAAGTACTGAAGCAGTTCTGAATTGGACTGAAGTCCAATATGACCTGGCTGATCGTATTCAGCAGGCTTTGGATATGGATGCTCATATGAAGCAGTTCATGGTAGAGGCTCTGGATGGGTCAAATTCCCAATTCGTCGTGGAGGAAGGGTTGCTTTGGAAAGACGGTCGTTTGTGCGTCCCAAGTGTGGGCAATTTGCGGGTGGAGTTGTTGTACGAGGCACACCATACCAAGTACTCGATTCACCCGGGGAGCACGAAGATGTACCGTGATGTGAAGAAACTGTTTTGGTGGCCGGGTTTAAAGAAGGATGTGGCGCTATACGTAGCCAAGTGCCAAACTTGCTCCTTGGTAAAGGCGGAGTGCCAAAAGCCGAGAGGATTACTTAAGTCCTTGCCTATTCCGGAGTGGAAATTTGACGACATCTCTATGGACTTTGTGCACGGTTTGCCAAGGTCGCAAAAGGGGAACGACGCCATTTGGGTGGTTGTTGATCGTTTAACGAAGGTGTCGCATTTTATTCCGCATAGGAAGGATGATCCGGTGGAGAAGCTGGCGAAGCTCTATGTGGATAACATAGTACGGCTTCATGGTGTGCCCCGCAGCATCGTGAGTGACCGAGATGGGCGGTTCACGTCCAATGATTGGAGGCTGGTGCAGCAAATGTTGGGAACGAAGCTGAAGTTCAGCACAGCCTTCCATCCGCAAACGGATGGGCAGACCGAGAGGGTCAATAGAACTATGGAAGACATGCTTCGCATGTGTGTCTTGGATTTCGGAAAGCAATGGGAAGATCACCTTTATTTGGTGGAGTTCGCATACAACAATAGCTACCAAGCGAGTATTCAGATGGCGCCTTTCGAGGCCCTATATGGTAGGAAATGTCGCACGCCGTTGTCTTGGTTAGAAACGGGTGAGTCAAAGTTGTATAAGCGATCGGAAGTGGATGATGCTACTTCTTTGGTGAGAACCATTCGGGAGAGGTTGCTTATCGCTCATGACCGGCAAGCAAAGTACTATAATGCCAAGCACAGGAATGTGGAGTTCGCTGTGGGCGATTATGTATACTTAAAGATCAAGCCGTTCAAGGGTGTCTCACGGGTGCGGCGATTGAAAAAGCTAAGCCCGAGGTACCTTGGACCGTTCGAGGTTCTGGAGCGAGTTGGTGAAGCGGTCTATCGGTTGTAGCTTTCAGTGGAGCTTAGTGTATTACATGATGTATTCCACATTTCGGTGCTTCGGAAGGCGGTGCAAGAGTCTACGCAAGTGATCGCGGTTGATCAAGTGCCGGTGGATAGTGGGCTAATGACAAAGGTCAAGCCCATGCGGATTGAGGACTCGGAGGTCAAGCGGCTACGCAATAAAGAGATCAGGATGGTCAAGGTCCGGTGGGACAATTGCTGTCGTGAGGAGCTCTCTTGGGAGCGAGAGCAGACTATGCTTGACGAGTATCCGGAGTTGTTCCGCTCAGGTACAAAATTTTGATTTTGTACATGTCTTTCCTTTATATAATTTCGCGGATGAAATTCTTTTAAGAGGGGGAGAGTTGTAACGCCCCGAAACTCAACGGAGCAAAAGGGGGATGTTTTGGGCCAGTTTGGGTTCTGGCAGCAGGCACACGGCCTGGGACACGGGCGTGTCCCAGGGCGTGTCGACCCGTGTCGACACTTAGCCGCGAAGTCGTCGAGATTCTCTCGACGATTCGTTGAGACTGGGCACACGGCCTGCGACACGGGCGTGTCGCAGGGCGTGTCGACCCGTGTCGACACTTAGCCGCGAAGTCGTCGAGATTCTCTCGACAATTCGTTGAGACTGGGCACACGGCCTGCGACATGGGCGTGTCGCAGGGCGTGTCGACCCGTGTCGACACTTAGCCGCGGAGTCGATTCACTCGACGATGCATCGAGACAAGGCACATGGCCTGCGACATGGGCGTGTCGCAGGGCATGTCGACCTGTCTCGACGATCGTCCCGGGGAGTCGACGAGCTTGACTCGACGATTCGTCGAGACAAGGCACACGGCCTAGGACACGGGCGTGTCCAAGGCCGTGTTATCACATCGACGATCTTCGCTCGACGAAATGTCGAGACCGTGTACACGACCTGGGGTCCAGGCGTGTCAAGGTGACACGGGTAAGGACACGGGCGTGTCCTAGAACCCGTGCAGTGCTCGGGTTGATTTTGGGGAAAAATCATGGGGTACACGGCCGGACACACGGCCGTGTGAGGTGGAACACGGGCGTGTCAGCTCGAACACGGGCGTGTTCGATACCTGTGTGAGGTCCCAAGAGATTCAATTTTGACAGCGAATGAGGCACACGGCCCTGGACACGGGCGCGTGCCAGGCCGTGTTCGGTCCAGATTGGAAATTTCAGCCCCGAATCAAAGCCGTTCGTTTCCTTATTTTGAGATCCAATGGCTGGGGGTTATTCCTGAAGGGATATACCCGGGTTTGGGCTTTCAAAACCCTTACTTTTCTTAAGTGTTCTCTTTCTAAAGCCTTAGAGAGAGAGGAGAGCCAAGGGAGGAAGAAGGACCTAGATCCCGCCATTGGAGGAGCTGTTGAGCTCCGAATCGCGAGCCGACTCCGGATCCACGGAGGCAACGCTAGTGCGGTGGTTTTCATCCGATTACTTTTCCATGGAGCCAAAGAGGAACACAAGGGTAACGATCCTCATATTGAGCATGAGTAGATCTCTTTCTTTGCATAGGAAGCCCGCTCTCGCGAGTTTGCGGAGAGTTGGAGGCGTTCCTTCGGGTAGATATGTGAAGTCCTCGTTGTTTAGAGTCCGTAAGCGAGAACGGACATAGGCATGATGTGTGAAGCCTACCCGGACATGTTGGTCTGGATCGGTGATGTTGCATTGCATAATGCCGGAGAAGACTCCGTGCTATTGGTTGTTTTTCGGGTTTTCTACGCGGTAGATTGCAGCAGGGAGCCTTGGGGACTAACCCAAAGGTGCACCCGGAAAACTGGGCGGATACGAGATCTTGCCAACTTGGTGGCTTGAGAGCCAACTTGAACATAACCGGGTTATGTGACTTGTGATGGAAATGGGACTCGGCGGAAGTTTGACCCGCGCAAATGGCTTAAATTATCGTTGCGATGTGAGCACGGGTTAGATGGAACCGTACCCGTTCTATGTCGTTCGGTTAAAGAGACCTAAAGGCACGTGGCACTTACCGTTGGCATAGAGTAGGGTCTTCGGCGGTCAATGGCTTAAATTGTCGTGACCCAGGCCAGGAAGACAAATTGCTCATAGGTTTGGCCGTCCAAGTGGCGGTGGTGAGTCCGGAATGTCTATGGCTTTAATTGACGTGACATCGACCGGTTCACTGAGAATGTGCCCTGAGAGCACGAGGCGTGTGGCCGTGCGAGCCAACGTCTGCGATGTATTGGCTATTGTTATAAATTGCTCGCTTATGCTAATGAAATGCAGGGAAGGAGCATCGCCGCCCCGAGTTGGGGGCGGGATCGTTATAATTTGGTCAGCATTGCTGACTGTTGCCTTGTTTTGCCACCGTGCGGTGGTTTGTTGCTTGCAGGTGTAGCTGGACCAAGCGGTCAATAGCGGGCTAAAGCCCTTTTTGCGAAGCCGGCCCTCGAAGGCCCAAATGGAAGTGTTTACTGTTTTATTCATATATGACCGACCTGCATGCCGTGGTTTGTAAAACATGTAATATTCAAGTGAAACATTTTTTAATGCCTTAAGGCTTGTTTTGGGTATTTTGTATAACATTCCTAATTTGTACTAGTGGACATTCGTGCTTTGATGCTGGGTTCTTTGTTTACAACTTTTATAAACTGCTTCCACTAGAATGCTCTGTGTAGGACGTTGAGATTGGTTGGATGGTTTCCATAAGTAACCACCCGGTCTGTCTGCGGCATACGGCGTCGGGCCCCGACCGGACCTACTGCTTTATGCTATGTGACGGATAGGGGGTGTTACAATTAGATCAGCTTTCTCCCTTGGAATAGACAAGTTTCATCCTTGCTTTTTATATCTTCTTGAGTAGGGAGTTCTGTTGGAATCTCTCCGTCAATCTCTGCATTTTCAAAAGAAAGTTGCCGACTTGTATCAACTATACCCGGAGCTGTCTCCTGTTCTTAAACTGATTGTACTTTCTTTCCCACAGCAGGTGCAACCAACTGGGTAGTCACCCTTATTAACCCCTCAGTCCGCAACATCCTGCGAGATGCCAAGACCCCCTTTTCAACAGGCGCGGACTCAATAACGCAGTCCGCACAGTCCGGCAAAGCAGCGGTACTCGGCGACAAAGGATGGTTCCCAGCGGCGGATTCGAGGCTCTGTAAACTCAGTCCGCCGTGCCTTGGGATCTGGATTCTCTACAACAGTGGACACAGTGTCCCGTCTGCCCAGGCCGCTGTCCTCCAGCAGCATCGCGCCTAGCAGCAGCAGATGGAAGCTCCAGCCCGTGGGCCCAGTCCGCGCCTTCAGCGCAGACAGGCGTGTTCTTTCCTTTTGCTTCCCGTCACCACTGCCCGGTTCTCCTGTACCCCGGGCAATCGGTTATTTTAGCCCTTCCCATTTGGGCAGGCCCCCTATCCTATAAATAAGGGGGAGGTGGTGCACCCAAGGCACGCTGACTCGTGCCCAGGAGCCTACTTGTCAAAGGCTGCAGACTCGAATCTAGTGCCTTGCAGACTCCAGCTTGCTCTGTTCTTGTCTTCCTTTTTCCTTCACATGTAACCCAATCCTTTCTTCAATCAAGGAAAATCCCATCGCAAGAGAGGCATTCAGGCCGTGACGGGCGAAGTCTATTGTTGTCGTGGCTCATGGCCCTACTGTTTTTTTCCTGCTCTCGTCCGCTTAGTAGATTGCTACTCGCAGTCTCTCCTTTCCCTTCTTTTCCCTTGTGCTCGAACTGTTAGCTGGTGGTGCCTGACTCCGTGTGCGTTTTCATGCATCAACAGTTAACACGCGACCTTCAAATTCGAGTGTCATTTCAAATTCAGCGGACAGAAATGTTAGACCGCAGAGCCCGCTCTTCAGATCGCTCTAGTTCTTCAGAGGACTCTCTTTGGGATGCAATTGAACAAGCTCGCCTTGAGGCCGAGCAGTCCCGCCAGCAGACTGACCAGCGTCTGGACGCAATCAGCCAAGCCCTGCTTGCGCTAGCCCAGCGGCTTGCTCCTCAAGCCGCAGCAGAGCCAGCGGACTCGCCAGTTCGCCACACTCCAGCTCGCCGAACTCCGCTTCGGCAATCGCCAGCCGCTCCCCGAGATCCTGTCCAGTCCATCGCCCCTCTGCGGCCTCAGGAGGAGCAGTTTGCTTTCAGAAATTTCTTCATAGAAGCTGCTAGGGGCACTCCTGCCGGCCAGCTTCATTTTGCTGACCTCCAGTCCGCCAAGCCCGCGGACTCCCCTGCTTTAGTCCTCCCCTTCTACCCTGCTGAGTTCGAGACTCCGTCTCCCTTCGTTGATCGAATCCGATGGGAGTCGGCTCCGAACAACTTCAGGGAGCCCCACCTTCCCTTCTATTCAGGAGAGACTGATCCAGTCTCTCACCTCCAAGCATTTGGGGGGGCAATTGCTTTGAGATGCCTCTCAGATTCCATCAAGTGTAAACACCTGGTGACCACTCTCGAAGGACAGGCGAGAGAGTGGTTCTATGAGCTGCCTGCGGGCACAATTTCTTCTTTCGCTGAGCTTCGCAGCGAGTTATTGCTGAGGTTTGCTACCTCAAGGAAGAGGAAGGATGGGCCAGCTGCCCTCTTTGAAATCAGACAAAGGGACAACGAGTCAGTGGCGTGATTCATTGATCGCTTTCAAAAAGAGATCCAAGGGGTAAGGAATGTGAACCCCAATTATTACAAGGTCGCCTTGATCCATGGCCTCCGGGAAGGCCCCCTTAAGTTTAAAGCAACAACCAAGGCACCTGAGACTTATCAAGAGCTGATTGTCATGGTGAATTGCTTCATAGAAGTCGAGAACGCCATTCCAACCTATGTTTCATCCCTGACAGCTAAGGATGAAGGAAGGGATGCCTCCGCTTCTTCCTCTCACTGCAATCCCCCTAGCCTAGATTTCCAGCCTCATTCTCAGAGAGGTCGGAACTTCCGCCACAAGAAATCAATCCTTGGCCATCAACAGTTTCATGAGCAGAGACTGTCGTAGGCCGCCACTCCCGCCATTCCACTGCAAGATCTTCAAATCCTCCAGCAAGCAGCCTTGCCTGCTCTAAGCCGATCTGATGCAAGCCCCATGGAGGATATAGCGGATCTGGACCTTGATGAAGTCATCCAGATCTTGCAAAAGAAGTCGGAAGAAAAGAAGCAAGAGCCTCAAAGAGTGTGGAGGAGAAGGAACAATAAGCAGTATTGCCAGTTCCACAAAGATAAGGGCCACTTGACCGAGGATTGCAAGGCCCTTCACATGCTGATAGAGAAGCTGCTTGCCGAGGGCAAGATTGACTTGGCCAAGAAGGATTCTTCTTCTTCGAAACCATCCACCTCAAATGGCAAAGAAGTAGCTGAAGCATACCAGGAATGTGTGGATGTAGAGGACGAAGGCCGTCTGGGGCCGATCAACGTCCCGGTGGAGTGCTTCGACGCAAATGATGAAGGGGTTCTGGGGCGCCTCTTCTTCATCCATGGTGGAGCAGGGACCGAGTCTACTCGGAAATCTTCAATTTCAAGGGTCACCCGAGCAGAGGTGACCTCTTCTTCTTCCGTTGCTCCTCCAAGTGTGGTTGTCACCTTTGGTACAGCAGATCTACCCCAAACAGCCAATCTGTTTGATGATGCAGTTATAATTCAGGCTGTGATTGGGGACTTTACAGTTGATAGAATTCTTGTTGACACGGGAAGCTCGGTCAACCTCCTATTCAAGTCTACTTTTGAGGCCTTGAGGACTGGAAAGCCTCTGCTTTCCACGGAAGGGCCACTCTATGGTTTCTCAGGAGAGAGAAAAGAAGTGGAAGGTAGCATCATCCTGCCTGTGAAGCTTGGAGGGGCAACTAAACAAGTGCAATTCATAGTTGTTGACGCTCCCAGCAGCTACCATGCCATCTTCGGCAGGCCCCTGTTAAACAAGTATCAAGCGGTGGTTTCCACTTACCACCTTGCCATCAAGTTCTTCGCAGATAGAAGGATGTGCCCGGTCAGGAGTGACCTAAGGAGGGCAAGGGAGTGCTACGTCCGCACTGTCAACATGGTTAATGTCAGCCCTCCCTTTGCTCTAGCAACAGCTGCAGAAGCCTCGCCAAATTCAGAAGCTGCTGCTGATAGTGGTGCTCACCTGGAACCTGCCCAGGTGACGCAAGGAGTCCCCATTGCTGAGGGGGAGGAGAGGAAGCTCTCCATCAACTCGGAGCTACCTGAAGATCAAAAAGCCGAGCTGATCTCCTGCCTGCTAAGGAACCTGGATGTCTTTGCCTGGTCAGCAGAAGACATGCCAGGAGTGGATCCTGATGTTGCATGCCACCACTTAAATGTTGATCCCGGCTGCAAGCCTATACAACAAAAGAAGAGGGACATAGCTACAAAGCTTGCAGAGCCAATAAGGGAGGAGGTCGCAAAGCTCCTCAAGGCCAATTGTTTTAAAGAAATTCAATATCCCACCTGGATATCAAACGTTGTAATGGTTAAAAAGCCAGGGGGAAAATGGCGAATGTGTGTAGATTTTACCAAACTTAATAAAGCATGCCCTAAAGATTGCTATCCCTTGCCTCGGATAGATTCTTTAGTTGATTCCGCGGTAGGGTACTCTTGTATGAGCTTTTTAGATGCATTTTTTAGTTATCACCAGATAAGAATGCATATGCCCGACGTTCCTCACACGTCATTTATAACCTATGATGGTTGCTATTGCTACCTTGTGATTCCCTTTGGGCTTAAAAATGTCGGTGCAACCTATCAACGGATGATGGACCGTGTGTTTAACCATTAGAAGGGGAGAAACCTGGAAGTGTATGTAGTCGATCTCTTGATCAAGAGTAAGTCATTTTCGCTGCACTTGCAAGATCTAGCAGAGACGTTCGCTACTCTACGTTGATACAAAATGAAACTCAACCCTTTGAAATGCACTTTTGGGGCAAGTAAGGGGAAGTTTCTTGGTCATCTCCTTACTCCGGAAGGACTTGCCCCCAATCCTAATAAAGTGAAAGCCATTCTTGATATGCCTACCCCTCATTCACCTAAGGAGGTTCAGCATTTGGGGGGGAGGCTAGCCGGTCTTGCGAGATTTCTCTCTCGGGTTGGAGATAGGAGTGCTCCTTTTTTCAAAACTCTCCGAGGACCATCCAAGTTTGAGTGGACGGAAGAATGCTCCCAAGCCTTTGAGTAGTTGAAGAAGCAACTGACCTCAACCCCTGTGCTTCAAAGTCCCCGGCCAGGAGAGATTCTTTTCTTGTACTTAGGGGTTGGCCCTGAGGCGGTCAGCTCCATTCTTCTTCAGGAAGAGAGCAGGATGCATTCCCAATTTACTATGTTAGCCATATCCTGAAGAGTGCTGAGACACGGTTTCCGATCTTGGAGAAGTTAGCCTTGACACTAGTCATGTCAGCTCGCAGACTCCGTCCTTATTTCCAAGCACACTTGATTCAGGTCGTCACCGATCAACCTTTGAAAAGTGTGATGGAAAAACTGGAGCACTCAGGCCTGCTAGCTAAGTGGACAATAGTGTTGAGTGAATTTTAGATCTCTTATGTGCCCAAGACAGCCATCAAGGCTCAAGTCCTAGCAGACTTTCTAATTGACATGCCAGAGTCCAGTTCTGATCGAGCAGAAAGGTCACCTTTGGCTTGGACCATCTATGTTGATGGAGCCTCAGGCAGAAGTTCTTCTGGAGCAGGGGTGGTCCTCATTAATCCAAACGACGTCAAACTGGAGCAGGCGATCAAGTTTTACTTCCGAGGAACCAATAACCAGGCCGAATATGAAGCTCTGCTAGCAGGCTTGAGACTTGCAAGGGAACTCGGAATCGATCATGTTCACATCAAAACCGATTCTCTTGTAATGGCGTCCCAAGTCCTTGGCAACTTTGAGACAAGAGAGGCTATATTGAAGAAGTATTTGGTTCTTGTGAAGATAAAGAGTGGCAAGTTCAAGAGCTTTATCATCGAGCACATTCCTATAACCGAGAATGAGGAGGCAGATGTTCTTGCTAAGAATGGGCTGCCATCAGGAGAAACAACTTTCGAGCTCTTCCGACTAGCAGTGGAGGAAGGAGAATTTATGCAAGTAGATCAACGTCCCTCCTAGATGGATCGATTCATTCTTTATCTGTCAACATGAGATTTTCATTATTCGATCAAAGATAAGAGGAAGTTCAGAATAAAAGCAGCTCATTATTTCCTAGTGGCGGGAATCCTTTACAGAAGAACCTTCCTCTCTACCATGGCCCGGTGTGTTTCAGAAGAAGAAGCTCCCCTCGTTTTGCAAGAAGTCCATTCAGGAGAGTGTGGAACTCACTCGGGAGCAAGAACCTTGGAAAGACGGATCTTGCGGCAGGGATATTTCTGGCCCACTATGAAGAGAGACTCTGAGGTCTATGCTAGAAAGTGTGTTCAATGCCAGAAGTTTGCTCCGCTTCAACTCCAAGCAGCTCAGTCACTCAGATCGATCGCAACTCCTTGGCCCTTCGCAGTTCGGGGAATGGATCTTATTGGTCCTTTTCTCATGACAAGCGGTCAACGGCGTTTCATCATTGTAATGATCGACTACTTCAGTAAGTGGATTGAAGGCAAGGCACTGGCTAAGACAACTACTCAAGTCATCAGAAACTTCATTTGGGGGGAGATTGTCTGCCGACATGGGATACCTATGGCTATAATCACTGATAATGGGCCACAATTCAACAACTCAGAGATGATAGATTTTTGCAAGCAGGTCGGAGCAGAGCTGTGGTTTGCATCAGTTCATCATCCCAGAAGCAATGGCCAAGTAAAAGCAGCCAACAAGCAGATCCTCAATCCGCTTAAGAAGAAAGTGCAGAATCTCAAGGGCAGCTGGGCTGATCAACTTCCGCCAGTCCTCTGGTCCCTTAGGACAACGCCTTCATCCGCAACTGGTGAGACTCCGTTCAAGCTTTCTCATGGCTCAGAGGCACTCATTCCAGTTGAGTTTGAGGTCCCGTCACCTAGAGTTCTGCTTGCAAGAGAAGGCATTGAGTACTGGCTTGAGCTGAATAATGAAGAGATGAGATTCAGCCTGGATCACATCGAGGCAATCAGAGATCAAGCATCCATAAGGCAGGAGGAGGTTAAAAGGAGGATGGCCCGTTACTTTGATCAGAACATAAGGATCAAACACTTTCAAGTGGGAGATCTAGTTCTAAAGAAAGTTGATGCGGCTGCAAGAGCTGGCTCAGTTGGAAAACTGAATCCAAATTGGGCCGGCCCTTTCATTATCAAAGAAGCATTAAAGTGTGGCGCTTACCGCTTGCACACATATGAAGGAGAGGATATGCCACATACATGGAGCGGGGATGATCTCAAACGGTTCTATTCCTGAACCTCCTCTTTTCTGTTTTATGTATCCTCTTCAGGAACTATTATGAATGAAAACTGCTTGCTAACGCTTCTTCAAGTGTTTTGTCTGTGTAAGCATAACAGGTGACATGCTAAGAAAGATTTCAAAAACTGTTCTGACCTTGAACTTTATTTTCTTTCTTATGCTTGCTTTGCAAATACATTTTATTAATCAAAGGATTCATACTGACACTTTTTCCTAGTGTTCTCTCTCTCTCCCAAAGATCTTTAACGGTTCCCTGATACCAGGAGACATCGCCGAGTTCAGCAAGACCTCCCCTAGAGCTGTTGTCATTAGCATGACACCACTAAGACCACGTATTGCGAGGAGTTTTCGCACCGTATGGTGGGAGCTTGCAGGCTCTAGTGAGGTAGGATTCTAGACTTCGGATCCCGGCTAGTACCTAACCCCACCTCTGCATTATGGAGTGCAGGGTGGGTGTAAAGCTCTACTATGGCGCATTTGGGATATCGTTACAACTTTGATGATCTGGTGAGGAAATCAATGCCATGCGCACCTGCCCACTGATCATCTTAGCTTGTCACCCTCGAACACTCCATGATACCCTCAAGCAGTGCCTGCAGGAGACCCACAACTGAGACTGTACTCCAGGCAAGAGGGCAGGGAACTGTTCCGCCAAGTCGGCATCTTGCTCTTCGCAGGGAATCTACTTAGCGCTGACTGGTTTTATTTATCCGCGCACTCCGCCTGTTTTCTCTGGGTTGACTATAGCTTGTGGCCTTGTGAGGAAAGCAATGCCATGCGCACCTACCCCCCTGGTCGCAAGCTATAGGTCATTTCTTCTTCTTAGTGCGGACTGGTTTTCTTTATCCGCGCAGTCCGCCTGTTTTCTCTGGGTTGACTGTATAGCTTGTGGCCTGGTGAGGAAAGCAATGCCATGCGCACCTACCCACCTGGTCGCAAGCTATAGGTCATTTCTTCTTCTTAGCGAGGACTGGTTTTCTGTATCCGCGCAGTCCGCATGTTTTCTCTGGGTTGACTATAGCTTGTGGCCTTGCGAGGAAAGCAATGTCATGCGCACCTGCCCACCTGGTCGCAAGCTATAGTTCATTTCTTCTTCTTAGCGCAGGCTGGTTTTCTTTATCCGCGTAGTCCGCCAGTTTCATTGGGTTGATTTTATAGCTTGTGACCTGGTGAGGAAAGGAATTCCATGTGCACCTGCCCACCTGGTCGCAAGCTATAGATCATTTCTATTGGCATATGCGCGAACTGTGAAATTATATCAGACCAGTCCGCCGAATGGCTTCCATAAATTATTTTGAATCGCGGACTGCTTCTAGAACTCAATAATGTCCGCCTGATATTGTTATCAACTGATTATTTTCGTTCATCTTTAAGGCGGACAATGACTGGATTGAAAAATGGAATTCCCTAATCAGCAAGACTCATAATAGATCTTTGTATCTCGCGGACTGCAATTGGAACTAAACGGAGTCCGCCTGACATTTTCTTCTCATTCGTACGGCTGACAATGGTCGTCTAGTCAGCAAGTTAAAAAGCTCAGTATAATCTATCAGCGCGTCGCGTGGACTTCTAAGTGTCAGATCGAACTTAATTGCATTAAATGCAGAAAAAAAACATTGCAGGAAGTACAGATACAAGAATATCCTTTCTATTTCATCAAAAAATTTCTTACATCTTTCTATCTATTCGGCGGACTACGATTTTGCGTCCGCCCCATTTACAAAATCAAAAAAAGGCAAAAATACATTAATCATCTGCAGTCTTTTGTTTCTTTTCTGGAGGTGCAGGGCTCGCGCTGTCAATGTCGACTTCCGGAGAGTAGCCCCGGAGCCACTTCCACTACTATGTGATCCTATGCCTAAGGCGGACTCGCTATCCGAGCTCCTGGCAGCAGAGGAGGATGCAGAGGTGCTGGACTCGGCGGACTGTTCTCCGCCTCGCTAGCTTGGGCCAGTGTCGTCCGCTGTCTCCGTGGCGCCTTGCCCTTTCCCTTGCTCTCCGCCTTCTTCTTCTTCTTCGCCTTCCTCTTCCTCGATGATGTCTTTGCCCTTTTTAGCCCGCTCGATCGCTACGACCTGTGGTGCCAACTCTGGGAAGAGCTCCAGGAAGGGGACGCCATCCACTCCCTCCTTTGTAAAGCCGCCATGGGTAGGTCGCTCAATGGCAACCTCGACGGTTTCCTTCACGAAAGGGAGCATGGCGGCCTGAAAGCTGCTTTTCTCTAAATCGTAGGCTAGCAGGGGGAGGTCGGCAGCGGGCACGTTCTTCAGGTCGCTCAGATTGTGCTTTCCGTAAAGGGAGAAAATTGCAATATGGGCATGGCGGGTTATTTGCGGACTCTTCCAGGAAGGGAGCGCGGTAGATAAGCGGACATGCTTATTCTTGCTGTGCCAGTGGATCATTTGGTTTCCCCTAAGGTCCTTCTGGTGGATTCCGAAGACGTTCATCGTAAAGCTTTAGGAAGAGGAGTAGCCCGCCGCGGGATCCCCTTCTTCCTTTCTCTTCCTTGCAACTTCTTCTTTCTTCTCTCTTTGTGTAGGGATAAAGCCGCTTGGAGTTTGCGGCAGGTTGGCGGGTACCGCCAAGATCTTTGCAAAGACAGATGAGTTAAACACCAAGGTCGCTGCGGATGTAAAATGCTAGTTCGCAAAAAGCTTACTCTCTTCAGGCAAAACATCCGCCAAGCTCGCCAGTTGCGGAATATAGTGCTCAATATCGAGCCTGGCATCAGCAAGGAACTCGACAATAGCGGACTCCACCGCGTCCAGCTGCACGCTCTTGAAGGCGGAGTCCGCGCGCACTTGCGGATAGGTGTGCGCGAACCCTAGGTCGCCCTCAAAGATCAAGAACCTAGAGGTCCAATTGTGGATCTTGTTTGGAAGGCCCACGACTTTCATCCCTCTGCAGTAGAAATATATCACCCCCTTGTAGGGGCGGCCTCCAGAAGTTATTATGGAGCGGACAGAGAACATCTTGCGGAAGACGTTCATGGAGAAGGCAATTTTTTCAGACCGCAAGTAGGAAATGAAGCTGCAGATCGCAGCGAGTGTGTTGGGCGCGAGCTGTCTCGGCACCATTCCATAGTGCTCGAAGATTTCGGCAAGTTCCCATAGCAACGGAAACTTGAATCCGCTGTCAAAAGGGTCTACGGGAATTGCGATCTGAGTCACAGTTGAAAAGTTCAGCCTTTCTTGGTGGGCTGGAAGGCGGACAAGGATATTTGAATTCACCATCTTTTTCTCAACAAAGGCCTCCAGGTCGGCCTCAGTTAAGGTGCACTTTCGGTGGTCGGCGGAGTGGAATGCAACAGCAGCATCTGTTCTGGCGGACACCATTTTTGCAGGCCGCAGGGTTCTTTTACTTCAACTATTTTCCTGCATAGAAGAAGCGGCAGGGCCATATTTATAGTTATAGGGTCTGACAGCTTTTTGGCCAGGTCGCACAGCTTGCAATTTAAATCCGCATAGTCCGCAAAAATCCAATCATTCACGCAGCAAAAGTTAACGATAACGCAGACACAAATATAGATTCACATGCCAAGAAAAATTCAAAGCAAAAATTATGGCGGACACAGCTTTTGTCCGCCCAATTCGCGATGTTTCCTTCCTGCAGACGTCGAACATGAGAGGTGGACACAGTTTCAGTCCGCTTAGCTCGCAAAATTTCCCACCTGCAGGTTAAATTACGTGAAGCGGACGCAGCATTAGTCCACACAGTTCGCCACAGATAACAGCAAAAATAAGCAACAGTATTTGCGGATATATTATTTAGTCCGCACTGATCGCAACACAGCTCAATCTACAACAGAATTGTTCAAAAAACGCACACAATTATACAATCAAACAAATTAATAGTTCATGGCATCGCGGACTCAGCGGTCATTAGTTTCAGTCCGCGCCGACCTTTCCGTCCTGTCTCTGCACAAGTGAGCAGCTTGGTCGCTGATTTGAAGAATCTCACTGTACAGACGACAGATATGGTGATGGATGACGTTTATAGTCCGGTGCATATGGGCAGCCTCCCGGTCTACCCGGCTAAGGGGCACCATTGGCTCCACTGCCGGCCTCGGCTCCTCGTCTGCAACCTGTTGACCGCCCTCCAGTGCCGCGACCTCCGGAGCAGCGCGATATTACAATCGCGACCTCTGCTCGGCGACCTCAGCAGCCCGCTTCCCTTTCTCTTCCCTCGCTGACGCCAAGTGTTTCCCCTTGTAGAAGCGGACGTCGTCCGCGAGCATCTTCTTCTCCCTATTGGACCTCTCCAGCGGCCTGAAGATGCTGGCGATCTGGTCTTTTAGGGCTTTCTCCCGCTCTGCGGACGCTTTCTCGCGCTCTTCCACCTTCTTTAACTATGCTTTGATATTCTGAACTTTAGCTTGAAATTTATTTTCTAACTCTTTGATGATGTTCAGGCTGGATAGCTCATCCCCTGCGGATTCCTCATGCGAGATCGCGTCAACACCAGTATTCGGTGTAACCACGATCTCGCCACTCTCAACGGAGCCCGCTGGCGACTTTCTACCTGCAAGAAAGAAGGTCAACTTCATCATTCAAAAACAGTCCGCGGCGGACTCAAAGAAAGGATGAAAGATCACATTTGGATACAGCCGCAGCGATTTGCTGACTATTGAAAAAGACAGGCCGCCTTGCCCGCTCCGAGTCAAAAACGCTTAACCGTTTCTTCCATTCACGATGGACCTTAGTTCTTTTCTCAGCAGTAGAGCTTTTTGAAACCACGATGTCCTCAGTTTCAGTGATGATCTTGATTGGTCTCAACTTCCGCGGCGGGGACCTGTAAAGCAACTGATGCTTAAAATACTTAGGCGTCGGTTGAAGTTTACCTGACCGCAGTAGCTCCGCAGCAGTCCGCAGATCCTCAGCGCTCTTGTCCGCCGCAACCTGCTTCGAGGCTGCCTCCACCGCAGCTATATGAGCAGCGATTTTTTCTTCTGCTCCTCTATCTTCTACTTCAGTGTCTCCCTCTCTTTTTCCTTCGCAGCGGACAAAAAAGGGAGTTCGCTATCTTTTTTCATAGTGGCTTTCGCCTCAGATTGCTGCAGTATAATCAGCAGGGATGCGTTGATTAGATCTACTTCATTGACGTCTATAGAGTCAAGCATCTCATCCGTGGTTAAACTGACCGTGGAGAGGGAATTGTCTCCCTGAATCTGTGCCTCCGGTGTAATCAAATCGCTGTCCGGAACATCTTTGTCGCGCGGTCTGTGTTGTAAGTCCGCTTCTCCAGTCCGCTTGGAGATATTCTTCTCTTTCATCACGCACAGTTTCTTCTCAACCTGCTCGGCAATGGTCAACCCGTCCCTCTTCCTCTTCTTTCTTTTAGCTCTCTTCTCGGCAGAGTCCGCAGCGGCCTCTCCTAAGTCGGGCTGACTCTCGCGGACAGTCTCAGGGTTCGCGGCAATCAATGCCTTTGAAGGCGCATCCTTGCCAACCTCTTCTCCTGAAGTCCGCCTATCTTCTTCATCTTGGTTAATGATGGACACCTGGGCATTGGGGGAAGATATTTCGGACTCATTATGTTCACCAACGGTGTCCGCTAAGTTCACAGTTTTCTGGGAAGGGGCAGAGTCCGACAGAGTCACCATCTTTTCACTTTTCAGTGGTTCAGCATCAAGAACTGCGGCATCCTCGCGCACAGATACATCAGCGCGGAGGATTGTATTCTCAGCAGGCTTCTGGCTGTGGGAACCTTCTCCAGTAGAGAGGACAGGAACCTTTCTTGTCGACCTCTTTATTATCTTCTTGGTCTTCATAGGCATTGTTAGTGTCATCTCGCCTTTTGCAGAAAGACTAGAGAAGAAAGCTCCAAGCCTTGCCATGCCGGACTGGAAAGTGGAGACCGCAAGTGGTGAATAGAGCCCCATGTCAATCGGAATTTCCAACAGTTCTAGGACCTCCAGCGATATTTATAGCGCTGGCGACATTTATGAGGCTGCGGACTCTGCGGTTAAGGAAACATTTTCGAAGTTTTCTGGAAACTTAAAAATGTGCAGGGATTATGTTAACCCCTCAGTCCGCAACATCCTGCGAGATGCCAAGACCCCCTTTTCAATAGGCGCGGACTCAATTAGGAAGTCCGCACAGTCCGGCAAAGCAGCGGTACTCGGCGACCAAGGATGGTTCCCAGCGGCGGATTATAGGCTTTGTTCGCTCCGTTCGCCGTGCCTTGGGATCTGGATTCTCTACAACAGCTGACACAGTGTCCCGTCCGCCCAGGCCGCCATCCTCCAGCAGGATCGCGCCTAGCAGCAGCAGATGGAAGCTCCAGCCTGCGGGCCCAGTCCGCCCCTTCTGCGCGGACTGGCGTGTTCTTTCTTTTTCCTTCCCGTCACCGCTGCCCGCTTCTCCTGTACCCCAGGCAATCGGTTATTTTAGCCCTGCCCATTTAGGCAGGCCCCCTATCCTATAAATAGGGGGGAGGTGGTGCACCCAAGACACGCTGACTCGTGCCCAGGAGCCTACTTGTCAAAGGCTGCGGACTCGAATCTAGTGCCTCGCGGACTCCAGCTTGCTATTTTCTTGACTTCCTTTTTCCTTCACTTGTAACCCAATCCTTTCTTCAATCAAGGAAAATCCTGTCGCAAGAGAGGCATTTAGGCCTCGACGGGCGAAGTCTGTTGTTGCCGTGGCTCACGGCCCTACTGTTTTTTTCCTGCTCATGTCCGCTTAGTAGATTGCTACTCGCAGTCTCTCCTTTCCCTTCTTTTCCCTTGTACTCGAACCGTTAGGTGGTGGTGCCCGACTCCGTGTGCGTTTTCATGCATCAATAACCCTGAACCCCAACATTGTCCATATGGACATTCTTATATTCAAAAATATTACTGATCTATTTTGTGTTGGAGACTCTCTTGGTAAGAAATAAGCTTACTGTAGGTTTAGAAGATATTGAAACCTGAGCTTTCTTATCTCTTTATTCCTCCCTAGAAGAATCTGGCAGCTGAGGATCATATATCTCTTCTTTACTTCTCTCAGAAGAGCTGCTTCTTATGCTTTCCTTAGTAATGTGTACAACCTGCCTTTTCTTCTCCATTCTTCTCTCTATTCTGCAATGAAAGTCTTTAGTTTCAAGGGCAGCTAAACACCTAGAGGGGGGTGAGATTGTGTTGAGTGAGCTATCCTCACTCAATGAATCTGGACTTAGACAGATTTTTCTGTCTCTTTTCTTAGGCTTTGACTGATCATTGCTCTGTTGATGCCTTCTTCTTTTGGTGTTAAGTGAGCTGTCCTCACTCAACATTTCTGGACTTAGCCAGAATTCTTGAAAGAATCTACAAAAGCTTTGACTACTGAGCTTAACTCAATGCTTTTTTCTTCAGGCGTTGAGTGAGCTGTCCTCACTAAATGATTCTGGACTTAGTCGAATTATTTCCTTAGCAATTCTGAAGCTTTGATAGACTCAGCTATACATGATGCCTTATGTTATATGAGATTGAATGAACTTCCTTCACTCAATGCCTGTGGAATTAGACGCATTTCTGTCTTGCAAACTGCTGGGCTTTGACTGTCCATCCTTTACTCCACGCTTTTTTGAATCTGGCATTGAGTAAACTGTCCTTACTCAATGCCAGTGGACTTAGATGATTATCAGTCTTTCTAGCATCCTTCCTTCGCATCTGGCTTTGAGTGAACTGGCTTCACTCAAGTCCTATGTACTTTGACAAATTTCTCTCTCTCCACCTTTCTAGCTTGTGACCACCTACCACAAACACTTAGACAATCTGTCTAAACTTCTTCCATGGAACATCCTTCATATGATGAACTTAAACAACATCAAATATAAATGTGCTCTTACTATTTATGGTGTTTCCTCTTCAAATATAGCGAACATTGAGGGCTATTTTCACAACAATCTCCCCCTATTTGAAGAAGGAAGAACATACATCAATACTAAGAAGCATCTTCATATGAAGCATATAAGTTTAATAGTAGCTGTAAGCTTTTTCTTACCACTTGACAATTCATGGCTTATTACAGCACTCCTCACTACTTATCACTTAAGTGGAGGACTTTGCAAAAACCACTTGAGGGTGGAAACATAATATGCAATGGCTCAACATTGCACTCTACATATTACTTGAATGTTTCCAAGTAACATGCACTTACTTAACATGACTTGATCATGTCAAGTATTGCTTTTACATCTCTCCCTGGGCATGTATATCACACCATCTCCCCTTTTGATATGCCACTGGAATTACATAGTATTGTAATTGCTCTACTCAGTATTGCTCAACTCCTCCCTTTATGGTAGAGGGTATTGGGGTATTGCCTACAAATCAGCAATTACACAACAATTGCTCTAAACCCTTTATGGTTGTATTGCACCCATCTCCCCCTTTCTAGTTTCATAAAAAAAGGGTTTCCTAATGAGGGAGGTGAGGGAATCATGCACCAGAGAATTTATTTCTCTATCCTAGCCAAAATCCTTTGTTGATACCACTTGAGAAATTATCTTAATGATCAAACTACTTGAGTAGGAGTCATACCTTTTCTGTTAATATACAGATACAACACATCACTGCATGCTCTTGAGCTAGCTGCTAACTGTGTTCCACTTGAGCCAATGGCACTCCTTATACCACTTAAAGATTCTACACAATGGAGTTGTAGTAAGGCAGGTGCCGGCTTTTCCCCTACTCCGGCATCAGCATATATTTTCAGTAGCTGTAGTGACTTCAAAGCAGCAGCTATCCACTAGGGTTGATCTCCTCCTCAGACTGTGCATAGTCCTGAGAACCTACTGATTTGTTGTGATGATCTTTGATTCACTATTGCAGCTGTTGGCTTCCACTTACAGGAAGTTGAACTTAAACTTGCAACTTGCTGGATTTGCTCCCCCTTAATAGGATCATCTTGACTTGCTCCCCCTCAATTGGAGCATCTACTGTCATTCTATTTATTGGACACAAAGTCCATCTTTGTCTTGATATCATTTGAATGACTTGATAGTATTGATACCATTTGGAGACTATCTACCAACAAGAAAGGTGAGTTCTGTAGCATAAATATAACATAGAGCAACTGAAGTTATACTAAGTTCAACATACCCAAATAAAACATGAAGGTGTTGAACATGACTTCATCTAGTGGCTTAGTAAAGATATCAGCTACTTGCGTGTCTGTGTGGACAAACTCAAGACTGATGTCTTCCTTTTCCACTTGCTCCCTAATAAAATGATACCTCATCTCAATATGCTTAGTACTGCTATGGGAGATATGATTCATAGTAATTAAGATTGCACTAGTAGAATCATAAAATATGGGGGTATTATGTATCTGAAGGTTATAGTCCTAGAGCTGATGTCGGATCCATAGCAACTATGCATAGCAGCTACCTATTGAGATATACTCAGACTCAATTGTTGAGATTGCAACACAGGTCTGCTTCTTGCTGCTCCAAGACACTAGTCTTCCTCCAAAGAACTGACAGGTGCCTCATATGCTCTTCTTGTCGTCTTTGTAACCTGTAAAGTCAGTATCTGAATAACCTATTAGTTCAAAATCCCTATCTCTAGGGTACCAAAGGACAAGATCTAGTGTGGCCTTAAGATACCTCAAAATCCTCTTTGTAGCTGAGTAGAGAGATTCTTTGGGGCTAGCATGATACCTAGCACAAACACATGTAGCATACATGATATCTGACCTAGTAGAAGTATAATATAGAAGGGAGACAATTATCCAACTATATAAAGTTTCATCAATAGGTTTCCCTGCCTCATCTTTGTTTATAGGCATACTTGAACCTATGGGAGTTTTCATGGAGGAGGCATTCTTCATACCAAACTTTTTGATAAACTCCCTGGTGAACTTAGACTGTGTGATGGACAATCCATCTTCAGTATACCTTACTTGGAGGCCCAAGAAGTACTCAAGCTCACCCATACTGCTCATCTCAAACTTCCCTTCCATAAGTTTGGCAAATTTCCTATAATCGTTGTCATTAGTAAACACAAAAATTTTGTCAACTACATAATTTTGGACTAGGATGATCTTGCCCTTAGATCCCCTAGGAATAGGGTCTTCTCTATCTTCCCCCTTAAGAATTTGTTCTCAATGAGGAAGCTAGACAATGTCTCATAACAGGCTCTATGAGTTTGCTTTAACCCATATAAAGCTTTCCTAAGTCTGTAAACATATTCAGGTGTGTTAGAATCAACAAAACCTGGTGGCTGATCAACATAGACTTCTTCCTTTAAGTCACCATTCTGGAAGGATGACTTCACATCAATTTTGTAGACTTTAAATCCTTTGAATGCAGCATGTGAGTGGAAGAATCTGTTTGCTTCCAATCTTGTTATAGGGGCAAAGGTTTGATCAAAGTCAATACCTTTTTCTTGTCTATAGCTCTTAACTACCACCCTAGCCTTATTCTTCATTATAGTGCCAGTTTCATCAAGTTTATTCCTGTAAATCCACCTGAATCCAATGATATTATGTTCTTGTGGTCTGCAAAGCAGCTTCCAGACCTTACATCCCTTAAACTGGTTCTATTCCTCTTGTATAGCTACAATTCAGAACTGATCTATGTTGGCCTCTTAAAATCTCTTGAGCTCAACCTGTGACAGGAGACCTGAATACAAAGCTATATTGAGGCTCTTGCTTCTTATCACCACTCCTTGGTTTGCATCACCAATAATCTTTTGTCTTGTATGATATCTTAGATGCCTGACAGATCGAGGCAATCTTCTTTCAACATTAACTTCAGTAGCAGCATCTTGCTGATCTTCATCCACTTCAAGTGTGCCTTGTCCTTCTTCTAGAATGTCCAATCTATCTTCGACTAATGGAGCAGCATCTTTGATGGTTATCTTCTCCATCAATAGCATTGTACCTGCAATACTAAAAGAGGAGCTTGGCAGCTCACTGTTAATCATAGTTGATTCAACAAAAACTATATTAATAGACTCTTCTACAACTTGACTTTCCAAGTTGTAGATCCTCTAGGACATACTATGATTGTTGTACCCAACAAAAATCTCATCATAGGACTTGACAGTAAACTTAGTCACATAGGACATCCCATTATTCAGCACATATCACTTGCAACCTGGAAGTTATTAACTTAAGGTTAGATAATCACCTAGAGGGGTGGGTGAACAGGTCTTTGAAAATTTCTAAGTCTTCTTGCCGTTTTCATTTTAAGTGATCTAGAGCTTGTCCTTAAAACCTGTAATATAAAAGAAAAATAAGAAACTCAGCCAAGCACACAGTTATTTATAGTGGTTCCCCAATTGGGTACATCCACTTTCCCTCCCACGTACCCAACAATCTTGTCGGACTAGGCACAAACTCTTCCAAAATTGATGGCATGGCCCCTCCTCCCCCATTTGAAGACGATGCTAACGATGTTGATGATGATCCGGTTGATAAGGCAATACAACTCAAGGATGTGAGGCGGCACGATGACGCTAACGGAAGGCTATGCTACAACTTCCTCCCGCGGCGTGCTACAGCCACTGCAAAGAATTAGCCTTATTTATTTCGTTTTCATGAACTCTATTTTATATTTGAAATATAAAATTATCCTATGTTTAAGTGATAATTTTATATTCATTGCATGTTTTGTTATTTTTTAATTTTGAAAAATTTTAATGTTGGTGTTCATTTAGCCATTCGGATGGATGAGATTACATCTCCATCATGAATGGTTAAGGCTTGTTTGTAACTCCTATATAAGGAGGCTTCCTGATGAGATAATTAGAAAAAGATTGAAACCTAATTTTCTCCTTGAGAATTTCGGCCAAGAGGAGACCTCTCCAAGCCGCCGCCCCCTTGATTGTGGTGTGAAGTCGCCGCCCCCTTGCTCCCTCCATTCGTTCGGTGCGACTCCGGCGTGGCTTCCTTCGGTGCGACTCCTTGGAAGAAGGTTGCAAACCCTTCGGTTTGACGCCGGTGGATCCTTGGAGAGAGTGATTCTCCCACAGTTTTCTTGTGTGAAAAACATTCCAGTTGGGTAATCTCTTCCCTCGCCCTTGTGTGATTCTCTGCTTTAGTTGTGGTGGTTTCGCACTCGTTTGCTCCAGAAAATTAATTTAATCGCTGCAAGTTTTGAATCGAAATCGCCGTTGCTAGGCTTTTTAATTCCGGATCGGGTGGATCCTATCTGCCTGAGCGGATCTTGGCATATAGCCTTGGTCTTGCTCACAAAAAGGAGTGACAACCTTTGTGTTTTTCTTGGGGAATATTCCGAATCAAATTTCCGATCGTTGTTTTCGAGTCGACCATTCCTCCTTTGTTATTTGTGCTGCATTCTTGCGACGAGAAACTATTGTGGGCGATAGGTGTTGTGTAGGTGCGGTAAATCTATGATGTGTGGTGCGTAGATAGAGCGTTAGCTTCGTGGAGATCTCTGATTCCCCCCCCCCCCCCCCCCCCGACATCAATTTGGTATCAGAGGCGGTCATTTCAATTTTCACGTTGCAAACATCCTCTTTGCGTTCATTGTTGGTCGATCGGATCTTTAGAAAATCAAAAAAATTATTTTCTATGATCTTCCAATAGCGGGCTAAAATCCTTATTTCTCAGCAAAATTTCAAAAAAAATTTAACGATCTACGGGTTATTCACATTGGGAATCTATAAAAATATCTTATTTCCAGTATAGCTACAGCCCTAGTAAAAAATCATCTTTCCAAGATTTTTCTAAACCTTAATGCGCAGTAGGCTCGGATCAGAATATTCGACTCTGTGTACGTCTAGGATTGCTGCGAATGAGCGTGGGGATTCCAACACCGAGGCCATAGCAGTGCTGCGTAACGAAATAACGGAGCTTAGGGACATGTTAACACAGATCCTAGAAAATCAAGCTAGGCCACCCCCGCCACCCGTTAATGTTGACCGGCCCAACCGGCACCAACATAATTCTGATTCAGATTCTGATGGGGACTCCCCACGGGTGCCCCCTAGAGGACACCGCCACGAGCGAGACATTGATATTACTAGGGCCATTAAGATAAATGCCCCCACTTATGATGGCATGGGAGATCCCCAAATATTCCTTAACTGGACTGTGGACATGGAGTGTTACTTTGAGTGGCACAACCTGACGGATCCCCAAAAGGTCCAAGTTGCCCGGATGAAGTTAACAGGTCGTGCAAAGACGTTTTGGCTGAATGAGGAGTGAAGGTTAGGAACGGGACACGGAACCCCCCTTATAGGTTGGCCAGTAATGAAGAACCTGTTGACCGATCAGTACGTTCCCGCGTACCATCGGACACAGATGTTCGATGAGCTTGCCACTCTGCGGCAGTGCTCAAACTCGGTAACTGAATATATGGGCGAACTTAAGGACCGTATGGTGCGATGTGACCTTAGGGAGATCCCCGAAGTCACTTTATCTAGATTTCGAAAGGGGCTTCAACCCGATATCCAAAGGAAGCTCTTGCGATATGGGCATACGGACTTGAACACGACTTTCAATGCCGCCTTGGACATTGAAAAACACCTAGCCTCTAAGGTTCACTCCCGTTACGCTCATGCAAAGAACAAGTCCACCACTGGGGCATCTTCTTCTACATACTCTGATAAGGGAAAGTTCAAATCCATCGAGTCGAAGTCAGTCATGAACACCGCTAGGAACACCAAGAACCCTACGAGTGAGAGTGTCCCTATAGGGAAGGTTAGCAAGGCTTACACCACTTGTTACTCTTGCGGCATTCGAGGCCACTATGTCTATGAATTCCCAACAAAGACGAAAGCCCTAGCCTTCTTAGAGCCAACTACCGACCCTGATGATTATGTATACGAGGCCGCAGAGGAGGGTGACCCCGAAGGAGTCCCTAGTGACTTAGAGGACGATCACCCCCTTATGGTGATGCATTGTATCTTGACCACTCCTCGTCCATTAGATGATTGGAAGAGGACGAGCATATTTTCTCTGATTTTTAAGAGTGGTGAGAAGCTTTGCAAGCTGATTGTTGATAGTGGTAGCTGCGTGAATGTCGTATCTGAGAACGCCATTGAACGTATGTCCTTGATCACGGAACCACACCCGACCCCATATCAGGTCGCTTGGATCAACAAGATCTCTGTACCCGTTACCAAGCGATGCCTGGTCCCACTCTCATTCAAATCCTACATTGATGAGGTGTGGTGTGATGAGTGGAAACCTTTGTGTTTTTCTTGGGAAATATTCCGACTCAAATTTCCGATCGTTGTTTTTGAGTCGACCATTCCTCCTTTGTTATTTGTGCTGCGTTCTTGCGACGAGAAACTATTGTGGGCGATAGGTGTTGTGTAGGTGCGGCAGATCTATGACGTGTGGTGCGTAGACAGAGCGTTAGCTTCGTGGAGATCTCCGATATCCCCCCTACACAAAAATGCTCCTAAGAGCTTACACCTCAGGCCCTCAGCCTTACACTCAGGTTCTCTTCAGAACCCTACCTCAGAACCATAAACGTTCCGACCTTAGAGCCCTGCAGAGCTCCTACAGCTCAGTAGTCCACAAACCACCTACCTCAGCCCTATCTTTAAGGCCTACAACTCAGGAATTTCATCCCTACAACTTCAGGCACAAAGCACTACTCTCAGAGTGCTGCAGCACTCCTCTAACTAAGTACCCTTCCAGGTACCTACCTCAGTGCGCTTCTAGGCACTAACAGCCCAGCCTCCTCCAAGACCTACAACTCAGTAACACACTTGTCACCTACAATGTAGTGACTCAACAGTCACCAACCTTAGCCTTATCTCTAAGGCCTACTACTCAGGTTAGGAGGATAGCCCTACTCTCAGATCCACACTTGGATCATACCTCAGTACCCCATCAGGGCACCTACTGTGAAATTTTCTCAAAGTCGTCAGCAAGATAGCCTAAAGACAAATTAATATTCTCAGAACTATCCAATTAACACCTTGATCATGCGGAAGCCCAAAGAGCAAGCTTAACACCAGATGCAAATGGAAGAACAAGCAGATCTTATATTCATTAACACTTCTTTGCAGGGCAAGGTGTACATAGCGAGACATGATTTCGCTAGTACACAAGCTAACAACAGAAAGCACAAAACAAGACAGGCGGACAACACTGGAAATGGCCGAGACTGCCCAGTCTGCCAAGGTCACCGAATCCGCCCAAACTGTTGCTGCTACAAGCCGAATTGCACACGGAGTCCGCCGAGACCGCGTGGTCACGCGAACACACTGCTATTTGCTGACTTTTGATGAACAGAAGAACAGACCGCCTACCAGCCTGAGACCGGTGGACAGGTTATTGGAACTTGGAAATGCTGAAGCAGAGAACAGACAAGCTGCAGAAGCGACTTGCTGAGACCACAGAGACCTCACCCTTCACAACACTTGGCCGAAGTCACAGCCGAACTACTGGCTCCTAGAAGATAGTTGCGCGACCTGCATACTACAAACCGTCAGCTCTGTGCAACCCGTACGGACAGGGAAATCCATATTGTAACAAATGACCAAGCCCCACTTACTGTTCACTCAGTTACTGTAGACGTGCCTGTGGGGTTCTATTTATAGGCGAGGTGAGAGTGTGGTCAACACCCTAGTGAAAAGAGACTCTGCCCCAGCTCGCGCACTAGAAAAGACCCGTCCGCTAAGTCCCCAAGGACTTAGCCGGATTCCATGAAAACCCGCTAGGAGCAATAATGAAGATGTTTACCATCATGTGAACTCGCATCAGTCCTCCCACACTATGCAGACAAGGTAACAACCCGCATAGCATGCAAACACCAACGCACATAGACAGCTACAACCACTATTGCGATAGTCTGCACACTATATGCAGACAAGGAGACAGTCCGCACAGCTCGAGAACAAAGCCACCATCCTCCACGAGTCCAAGACCAACAGACAGTCCGCCCGATCAACACGGACTTGGCAGATACCGCAGACACACTGAACTTGTCACTGAATGTGACCAAGTCCAGAAAACCACGAAGAACAAGCGCAAGCACGAGGGACAAGGCCCAGTCCACCTGCCCCAAAGCAGATCGCCAAATACACCACCAAAAGGCAAATCTCGCAAGCCTTACTCGCACTGCTGCTAAGAAATCGGCCACCCGCTAGACTTCAACACCAGTCCGCGCAGTCATCCGCAGCATCTAACACCTGCTGCACCACCAGAGCTCGGCAAAGGCCACAGCCGAAATCCAAGGCCAGTCGACAACAGCGAATGCTGCGGACTCGCTAGTACGCAAAGCCTACTCCGGATAGAACACCTAATTCGACGGTTAACACAGGCTTGCAAAACCACAAGGCTGCCGATCAAACTATGCACTGCCTATAGTCCGTGAATCGTAGTCTGCTCAGGCTGCTTCGATTGAAGCCCTTCCATGGCCATAGGACAACCAGGCCGCACAACAGGCCGCTCAGGCCGCATACCAGGCCGCACAACAGGCCGCTCAGGCCGCATACCAGGCCACATAGGCCGCTCCTTAAGAACAGCCAATCCATGGTACCCAGGCCGTAACCAGCAGTCCGCCTAGGCTGCGGACTCAGACCGCTCATGCCGCACAGTCCGTTCGGCCTGCCCATCACCCACTTCCACTTCCCAAATTTCAACACCTACCTCAGTGACAAATTAGTCACAACTCTGGACAAAAGGTCATATAGATCAGATTCAGACAACTTGAATCCTACAGGAATTTAAACAAGAAGTTGAATTAAAGTTAAAACTCTGAATCAGAGATAAAGCTTTGAGTCTACCTTGTTGGACTGAGCAGATATCTGTCCAGCCCTCTTGTTGTAGAAGGAATAAGTCTTCTTCTACAAATAACTGCTTCTTTGTTGTACTGTTGAATAGCTATCTGCAGTTTAAGGCTAATGGCTGATGACTCCAAATTATATACATATTCTTGGACTCATTTAGGCCAGTTTTCTCGTTGACGCACTACACTTAAGTGCCATAATTGTTCATATACGTTTCTTTGTCCATTTCATGACAAGTGCACTTTAGGCCCGTTTTTTGTGTGATTTCATAGTTTTATACTTTTGCCCTATACTTGGTGTTTTTTTGTGTCTCGAGAATGCGAAATGCCCGTTCTAGTGGCTCTTTTGTTCTTATTGCAGGTACAAGGGTCATGTGCGTGTTCTGGGACTGTTCGGGAAATCCCAAAACAATACAAGAACACTACACACGACCATTGGACATAGTGCGCACGACCGCTGGTCGTGTGCCACTGATCGTGCGCTCTATATTCTCCATTTACCAAGTTCTGTCTAGGGGCATCGCACGACCATTGGACATTGTGTGCACGATCGCTGGTCCTGCTCCACTGATCGTGCGCTCTATATTCTCCATTTTCGAGATTGTATCTGGGGGCATCGGACGACCATTGGACATAGTACGCATGACTGCTGGTCATGCGCCACTGCTCTTGCGTGATATTCCAGTTTTTCAGATGTTCTGTCATTGCATATCACACGATCAGGGGATCAAGTATGCACAAGCACTGGTCGTGTGCCACTGATCGTGCACATATATATTGTACGATGTTCTGTCATTGCATATCACAAGTTCAGGTTTCATTTTGTTGTTAACTTAGGAATCAAAATCAAACCCCTCGTTATTTCTTTAAACTCTTAGTAACTATCTCTGTACGATGCTATCACGTACCCCTCCTACATTCCAACGAGATCGATATTAGGGGAAGCTATTCCCAAATTATTACTAGACATCGAACGGTGCACTTGGCGACGACGCATCATGTTTTTGGCGTCGTTGCCGGGGAATGCAGGCGTACTATTGATTTGTGTTGTGTTATGAGAGTTACGATAGAGTTGCTTGTTTTGAATTTTTTATTATAGTCTATTTTTGTTTTTTATGTCGGTTGGAATTGTTAGATTTTTAGTTTCCATCTCTCCAGCTAAAGGTTTCTGTGGGAGCCGAGCGCACGAACATCAACCGTTAGTGCGCACAACCACTATCTATGCACCACTAATCGTGCGTTATGTTTGTCTACTGTCGTATTTAAGCCCTGCTCCACAAATTAGGGCATACACTTTTCATTCTCTCAACCCGACTGATGCGCGTGAAACTCCGTTCCTCTCCCCCATAGGTCCTCCACTCATCTTCATACTCCGGGAAGCTTTATCCGGCCATCTGAAGTCATCTTAACCCGTTCAGAGAGTTCTCGGCCACCAACAACTTGTAATGGCGACCATTTGGTACTTTTCATCTGAGAAAAGGGACTATGGACTGAAGGCAAGGGAAGAAGATAGAGGAAGACAAGTGGATTGACAACCCATTTTCCTCCGGAAGCAACCAAGGTCAGAGTCGTGAAGTGCACTGACAACCCACCACTCCGACCAAGAACTACTGCTAGACTATCCCCATTTCGGTTTATTCTACCTCTTCTATTTGTGGATTGAACTCTTGAGCTTGTAATAAACTTAAACTTTCTTTTAATTTGTCTATGAATGATGTTTGTTTGGTTAATTACATCCTCTGCTTTAGCTGTGATGCACTCGCCTCATTTCAAGTCCATTCCACTCAGGCTCTAGAACCACTCTAGTAAAGGCTATAGTTGGTGGATGAAGAGGTGATTACGACCCTCACTTTCCGCATGTTGTTCATTCCATCTGCTTGCTCTCCGTCCATCCGCATAACGAAGCACGGCATAGCGACCTGCATTAGTCTCCACTCTGACAACTGGCAGCACCCCTTTTCTATCTACGTACGTACAATTGCCACCTTTAGATTTTGAAGGGGGCATACTAGTATTTTCACAGATAAATGTGTTGATCTAAATCCTGACACGGATGATTTTACTCCTGATGTACATACATCATCTTGTATGGAGTCTGTTTTTTGTGAGGAGCCTGTGGTCGAATTTTTTTGAGAAAACTGCTCCTCCATCCTATACCTTGCACAAAATTCTTTCTTTTTCTAACACTGTTATGGAGGTTGTTTCGCAGGGAGAAGCTGGCGTTTGTATCATTATGCTAGATCCAATCGAGGAGGACATCTGCATGGCCGAGGTTGCTGCCTCAGCCCCATATAAGAAAGTCCAATGCGCGGACGAGGCGGATGATGTGCTAAAACATTATCACACCAACCTAGAAAGCTGTTTTGATCCTCCCACAATTCCGCGAATGGGTGATGACACCGGCATCAGCCCCAAAATTGAGGTTACTTTTTTTCATTCTTCTAATTTATTTCCTAACCCTGCTCTCGTGTCTACTTCTCTGCAGGATCACATCGTGTAATCGGTCGATTTAGTGCAAGGGCCTGTAATGTAGCCTAGCATTGATAGAGACAGGGTGCAGGTGGAGTTAGATTCGTCAAGCTTCACAACATTTATCCTACCCATGCCTGATGTTCAAGATAGGTATATCTACACAGGTATGTGGGTATTTGTTCTGTGGCTGTTTCAGTACCCGCTACCAAAATGTGAACTTGAATAACTACCTGAGAACTTCAAATTTCATACGCCTATTAGTTAAAACATTGCATGGTCCTTGAATAATTCCTGTTGGGAGACAATAAACCCATCAGTTATCTAGATTAGCATTTTTTGCTGAAATGTATGTACTTTTTGTCTCTAATTTATAATTGTTGCTTAATTTAACTGTCAAAATGATTGTGGTAGTCTCGCTGCTTTGATGAGCTAATTTGTGCACCCATGTGGTCTGCAGTATGGGTTTGAGTGCAAAATAGGGCACGCGTAAAATATCTCGGCGCGCAATCACAGGTCGTGCGCACTCTTTATCAGCACAAGACCATCGGTCATGCGCCTGCCAGTTTCTTTTAAAACCAGTCGGCCGACCACTGTGTGTGCGCCCTAATTACGCTCGCTTCGTTCCGCTGAACATCCGCCATCTCTCGCCGACCACTGTTCGTTTCGTTGTGCATGCCCCTTCTCCTCTAGTAAGCTCTTCCATTTTCCGGTCTTCTTCCTCCCCTCATGCTGCCATGGAACCTAGTAGCCATCGTTTGGTGAAGGCCTACCAACGCTTCAGCCGTTCTTCTGCTACTCCCGCATAGATTTTGGCAAGAATGGCAACTTTTTCCAAGGCTGGGCACACCCAGCGTTTCAATTCCTTGAAGGATAAGCCCTTCCTCTCTCAGCGTCTTGTTGATTGATTTGAACTTTGGTCGATCAGAGACAATGGAGCATTAGCGGAGGCCATCCTCCTTCTCTTCTGCTTCGATCATTGGAGCAAAATGTTCGAGTGAGATGAGCTTGGGTATGAGGAGCTGACCTCAGAATTCCTGTCGACTATTGATTGGGGGACAACTTCAGATAACCTCCGACCTCCTGCTTGTTCCTTCCGTATGATGGGCCACGTCTTCACAGTCTCTTTGCCCGAGCTCGCCATTCACACCGGCGTCTATTTATAGGCGGATGCATCCGTGATTAACTTCCGACAGTTATGCATCAATTTTCCGGAAGGCATCACTCCTCGTGACGCTTGTTGTTCCCTGATTGGGGGGAAAGAGGAATACGTCGCCCGAAGTACGAAATCGACAAGGATTGTCTCCCTCGCTCTGAGGTAGTTGCAGCACTTACTCAGTCACTCGCTCACCGCAAGGGCCCTGAGTAAGAACATGGTGGGTTGGCAGATTTGATCTCCGTGTATAACATGCAGCAGTAGTACACCATTCATCTGGGGTATATGCTGGCACATTTCTTCCATCACGAGGCCACTAATGGCCTCGTGGGTGTGATCGGGGGTGCTTACTACATTACACTCATCGCGAAGTGTTTGGGGATTTGGAGCCAGCTACCTCTGATAGAGCATGTCAATTCCCCCTCCATGATCACCAAGGCCAATATGGTGAGTTTCCATTTGCTGTGAGTGGTTGGGAGGAAGGCAAGCCGACATTTTGTTGTTATCATGCCTGGTGATGCGACTGGGGGAAGAGATGAGGAGGAGTATGTGAGATTACTGGCATAGTCTTCTTCCATGGGTAGGCGGAGAGCAGCTGAGCCACCGCATGTAACATCCCTCAAACAACTAGAACCCTAGGAAGGGTTTTGTCATGACCAGGTCCTGACAAAACCCAAGTTACCCCAAAGAGACCTAGGTCAACCCAACCCTATTTCTGGTCAACCTAGCCCAAATAGGCTAACCCAAGCTCAAAACTCCTCATGTGGCTTATTTAGGGAATAATGTGTGTGGAAGGGCTGCAAATAGTCCTTCAGATTGACCAAGTCAACTTGGTGACTAGGAGAGAGGCTGAGTGTAACAGCCCAAATTCTGGGAGTAGCAAAATTTGGGGGACACGACCTGGGACACTGGCGTATCCAACGGCGTGTCCCGCTCGGGTTGAAGAGTTGGGCGCTTGGTCGACGAATTTTGGTCGACGAAGTTTCAGGGTGGTCGTGCCCTATAACACGGGCGTGGAAGGGGGCGTGTCCCCTCAGTTTGACGAACTGTGCTCGACGATCGTCGAGTGTGTGGACCGTCGAGTGTAGATCGTCGAGCATGGGGTACACGGCATGTGACACGGGCATGTCACAGGGTGTGTCCAGCTGTGTCGAAAGTTTGAGTGTCGATCATCAATCGTCGCGTTTCGATCGTCGATCGTCGATCGTCGAGTGTCGATCGTCGAGCATGGGGTACACGGCCTGTGACACGGGCGTGTCACAGGGCGTGTCCCGCTGTGTCAAAAGTTTGAGTGTCGATCATCAATCGTAGAGTTTCGATCGTCGATCGTCGAGTGTCGATCGTCGAGCATGGGGTACACGGCCTGTGACACGGGCGTGTCACAGGGCGTGTCCCGCTGTGTTGAGAGGTCGACGATTGTCTCTCGACTGGGTGTTGAGTGGGTTACACGCCTTGCGTCACGGGCATGTCTTGGCCGACACGGGCGTGTCTTGGATGACACGGGCGTGTACCGCGTGTCATAGTGAGCTCCATTTCCATGATAATGGAGGAGAGAGAAATGAGGAAGAAGAGGGAAGGAAACGATTCGGACAAGGGGAGGCCAAAGGTCATATTTAATGGTTGAATTCAATTCCCCGGGGAAGGGGAGAAGTTTCCAGCCATTTCCCCTGGCCATCAGACCCGATTCAGCCCCCCTCATCCATGGCCGAGCATAGACATTAATGGATTTGAAGGACAATAATTATCCACCTCCTCTTCTCCCCATCGTAGGCTTTAAACACCACCAGTGAATTGAGAGGAGCCTTTCCCAATCCTTAGCAGAAGAAATCGAGCCTTCCCACCTTGCAGTTACAGAAATCGAGCGACGCCAATTTCAGAAATGGCTTCCCGGTGATCTTCCCGACTTCAGGCCGCCGGCAAGGTCCAATCCTTCTCCTCTCTATGCGTGCTAGATCTAGACTTGTTTAGGTAGAGAAATCGAGCTCAATTGAGCCTGATTAGGATCTTGTATTTTTGATTTTTCATGGAAAAGTGGAGGTGTTGAGTTCGCCGGAAACCGTCGCCTCCGGCGGCATGGTCGCTGCAAAACGCTAGCCGCCACCTTAATGGAGGTGGTGGTGGCGGTGGCCGGCCAGGGAGGTGGCCAGATGGCCGGGATTTCAGCCTGGAAAATGCTCCAGGCGCGGCTAATCTGAGCCGTTGGCTCAAGGAGGAAGATGACTCCAGAACCGCCCATCTTGCTTTAAGATTTGTGCAAAAATCTTATTTAGTTTATTTCTGGGGATTTTCTGAGTAGGAAATAACAGTAGATGGTTTTAATTATTCAAATTACTTAGAGGCCTCTACTGTAAAGGTGATCAACAAAGAAAATGTAGAGCTTGATGTCTAGTGTAATATAAAATTGATTGCACTCAATTTTGAGTCCGGGTTAGACCGCAGCACTCATTTAGGTGAGGTCTATCCATAGGGCTTTCCAGAGCTTAATTTAAGTGCCCAATCCAAACCACAAATCCAAATGATCTGAAATTTGGGGAATAGGTTATTCTTAACTATATCTAGGACATATCCAAAAATCAGAATTTTTGGAAAACACTTTTCTATAGTTTTTAGAAATATTTAATAAACAGTGTATAAATTAGTTAGGTGTCATAAACACCTGAAAATCCACCCAAATATTGGTGGGTGGTCCTAGAGAACATGCTAGGGCTCTGATAAAAAATTCATCTCCTTTGGGGATGTTTTGATAAGGTTTTATCCAACCCCAGGTTTACCCTTATAGGGTTAATTAGGTCAGGCACCCCCTTTGGGTTTTGAATGGTCAAATCACCTTAACAGAGGCTGATATTTTGGCCACTGACTCTCTATGGTATGACACACCCTCCAATGGATTTTGGGGTGGTTAAGAGTAGGGTAGCCCTAGAACCCTAGGGTACGTCCCTTAATGGGGATTTTTAGTGTTTGAAGGTCATGGGGTCAAATGACCTTGGAATGACATGAAAATTGGTGGAGAGTACCATAAGGTTAGTATAGTCCTCTACTTAAAATTTTATGGAATTTGGAAGCCTTAAACCCCCCTCAAAACCCTAACCTTAGTTTAGGGCACCAAACCTAATTTGGAGTATTAGGCTATCAAATAATTTTAAAATCAATTGAAATTTGGGCAGGGTAGTTCTCTGGTAGAAAAATTCCTAAATTAATTTTGGTGGAATTTTGGGGCTAATAAAATTAGTACTTCCTTTTCAACCCTAGATGTGCCCTTAAAGATTACTATGTTGATTGTGAAGTTTCTATTTATTGCAAAATTGTGAAACCTTGGAATAGGACATTTTATATCATGATAGAGCCCACTGTAGTTTTGTTTAAATTTTTGATGAAGGTTTCAAGTACTTGCTTCATAAAATTATGATTTGTGGTTTCTGATCAAAAATAGGAACAGAGCCGAAATATTGTCAAGAAAATTATGAAATTAGGCCAGAGAGTGCTGCTAACCATTATTATTGTCCTGTAATTTTTTCATGATTTTTAGATGGATAAAACCAGTACTTACTTCACAAGTCTGTAAATTTGGAAGTTTACATTTAATTAGATTTAGAGTCCTTCATTTGTGAGAAAAATTCTAAAACATGGTTACTATTGATATTAGATCATTATCAGACTTCTGGAATTTTTTTATAATTATTAGATGAGTTTTTACAGTACTTACTTCATTAACCAATGGTTATGGAATTAATGGTTATAAATTAAATTAGGGGGCTACTATTCACTGTAAAAATTATGAGACTACTTCTAGGGTGTTGTTTAGGCCATGGTAGTCCTACTGGAGTTTTATTATAATTTTTATAACAATATAGCTGGCATTTTCATCATTAGATGATATTATTAACTTTAAGTTCTAAATTATGAAAGGTAGGTCTAATCACCTCTGAAAATTCTCAAACCTTGGATTTAATGTTTAAATGTCACTTAGTATTTATCATAATTTTGTGGTGATTTGTTTATGACCTTAGAGAGCACTTCATGTTCAAATTAGGGCATTTGGAGTCTAGGGTTAATTAAATTAAATGCTCACATAGTTAGGAAGATTATGAAACTTTGGAGTTAGTCTTAATAGGTCATGATAGACTCCCAGTAATTGTTTAGAATCTACAAGAATAGTAATTAGGGTACCCCCTAATAGGAGCACCATGTAGCTTAGCATGGTTTGCATATAGTGGATAGGACAGAGATAGGTTGACTCGGAGAGCTCAAACACACTTAGGGTAGTCACACTCATATAAAAGAGAGGTTTGATCAAGGGTAGGAATCAATAATATTAAGTGCCTTGCGAAAGGGAACATTGGGCGTAATCCCATCGTAGTTCCTAGTGCCTTCGAGAGCCCCTCATGGGGAATACCTTGGGTAGTCCTGGGCTAACGTAAACCTTAGGAATAATTTGGGCAAGAGTAACCCTATTAATAGTTTCACCTTACACTCACACTTGTACACGTAGGGAGATGAATTGGTAGTGAAAGAATAGTGTAGGCCTGTGGCCTAAGGTCTTATTGGTAGAGTTAAATGGACTCGGTATTGATTTGGAAGTCCGGGGAGCTGGATGCTCGGGGACTTGGAAAAAAAGGAGACTTGATTAGTCCAGGCAGCTGTGGGCTCGGGAATATGGTGAACTAGTAGGCTTGGTAGTCTAAAGAGCTAGAGGCTCGGTACTATAATTAGATACAACTATCATGGTTGCATGTGCATAACAATGGTGGGTCCTCGGTATTGGACGATCGAACACACCATCGTCGGTATGTTGACTCGGGGAGACTAGCTGGTTTGCTAGGAATAGTACGGGAACATACGAGAGGGGCTAGACTGGGTATTGTGTTTACCAGTCTAGGAGTGGAGAGGACCAACTCACCGTCTCCGTTGGCCACGACAAGAGGCTCCTGAGAGTTTAGCTAACTCCAAAAAGGGGAACTAAAGGTCTGTGCGCATAGAGTCGTGTGTGTCAGTTGCACTTGCATGTGCATACCATAACATACTTGTACGTCATAACATAATCATGGTATTTAACCCCTGACACCTATCGTATAAAATGGTATGGGACGTTTTATACGATAGGCCCTGCAAAATGACCCCTTGGTCTATATGGGTAATCCCTATAAATCAACAGTTATATTTATTGTTGCTCGTACTTACTCTTCTTACTGCTTTTACTTACTAGCTACTCCTTACTGTTTACTTTTGTTACACACTTATTTACTCATGTTTAATTATTGTGATACCCCTGTCATACTTTACTATTTTATTCCTTAGGGTAGATGTCACCCGCTTGATTACGCCCTGCTTTTGGTCCTCCTTTTCACTCCTTTCCGCCCGGTGCCTAGGAGCCACGGGTAGAGGGGTGGGGGATTGTTGACTGAGTCTAGTTTGACTGACGGTTATTTGACCACCATATTTTAGGTGCTCCGGATGGGAGACAGGGAACAGCCACAGGAGACGCAACTCCAGCAGGGTACGGTACAGATATAGATGGGCCAGTATAGCTCGGGTGGACAGGCATCTAGATCCGTGAGTGGAGCCGAGTATTAGTAGTTTTACTTTTATGAGTGGATTATAGTGAGGTTATCATGTACTGGGCTTAAGCCCGTATTCACTTTCTCGTGATGTGGACTATTTATTTGTCATGTTATTTCATGTTTCTATTGTGTATTTGGATGCCTACACTTTCATTCATTATACATTCTATTGATGGTGATCGATTTGGCAGGCAGGATCGGCGTTTTGTAGTGATGACCTTCCCGGGTGCGAAGGTGTCACCGCAAAGCGACGGTTCTAGGCCTAAGACCCCGGTGATTGTTGCAAAAAAAAATGGGGTCTTACACCGCAGCCGAGTCTGCTGCAGCCGTGGCCTCAAGTCAAGCATGAAGGGCAGAGTAGCTGCTGGTACAACCCAGCTCAGGAGCAGAACGTTCCATATATAAATGAGCGTCTGGATGATTTGGAAGCCTCTCAGTTCTGGATGAAGACTTTATTTATCAGCAAGCAGTGAGAGGCGGGCTGAATATTCCACCACCTCCAGCTCGTTTCGCTCGTGCTGCTCCTGCTCGTCGCCCGTCTCCTATCGAGATTTTCGATAATGATAGCGAGGAGGAGTGACGGGAGTTCACCACGTAGCGAGTCTACCACATCTCCTGATTTTCTAGTGTTTTATTTATCTGTGAAATTATATTATATTTTATTTAGTTGGTTCAGTTATGGAACAATTATTTCTATGGGCGCCCTTCTCAGTGCCGAATGTTATTTTTTATATATCACATTACAATACAGGTATTCAGTCCACCTTAAAGACGGTAAAGAAAATGGGCTTATGGGAGACAACCCATGTTGGACCACTTGGTCCTATTTTGTGTGTTGTGTTTCTTTTTATATATGAATTTCAATTTTGCTGTTGTGCGTGGATCTCTAATTCGCAGGTGCTGAAATGTTTTGAGGCGCAGCAGACCAGCCTCTATCGGACATCCACGCAGCGTGACTATTATGCTCTGTTTTGAGCATTGGTACTTCTTACCCCGAGCTCTTTATTTTATTTGTAATGTTTAATTTTACTAGTTGTCGCATTCATGTCTGGTGAGAGAGCATACTCGTGGTCACTACACGAGCACACAATTTACTGCATACAAGTCTATAATTTATTTATTTCAAAATCTCTACAGCACACGCTGAATCACGCACTTGAGCGCAATCTTAACCACGAGCGCAGCTCGAGTCAAATGTATTATTTTTCCGTAAACTTTAAAATAGTGATGTTGGCTTAGGATTTTAGGATAGAGTAGTATGAACTCGTGCAGTGCTCCTAATCGAGTACTCATGGTCTGTGTAAAAATAGTATAGATTTAATTTTTCTTTATGCTCGTAGATTTATATTTTTCTGCAGATGTAAATATTGTTTGTACTACACAAAAATGTGAATCTGGAGTAATCGAACGGTAGTGTAGGAATGTGTGTAGCCATCACTAGACTCATATTGCTCGAGTCGGGAGGAAGGATCATCTTTATCGGTGACTAAGAACTTGCCCCAAGCTACTTTTGAAGCATTGGTGCATGGTTAGTCAAGCGTGAGCGTGACGTATGCCATCATTTTGGCTAGTTTGAGCATTATTTACCATGTCCTACCAGCTAACCATTGCATGCCAAGTTTGTGCCTACCCCTCCTTTGATTCAGCTCCACCTTCATTCACCAAAGCCTAAAGCCAATTCTCCTATCGCAACCAAATCCATGAGCTTGATTGAATTTAAAATTTTGACGAGGTGTGATATGTGGAATTGAATTGATGTGGTGATAATGACAAAAAAAATTCTACTTGTTGAAATTGGGGATTGCAAAAAAAACGAATAAAAAGAAAAAAAATTGAAAAAGAAAACCTAGAAGAGTTACAATGAGAAATTGAATCCTCATCATGTTTATCTTGATTTTGTTCGGGTTAGGCCGTGAACACACTGGGTTTTCAAGCTAAGTCTGGGGGTGTGTAACGCGTGCAATTCTGAGTGGCTATTTTGGTTTAGTTTTTTGTTTGCTCTCTTTGGTTGCGTGTAGCCTCTATGTTTATCTTTCACTACCAAACCTTAGTCTTAGCCCCATTTGATCCTACAAGTCCTACCAATTCTTTGCTTATGTCTAGCTACCGTCGTGGAGAGAGTGTGAACTGGCAAGCATATGTTCCCCGACATTGATGGATTTCTTTGGAGGTGATCACGAGCCCCTATCTTTGGCAATGCTCATCATAGTGGCCTGCATACTTTCTCCCTAAACATGACCGAACGATTCTCCAGAATTCCAATTTTGAGTAGATACAATATTTATTTACGTCTGTCGAATAGTTTAAATTCCGTAGTATAATTAAAAAGTTTTTTTATAATATTTTCTGTTCCCATGATGTATTTGATTTCTCGTAATATTTTATTTCGAAATTGCTGAGCCAGTTAACTATTTTCTAGTCTATGGAGTGATGATTTGCTCGGGATGCGCAAATGGTAAGTCTGGGGGTGTGATGAATCCAAATTATACACATATTTTTTGACTCATCTAGGCAAGTTTTTTCGTTAATGCACTACACTTGAGAGCCATAATTGTTCATATACGTTTCTCTGTCCATTTCATGATAAGTGCACTTTAGTCTAATTTTTATGTGATTTCATAGTTTTATACTTTTACCCTATACTTGGTGTTTTTCTGTGTCTGGAGAATATGGAATGCCCGTTTTCGGTGGCTCATTTGTTCTTATTGCAGGTACAAGGGTCGTGTGCGTGTTCCGGGATTGGTCAGGAAATCCCAAAACGGTACAAGAACACTGCGCACGACCATTGGACATAGTGTGCACGACCGCTGGTTCTTGGGCCACTGATCGTGCGCTCTATATTCTCCATTTTCCAAGTTCTGTCTAGGGTCATCTGATGAGTTGAAAATATATGTATTTTTTGTACATTAATTTATTCATCTTAGTTCATTTCTGTTATTTTTAGTTAATTTTGTTCAATAAAATGCTCAGTTTTTATATATTTTATTCTAACTTGAGTTTATATTAATTTTCTGAAATTTTTTAGAAAATGTCAAATTTTGCTAAGTATACGGCCGTGTACTTCAGTACACGCCCGTGACCTGGGCGTGTGACTTGGATTCAACCAAAAATCAGCCAAAGACGAACACCTGCTGGACACGCCCTCTGACATGCCCGTGTCAAATGTGACACAGCCGTGCTAGAGTCCTGTGTCGCCCGATCGACAAACTGCGCCCAAAGATTGCCGACAAGACCCGACACGACCTTGTCAAGATGCGACACGGGCGTGTACTCCTCCACCTGGCCTGACAAGATGTCGTCGGAGACTTTTGACGCAACCCATTCCAAGATCCACCTACTAGACATGCCCTCCGACATGCCCATGTCGACAGAGCCAGGACCGTGACTTCAACGTGGACAGCCCCGAAGTCAACATGTATTGAATGCTCGACATCACTTCATCAACAGTGCTGACACGCCCCCCTGCACGCTCGTGACTGAGGACGTGTAATGAAATTTTTTGGCTATAAATAGGCCTTTGTAGTAAGGTGTTTGGTTTCCGAATTTTGAACCATTTTGATGATTAAGAACTGCAGCTAGGAGTTGTTTTGGGGCTATGTAAGTAATCTATCCCCCTCCTTTTCAAGTTTGTTTAAGCTTTTGTAATCAACCTTTTCTGTTAATAAATTCGTCTGTTTTTTAATCCTTATATTGCTTTGAAATGTCTCTGAATGCCTCCTTTTTATCAATCTTATGTATCCTTATTTTCATTTTCATATGGGGTGTGTGCGTGTATGAGTTCATTTTTTGCGGAATTTATGCTTTAAAATGAAAATTGTTTGCTTTACTTTCATTTCATCAAAATTATTAGGCATTGTTATAGCCATTTTTCTTATCATACTACTTAGAATGGTTTAGATTTAGGATTTTTATTCTTTTATATTCGTTCTTATGATCTCGTAAAATGATTTCAAAAGTGGTTTTCATTATTATTTAACATACATTTTCTTTTTTTTAGCTTATAAAACTTTTGCTTCTTTTTAACTTTATTCCACTTTTTAAACCCTTTTATAAAGCTATAAGAATAGATTATGTGATATTTTAAAATTTCAACACCTTTAATTTTCGCAATTACTTAAAAAGACTTTTGCTCAAAGATTTTTTATTTCTACTTTTTATGCATTTCCATCAATTTCTAGCGTTAAAAATGTAACCGTTTTAATTTTTCAAGCACCTCCTTTTCTCGCATTAATTTGAAAACTCTTTTGCTTAAATAATTTTTATTTTGTCTTTTTACGCATTTCTACCATATTCTAGTAATAGAAATGCAGTTGTTTTAATTTTCTAATAACTTTGTTTTCCTTATTTTTTCTCTTGCGTGTGTGCGTGTATGAGAAAATTTTCATGGCTTTCTTTCATTTTTCTCGCGTGTGTGAGTGTGTTTTTATTTTCAGTAGAGTGCATTGGAGTTTTTCAATTCAGTAAACTGTGTGTGTGTGCGTTTTCATTTATGCCAGTGTGTGTGCGTTTTCATTTATGCAAGTGTGTGCGTGTGCGTTTTCATTTATGCAAGTATGTGTGTGTGTGCGTTTTCATTTATGCAAAGTATGTGTGGGGGTTTTTATTTATGTAGAGTGTGTGCGTGTGTGTGCATCTATTTTCTCCTACTCGTTTGAGTAGGACTCGCTTTAATTTTCCACCTACTCATTTGAGTAGGACTTGTGTGTGTGAGTATTTAATTTCAGAAGAGTGTGTGTGTGCGTTTTACTTTTTGCAGTGTGTGTGAGTTTTACTTTCTACATTGTGTGTGCATTATACTTTTAGTAGAATGCATGTGTGTGTGCATTTATTTCCTCCTACTCGTTTGAGTAGGACTCGCTTTCATTTCAACCCTACTCCTTTGAGTAGGAGTTGCAATTTATAGCTTTAATTTACCGCCTACTTGTTTGAGTGGGACTTGTAATTTCAATTATGCAATTTTTCCTTTTTTGTAACTTAGTTTTTTTCCTTTTCTTTGTTATGTGTTTGGTTGGGTGCGTGTGTTTTAAATTTTTTAATAGCTATTCTATTTCTAATATTAGGTTATCTTATTCTTTTTCTTATTTTTTTGTAACCCCTTCAGCGCTTAGTTTAGAACTCATGCCTAGCCAAACTCATAAGCCATCCCATTCTGATGAGTGGCTAATCATTTTTAGCCCTCGGTATCGAAGAGCATTGGGATATAAAATGTTTTAAATAACTAAAGATATTATTTTTCTACTTAATTAAAAAACTTAAGGTTTACCCCGGGTTAATGACGCGTAGAACGACATATCGATGTGTGGGTTCTATTTCCATTATCCATACGCTAGCTACCTGAGAGGTCGTGCGTATGGACTGATCACCCCTAGGTAAAGAGAGTTTCGCACGAACCCTCGATTGAGGAGGCGCGCTAACTATACCGGATTGGGTTCCCCACCCAATACTAAGGTTATTAGCGTATTGCGAGCATTAAGAGGAATCCTTCGTCGGAGGAAATCCCGGTCGAATAGAATTAATGCTCAGGTGAGCGATATTCCTAGATATAGGTGAGCTCATTCTTTTGGAACCTCCACGGCCAAGTTTCTGCTTTAATTGAATTGAAACCTAAGATCTCTAATTATTCAAATCTATTTTACTCCTAACGTAATTCGATACTGAGTGTTATTTCCTTCATCGACTTTATTATTAATCTATTTCCAGCCTTTTTTAGTTAAGATCGACAGCTTAAATATTTCGGTAAAATAATAGTTCTTTCGGAGTAGTAAGGATAATCAACTTGTTCCTTGGAAATTTATGATTTGGATATTCTCCCGAATATCATGCATTACTTGTTATAGGTGCACTTGCCTATAATTTGCCGCACGAAATATGGACCCGCCGTGCTCCCTAGATAATTTAGAGTCGGGCTTCGCCAGGATCATGTTTTTGGCACCGTTACCGGGGACAACCTTCGGAGTCCGGACATTTGGATTTCGATCCTGAGATCGAATGCTCACTTACGCGGATTCGATCTCAACGCCGAAATCCCTCTTTGGATCTAGAAGAATCCGTCGGAGAACCCTCTACCATTGTTATGGCCGACCGTAATCCGAATGCGGTCGTCGAGCGTACAATGTCTTATTACGCCCGACCGAATTTGGACGATACTGGGTCAAGTATTGTTCGCCTGACGGTGGCGAAAAATAATTTTGAGATCAAATCGAGTGTTATCCAAATAAACTAAAATGTCGTGCAGTTCGATGGACTGCCGGATGGGGACCCGAAAGTTCATTTGTCTACTTTTTTGGAAATCTGCGATGCCTTCAAGATAAATGGAGTCACTGATGACGACATTCATTTGCGCCTTTTTCCATTCTCCTTAAGATCCAAAGCTAGGACAGAAAATTTAGCCGCCGATCACCTCTCCCGCTTAGAAAATTTCGTTGTGGAAGCGCTCTTCGAATCTGACATAAATGTCAGATTCCCCGAGGAATGCCTCCTAGCATTAATACTTGTTCATCTTCCCCGCCTTGGTTCACAGATTTTGCGAACTATTTAGTTGCGAGGGTACTCCCAAAAGACCTTTCGAGCCAGCAAAAAAAGAAATTCTTTTCTGATTAGAAATATTTCTTTTGGGAGGACCCTTTTCTTTTTCGTATATACGCGAACCAAGCGATCCGAAGATGCGTCGCGGGTGTGGAGTGCATGAAAATACTTAGTCACTACGACGAGTGTCCGGCTGGTGGGCATTATCAAGCTAACCGGACCACGCGGAAGGCGATGGACGCGGGCATCTTTTGGCCCACTTTATTTAAAGACGGTCACAATTTTGTGCGCTCCTACGATAGCTGCCAGGGGTCGGGTAACATCTCTCATCACTACGAGATGCCCCAAAATTTGTTTTTAGAATGCGAAGTCTTACATTAATGGGGCATTGATTTCGTTGGCCCCCTACCTCCGTCTTTTACAAAAATATTTATTTTAGTGGTGGTCGACTACGTATCGAGGTCGGCGGAAGCGCAAGCTCTCCCCACCAACGATACGTGAATCGTTGTTACTTTTCTTATTTTCCCGCTTTAGCACACCTCGAGATATTGTAAGCGATAGGGGATGCATTTCTACAACAGCCAGATGGCTAATACGTTAGCTAAATATGGCATCACACATAAACTGGCCACCCCCTACCACCCGCAAACTAGTGGCCAAGTTGAGGTAGTAAATCGAGAGATTAAGCGTATATTAGAGAAAACTGTTTCACTTAATAGGAAAGATTGGTTCATCAAACTCGACGATGTGTTGTGGGCATATCGTGCCGCATACAAAACCGCAATTGGTTGTATGTTGTATCGATTAGTCTACGCCAAAGCGTGTCATCTCCCCGAATAATTAGAACATCGGTCTCTTTGGGCTTTAAAACTGTTAAATCTCGACGCTAACTTAGCCGCGCAAAATAGAAAATTGCAACTAAATCAGCTCGTTGAATGGCGTGCAAACGCTTACGAGAGCAATAAGATCTATAAGGAGCGTTCTAAGTTTTATCACGACCGAAAAATCAAGACCCAAAAAACTTTTTCTCCGTGCAATCTTATCCTTCTATATAATTCACGACTTAGACTTTTTCCCAGTAAACTAAAATCACGATGGTCCTGGCCCTTCAAAGTTGAAGAGGTTTGGCCATATGGGACCGTACTCTTCTCCCACCCGGAAAAAGGCTCGTTTAAAGTGAACGGTCATCGCTTAAAATTATATATAGCAGGCGATCCTGTGGGCGGTAATTTCAAATCCATAACCCTCCTCGATATATAAACCGCCACCATAGTTAAGCTAAATGACTATAAACAAAACGCTCCTATGAGGAACCCCATGTTTATCTTTTTCGCTATTTCTATACATTTTCTTTGTTGTTTTTTCTTAATAATGCAGGGTTCCTAACCTGGGCCTCCCCAACCTCCTTTCAGGGAAGCTTCTACTCCCCCCCTCTTTTTATTTTCTTTGTCAATATTGCATTTTCTTTTTTCCGCATAGTTACGGTGCAACATTGGGGATAATGTTGCACTTAAGTATGGTGGTGTTTTCTCGCTTTATTTTCTGCACTTCTACTTTATGTTGGATTTCCATTTTCTACACTTCTAGTTTCTGCACTCCAAAAATTAAAAATATACAAAAAAACAAAACATAAAAAAAATTTAAAACCAAAAATCTCCAAAACATTTTTCTTTCTTTTTATTAAAAAACAAAAATTTTCGAAAAAAATTATAAAACAAAAAAATTCCAAAAAAATTATAAAACAAAAATTCCAAAAAAATTATTTAGTTTTAGTTTGCCAACATTTTTTTGTAAATACTTTATGCACATATCTTTTGTAAATATTTTTGTAAATATTCTTTTCTCCCTTTCCTCTCTTCCTTTCTTTCTCTTCTTTGTAAATAACTTTTCTCACTTTCTATATTTTGTAAATATTTGCTTATAAAAACCAAAAAATATATTAAAATTAGAAAAGAAAAAATAGTTCAAAAAATATATATATATATCTTATCGCCTTTTTTCGTATGTATATAATAACAAAATTAAACACAAAACACAAAAAAGGTAATAAGTCAAAAATTCAAAAGAAAGAGTAAAACAAAACAAAAATTCCAAAAAAAGATAATAAATTAAAAACACAAAAAATGATGTGAACTGTAAAAATCTTAAAATTTTTATAAATCAAATAAATCAAATATTTCATTCTTAACCCTTTTTGATCTCCAAAAATTTTGTTGCGAGTTTATTTATACGCGAATTTCATTAATTCTTTGTTTACTATCTGTTTATTAATTAGAGATTGATAGATTTAAATATCTGAGGTTAAGTTTTAAAAAAAATTTATGCTTTGTTCTTAAGATAGGGGACTTGTTTTTGGCACTACTTCTTAAAAGAGAGAGTTAGAACAAATATACTTTTGAGGGTGGGGGGGGGGGGGGGGGGGTGAATAGAGTATCTTTTAAATTTTTAAAACTTTTTGCTGTTGATAAAATGTACACAGTAGGACAGCTATTTGATACCAAAATTTCTTGTAATTAAAAAAGTAACCTAAGATAAACTAATCTACCACATGCACTCCAAAATTAAACTAACTAACACATGATCAGCAAAACTAACTACCACAGGAACAGCAAGAACAAAAAGGAAAGAAAGCAACCAGACAACACAAGAATTTTTATAGTGGTACCCTAACCTGGGAACATCCACTCTTCTACCACCCTGATAGGAATCCACTAATAGGTTTTGATCAGTTGACTACCACCAATGAGCTTTTGATCAGGTGCTCAAAAACCAACCTAAGGAATAACTTTTGAATGAAGTTAAAGAACCCTTTGTAAAGTGAGGGGGTGAGAGAGTTATGGTGTCTTCTCTTTCTCAAATACAACTGAGAAGACTAGTGGATCTTTGATGTTACCAAAGCTCCCCTCGAGTTATTAAGTTGTTCAGGAAGACTTGAGCTTCGCTTCAGGGCGAGTTGGTCTTCAATCTTTATCCTTGACCAGAAGAGATCCAGGAACTTCTTGACTGATGAAGATTTGTTCTCCTTGAAAAATCCTGGAGTGAAGAATGAAGAAGACTCTTGAATTGGATGGATGTTCTTCTTCTTCTTCAGCAGTGTCAAGGTCAAGACCAGATCCTTTTTCTGCACAGAGAAGAATTTGAATGAATGCTACTGTGTGTCTTCCCTATATGTTGTATCTTGTTCTTGTGTGTCTCACTGTTGAGAAGAAGGAGGAAAATCACTTTTATATTCCCAATGGAATTTGTCCTTTGAATTTTTGAATACTTTCCTTCATTGATTGCTGACGGCCTGGAGAATATAAAATTCGGCTGGGGAGAATGTCTGCATTAATTGGATTTTCCCAACTGTCTCATTAAAAAAATGGCAAGTAATAATCCTGTTGAATGCCATTATCAATGCTTCTTCTAACGGTAATATTCAGAGAATATTAAGCATTGATTACTCAGGAATTACTGCAATAAATTAAGGACAGAAGGAAGGAAAAATCTAAGTCTGGAACTGCACAGAAATCGTCGAGCAAAGAACAGAATTCGTCGACCTGAGATCCAAGATCGTCGAGCTGATAAGTCATGTTCGTCGACTAGATAATTATTGTTCATCAACCTGAGATCCAAGATCGCCGTCCTGAGAACATCTAACTGCTTACTGATAATCACTTTCCAATTCTGTGTAATATGATCGGCGAGCTGATAATCTAACTTCATCGACTGGAGTTTAGAGATATGTTTCTAGACTTAGAATGTTTAAGTAGAACATCCAAAAATCGTCGACCTGAGAACTAAGTTCATCGAGCTCAACTCAGAGAATTGTCTCTGAGTTCGTTGAGCTGAGCACGACTTTCGTCGAGCTGATTTCGACGAACGTCGAACTCACTTTCCTGAAACTGATTTTTCTCTAAGTCTTCAGTCTTCTGCAATCTGTTGTTGGCTAGTCCATGCATTGTTAACTCTAAGGACATGGCATACACTCTAGTACACAAACATGACCCTGTCTATACAAGGGGGGTCAATAATCCTAGTTTAGTGAACCTAACCCAAATCCAACTTGGGGTCCAATAATGTCCCTGTATTTGGGTGCGGTCACTAATTACAGGCACAAAATATTTACAAAGCAAGAAAAAAATATCTGGCAAGAAACTTTAAAATATGCAGCAGATATATATATACAGTGAGTTTTGTATCAGGAAAAAAATAAACTTCTTTAAGACAACAGAAAGTCTAAACAGTTAAAATTCATTTCTTCTCTTTTTGCTCATTTTGCTTAACATCTTTAGCTTTATCACAAGGCTGGGTGAATTTGATTTCCCTGTTTGGATTGGCTAATTGAGTCTTTGTCATCGTCATATCAGAAGCTCCAATAATATTAAGGGAAGTAGCCCTTGGCCCCACTACTTCTGGATGTAGTTTCATATAGTCATCAACATTAGAGAATTTGTTAGCTTTGGCAAACCTATTAAGTTCCTCCTTCCTGTAATTGGACATTGTTGAGTATTAAGAGGCATCCTTTCCTTCATCTTTGGCTTTGTTGATCATAGATAGGCCAACCAATTCTTTAAACCTGGCCTTCCTTACAGTAGTAACTGTTTCTGGGTCCTCAAAAGGAATAGGAGGGGATGCAGGTCTCTTTGGACTTTCAGCCTTTTGATGTTCAGTAGTTTTTTGTAGATGTTGTTGTTGATGTTGATGTTGTTGTTGCCTTCCTGAAGAGTAGTGCCTATGCTGGCTGCTTCCAGAAGAGGAGGAGGATCTACCCTGATGCCTCTGATAGGTTTGATATTGGGTAGTCTTCTGAGATGAAGAGCCTGAAGCACCAACAACAGGTGGAGGAGGAGGAAGAGGGTCTTTCCTGTATCTCTATGGAGGAGGTGAATTCTTCCTGCTTTTCTTCCTTTCTTTCTATTGATTCTTGGACACCCACATCCAAGCTGGCATGCCATTGTATGGAGTGATATTCTGGAGAATATAGTGAGGGGTGTCATGTGTTGGGTTTGGTTTTTGAGCAGGAGATGGAGGGGCTTTCCTTTTCTTAGAAATTTTCTTCTTCTTAGCAGAGGGACTATCATCTGAATCCTCTTCATCATCATCGTCTGAGGAGTCTTGTGGATTATCATATAAAACATTAATTTCTTTCAAAGCTTCTGCAGATATCAACAGTTTTTGTGCCTGGGGAGGAGCTGGAGGAAGAGATGGAGCTGGAGATGGAGAATTATACCCATCAGTACTTTCAGCAACTGATTTATTCTCCTCCTCAATATCATCCATGATCAACTAATCAAGATCAGGCATGGGGATATCATCCATAATGAATGTTTGAGCAGAAATGACTCTGGGAGGGGATGAAACAATGAAGGAATCAGCTCTGGGTTGAGATGTAATGACAGGAGCCTCTGTATTTGCAAAACTATCCTTGAGTTATATGGCAACCTTGGGGCTTATTGGGGAGGTATAGAGAACTATAGCCATGGATGACTTTATGCTGTATAGTGTGAAGAGAGTTCAAATGGACTGCATCAAAAATATTCAACAAATTTAAAAGATCTACTGTGGGATTTATGATGTAATCACCAACATTTTATATTTCCTTTGTGACTGTCTCATCCAAATCCATATCAGATTCAATAAAATTGATTAAATCAATCTAATCATCAGCTGCCTCTTCTTCTGCTTCTGTTGCTGCTGCTTCTTCTTCTGCTGCTGCTGCTGCTTCTACTGCTGCTACTACTTCTTCACAGATTATCTCCCCCTGCTTAGTTTTAGTGGGTACTGGAGCCAAGCCCCTGACTGAAGAAGGAGGGATGGAGAGAGCAGAGATTTGAGCAGCAAGAAAAGAGATGGAAGACGCAAGAGGTGAAATAGCCTCTGCTATGAGGGTTTTGAGGAGGTGAGTGAGAAGTACTAGAAGAGGTGGAATGATGGAGGGGTCCAGTTACACTAATGCAGGAGGTGTCTCAGTGGAGACACAAGGGTGAATGGAAGATGATGGTGGAGGAGGTGATGGTGAATGACTGGGAATGTCATGGACTGGAGAGATATGTGTGGATGGTAAGTAGGTGAGCAGATTGAATGTAGGGGATGAGAAGAATGTTTCAATTGTGATGTCTAGAAGGTGGGATGGAAGAGGAGATTGAGGAGGAGTTGGTGTACCATCTGGGGATTGAGTTGATGTATGAAAGTTAATATGAGTTTGTGTTAGAGTTGGTGTACCATGGGGAGATGGAGTTTGAGAGTAAGTATGAGTTTGTGATGGAGGCACTAGAGATGATGGAGGAGGTGGAGTTAGTGTACCATCTGTTGTTGGAAAATGGACTGGGGTATGAACTGGGGAGGTGAGTTAGTGTACCATCTGGGGATGACTTTGGATGGCTGGAGGTGGTGGATGTGGAGGATGGATAACCTCAGCAGGGTGACGAGTGGCTAAAACAGCCCTTGTACTCTCAAAAGGCCTGGAGGAATAGGAAGATGCCTTGGATGGCATGGTGATGTTCCTCTCCCACCTGCCAAAGAGGGCACAAGTGAGCCTCTTGGAGGAATTAATGAATATGGTCGGTGTGACCAGGGATTCAGTAGCCTTTTCCTGAAAGAAGATTCCCAGAATCCTTCCAAAACACACCTCTTTCTTGGTGTTCTTTTTCCTGATCAACTCAAACATAATCTTAGCCCAATTTACATGCTTCTTATTCACCACAGCACACATCACCAGGAATTGATGCCTAGTGATGTAGTCATGGGCTGTGTGCTTACCCAGCAGTACCTTGCCCACAACATCTGCTAGAAACTTATATTTTGTAGATAAATGTTTCTTCAGCAATTTGATGGGTGTTGCTCCAGAATAACACATCTTATTTAACATTTCATCAAATTCTTCACTATCAATCTCCAGTTCTTCTGCACCATTAGTTAATCCAAAAATCTCGTACAGGACTGCGGGGGCAAGAGAGACTACATTACCCGATATTATGCCTGTCATGGTGTTCTCATTTGGGGAGGAGGAGTTGTAAACCCATTCTCTGATCTTTGCACCGACTATCTTTATTCTGGTGGACATCAAGTTCTTCACCTATTGATCTTCAAGTAGTTGTAGAATTTTCAGGAAGATAGGATCTGAGTGTAGAAACAACTCAAAATCTCTATCAAATCCTGTATCAAACTTCATTTCTCCAAGATTGCATGCGGGAATCGCCATGGGTTCGCCTGCAATAAACAAAAGTGATCAAGTGCAATGGAACTGAAAGAGAGAGATGGAGGTCGAAGAAAAACCTACATATAATATTTTCAGAATATAAATCGTCATACTCCGTTCAGTGAAAATTAAAGAATTCTTTGATCTGAGGTCGACGAAATATTCTGTAGTTAAAAAATTCGTCGATCTTAGTCTGAAGGTTTGAAAATATTTCATCGAGCTCTATTCAACGAAAATTTTTCTGAAGCAGATTTGTTGATCTCCGTTCGACGAAAATAACTTCACTCACAAAGAGTTTGTCGATCTCCATTCGACGATTATCTATAGAACCTTTCATAGTTCATCGATCTCCGTTCGACGAACTTTGAAAAATTCGTCGACTGCAAACAGAAATCAATTTAAGTCTTCTTCATTTATCATACCAAGCTGATTTATAAAGAACAAATGATTTCTTTCATCCAGGGGTTTGGTGAAAATATCTGCTCTTTGTAAATCAGTGTAGATATAGACAAGATTAATTTTATTTTTATCTACACAATCTCTTATGAAATAATTCCTAATGTCTATATACTTGGTCCTATTATGATGGACTGGATTCTGTGTTATGGATATAGCACTTTTGTTATCACATCATAGAGTTGAATTATTTAAGTTGAATCAATAGTCCAGGAGTTAGTTTTGAATCCACAGCATTTGGGAACATCAACTGCCACCTGCAATATATTCTGCTTCAGTAGTTGATGTAGAAACAGATGACTGTTTCTTGCTAAACCAAGACAATAATCTCATACCAAGGAACTGACAAGTCCCTAAGGTACTTTTTCTGTCTACCATGTATCCAGCAAAGTCATCATCTAAGTATCCAGTTAACATAAATTCTGACTCAGTAGGATACTAGAGTACTAGACTAGGACAACTCTTTATATATCTCAAAATTCTTTTTAGGAAAACTAGGTGAGATTCTTTAGGGTTCACTTAGAACCTAGCACAAAGATATGTAGCAAACATTATGTCAGCTCTGCTAGCTGTAGGGTTTGGTAGGGACCCAATAATGCCCATATATAATTTCTGATCAACAGTTTTCCCATGTTCATCAGAATCTATTATAACATTAGTGGTCATCTGTGTTTTCTTTGCTAAGGCATCAACCATCCCAAACATCTTAATAAGCTCTTCAGCATAATTAGCCTGGGATATGAAGATGCCATTAGGTAGCTGCTTCACTTGGGGACCAAGAAAGTAGGAGAGCTCACGCATGCTAGTCAATCAAACTTTGAATGCATGAGGTCAGAAAACCTCTTGCATTGTTTGGAATCTGTAGACACAAATATATTGTCATCTACATAAATTTATACTAACAAAGTTTGATCCTTATGGTGCCTAGTGAATAATGTTCTATCTATAATGCCTCTAGTAAATTTATGGTCTATCAGAAAGCTATCTAAGGTCTCATACCAAGCTCTTGGAGCTTGGTTTAAACCATGAAGAGCTTTATGCAATCTAAAGACATATGAAGGATAAGTTGGAGAGATAAAATCTCGAGGTTGTTCAACATAAACCTCTTCTTTAAGTACTCCATTTAGGAAGGCACTTTTGACATCCATCTGATAGACTTTGAACTTCTTATATGCAGCATAAGCAAGGAAGATCCTGATTGCTTCTAACCTTGCAACTGGTGCAAATGTTTGGTCATAGTCTATTCCTTATTCTTGCCTATAACCTTGAGCAACAATCCTACCCTTGTTTCTCACAATTACACCTTAGGAATCTAGCTTGTTTTTATATACCAATTTAGTTCCAATGATTGGGTAGTCTTTGGGTCTTGGAACTAAATCTCAAACTCTGCATCTCTCAAATTGATTGAGTTCCCCTTGTATTGCAATGATCTAGTGGGAATCTTGCTCAGCATCGTTTATGGATTGAGGCTCAACTTGAGAGAGGAAACTGGCATGCATCACATCTTGGTTGAGTTGATGCCTTGTCTGTACACCTACTGACATGTCTCCAATCACTTGAGATCTAGTGTGATCCCTTAGTGTGATAAGATCAGTGGGTGGAGTTGGTTCAGCAACAACATGTGGAGTAAATTCCTCTTGTGGAATTATGTCTGCTGTTGGAGTAGGTTCAGGCACTTCCAAAAATTCATCTTCACTGTCATCATCAGCTTGTGGAGGATGAGGTGATATAACCTCTTGTGGAAGGTTCAACTCACCCAATTTCTCACACAAATGAGGTTCCTACAAAATATTTGAGATAGAAGAGTCCTTCTCCTTATAGTACATGTTAGCTTCATCAAAAGAAATATGTACAAATTCTTCTATTTTTAAGGATGATTTATTAAATACCCTGTAAGGTTTGCTAACTTGGGAATATCCCAGAAACATTCCCTCAGTAGCTTTAGCTTCAAACTTTCTAATGTGTTTCTTGTTATTGTTATGAATGAAACACCTACAACCAAAAATTCTAAAGTAATCAATTTTAGGTTGCTTCCATTTGAGTAATTCATAGGGGTCTTACCCTTTAGTTTGTGTATCAAACTTCTATTCAGCACATAGTTTATTGTGCTTACAGCCTCTGCCCATAAGGATAGGGGCATATGTTCATCTGCAAGCAATGTTCCTACACATTGAATGAGTATTCTGTTTTTCCTTTCTACTACCCCATTTTGTTGAGGAGTTATAGGAGCAGAGAAACAATGACTGATATCTTCCTCCTCATAGAATCTTTGCATCGAAAGAGATTCAAACTCAGTATCATGATCACTTCTGATCAATGTAACTGGAGTAGAATACTCAATCCTTATGCCCTTAAGAAAGTCTGTATGGACTTTAAAGTTATCTGACTTGTTTCTCAAGAAGAAAAACCAAGAGAATCTGGAGAAGTCATCTACAATAACCAAGATGTAAGACTTCCCTCCTAAGCTTTGTACAGCAATGGGTCCAAAGAGGTCCATATGTAGAAAGTACAAAATCCTAGGTGAATCACTCTTATTAATTGACTTACAGCTATTTTTAGTTTGCTTGCCTTCTTGACAAGCCTTGCATAGGCTTTCCTTCTTGAAGGGGCCAGAACGCAATCCTCTGACAAGGTTGTACCTAGATAGCTTAGAGATATTTTTAAGGTTCACATCACCTAGTCTTTTATGCTAAAGGATATTGTTATTACTAACTTGGTTGAATAAACATATTTCTAAGTTAGCAGAATTAAAATTTACTAAGTATATATTTCCTTGTCTACACCTTGTTAAAATAGTTTGATTATTTGAAGAAATAATGCGTTTATAATTGGTAAAGTAAACCTGATAACCTGCATCACATAATTGACTTATGAATAATTGGTTATGTTTGAGACCATTGACATATGACACTTTTCTGAAGGTGACAGCTCCAGTGTTGAAGTCTCATAGCCTTCAGTTTGTCCAAAGCTGGAATCTCCAAAGATCACTTTTGGACCCAGCTTTGCCTTGAAGTTGATTAGGCTTTCCTTGCATCTAGTCATGTGCTTGGAGCACCCATTATCCAGATATCACATATTTTGAGTGATAGGATAGTTCTTCACCTGATCAGCTTCTGATTCTAAAGCTCCTTCATTATTAGATTCTTCATCATCTGATTGACTGCTGGAGGCATTGATGGCCATGAGGCAGACTTCCTTGGCCCTTGCCTCTTCTTCCTCTTCACTGGAACTTTAAGATGTGGATTCATCTTTTGTCTCACACCAGGTATCAGCTACAAAGCTCTTCTCTTTCCTTTTGTAGTTCCTGGAGGAAGGCCTGCTATTTTGTTGTCTTCTGGAGTCCATCTCTCTTCTTATTTCTTTCTTCTGATTTTCTGGACACTCTGAGATAAAGTGTCTAAAAGTGCAAGTTAGATCTGATATACTCTAGAGGGGGGGGGGGGGGTGAATAGAGTATGGTGCTTGATAAATCTTTTTACAACAGTTGTTGTAATCCTAAGTGAACAAGGAAGCAAATAATATAAAGTAATCTAAACACAGAATAATCACAAAGCAAACACAAACCACGGCCAGAAACAAAAAGAAACACAAGCAACCAGAAGACACAAGGAGCTATAGTGGTTCCCCAATCAATCTGGGTACATCCACTCTTCTACCACCCTAGGTAGGAATCCACTGCAGGATGAGTTGATCAGGTGTCCTGGGCACCAATGAGCTTTTGATAAGGTGCTCAAAAACCAAACCAGATTTTTTGATCAGGTGTCTTGCCACCAATGAGCTTTTGATAAGGTGCTCAAAAACCAAACACAAACTTTTGAAGGGAGTTTGAAAAACCCTTTATAGCAGAGAGGGAGAGAGAGAGAGATGAGAAGATCTTCTCTGTCAACAGTCAGAGAGAAGATAGTGGATATTGTCAAAGCTCCCCCTGAGATCTGTAGTTGTTCAGGAAGTGAAGATTTGTAGTAGGGTGATAGACCTTCAAATCATTTGATCTCCAGCAAATGATGATTTTAGCAACAACTGAAATGTGTGGTGTCTGGATTCTTGAATGATGATGCCTTTGAACACTTGAATCAAAAGAGATCTGAATATTTCAGTTTGTTGATCTCCTTTGGTGATGGTGTTCTTGTATGAATCTTTGAGACTGATAATGTCTGCAACTCTCTTTCTTTCTCTTGTGTAATTGTTATTGTGTAAGAGTTGTTGTTGCACAGAGAGATTCTTGTTATTCTTTTTTTCTTCTTCTTCTATATCTTTATTATAGAGAATAATTCTATCTTTTATTCCATCTGTCTGAATAGAAATGATTCATTGTCCAAGATAGCCGTTAGCCTGTCATTGATTACTTCCTTAATTGCTTTTGTCTTCTGGAGGAAAGTCCAATAAAACATTCCTTGAAAATTCCTTGAAACTTGCTCCAGATTAAATGAAAAATGGCTACAAGATCTCTGAATTAAATGCTGAGAATTATTCCTCAACTGTCTGAATTTGAATCTGAAAATCATTGAACTCTTCAGAAAAACGTCGAACTGAGCTCCACTATCGTCGAACTGAGCTCAGAGATTTGAACTTAGACAGAAACAGAGATCGTCGATCTGAGCTCAACTATCGTCGAACTGAGCTCAGAGATGTTGGATCAAACTGGAGACAAGATCGTCGATCTGAGCTCAAAGATCGTCGAATGGAGTACGACGACTTGTTAAAGTTGAGCTCAGAGATCGTCGAATGGAGTTCGACGATTCGTCGAAGTGAGCTCAACGATCGTCGAATGGAGTTCGACGATTCGTCGAACTGAGCTCGACGAAACGACTTAGCCTCCAAACTGAAAAACCTGGTCTTGCGGGCAGCTTTCAAACCTAACTTCTAACCCTTAGACTCAATTCTAATTGACCTTTAGATCTATACAATGAGGTCAAAACAGGTTTCCTAAGAGACATAGTGATCCTGACCCAAATCAGTAATAGGGTGTTCCAACAATCTCCCCCTATTTGGGTTAGGATTATTATTTACATACATTGGAATAATAACACATACAGAAACAGAAAATACAACAAACATAACATTGTAGAATCATAGATATAATCTCAAATTGATCAGAAATCAAAATGACTGTCACCTTACAGAATTACTCCTTTTCTTTGCTCTTGATAAGTACTATTTCCCTGTTTGGATTAAGAGCTTCCTTCTTAGATCTTCTGTCATCAGCTGCACCTAGAGATGTTTGTTGTTTTGTCCTTGGTACTACAGCTTCAGGGTGCAACTTCATGTAGCTTTCAGAATCAAAGAACTTGTTGGAGGAGTATCTTTCCAGTTCCTTTTTCCTTTGTTCTGACAATGTAGTGATATTTGAAGTGTCTTTACCTTGTTCTCTGGCTTTCTTAATCTGATCCAAAGCAGCTAATTCCTTCATCCTAGCTGCCAAGAAGTAGGGTTGTTCTCTGGATCCTCAAAGGGAACTGAAGGCTCATATCTGTTTGAGGGATTGTCGGGAGGAGATCTGGATGAGACTAACTCTTTCAACTTATAAGGAAAAGGACCTGAAGTTGTATCATATGGACCTTGTCCTTCCCTTGAATAAGGGTGCTGCCTGGAATAACCTTTGGAATATACTTGAAATTCTCTTTGGTTTCCTTTGTAGTTTCCTCTCCTTGATTGGTAGCCTCTGGATTGACTTCCCCTGTATTGAGATCTACCTTGAGATTGATAAGGAGTTTGGCTTCTAGTAGAGGGTTGAACAACAGAGCTACCACCTGCACCTGCATCAGGAGGAGGTGGAGGAGGAGGAGGGTGATGATACTGAGAAGATCCTTTGTCATATTTTCTTTTCTTTTTCATAGCCTTTAATTGATTCTTGGAGTATTGCATCCAATGTTCTGTGATAGGGAAGTCATGCAGAATGTAGTAAGGAATGTCATTTGTATCTTTTACTTTTGCTGGTGGAACTCTTTTCATAGCTATGCTTCTTGCTTTTCTTTTCCTTGCAATAGTTGCAGAGGAGTCATCTGAATCAGTCCTATATTGATCACTTTCTGAGCTTTGTTCATCATATAGTGCATCAATCCTTTTAAGATAGTCTATCTGTTGATGGGATTGAGCAGAGGTAACAGTAGTGACAGCAGTTGTGGCAGCAATAGTAGAAGGAGGAATAGAAGCAACACTAGCAGAGGAGATTACATCAGTAGATACAAAACTTTCAGAAGTAACACTCTCAGAAATGGAAGGTAAAGCAGCAGTAGATACAGCAGTAACTGGGGCAGCAACAGATATAGATAAAATACTTTCAGATACAACAGGTTCAGTAATAGAAATAACATCAGTAGTAATAACAGGCTCAAATTCAAATGCCTCTGTCATATGTATGTCCTCAGATACTGAAACATCAGAATTAACAGCAATATCAACAATATCAGTAGAAGCAGCAGCAACAGAAACAACAGGGGCAGCAGCAGAAAGGGACTTTAAAAAAGAATAAATTAAGTTGGTGTCACAGCTTGAAATGGGCACAATGGCCTTAGATAGATCTTCAGATGGCTGGAATGCAGTGCTCTCTGGAAGACAGCTGAAATAAAATGAATCAAAATCTGATAATAATGACCTGAGGTCCATTGAGAAAACTGCAACTTGTGGTGTTGAAGCTTGAGCTTGGACTGAGGTAACAGCAGCAGGCAATATTTCCACTTCATGAGGCATCTCCCCCTGCCTAGATTCAGTTAGGACTGGATCAAGGCACCCAGATGAAGGGATTGTCTGAGGAGGAATGAGGGAGGAGAGCCTGGCAGATAAGTCTGCAACTAACTTTAAAAGTGGAGGCAAAGAGGTCTCCAACAAGAGTGATAGCCTGGGAGTGATCAGCTCATAAAGTCTGTCTGCTAAGGCTGGAAGAGCTACATGATCAATACGGACTTGAGCAGAGGTAGAGAATGAAGGTGGAACAGCTAAAGATGTTAGTGAAGAGCTGGTGTATGGTGGAAAGGAGGGTTGAGATATGGGGATTGTGGAAATTGAAGATAATGGAATGGAAATAGAGGGTGTGAAGGAGGGTTGTGCAATGATATTTTGAAGTAACTGTTGGTAGGATGTGGATGAAGAGGGTAGCTCAGGAGGGGATGAAGGGGAATCATCCATAAAGGAATCATCTATCAGACTGAAAGATGGAAGATGAGATGATGATTCTATTTCTAGGTGAGGGTATTGATGTAGAGGATGGAAACGTTCTTCTGTGAGAGGTGGAGGTGCAGAAATTGAAGTTGGAGATGTGGTTGAAATAATGATTGTGGAGGAAATTTGAATGGTGGAGTTGACTGGTGGAGATGAAATAAGAGGTGGAGGAGGAGGAGAAGAAGCAGGCAAGTCTTCTGCAGGGGCAGAGACTTGAGGGGAAGAGACTGCAACAGTCCTTGTGCCTGAAGTTGCACATGCAGAGGGTCTGCTGGGCTTCACAATTTGTCTGTCCCACTTTCCAAACAGGGCACAAGAGAGCCTCTGATACCAATTGAAAGTGCAAGTTAGATCTTTTTCTTAATCAGGTCAAAGAAAACTTCTCCCCACTTTAACTATTTCTTATCTACAATAGCACCCATCAAACACAGTTGATACCTGTAGATGGTATCATGGACTGAGTGTTTGGCCAACAATACTTTCCCAACAACATCAGCCAAAAACCTGTACTCCATAGATAAATTCTTCTTCAGCAGTTTGCTAGGGTTTACATTGGAATGTCCCATTCTATCAAGCATAATGGAAAATTCTTCTCCAGACATTTCAGCAGAATCCTCTCCGGAATGTAATTGAAAAACCTCTGTCAAGATAGTAGGTGTCAGAGGTACCTGAGTTCCAGATATTGTGCCAACAACTGTATTCTGGTTCTGGTTGTGGACAGTATATACCCATTCCTTTATTTCATCAGCAGCTAATTTGATTCTGGTGTACATGATAGTGACGAGCCATTGTTCCTTAAAAAGTTCTAAAATATCTTTGAAAATCTGATCACTGTTATTGAAGGAATCCAGATCAATATCTAAACCTGCATCAAATTTCATTCTGGCCAGGACTGCAACTTAGACAGCCATTGATTCCTGCAAAAATCAACAACCAAACGACCAAGTGTAGAGAAATTTGGAGGGAAAGAGAAAATTTGCAGAGAGAATGAAAGCGCAAAGGGAGAACAATGGCCGAAAAATGAATTTTATATTATGGTTCGACGCAGAAAAGGAAAGATCGTTGAACTCAGTTCGACGACCGGGGCTTCTAAAGGAAACTGAAAGGTCATCAACATCGTCGATCTCCGTTCGACGATATTGGAGAGCGTCGAGCTCCGTTCGACGATAGTTCAGAAAACAAAATCGTCGAGCTTCGTTTGACGATCGCTGACCTAGAGAGATAGTTAAGCACTATCTGAGAAGCGCTGAACTCTGGTCGACGATTTCGGAAAGCGTCGATCTCCATTCAACGATCTGGGGGAAAATCGTCGAGCGCAGTTCAGAGACCAGAAACACTCTAGACACTAGAAAAATTAAGAAGTTTGCCTAGTCTTGGTCATTTTTAGAGTTTTAAAATCTTGGAACTTCCTTTAGACTTTGTCAATCTAACATTCCTAACTGATTCAGGAAGAAGGTATGTTTCTTTTCATCCAAGGGTTTGGTTAAAATATCTCCCCTTTGTAAATCAGTTGGGATATATTGAAGTTCAATTTTATTTTTCTCAACATTATCCCTTAGAAAGTGATGCCTAATTTCTATGTCTTTTGTCCTACTATGGAGGACTGGATTTTGAGATATAGAAATAGCACTAGTATTATCACAAAAGATTTTAGACTTCTCTAAGTTGTAGCCATAGTCTAGGATTTGGTTTTGAATGCACAATATTTGTGAACAACAACTGCCTGCAGCCATATATTCAGCTTCAGCAGTTGAAGTTGACACAGATGTTTGTTTCTTGCAAAACCAAGAGACAAGTCTGTCACCAAGAAACTGATAAGTTCCACTGGTGCTTTTCCTATCAATTCTGCATCCAGCATAATCAGCATCAGAAAATCCAATTAAGTCAAATGCTGAATCTTTTGGATACCAGAGACGTAGATTTGGACAACTTTTTACATACCTGAGAATCCTTTTTACTAATGTTAGGTGTGACTCTCTAGGGCTCACTTGGAATCTAGCACATATGCATGTAGCAAACATTATGTCAGGTCTACTAGCTGTAAGGTACAATAAAGAGCCAATCATTGCTCTATATGTTGTCTGATCAACAGGTTTCCCATGTTCATCAGTATCAAATACAGCATTAGTATGCATAGGTGTTTTCATACAAGATGCTTCGGACATACCAAATTTCTTGACCAATTCCTTTGCATACTTTGTTTGATAAATAAATATGCCTTCAGCATGTTGTTTGATTTGCAATCCTAGAAAGAAGGATAGCTCACTCATGCTACTCATTTCAAATTTAGAATGCATTAGGTTGGAGAACCTTCTGCACAAATTTGAATCAGTAGAACCAAAGATAATATCATCTACATAGATTTGTACTAGTACAGTATGGGACTTATGGGTTCTAACAAAAAGAGTTTGGTCTACTCTACCCCTTATAAATTCATTTTTCAGGAGAAAGCATGTTAGGGTCACATACCATGCTCTAGGAGCTTGCTTTAGACCATATAATGCTTTGTACAATTTAAAAACATAATACGGATGAGATGAAGAGATAAAACCTGGAGGTTGTCTGACATAGACTTCTTCTTTGATATCTTCATTGAGAAAAGCACTCTTTACATCCATCTGGTATACTTTGAAACCCTTGTGTGTTGCATATGCTAAGAAGATCCTTATGGCCTCCAACCTTGCAACTGGTGCAAAAGTATGGTCATAATCTATTCCTTCTTCTTGAGAGTACCCTTGAGCAACTAGCCTTGCCTTGTTCCTTACAATTACTCCTTGATCATCCAATTTATTTCTGAACACCCACTTTGTTCCAACAATGGAGTGATCCTTAGGCCTTGGTACTAGTTCCCAAACTTTGTTACTTTCAAATTGATGCAACTCTTCTTGCATTGCAATGATCCAGTGTGGATCTTGCTCTGCATCTTGAATGGATTGAGGTTCAATTTAAGATAGGAAGCAAGTGTGCATCAGGTTTTGGTTGACCTGATTTCTGTTTTGCACACCAGCTGAGATGTCTCCAATCACTTGGGAGATTGGATGGTCTCTTGATGTTACTAAATCAACAGGGGGTGTTGATTGTTCACCAACCTGTGTTGTTGTTTCCTCTTGTGGTACAACAACTAGCTCTTCAAGAATTTTTTCTTCAAAGTGTTGAATGTCTTCTTCATCTTCACTGCTTTCCTCTTTTTGAATGATTTGTAATCTGTTCAAGTCTTCAGCAAGAGAATGTACCTGCAAAGGTTCTATGGTAGAAGTGTTCTTCTCCTTGAAAGACATGTTAGATTCATCAAAGGATATGTGAATAAATTCTTCAATTTTAAGAGATGATTTATTATATACCCTATAAGCCTTACTGATCATGGAGTATCCCAGAAACACTCCTTCATCAGCTTTAGCTTGAAATTTTGCTTAGTATTTCTTGTCATTATTATGAATATAACAAATACAACCAAAAATTCTAAAATAATATACTTTAGGTTTCTTCCCTTTGAGTAATTCATAGGGAGTCTTGCCGTTCAGTTTATGTATTAAACTTCTGTTCAGCACATAGTCGGAGGTGTTCACTGTCTCTGCCCAAAAAGATAGAGGAAGGTGAGCATCTGACAACAATGTAGTGGCAGATTAAATAAGGGTTCTATTTTTCCTTTCAGCTACCCTATTTTGTTGAGAAGTTCTAGGAGCTGAGAAAGTGTGCCTGATCCCTTCACTCTGACAGAACTCTTGCATAAGAAGAGAATCAAACTCTATCCCATGATCACTTCTGATCAGGGTAATGTGAGTATTGAACTCAGTCTGTATGCATTTGAGAAACTCTGTCAAACACTTAAAGTTATCAGACTTCTTCCTTAGAAAGAACACCCATGTGAATCTAGAGAAGTCAACTACAACTACTAAAGTGTAAGATTTCCATCCTAAGCTTTGTACTGTAATGGGTCCAAAAAGATCAATGTGTAACATATACAAAATCCTAGGTGAATCACTCTTATTAAGTGACTTGAAACTATTTTTAGTTTGCTTGCCTAATTGACAAGCCCTGCAGAGTCCTTCCTTCTTGTAGGGGCCCGAAGGTAGTCCTCTAACAAGGTTGTCCTTGGATAGCCTAGCAATGGTTCTAAGGTTTATATGCCCTAATCGCTTATGCCATAATACATTAGGTCTACTAACAGAGTTAAACAGGCAAATATCTACTTCTGTTGAAAGAAAGTCTACTAAGTAGATGTTACCTTTCCTTTTACCTGTCAACAAAGTTGTGTTGTCCTCTGATTTGATCTTGCATAAGGATTTGCTGAAAGTCACCTGGTAGCCTTCATCACATAGCTGACTGATGCTGATCAAGTTGTGCTTCAGTCCTTCCACATAGGCTACTTTCTTGAATGTGACTGTCCCAATTTGGACTCCACCATATCCTTTTGTTTGTCCAAAGTTTGAATCACCAAATATGACTTTGGGTCCAAGCTTAGCTTTAAAGGATGTGAGATTTTCCTTGCTTCCTATCATGAACATTGAGCACCCACTATCCAGATATCATTGTTGGTTTGATGTTGGATAGGTCTTCACCTGCACATAAAATAATTTACTTGTTTTTGACCCAGTTTACCTTGGGCCTAGGTTGATATCCTTTAAATTCAGAAATAAATGGCATCCCTGGTTGACTCTTATAACCTTCAGGACGATATCTCCTTGGAGGTATTATCCATTCAGTATAAAGGTTAAATCTGGATGAAGGACCCCTAGGATTGGAATTTGATTTACCCTTGAAGAAGTTTTCGAATCTCTGATCTCTGCTCGACTATCGTTGAGCTGCGTTCGACGATCTTGGGTCAGATCGTCGAGCTCCGTTCGACGATCAACTGTGGCAGAGTTCAGGTATTAGAGATCGTCGACCTGAGTTCGATGATTTTGCCTGAGATCGTCGATCTGCATTCGACGATCATTTAGCTCCGTTCGTCGATTTCTGTTGAACACTTGATTTCTTGGGTAAGTCAGAATTCTTCCTAGCTACCTCTACAACTCCCTTCCCTTTATCAGAGATAAACTTAATTGGGGTTGTTAGAACTATAGGTTGGCTGCATGAAGCACCCAAGCCCAGTGTACTGTTGAATCTAGAGTTCACTGTGCTTGTGATGTCCATTAGCTTGGTGTTTCTCCCATTAAGGGATTCTTCAAGCTTCTTGGCCTCTGATAGCTCACTTTTTAGTGAAGCTATCTGCTCCCTAGAGCACTCCAACTCCTTAGAGAGTTTGAGGTTTTCTGATTTTAAGGTACTATGTTCAGACAATTGTTTTCTGAGGGAAATGATTTCCTTCTCAGATTTTAATAAGTCTAAACATAGTGCTTTAAATTCAAACTTAAAGACCTCAGAATTAAAATCAAAAGAACTTATCACCTGGTCCTCTTCAAGTTGAGTCTCTGAGTCTGACTCTGAATCTTTTGCATCAGAATTATGTTGTGAGGCATTGATAGACATCATGCAGAATTCCTTTTTCTTCAGCATCATTCTCATCATCACTTGAGCTGGAAGAAGTTTCAGATTCTTCTTCTGTCTCACTCCAAGATTCAGCAACAAATCCCTTCCTTGTGTGTTTGTTCCTGCTTGAGGAGGGTTTGTCATTGCTATTCTTCTTGAAGTCCTTGTCCTTTCTTCTTTCTTTCTAGTCCTTTCTATCCTTGGTTTTATTCTCTGGATAGTCAGGCACAATGTGGCCTGATTTCCTGCAGCCAAAGCAAATAATTTCTTTATTATTTGATTTATCATACCTTGGCTTGCCATGCTCTTTGTATGATCTCTTCCTGAAGTCCTTTCTGGCCATTTTGTAGAATCTTTTGGCCAGTAGACTAAGCAGCTCATCATTGCCTGTGACCTTGTATTCAGGCTGATCTTCAGTGGCTTTGAAAGCTATTGACTTTTCCTTTCTTATGGCTAGTGAGGCAGCCTTCTGCTCTTCTTCTCTATTTTTGATGAGCAGCTCATAAGACTTGAGCTTGCCTAAGAGAGCTTCTGTTGTGATTTCATTGAGACTTCTGGCATCCTTGATTGGCCAGATCCTTGAGTCCCAAGTGCTTGGGAAGCGCATTAGGATTTTGTCATTTAGCTCAGTCAATGAGATCTCCTTATCCAAAGTTTTCAGTTCATTGACTATCAGACTGAGTCTATTATACATGTCTGCTACTGACTCAGCTTCTCCTTTCTTGAAGTTCTCATATTGGGATATGAGGTGAGATCTTCTGTCTTTTCTTTCATCAGTAGATCCTGAGACTATCTCAGATAGCTTATCCCAGATTTCCTTTGCTGAGTTGCATTCAGCCACCTTTTAGAAAGTGTGATCAGACATAGTCTGGGCTAAGATATTCATAGCCTTTGCATCTGCTACTTTCCACTTCTTGATCTCTGCATCTGTTCCTGAGGGAGGAGGAACAGTATTTGTGCTTGTGTTATCTGGAGGTCTTTGACATACTGTCAAAATAGAATTGAAGATGTCCTCATCAACAGAATTCATGTAGAGTCTAATCCTTGTCTTCCAAAGTGCAAACTTGGACAGATTGCACACTGGAGGTCTGGTGCTAGCATAATCTTTATTTTGGGCCATGTTTTGTGAAGAAATAATTCTAATAACAAAATCAACAACAAGCATATCTAACTATAGGAATCTTTGGGTTCAGGTGTTAGCCTGTGCAACCACCAAGGTGTGGTATTTTTAACCAACCTTGCTTTGATACCAATTAAAAGTGCAAGTTAGATCTGATATACTCTAGAGGGGGGGTGAATAGAGTATGGTGCTTGCTAAAAACGTTTTACAACAGTTGTTGTAATCCTAAGTGAATAGAGAAACAAATAATATAAAGTAATCTAAACACAGAATAATCACAAAGCAAACACAAACCACAGCCAGAAACAAAAAGAAACACAAGCAACCAGAAGACACATGGAGCTATAGTGGTTCCCCAATCAATCTGGGTACATCCACTCTTCTACCACCCTAGGTAGGAATCCACTGCAGGATGAGTTGATCAGGTGTCCTGGGCAACAATGAGCTTTTGATAAGGTGCTCAAAAACAAAACCAGATTTTTTGATAAGCTGTCTTGCCACCAATGAGCTTTTGATAAGGTGCTCAAAAACCAAACACAAACTTTTGAAGAGAGTTTGAAAAACCCTTTACAGCAGTGAGGGAGAGAGAGAGGGATGAGAAGATCTTCTCTATCAATAGTTAGAGAGAAGATAGTGGATGTTATCAAAGCTCCCCCTGAGATCTGTAGTTGTTCAGGAAGTGAAGCTTTGCAGTAGGGTCATAGTCCTTCAAATGATTTGATCTCCAACAAATGATGATTTCAGCAACAGCTGAAATGTGAGGTGTCTGGAGTCTTGAATGATGATGGCCTTTGAACACTTGAATCAAAAGAGATCTGAAGATTTCAGTTTGTTGATCTCCTTTGGTGATGGTGCTCTTGTATGAATCTTTGAGACTGAGAATGTCTGCAACTCTCATTATTTCTCTTGTGTAATTGTTGTTGTGTAAGAGTTGTTGTTGCAGAGAGAGATTCTTGTTATTCTTTTTTTTCTTCTTCTTCTATATCTTTGTTGTAGAGAATAATTCTATCTTTTATTCCATCTGTCTGAATAGAAATGATCCATTGTCCAAGATAGTCGTTAGCCTGTAATTGATTACTTCCTTAATTGCTTTTGTCTTCTGGAGGAAAGTCTAATAAAACATTCCTTGAAAATTCCTTGAAACTTGCTCCAGATTAAATGAAAAACGGCTACAAGATCTCTGAATTAAATGCTGAGAATAATTCCTCAACTGTCTGAATTTGAATCTGAAAATCGTTGAACTCTTCAGAAAAACGTCGAATTGAGCTCCACTATCGTCGAACTGAGCTCAGAGATTTGGACTTAGACAAAAATAGAGATCGTCGATCTGAGCTTAACTATCGTCGAACTGAGCTCAGAGATGTTGGATCAAACTGGAGACAAGATCGTCGATCTGAGCTCGAAGATCGTCAAATGGAGTTCGACGACTTGTTGAAGTTGAGCTCAGAGATCGTCGAATGGAGTTCGACGATTCGTCGTACTGAGCTCGACGAAATGACTTAGCCTCCAAACTGAAAAACCTGGTCTTGAGGGCAGCTTTCAAACCTAACTACTAACCCTTAGACTCAATTCTAATTGACCTTTAGATCTATACAATGAGGTCAAAACAGGTTTCCTAAGAGACATAGTGATCCTGACCCAAATCAGTGTTCTAACAGTGTCCATGTTTCCTGTAGCCAAAACATAGTACTTCTTTAGTAGGAGTTTTATCATACCTTGGCTTATCATCCTGCCTGGATGATTTTCTTCTGAAGTCCTTTCTTGTCATTTTTTAAAATCTCTTGGCAAAGAGACTCATTAGTTCCTCATTGACTGTTGAAGCTTCTGTCTCTTCAGCAGCCTTGAATGCTATGTTGTGCTCCTTTCTTGCTGGTGGAGGAGTCCTTTGTTCAGCTGCTTCTCTTGACTTTATTAGTTACTCATAGGACATGAGCTTTCCCAATAGAGATTCTGTGAAAATCTCATTTAAGCTCCTGTCCTCCTTGATTGGCCAGATCCTAGAATCCATAAGCTTTGGAAGCACATGAAGATTTTATCATTTACTTCAGTGAGAGTGATGTCCTTATCCAAAGTCTTCAACTCATTGATTATTGAGCTCAATATGTTGTATAGGTCAGCAACAGATTCTGACTCATCCTTCTTGAAGTTCTCATACAGGGATATGCGATTTGATCTTATGTCTTTCTTGTCATTAGCAGATCTAGCCACCATTTGGTTGAGAGAGTCCCAAATAGCCTTGGCTGATGTGTATTCAGCCACCTTCTAAAAAATATCATCAGACATAGTCTAAGCCAGAATATTCATGGCCTTTGCATCTGCAATCTTGGCCTTCTTCTGTGCATCTGGCCACTCAGGAGATGGAATAGCATGTGTGCTTGAAGTTGTTGTAGATATAGAGGCAGTTGATTGAGGAGGTCCTATCAAAATTGAGTTGTAGATGTCCTCATCAATGGAATTCATATATAATTTAATTCTTGCCTTCCAGATGGCAAACTTATTTAAGTTACACACTGCAGGTCTGGTGCTTGCATAGTCCCTAATCTGTGTCATGCTGTGAATATAATCCTAGAGAAATAAAAGTTCAGATCTAATACAGGATCTTTTGGTTCAAGGGTTAACTTGTACAACCAAAGAAACACTACTCTGATACCAATTGAAAGAGAGGGTTAGACCTGATATACTATAGAGGGGGGGGGTGAATAGAGTATCTTTTAAATCTTTAAAACTTTTTGTTGTTGATAAAATCTACAGAGTAGGGCAGCTATTTGATACCAAAATTTGCTGTAAGTAAAAAAGTAACCTAAGATAAACTAATCTACTACAGGCACAACAAAATTAAACTAACTAACACAGGATGAGCAAAACTAACTAGCACAGGCACAACAAGAATAAAATGGAAAGAGGGCAACCAGACAACACAAGAGTTTTTATAGTGATTCCCCCTCTTGGGTACATCCACTCTTCTACCACCCTAGTATGAATCCACTAACAGGTTTTGATTAGGTGACTACCACCAATGAGCTTTTGATCAGATGCTCAAAAACCAACCCAAGTCTTTTGATCAGGTGAGTTGCAACGAAGGAATAACTTTTGAAGGGAGTTAAAGAACCCTTTGTACAGTGAGAGGGTGAGAGAGTTATGGTGTATTCTCTTTCTCAAATACAACTGAGAAGCCTATTGGATCTTTGATGTTTTTGAGTTGTTCAGGAAGCCTTGAGCTTTGCTTCAGGGTGAGTAGGTCTTCTATATTTAGCCTTGAACAGAAGAGATCTAGGAACTTCTTGACTGATGAAGATTTGTTGTCCTTGTAGAATCCTAGAGTGAAGAATGAAGAAGACTCCAGATTTGGATGGATGTTATTCTTCTTCTTCTTCAGCAGTGTCAAGGTGAAGACCAGATTCTTTTTCTGCACAGAGAAGAATTTGATTGAATGTTGTTGTGTGTATTATCTGTGTGCTGTATCTTGTTCTTGTGTGCCTCATTGTTGAGAAGAAGGAGGAAAATCACTTTTTTATTCCCAATGGAATTTGTCCTTTGAATTTTTGAATTCCTTCCTTCATTGATTGCTGACGTCCTGGAGAATGTAAAATTCGGTTGGAGAGAATGTCTGCATTAATTAGATTTCCCCAACTGTCTCATTAAAAATATCGACAAGTAATAATCCTGATGAATGCCATAATCAATGATGCTTCTAACGGTAATATTCAGAGAATATTAAGCATTGATTACTCAGGAATTTCTGCAATAAAATAACGATAGAAGGAAGGAAAAATCCAAGTGTGGAACTACACAGAAATCGTCGAGCAAAAAACAGAATTCGTCGACCTGATATCCAAGATCGTCGAGCTGAGAAGTCATGTTTCTCGACCAGATAATTATTATTCGTCGACATGAGATCCAAGATCGTCGTCCTGAGAATAGCAAACTGCTTTCTGATAAACACTTGCCAATTCTGTGCACTAAGATTGTCGAGCTGATAATCTAACTTCGTCGACTGGAGTCCAGAGATATGTTTATGGACTTATAATGTTGAAGTAGAACATCCAAAAATCATCGGCTTGAGAACTAAGTTCCTCGAGCTCCACTCAGAGAATTGTCTCTGAGTTCGCCAAGCTGGGCACGACTTTTGTCGAGCTGAGTTCGACGAACGTCGAACTCACTTTCCTATAACTGATTTTTCTCTAAGTCTTGAGTCTTCTGCAGTCTATTCTTGGCTGGTCCTTGCAATGTTGACTCTAAGGATATGGCTTAGACTCTAGGACACAGACATGACCCTGGCTATACAAGGTGGGTCAATAATCCTAGTTTAGTGAACCTTAGCCCAAATCCAACTAGGGATCCAACACTTTTAATTTATCTAAAATAGAGGCATGTGTATTATGTTAGAAAAAAATACTATATACTTCAATTATTTCTACTTTAATCTTTTTGGAAACATAGGAACGTTCAATTTATAAAAGTTGCTCTCAAATTTATTTTTATTAAAAATCTAGTTTTATTTTTGAAAAAAAAGCATCTCCCCATATTTAATCCTTAAAAGAACCTATGTCAATGGGAATAAGATTTCGTTCCTTAAACATAGGCATCCAATATTTGAAAAGTTTATATGTTATGGAGTCAGAGGAAAAACTTCATTACTCCTATACATAAATATTGGGTTATATGAAGTTGTACAAAAAAATTAATATTGCATGTTATGGAAAATAAGACTTCGTTTTCCTAAAACATCCATATTCAAAAAAAAAAAATTATTCGATGTTTCAAAAAAACAAATACCTCACCTCCTCCAAATCCCTCTTCATAAACCAAAACAATCACCTTAGCCATCTTCAATGATTCTAGACTTAATATAAAATCTTTTTGAGGCATAATTTTTAAATTGCATTATTTCTTTTAAAGTCTTAAGCTAAAGTTCCTATATTTCCTATCTATTTTTGTTAGCTAACGATTACAATTTTTGCTTGCTATTTGCCTACTTCAAGAAGTCTTTTTGGCCAAAATGTTTCCTCTATTTATTTCAATTTCATGATTTAGGACTTAACTCTTATACCCCTGATAATTACTTTGATCTCTCTTTTAATTAATTCAAGCGGTAGCTAAACTTAGGATTTCTTTTAATTTCTTATAAGTACATATCCAACTTTTGCTCTGGAATAGCAAAAGCTTAAGTATGGGGGTATTTGATGAGTTGTAAATATACGTATTTTTACGTACATTAATTAAGTCAAATTATTTCACTTTTGTTATTTTTAGTTAATTTTGTTCAATAAAATGCACCTTTTTTATAAATTTTATTCTAACTTAGGTTTATTTTATTTTTCTGAAATTTTTAGAAAATGTCAAATTTTGCTAAGTACACGCCCGTGTACTTCAGTACACGCCCGTGACCTGGGCGTGTGACTTAGATTCAACCACAAATCAGCCAAAGCCGAACAACTGCTGGACACGCCCTCTAACACGCCCGTGTCAAATATAACACGGCCGTGGCAGATCCCCGTGTTACCCGATTGACGAACTGTGCCTGAATATCGTTGACAAGACCCGACACGCTCGTGTCAAAATGTGACACGGGCATGTACTCATCCACCTGGCCCGACAAGACGTCGCTGACGACTTTTGATGCAAGCCGTTCCTAGATCCACATGCTGGACATGCCCTCCGACATGCCCGTGTCGACATAGACACGGCGTGACTTCCACGTCGACCGACCCAAAGTCAACATGCATTGAATACTCGGCATCACTTCATCAACAGTGCTGACACCCCCCCTGACATGCCCATGACCGAGGGCGTGTAAACTGAAATGTTTTGGCTATAAATAGGCCCTTGCTGTAAAGTATTTAGGTTCCAAATTTTGAACCATTTTGAGGATTAAGGACTGCTGCTAGGAGTTGTTTTGGGGCTATATAAGGAATCTTTCCCCCTCCTTTTCAAGTTTGTTTATGCTTTTGTAATCAACTTTTTTTGTTAACAAAATTGTTTGTTTTTTTATCCTTACAATGCTTTGAAATGTCTCTGAATGTCTCCTTTTCATCATTCTTATGTATCCTTGTTTTCATTTTCATATGGAGTGTGTGCGTGTATGAGTTCATTTTTGCGGAATATATGCTTTAAACTGAAAAAATTGTTTGCTCTACTTTCATTTTCATCAAAATTATTAGTCGTTGTTATAGTCATTTTTCATATCATACTACTTAGAATGGTATAGATTTACGATTTTTATTCTTTTATATTCATTCTTATGATCTTGTAAAATGATTTCAGAAGTGGTTTTCATAATTCTTTAATTTAGATTTTCTTTTTTTACGTTATAAAACTTTTGCATCTTTTTAACTTTCTTCCACTTTTTAAACCCTTTTACAAAACTATAAGAATTGATTATGTGTTATTTTAAAATTTCAACACCTTTAATTTTCGCCTTTACTTAAAAATACTTTTGCACAAAGAATTTTTATTTTTACTTTTTATGCATTTACATCAAGTTCTAGCGGTAAAAATGTAAACGTTTTAATTTTTCAAGCACCTGAATTTCTCGTATTAATTTGAAAACTCTTTTGCTCAAGTAATTTTTATTTTTTTTTACGCATTTCTACCACATTCTAGCGGTAGAAATGCAGTTGTTTTAATTTTTTAATTACTTTGTTTTCCTTATTTTTCGCTTGCGTGCTGCGTGTATGATATAATTTTCATCGCTTTCATTCTTTTTTCTCGAGTGTGTGAGTGTGTTTTTATTTTCAGTAGAGTGGGTGCGTTTTTATTTCAAGTAGAGTGCGTTGGAGTTTTTCAATTCAGTAAAGTGTGTGTGCATTTTCATTTACGCAAGTGTGTGTCTTCGTTTTCATTTATCCAAGTGTGTGTGTGTGTGTGCGTTTTCATTTATGCAAGTGTGTGTGTGTGTGTGCGTTTTAATTTATGCAAAGTGTGTGTGTGTGTTTTTATTTATGTAGAGTGTGTATGTGTGTGCATCTATTTTCTCCTACTCGTTTGAGTAGGACTCACTTAAATATTCCACCTACTCATTTGAGTAGGACTTGTGTGTGTGAGTATTTCATTTTAGTAGAGTGTGTATGTGTGTGTTTTACTTTTTGCAGTGTGTGCGTTTTACTTTCTGCAGTTTGTGTGCATTTGACTTTCAGTAGAGTGCGTGCGTGTGTGTATTTATTTCCTCTTACTCGTTTGAGTAGGACTCGCTTTCATTTCCAGCCTTCTCATTTGAGTAGGACTTGCAATTTTCAGCTTTAATTTACCGCCTACTCGTTTGAGTAGGACTTGTAATTTCAATTATGCAATTTTCTCTTTTTTGTAACTTAGTTTTTTTCCTTTTCTTTATTATGTGTTTGGTTCGGTGCGTGTGTTATTAATTTTTTTGTAGCTTTTCTATTTCTAATATTATGTTATCTTATTCTTTTTATTATTTTTTTTGTAACCCTTCAACGCATACTTTAGAACTCACGCCTAACCTAACTCATAAGTCATCCCCATTCTGATGAGTGGTTAATCGCTTTTAGCCCTGGGTATCGAAGAGCATTGAGATATAAAATGTTTTAAATAACTAAAGGTCTTATTTTTCTATTTAATTAAAAAAGTTAAGGTTTACCCCGGGTTAACGATGCGTAGAACCACATATCGATGTGTGGGTTTTGTTTCCGTTATCCATACTCTAGTGATTGATTATTTTGGATCAAGTCCCCGGCAACGGCGCCAAAAACTTGATGCTGGTTAAAACTCCAAAATTATTACGAGCTCGCGTCGCCACGGGCGGTTTTATTTGAGAAAGTAGGTGATTGATTTTATTTAGAAAACCGGGCGCGCGGATTTATTATTTGGATATAAAAAGGGTTTAGATCGAGTTTTAACGAAAGGGGGCAAGTGCACCTATCGTGTGTAGTACAGGATATTCGTGTGTGGAATATCAAGGTCGTATTGCTCTCGGGGTCGGTTCGATTATTTCTACTCTTCCTTAGAGGGGACAATTATTTTACCGATAATTAACTTGTCGGGTTATATTTTTTATATATATAAAAAGGGCAGAAAATGAAAGCATAAAAAAGGTGGAGCCGATAAAGAGCTTAGCTTGAGGACACCGAATAAAATTTGAACTACAATAAACTTTTAATAAAAAGAGCTCCTACGTTTCAAATTAATTAAGGCGAAGACTTTACCGTGGATGTTCCACTTAAATGATCTCACCTAGCTATAGTAATATCGCTAACCTGAACACTAAGACTATTCGACCGGGCTCTCGTCCGACGAAGGATTCCTCTTAACACCCGCATTCCGCTAAGAACTCCCCTATTGGGTGGGGAACCCAATCCGGTAGATTTTGCGCGCCTCCTCTCTCGAGGGTTAGTGCGGAACTCCATTTACTAAGGGGCGATTGGTCCATACACACGACCTCTCAGCTAGCTAGCATATGGAGTACGGAAATAGGGCCCACACATCGATTATGTCGTCCTACGCATCGTAAACCATAGGAAAACCTTAAGTTAATTTTAAATATCAGAAAAATTGGACCTTTAACTATTTTAAGCTATTTTATTTGTCACAATACTCTTCGATACTGAGGGCTAAGAACGATTAACCACTCATCGGAATGGGGTCGCCTTGCGGTGAAAGCGATAAAAAAAAGTAGTAAATAAAGGAGGAAATAAAGCAGTAAAATAAAGCAGCAATGTGCAAGTCGTACTCAAACGAGTAGGACTGAAATGAAAGCAATAAAATTACAAGTCCCGGCTCAAATGAGTGGTCGGGACAAATAAAGCGAGTCCTACTCAAATGAGTAGGAGAAAATAAATGCACCCACACATGCACTGTACTGAAAAGTAAACACACACACACACACAGACCTGCCATTTAACTCAAATGAGTAGGCGGTAATTAAAGTCCTGCCACTTAACTCCTAGCGAGTAGGCGGACATAAATGCTCTCACTCACGCACTCTACTTGAAAGTAAAAAACAGGCACACAACAATAAATTGAAAACACACGCACACAAGTCCTACTCAAATGAGTAGGAGAAAATTAAAGCAGGTCTTACTCAAACGAGTAGGAGAAAATAAATGCTCACACTCTACAGAAATTAAATACTCACACACACAAATCCTACTAAAATGAGTAGGTGGAAAATAAAGACCCTCCATTTAACTCAAATGAGTAGGCGAAATTAAATACAACACACACACACTGCACATGAATTGAAATAAAGCTATAAAACCTAACTCATACACGCACGTACAAATTTAAGAAAAACTAATTGACTGAAAAATTAAAACAACTATATTTCTACTGCTAAAATGCGGTGGAAATGCATAAAAAGTGAAAATAAAATTTAAAGGAGCAAAAGTTTTTGAAAATAAACGCAAAAAGGAAGTGCTCGAAAGATTAAAATGATTACATTTCTATCTCTAGAATGTGGTAGAAATGAATAAAATGAAGTCAAAAAATTTAAAGGAGCAAAATGTTTTTGAAAATAAAGCAGAAATAAAGGTGTTTGAAAAAGCAAAATAATAATTTATCCATTCTTATAACTCTTTAAAAACACTTAAAAAGAGCAAGAAAAGTTAAAAGAACATAAAGTTTTACAAAACTAAAAATAAAAGACTAAGTAAAAAAAATCAAAACCATTTTTGTAATCGTTTTTATAGGTTCATAAGGATGGGTAGGAAGAGTGCTAAAAAACTAAACTATCAAATTTGTGAAAATTATGAAAGCATAAAAACTAAACTCACACACACACACACACCCGTTATAAAGACGCGAAAAAGATAGGTAAAACAAAACATAACAAAAAAGATTGCTTAAGAGATTGCATATAGATGAAGTCCATAACTATGTAAAGGAGAAAATCTACAAATTTTATTGAACTAAACAGGAGATTACAAAGCTTAAAATAAAGGAGAGGGGAGAAAATAACTTTACATAGCATTGGAAATCATCTAACAGCCGACCCCTTAAGCAAAATGGTTCAGGAAAAAAAGAGAACAGCAGCTCAAACAGAAGTTGTCAATTTATAGACAAAGTATTTTTGACGAAGACACCCTCTAACACGGGCGTGTGAATGGTCGTGTCGACACTGTACATATAGCGGCTGTGAATTGACTGGAGATTTTAAATTTGCGGCTGAAAATGCGGCGGTCATGCCCCTGGTCACGGGCGTGATGTTGGGCATGTAGAGGAGGTTGAACTAGGCATTGTTTGAGTCGAAAGTCACCGGCGGCGGTTTGTCGGGCCAGGTGGATGTGTACACGCCCGTATTGCATCTTGATATGGGCATGTCGGGTTGAGTGGATAAATGTCAAGTGCAAAATGTCGAGAGATGGTCACAGGCTTCGGTATGGGGCGTGTCACATTACACGGGCGTGTCGCTCATGGGACACGGGCGTGTACCGTCGGGTCGACGAACGTCGAGCGGAAAATCATGGAACTGGCTGGCACGGGTCAAGTCATGGCCGTGTCACATTTGACACGGCCGTGTGACAGGGCATGTCACACTTTTCTTCAGAAATTTGTTGATTTCACGGGAAATTGAGGTATCACGCCCTGGTCACGGGCGTGACCCATAGTACACGGGCGTGTAATTGCAATTTTTTGACATTTTTCCAGAAAATTTCAGGAATCAAAATAAAGCTAAGTTAAAATATTTTTTACAAAAGAGAAACATTTAATTGGACAAAATTAAGTAAAAATAACAAAAATAAATGAAAATGACTAAATAATGTACATAAAAATGTGTATATTTACAACTCATCAAATACCACCATACTTAAGCTTTTGCTATTGCAGAGTAAAAGTTGGAGATGAACTTATAATGAATTAAAGAAATTGTATGTTTAGCTACCGCTTGAATTAATCGAAAGAAAGATCTAAATAAATATCCAATGTATATGTATAGGAGCAATGAATTTTATCCACTTACTCCATGACATATATTATTTTTAAATATTGGATGCCTATGTTTACGGAACGAAATCGTATTCCCATTGACATAGGATCTTTTGAGGATCAAAATCATGCCAGTATGACATGAAAAACAGGTGATAGGTTTTGTTCAAAAATAAAACTATGTTTAATAAAAAGTTTTTGAGAGCAACATTCATAAATTAAACGTTCCTATATGTCAAAAAAAAGCTTGGAGTTAACATAATTGAAATCTAAGATCGTTATTTTCTAACAAAAGAAATGTGCAACTATTTAGATAAGTAGAAGTAATTCTAAAAACAGGTCTCTATCTAAATAAAAAAATCATGCAAAAAAATTTTAAAACTTAACCCCAGATATCTAAATCTATCGATCTCCAATTAATAAACGAATAGTTAGCAAAGAATTAAAAGAATTCGCTTATAAATTAACTCACAACTAGATTTTTGGAGAGCGAAAAGGGTTAAGAATTGAGATATTCGATTTATTCGTTACATAATTAACAAAATATTTGTTTAAAATTTTTTTTAGAGTTTTCATCATTTTTTTGTATTTGTTTTTTGATTTATTATCTTCTTTTTTTTATGATTTATTTAGAGTTATTTTCTTTTTTTTAGAATTTTGGTTATCGTATTTTTTTTTTATTTTTAGAGTTATTCTTTTTTAGGATTTTTTGTTTTTCGAAAATTTTTACAAAAAAAGAACAGGGTAAAAACTTGGTGGCCCGCGAACAGACTCTTATTTAGGTGGTTGGTTCGATGAGTCGAATATCACGGGCTTACTAAAAAACGAGCTTTTACAAATAAAAAGAGTGGGGGAGGAAAAAGAAAGACTAATTTTTTTCAAAAAATATTTACAAAGTAAAAGAAAAAAAATTTTTTGTAAAAGTTTTTTATTTTATGGATTTTTTATGTTTTTGATTATAAAAACAAGAAAAAATTTTTTTGGAGGTTTTAATTTATCCATTTTTTTGTATTTTGGATGATTTTTGTTATTATTACAGAATATAAAAGTGCATGAATAAAAAATAAGAAAACACCCCCATACTTAAATCAAACATTATCCCCAATGTTGCTATCTAAATATGTGGAACGATAATATACAAAAAGAAAAGATGCATAAAAATAAAAAGGAGGGTAGAAGCTTCCCTTAGACGAGTTCGGGAAGGCCCATATGGAACCCTGCATTATTAAAAAAAAAAGAGAATTACTATTAGCAGTCCATAAATGGCTATTCGCAGTCCATTTTTATTCGCAGTCCATAAATGATAATCGTAGTCCAAAATAAAACTCTCAGTACAAACAAAATTCTTAGGTAGAAAAAAAATAAAATAAAAATCCAATTAAATACAAAATTTTTAAAATGAGCAAAAGTGTTGATTTAGGGCTTCATGAGTTTTTTGGAGGACATTTGCTGCAGAGAACAAGCAAGAGCAGTCACAATGCTAGCATGAGGATGACAAATTTTGGTATGATTAAGCATGGACATGAAGATCGCAAGCAAAAGATATCCGGAGAGAAACATGACTTCTAAACCATAAAAATTTGAGCACAAGCAAAACTTGTCCATACCAAAAAAGTTTAGATCGCCAGCAAAAGAAGCCTTGGAGCCGGTGAATGAGAATTAACGGGAGAGGAATAGCACATGTTAATGAAGATGATTCTTCATTTTGCCTATGCTCTGCTGCCGCCAAATCACTACATATACATAGCTTTTTTAATGCTTCTGGCCAAGCTCTATCAGAGGACGACGTTCGGGGAAGAAGAGGACGCAGGGGCGACGGCTTCCAGGTGGAAAGACGTCCGGGGGTGGGAAACAGTAAAACCTACGGTGAAATATGAGGTGCGAGCTAAATAATAAGGGGTTTATAAAGGAGAACTTTTCATTTCATTTTGGACTGCGAATATCCATTTAAGGACTGCGAGCTAAATAATAAGTGGTTTAGAAATGGACTGCGAATAGCCATTTATGGACTGCTAATAGCAATTCTCAAAAAAAATAGCAAAAATAGAACAACAAAAACAAAAAACGATAAACTCGGTCGAAATTGTGCGGGTGGTAGGGGGCATGTGTGTTTGCCTCGTAAGCTAACGTTTTAGTTATAAGAGTGTTACAGATATGCGAACCCTTAGCGTGCATAATAGTGTGAAGTGTGCCGAAGCAAAAAAAATAGATATATAATTTTGATTAATATAAAATTTTTATATCTTTATTTCCAGCGTTTAGTTATTTTTTGTGGTAAAATGTTTCTTGTTTGGGGTATTTAAATAAAAGAAGTTAAAACAAAACATATACACGAGAATTTTTTTTTGTGGTTTTTAAGGATTTTAGATTTTTTTAGATTTTTAGTTTTTAGAGTTTTTAGTGTTTTTTAGATTTTTATAAGTTTTATAGTTTTTAATTTTTTTGAGTTTTTAGATTTTAAAGTTTTATAGTTTTTCAACTTTTATAGTTTTTTTGTTTAGGATGTTATTTAGTTAATTTGTTTTTTTTCGAAATGACGTCATTTCAATTTATGTGTTTTTATAGAATAACAATATAATAATACTTTTTGTGAAGTTTATTTGTTTGTTTTTTTTAAAGAAGGTAATTTTATTTTTTATACTTATATATAATAGGTAAAATTAATAGGTCTCCAGAGTTTAAAATAACGACTCGAAATTTTCCCCGGCAACGGCGCCAAAAACTTGATGCGGGTTAAAACACCAAAATTATTACGAGCACGTGGCGCCCCGGGCTATTTTATTTGAGAAAGCGGGTGATTGATTTTATTTGGAGAACGGGGCTCGCAGATTTATTTTTTGGATATAAAAAGAGTTTAGATCGAGTTTTAACGAAAGGAGGCACGTACATCTATCGTGTGTAGTACATGATATTCGGGTGTGGAATATCGAGGTCATATTGTTCTCGGGGTCGGTTCGATTATTTCTACTCTTCCCTGGAGGGGACTATTATTTTACCGATAATTAACTTGTCGAGTTATATTTTTATTTATATAAAAAGGGCAGAAAATGAAAGCATAAAAAAGGTGGAGCCGATGAAGAGCTTAGCTCAAGGGCACCGAATAAAATTTGAATTAAAATAAACTTTTAATAAAAAAAGCACCTAAGTTTCAAATAAATTAAGGAGGAGACTTGGCCGTGGAGGTTGCACTAAAATGTGCTCACCTAGCTATAGGAATATCGCTCACCTAAACGGTAAGACTATTCTACCGGGCTCTCGTCCGACGAAGGATTCCTCTTAATGCCCGCATTACGCTAAGAACCCCACTATTGGGTAGGCAACCCAATCCGGTAGAGTTTGCGCGCCTCCTCTCTCGAGGGTTAGTGCGGAACTCCATTTACCAAGGGGCGATTGGTCAATACGCACGGCCTCTTGGCTAGCTACCGTATGGACTACGGAAATCGGGCCCACACATCGATTATGTGGTCCTACGCATCGTAAACCCTAGGCAAACCTTAAGTTAATTTTAATTATTTAGAAAAATTAGACCTTTAATTATTTTAAGATATTTTATTTGTCCCAATGTTATTCGATACTGAGGGATAAGAACGATTAGCTACTCATCGGAATGTGGACGGCTTGCGGCAAAAACGATAAAAAAGCAGTAAATAAAGCAAGAAATAAAGTAGTAAAATAAAGTAGTAAAGTGCAAGTCCTACTCAAACGAGTAGAACTGAAATGAAAGCAGTAAAATTACAAGTCCCGAGTCAAATGAGTCGGCGGGACAAATAAAGCGAGTCCTACTCAAACGAGTAGGAGAAAATAAATGCAACCACGCAAGCACTCTACTGAAAAGTAAACACACACAGACCTGCCATTTAACTCAAATGAGTAGGAGGTAAATAATGTCCTGCCATTTAACTCCTAGTGAGTAGGCGGACATAAATGCTAACACTCACACACTCTACTTGAAAGTAAAACACACGCACACAACAGTAAATTGAAAACACACGCACACAAGTCCTACTCAAATAAGTAGGAGAAAATTAAAGCGGGTCCTACTCAAACGATTAGGAGAAAATAAATGCTCACACTGTACAGAAATTGAATACTCACACACACAAATCCTACTCAAATGAGTAGGTGGAAAATAAAGACCAGCTATTTAACTCAAATGAGTAGGCGGAATTAAATACAACACACGCACACACTCTACATGAATTGAAATAAAGCTATAAAAACTAACTCATACAAGCATGCACACGTACAAAATTAAGAAAAACTAAGTGACTGAAAAATCAAAACAACAACATTTGTACGGCTAGAATGCGGTAGAAATGCATAAAAAGTGAAAATAAAATTTAAACGAGCAAAAAGTTTTTGAAAATAAAGCATAAATAAAGGTGTTTGAAAAAGCAAAATAATAATTTATTCATTCTTATAACTCTATAAAAACACTTAAAAAGTGCAAGAAAAGTTAAAAGAACATAAAGTTTTACAAAACTAAAAATAAAAGACTAAGTAAAAAAATTCAAAACCATTTTTGTAATCGTTTTTATAGGTTCATAAGGATGGGTAGGAAGAGTGCTAAAAAGCTAAACTATCAAATTTGTGAAAATTATGAAAGCATAAAAACTAAACTCATGCACACACACACTCGTTATAAAGGCGCGAAAAAGGTAGGTAAAACAAAACATAACAAATATGATTGCTTAAGAGATTGCATATAGATGAAGTCCATAACTTTGTAAAGGAGAAAATCTACAAATTTTATTAAACTAAACAGGAGATTACAAAGCTAAAAATAAACAGGAGGGGGAGAAAATAACATTACATAGCATTGGAAATCATCTAACAGCCGACCCCTTAAGCAAAACGGTTCAGGAAAAAAAAGAGAACAGCAGCTCAAATAGAAGCTGTTAATTTATAGACAAAACGTTTTTGACGAACACTCCCTATGACACGGGCATGTCAGGGGGCGTGTCGACACTGTACATATGGCGGCCGTGAATTGACTGGAGATTTTGACTTTGCAGTTGAAAACGCGGCGGTAATGCCCCGGGTCACGGCCGTGACGGTGGCCGTGTTGGGGGGTTGAACTGGGCATCGTTTGAGTCGAAAGTCGTCGGCGACAGTTTGTCGCGCCTGGTGGAGGTGTACACGCCCGTGTCGCATCTTGACACGGGCGTATCGGGTTGAGTTGACAAACGCCGAGTGAAAATGTTGAGAGATGGTCATGGGCTTCGGCACGAGGCGTGTAACATTACACTAGCGTGTCGCTCATGGGACACGGGCGTGTCCCGTCGGGTCGACGATCGTCGAGCAGAAAATCATCGAACTAGCTAGCACGGGTCAAGTCACGGCCGTGTCACATTTGACACGCCCGTGTGACAGGGCGTGTCACACTTTTCTTCAGAAATTTGTTGATTTCATGGGAAATTGGCGTATCACGCCCTGGTCACGGGCGTGACCCATAGTACACGGGCATGCACTTGCAATTTTATGACATTTTTCCTGAAAATTTCAGGAATCAAAATAAAGCTAAGTTAGAATATTTTTTTACAAAAGAGAAACATTTTATTGGACAAAATTAAGTAAAAATAACAAAAATAAATGAAAGTGACTTAATTAATGTACATAAAATTGCATATATTTACAACTCATCAGCTAGCTAACCGAGAGGCCGTGTGTATGGACTGATAACCCCTGGGTAAAAAGAGTTCCGCACTAACGCTCGAGAGAGGAGGTGCGCTAACTATTCCGGATTGGGTTCCCCACCAAATAGCGGGGTTGTTAGTGTATTGCGAGCATTAAGAGGAATCCTTCGTCGGCGGAAAGACCGGTCGAATAGCCTTAATGCTCAGGTTAGCAATATTCCTAGAGATAGGTAAGCTCATTCTTTTGGAACATCCACGGCCAAGTTTCCGCTTTAATTGAATTGAAACCTAAGATCTCTTATTATTTAAATCTATTTTAGTCCTAACGTGATTCAATATCGAGTGTTATTTCCTTCATCGACTTTATTCTTAATCTATTTCTAGCCTTTTTTAGTTAAAATCGACAACTTAAATATTTCGGTAAAATAATAGTTCTTTCGGAGCAGCAGGTATAATCAACCCGTTCGCAGGAAATTTACGATCTGGATATTCTCCCGAATATCATGTATTACTTGCGATAGGTGCACTTGCATAAAATTCGCCACGTGAAATCCGGAACCGTCGTGCTCCCTAGATAATTTATAGACGGGCTTCGCGTGCATCAGCATCGCACGACCATTAGACGTAGTTCGCAAGACCGGAAGTCATGCGCCACTGATCGTGTGATATATATTCTCCAATTTCCAAGTTCTATCTGGGGGCATCACACGACCACTGGACATAGTACGCACGACCGCTGGTCATGCGCCACATTTCGTGCGTGTTATTCGAGCTTTTTCTGAAGTTCTATCATTGCCTATCACACGATCATGGGATCAAGTGCGCATGACCACTGGTCATGCGCCACTGATTGTGCGCATATATATATTAATATTTCTATCCAGCTACAGGTTTCTCTGGTAGATGGGTGCACGATCATCAACCATTAGTACGCACAACCACTATTTGTGCGCCACTGATCGTGCGCTCTGTTTGTCTGCTACAGAATTTAAGCCCCTGCTCTGCTAATTAGGGCAAATTCTTTTCATTCTCTTCGCCCGACTACTGCACGCAAAGCGCCGTTCCTCTCCCCCACAGGTCCTCCACTCCTCTCCACCCTCCCGGAAGCTTTCTCTTGCCATCCAAAGTCATCTTCTCCCCTTCGGAGAGTTCCCGACCACCAACAGCTTGCAACGGAGACCTTTCGGTACTATTCATCTGAGCAAAGGGAGTAAGGACTAAAGGCAAGGGAAGAAGACGGAGGAAGACAAGTGGACTGACAACCCATTTACCTCTAGAAGCAACCACGGTCAAAGTCGTGAAGTGGACTGACAACCCAACACTCCAGCCAAGAACCACGGCTAGACTTTCCCCAATTCGGTTTATTCTACCTATTCTCTTTGTGGATTGTACTCTTGAGCTTGTAATAAACTTAAACTTGCTTGTAATTTGTCTATGAATGAAGTTTGTTTGTGTAGTTACATCCTCTGTTGTAGCTGTGATGCACTCGCCTCAATTCACGTCCATTCCACTCACGCTCTAAAACTACTCTAGCAAAGGCTAGAGTTTGTGGAAGAAGAGGTGATTACGATCCTCACTTTCTGCATGGTGTTCATTCCATCCGCTTGCTCTTCGTCCATCTGCCTTACGAAGCACAGCATTTCGGCCTGCATTAGTTCCATCCGCCAAGCGAAGTGGTGCTTACGACCCGCATTAGTTCTCTTTTTGTTGTTAACTTAGGAATCAATATCAAACCACCTCGTTATTTCTTTAAACTCTTAGTAATGATCTCTCTACGATGCTATCACGTACCCTTCCTACATTCCCTCAAGATCGACATTCAGGGAAGCTATTCCCAAATTATTACTTAATAGTGACTGGTGCACTTGCCGACGACTCATCAACGGCCCTTCAAACAACAATCTCCCTGCTGATTAGATGACTTAGCTATCTTGTTCTGCAAATAACAACATTACTGAACTGGAAAAATATTCAGCTATCTTTCTCTACCTGCAATGTTGCACTCTTGGACTTGGCTTTCAAGCTTGTCAGAGAAGATGAAGTCCAGCCGCCTCAATTTTTCTGTATATTCTTCGTGTGTTCTTCGTAAACTTAATCCCCTTTTCTTTCTTATTTTTATATCTGTTAATTTGATTCAACGACGCAATTTGACTGTGGGCCCAGCCGAGGATGGTCAGTGCCACCTTCCTCAAAAAAGGATAAATAGTAGCTTCCAGCGTTACTGCAGCTTTCCCACAACGACATGAATTATTTTGACTTTGTTGACTTCTGGTGATGTCAACAGTGGTCCTCTGATGTTGTTGTAGCTTTCCCGCAATGGCAGGAAATACTTTGACTTGTTCACTTTTGGTGACGTCAGCAGTGGCCATTTCCTTCTAAACTTAGAAAAAATTCCAGAACTTCATTAACCTTTGAGTGATGTTAAGTCACTTAATGTCATATGACTTGGCTCTTCATACAAAGCATTGAGTGAACCTCCTTCACACAATGTTTTTGGACTTAGAGAATTTCTACTGGCTTTGTCTTAGCAGTTCCTTATCAAGTGTCTCAATGGTTTCTTATTCACAGTTGAGACTGTCTCCTGTCTCATTGGTTTTTTCTCAACTATCTAAATGCTTTCTTCTTCACAGCTGAGACTATCTATTGCCTTAGCATTTTCTTCTCAATTGTCTCAACGATTTCTTCTTCACAACTGAGACAATCTCCTATCTTAGCATTTTATTCTCAACTATCTCAGATGTCTCAACGCTTTTACCTTAGTCAAAATTCTGAACTTAGTTCGACGAATACTGAACTGTGTTCGACAATCGGTGAGCTCAGCTCGACGAACTCAGAATCCCAGACATTGAATTTAACTCAACAAATGGTGAGCTCAGCTCGACGAACAGTGAATCCCTAACTCTGAATTTAGCTCGATGAATGGTGAGATCAACTTGACGAAATCTGAACTTCCAGGTTACTCTTTTTGTTCACATGTCCAATCAAAGACAACCTGCATGCATGAACTAAAGCACACATCGAATATAGTTATATGTGTATGTCATTGACCAGTTTGACTTCTTAAAATCTGGGACATTATGATCAATACAACCAATAATCTCCCCTATTTGAAGAAGTCAAAACTTTGTTTGATCAATAATACAGGTCATTGACATACACAACATATTAATTATAGAAACTAAAAGTTGTGTAACATTACTAGTGTTTGGAAATGTTACCACATTTCTCCAACCTGTGGAGAATTACTTACTCCCCCTCGCAAGCTGCCAGCCACATTTCTCCTGGGAGAAACACCTTTACTATTCTAGTTTTGAAGCAACTTAAGCACCACCTGGCTTTGAGCTTCCTGCATCTTGGCTCGGTCAGGTCTTGATCAAGTCTATTCTTCTTTCCTCTTGAAAACTCTCCCCCTTTTTGACTTCTACAATAGGGAGATTTTTTTAGAGTTTTTCTCCCCCCTGTCTGTCTGTGGGTGATCTCCCCATTTTGACTGAATCCCATTGTAGCTATTGGGCTTGCTCACCATCAACAATTGCGCACTAGCTTCATTATCTTGAGGAAGGACTTGTATTGCCTACAAAATAGATAGTACAGCATATGGTAGAGTAGAGTATTGAATCTACATAAGATTCAACATACCCAATTCAAATTTTAAGGAGTTGAACTTGGCTTCATCTAGTGGCATAGTGAAGATATCACCCGCTTGCTTGTCTGTGGAGACAAACTCAAGGTTGATGTCTTCCCTTTCCACATGTTCTCTAATGAAATGATACCTAATTTCTATATGCTTAGTCCTGCTATGGGAGACAGGATTTCTAACTATAGAAATTGCATAAGTAGAATCACAAAAGAGTGGAGTTCTACTTATCTGAATGTTTTAGTCCTGAAGTTGATTCTGGATCCACAGCAACTAAGCACAGCAACTCCCGACTGAAATATACTCTGACTCTGCGGTTGAGATTACAACACTCGTTTGCTTCTTGTTGCTCCAAGAGACAAGCCTTCCACCTAAAAATTGACAGGAGCCAGAAGTGCTCTTATTGTCCTCCTTCCAGCCTGCAAAATATGCATCTGAATAGCCTATTAGTTCAAACTCCCCTTTTCTAGGGTACCATAGTCCAATATCTGGGTTGCCCTTAAGATATCTCAAGATTCGTTTTACAGCAGTGTAGTGAGACTCTATAGGGCATGCCTGATACCTAGCAAAGACACATGTTGCATACATAATATCAGGCCTACTTATAGTGAGGTAGATAAGGTAGCCAACTATACCTCTATACAAAGTTGGATCAACAGGTTTTCCTGGATCATCTTTGCCTATGGGCATACTTGAGCTCATGGGAGTTCTTATGGTGGAAGCATTCTCCATACCATATTTCTTGACTAGCTCTGTGGTGAACTTTGACTAGGATATGGATAGACTATCATCAGTCTGTCTTACTTGGAGTCCTAAGAAGAACTTCAATTCACCCATACTACTCATCTCAAACTTCCCCTACATAACTTTTCCAAACTTCATGCAGTGGTTGTCATCAGTAGAGCCAAATATTATGTCATCAACATAAATATGTACTAGGATGATCTTGCCCTTAGATTCCCTTAGGAATAGAGTCTTGTCTATCTTCCCCCTTGAGAATTTGTTGTCAATGGGAAGGTAGACAATGTCCCATACCATGCTTTCCTAAGTCTATACACTGCTGTAGGAGTGTTAGAATATACAAAACCTGGAGGCTGCTCTACATAAACCTCTTCTTTCAAATCTCCATTCAGGAAGGCTGACTTCACATCCATCTGGAAGACGTTGAATCGCTGGAAGGCTGTAAATGCAAGGAACAGTCTGATGACTTCCAACCTTATAACTGGGGCAAAAGATTGATCATAATCAATCCCATCTTCTTATCTGTACAATTGGCCACCAGTCTAGGTTTATTCTTTATTATAATGTCATTTTCATCAAGTTTATTTTTGAAAGTCAACTTGACTCAAATGAAATTATGTCCATTTGGTCTGAGAACCAGCTTCCAGACCATGCACCTTTTGAACTTGTTCAGTTCTTCTTGCATTGCACCAATCCAGAATTGGTCTTGATTTGCCTCTTCAAATTTCTTGGGCTCTTATTATGATAGGAAGCTGGAATATAGTGTTGTGTTGAAACTCATGCATCTAGTCTGTACACCTTGCCTGGACTCACCTATTATCTGATCTCGAGGATGATCTCTCAAATATCTGACTACTGTGGGCAGCCTGACAGCTTCTTGTTGAGCCCCTTTTTCTTTAACTGGTTGGTCTTCATCTCCAGCTAGACTGTCCTGTGCTTCCTCTAGACAGCAACCCTCTCCACATTCTTCTTACACAGCTGGGTCTTTTTTTGATGGAGAGTTTTTCAATCATGACTCGTGTACCTGCAGAACTATGCAAAGAGCTTGACAATTTAGTGTTAATCATGCTTGACTTATCGAACTCTACATGGATAGATTCTTATACAACCTGATTAGTCAAGATATATACTCTATGTGGCTTACTATTTTTGCTGTACCCAAAAATGATCCCCTTATTTAATTTGGCAGCAAATTTAGTCACTTTTTACTTACTATTGTTCAAGATGAAACACTTGCAAAGAAAGATCTTGATATAAGATATATTTAGTTTTCTGCCCTTCAAGATCTCATAGGGAGTTTTCTTGTGTCCTTTCGTGATAGAAGCCCTATTGAGAACATGGCATGCAATGTTAACTACCTCAGCCAAGAAATATTCGGGGAGAGAAGTGTCACTCAATAATGTTCTCCCTGCTTCTATGAGTCTTGTTTTCCTCTCAGCTAACCCATTTTGCTGGGGTGTTCATGTAGAGGAGAATTCTTGATGAATCCCTTGCTCTTCACAGAATGATGTCATGGCAGTAGACTGAAATTCAGTTCCATGGTCAATTCTTATTTTGACCACAGAGCATTCAAGTTCATTCTTAATCTGCCTGACAAAATTCATGAAGACATCAAGGGTTTCATCCTTTCTTCTAAGGAAGAACATCGAAGCAAATCTGGAATAGTCATCAACCACCACATGGGTGTGACCTTCCTACCTAGACTATGAACAAGCATAGGACCATATAGGTCTATATGTAGGAGATATTAGCATATCACTAAGTCCTTAGTACCAAAGCTATTAAAGGAGGTCTTAGTCTGCTTACCCTTTTGGCCAGAAGCACAGATGCCCTCCTTGGAGCATTTTATTTTGGGACCATTTCTAACTATCTCATCACTGAAGAGCTGACCAATGGTCTTATAATTCAAATGAACCAGTCTCTTGTGTCATTAAACATAATATGAGACACTGTCATTTGCAACTAGGCATATAGGGGAACTATTACCTAATCAAGAAAAGTTTAAACAATAAACATTCCCACTCTTAGTGTAAGACACATGTTTTTGTTTTTGAAACACTGGGGTCTTAGACCCAGAACAGCCGCTTTGCGGTGTCACCTTCACGCCCTGAAGGGTCCTCACCGCGAAACACCGATTCTGCCGGCCGATTCGATCACAGAAAAGAAACAAAAGTAGAGTACGCACAAGAGTGGTAAAAACTCTAACCAAACGTCCACATAATACAATCACATCAGAGTAATACAGTCTCCACAAAGGGAGAGTCCACAAAATATAATGTACTGAAAATAAGGGCTTAAGCCATCTACATCAAATCCTCACTATATAGTAACTCAAGCGGAGGCAAAATAAAACACTACTAAGGTCAGGGGCTCACAGTCCCTATCGTCTGAACTCCAGTGCTAGACTGCCCCATCTCCAAGTGTGCTGACCTGTGGGGCTGCTCCTCCATGCTGGGCTTCACGATCCCCTAAATGATGTGGTTCGAAAACCGTTAGTCTAAAAGACTAAGACCTATCATCCCCCACCCTTACCCCTATGGCCCCTAGGCACGGAGCGGAGAGGAAGAAAGGGGAGGACTTGAAGGTGGAGATTAATCAAGAAACAGATTGCAGTGGACCTATACTAGTAATTTTTATAGTACATGTGGCAGTAAAGTAAAGTATGAAAAGTAACCTTAACTTATACAGAAACATATAAGCAAGGGATCTTTTACAGGGCTCCCATCGTATTAAAAGTCCCATACCACTTATAGACCAAGGGGTCGTTTTGCAGGGCCTATTGTATAAGAGTCCCATTCCACTTATACAATTGGTGACAGGGGTTTTATGCTATGATTATGCTATGACATGTAAGTGGGTTATGATGCGATCATGCAAGTGACACTCACCCACCCGACTCTGTGCACACAAACCTTTAGTTCCCCTTTATGGAGCCGAACCTCCCAGGATACCTACGTAGTGGCAGACGGAAGTGGTGGATTAGGCCTCGCCCACCTCTAAACCAGTAAAGCACTACCGGTCAGACCTATCGTACACCTCAACGCTGGTGCACTAAGCGGAGCTCCTGCGTACTCTTTCCTGCTGGCGCACCGGACTTCTGTTGGCGAAGTGCTAGCCACACTTGCCGAGTCAATGTATTGGCATCGGTGCATCGACACTCCAATACCGAAGACCCACCACCTTTACTTTATGCACATTGTTAGAAACGAACAAAAACAAACCGGAAGTGGTTTAACAGAAACTTTATCATCTGAAAAAGGTATCTATTACAAAGGTATGGTCTCCCTTATATAGAATGGAGGAGAGATGAGAGAATACAAATAAGAGATGTGGGACTAAAAATTTATAGGACTAAGCGGACTAATACAGAACAATTAGCACAAGCCGCATAGTTAGGCAGAAGGGCTAACCGCTCGGCTACCACCAGAGAGAGAGAGATCAACATGGGAGTCCGCTAGACCGCCCGGTCTCCAAGTTTCCAGAGGCAACCCGCTAGACAGCTCGGACTCCAGACTGCAACAGCACAGCAACCAAACCACTGAAGGGAAACTGCAAGACCCCGCGGTCTTCAACCCGCCAAGATAGACCGCCAGACCACCCGATAACCAACTTCAACACTCCCCCTCAAGCTGGAGCATATATATCGATCATGCCCATCTTGTCATAAATATGAAGAAATGAGGCAGAGACTGGCTTGGTGAAGATGTCAGTCAGCTCTTTATCAGAAGTGACGAAGGGAGTGCAAATTTGTTCCTTCAGAATATCATCACGAATGAAATGACAGTCGACCTCAATGTGCTTGGTTCTTTTATGGAAGACCGGATTTTTGGAGATGTATATGGAAGCATTGTTATCACAAAACATAGGTAGAGGATGCTTGTACACCTCTCCTAAATCCAGCAGGAGAGCCCGTAGCCACTTTAACTCACAAGTGGTCGATGTCATACTACGATACTCTGCTTCAGCACTAGACCAGGAAACAACCGACTGCTTCTTGCTCTTCCAGCTCACCAGATTTCCCCCAACAAAGGTGCAAAAACCCGATGTTAAATTGCGATCCCCTTTGTCATCAGCGTAACTCACATCTGAATATGCTTCAACCCTCAGATGACCATTCTTCTGAAAGAGTAATCCTTTCCCAGGCGCTGCTTCGACATATTCCAAGATCCTCAAGGCGGACTGTAGATGGCACTCCCTAGGTGCTTTCTTGAATTGACTCAATTTGCCCACAACATAGGAAATGTCGGGTCTGGTCACGGTGAGATATATGAGCTTACCAACCAAACGCCGGTACCGCATAATATATGAAAGAGGAGACGAATCATCTGTCCAGGTTTTGTCTTCTCCAGTTGCCATGGGGCATCGGGCAGGTTTAGCTCCACTCAATCCTGCCTCTTTTAAAAGATCAAGGGCATACTTACGTTGGGAGTGGACTAAGGAGTTGGGCTTCCGAGAGATTTCGATCCCCAGAAAGTACTTCGGAGAGCCCATATCTTTCATGACCAGATGTTGACGAAGATGCCGCTTTATCAAGGCTACCCCTTCCTGGTCATCGCTAGTGAGAAGGATGTCATCGACGTACACAGCAAGAACCACCAGTCCCGAGGAGGTTTTGCGAATAAATAGCGAGTGATCGGCAGAGCTTCACACAAAATAAACGGCTGTCACGATACCGCTGAACTTGTCGAACCAAGCTCGAGGGCTCTGCTTGAGACCATAGATTTCCTTCTTCAGCCGGCAGACTCGTGTCTCCCCCTGAGCAACATACCCAGGAGGTTGCTCCATGTAGATAGCCTCCTAAAGATCACCATAAAGGAAGACATTCTTGACATCCAGTTGGGAAATCGGCCAATCTCTATTGACCACCACAGAGAGAAGGACCCGGATAGTGCTGAGACGAGCCACGGGAGAGAAGGTGTCAAAGTAATCAACCCCATAGGTCTGAGTAAATCCCTTAGCAACAAGGCGAGCCTTATAACGATACACAGTGCCGTCTGGGCCAAATTTTACCACAAAGACCCAGCGACACCCAACGACATCAGTAACGAGGGGAGGAGGAACAAGAGTCCAGGTACCCCGCTCAGTTAGGGTCGCCATTTCCTCATCCATGGCCATCTTTCAATGAGGAATAACAAGGGCCTCCTGGTAGGAACAGGGTGTGGTAGTGGTAGAGATAGCCAGTGTAAAGGCCCTGCGATAAGAGGTGAGACGATCATATGAAACAATAACAGCAAGGGGGTGTAGGGCACACGTCCGCACCCCTTGGTGAAGAGGTACAGGAAGATCCAGGTCAGCAGGTCCCTCGGCATCCGGAGCATCCGTGGCAGAGAGAGCTGGCCCAGGAGGAGAGAGCCACGGCGGTGTAGATGAGGGAGACTGTGGCGGAGAAGAGGGAGAGAGAGGTGGCGGGAGAGGAGTGGACGGAGATGGTGTAGTGGAGGATATCGCAGTAGGAGATGAGGGAACGAAGGAAATAGCTGGAGAATCAGAAGCTGCGGGAAGAGGAGAGGAGGCATCCGAGATGTAGGAGGCATTCTCGAAGAAGGTGACGTCAGCAGAGATGAATTGCTTACGAAGAACGGGATCAAACCAACAATATCCTTTCTGAGTGGTGGAGTAACCCAGAAAGACACATTTAGTGGAGCGAGGGGAGAGCTTACCACGGGTGGCGGAGGGGGCAAGCACAAAGGCAGTGCACCCAAAAATGCGGAGAGGGAGAGGAAAAGGCTCCTTGTCCGGATACAGAATGGAGAATGGAGTTTTCCCATGGAGAACCGTGGAGGGGATGCGATTGATAAGGTAGCAGGAATGGAGAACAACATAGCCCCAATAGGAGCGAGGACATGCATCTGGGTCATCAAGGTGCGAGCGACATCGAGGAGATGACGGTTTTTGCGTTCCGCCACCCCATTTTGCTGGGAGGTATAAACACAGCTAGTCTGATGAATAATGTCATGTTGCACACAGAAAGAGGTAAAAGCATGACTCAAATATTCTGTAGCAATGTCTGAGCGAAAAGTTTTAATACAAACACCAAACTGAGTTTTGATTATTTGATAAAAAGAAACACATACATCCAAAAGTTCAGAGCGATCTCGTAAGAGATACACCCAAGTACATCTAGAAAAGTCATCAATAAAAGTAACAAAATAAGAACTACCCTGACCAATGGTGAGGGTAGGAGCAGGTCCCCAGACATCGGAGTGGATTAGATCAAACGGACGGGTAGAGCCCCGACCTTGCTTTGGCGGGAAGGAGGAACGGTGATGCTTGCTAAGCAGACAAGTCTCGCAGTTGAGAGGAGGACTGGAAGTAGGGAGGTGGGGCAGAAGTTGATGTAGAAGCCGTAGAGGAGGATGACCGAGGCGGAGATGCCACTGGGGAAGATCCGTACAGGAGGAGGAGAAGGAGGACAAGGAGGAAACGTTGTCGAGGAAGTAGAGGTCGCCGCTCTCAGTCCCAGTAGCAATCGTCCGTTGGGAGCTCGGATCCTGAAAAGAACAAGAAGTCAGAGTAAACGTTACAGAGCACTGAAGATGCTTGCAAAAAGATGTAACCGACAACAAATTGCATGGAAATTTGGGCACATAGAGAGTGTCCGCTAGGCGAAGAGATGGAGTAACATGGTCCACTCCCGACCCATGAACCGGGGTGGGAGAACCATCTGCAACAAGAACCGGGGGCATCCGATCATACTGTTCAAGGAGAGTGAAGCAGTGAGGATTGCTCGTCATGTGATTAGTTGCTCCAGAGTCGATAAGTCATTTACCTTGAGTTACCACGTGGTCACTACCTAATGATATGACCACGGAGGCAGACGGCTTAGAAGAGGAGGCGGAAGAGTCACCCGAGGGGCGAAAATGGGGATGCTTCGTACAGCAACGGTCAAGAGTATGGCCGGTGCGGCCACAGTGAGAGCAGAGGTAGTGGGAAAGAGCACGTCCTCCAGACTGGTGACTGCGGCTACCAGAGCCACTCCGCTGAGTTTGGTGAGCATAGTTAGCCGGTGGAGGAGGAGCGGGCAGAATCGGGTGCTGAAGGAGAGAGGTGACAGCGGCGATGCAGGCAGCGTTGGCATCTAAGGTAGGAGATTCCGCCTCACCCAGAATTTGCTGGCAGATCATATCATAAGTACCACGAACCGGAGCAGATAACACACAACCAAAAGCTCATGGAAGTGCTTGTGTTGTTGAGCCAAATCCGCAGAGAAGGGGCGATTCTGAAGAATCTCAGCCCCAAGAGACTAAAACTGTTGGTAGGTAGCAGCAGGGGACAAGGTAGGACATGCAAAGAGGTCCGCATACAACATATAGATGCGGGACGTCTGAGCCCCCTTGGAGTACAGAGCGGCAAGATGAAGCCAAGTGGCCTTGACCGTCTCATCATGAAGGATGACAGGAAGACACTCATCAGATAGGCTATTAGCAAGCCAAGTACGCACAAGCACGTCACTCACATCCCAGTCATCAAAGAGAGGTGAAGTTGTTGGAGGAGGTTCATCAACGAGATGGTGGCGTTTGCGTTGCGAGCGAAGGAGAAAGGTGAATGAGATGCACCAATCCGTGTAGTTGGAGCCGACAAGCTTGGAAACGGTCCCAAGGTTCTCGGAAGGAGTAGTAGGAAGAGGCAGAGCCGGATTGGTGACAGGAGTGGTGGTAGTAGAAGCATTAGAAAGAGCCATAGAAGAGAACAACAGGAAGCCGCGCGGTTAGAAAACAAGACGTGCGGTTGGGAAACAAGCCGTGCGAACAGGGAGAAATCGCAGCGGTAGGAGAAGGAGATCTGCAACATTCACGATGATTGACACCAGCGGCCAGAAAGGCCACGACCAAGCCGTAGAACCAAGATGAGGAAAAGAAGTCGAGCGGTTAGAAGGTAGCCCGCGCGAACAAAAGAAGAAGGGGAAGGCCGCGCGAAAGAGACCAAGGCATATGAGCCGAACAGAGATCGCACACAGAGGACGCACACACAAAGGGCAGTGGCAAGAGATCGCACGAACAAGAATAAGAGACCGCGCGAACAGGAATAAGAGACCGTGCGAACAGTACGAGAAAAAAGAATTAGGAGGAAAAGATCATTTCCTCTGATACCATGTTAGAAACGAACAAAAACAAACCAGAAGTGATTTAACAGAAACTTTATTATCTGAAAAAGGTATCTATTACAAAGGTATGACCTCCCTTATATAGAATGGAGGAGAGATGAGAGAATATAAATAAGAGATGTGGGACTAAAAATTTACAGGACTAAGCGGACTAATTCAGAACAATTCGCACAAGCCGCGCGGTTAGACAGAAGGGATAACCGCTCAGCTACCACCCGAGATAGAGAGAGAGATCACCATGGGAGACCGCTAGACCGCCCGAACTCTAAGTATCCAGAGGCAAGCCGCTAGACCTCTCAGACTCCAGACAGCAACAGCACAGCAACCAAACCACTGAAGGGAAACCGCCAGACCGCGCGGTCTTCAACCCGCTATGACAGACCGCCAGACCGCCCGGTTACCAATTTCAACACGCATGCAACCTTATATATCAGCACTGAGCCAAGGCTCCCCGGACCATCCCGTCCGTCACAAACATCAACAGAGCCAAAGCTCGCCGGGCCATCCTGCCCCTCACAAATGACAACCGGTCAAACCAACTTCCCGAGACTCCGGGGTGTGTGAAAGTGAACCCCTAATTATTCTAGTTTCTCTTTAAGATTTATCACTCCTACAGTTTATGTTAGCCCATGACTGCCCAAGGTATACCCCGTGAAGGGCTCTCGAAGACACTAGGAACTACGATGGGATTACGCCCAAAGCACCCTTTCGCAAGGCACTTACTATTATTGGTTTCTACCCGATTTCCCAACCCTTAACTAATTTACTGAATCTAGCCCTAGTGCATTAAACTCTTCCTCCCTACGGAAGGACGATCTTTCGGCGATCCCGAGCACCACCTAACACTAGTCCACCTCTCACTCTACTAATCTTGTATTCCAATGATGAACTCTTTTATTTACCCAAACCAGCAACCTACTCAGGATTCACCTCTCGAAAATTCACTACCCACTCTGGTTCAGTTTCCGCAGTTATTATATGCAGACCACCATATAGTATATGAGGTGTATAAAGGAGGTACTCCAAATTGTCTTCCAAACCTCCTATAAGATCTATAGTGGTCTATCTTAAAAATTTAGTCTAAAGTCAGAGATTCATAATTTTTCTAATTAATTTGATATTTATTGAATTTTCCCAAATGTTTAGCCATGGGCAATTTTGAACATGAACTATAAGATCTACTCAAGTAATGACCACCCAAAAATTGTGATCACTAAATAACAAAGATATATGACTAGATATTAATTTTCATAATTTTTCGGAGAATATTTGACCTCTAATTAATTTATCCAATGTAATTCCGTTAATCATATGTAAAGAAAGAAGTACCAAAATTACTCATCAGAAAATTATTTAAAAATTACAGAATCTTAACATGCTTCAGTAATGATCATTGTACAAAAATCAGAATTTTACAAGCTTGCTAGACTCCAAAATAAAATAAATTAAATTTTCATGGGAAACCATACTTAATGAAGCAACCATTAAAAATATTCATCCTAAAATTCTATAAAACTTCCCAGAGCTTTAAAACATAATCAAAAGTCCTCTGGCTAGATTTCATCAGTTTCCAGCAAATAGTTTCTTCCTAATAAATTTCTAAGTAAATAATATAATTTACCAATTTGTTAATAAAGTATCCAAAATAATAATCCTAAATTCATCATAAAATCTCCAGAGCTTGTGGTAACCCCGCAAACTACTCAGCCTAAATCTCATCACTTTTCAAATAGTTGTTGTGATATTTGCTATCCCTACAAGGTTTGTGCCCTAAGCTAGTGTTAGGGTTTTGAGGGGGTTTAAGGCTTCCAAATTCACTAAAATGTTTACCAGAGAACTATACTAATCTTATAGTCCTGTCCACAAAGTTTCAAGTCAATCCAAGGTCATTTGACCCTATGATCTCCAAACCCTAAAAATCCACATTAAGGGACCTACCCTAGGGTTCTAGGGCTACCCTACTCTTAACCACCACAATTTCCATTGGAGGGTGAGTCATGTTATAAAAAGTCAGTGGCCAAAATATCAACCTCTGTTGAGGTGATTTGACCACTCAAAACCCAAAGGGGATGCTTGACCTATTTAACCCTAAAAGGGGTCAACCTAGGGTTGGATCAATACCTAGCCAAAACATCTCCAAATGAGATGAAAATTTTACCAGAGCCCTAACATGTCATATAAGACCTCCCACCCAAATATGGGGGGATTTCGAGGTGTTTAAGATACCTAATTAATTTATTCATGGATTATTAAATTGTTCTAAAAACTATGGAAAAATATTCTCCAAAAATTCTGCATTTTGGACAAGCCATAGGAATAGATAGTGTAGACTCCCTGCCCAAATCTCAGGTCATTTGGACAAGGGAGGAAGGGTGGGCATCTATTTGAATCTCAGGATAGCTCTAGGTATAGGGCCCACCAAAATGGGTGCTGTGGTCTAACCAGGAGTACAAATTGATGAAATCAATTTTATATTAAAGTAGACATCAAGGGCTTCATTTGCAATGTTTATCACTTTTTCTATTCTAGCCTCTAACTATTTGTAAACCTTAAAACCAATAAATACAAAATCTGTGACATAATGAAATAATCAGAAATTGATATACTATAGTTTAAAATCAAATATGGCACTAATCTTGGTGCAAAGTGGACGGAATCCATTCATCTTCTACCTTGAGCCGACGACCAAGATCTATTCTTCCTGGGCCAGTTTCAAGCGGCTGCCGCCGGCCATCCAGCCGCCTCCCCGGCCGGCTAAATCAAATATCGCCTCCATTGAGGTGGTCGCTGTCGCCAGGTGGCGTAACAGCCGCCTGAGAGCCCTATTCCGGCGACCCCAATGGTTGCATTTTTGCGGAAACACCAGGAAAATCTCCCTTTGGATCGGGCTCAATTGAGCCCGAAGCTTGTCCCTAAAGATTCCTAAGATCTACCATGAAAGAAGGAGTGGAGGAGGACCTTGCCGGCGGCCTAAAGTCGAGAAGATCGCCGGAAAGCCATATTTGAAGGTGGCGCCGCTCGGTTTCTGCAACAATAGAGTGGGGAGGCTCAGTTTCTTCAGGTAAGGATTGCGAAATCCTCCTCTCGGCCCACTGAAGGTGTTTAAAGCCTCAGTTGGGGAGGGGAGAGGCTGGATCATCAATGGCCATCAAGGACATTAATGGCTACATTTGGTCATGGTAGAGGGGTTGAAGCAGGTCCTTGGTGGCCATGGAAGCGGCTGGAAACTTCTCCCTTTCCCTAGAGGAGTTGAATTCAGCCATTAAAGGTGGCCTTTGGCTTCCCCTTGTCCGAGCCCCTTCCTTCCCCCTTCTTTCATTTTTCTTTCTCCTCCATAACCATGAAAATGAAGCTCACTCTCTCTCCTAGTCACGAAGTTGACTTGGTCAATCTGGTGGTCTATTGGAAGCCCATCCATACACATTATCTCCTAAAGAAGCCTCATGAGGAGGCTTGAACTTGGGCAGCCTATTTGGGCGAGGTTGACCCAAGGTAGGCTTGGGTTGACCTTGGTCTTTTTGAACTTTTTGGTTGCCTCTAAAGAGTTCCTGGTTACCCATTGATCTTCCCTAAGGCCTAAGTAGGGTTGGATAGGGATAACTTGGCATCTTGAGGGTCACTTGTCCCTTGGTAAGGACACTTTGACCACTTTAGGGCTAGAGGTGACTTCGGTCAACATGACCATTTGGGCTGATCCCAAGGGGTCCTTGGTGACCCCATGGCTTCCCCTGAGATCTAGGAATGGTTATGTAGGGTTACCTTGCACTTTGAAGGTCACCTACCCTTAGTAAGGGTACTTTGACCAAATTAGGGGCTTTAGTTGACTTGGGTCAACTTGGCCTCTAGGACTGAACCCAATGTGTCCTTAGTGACCCAATGACCTCACTTGGGTCTAGGAAGGCCTGGTCAAGGTTTGTTGGGCACATTAGAGGCCAACTGCCCTTGTTAGGGCACCTTGCCCAATATAGTCCTATGTTGGTACTAGGTCAAATTGGTCACTTTGGGTTTACTCCAATGGACCCTTAAGGCTCTAGTGGACCCTCTGATAGGTTAGTGGTGTTGTAGTGGGGTCATGGAGTCATGGTGAAGCCCTAAGGTCAAACCCTAGGTTTTGTGATGTGGTTGTGCCATAGGCAGACCAAGGTGATTCTCACCTTGGCCCTCTATAACTTGGCCCTTTTTAGCTTCCTAGGGTTTTGTCATGACCTAGTCATGGCCAAATCCACTCTTAGGGGTCTAGTTGGAAATGAGATGTTACAAATCCCAATAAACAAAACAAATATTTCGTCCCCGAAATCAAGGTTAAGCCTACGGGAATTTCTATCAAAGAAAAGAAAGCTTGAAACATCCCATAAGAAGTGAAAGATTACATCTCGACACCATGTTTGCAATGGGGGGTTTAAATGGAAGCCTAAATCTATGACCAATTCGCCCAATTGGCGAAGCCAACAACCCAATAAACAAAAGATTAGCCTCGACTCTTCCTAGAGCAGCCCTACTAGTTTAAAACAGGAAAGTAAATTAAACATCTTAAGAGGTTGTGAGGTATACCTAACTGAACAACTATGAATACTTTTGTCGCATCAGGTCCTACGGTTCCCAGGTATGCTCCTCCTGGCTGTGGTTTCTCCATAGAACTTTGACTAATGGAAACTTCCTGCGACGCAAGGTCTGTACTCCTCTGTCATCGATCTGAATCGGCTCCAAGTGAACTGACCAGTCTGAAGCTACCGGTCCATCTGTGGTCAAAATCTGCTGCTCTGGGCGTAGTAGAGCCCTCCTAAGTGAAGAAAAATGGAACACGTCGTGTAAACCCGTCAGTTCCAGTGGCAACTCCAGCCTGTAAGCTAGGGGCCCGATCCTCTCCAGGATCCTGTAAGGGCCCATATACCTAGGGCTGAGCTTCTTCTTCCGACCACGCACCCATGAAACTCCGTGCATCGGCCGAATCTTCAGGAAAACTCCGTCTCCCACCTGAAACTCTACCTAATGGTGTCGGGCGTCGTAGTACTTAGCTTGTCAGCTCTGTGCTTCCAGTATTCTGTCGTGTATCAGTCTCACCTGAGCTTCGGTGTCTTCGACAAAATCCGATCCCAGCGCCTTCGGATCCTCATCCCGAATCCATGAAAGTGGAGTCCTACATCTCCTTCTGTACAAGGCTTCATAAGGAGCCATCCCTATGCTGGACTGGTAGCTGTTGTTATAGGAGAACTCGACCAGTAGTAAAAGATTCTCCCAAGGTTCGTTTCGATCTAGAATACATAGCCTTAGGAGGTCCTCCAATGTCCGGTTGGTGCGCTCTGTCTGCCCATCCGTCTAGGGATGAAATGTTATGCTGAAAGTCAGCCGCGTACCTAAGTAAGCCTGCACGGAGCTCCACTCCCTGGAAGTGAACCGACCATCTCGATCTGACATGATCGTCCTGGGCACCCCGTGGTAACGAATGAACTGCTCTATGAATCTTCGCACTAGTACCCCAACCGGGTCATCCTTTCTGATTGGAATGAATCTGGCCACCTTCATCAGTCGATCGACGATGACCCAAATCGAATCGTTTCACGTCCGTGATCAGGGAAGGCCGTGAATGAAATCCATCGCGATGTCCTCAAATTTCCACTCCGGCACCGGAAGTGGCTGTAGTAGTCCTGCGGGGTTTCTGCACTCCACCTTCACTAGCTGGCATGCCTTGCAATGAGTCACGAAGTATGTAATGTCCTTCTTCATCCCCGGCCAGAACATCATATTCTTCAAGTCTGTCGTCATCTTGGTGCTTCCCGGGTGTATATAATATCTGCTACAATGTGCTTCCGCTATGATGTCCTCCCGAATCTGACCTCCTGCGGGTATATAGACCCTGCCTCTGAAATATAGCAGTTCATCCCTCAGTGAATAATCTCCCGTTGAACCCTCCTTCAAGGCTTGGAATATCGGCTCTGCCCATGCATCTGTCTTTTGTCCATCCCGGATGCGGTCCCGAATATCATCTATGGCAACCATCGATGCTAGATACTCCATGTACAACTCTGGATCATTCTCGGATACTAGGGATATCTGCATATCTATGAAAGACAGGACTAGCTCCGTGGACATCAGTTGTGATCCCTTCCTTGAGGTATCTCCTCTCCGGCTCAGAGCATCTGCCACCACATTCGGCTTCCCGGGATGGTAGTCCATGGTGTACTCGTAATCCGACAGGAACTCCATCCAATGTCTCTGTCTGATGTTGAGTTCCATCTGTGTGTCCACATATCTCAAATTCTTGTGATCGGAGAAGATGTCACAGTGAACCCCGTAGAGGTAGTGTCGCCAATTCTTCAGAGCAAAGATCCCTGCACCTATCTCCAGATCATGAACCGAATAGTTCTTCTCATGTATCTTCATCTGTCGGGAGGCGTAGGCTATTACGTCCCCGTTCTGCATCAGAACGGTACCCATCCCCTGGTAGGAGGCATCTGTGTACACCTGGAATCCTTCCCTTCAGGACGAAAGAGCGAGAATGGGAGCCGAGGTAAGCCGACCTTTCAACTCCACAAAGGCCGCCTCAGACTGTGGCGTCCAAATGAACGGGGATTCCTTCTTCGTTCGGGATGTAAGAGGGAGTGCAATCCGGGAGAATCCTTCAACGAACTTCCGGAAATATCCAGCAAGTCCCAGGAAGCTCCGTACATCCGTGGATTTCTTCAACGGTGGCCAATCTTGAACTGCATGAATCTTGGTTGGGTCTACTGCCAACCCTGCACCGCTGATGGTATGACCTAAGAAGGCCACCTCCTTTAGCCAAAACTGGCATTTGCTGAACTTCGCGTACAGTCGGTGTTCCCGTAGCCTCTCTAGAGTCAAAGTCAGGTGTCGTGTATGCTCCTCCTCCGTCCTTGAGTATATGAGGATGTCGTCAATAAATACGATGACGAATACATCCAAATACTCCTCGAATACCCTGTTCATGAGGCTTGTAAATGCTGACGGCGCATTAGTGAGCCCGAATGGCATCACTGTAAACTCGAACAGTCCGTACCTACTACTGAAGGCTGTCTTTGGAATGTCCTCCTATCGAATCCATAGCTGGTAATAACCTGACCTCAAGTAAACTTTCGAGAAGAAATGCGCTCCATTCAGTTGATCGAACAACTTGTCAATCCATGGCAGCGGGTAGGTGTTCCAGACCGTCAGTCTGTTCAGCGCTCGATAATCAATACACAAGCGGAGACTTCCGTCGTTCTTCTTGACAAATTGCACCGGGGCTCCCCACGGCGAAGAGCTTGGCCGGACAAACCCTGCCTCTACTAGTTCCTGCAACTAACTTCGGAACTCTGTCAACTCTTTCGGGGCCATCCGTTAAGGGGCCCTAGATGCCGGCTTGGCCCCCGGCACAAGCCTGTATCTGGAAGTCCTGCTCTCGGTGCGGAGGTAGTCCTGGTAGTTTTTCTGGAAAGACGTCAGCAAAATCTCGCACCACTGGGATGTTTGCCACAGACTCCTTGGTCTCCGCCATCTCAAATAGAATCTGATAAACCTCCTTTCCCTGCAGATGGGCCTTAACGGCCTGTACTGAAGATAAGAGCATACGAGAGGCATGTCTTATACCTTCGATGATAATGAAAGAGTCCCAGTGCCTCACGGTGATCCTCTTTGAGTCGCAATCAATCTGGGCATGGTTCCAGTGCAACCATGTCATGCCCAGGATCTGCTCGAAGACTGGCATCCTTAGGATCGTTGCTGATACCTCGAATGACTTTCCGCCAATCTCTGCCTCCATGTTGTTGTGGGCAGAGGTGATTAGCTCCGATCTGTTGGGTTGACGCACCCTCCTCATCAGGCCTGTGAATGGCTCCACTCCTTCCAGCCCTTCCACGAAGGCCTCCGATATGAATGAGTGCGAAGCACCCGTGTCAAACAGTGTATAGGCGGGCTTTCCGCTGATGAAGACTATACCTGGGGCGGTTAAATGGCTTAGTATTCTATAACGAGTTTTTCTTTCCTATTTATTCTACCTAGTGCAGTTTTACAAATTTAACAACTGAGAAAGGGAATCCGACTTAAACAATTAAACATCTTAGCATACCTGCTATGACCTGTTCTGGGTTCCGAGCCTGCGCCAGGTCTAAAGCATACACTTGCTCCCTTTCTTGTCTATGATCCCCTCCCTGGTATCCACGTCCTCGGCCACGACCTCGGGCTCCAAAATATTGCGCTGGCTGGCCAGCTGGTGGTGCTGGTGGTGGTGCCCCCATCATGGGGCAGTTCCTCCTGATGTGCCCCACCTGATGGAAATTGAAGAATTCTGGCGGGGGATATGTCATTCCCCCGGGTCTCTGTCCCTCCCATGTCTGAAGAGGTGGTGGAGCCACCACCACTGGCTCCCTTGTCTCCTGTCTTGCCTCCTAACAAGGCTGGTAATCGACCCTCCTCCCGTCCGTGATACAGGCTCGTCTCCGATCATTCCTTGCACCTCGAACCTGATCTTCCATCGGCCGTTTTCGGCCCCAAGTAGCTTGCCAATCAGCCTCTATCCTTTTTTCCATCTCTAATATCCGGGAAATGGGCCCGTCGGATACAAATAGTAGAGTCTCCCTCAGCTCCTTTTGTAGGCCCTTATAGAACCTTTTGGTATATCCTGCCTCTTCTAACTGGTAAGAGTCTGCAAACCAGGCTAGATGGATGAACTCTCGGTGGTACTCCACCACCGTCTTGTTCCCCTGTCTCAACTGCAAAAACCTATCCACCATCTCGTACCTGGCTGACTATGGAACAAAGTGTTCCAACAGTGCTCCCATGAAATCCTCCCAAGATATCTCTGCTACTTTGCTGTCCGCAAAAGTCGTGTCCAGCGAGGTCTTCTACCATCTCTTTGTATGCGACTCCAGGCAGTTGATCACCAAGGGTACCCTGTGCTCCCAAGGGCACCGTATCGCGGTCAGTATCTCATACATAATATCCAGCCACTCCTCTGTCTGAACGGTCATCTCAGTCCCCAAGTAGGGTGGGGGAGCAAGTCATCAGAAAATGCTCAGCCAGTTGGCCCCCGGGTTTGGCTGCGGAGCCGGAACCTGTTGGGCCCTAAAAGCTTCCAGGTTGGCTGTTAGAGTCTGTCCCATCTCCGACTGTAGGCATGGAGTGGGGACCGGGGGAGGTGGTACAATGTTTGGAGTCTGCTGGGCTCCGCCTTGTGGAGTGGGCTGAGTTGGTGGCTGCAAAACAAACTACATTAGTAGGTAATCGACTCAATACCTAATAAAAAGTGGACAATTTCCCTGCGATCTCTCATATGGGCACACCACTGCATCCGCTGCTTAATTTGTCCCCAAACTAAACTCGTGCGGCGGTGACCCATGGGTTGTTGACTGTAACTTTTAGATCGAGGTTTCCTCTAATACCACTTGTAAGACCACCCCCCCTTTTTTTGAAACACTGGGGTCTTAGGCCCACAACTGCTGCTTTGCGGTGACACCTTCACGCCCTGAAGGGTCATCACCATGAAACGCCGATTCTGCCGGCCGATTTGATCACAGAAAAGCAACAAAAGTAGAGTACGCACAAGAGTGGTAAAAACTCTAACCAAATGTACACATAATACAATCACATTAGAGTAATATAATCTCCACGAAGGGAGAGTCCACAAAATATAATGTACTGGAAATAAGGGCTGAAGCCCGCTGCATCAAATCCTCACTACATAGTCACTCAAGTGGAAGCAAAATAAAACACTACTAAGGTCAGGGGTTCACGGACCCTGTCGTCTGAACTCCGGTGCTAGACTGCCCCATCTCCAAGTGTGCCGACCTGCAAGGCTGCTCCTCCATGCTGGGCTCCACGATCCCCAAAATAATGTGGTTCGAAAACCGTTAGTCTAAAATATTAAGTCCTATCATCCCCCACCCCTTCCCCCATGGCCCATAGGCACCAAGCGGAGAGGAAGAAAGGGGAGGACTTGAAGGTGGAGATTAATCAAGAAACAGATGGCAGCGGACCTATACTAGCAATTTTTATAGTACATGTGGCAGTAAAGTAAAGTATGAAAAGTAACCTTAACTTATATGGAAAAATATAAGCAAGGGATCTTTTACAGGGCTCCCATCGTATAAAAAGTCCCATACCAATTTATACGTTGGGGTGTCGGTTATTATAAGCAAAACATATATAAAGAATTTTAACCATCATTTATAAACATGCCACACAAGCTTATAGACCAAGGGGTCGTTTTGCAGGGCCTATTGTATAAGCATCCCATACCACTTATACAATAGGTTACAGGGGTTTTATTCTATGATTATGCTATGATATGCTAGTGGGTTATGATACGATCATGCAAGTGCAACTCACCCACCCGACTCTGTGCACACAGACCTTTAGTTCCCCCATTCTAGAGCCGAACCTCCAAGGATACCTTTGTAGTGGCAGACGGAAGCGGTGGGTTGGGCCTCGCCGACCTCTAAACCAGTAAAGTACTGCCGGTCAGACCTATCGTATGCCTCAACGCTGGTGCACTAAGCGAAGCCCCTGCGTACTCTAGCCGGCTGGTGCACCGGACTTCTGTTGGCGAAGTGCTAGCTACACTTGCCGAGTCAATGTATTGGCGTCGGTGCATCGACAGTCCAATACCGAAGACTCACAACCTTTACTTTATGTACATACAACCTTATGTATCAGCACCAAGCCAAGGCTCCTCGGACCATCCCGTCTGTCACAAACATCAACCCAACCAAAGCTCGTCGACCATCCTGCCCCTCACAAATATCAACCAGTCAAACCAACTTCCTGACACACCGGGGTGTGTGAAAGTGAACCCCTAATTATTCTAGTTGCTCTTTAAGATTTATCACTCCTACAGTTTACGTTAGCCCAAGAATGCCCAAGGTATACCCCGCGAAGGTCTCTCGAAGGCACTAGGAACTACGATGGAATTACGCCCAAAGCTCCCTTTCACAAGGCACTTACTATTATTGGTTGCTACCCGATTTACCAACCCTTAACTAATTTACTGAAACTAGCCCTAGTGCATTAAACTATTCCTCCCTATGGGAAGGACGATCTTTCGCCGATCCCGAGCACCACCTAACACTAGTCCACCTCTCACTCTACTAATCCTGTATTCTAATGACGAACTCTTTTATTTACACAAACCAACAACCTACTAAGGATTCACCTCTCCAAAATTCACTACCCGCTCTGGTTCAGTTTCCGCAGTTACTACATGCAGACCACCCTATACTATATGAGGTGTATAAAGGAGGTACTCCGAATTTTCTTCCAAACCTCCTATAAATATTTCCAGTGGTCTATCATAACCAATTTAGTCTAAAATCAGAGATTCATAATTTTTCTAATTAATTTGATATTTATTGAATTTTCCCAAATGTTTGGCCATGGGCAATTTTGAACATGAACTATAAGATCTACTCAAATAATGGCCACTCCAAAATTTTAAACACTAAATAACAAAGATATATGACTAGATATTAATTTCCATAATTGTTCAGAGAATATTTGACCTCTAATTAATTTATCCAAAGTAATTCCCTTAATCATATGCAAAGAAGGAAGTAATAAAATTACTCATCAGAAAAATATGTAACAATTATAGAATCTTAAAATGGTTCAGAAAAGAGCATTGTACAAAAATCAGAATTTTACAAGCTATCTAGACTCCAAAATAAATTAAATTAAATTATCATGGGAAACCATACATAATGAAGCAACCATTAAAAATAATCTTCCAAGAATTCTATAAAAGTTCGCAGAGCTTTACAACATAATAAAAAGTCCTCTGGCTAAATTTCCTCAGTTTCAAGCAAGTCGTTTCTTCATAATAAATTTCTAAGTAAATAATACAATTTACCAATTTGTTAATGAAGTATCCAAAATAATAATCCTAAATTCATGATAAAATCTCCAGAGATTGTGCTAACCCCAAAAACTACTCAACCCAAATCTAATCTCTTTTCAAAGAGTTTTTCTGACATTTGCTATCCCTATAAATTTTGTGCCCCAAGCTATGGTTAGGGTTTTGAGGGGGTTTAAGACTTCCAAATTCCGTAAAATTTTAACCAGAGAACTATACTAATGCAATAGTCCTCTCCATAAAGTTTCAAGTCAATACAAGGTCATTTGACCATATGATCTTCAAACCTTAAAAATCCCCATTAAGGGACCTACCCTAGGGTTCTAGGGCTACCATATTCTTAACCACCCCAAATTCCATTGGAGGGTGGGTCATGCTATAAAAAGTCAGTGGCCAAAATAACAACCTCTGTTGAGGTGATTTGACCACTCAAAACCCAAAGGGGATGCTTGACCTATTTAACCATAAAAGTGGTCAACCTAGGGTTGGATCAATACCTAGACAAAACATCTCCAAATGAGATGAAAATTTTACCAGATCCCTATCATGCCCTCTAAGACCTTCGACCTAGATTTGATGTGATTTTAAGGTGTTTAGGCTACCTAATTAATTTAATCATGGATTATTAAATTTTCCTAAAAACTATAGAAACATTTTCTCCAAATATTTTGCATTTTGGACAGGCCCTAGGTATAGATAGGGTTGACTCCCTGCCAAAATCGCAGGTCATTTGGACAAGGGATGAAGGGTGGCCATCCATTTGAATCTTATGATAGCCCTAGGTATAGGGCCCACCAAAATGGGTGCTATGGTCTAACCAGGACACCAAATTGAGTGAAATCAATTTTAAATTATAATAGACATCAAGGGCTTTATTTTTTATGTTGATCACTCTTTCTGTTCTAGCATCTAACTATTTTTAAAACTTAAACCGAATAAATACAAAATCTGTGACATAATGAAATAATCAGAAATTGATATACTATAGTTTAAAATAAAATATGACACTAATCTGGGCGCAAAGTGGACGGAATCCGTTCATATTCTACCTTGAGCCGACGGCCAGGATGTATTCTTCCTGTGCCAGTTTCAAGCGGCTGCCGCCAGCCATCCAGACGCCTTCCCGGCCGGCCACCGACACCATCACCTCCGTTGAGTTGGTGGCTGTCGCCAGGAGTCGTCATAGCCGCCGGAGAGCCCTATTCTGGCGATCCCGATGGTTGCATTTTTGCGGAAAAACTTGGAAAATCTGCCTTTGGATCGGGCTTAATTGAGCCCGAACCTTGGCCCTAAATATTCCTAAGATCTACCCATGAAAGAAGGAGTGGAGGAGGACCTTGCCGGCGGCGTGAAGTCAAGAAGATCGCCGGAAATGAAGCTCGGTTTCTGCAATAACATAGTGGGTAGGCTCGGTTTCTTCAGGTAAGGACTGGGAAATCCTCCTCTCGGCCCACTGAAGGTGTTTAAAGCCTCAGTTGGGGAGGGGACAGGCTGGATCATCAATGGCCATTAAGGCCATTAATGTATACATTCGGCCATGGTAGAGGTGGCTAAACTAGGCCCTTGGTGGCCAGGGAAGCGGCTGGAAACTTCTCCCCTTCCCTAGTGGAGTTGAATTCAGCCATTAAAGGTGGCCTTTGGCCTCCCCTTGGCCGAGCCCCTTCCTACCCCCTTCTTTCATTTTTCTCTCTCCTCCATAACCATGGAAATGAAGATCACTCTCTCTCCTAGTAACCAAGTTGACTTGGTCAATCTGGTGGTCTATTGGCAGCCCATCCATACACATTATCTCCTAAAGAAGCCTCATGACGAGGCTTGAACTTGGGCGAGCCTATTTGGGCTAGGTTGACCCAAGGTAGGCTTGGGTTGACCTTGGTTTTTTTGACCTTTTTGGTTGCCCCTAAAGTGTCCCTGGTGACCTATTGATCTCCCCTAAGGCCTAGGTAGGGTTGTATAGGGCTGACTTGGCATCTTGGAGGTCACTTGTCCCTTGGTAAGGGCACTTTGACCACTTTAGGGCTAGAGTTGACTTGGGTAAACATGACCATTTGGGTTGACCCCAAGGGGTCCTTGGTGACCTCATGGGTTCCCCTAAAGTCTAGGAAGGGTTATGTAGGGTTGGCTTGCACTTTACAGGTCACCTACCCTTAGTAAGGGTACTTTGACTAGATTAAGGGCTTGAGTTGACTTGGGTCAACTTGGCCTCTAGGACTGAACCCAATGTGTCCTTAGTGACTCATTGACCTCACTTTGGGTGTCGGAAGACCTGGGCAAGGTTGGTTGGGCACATTAGAGGCCAACTGCCCTTATTAGGGCACCTTGCCCAATTTAGGCCTATGGTGGTCCTAGGTCAAATTGTTCACTTTGGGTTGACTCCAATGGACCCTTAAGGCTCTAGTGGAGCATCTGATAGGTTAGTGATGTTGTGGTGGGGTCATGGAGTCATGGTGAATCCCTAAGGTCAAACCCTAGGTTTTGTGATGAGGTTGTACCATAGGCAGACTAAGGTGATTCTCACCTTGGCCTTCTATCACTTGGCCCTTTTTAGCTTCCCAAGGTTTTGTCTTGACCTAGTCATGGCCAAAACCACTCTTAGGGGTTTAGTTGGAAATGTGATGTTAAACTTAGTGCCTGTTAAGATGGAACTTTAGTCAATTAACCTCTTGATGTGGCACTTATCCTTTTGGAAGGAAATGTCATAACAAAGGTCACATACTTGGCTTATGTTTATGAGGTTGTGTTGCAACCCCTCCACATAAGCCACCTTTGTGATGGTGATTATGAAATTTGAGATCTTACCATAACCTCTGGTTAATCCCTTATCAGAGCCTCTATAGATGACCTTAGGTCCATTCTTTATTGGAGTGAACTCCTTCAACATCTCCTTTGTTCCAGTCATCTTCCCGGAACAACCACTGTGCAAGCACCATTTACGGGAATTTGTACTTGAACTAACCTGAAAAAGATCACAAATCATATCACATTAGGACCCCAATTTCTACTGGGTCCTAGGTTCACATTATCCTGAAAATAACCCTGCCATCCCGCAGTATTCCTGACAGGTTGGCTAACTCTAGACACTGAATTAATGTGCCAACAATCTACAGCATAGTGCCCCACTTTGCCACAACACCAGCACTAATGGACATTATATCCCCTTTTCTGTTTAGGATCAACATTTAGCTTGACTGCTCCCTGAACAGTGGGAAGATGAGTTGTTCTATATTTATGTTTTCTTTCAGTAGCCATTTGACTGAAGGTAAGTCTTTCAGCTGACTGTTTTGGTTTTTTCTGAGAGCTGCCAGTTGCATGTCTCTATTCCGCTAACATGCATCTAATAACATCATAAACTGTCATTCTAGTCTTGCCAGAAGACTCACCTATAGTCACTATTTTTGTTGGATGACTCAGATTTCCTGCAGGCTCATTATCCTTGAGTTTTGGGGCTGGGGCACCAAAAACAAATGGCTCGGGATGGGCCATTTGAATTTCCTCATGGGTAGCCTTAAGGGCCCTCACATGGCTGTATCTTCCACCTTGGCTTGGGCTTTATTAGTCTATACAAGTGGATCTACCATTCTCCCAGTGACAATAACAGCTTTTATTGTCATACCTGTTAGAAGGCAACAAGACTTTCTGAAAAACAATTTAAGGAAACGAGGCTAGAGGCACTACTGGTGCATTCCCCTTTCCCTTTCCTTTTGGATTGGGAAGTCTAGCAAGCCACTTAAATTTTAACCATTTCTTACCCACTTGGGTAAGGTGGGTGTCAATTAAGGGAAGCATGGTGTTTGGCTTAGAAAACTTGGCCACCAGCAATTTCTTATTTAGGAAACCATCTTCAAGTTTCTGGATAAGTTTCTCATTTGAGATTCTTACCACAGACTGCATATCAATGATCTCCTTGAGCTTGGCTGATTGTGCAGCCATATCATTGAGATCTTTTTATTTGCCTTCACACTTGCTTTTAAGGCTGAGAAGCACTTTTCTTGTCTCTTGCCAAGGAGCTTGCACCTCTTGAATGCTTCAAGAAGTTCTCCATACTTGTCAATTATAGAGTTGACATCATCCTCAGAATCTGAATCCCCTTCATCTCTGGATGATTGAGCTTCAAAATCTAAGCTAGCCTCATGACTTGAAATAGAATGCAGAGATTTAGAATTTACATGAGCTTGTCCAGGCTAATCCTGGCTGCTCTCTTAATCAGTTATTGCCGTCAATCCATGGCATTGAACATATTCTTCTTCATCTTTATCCACATCTGAGTCACTCTTTGAATATGACAGAGGGGACCCGATCCCTATCTTAGCAGCAGGGTATTCTTTAGGTTCTTCTTCAGCAACAGCCATTAGCCCAATGTAGGCTTCTTCTTCTTCACTGTCTGACCCAGAGGAATAGTCAGACTAGATCTTTTCCTTCTTAGCTACAAGGTACTTCTCTTTCTTCTTCCCCTTGTGGTGTTTCTTCACTACTTGTTCTTTCCTCTTCAACAGGCAATCACTAACTATATGACCGAGTTTGCTATAGCAGAAACAAATAATATTAGAAGAAGTTTGTTTGCTAGAGTTAGGAGCATACATGTCCTCCTTAGAGGATTACCTTCTATGTTGTGAGGAAGAGGAAGGCCTATTGTTCTTCCAATGCCCCTTCTTCCAGAATTTTTTAAACTTCCTGGAGAATGCAGCAATGTCCTCATCAGACATACGGTTGTGTGAAGTGCTGGTCTTTGAGCTCTTAGAATCTGACTCAGCAATTTTCCTGAGTGGAGAGTTCTTCCTTCTGCTCCTGGCTGGGTATCAGCTTTGAAGTCCATAAACTTATCCTTGGCCTGTGACTTACTGCACTTCTCTTCTTCCTTTCCTGTAGCAAGTTGCTTTTCATATGACAACAACTTTCTAAACATGGTTGGAGGAGGAGTGTCAGTTAACTTGCCCATTTCCCTATTGATACAAATCTGTGTATCCCAATCCTTTGTGAGGGACCTGAGAAATTTGTCATTTATCTCATAGGTGCTGAAGACCCTTCCATATGTTCTTAGTTCATGCACTATTTTGAAAAATCTCTCAAAGCACTCAGCAATGCCCTCATACTTTCCTTGTCTAAAGTCCTCATACTCCTGGTTGGCATGGATTTTTTGTTATCCCTCACCTCCTCTGAACCCTCCATGAACACAACTATGGTGTCCCATATCTCATTGGTGGTCTTGCAGTGCACCAGATTCTGGAAGGTTAAATCATCTATTGCACTGACAAAGATGTTTTGAGCTCTCTGTTGGGTATTGCATCCACAATAGCCCAGATTTGTATGAAGTCACCTTTAAACTAATATGAATTAAGTTTGTATTTGATGTTTTTTGTTAACTGTTTACACGACTTAATTGTTAAGTGTATACCAATGTCAGCCAACAATGATTCTCCAAACACAGGAACATACAATGTAATCCCTTATTATGTGATCCATGGGGTTGACTCATGTGCAACTCTCTATTGTGACACACTTCCTTTTCAAGCACTAAGGGCGAGGGAAAAGATGAATGCTGTTTTTAATGAAGAATTAAGATTTTCAGTTTTTCAGAAAAGTCTAAGTCTTTTTCTCGAGTACTATGTTTGTACTTTAGAAGAACTTAAGAAATTTCTCAAATTAGACGTGTCTTAATTTCGAGTGGCAAAAGTTGTTCTCGAGAAAGCTTCTTGATGTTCTTAAGAAGGGCTTATGTACTCTAGTACTATATAAGATATCTTCTCGAGTTGTTTCTTTTCCAGTCAATATTTTTCTAAGTCTTTTTGTCAAGAAGAATAAAATTATTCTCGAGAAGACTATCTATTGTTCTCGAGATGCAGAAGTTATTTCTTGAGACCCAGAGTATTTTTCTCGAGAGCAAGACATTTTTTATCATGATGATTATTTGTTCTCGAGTAACCGAATGATTATTCTCGAGAACAAAATGTCATTTTTCTCGAGTACTTCTTTCTTTCTCGAGACTGCTGATTTCCACCTCCACATATTTTTATAAGTGTTTTTCTTGAGATCCTCTTAGCTTTTCACGAGAGCCAGCATGTTTTTTCTCGAGTACAATACTTCTTCTCGAGAACACGCTTACTGTTTTTCTGAAAACTTCTAAGTCCAGACAGACGTGTATTTCAAATATCATTAGCATGTGATTGGTCTACGTGGATGTCATTAATGATGATTATGACAGTTAGACAAGTCCTATATAAGGTCTTGTAATTTTCGACCAACCCTAAGAAGAAATAAGAAGAATTACAAGCCGCCACAAGAAGTAATTCTAAGAATTCTTAATTCGACATTTATTTCTAAATCGAGAACCGCTGATCATCTTCTTCATAGACAAATCGCTTTCGATCCAGATCGATTCAGAGAAGTTGATTCACAGATCAAGATTCTTTTCAAACGACAGATCTTCTACTTGATCGTGTGAGTCCAGAGAATTTCAGATCAGAGATCTTACCGATTCTTCTTCAACCATTTCTGATAAAGCAGCAAAGTTCAATGAAAGAAGAACCGATAGAAGCATTTCAGATCTGAGATCAAATAACTGTTTGTATTTGTTACTTCATTCTATTCTTGTAGGAGATCTTTCTCTGAGTTGTAGGAGTTGTATTATCCGAGTTCATGTAGGAAGTTTTATCTTTCGAGTGTGGATTCTATTTTTTGGATGGAGTTGTAGGAACGTTGTTCTGAGGAGTATGATTGTTTTTAATCCGAGATTAGTGGATTAGTCGAGTCTAGTACATTGCTAGATCGGTGAGTGGAAAGTGGATGTACCCAAGGTTGGGGAACCACTATAATTCTTGGTGTCGTCTTTGATTGCTTGGTCAATTTTCTGTGCATAATTCATTAAATTTTTTATTCCGCAAAAGGACGTACAACTCACCTATTCACCCTCCTCTAAATGATTTAGCTAACACAACTAAAACATTTTCAATTGGTATCAGAGAGAGGTTGTTCAAAAAAAGATTAACACCTTGAACAAATCTGCCCCAAAGTTGTCTTTTGAGTAATTCAAGCATGGACAAGACCAAGGATTTTGCAAAGCTTCCTCTGTGCACAATGACTAACTTTCCCATGTGGAAAGAAAGGATTAAGTTCTTCATGGAAGCGGTGGTTCCAAGGATCTTCATGATTGTTGAAGAAGGTCCTTATGTTCCAATTACAATATCCATTATTCATCCTACCAAAAAGGTTCCTAAGAAATTAATGGATCTTGATAAAGATGAGATTACACTTGTCTCGTAGGACAAGAAAACTAAAAATATTATAGCAAGTGCAGTCGATGATTCTATGTTGTAGTATCTGATTCACTGTCAATCTACTAAGAAAATGATGGAAGTCTCTTATCACCTTGATGGAAGGCACTGAAGAAGTTAGGGATGACAAAAGATCCCTACTGAATCAAAAGTATGAAGCATTCCGACAAGGATCAAAGGATTCAATTGCAGATACCTTTGAAAATTTCTTCAAGATTGTTAACGGCCTAAGTGTATATGGCCGGGTCTTTATAAATGGATTACTGAATGATAAGTTTCTAAGGTCCCTGACTAAGGAATGAGACAATAATGTTTGTTCTACCAGGGAGTTTGGCAAGGTTACAGAGACTGACCCTCAGAATCTCCTCGAAAAGCTGATGTCATATGTGTCGTAGATTAATTCTAGAAAAGCTGAAGAAGAGAAAAGTTGGTCTTCATCTACGGAGAAGTCTGTCGCACTGAAGGTAGATAACTCAAGGAAGCTCAAAGTTGCATCACCTACTCTTGTAAAGGAAGATAGTGAAGAAGAAGCTTCAGATCCAAGCACCTCAGGCTCAAAATTATTTGAAGGAGAGTTCTCTCTACTCTAAAGGCAGTTCAAGAAATTCTTGAACAAGAAAAACAATGGAGAGGCAAGGATGCTTGGCACAGAAGATCACGTCATGATGGTGATCGACACAAGAAAGGCTCAAGGTGCCAGGACAGGTACAATACTAAACAGAATAAACATATTTCTTCCGACATCATTTACTATTGTTGTAATAAGCTCGGTCGCGTCATCACTGATTGCCCTTACAAGAAGGAGGGTGGAAAGAGAGAGGAAAAGAAATCTTCATATAATAAGAAGAGAACCGAAAGAAGCCTCGTAGCCAATAAGGTAAAGACTCTTAGCGACTCTAACTCATCATAGTCAAGTGAAGAAGAGGAAGCCTACTTTGGGCTAATGCCACTAACTGATGACGAACAAGAACCCTAGTTCACTGGGAAGGTATATTCTCATACCCCGTTTTCTGAATCAGATGCTTCTGATCATGATCATGAGGACAGCTCTTCTGACTGTTGGATCCCTAGTTGGATTTGGGCTAGGTTCACCAATTAGGATATCTGACCCATATTGTATAGCCAAGGTCATGTATTTGAGTCTTAGAGTTTAGGCTAAGTAATTAGGTTCAACCTTATATCGACCAGCCAACAGACGACTCAGATCGACTCAAGACTTAAAAGAAATCAAGTTCAGTATTTAAGTTCGACATTCGTCGAACTTAGCTCGACGATAGTTGTGCTCTGCTCGACAAACTCAGAGTTAATTCTCTGAGTTGAGCTCGACGATATTCGAGCTCAGGTCGATGAATTCTAGATTTCAGCCTTCAACACATTCTTTCCAGATTCCTTTCACTGAACTCAGCTTGACGAAGACAGATTATCAGCTCGACGAACTTGGAGCGCAGATTAGGCAAGTTATCTCCAGAATGCAGTTCGCTGAGCTCAGGTCGATGAATATGATTTCTCAGCTCGACGAACTTGGATCTCTGGTGGACGAAATCTGTTCAGAGGTCGACGATTTCTGTCCAAGCCTGAATTAGAAGTTTCCCCCCATTTCTGTCCTTATTCCATATATTATTTAGCAGTAATTTCCTGAGTAATTAATGCTCATATTCTCTAAATATAGCCGTTGTTGGCAACATTAATTATATTCTTCATCAGGTTAATTACTTACTTAATTTATTGGGATGGTTGGGAAAATCATTAAAGCAAATATTCTCCAGCCGATTTTCATTCTCCAGGCAATCAGCATTCATTGCTTCATATTCAAATTTCAAAGTAGAATTTCAATAAAGGATATAAAAGAGATTTTCTTTTTTAGATAGACACACAGAGAGCAAAATAAAGAACCGGAGAATACAGAAGGGTATTCAGAAATTCTCTGTGCAAGAAAATAACCTGTTTTCTCCTTGATCTTACTAAAGAAGAAGAAGAACAACAATCACAATCAAGAGTCTTCTTCAACTTCAACTCCAGGAGCTTTCAAGGACAACAAACTCTGAATCAGTCAAAAGTTCTTGGAATACTTCATGTCAACGCTAAAGACCTACACCCTTTGCAAGGCTCCAAGTGATTTTGGAAGGAGCTCTTGACAATAGCAATCCACTAAGTCTTCTATGTTGAATAGAGAAAGAGAAGACACCATCAAATCTATCCCCCACTCTTGTAAAAGTGTTTATTAACTCCCTTCAAAAGTTTATGCTTAGTTTTTGGGCAACTGATGAAGAGTTCAAAGGGTTGTGAGATCTCCCTGGAAATAGATCTTGTGGTGGCAGTCGCCTGATCAAAAAACTTCTAGTGGATTCCTACCAGGGTGGTAGACGAATGGATGTACCCAGGTTGAGGAGCACCATAAATTTCTTGTGTTGTCTCATTGCCTTTTTCCTATTGTACTTGCTGTGAATGTGTTAGGCTAGCTGTGCTGTGATAGATTAGTCTGTTGTGCTATGGTAGATTAGCTTAGATTATTTTTTCCTTTTGCTATTACTACTACTGGTATCACTAATATACTCTGATAATATTTAAAACAGTCAAAAAGTTATAAATACTCTATTCACCCCCCTAGAGTAAATTAGATCTAACCCTTATCTTTCAATTTGTATTAGAGGAAAGGTTATTTTGGTTTTACAGATTAACATCTGAACTAAGATCCTTGATAGATTTTATTTTTGTTTCTCTAGTTTTTCTGCTTAGTTCATCGCATGGCACAGAACAAGGATTATGCAAGCACCAGTCCTCTAGTGTGCAACTTAAATAAGTTTGCCATCTGGAAGACAAGAATTAGACTTTATATGAATTCTATTGATGAGTACATATATAATTCTATTTTGATAGGTCCTCAATCTACAACATCTACCTCTACTTCAAGCACTCATGTTGTGCCACCAAGTGGACAGATGCTCAGAAAAAGGCCAAGATAGCAGATGCAAAGGGCATGAATATCCTAGCACAGACTATGTCAGATGATATATTCTAAAAAGTGGCTGAATGCACATCTGCCAAGGTAATCTGGGACTCTCTAAACCAGATGGTTGCTGGTTCAGCTGATGAGAGGAAGGACAGGAGATCCACTCTCATCTCCCAATATGAAAACTTCGAGAAGGATGAATCTCAATCTGTCACTGATTTGTACAACAGATTAAGTTTAATTATCAGTGAGCTGAAGATTTGGACAAGGATATCACGCTAACTGAAGTGAATGACAAAATCCTCGTGTGCTTCCCAAGTTCATGGGATTCTAGGATATGGCCAATTAAGGAGGCCAGATGTTTGAATGAGATTTCTACGGAATCTCTTCTTGGCAAGCTCAAATCATATGAGCAACTGATTAAGTCCAGAGAAGATGCAGAGCAGAATACTCCTACAACAACAATAAAGGAGCAGAACATAGCTTTCAAAGTTTCAGAAGAGAGAGAAGCCCAAAATGCCAGTGAAGAACTTTTGAGTCTCTTAGCCAAGAGATTCTACAAGATGGAAAAGAAGGACTTCAGAAGAAAGTCATCGAGGCAAGATGACAAACCCAGGTATGACAAGACACCCACTAAAGAAATTATTTTCTTTGGGTGCAGGAAATCAGGACACTTCATTTTAGAGTGTCCAGAAAATCAGAAGAAGGAAAGAAGAAGAAAAAAGGACTCCAAGATGCATCACTAAAGCAAGCCATCATCCAGCAAGCACAAAAGAAAGTAGAAATGCTTTGATGCTGAGACCTGGAGTGACACTGAAGATGAATCCTCATCTTCTAGCTCTAGTGAAGAGGAAGAAGAACTAAGGCAAGGGAAGTTTGACTTATGGCTATCAATGCCTCTTGCAGCCCATCTGATGCTGAGGGACAAGCAGAAATGTATGACAATGAAACATCTGAATCAGAGGCAGATCAGGTATTGTCTTCCTTTGATTATAATTCAGATATTTTTAAGACTAAATTTAAATCTTTGTGTATTGACTTGATTAATTCTGAAAAGGAAATTAAAACTCTTAGTGAAAAATTGTTCGAACAAGATAACTTAATGTCTGAAAACATTAAATTAAAAGATGAATTGACTTTAGCCAATGAACAAATAATATCACTAAAGTCTGAATTGGCTGAGGCAAGGCAACTTGAAGAATCCCTAAATGGGAAAAACATCAAGGTGATGGACATCACAAGCACAGTAAATGACAGACTAAATGGCAAGCTGGGATTAGGTGCTTCAATAAGTCAACCCCCACTAATTGAGAAAAATAGATTAACAAATCCAATTAAATTTGTATAAGAAAAAGGAAAAGAGAAGATAGATAATAATAATGTTAAACAAACAAAGTAAAAACAAATGAATAAGAAAAAGAAAAAGAATAAGCAAAATCCCAATTATAACAATGTTCAATAGATTTCGTCGAACTCAGATCGACGAAATATGTATAGTTCGTCGAACTCAAGTCAACGAACTCCAAACGCAAACTTTCACTATAATTATTCGTTGAACTACGATCGACAAAACCAGTATGGTTCGTCGACCCGAGATCGATGATTTTGGGGCCCAGAGAATGAATATTCTCATTCTCTGAGTGGAGTTTGATGAACTCATCCCCATTCGTCGAACTCAGATGGACGAACTTACTTAAATTCGTCGAACCCAGTTCAAGTTAATAGAAATTTTAATTTTTCTAAAACTCGTAACCAACCAAGATCTTCTTTTAATCAATTCAATCAATGGATTATTCCACCTAGAAGAAATCATCCTTTATGTTATAAATATCAACCTGAGTATTCTTATATCTCTAGTTTTAATTATGTAAAGAAAGAAGGACCCAAGGTAACCTGGGTCAAGAATAGCTAATCTGTTTCATTGCAGGTGAAAGGCATTCTCACCATAGAGCAGCAGTGGTATCTGGACAGTGGCTGTTCTAAACACATGACTGGAAACAAGGACAACCTAATAAACTTCAAGTCAAAGTTAGGGTCCAAAGTAATATTTGGTGACTCCAATTTTGGCCAGACTGAAGGCTATGGAAAGGTCAAGATTGGAGCAGTCACCTTCAGGAAGGTAGCTTATGTAAGTGGACTGAAACACAACCTTATATCCTTAAGCCAGTTATGTGCTGAAAGGTTTCAGGTATCATATAATAAAACTTCTTGTATTATTACTTCTTTAGATAACCATGTACTATTGACTGGCACTAGAGTAGGAAACATTTATATAGTTAACTTCCAGGAAGCTAAATCTGAAATTTGCTTATTTAAAAAAACTAGCAATAATAATGACCTTTGGCATAAGAGATTAGGTCATGGAAACTTGAAAAATATTGCTAAACTATCTACAGACAACCTTGATAGAGGATTGCCTTCTTGTCCCTATAGGAAGGAAAGCTTTTGCAAGGCTTGTTAATTACGCAAGCAAACTAAAAGTAGTTTTAAATATGTAAATAAAAGTGACTCTCCTAGTGTTGATGTGCGAAAATTGCACCGCCTAGTTAATGGGTTGTTCGATCTCACAAGCTAGGTGAAGAAGAGGATTTGCGGGGTTGAGGAGAAAGAGATAAAGCTTCTGAGTGCTCGAGAGTGGAGTAAGTGCTTGTTCAAGGGTTGCGGGGATACAGGAGAGGTTTGCTGAGAGCAGTCGGGAAGGCTGATGATCAGTGGAGGAGGTTGATGATCAGCAGAGGTGGTTGATCAGGAGCTGTCGAGCAGGCGGTTACTTTGACTATTGTGCTTGCAAATTGATGCCGAGAGAGTTTAGCTGAGCAGAAGAGAGGGGGCCGCTAGCAGCGACAACAGAAAACTTCGCGGTCTGTGGCTTAAATGTCACTCTTGCGACGAGCTTTCCTTTAATTAATTTTGAGATTTACAGCTTGTATAAAACATTTACAGAAAGCAAATAAAGGGGTACAAAGAGGAAGCTGGCGTCTAAGGAGAGGAGGTGGCAGAGGGAAGGCCGCGCGAACTGGGGACTGAGGCCGGCAGGCCGTGCGAATACAAGGAGAGGGGATGCAGATTGAGGAAAGGAGTCCGCTCGGGATATTGAGTTGAGCCTGTCGTTGGCTATCTTCGAGTGTGAGCCTTGAGTGACGCTCTGAACCTGTCCTCCATGGGAGGTATGGGGGTCTATTTATAGGACCGAGGTGGTAACGGCTTTCGGTGATGTTACCCCCAGTGAGGCAGTAACTGGTGCGAGAAGATGATGGAATCTGCTGAGTCGGCGCAGTCCGCATAAGGCCGCGATGACTGGAACTGGCTTCTGGAAGATGTTTGCTGATGGCGGACTGGGAAGAGTCTGCGACTACTGATTAAGCCCACGCCAAGACTGCGGGCTGAGTAGGTTGTCCTCCTTCTGCTGCGGAGGCGAGTGCTGGAGGCTGAGTGGCAGACTGCGCAATGAGTCTGCCCCTACTGAGGTGAGCGAAGATGAGGCTGCCTGCTGCTGAGAAGAAGTGGGCGCTGGAGGCAGAGTGGCGGACTGCGAGAAGAATCCACAGAGTCCACCCCTGCTGAGTTGAGCGAGGATGAGCTAAGGGTGCGAGCTTAGGGATATCCCCTGATTCCGCAGAGTCCACAGTAGGTCGCGCGGTCTGGGAATGCCTTGGGGAGGTTTACTGCCTGGCGGACTGGGCAGAGTCCGCGCCTGATGTGCTGAGCGAGCCCGTGCTAAGGGTGCGATCTGAAGAGGTTGTCCGCCTACTGCTAGGGGGAATCAAATGCTGGAGGCTGAGTGGCAGACTGCGAGAGGTATCCGCGGAGTCCGCGAGGGATAAACTGAGTCTGCCTCTACATTGAATGAGGCGGCTGGCAGCTGAAGCTAGAGCGGGGGTTCATCAATGTAGCCGCGGACTAGAAGGTTTTACTGTACTTCGAGTCCGCCTAGCTCGCCGTGAACGGGACATGCCCGCTGATCTTTGCGGTAGCCGGAGAGCTGGAGCGTCCACGCTCCTTAGGAGGACTGAAGAAGCAGGCTGCCTATGCTGTTGGAGTTTGAAACTGTTGAATGGAACTTGCCGCAACTGCTGGGTGACAAGGGATTCGAGACCTGCCGAACTGACATGGCAGGCCGCGCGCATTGGCACGGTGGATTCTGGTGTAGCTAGCTGGCATCCTGGGGTCAGGTCGCCAATATGGCTATGCAGCAAGCTGGAGGGTTGAAGCTGGTGAAGGTATGCAGCCTAGAGGCAGACCGCTTGTCGTTGTGGCGGTCTGGGCGGATAGACATCCGAGTCCGGCAAAGTGGCACCCATTGAGATAAGCTTGCGGTTTAGTTGACAAGGGGCGGGACCTGCAGGGGCGGACTGAAGAAGCAGTCTGCGGCCCCTGCCGACCAAGGAAACGACGTGCGGCCTGGGCGGTCAGACCGCTGAGACCGCTCAAGCCGTGCGGCTTGAGCGGACAGAAATTTTTGTCCGCCCATCCTAAGACATCGCGACCTCCAGGAGGAACCTGGAGCAGGCAGCGACTAGCAAGCTGTCTGCCCTGATAAGAATCGTCTATTTCGTGGTTAACACCTAGAATATTGTACTTGCTCATATGGACCTTTTTGGCCCTATTGCAGTACAAAGTGTTGGAGGGAAATCTTATACTTTAGTGATTGTAGATGACTTCTCTAGATTCACTTGGTTATTCTTTCTAATATCTATGTCAGATAACTTCAAGGTTCTTATAGATTTTCTCAAGAACATATAGATTGAGTACTCTACTCCAGTTGCATTGATCAGAAGTGATCATGGTACTGAGTTTGAGTCTCTCCTTATGCAAGAGTTCTGTGAGAAGGAAGGTATCAAGCACTGCTTCTCATCTCCTAGAACACATCAACAAAATGGGGTTGCTGAAAGTAAGAATAGAACCCTAATTGAATCTGCAGGCACAATACTTGCAAATGCGTATTTGCCCCTATCCTTTTGTGTAGAGGCTGTAAGCACATCAAATTATGTACTGAACATAAGTCTTATACACAAGCTTAAGAATAAGACTCCTTGTGAGTTACTTAAAAGGAAGAAACCTAAAGTAGACTATTTTAAAATATTTGGTTGCTTATGTTACATTCACAACAATAATAAGAAACACATTAGAAAATTTGAAGCCAAGGTTGAAATTAGAATTTTTCTTGGATATTCCCAAGTAAGCAAGGCTTATAGGGTCTATAATAAATCTACAACGAAAATTGAAGAATCTGTCCATATTTCATTTGATGATACTAACATGTTTTACAAGGAGAAAGAAATTTCTACCAGTAATTCTTTGCAGGAACCACATTTGTGTGAGAAGCTGAATGAATTAACCCTCACCAATGAGGTTGTTAGTCATCCTTCTCCACAAATTGCTGAAGACAGTGAAGATGAAGATAGTGAAATCAGTGAAGAACCAACAATAGCTGTAATTCCACAAGAGGAATTAATTCCCCAAGCTGTGGCTCAACCAACTCCACCTACCGAATTTATCACACTTAGAGATCGCCTTGTATCTCATGTGATTGAAGACATTTCAGTTGGTGTGCAGACCAAGCATCAACTCAACCAAGACATGATGCATGCTTACTTCATATCTCAAATTAAGCCCCAATGCATTAAAGATGCTGAGCAAGATCCCCACTGGATTATTGCAATGCAAGAGTGATGCCACGTGATCGCCTCAAACACTTGATGATGATCTGGTTGCCGAGGCGCTATAACATAAAGACTTTAGGATCCATGATGATGCTAATGGAAGGCAACATTACAACCTCCGTCCGCGGTGTGCTAAGCCCACTTGAAGATTCATTTTAAAATCATTCTCTTAGTTACGTTATTTTTATTTTTATTTTATATTTGAGAATATAAAATTTTTCCATGCTTGGGTAATAATTCTATATTCATGTGTGGACTTATTTGTTTATTTCCAGCATTTAAAACATTTGGTGTGTAATTAACCACCTGGATGGATGAGATGTCATCTCCATTTTGGACAGTTAAATGTGTGTTTGTAACTCCTACGTGTTTGTAAATCCTATCTAAGGAGACCACTTTTTTGAGAATTAATAGACAAGATGCAACTGAACCCTAAAAAAACTCCCAAGGAGAATTTCAGCCAAGAGGGATAGCTCCTTGCCGCCACCCTAGGTGGTGTGAAGACATCTCTTGCTTCCTCCACCCCTCTTCAGTGCGACTCTGGCGTGGATTCCTTCGGTGCGACTCCAAGGAAGAAGATTGCAGCCCCATTCGGTGTGACGTCGTTTGATCCGTGGAGAGAGTGATTCTCCCACCATATCTTGTGTGCACGGTGAATCTGGGTTGGGTAACATCTCCTCCCTTCTCTTATGTTTTCTTTCTTTAGTTTTGTGGAGATTGAGCAACCGTTGTTTCAGTGGTTTTGAATAATATCGCTTGCAATTTCTGAGTCATTTCATTGTTGACGAATTTCTTTACAAATCCGTATCGGGTAGGTCCTATTTTCTTGAGCGGATCTTGGCCTATAGCCATGGTTCGTTCTCAAAAGGGATTGGCAACCTTTATGTTAATTTTGGGGAACAATCTGACTCTTTTTTGATCGTTATTTTAAAGTTGATCCTTCCTCTTTGTGGTTTATGTGCTGCGTTAGTGTCGATCCGTATTGTGGTGATAGATGCTTGTGTAAGTGTCGTGGATCAAGCGTGCATTGATGACGAACTAGGGTCGTCTCTCGTGTAGATCTCCGTTAGCGAATTACACTACATCAAAGAGGAGATTAACCATTTTGAGAGATGCAGAGTTTGGGACTTAGCTCTAAGAACAAAAGACTACCCAGTCATTGGAACTAAATTGGTATTTAGAAACAAACTAGATGTCCAAGGTATTATCATAAGGAACAAGGCAAGTCTGGTTGCTCAAGGCTACAGACAAGAGTAAGGGATTGACTATGACCAGGCATTTGCACCTGTTGCAATGCTGGAAGCAATCATAATCTTCCTTACATATGCTGACTACAAAAAGTTTAAAGTATAACAAATGGATGTCAGGAGTGCATTCTTGAATGGTAAACTTAAAGAAGAGGTTTATGTGGAACTACCACCAGGTTTATCTCTCGAACTCATCCCTCTTATGTCTTTAAATTGCATAAAGTTCTCTATGGTTTAAAGCAAGATCCAAGAGCTTGTAAGAAATCTTAGCTAGCTATGTTCTAGAGCATAAATTTTCTAGGGGCATTATAGATAAAAAATTATTCACTATACACTATAAGGATCAAATCTTATTAGTACAAATCAATGTAGATGACATTATTTTTGGGTCTACAGATTCCAAACTATGCAAGAGGTTCTCTGACCTCATGCATTCCAAGTTTGAAATGAGTAGCATGGGTGAGCTCTCCTACTTCCTTAGTGTCCAAGTGAAACAGCTACCTGATTGCATCTTCATATCCCAATCTAAGTATGCTAAGGAGCTAATCAAAAAGTTTGGGATGTCAGATGCCTCAGGCAAGAAAACACCTTTGGCTACAAATGTTGTAATTGATTCTGATAGACATGGGAAACGTGTTTATAAGAAATTATATAGGGTCATTGTTGGGTCCCTGTTATATCTTACAACAAGTAGAAAAGACATCATGTTTGCTACATGTCTTTGTGTTAGGTTCCAGGTGAACCCTAAAGAATCTCACCTTATTTTCTTAAAAAGGATCTTAAGATATATAAAGAGTTGTCCTAGTCGAGGACTCTGGTATCCAACTGAGTCAGAGTTTGAGTTGACTGGATACTCAGATGCTGACTTTATTGGATGTAGAGTAGACAGAAAAAGCACCTCAGGGACATGCCAATTCCTTGGTATGTGACTAGTGTCTTGGTTCTGCAAAAAGCAGTCATCTGTGTCTACTTCAACTACTGAAGTAGAATATATAGCAGTTGGCAGTTGTTGTTCCCCAATGCTGTGGATTCAGAACCAACTCCTAGATTATGGCTTCAACTTAAATAATTCAACCTTACTATATGATAACACAAGTGCAATTTCCATTGCACAAAATCCAGTGCATCATAGTAGACCTAAGCACATAGACATCAGACATAATTTCATTAGAGAATGTGTGGACAAAAAAATAATTAAGCTTGTCTACATTTACACTGATTTGCAAAGAGCAGACATCTTCACCAAATCCTTGGGTGAAAGTAATCATTTGTTCTTTATAAATCAGCTTGGTATGATCAATGGAGAGGCCTTAATTTAAATTTTTGTGTGCGGTTGAAGAATTTGCCACCATTCGTCGAACGGAGATCGACGAACTGAGAAAAGTTCTTAAGAAATTCATCGAACAGAGATCAACGATCTCTCTATGTGTGAAGCTCTTTTTGTAGAACGGAGATTGACGATATTGCTTCAGAAAATTTTCGTCGAACTAAACTCGACCAAATGTTTTCACTTGTTCTGACTGAGGTCGACGAATTCTTTTGTCAATAAAATTTTTCGTCGACCTGAGATCGAAGAATTTTTATTTTTCATCGGATGGAGTCTGCCGCTTCATATTTTGAAAACCATATATCTAGGTTTTCTCCGAGCTCTATCCCACACTTTATATTCCCTTCCACTTTGTAACACACCAAATCCCAAAATTGGGTTGAGGCTGGACAACACGGCCTGGGACACGGGCGTGTCCCAAGCCGTGTCCTGCACTGTATGGTTGAGCAACCTGTTGAGTGCTCGATGAAATGCACTTGACGAGTTCTCGAGAGGGAACACGGCCTGTAATATGGGCGTGTCCGAGGCCGTGTCCTCCTCTCGTTCGACGAATTCCACTCGAGTATCACTTGATGCTTCTTGAGAGGTTGAGTGGGGTACATGTACTGTGATACAAGTGTGACACATGGTTGTGTCCTTCTCTTGATTTGGCCAAGGCATTGTTGCCTGGTGAACACGGGCGGGTGATGAGTCCATTTTATATACCTATTTTCGGACTCATCTGGGTTAGTTTTAACGCGTTTGCACTTCACTTTTAGTTCTTTATCATTCCTATTTCATCTAATCATTATTTCCATAGGAAGTGCACATTTATGCATGTGGTTGTGTATTTTGTTACTTATATTGTTTGCACTCCTTTTTGTGATTGTCTGGAATGTCTGCACAGATTAGTGATTTGTTTTTCCTATCGGTACAGGGGTCGTGTCCGTGTTCCGGGATGGTTGTGAATCAGGAATACTGCGCAAGATCATGGGATCTAATGCGCACGACCACTGGTCGTGCTCCCCTGATAGTGCGCACTACTCTACATTTTCCAGAATCAGCCTGGGGTAAGCGCACGACCACTGGACATAATGCGCACGACCACCGGTCGTGCGCCACTGATCGTGTGAATTGATTCCCCATTTCTGGAGTCCTGTCTGGGTTAATCGCACGACCATTGGACTTAGTGCGCACGACCACTGGTCGTGCGCCACTACTCGTGCGCGTTATCCCAGTTCTTCTTCCTGATCTTCCATGCCAGTGCGCACGAGCACATGACATAGTGCTCACGACCACTGGTCGTGCGCCTGTGATAGTGCGCATTGTTCATTTCTGCTTTTGTATAAATAGTGCAGGTCTCGCCCTAATATAAGAGAGGATCCGGAGCTCGACATTTCTCCGCCGTTTTCCGCCTTCTCCGCCGTTCCCCTTCATCTTCCACCCTAGGGAGGTGCTCCGGGCAAGCTTTCACCGCCAAATCCTAGCCGAAGCTTCCTCTCGGCCTTCTCCTTCATCCGTGAGCTTCAAGTAGGGTTTGACGCCATGGCCATCAAGCAAAGGAAAGCTAGCAAACTTCGTCCGCTATCGTGAGACGAAGAAGACGGGCCATTGGAAGGTGGTGACAACCCTTCTCTATCCCGGACGCAGTTGAGGACCGAGCTTGGACGCGGAATGACAACCCGACGATTCCAACCGTGAATCCTTAGCAAGGCTTCAGATGCGGTCGATCTCTTGACTTGTTCTTGCTTTATTGTTGAATATTGGTGTTTAACTTTATTTATATTGATAAAGTATGCTTAGTTTGTAAAACGATTTTATACAATCATGTCAATGTGATTTTGTATGTTTTCGTTATTTGCTTGAGTTGCGTCATATTTCATCCATCACCATCCACCCTTGCCGCACTAGCAATTGCTAGTGGCATGCATTGCGAAGAGGTGCTCACGACCCTCATTCCGCCGTTCTAACCACCTCATCCGCTAGCCTTCTCGTCCATCCGCCTAGTGATTCGGTGCATAGCGGCCCGACTAGTCTTCCATCCCGCCTGGCGAAGCATCGCATAGTGGCGTTGCATATGAGTAGTTGTTAGCCTTTTATCTTCTTTATCTGCAATATCAAAGCCCCCATCGTTACCGCCGACCCTAAGGACTTCAATCTCAAGTCCTCCTCGAAATTAACTCCACCTTACTATGTTCCTTGTGAGATCGATACTTGGGAAAACCCCCATTTTATATTACTTGTGCGACCGGTTCACTGCCGTGATCTTAAGCATCAAATTTTTGGCGCCGTTGCCGGGGAACACAGTCGTGTGAGTTTTTGGAGAGGGAAATAATAGATTGAAGCCCTTTTCCATTTGTCCATATCATTTTTTTTATTTATTTGCTTTGGTTATTATAATTTTTATTTTGCTTATTTCTTTTTACCCTTTTCTGATTTTTGATTTAGATAGCTGATCCGTGCTATTTTCATTTTAGCTGTGTAGCACTTTTTCAGCAATTATTTTTGTTCGTGATGGATCCTGATGCTGAGTGCCGTATCCTTGACACTTTGCGCCGATCCATCGATGCCATTGCTGTTATGAATGCCGAGCATTGCATTCCGTGATTGTTATGTCAAGGTGTGGGCCACATGTTAAAGGATTGCCCTCGTTTGTGCAAGCCTTCTCCCTCTAAGGGCGTGTGCACAACAACCTCCCGTTCGTGGAAGACTATTGTGGACAGGCCTACCAGGGTGTTGCCTGGCCCATACACTGATATAACGCACTTTGCTCATTCTTTACCCGTTGAAATTACTGAAGAATCTCTGGCCGCATACAACTCTTTCATGGGTCCCTCGATCCCTTTTTACGAGCTTTCCTCGAGTGATGATGATCACTCTGGTGTTAGCCAACAAAAAGAGGAGCAGGAACTCATGGACGCTCCTGTATGGGACGATGAGATTGTTCCGGTCGTCGACGGGGTGGCGTCAGCGAATGATTTTGCTATGGGGCCTGCACATTCAGTGCTTGATTTTGAGAGCAGCCTTGGCCCTCCGCAATTTTTGTCGGATTGTGCAATTCCTCTTTTTTTTGAGTCGGTTGATGATGCCGTGATTGTGGATGATTCGGTGCCCGAGGTTGCGCCGAAGTGGGATGATGATTCCTCTATCTCCGACGGAGAAGGTGGATCTTCGGAACACTTTTACGCACCCCGGTGGGATGAGGAATACCCTCTTTCCGATGCAGAGGTTTGCACCTCCTTATTGGATGAGGCCGTTCCTCTTACCACCTCGGACCTCGAGTTCTCGGATTCCCCTCGGTACGACTCGTATAATACCGATGATGATCTCTTCTTGGATCCTGCTGAGAGTGACACCGGGATCACTCTCCCATTTTCTGATTATTTTAGTTCTTCGTCTCCTTTATTTCTTGATCCCCCTTCTCTATCTGAGCCTGTGTATGCTGAGTCTCCACGGGTATGCTTGGATGATGATGAGCCTGGTGTTCTTGCCGTTGCCATGACATCATGCACACCTGTGGTTGACGATGCCTTGCTAGGCGAGGATACTTTTTGTGATACGATGAGTGAGGACCAGGCCTCCTCCTCATCCTATTTCCTATTTCCTCTGCCTGCGAGGAACAGGTATGATTATTTAGGTAGAGGGGTAACTGTTCTATCACCGTATCGGTACCCGTTACCGAAACGAATATTGGAACAATTACCTGTGCATTTTTATTTTCATAGGCCCATTAGCTAGAACCTTTTCGTAGTCGAATAAGTTGTGCTGGGATGACAATAACCCCAGTACTTATCTTTCATTTCCTGTATATTTATTTTCATGTCTATTTTAGTTTTAGCATTTCGTTTTGTATATTTTTCTTTTGTTTTTGCGGAGCTCACCCCTGCTGGTATTCATAGCAAATCGCATTGGCGGGGTTGTGATTCTTTGTATGGCGGACCTGCTTCAGATTTCCACGCGTCTTCTAGTATGCTCACTAGCTGAGCATTGGGTAACCTCTTCCCTTAGCTCTTTATGATTTTAATTTCTATATCATATGCTGTGTAGTTTAGTTTAAGTCTGGGTGAGAGATTTGTTACCTATTGCACGCATATATTTCTTGTGCATACTAGAAGCCTTTATTGTTTTATTTTGCTTAGTTCATTGCATCACACACCACAGCACCCACATGAGCGCGTGCTTAGCTTTTTGTGTGCAGCGAGTTAAACTCATTTCTTCGTTAGATTTGGGAAAATTATGGTGCTGACATAGGATTGTGAGACGGAGTAAAATATTGACCTTGCTGTGCTCCTAGTCAACTGCTCTCGTCTTGTATAGAAATTCGAGTAGATTTAATTTTTCTTTATGCTTATAGTTTTATATCTTTCTATTTGCGTAAAGACTTTTTATTCTACTCAAAAGTTGGTGAATCTGGTATGAATCAAACAATAGCTTAGGGATGTGTGTAGACGTCCGTTAGGTTCGTATTGCTCGAGTTGGGAGGAGGGATAGTCCTTCTCGTTGGCTAAGAACGTGCCCCAAGCTATTCTTAAAGCATGGGTATAGGTTAGTCATGCATGAGCGTGATGTAGGCCATCATTTTGGCCCAGTTGAGCTTTGTACCATTCCTAATGTCTTATCCTCGCTAGCCCCATTGTGCATACCCCTCCTTTTGATTCAGCTCCACCATGATTTCACCAAAGCCTCATATCCAATCCTACTCGCACACCCAAGTCGAGTTTAGTGTTTTACATTTTAATGTTGGGATGTGATGTGGTGATTTTACTTGTGATTATGTGGATGTGCTCCAAGCTTATATTTGTTGAATTTGTGAAAAGAAAAGTAATTTGAAAAAGAAAAAAAAGAAAAGTTAAAAAAAAAATGATGTTACTTGTGAAAAAGTAAAAAGAAAAAGTATAATTGAAAATCCTATTTGAGTTGTGATTATTTTTGGAGTAGGCGGTACACACACCCATATGTTAAAAGTTAAGTTTGGGGTGTGGTGTACCCGCATATATTTTGGTTAGCTGATGGATTCTTTCTTTGATAGCTCATTTGGGTTAGGTGCATAGCCTTCCTGTTTATCTTTGTTTACATCACCGAAACCCAAGCCTCATCTCTTCACCTAAAGTCCTACTGATTCGTGTGTGAATCAAACCAGTGTCGTGGAGAGAATGCGAAAGGGCAAGCATATGGTCACCGACATTGGTGGATTCCTTTGGAGGTTATCCGGAGCCCCGATCTTTGGCAATGCTCGTCTAGCGATTAGTCTACTTTCTCCCTACGCGTGACCGGATGATTCACTGTGATTCCATTTTTGAGTAATAATAAAATTTTGATACACATTATGAAAAGTATAAACTGTTTTGTATACTTAGAAATTTCTTCTATTATATTTTTACGCGCGCGAGCATGCGACTTCACATGGTACTTCGTATCGCAATTTCTTTATTAACTAGTATTTTTCCTTATCTGCTTAGATTTTGTTTGCTCGGGACGCGCAAACAGTTAAGTCTGGGGGTGTGATGAGTCCATTTTATATACCTATTTTCGGACTCATCTGGGTTAGTTTTAACACGTTTGCACTTCACTTTTAGTTCTTTATCATTCTTATTTCATCTAATCATTATTTCCATAGGAAGTGCACATTTATGCCTGTGGTTATGTATTTTGTTACTTCTATTGTTTGCACTCCTTTTTGTGATTGTCTGGAATGTCTACACAAATTAGTGATTTGTTTTTCCTATCGGTACAGGGGTCGTGTGCGTGTTCCGGGATGGTTGTGAAACAGGAATACTACACACGATCATGGGATCTAATGCGTACGACCACTGGTCGTGCTCCCCTGATAGTGCGCACTACTCTACGTTTTCCACAATCAGCCAGGGGTAAGCACACGACCACTTGACATAATGCGCACGACCACCGATCGTGCGCCACTGATCGTGTGCATTGATTCCTCATTTCTGGAGTCTTGTCTGGGTTAATCGCACGACCATTGGACTTAGTGCGCACGACCACTGGTCGTGCGCACTACTCGTGCGCGTTATCCCAGTTCTTCTTCCTGATCTTCCATGCCAGTGCACACGAGCACAGGACATAGTGCGCACGACCACTGGTTGTGCGCCTGTGATCGTGCGCATTGTTCATTTCTGCTTTTGTATAAATAGTGCAGGTCTCTCCCTAATTCAAGAGAGGATCCGGAGCTCGACATTTCTCCGCCGTTTTCCGCCTTCTCCGCCATTCCCCTTCATATTCCACCCTAGGGAGGTGCTCCGGGCAAGATTTCACCGCCAAATCCAAGTCGGAGCTTCCTCTCGGCCTTCTCCTTCATCTGTGAGCTTCAAGTAGGGTTTGACGCCATAGCCATCAAGCAAAGGAAAGCTAGCAAACTTCGTCTGCTATCGTAAGACGAAGAAGATGGGCCATTGGAAGGTGGTGACAACCCTTCTCTATCCCAGACCCAGTTGAGGACCGAGCTTGGATGCGGAATGACAACCCGACGATTCCAACCGTGAATCGTCAACAAGGCTTCGGATGAGGTCAATCTCTTGACTTGTTCTTGCTTTATTGTTGAATATTGGTGTTTAACTTTATTAATATTGATGAAGTATGCTTAGTTTGTAAAATGATTTTATACAATCATGTCTTTGTGATTTTGTATGTTTTCGTTATTTGCTTGAGTTGTGCCATATTCCATCCACCACCATCCACCCTTGCCGCACTAGCAATTGCTAGTGGCGTGCGTTGCGAAGAGGTGCTCACGACCCTCATTCTGCCGTTCTAACCACCTCATCTGCTAGCCTTCTCGTCCATCCGCCTAGTGATTCGGTGCATAGCGGCCCGACTAGTCTTCCATCCCGCCTGGCGAAGCATCGCATAGCGGCGTTGCATAGGAGTAGTTGTTAGCCTTTTATTTTCTTTATCTGCAATATCAAAGCCCCCATCGTTACCGCCGACCCTAAGGACTTCAATCTCAAGTCCTCCTCGAAATTAACTCCACCTTATTGTGTTTCTTGTCAGATCGATACTTGGGAAAACCCCCATTTTATATTACTTGTGCGACCGGTTCACTTCCGTGATCTTAAGCATCAGCGGGACATGGGTGTGTCCAAAGCCGTGTCTAGACACACAGCCTGTGACTCGGGCATGTCACATGGCCGTGTACTATTCGGGCTAAGTCGGTTGTGTGTCGCTAAAGGTACATGGCCTATGAAACGAGCATGTCACAGACCGTGTCAGTCCAAAAATAATGTTTTTGAGGGCGATTTGTGGCCGTTCATTCCCTCCAAGCAGGATATAATGATCCAGGTTTTCCCCTGCTGCCTTAAGGCTGGAATATGAGAGATTAATTATCATTTAGTCTTGTCCATTCTCCTTCTAAAAGAGCTAGAGAGAAGGGCGAGCAAGGAGGAGGAGGAGGAGAAAGGGATCCGACCGCCAGTGGAGCTACCGAGTTCCGAATCGAGATCCGAGGCATGATTTGGGAAGGCAAGGCCACTGCGTTGCTTTCCAACTATTTAGATTTCCATGGCTCCAAAGAGGTCGTCAAGGGTAATGATATTCCTTCTTGGAAATCTGAAGTCCTTCTTTTTGCCATGTGAATGGATTTCCCCCACCAGAGGGTGGATTGTGGAGGGATTTCCCTTGGGTTGATTCTTGGAATCCCCAACAGTCTTGCATATAGATCAAGAAATGTGTAGTAGGAAATAGGCATACTATGTGAAGCCTATCTACACAAGTTGGTCTGGATTGGTGATGTTTCATTTGCACACTGGAGAAGACTCAGCGGTTTAACGTGTAGTTTGTGGGGTCGATGTGTTGAACCTATGAAGGGAAGTAACAGGAAGTACTGGAGTGGTCGTCCAGGAAAATACACTTATGATGCTCTTGTAGTTTGCTATGTCAAGACAAGTTTTCTGGCACTGCAGGATGCTTCATGGTTTGGGTTGAGTTGGGTGCAGAAAGAGAGCTTCTGTTCAAAGCCGCTAAACGATCGCGAAGGATGCAAGCATGAACTCACCTTTTTGATTGTGAAGCCAATCCTTGGTGGACATTGTGGCTATTGTGAAGCAAGTCCTTAGTGGACATTGTGGCTTTTGTGAAGCCAATCCTTGGTGTACATTGTGGCTATTGTGAAGCTAGTCCTTGGTGGACTTTGTGGCTATTGTGAAGCCAGTCCTTGGTGGACAGTGTGGCTATTATTAGCTGTGAGGTCTTAAAAAGGCTTCGTGCTCAACAGGAAAGGTGAAACCGACCCGCGCCATAAATTTGGCCTCGAGTACATTGGTATTCGTGATGACAAGGTGACTTGAGCAATGGGGGGTGGCTGAACCGTACCTGCGTTATGTCTGTCCGACTTGGAGACCTGAAAGTGCGGTTAGTTGGAGCGCATAATGAGAGTCTTGTCCTGTGCACCGTTAAGACTAAATTCCCAATTTTACCGTCGGGTTTCGTGTAACGCCCCAAAAATCGTATCGAGCTAGTCGTGTCCAAGAGTGTTTTTGGTGACTGTATAGGGGTACACGGACTAGGACACGAGCGTGTCCAAGGCCATGTGGTTGTTTGTGGTGGCCGACTGTGTCCAGAGAAGGACATGACAGGAAACACGGCAGTATGACACGGGCGTGTCAAACGACCCGGGCGTGTGCATACCTATGTGACCACCCGTGTTCCTAAGAGTCGTCTCGGTTGGTGTGGCGGTTACTGGTGACACGGCCCTAGTGCATGGGCGTGTCAGATTGAGACACGGGCGTGTCTTGACCCTTGTTAGTTTCTGTGCTTGACAATCGTGCCTGGATCGAGGCACACGGCCTAGGACACGGCAATGTGTGAGGTCGTGTTCGGCCCAGATTTGTTGATTTTTTGGCAGATCTGAGCCATTCATTTTCTTTAATTAAGATCCAATGGCACAGATGTGTTCCTGCTCTGTTAAGGCCGGAAATGGAGGTTTAACTCCTCATTTGCTCTTTACCATTCTCTTTCTAAGGAGTTGGAGAGGGGAGGAAGGAAAGTGAGGATTCCGGACGCCGGTGGAGCATCGAAGCACCTTTTTGAGAACCGAGAGTGGATCCGCGGAGGAAATTCCATTGCAAAGCCTTCTATCCGTATAGTTTTTCCATGGCACAGAAGTGTACTACAAGGGTAATGATTCTCTACTTGAGCATGTGAAGCTCTCCTTCTTTTGCATAAGGAAACCCTCTCCCGCGAGTGTGCGGTGAGTGTGCAGTGTTCCGTGGGGTTGACAGGAATAGTCCCCCTTTTGTTGCATATAGAGTCCGAAAGCGAAGTACGGATATAGGCTTTGTGTGTGAAGCCTACCCGGACATGTTGGTCTGGATCGGTGATGTTGCATTTTTTATGATTTGCCAGAGAAGACTCCGTGTTTTATGTTTTTGGGTTTCTACACGGTAGACTGCAGCGGGGATCATTGGGGATTAACTCCAAGGCGCACCCGAAAAACTGAGCGGAAACGTAATTCTGCTAATTTGGCGGCCTGGGAGCCGGCCTTGTACATAACTGGGTTAAGTGTTGTTTGGATTGTTATGGGATTCGAGAGAAGCTTGGCTTGTGCGTACGTCTTAAGGTGAACTACGCGTTATGAGCAACGGGCAAGTGGAATCGGACTATGGTTCGGTGCGAGAGACCCATAGAGCGACTGGCCATTGGAATAGTCGGGAGCCTTAGATAGTGGTCAAAAAGGCTAAAATGCTCACATTGTTTCCATCCCGGGGATGGTGGTGAAGCCACGGAATTGATCAGATTCACCGATAAATTTCCCTGAGTGCATGGGGTGTTTGGTCTGTGAGATCCTACACCTGTGGCATAGTATATTCACAGTTTTGTTGTTTAGTTGGGCTAATGAATTGCAGGGAAGGAGCACCACCGTCCCGAGTAAGGGGCGGGGTCGTTATAATTTGGTTGGCTTTGGCTGACCATTACTTTGTTTGCCACCGTGCGGTAGAATGTTGATTGCAGGTGCTGTGGAGCCGAGTGTGATGAGTCCATTTTATATACCTATTTTCGGACTCATCTGGGCTTGTTTTCCGTCGCTTGCACTTCACTTTTAGTTCATTATCATATATATTTCATCTTGCTTATATTTCCATAGGAAGTGCACATTTAAGCCCATGGTTGTGTATTTTGTTATTTTTATAGTCTGTTCTCCTTTTTGTTTTTGTCTGGAATGACTGCACAGATTAATGATTTGTTTTTCCTATCGGCACAGGGGTCGTGTGCGTGTTCCGGGATGGTTGTGAAACAGGAATACTGCGCAAGATCATGAGATCTAATGCGCACGACCACTGGTCGTGCGCCCCTGATCGTGCGCACTACTCTACGTTTTCCAGAATCAGCCTGGGGTATGCGCACTACCACTAGACATAGTGCGCACCACCACTGGTCGTGCGCCACTGATCGTGTGCATTGATTCCATTTTCTTCCAAATTCTGGCTGGGGAAAACGCACTACCACTGGACATAGTGCGCACGACCACTGGTCGTGCGCCACTGGTCGTGTGCACTATAATTTCTGCAATCTATAAATTCGCAGGTTTCGCCCTAATTCAGGATCGCTCAGTTTTCCTCCGCCGTTTTGGTCTCCGAGGAGGGATTCCGCCGTCCTCCTTCAATCTCCACCCTAGGGAGGTGCTCCAGGCAAGCTTTCACTGCCAAATCCAAGCCGGAGCTTCCTCTCAGCCTCCTCCTTCATCCTTGAGCTTCAAGACGGGCTTGACCTAGCTTTCTCCATCAAGCTAGGGGAAGTTGTGCCATCCTCCATCGGATTGTGACACGAAGAAGACGGGCCATTGGTAGGTGGTGACAGCCCTTCTCTACCCCGGACGTAGTTGCGGAGCGATCTTGGACGCGGGTTGACAACCCGACGATTCCAACCGTGAATCCTCAACAAGGCTTCGGATTCGGTCGATTTCGCACACTTTTATTCTCTTGTTGTTGATAGTTTAGTTGAACTCTTTGTATTTCCTGAAGCTATGCTTAGTGTAATATACGTTTATCTGTAATCATGTCTATGTGATTGTATATTTTCGTTATATTTACTTGAGGTGCGCCATATTCCATCCACCACCATCCACCCTTGCCGCACTAGCAATTGCTAGTGGCGTGCATAGCGAAGTGGTGATCACGACCCTCATTCTGCCATTCTCATCACCTCATCCGCAAGCCTACTCGCCCATCCGCCTAGTGATTCGGTGCATAGCGGCCCGACTAGTGTTCCATCCCGCCTGGCAAAGCATCGCATAGCGGCGTTGCATAGGAGTAGTTGATAGTGTTTTATTTTCTTTGTCCGCAATATCAAAGCCCCCATCGTTACCTCCGACCTAAGGACTTCAATCTCAAGTCCACCTCGAAATTAACTCCACCTTACTGTGTTCCTTGTGAGATCGATACTTGGGAAAACTCCCATTTTATATTACTTGTGCGACCGGTTCACTGTCGTTATCTTACGCATCAAGTTTTTGGCGCCGTTGCCGGGGAAAACAGTCATGTGAGTTTCTGGAGAGGGAGACGTGAGATTGCTTTCCTTTTCCTTTATAAATTGCTTTTGTTTTGTTCTATTTCTATTTTGCCTGCCTTTTTCTTGTTTGTTTAGGCAATTGTAGTAATATATTGTTGGATTTAGTAATTTGCACAATTTATTTTGAATCTGCTGTTTCGACACCATGTGGGGATATTCATATGCCCAATGTCATTAGTGTGGGAAGCCTTCCCACGCTAGTCATGAATGCCCTACGAGAGATATTGAGCATAAGCCTCAGCGCACAATGCATGAGATGCTGTATTCGTACAGCCTTTCGAACACTGTGCCCCGAGCTTATGGTCAATCGTGCTCGCCACATACACCGTTCTCCTATTCCTCTCCGGCCCCATAAGGACCGCAGAGTAATGGGAGAAAGTGTTTGCATTGTCGTAGAACAGATCATGTCCTGAAGGATTGTGCCGAGTACCTTCGTGTTATGGAAGAGGACGATGAGCCGGACATCCGGATCATCCCGACTCCTACCCTTGGTGGCACACCTTCATCATCTGGTTATGTATCCCCGTCACCTTCATTTGTTGAAGGGAATGATGTGGACACAACCACTAGATGTGTGACTGATCTAGGCTTCTACATGGCTGAGCCCATCTCTCCTGTGCATACATCTCCAAGCATGGAGCCGATTCTTTGTGAGGAACCTTCGCTTGACATTTATCCAAGCAAAGTTCTTCCGCCTTTTGTGCATTTTACTTCAGTTGTCTCTGGCGACATTTTCGACGATGCAACACAAGTTGAGGCTTGTGATACATGGGTTGTTTCTACTCCCATAGAGGTGGACAACCTTCTTGGTGTCGAGGATTCTCCCTTGATACCAAAGGAGGAAGTCCAAGTCTTGGTGGAGGCCTCTATGGATCCGGCCGAGCCTTGTAGCATTGTCAACATTGCTGACGATATTTTTCTACTTCAGCCTTTGGGGAGTGAAACCAGGATCACTCCCCCGATTATTTCTTTATGTTCTTCGTCTCTTTTATTTCTCGATCCCCCTTCCTTATCTGAGCCTGTGCAGGTTGAATCTCCACGGGTAAGTTGGGTTGACGTTGAGCCTTGCGCTCAGGCTGTCGACGAGTGCATCCTCTTGTGTGAGGAGGTTCCTACCTCCTTCACAGTGGAAGCCCCTGTCGTCACCTTCGCCCCCAGCGAACTTGTGGTTTACGAAAACTTGCTAGGGAAGGATTTCTTTTGTGATAAGATGAGCGAGGACCAGTGCTCCTCCTCTTCTTATTTCTTATTTCCTCTACCTGTGTTGGGCAGGTATTACTATTTAGGTAGAGGGGTAACTGTTCTATCGCCGTATCGGTACCCATTATCGAAACAGATATTGAGACATTTACCTGCATTTTTCTTTTCATAGGCCCATTAGCTAGAACTGTAGAGAATTTAATAAGTCGTGCTGGGATGACAATAACCCCAGTACTTATCTTTCATTTCCTGTATTTTTATTTTTCATGTCTATTTTAGTTTTAGCATTTCTTTTTGTATATTTTGTTTTGTTTTTGCAGAGCTCACCCCTGCAAGTATTCTTGGCAAATTGCATTGGCGGGGTTCTGATTCTTTGTATGGCGGGCCTGCTTCAGCTTTCCACGCGCCTTTTGGTATGCTCACTAGCTGAGCATTGGGTAACCTCTTCCCTTAGCTCTTTTTGAGTTTAATTTCTATATCATCTGCTGTGAAGTTTAGTTTAAGTCTGGGGGAAAGATTTGTTACCTTTTGCACGCACACATTTCTTGTGCATACTAGAAGACTTTATTGTTTTATTTTGCTTAGTTCATTGCATCACACACCACTGCACCCACATGAGCACGTGCTTAGCGTTTTGCATGCTGCGAGTTAAACTCGTTTCTTTTGTATGATTTGGGGAAATAATTGTGCTGACATAGGATTGTGAGACGGAGTAAAATGTTCACCTTGCTGTGCTCCTAGTCAACTGCTCTCGTCTCGTGTAGAAATTCGAGTAGATTTAATTTTTCTGTATGCTTATAGTTTTATATCTTTCTATTTGCGTAAAGACTATTTATTCTACTCAAAAGTTGGTGAATCCGGTATGAATCAAACTGTAGCTTAGGGATGTGTGTAGACGGCCGTTAGGTTCGTATTGCTAGAGTCTGGAGGATGGATAGTCTTTCTCGTTGGCTAAGAACTTGACCCAAGCTATTCTCGAAGCATGGGTATAGGTTAGTCATGCATGAGCGTGATGTAGGCCATCATTTTGGCCCGGTTGAGCTTTTTACCATTCCTAACGTCTTGTCCTCGCTAGCCCCATTGTGCCTACCCATTCTTTTTATTCAGCTCCACCTTTATTTCACCAAAGCCTCAAAGCCAATCCTAGTCGCACTCCCAAGTTGAGCTTTAGAGTTTTACATTTTTCATGCTGGTGTGTTGATGTGGTGCTGTTACATGTGAATATGTGGATGTGCTCCAAAGCTTATATTTGCTGAAATTGTTAAAAGCGAAGTAATTTGAAAAAGAAAAAGAAAAGTTAAAAAAATGGTGTTAATTGTGAAAAAGTGAAAAGTAAAAGTAAAAAATTGAAAATCCTATTTGAGATGTGAGTTTTTTTGGAGTAGGCGGTGCACACACTCATATGTTAAAAGTTAAGTTTGGGGTGTGGTGTACCAGCATGTATTTTGGTTAGCTGTTGGATTCTTTCTTTGATAGCTCATTTGGGTTAGGTTCATGGCCTTCTTTTTATCTTTGTATACCTCACCGAAACCCAAACCCCATCTCTTCACCTAAAGTCCTACTGATTCGTGTGTGAACCAAACGAGTTCCGTGGAGAGAATGCGAAAGGGCAAGCATATGGTCACCGACATTGGTGGATTCCTTTGGAGGTTATCCCGAGCCCCGATCTTTGGCAATGCTCGCCTAGCGATTAGTCTACTTTCCCCCTACGCGTGACCGGATGATTCACCGTGATTCCAGTTTTGAGTAATAATAAAATTTTGATACGCATTGTGAAAAATATAAACTATTTTGCATACTTAGAAATTTTCTCTATTGTATTTTTATGCACTCGAGCATGGGACTTCGCATGGTACTTTATTTTTCAATTTCTTTATTAGCTAGTAATTTTCCCTATCTGCTTAGATTTTGTTTGCTCGGGACGCGCAAACAGTTAAGTCTGGGGGTGTGATGAGTCCATTTTATATACCTATTTTCGGACTCATCTGGGCTTCTTTTTTATCGCTTGCACTTCACTTTTAGTTCATTATCATATATATTTCATCTTGCCTATATTTTCATAGGAAGTGCACATTTAAGCCCATGGTTGTGTATTTTGATATTTTTATAGTCTGTTCTCCTTTTTGTTTTTGCCTGGAATGTCTGCAAAGATTAGTGATTTGCTTTTCCTATCGGCACAGGGGTCGTGTGCGTGTTCCTGGATGGTTGTGAAACAGGAATACTGCGCACGATCATGGGATCTAATGCGCACGACCACTGGTCGTGCGCCCCTGATCGTGCGCACTACTCTACGTTTTCCAGAATCAGCCTAGGGTATGCGCACTACCACTGGACATAGTGCGCACGACCACTGGTCGTGCGCCACTGATCGTGTGCATTGATTCCATTTTCTTCCAAATTCTGGCTGGGGAAAATGCACTACCGCTGGACATAGTGCGCACGACCACTGGTCGTGCGCCACTGGTCGTGTGCACTATAATTTCTGCAGTCTATAAATTCACAGGTTCCGCCCTAATTCAGGATCGCTCATTTTTCCTCCAGTGTTTTCATCTCCGAGGATGTATTCCGCCATCCTCGTTCAATCTCCACCCTAGGGAGGTGCTCCAGGCAAGCTTTCACCGCCAAATCCAAGCTGGAGCTTCCTCTCGGCCTCCTCCTTCATCCTTGAGCTTCAAGAAGGGCTTGACCTAGCTTTCTCCATCAAGCTAGGGGAAGTTGTTCCATCCTCCATCGGATTGTGACACGAAGAAGACGGGCCATTGGAAGGTGGTGACAACCCTTCTCTACCCCAGACGCAGTTGCGGACCGAGCATGGATGAGGATTGATAACCCGACGATTCCAACCGTGAATCCTCAGCAAGGCTTCAGATCCGGTCGATTTCGCACACTTTTATTCTCTTGTTGTTGATAGTTTAGTTGAACTCTTTGTATTTGATGAAGCTATGCTTAGTGTAATATACGTTTATCTGTAATCATATCTATATGATTGTATATTTTCGTTATATTTACTTGAGGTGCGCCATATTCCATCCACCACCATCCACCCTTGCCGCACTAGCAATTGCTAGTGGTGTGCATAGCGAAGAGGTGATCACGACCCTCATTCCGCCATTCTCATCACCTCATCCGCAAGCCTACTCGCCCATCCGCCTAGTGATTCGGTGCATAGCGGCCCGACTAGTATTCCATCCCGCCTGGCGAAGCATCGCATAGCGGCGTTGCATAGGAGTAGGTGATAGTGTTTTATTTTCTTTGTCCGCAATATCAAAGCCCTCATTATTACCTCCGACCTAAGGACTTCAATCTCAAGTCCTCCTCGAAATTAACTCCACCTTACTGTGTTCCTTGTGAGATCGATACTTGGGAAAACTCCCATTTTATATTACTTGTGCGACCGGTTCACTGCCGTGATCTTACGCATCAGAGTGCTAAATAGTGGGCCGAAGCCTAAGTTACTGAGCTGGCCCTCGAAGGCCAAAGCAAATAGCTGTATTTTGTTTTGTCATGTGTGGACGGCTGATAGGTTGTAATTATATCTATTTTTATGTACATTAATTAAGTCGTTTTCATTTCTTTTCATTCTTTTTAGTTAATTTTCTTTAATAAATTGTTTATTTTTTGTAAATTTTATTCAAGCATAGCTTTACTTTTATTTCCTGAATTTTTCAGGAAATTGTCAAATTTTGCATGGATCGTGTCCGTGTACTTTGGGTCACGCCTGTGACACGGGCGTGACAATTCAAACCCGTGAAATCAGCCACATTTGAAGAAGAAACATGTGACATGCCCGGCAACACGTCCGTGTCAAAAGTGACACTGCCGTGACCTGACCCGTGTCATCCTGCTCGACGATTTTCCACTCGACGAAATTGCTCTCGACGATCATCGACCTAGGACACACCCGTGTCCCATGAGCACCACACCCGTGTCATATGACACGCCCCGTGCTGAAGCCCGTGACCCTATCTCGAAATTTTTAACTCGACATTTGTCGACTCAACCAGACACTCCCGTGTCAAGATACGACACGGGCGTGTACTCCTCCACCTGGCCCGACAAAACGCCGCTGGCGACTTTTTGATGCAGATGGCGCCCAGTTCAACCTCCCCGTCACGCCCGTGTACTTTGGGTCATGCCCGTGACTAGGGGCGTGACTTCCACGTGGTCCTCCTGAAGTCAACAACGTCGTCAAATCGCCGAATTCTAATGATAAATAAAGCCAACACGCCCACCGTCACGCCCGTGACCTGGGGCGTGACCGCCGCATTTTCAGCCGTTAAGTCAAATCTCAAATCACATCGGACGGCCGCCATTTAAATAGTGTTGACACGCCCCATGACATGCCCGTGTTAGAGGGCGTGTACTTTGAAATTTTTTCTCTATAAATTCAGAGCTTCTGCTCGATCTCCTGTTCCACTTTTTGAACCATTTTGTATAGGGGTCGGCTGTTAGATGCATTCCAAAGCTATGTAAAGTGATTTTCACCCCCTCTCCTATGTTTGTTTTTATCTTTCTGTAACTCTCGTTTTAGCTTAATAAATGTTTAAATTTTTGTCTCTTTATGTGGTTTTCGAATGGATCTAAGCCTCTCATATGCAATCTTATTCTATCTTTGTTTTAACTTTGTTTTTCGTTTACTTTTTATACGTATGTGTGTGTATGAGATTAATTTTCATTCTCCTATAATTAGTTATTTGTACTTAGTTTTGGTTAGACTTAGGTTTTTCTAGCTTTTTATGCATTCCTATCAATCTGCAAAAGCATTTTCAAAGTGGTTTTGATTTTTTCACTAACTTAGATTTTATTTTTTAGGTCGTAAAACTTTTCGTTCTTTTCACATTATTTTCACTTTTTAACCACTTTTACGTAGTTATAAGAATGAAGATGTAGTCATTTTAATTTTTCAAGCATTCTCATTTTCATCTTTATTTGCAAAAACGTTTTGCTCCTTTTATTTTTTTGACTTCATTTTATTCATTTCTAACGCATTCTAGCGGTAGAAATGTAATCATTTTATTTTTCCGAGCACTTGGACTTTGCAATTATTTGCAAACTTTTTTGCTCCTTTAAATTTTATTTTCACTTTTTATGAATTTCTTCCATATTCTAGCGGTAGAAATGTAGTTGTTTTAATTTTTCAGCAACTTAGTTTTTCCTATATTTTTTTGTACGTGTGCGTGCGTGTATGAGTTAGTTTTTATAGCTATATTTCAATTTCTGTAGAGTGTGTGTGTGTAGCATTTATTACCGCCTACTCATTTGAGTTAAATGGCAGGTCTGTGTGTTTATTTTCTTTCTGTAGAGTGTGTGCATTTATTTTCTCCTACTCATTTGAGTATGACCCGCTTTAATTTTCTCCTACTCATTTGAGTAGGACTTGTGTGCGTGTGTTTTACTTTCAAGTAGAGTGCGTGAGTGTTAGCATTTATTTCCGCTTACTCGCTAGGAGTTAAATGACAGGATTTTATTTACCGTCTACTCATTTGAGTTAAATGGCAGGTCTTTATTTGTCTGTAATTATTTCAGTAGTACTTGTACTTGTATTTATTTTCGCCTACTCGCTCGGAGTTAAATGGCAGGACTTAATTTTTCTCCTACTCATTTGAGTAGAATTTCTATGCGTGTGTTTAATTTTCAGTAGAGTGCGTGCATGGGTGCATTTATTTTCTCCTACTCATTTGAGTAGCACTCGCTTTATTTTCTCCCGCCCACTCATTTGAGCGTAGACTTGTAATTTTTCTGCTTTCATTTCAGTCCTACTCGTTTGAGTAGGACTTGCAATTTACTGCTTTATTTTACTGCTTTATTTAATGCTTTGATTTTCTCGCTTTCATCGTCTACCGTCCCCATTCCGATGAGTGGCTAATCGTTCTTAGCCCTCAGTATCCAAGAGCATTGGAACAAATAAAATTGCTTTAAATAATAAAAGGTCTTCTTTTTCTAATTAATTAAAATTAACTTAAGGTTTGCCTAGGGTTTACGACGCGTAGGACCACATAATCGATGTGTGGGCCCTATTTCCGTAGTCCATATGCTAGCTAGTCGAGAGGCCGTGCTTATGGACCGATCTCCCCTTGGTAATTGGAGTTCCGCAATAACCCTCGAGAGAGAGGATGCACGCTAACTCTACTTTATTGGGTTCCCCACCCAATAGCGGGCTTCTTAGCGTAATGCGGGCGTTAAGAGGAATCCTTCGTCGGACAAGAGCCCGGTCGAATAGTCTTAGCGTTCAGGTGAGCGATATTCTTATAGCTAGGTGACAACATTTTAGTGGAACCTCCACGGCCAAGTCTCCGCCTTAATTATTTTTAAATTTAAGATCTCTTTTTATTCAAAGTTTATTTTAGTTCAATTTTATTCGGTGCCCTCGAGCTAAGTTATTCATCGCCTCAACCTTTTTTAATTGCATTTATTTTTATTGCCTTTTTATTATATATAAAAAATTACCCGACAAGTAAATATCGGTAAAATAATAGTCCCCTACAGGGAAGAGTAGAAATAATCGAACTGACCCCGAGAATAATACGACCTCGATATTCCTCCGGAATATCCTGTACTACAAACGATAGGTGAACTTGCCTCCTTTCGTTAAAACTCGATTTCACTGTTTTATATCCAAATAATAAATCCACGCTCCCCGTTTTCTAAATAAAACCAAATCCGCTTTTCTAAATAAAACTGCCCGGGGCGCCGTGAGCTCGTAATAATTTTTGGAGTTTTAACCCGCATCAAGTTTTTGGCGCCGTTGCCGCGGAAATTTCGAGTCGTTATTTTAAACTCTTGAGACCTATTAATTTTACCTATTTTATATATATTTAAAAAAATGCCCACCAAAATTAAAATTAATAATAAGTATTGCTAATAAAAATTAAAAAAAATTTAAAAAAAAACTACTTTAAATTTTTTTGAAAAAAAACCTACTTAAAAAAAATTTGTAAAAAAACTTAATTAATTATTTTATTATTATAAATTTTCAAAAAAAAGACTACTAAAAAAAATTTAAAGAAAACTTAAAAAAATTATACAACTTAAAAAAAACTTAAAACTTAAAAAAAACGTAAAAAAAAACTTAAATTTTTTTAAAAAAAAATATTATGTTATTATTATCTATAAAAACATATATATAAAATGACATCCTTTTCGGCCGAGTTTAAACTTCAAATTCTCAAAAACTTAAAAACTAAAATACAAAAAAATACAAAAATTTTAAAAACTTAAAACCTTAAAAAAACAAAAACAAAAAAATTCTCGATTTGTTTTAACTTGTTTTTCTTTCTTTTCAAAAATACAAAATTTTTTTTCCCAAAATATATTATAATAACCACTTTAAATACATACACCTTTTCCAAAAAAAAATTATATATCAATTTTTTTTGCTTCGACGTGCTTCACACTCTTATGCACGCTCGGGGTCAGCATTTCTGTAGCGCTCATAAGCTAAGACGTTAACTTCGAGTCCCAAACACACATGCCCCCTACCACCCATAATCTTTAGGCCGAGTTTATTTTTGATTTTTTTGTCTTTTCTGTTATATTTTTGTCCTAAATACTGCAGGGTATCAACCCGAGCCTCCCCGAATTCGTCTTATGGAAGCTTCTACCTTCCCTATTTCTTTTAGTACATATTTCATTTTGTATATTACCGTTCCACATACTTAGATAGTAACATTGAGGACAATGTTGGATTTAAGTATGGGGTGTTTTCTTGTTTTTTTATTCCTGCACTTTTATATTCTGCAATAATAACAAAAATCATCAAAAATACAAAACAAATTGCAAAAAATTAAAACCTCCAAAAAATGTTTTTGACTTGTTTTTATAATAAAAAACCTAAAAAAAACTCCATAAAACAAAACAAAAATTTTTAAAAAAATTTTACTTTGTAAATATTTTTGTATAAAAATAAATCTTTCTAGCAAGCTCGCTTTTTAGCAAGCCCACGACGTTCGACTCATCGAACCAACCACCTAAATAAGTGTCTGTTTGTGGGTTATCGAGTTTTTACCTTGTAATATTTTTTGTAAAAAATTTTCGAATTAACCAAAAATCCTATAAACGAATAACCTCTACAAATAAAATAAAAAATATAATAAATCAAAAAAAAATACAAAAAAATGATAAAAACTATAAAAAAATCAAAAAATGTTTTGTTAATTATGTAACGAATAATTCAAATATCTCAATTCTTAACCATTTTCGCTCTACAAAAATCTAGTTGCGAGTTAATTTACAAGCAAATGTTTTTAATTCTTTGCTTACTATTCGTTTATTAATTGGAGTTCGATAGATTTAGATATCTGGGGTTAAGTTTTAAAGATATTCTTATGCTCATTTTTTATTTTAGATAAGATACCTGTTTTCAACATTACTTCTAATTCATCTAAATAGTTGCACATTTCTTTTGTTAGAAAATAACGATCTTAGATTTCAATTATGATAACTCCAAGCTTTTTTCGATATATAGGAACGTTTAATTTATAAAAGTTGCTCTCAAAAACCTTTTATTAAACCTAGTTTTATTTTTGAACAAACACTTATCACCTTTTTTTCATGTCATACTTGGCATGATTTCGATCCTTAAAAGATCCTACGTCAATGGGAATAAGATTTTGTTTTGTAAACATAAACATCCAATATTTAAAAAGATTATATGTCAAGGAGTAAGAGTATAAAATTCATTGCTCATATACATATACATTGGATTATTATGAAGATGTTAAAAAAAATTTTGTTATGGAAAATAAGATTTTGTTTTCCTAACATCCATTTTCAAGCTAAAAAATTCATTAGAGGTTCGATCTAAAAAATATACCCTCGCCTCTAAAATTCAAGTCTTCTTCATATACCACGATATCCTAGTCCGCCAATTTCAAAAATAATCTAGATTTAATTTTAAAATCTTTTTGAGAGGATAATTTGTAAATTAAATTATTTCCTGTAATTTTTATAAGCTCAAGTTTTCATAAATCCAATCTATTTTTGTTAGCCTAATAAATAAAATTTTTTGCTATCTATTCGATCATATCAGAAGTTTTTAACTGAAACTCATACTTTATTTAAATTTTTGGCATAATTTAAGATTTAACTCTAAAATCCCGGATATTTATTTAGATCTTTCTTTCAATTAAGTCAAGCGGTAGCTAAACTTTGGATTTCTTTAATTCATTATAAGTTCATCTCCAACTTTTGCTCTGTAATAGAAAAAGCTTAAGTATGTGGGTATTTAATAGGTTGTAAATATACCTGTTTTTTGTACATTAATTAAGTCGTTTTCATTTTTTTCGTTCTTTTATGTTAATTTTCTTTAATAAATTGTTTCTTTTTTGTAAATTTTATTATAACATATCTTTATTTTTATTTCCAGGATTTTTCGGGAAATTGTCAAGTTTTGCATGGGTCACGCCCGTGTACATTCGGTCACGCCCGTGACCAGGGCGTGACAATTCAAACCCGTGAAATCAGCCACATTTGAAGAAGAAATGTATGATACGCGCTACCACACGCCCCTGACAAGGGTGACACAGCCGTGACCTTACCCGTGTAAACCTGCTCAACGATTTTCCTCTCGACGAAATTGCTCTCGACGATCATCGACCTAGGACACGCCCGTGTCCCCTGAGCGCCACGCTCGTGTCATATGACACGCCCCGTGCCGAAGCCCGTGAGCATCTCTCGAAATTTTTCACTCGACATTCATCGACTCAACCAGACAAGCCCGTGTCAAGATGAGACAAGGGCGTGTACTCCTCCACCTGGCCCGACAAACCGCGGCTGGCGACTCTTTGACGCAGACGGTGCCTAGTTCAACCTCCCCATCATGCCCGTGTACTTTGGGTCGCGCCCGTGACTAGGGGCGTGACTTCCACGTGGACCTCCTGAAGTCAACAACGCTGTCAAATCGCCGAATTCTGATGATAAATAAAGCCGACACGACCACCGTCACGGGCTAATTTAAAAAAGAAAAAAAAACTTAAAAATTGTTTTTAGAAAAATTACGTTATTATTATCTATAAAAACATATAAATAAAATGACATCGTTTTCGGCCGAGTTTAAACTTCAAATTCTCAAAAACTTAAAAACTATAACACAAAAAAAATACAAAAATCTAAAAAACTTAAAAACTTAAAACCTTAAAAAAAACAAAAAAAATTGATTGTTTTAACTTGTTTTTCTTTCTTTTCAAAAACACAAAAAATTTTTTTGCCCAAATATATTATAATAACCACTTTAAATACATACACCTTTTCCAAAAAAAATTTATATATCAATTTTTTTTGCTTCGGCGTGCTTCACACTCTTGTGCACGCTAGGGGTCCGTATTTCTGTAGCGCTCATAAGCTTTGACGTTAGCTTCGAGTCCCACACACACATGCAGAGTTTATTTTTTATTTTTTTTTTGTTATATTTTTGTTCTAAATACTACAGGGTATCAACTCGGGCCTCCCCGAATTCGTCTTAGGGAAGCTTCTACCCTCCCTATTTCTTTTTGTACATATTTCATTTTGTATATTACCGTTCCACATACTTAGATAGCAACATTGGATATAAGGTTGGATTTAAGTATGCGGGTGTTTTCCTATTTGTTTTATTCCTGCACTTTTATATTCTGCAATAATAACAAAAATCTTCAAAAATACAAAAAAAAATTGCAAAAAATTAAAACCTCCAAAAATTTTTTTTGCTTGTTTTTATAATCAAAAACCTAAAAAAAACTCCATAAAACAAAACAAAAATTCAAAAAAAATTTACTTTGTAAATATTTTTGTATAAACATAAATCTTTCTAGCAAGCTCGCTTTTTAGCATGCCCGCGACGATCGACTCATCGAACCAACCACCTAAATAAAAGTTTGTTCGCGGGCCATTGAGTTTTTACCTTGTCCTTTTTTTGTAAAAAATTTTCGAAAAAACCAAAAATCCTAAAAAACAATACACTCTAAAATTATAAAAAAAGATAATAATTCAAAATAATAAAATACAAAAAATGATAAAAACTATAAAAAATCAAAAAATGTTTTGTTAATTATCTAACGAATAATTCGAATATCTCAATTCTTAACCAATTTCGCTCTGCAAAAAATCTAGTTACAAGCTAATTTATAAGCGAATTCTTTTAATTCTTTGATTACTATTCGTTTATTAATTGGAGTTCGATAGATTTAGATATCTGGGGTTAAGTTTTAAAGATTTTTTTATGCTCATTTTTTATTTTATATAAGGTACCTGTTTTCAGCATTACTTCTAATTCATCTAAATAGTTGCACATTTCTTTTGTTAGAAAATAACGATCTTAGAGATCAATTATGATAACTCCATGCTTTTTTCGATATATAGGAACGTTTAATTTATAAAAGTTGCTCTAAAAAACTTTTTATTAAACCTAGTTTTATTTTTGAACAAACACCTATCATCTTTTTTTCATGTCATATTTGGCATGATTTCGATCCTTAAAAGATACTTTGTAGATGGGAATAAGATTTCGTTTCGTAAACATAGACATCTAATATTTAAAAAGAATTTATGTCATGGAGTAAGAGGATAAAATTCATTGCTCCTATACATATACATTGGATTATTATGAAGATGTTAAAAAAAATTTTTGTTATGTAAAATAAGATTTCGTTTTTCTAACATCCATTTTCAAGCCAAAAAATTCATTAGAGGTTCGAGCAAAAAAATATACCCTCGCCTCTAAAATTAAAGCCTTCTTCATATACCACGATATACGAGTCCGCCAATTTCAAGAAGAATCTAGATTTAATTTTAAAATCTTTTTGAGAGCATAATTTGTAAATTAAATTATTTCTTGTAATTCTAACATGCTCAAGTTTTGATAAATCCAATCTATTTTTATTAGCCTAACAAATAAAAGTTTTTGTTATCTATTCGATCATATCAAAAAATTTTAACTGAAACTCTTACTATATTTAAATTTTTGGCATAATTTAGGATTTAACTCTAAAAACCCGGATATTTATTTAGATCTTTCTTTCAATTAAGTCAAGCGGTAGCTAAACCTAGGATTTTTTTAATTCATTATAAGTTCATCTCCAACTTTTGCTCTAGAATTGCAAAAGCTTAAGTATGGGGGTATTTGATAGGTTGTAAATATACCTATTTTTATGTACATTAATTAAGTCATTTTCATTTCTGTTTGTCCTTTTTAGTTTATTTTCTTTGATAAATTGTTTCTTTTTTGTAAATTTTATTCTAACATAGCTTTATTTTTCTTTCCTGAATTTTTCAAGAAATTGTCAAATTTTGCATGGGTCACGCCCGTGTACTTTGGGTCACACCCGGGACCTGGGCGTGACAATTCAAACCGTGAAATAAGCCAAATTTGAAGAAGAAACATGTGACATGCCCGGCCACACACCCGTGTCAAGATTGACATGGTCGTGACCTTACCTATGTTAGCCTGCTCTACGATTTTCCGCTCGACGAAATTGCTCTCGATGATCGTCGACCTAGGACACGCCCGTGTCCCATGAGCGCCACGCCCGTGTCATATGACACGCCCCGTGCCGAAGTCGGTGACCATCTCTCGACATTTTTCACTCGATATTCTTCGACTTAACCAGACACGCCCGTGTCAAGATGTGACACGGGCGTGTACTCCTCCACCTGGCCCAACAAACCGACGCTGGCGACTTTTTGACGCAGACGGTGCCTAGTTCAACCTCCCCATCATGCCTATGTACTTTGGATCACGCCTATGACTAGGGGCGTGACTTCCACGTGGACCACCCGAAGTCAAAAATGCCGTCAAATCGCCTAATTCTGATGATAAATAAAGCCTACACGCCCACCATCACACACGCGACCTAGGGCGTGACCGCTGCATTTTCAGCCGCTAAGTCAAATCTCAAATCAAATCGGACGGCCGCCATTTAAATAGTGTTGACACACCCGTGTCATAGGGTGTGTACTTCGAAATGTTTTCTATATAAATTCGAAGGTTCTGCCTGATCTCCTATTCCACTTTTTGAACCATTTTGTATAGGGGCCGGCTGTTAGATGCATTCAAAAGCTATGTAAAGTGACTTTCTCCCCCTCTCCTATTTTTGTTTTTAGCTTTCTGTAACTCTCATTTTAGCTTAATAAATGTTTAAATTTTTTTCTCTTTATGTGGTTTTGGAATGGATCAAAGTCTCTCATATGCAATCTTATTCTTTCTTTATTTTAACTTTGTTTTTCGTTTAATTTTTGTACGTGTGTATGTGTATGAGATTAATTTTCATGCTCCTTTACTTAGATATTTGTACTTAGTTTTGGTTAGACTTAGGTTTTTATAGCTTTTTATGCATTCCTATCAATCTGTAAAAGCATTTTCAAAGTGGTTTTGATTTTTTTCACTAACTTAGATTTTCCTTTTTAGGTCGTAAAACTTTTCGCTCTTTTCACATTATTTTCACTTTTTGACCACTTTTACGGAGTTATAAGAATGAAGATATAGTCATTTTAATTTTTCAAGCATTCTCATTTTCATGTGTATTTGCAAAAACTTTTTGCTCCTTTTATTTTTCTGACTTCATTTTATTCATTTCTACCGCATTTTTGCGGTAGAAATGTCATCGTTTTAATTTTCCGAGCACTTGCACTTTGCGTTTGTTTGCAAACTTTTTTGCTCCTTTAAATTTTATTTTCACTTTTTATGCATTTCTACCACATTCTAGCGGTAGAAATGTAGTTGTTTTAATTTTTCAGCAACTTAGTTTTTCCTATATTTTTTTGTACGTGTGTGTACGTGTATGAGTTAGTTTTTATAGCTTTATTTCAATTTCTGTAGAGTGTGTGCATGTGTAGCATTTATTACCGCCTACTCATTTGAGTTAAATGGCATGTTTATGTGTGTATTTTCTTTCTGTAGAGTGTGTGCATTTATTTTCTCCTACTCATTTGAGTAGGACCCGGTTTAATTTGCTCCTACTGGTTTGAGTAGGACTTGTGTGCATGTGTTTTACTTTCAAGTAGAGTGCGTGAGTGTTAGCATTTATTTCCGCCTACTCGCTAGGAGTTAAATGACAGGATTTTATTTACCGCCTACTCATTTGAGTTAAATGACAGGTCTTTATTTGTTTGTAATTATTTCAGTAGTACTTGTACTTGTATATATTTCCGCCTACTCGTTAGGAGTTAAATGACAGGACTTAATTTTTCTCCTACTCATTTGAGTAGAATTTCTGTGCGTGTGTTTAATTTTGAGTAGAGTGCGTGCGTGGGTGCATTTATTTTCTCCTACTCGTTTGAGTAGGACTCACTTTATTTTCTCCCGCCCACTCATTTTAGCTAGGACTTGTAATTTTCCTGCTTTCATTTCAGTCCTACTCGTCTGAGTAGGACTTGCAATTTACGGCTTTATTTTATTGCTTTATTTACTGCTTTGATTTTCTCGCTTTCATCGCCTGTCGTCCCCATTACGATGAGTGGCTAATCGTTCTTAGCCCTCAGTATCGAAGTGCATTGGGATAAATAAAATAGCTTTAAATAATAAAAGGTCCTGTTTTTCTAATTAATTAAAATTATCTTAAGGTTTGCCTAGGGTTTACGACGCGTAGGATCACATAATCGATGTGTGGGCCATATTTCCGTAGTCCATACGCTAGCTAGCCGAGAGGCCGTGCATATGGACCAATCGCCCCTTGGTAATTGGAGTTTCGCACTAACCCTCGAGAGAGGAGTCGCACCAACTCTACCGGATTGGCTTCCCTACCCAATAGCGGGGTGATTGTCTCTTAGATATCTGCAAGGAGAAAATAACCAAACTAACAATTCATCAAGGCAAGTATACCTATCGAAATGCAGCTAGGGGACACAAGTGTCGTATTGAAATCCAGGAACAGTTGAGTAAGCTTACTCACACGAAATCTTTTATTTTATCGACGGAAAAATTAAGTTTTTTAGAAGAAAGCTAAACGTGCTAAAGGAAGAGAACTACTTGCAATGAAAGAGAGATACTTGCATGAAAAGTTAAAGAGAGCTAAAAGAGCGATTAACTTAAGCTTAGTAACGATGAAGGGGAAAATGCACTCAATCAGAAATCACCTCGGTAAGAGTGGTTAGAAAAATACGATAAATAAACCTAAGCTAATTAGGGTAAAGGTCCTTGACCGTGGAGGTTCCATGAATATTGACACGCTTCTCTCGAAGGGCATGCCTAACTGAGTTTAGGAAGGTCCAACCGACTCTCGCCTAAATCGGAGGCCTAAAACTCGCTTTACGCGGTGAACCCCGCTATTGGATTTTATTCCAATCCGGGAGATTTGAACGTCTGCCTCTCTAGAGGGGTGCGAACAACTCCCTTTACTCTTGAGTGCTCATTTCAAACTTTCGGCCTCTCGGCTAGCCCAGAATGAAAGCAAAGGTGGAGAGTATATATCGATGATATACCTCCAACCCGTGATAAATCAAGAGTAAATCAAATCTAAACCCTAAAAAGAAAAGGTAAGATTCAAAGCATCATAACCTAATCACTCGAACCTCAGATCATTAAGATCGAGTACATGGAGGATTAGTTAATCATGGTGAGGAGGAAGAGGGGCGTTGAGTAGAAGAAGAAAAAGAAAACAGAGCAGAAACGTAAAAGAAAACAACACTTTTTATTAATGGAAACAGAGATCTTACAGCTTGAAAACTAGAGATTACAAGTGCATGGAAAGGTAAACTACACTATCATTATCATTATACTACAGAACGAAGCTAGGAACTAATACAGGGAAAGCATAAAGCTAGATCTAAGAACTAAAAATGGAAAGACATGCTTAAAAAGTTCAAGAATACAAAGGGCAGAACCTCCCCTCTCAAAGCAAAAAGTCTCCCTGAACCCTTAGAGTTGGGCGCTATTTATAGAATTTTTCGGGTCGGGTCACGCCCCCCTGTCACGCCTGGTCGGGCGTGACCCTGGGGCGTGACACATTCGACGCGACTTTTTCGGGCAGGAATTGAATTCTGACGAAGTAGTTGAGGTACACGCCCACAAGTCACGCCCTGGTAGGGCGTGTACCTGGGGCGTGTTCTTTGCGGCGTGACTTTGTTGAGCTGAACTTGAATGCTGGAGGTGACGGGCGGAATTGCTGAAGTACACGCCCATATGTCACGCCCGGGTCAAGCATGACCCTGGGTGTTGGGTACATTGGCTAAATGTACCTGATTTGAAGAAGCCTCACCCAACTCAATGATATACATCGTAATGTATTTGATGTATGTTGAGTTTGTTTGTGCAGGTTAAGTAATCACTGGACTGAAGCAAAAAGTTCCTAAGTCCATGTGTCGACACCCAGAGGGAGAGTGTCGACACTTAAGAAGGCTTGTGTCGCCACCCAGACAAGCAGTGTCGACACTTGGAGTCATTGTGTCGACACCTGGGATGCAGAGTCGACACCAGACAGAAAGTGTCGACACAAGGAGCTGTGTCGACACCCAGTGAAGCTGAGTCTACACCAGATAGTGTCGACACTTGGAGCTGTGTCGACACTCAGCAAAAGTCTGCAGAGACTAAGTACAAGTTTCGACACTCAGCACAATGTGTCGACACTAAGCTGAAGAGTCAGCATTTGAAGAAAGTGTCGACACCCAGCACAATGTGTCGACACTCAACAGAAGAGTCAACACATGAAGTAAGTGTCGACACCTAGAACAATGTGTCGACACTCAGCTGAAGACTCTACACTTGAAGAAAGTGTCGACACAAGGAGCTGTGTCGACACTTAGCAAAGAACAGAATTATCTCCAAAATATTCTAAGTACAAGTGTCGACACTAAGGAAATGTGTCGACACTCAGCTGAAGTCGCGACAGAAGAATCAAGTGTCGACACAAGGAGCTGTGTCGACACTTAGCAAGTATCAACATAGAAGACTATGTGTCGACACCAAGAAGCAGTGTCGACACTTAACAGATACAACAAAAGAAGTTGTGTCGACACAAAGGTGATGTGTCGACACTTAGAAGAATTCAGCAAAAGCTAGAAGAACAAGTACTTGTATCGACACTCAATTTCAGTGTCGACACATGAAGAAGAATCTGTGTCGAGACATACAAGAAGTTGTGTCGACACCTTGTAGACTTGTGTCGACACTTACACAGCATGTGTCGAAACTTGGACTATAAGTGTCGACACTTAAAGACAGAAAGTCTCGACACTATCATACAGTTAGAGATTTTCAAGAAATGACTGGATGACATGACAGCTGCCGTTCCAGCCGGTCTACAGCACCTGTCAGAGATGTCAGAAGACAGTTATGAACCGGACCAGCCGGTTACCATGAAGAAGGCCTATAAATAGGCCTATGCTGTCTACAGAAAAGGATGATCAACTGGTTCAGATTATTGTTGAACAAGTTATTGAAGTGGTACACAAAGTATCAAGACAAGAAGATCTTGCAGTCCAAGTGCAGATCTAAGAAGTTGGAGAGAGAGGGCTACATCCAAGAAATCAGCCTCTAGAACTAGGCTGAGAAGAAGGATTCAGATTCATTCTGGATCTTAAGTGGTAGAGGTCAAGGAACTACTGCAGGAGGATTCAGTCTTATTCAGTTCTACTCAAGAAGCTTTGAAGAAAGCTAAGTCAGATTGAATCCAGCTGAGTTCTTTCAAGAACTCATCAAGAAACTCTCAACTCCCCTCTTTTATTTCTGAGTTGTTGAGTTAATATTTATAATACATTTTTATCTTGTAGGATCCTTTGGATCTGAGTGAATTGTAAGCCTATAATTATAAAGGCTGAGGGTAGGGCTTGAGAGCCTGAGTGTAGGAGATTGAGATCTTTGAGTGTAGGCCTTGTTGGCTGAGTGTAGGCCTTGGTTGGCTGAGTGTAGGCCTTGGTTGGCTGAGTGTAGGCCTTGATTGGCTGAGTGTAGGCTTTGGGATAAAGCTGAGTTGTAAGGCTTTGGGCCTGAGGTGTAGGAACTAATTTGGGTTCTGAGACAGTGGAGGAGTTTGGCCGAATCTAGTACACTGCTAGATAGGCGAAGGGGGGAAAGTCGATGTACCCATATCTTGGGGAACCACTATAAACCACTGTGTATGCTGTGCTGTGCTGTGATTGTTGCTATGCATGCTGTGTGTTTGCTGTGATAAAATAGTTAGTATTCTGTGATATAACTGATTGCTGCCATTTAAGTTCAAAAAGGATTAGGTCACCTATTCACCCCCCCCCCTCTAGGTGTTTAGGTACCATATCTTTCAAGTGGTATCAAAGCGAGGTTGCTCAAAAAGGACTAACAGTCTGAGGAGATCCTGTTTGGCAGATTCAGTGTTAGGCAAAACACAGATTCAAGAAATTCAAGAAAATCAAGAAACATGGGTTCCTCTGAGAATCTCAAGGAATTGGGTTCCATGAAATTACACATATGCAGGAAAGAGATCTTTGGGATCTGGAAGGAAAGGGTAAGGCTGTTTATGGAGACCTCAGACCCTAGAATCTACATCACAGTAAAGGAAGGGCCTTATGTGCCCATGAAGATTTCAGTTCTAGATGCAAATCAGAGAACTCCAAAGGATTTCTCTGAGATGACTAAGGATGAGATTGTCCTAGCCACAATGGACAAGAGGGCACAAAATATTATAGTGAGTGCCATAGATGATGCAACATTTCAGAATCTTATACACTGTAAGACAGCCAAGGAGATGTGGGACACTCTTATAGTGTATATGGAAGGATCTGAAGAAGTAAGACAAGATAGAAAATCCTTGCTAAATCAAGAGTATGAGAGTTTTAGACATGGTAAAGGTGATAGCATAACTGAGTGCTACAACAAGTTCTACAGAATAGTTAATGAACTCATGTCTTATGGAAGAGAGTTCAGTAACTATGAACTAAATGACAAGTTCCTAAGGTCCCTAACCAAAGATTGGGACACAAAGATCTGTGCCATTAGAGAAATGGCCAAGTTCGGGGAAATTCCTCCTCCTACACTGTTTGGCAAGTTATTATCATATGAGATGCAATTGACAGTGAGGAAGGAGGAGGAGAAATCAACAAGGACTGAGCACAAAGAAAGAACTGTTGCTTTCAAGACAGAAGTTCCCAGAAAGTGCAGGAATAAGTCATCAACTCCACCTCCAGAGGTAGTTGAATCAGAATCAGATGAGTCAGTCAGCACAAAGACTGAGAGCAGTGAAAGTGATGAAGACTTTGCTGCCTTCACTAGACACTTTCAGAAATTCTTGAAGAAGAAACAGTGGAGGTCAAGACCTTCTACTTTAAAGGGAAAGGAAGTCTTTTATCAGGAGAAAAAGCCTTCAAAGAAAGACAGGAAGAGGACAAAGTCAAGCAAGACAACTGGTTCTAAGATAGTATGCTATTGCTGCAATAGACAGGGCCATGTTATTGCAGACTGTCCTGAAAAGAGGAAAGAATCTGGTGACAGGAAAAAGACTCATTTCAAAGGCAAGAAAGAGAAGTCTTTTGTTGCCAAGAAGGAGAAGACTCTATCAGATATCTCTTCTTCAGAAACTGAGTCTGAGGTTGAAGCCTACATAGGGCTGTTTGCTGAAGAAGAAGAAGAAGAATTTATGCAAATCATGGAGTCTATTTATGAACAAGAAGACAATCATTGCCAAGGGCTAATGGCTTTGACAGAGAGTGCCAAAATCCTGGAGCAGCCAGGACCCAGTAAGGTACAAGGTTCAAGTTCAAGTTCAGTTTCTTATTCTAGTTCAGATTCAGATTCTTCTTCATCAAATGATGAGAATGTATCTGAGTCTGAGAATGATATTCATCAGCTTATAGATGAATATAAAGTGCTGTTGCAAGCTTACAAGAAAAGCAAGTCCCTTGCCAAAAGTCAGGCAAAGGAAATTGCTGATCTTAAAGCTGCTGCAACAGATTCTGAGAAGCAATTTGATCAAAAGCTTAATGAAATAGCCAGGCTGAAACACATAACAGTGATTTAGATGGGCACTATCACCTTTAAGAATGATCAAATCAAGAGTCTGGAGATAAATCTTCAGAAAGAGAGAGAGCTTGTTGCTAGGTTTTCTAAACCTAAGTCAGTGCTACCTTTAATTGATGAATTTGTTCATCATAAAGGCAAGACTGGACTGGGCTTTATTAGACCTGCAGGGACTGAGCAGTCCAAGTCTAAGTCCAAGGGCAAAGCCCCAACATTCAACAAGCCTGCTGTAGACAAGACAGCCAAGGCAGTACCTAAGCAAAGGTACAATAAGTTTGAATGTTGGTGCTGTGGCAAGGTTGGCCATTTTACAGTGGACTGTTGGCACAATGTCAGTGCCAAAGTGAGTACCAAACTACCTGTTGGAAAGCCAGTAGGTAGCTTTGTCAAGTTGCAAACTAACAAGTACCAAGGACCCAAGAATTCTTTGGGTTCTAAGGTTCATTAATCTGTTTTGCAGGTGAGTCCAAGTGGCCATACCCCAACATGGTACTTGGACAGTGTATGTTCCAGACATATGACTGGAACAAGGGGATTACTAAAGGACTATATTCCAATAAAAGATGGTCCAAAAGTAACCTTTGGTGGTTCTGAAAAAAGAATCATCAAAGGGTTTGGTAACATTTCTACAAACTTGGTTACCATTACTCAAGTGGCTTATGTTAAAGGGTTGAAACACAACCTAATAAGTATAAGTCAATTAAGTGATGTAGGGTATGACATCTCATTTGTTAAAAATGGTTGTCATATCAAGAGGTCAAGTGATCAAGAGATCATTTTGACAGGTTATAGGAAAAGGAATGTCTACTGCCTAGACATTATGATTGAGAACAATGGTTCTCCAGTTTGTCTTGTAGCTGATGAGACAGTCTCTCATTATGTCAAATGGCACAAGAGGCTAGCCCATCTTAACTACAAGACTATTAGCAAACTCTTTAGCAAAGAGTTAGTGAGGAATGGTCCTCAAGTTAAGTGTGTCAAAGATGGTATTTGCTCAGCTTGTCAAAAGGGCAAGAAGACTAAATCCACCTTTAGAAGCATAGAAAACAAAGATGCTGTGAGGTGTTTGTACCTCTTGCATTTGGATCTCTTTGGTCCAATGCCAGTTCACAGCTTAGGTAGGAAGGTCTATACCCTTGTAGTTGTAGATGACTACTCAAGGTTTTCCTGGGTGTTCTTCTTAAGACAGAAATCTGAAACACCTAGTGTCTTCTACAGCTTTGTCAAATAAATTCAGAATGAACTAAATAGTACAGTGGTCAAAATTAGAAGTGACCATGGTACTGAGTTTCAGTCTGAAAGCATGACAAAACTATGTGAAGACTTTGGGATATTTCAAGAATTCTCTTCACCTAGAACACCTCGGCAAAATGGCATTGCTGAGAGGAAGAATAGGACCTTGATAGAGGATGGTAGGACCCTATTAAGTGATACATCACTGCCAGAGTATTTCTAGGCTGAAGCAGTTAACACTGCATGCCATGTTATAAATAGGGCTACCATCACTAAAGGGCTCAACAAGACCTCCTATGAAGTTGTGAAAGGCAGGAAACCAAACCTATCCTATTTCAGGATCTTTGGTTGCAAATGCTTCATACATAACAATGGTAAGTCTTACTTGACAAAGTTTGCTGCCAAGTCCCAAGACGGAATTTTTGTTGGGTACAGCAATAACAGTAAGGCTTATAGAGTCTACAACTTGACTACACAAGTTGTAGAAGAATCAGTGCATGTAGTTTTTGATGAGACAAAACTTATTAACAATGAGTTGTCTAGTTCTGTATGCAGCCCCACAGGTTTAACAAAGAAAATGGACAAGCTTACTATAGAAGAAGTACCTGCTGCAAGACAGCAAGTAGAGGAGAGTAGCTGTTGTCCAGGGGGAGAACTACATGTGCCAATTGCAGAAGAAATACAAGGAGTACAGCATGATGGAAATGCTGAAGAGGTTCAACCAGAAGTCAGGATGCCTCCAGCCAATAGACATCTTAGAGATCATCCAGTAGAGCAGATTATTGGAGATCCAAGACAAGGGGTACAAACTAGGAGCAGAAACATGAATACAGCAGTCTACTCCAGCTTTCTATCCCAGGTAGAACCTAAAAAGTTTGAAGAAGCCATCAAAGACCCACTTTGGATTGAGGCTATGCAAGAAGAACTCAATCAGTTCAAGAGATGCAAGGTTTGGGAACTGGTTCCTAAACCTAAAGACCATAATATAATAGGAAACAAGTGGATCTACAGAAATAAGATGGATGAACAAGGGGTCATCATTAAGAATAAAGCAAGACTGGTTGCTAAAGGATATAGGCAAGAAGAAGGTATTGATTTTGATCAAACCTTTGCTCCAGTAGCCAGACTGGAAGCCATAAGGATGTTCTTGGCCTATGCAACCTATCAAGGATTTAAGGTTTACCAAATGGATGTCAAGTCAGCATTCTTGAATGGTAATCTTAAGCAAGAAGTCTATGTGGAACGGCCCTCAGGTTTTGTAGATTCTACTTTACCTCATCATGTCTATAGACTTAGGAAAGCTTTATATGGGTTAAAGCAAGCCCCTAGGGCTTGGTATGAAACCCTATCTGGTTTCCTCATTGAGAACAGGTTCTCAAGGGGGAAAATAGATAAGACTCTATTCCTTAGGGAATCTAGAGGCAAAGTTATACTTGTCCAAATATATGTAGATGACATTATATTTGGGTCTACTGAAAGCAGCCTTTGCAAAAAGTTTGCAAAACTTATGCAAGGTCAGTTTGAGATGAGTAGTATGGGAGAGCTGAAGTTTTTCTTGGGTCTCCAAGTTAAACAGACTGAAAGTGGTTTATCCATATGTCAGTCCAAGTTCACCCTAGAACTCATAAGGAAGTATGGTATGGATTCTTCCAGCACCATGAAGACTCCTATGGGGTCAAGTATGTCTCTTAGCAAGGATGATGCAGGGAAACCTGTAGATGAAACCTTGTATAGAGGGATAGTTGGCTCCCTATTATACTTGACTGCTGTAGACCAGACATCATGTATGCTACATGTGTTTGTGCAAGGTATCAAGCCTGCCCTAAAGAGTCTCATTTGACAGCAGTCAAGAGAATATTGAGATATCTAAAGGGCACTCCCTATCTAGGCCTCTGGTACCCTAGGAATGGAGATTTTGATTTAACAAGTTATTCAGATGCAGACTTTGCAGGATGCAAAGAAGATTGAAAGAGCACTACTGGAACCTGTCAATTCCTAGGTGGGAGACTAATTTCATGGAGTAGCAAGAAACAAACCAGTGTGGCTATCTCCACAGCTGAGTCAGAGTATGTGGCTGCAGGAAGTTGCTGTGCTCAACTTCTGTGGATACAACATCAGCTAGAGGACTATGTATTTCAAGTAAGTAGAACTCCACTTTTCTGTGATTCTACTAGTGCTATTTCCATAGCTAATAATCTTGTATCTCATAGTAGGGCAAAACATATTGAAATTAAATATCACTTTCTTAGGGAGCATGTAGAAAGAAATGATATTGTACTTGAATATGTTAAAACAGATGAACAACTAGCTGATATGTATACTAAGCCCCTAGAAGAAGCTAAGTTCAATAAATTCAAAATTGAACTAGGAATGATAAACTTAGAATAAGTTTATAGAACTGAAATTGGCTAAGTAAAAAGGTGTCGACACATAGACAAGTCTATGTCGACACAGAATAGTGGTGTCGACACTTCAGGAAAAAGGTGTCGACACATCTAGTAAGTTGGTGTCGACACTTCAGAATATTAGTGTCGACACATGTCTAGTAGGTGTCGACACATCCAATGTGGTGTCGACACTTAGTATTTACTCAGAATTTTCTAAGTAAAGTCTAGACAATGTGTCGAGATATGTTGTGTCGACACATAAACAAGTGTCGACACATCAAATCTGTTGACTAAACTTGTGTCGACACATGTGTGTCGAGACATCATAAGTCAGTGTCGACACTTATAGCCAGTGTCGACACATTTTAAGTTAGCTGTCCCGCCTGTTCATCTTCAAAATCAGAAAGGTATAAATAGGGTTCTGTCTTTGTTTGTCGACACGCTTTCAAAGTTTCGAGACCAAAACTACTGTGTCGACACCTCTCTTTTCTAAAGGCAAATTCTACAAACCCTAATGGAACCTAAGCTTGAGGAGAACGTTAACGAAGGATATGAGCTTGTGCGCGGCGCCTTCGACGATGCTGATCAATAAATGAAGGCCGTAGTAACCCTAGTCGCCGATTCTGGGTTAGAGTTCTTAGTTTCAGAACCAACTAAGATATGGAAGAAGGAGGTGCTTGAATTCCTTAATGGAGCTGCAGTAGATGAATCTGGATATAGAATCAAATCCAGAGTTCTTGGAACTAAGGTCAAGGTTTCACCTAAAAATCTGAGGAAGGTGCTCCAGCTACCAAAAACTCAAGATGAAGAAGAAATTACTACATCCAAGACCAGGGAAGCTCTAACCTGGTGTGGTATTGATCCAAAGATGAAGCTGGGCTCTGTGTTTAACAGAAAAGGCATGAATAATCAAGGAAAGTTCATGTCTGAGATAGTTGGCAAGGTGATCTTAAGCAAGCCTGGATGGCATGACAGAGTGTCTGCCTATATGTTTGGAATCATGACAAGGATAATCTTCACTCTGAAAACAGACTGGTCTATAGTGGTTTATGAGAAGATTAAGGAGAGCTTGAAGAAGCCCAATCTGGGCAGAATCATTAGTCTATACCTAGCTGGTGTGATACCAGAGTAATGAGTACTGCTGCAGGAAGCAAGATAAACCACATGAGGAAGATGGATCTAATGATCTTTTCTCGATGGGGCAGGGTGTTGTCCAAGGAAATGCCAACCCCAGAGAAGACAGTTATTGACAAGGAGATTCTTCCAAAGAAAAAGAGAAAAACTACTCCAGTGGCACAAGAGTCCTCCAGTGAAAGTGAAGAACAAGTTGTTTTCACTCCAGATGACCAAGAGGAAGAGACTGCAATGAAATCTCCTGCTCCTCAAGAGGCTGCTGAGATCCAGGGGGAGCTGCCTCAAGCTAGCCCCATCCACAGGGATCACAGCCAGGGGGAGCCACCAGTTGTAGAAGCACAATCTACACTAGAAAGTGAGCAAGCCACCACCATCATACAAGAGGTACTCACTGACCTAAATACTTTAGAATATCTTATAGAAGATGCTGATTTATCTGATGTTCCTCAGCAAACTCAGCTCGATAGTCCAGTACCAGATGTTGTTGAAGATGACACATCTGCTGTACAAGTGATTCCTGATCCTATGGTTGAAGAACCAAGAACTTCTCCAGCTTCTTCACCCCCTGAATACACCATGGAAGATTTATTTCTCAATCTAGATCAAGCAGATTTTGACATGGACAAGGATGCTGCTGAAAAAGATCATGCTGCAGTTGAGGGGGAGCAAGTGCAAGTTTTGGAAGAGCCTTTAAGGCCAGAAAATGAGAAGGCACCTGATGTGCAAGCTGACAGACCTCCAAGCCCTAAGGATAGGGTTGACATACCCAGCACTTCTGCCTCTGAAGATGAGGAGAGTGCTAGGGCAAAGAAGAAGAAACTGTACGTCTTTAAAAGGAGAAGTCAGAGTTATAAGAAAGCTCTGCAATCTATTGCCCCACAGCCTATAGTTCAGCAATCTCCAACTGTTGATTATAGTGCTTTGATGATTGTCATGCAGATTAAATTGGATGAACAAAGAAAAGCCATAGAAGCTCATGTGGATGAAGGGCAGAAATCCTTATAATTTGATCTGGCCCAAGATATAAAGTCTATAAGGATTGAAATGAACCTTAACAAGAAGGAGATGAATGAATGCTTCCACAAAGGTGGAAATGCAGTGGTGTATTTGACAACACACCAAGAGAAGATCAAAGAACAAGTGGATGACATAGCATTGAAACAAGTATATGTTCTTGAAAATCAGTTAAGAATGAATGACAACTTGACTGCTTCACATAATGCTATAGTCACTGAATTGAAGAACAAGACTGCTGATCCTTCTACATCTTCTGCTACTATCAAAGCTGAATTTGACAAAGCCTTTCAAGAAGAAATTACTGTTGTAAAGACTGCTATCCAAGCCTCCCAGAAAGCTATATCTGATCAACTGCAAAAGCTCAAACCTTACTTTAAAGATGGAATCAGATACTTGGATAGTCAAATTCAATTTCAGAAGGATGATGTCAGAGATCATATGGCTAGAGAAGTCATAAAGGGGGAGAGAGTTTTAGTCAAAGCTAGCTCTGACCATGCAAAGTGGATATCCAATTCCATCAGAGCTACACTAGGATATCCTCCACTTTATGATGATGACAATGCGGCAGAATCTGGAATTCAACCTGCATATCTTGGAGGTGAGCAACCAGAGGTAGCTCAAGTGATATATCCTCCACCAGATTTTGAAATGGTGCAAGCTGACATTCATCATATGTATAACCCAACTGAAGGGAAGTCTAATGTTATTCTGGATAAAGTGGTTTAGCCTATTACTGAAGCCATGCGAGAGGCATTACAGAAGGAGGAAGAGACAAGGTTGTCTAAGAAGAGGTTTAGGGAACAAGCAGAACAAAGGCCAGACTTTGAACAGTGGAGTCCTACCTCTAGGAATATAATATTAACTACCTGGAAAGCTGCCAAGGATAACACTCATGACAGGAACAAGTGGTTTTCTGAAGCTAAATGGAGAAAACATGAGATCAGGCAGGAAGCAATAGTTCAGTATAGAAGGATGGCAAAGATGGGAAAGCTACCTCCTACTGCAGTGGAGCCTAGCAAGTACTTTCCTAAGCCATATCACTATTTTGAGAGGCAGAAGATCAAAGATGAAGAGCTCAAAAATAAAGATCTAAAAGGCAAGAAGCCTGCTGATGCTGAAACTGCTGATGCCCCTGTCAAAGCTCAAGTTCAAGCTGGCAAGGGAATAGTTATCAAGGAACCTGACCAGAAATAGATTAAGAATTTACTTGAAGATTATTTTGTAATCTTTTGAATGTAAAACATTTTCTGTGAACTACTGAGAATGTATAAGACAAATGTTAGAACAATATATGATCAATATAATTCATGTTTGTTCTGTGAATATGTCTATTTCTTAATTGTTCTGTGTTGATGTATGTGTATACATGTGTGATTTATACATGTTATGTTCACCCTGCTGTACTTTATCCTGCTTTACATCACTTTGTAATTTTTAATTATAAATGGTGTATATCATTGACTAAGGGTTATGACTTCTCCAAATAGGGGGAGATTGTTGGGTACATTGGCTAAATGTACCTGATTTGAAGAAGCCTCGCCCAACTCAATGATATACATCATAATGTATTTGATGTATGTTGAGTTTGTTTGTGCAGGTTAAGTAATCACTGGACTGAAGCAAAAAGTTTCTAAGTCCATGTGTCGACACCCAGAGGGAGAGTGTCGACACTTAAGAAGGCTTGTGTCGACACCCAGGCAAGCAGTATCGACACTTGGAGTCATTGTGTCGACACTTGGGATGCAGAGTCGACACCAGACAGAAAGTGTCGACACAAGGAGCTGTGTCGACACCCAGTGAAGCTGAGTCTACACCAGATAGTGTCGACACTTGGAGTTGTGTCGACACTCAGCAAAAGTCTACAGAGACTAAGTACAAGTGTCGACACTCAGCACAATGTGTCGACACTAAGCAAAAGAGTCAGCATTTGAAGAAAGTGTCGACACCCAGCACAATGTGTCGACACTCAACAGAAGAGTCAACACATGAAGTAAGTGTCGACACCTAGAACAATGTGTCGACACTCAGCTGAAGACTCTACACTTGAAGAAAGTGTCGACACAAGGAGCTGTGTCGACACTTAGCAAAAAACAGAATTATCTCCAAAATATTCTAAGTACAAGTGTCGACACTAAGGAAATGTGTCGACACTCATCTGAAGTCTCGACAGAAGAATCAAGTGTCGACACAAGGAGCTGTGTCGACACTTAGCAAGTATCAACATAGAAGACTATGTGTCGACACCAAGAAGCAGTGTCGACACTTAACAGATACAACACAAGAAGTTGTGTCGACACAAAGGTGATGTGTCGACACTTATAAGAATTCAGCAAAAGCTAGAAGAACAAGTACTTGTGTCGACACTCAATTTCAGTGTCGACACATGAAGAAGAATCTGTGTCAAGACATACAAGAAGTTGTGTCGACACCTTGTAGACTTGTGTCGACACTTACACAGCATGTGTCGACACTTGGACTATAAGTGTCGACACTTAAAGACAGAAAGTCTCGACACTATCAGACAGTTAGAGATTTTCAAGAAATGACTGGATGATATGACAGCTGTCATTCCAGCCGGTCTACAGCACCTGTCAGAGATGTCAGAAGACAGTTATGAACCGGACCAGCCGGTTACCATGAAGAAGGCCTATAAATAGGCCTATGCTGTCTACAGAAAAGGATGATCAACTGGTTCAGATTATTGTTGAACAAGTTATTAAAGTGGTACACAAAGTATCAAGACAAGAAGATCTTGCAGTCCAAGTGCAGATCTAAGAAGTTGGAGAGAGATGGCTCCATCCAAGAAATCAGCCTCTGGAACTAGGCTGAGAAGAAGGATTCAGATTCATTCTGGATCTTAAGTGGCAGAGGTCAAGGAACTACTGCAGGAGGATTCAGTCTTATTCAGTTCTACTCAAGAAGCTTTGAAGAAAGCTAAGTCAGATTGAATCCAGCTGAGTTCTTCCAAGAACACATCAAGAAACTCTCAACTCCCCTCTTTTATTTCTGAGTTGTTGAGTTAATATTTGTAATACATTTTTATCTTGTAGGATCCTTTGGATCTGAGTGAATTGTAAGCCTATAATTATAAAGGCTGAGGGTAGGGCTTGAGAGCCTGAGTGTAGGAGATTGAGATCTCTAAGTGTAGGCCTTGTTGGCTGAGTGTAGGCCTTGGTTGGCTGAGTGTAGGTCTTGGTTGGCTGAGTGTAGGCCTTGATTGGCTGAGTGTAGGCTTTGGGATAAAGCTGAGTTGTAAGGCTTTGGGCCTGAGGTGTAGGAACCAATTTGGGTTCTGAGACAGTGGAGGAGTTTGGCCGAATCTAGTACACTGCTAGATAGGCGAAGGGGGGAAAGTGGATGTACCCATATCTTGGGGAACCACTATAAACCACTGTGTATGTTGTGCTGTGCTGTGATTGTTACTGTGCATGCTGTGTGTTTGCTGTGATAAAATAGTTAGTATTCTGTGATATAACTGATTGCTGCCATTTAAGTTCAAAAAGGATTAGGTCACCTATTCACCCCCCCCTCTAGGTGTTTAGGTACCATATCTTTCACTGGGGCGTGACACTTTCGGTACGATGGTGGAGCGGGAAAAACGAGCGCGCTGCGGTGATTCCTCGGAACCTGGGGACACGCCTCTAGAACACGCCCGTGTCGGATGTGACACGGGCGTGACAGAGGGCGTGAACACTAAGTTTCCACGGAATGCAGTTTCGGACTAATTGCTTCATTCCTCTGGGTACACGCCCTGGTAGGGCATGACCTTGGGGCGTGTCACAGCAAAATTCGGCTGAAAGCTGTGAAAACCTGCAAAAAGCAGAAAAAAAGCATTAGCGACAAAAATATATACAAAGGGGAATCAAAATAAGTACTTTACAAGACATGATTTGCCTTAAAACCCCGAAAATATCCTAATAAAATTGACTGCAAACTGTATTATCAAATTCCCCCAAGCTTAAGTTTTGCTTGTCCCCAAGCAAAGATATAAAGACTAGCTAATCATAAAAGTGACTAATTCAAAAAGTTTTAATCATACTTACACAAGTACTATGCAAAATTCTTGGCAGGGAGAATGTAAAACGTAAATTTAAAACAATTATTTAGGTATGGTTTAATTTTTATAAACTTTACTTAATAAAAATAAATCATCCAGAATTTTGACGAAATTCTTTAAATAGATTTGAGCAAGACAATGAAAATGAAAAGAACGTATTGAGTTATTACTAGATCCAAGCAACGCATTATCATTATATCAATTAAATAACAGAAATCTAAGTTTAAATCCAAAACTAAAACTGTTTTAGTTTTCTTCTTTTCTTAGTTGTTAAATAAAATTAAAAAAACGTGCGTGAATCAAAAGGACTTAATAGGACCGAAACGTTTGGTTTAGGAATATGAATAGGAGTGGAATTCAAATATAAACATGGAGGCTTAAAAACCACACTAAACCAAAACAACGAGTTTCAAAAAAAATAAATTTATTTTAAACAAAATATGTATAAATAAATTTATTTTTTTCTTTATGATTATTTATCTCTTTTTTTTGTATTATTTTCATTCATTTTTTTTTCTCACTTTTTTTTTCAATAAATTGCTTTTGAGTACACTTTTTTCAACAATTTCTCCAAAGATAACACAAAAGTTCCTATCAAAAAAAATTAGCGTGATTAGATAGGTAGGAATTTGGGCTTTGGTGAAAATGAAATGTTGTGTGGAGTTATAAAATGAATTTGGAAAAAAAGCTCAAAAGCGGCTAACTCGTGGTAAAAGATTATAGGTTGGCAGGAAAGTTCAAACATAAACAAAAATGGCCTAAATCATTTTCACGCTTTTTTTTTAAATTTATTTAAAACATAGAGTCGATAAATTTCAAAAAGCAAGTTCGAGATAATGAAAGAAGATTGATGAAATTATCTTGAAAATAAAAATAATATGTGACTTGTATCGTTCATATCTACTACGTTATTCAAAATTTGTTCTTACAAAAATTATCTAAAGACGAAAAGGAAAATAATGGATGATAAATTTTTAGAGAAAATAAAGAAAATAAAGAACGGCAAACCATAATAGAAATGCACGTTTTAGAGAAATATTTTACCTTAACATGCTACCGTGAATTAGAAACACAGCATGACCAACATTTTACTTGTGAAATGTGATTAAAAAGAATGATTAGAAAAATTATAATTAACTACGTTGTTTATAAAGAAGTTTGAGAAAAACAAAACATAAACATGGGGTACTTATTGAAATACCAAAATGCAGCTATATAATTTTTTTTTTTGAATTTTTTTTTTTGAATTTTTTTTTTTTGAATTTTTTTTTGGATTTATTTGGATATTTACAAAAAAAACAAAAAGAAGGAGGAAGTCCTCCCCCAAGCTTAAAATCTACATTGTCCTCAATGGAGAAGGAGGTTGGAGAACGAGAGAAAATTAAAGTTCAGAAAGGAAAGACATAATTGAAAAACAGGTACTTCCCCGAGTTGATTTTGCAGGGCAAGCTGAGTGATGCCGCTCCTCCATGCCTGTGCTGTGGATCTGCATAAAACGTCGTCCGGTGGACTTTGTCATGGAAGCAGAACCGTTGGAGCAGGCAATCGCAGAAGGTTCAGCTTGCCGGAACCAGGCGGGGCAAAAAGTGTAAAATAAAGAAAACAAAAAAAGATAACTTGGGTTGCCTCCCAAGAGCCCCCTTTGTTTAAAGCGTCGTTTGAGCTCGACGCATCAAAATAAGATTGTCCCAAATATTGTTTAAAAATAAAGTTCGAATAAAGTCAAAGTTTTGAAGAAAAGTAAAGTTCAGATTAATCAAATGTCAGGACCGGAAAGATAGAGTTAACAGGATTGAGACTGACATCATCACAGAAATACAGTTTAAGACGCTGACCATTCACTTTGAAAGTACCCTTATCAGGGTGGTAAATTAAAACAGTACCATAAGAAAAGACTTCTAAAACAGTAAAAGGCCCCGACCAACGTGATTTTAATTTACCCGGGAATAAACGTAAACGAGAATTATAAAGAAGCACTTGGTCGCCCGGCTTAAAGATTTTTGGGTGCCTAAGATTTCGATCGTGTAAACGCTTCGTCCGCTCTTTATAAAGTCTGTTATTTTCATATGCGTAAGAGCGCCACTCGTCGAGTTCGTTAAGTTGAAATTTTCTAAAATCGCCGATAGAGTGGGGATCGAAGTTTAAAAATCGTAAGGCCCAAATGGTGCGGTGCTCTAACTCTACGGGTAAATGACACGACTTTCCGTAAACCAACCGATATGGTGTACATCCGAGGGCGGTTTTCTATGCTGTTCGTTAGGCCCATAGAGCATCGTCTAATTTGGCTGACCAGTCTTTTCTAGATGTTGAAACAGTCTTTTCTAAAATTCTTTTTATTTCTCTATTCACTACTTCGACTTGTCCGTTAGTTTGGGGGTGGTAGGCAGTCGAAAGCTTATGAGTAACGCCATATTTAGTTAGGATTTTTGAAAATTACGCGTTACAAAAATGGGAACCCCTATCACTAACGATAGCGCGCGGCATACCGAATCGAGAAAATAATTTTTTTAGGAAATTAACTACGACTCGGGTGTCATTTGTAGGAAGAGCTTGGGCTTCGGCCCAACGCGAAACATAATCAACGGCAACTAAAATGTACTTATTCCTGAAGCTAGAAGGAAAAGGGCCGACAAAATCAATCCCCCAGAGGTCGAAAACTTCGCACTCTAGGAAATAATTTTGCGGCATTTCATTTTTATTCGAAATATTCCCCGACCGTTGGCAACTATCACACCTACTAACAAAGGCATGCGCGTCTTTAAACAGGGTAGGCCAGTAAAAACCCGCGCTTAACACTTTGTGAGCGGTGCGAGCAGCTTTATAGTGCCCACCTGTCGGTCCTTCATGCAAATGTTTAATAATATCTAATCCTTCATCAAAAGAAACACACCTCCTGATCACTTGGTCGGCACAAATTCTGAAAAGATGCGGGTCCTCCCAAAAATAGTTTTTCAGCTCAGAAAAGAATTTCTTCTTTTGCTGAGATGAAAACTCTTTTGGGAGCACACGGGCCACTAGATAGTTGGCGATGCGGGCAAACCAAGGAGAAGTAGATGTGTTGATTATGAACAGCTTCTCATCAGGGAAATAATAATGAAAAGAATTTTCGTCTAATTGTTCTATAAACGGGTTGTCTAGGCGCGAAAGGTGGTCGGCGGCCAAGTTCTCGGCACCTCGCTTATGTAACATCCCATGTTACTTCTGGACCCCTCAACTTAGATTGGGTTAGGCATGGGGTGAGACTTAAGGAGATCAACTAGGTTTGACCCTAGGTAGTGGGTGGTAGCCATGTGGAGCCCACTATAGGACAAAGTCAAACTAGGTCAAACTAGCCTAATTAGGGACCCTAGCCACACCTTGACCCCACCACATTGCCCTAACCCTAAAAACAATCTAAGTGGACCCTAGGGTATGTCACTGGGTCAACATTTTGACCCCAGTTGACCAAGGTCAACCTTGGGCTTAATTTGGTCAAACCCACACCCATAGGCCTAATTAACATAAGTGGGGCACCCCCTTGACCCAAACCAAGTTGGGTGGTGCCACTAGACCCATTTCCACCAAGTAGGGTCAGTCCACCCACCATGGTTGACCAAGTCAACTCCCTAAGTCAACAAGTCAACAAATTGACCTAAAGGAGTGAAATGAAGGCCAAGCCATTTCCCCTTGGACCAAGCCCACCAAAATTGGCCCATAGTCAGCCCAAGTGAACAAGACCAGTCCTACCCCTCTAAATCAGGAGAGAGAATAAATGCAAGGGGGTAAAATTGCGATTTTTAGGAAAAGAGGAGAGAGAAAGGGGAATGAAGAAAATGGTGGCCACATGGCCACCCCATCAGTTGATTTTGGCTGCCCAAAACCAGGTGGCCGACCTCCCCTCTTCATTTCCAGCAGAATACCAGAGCTGAGAGCCACTTGGCAGCTGGGTGAAACCTCCAAATCTCAAAACCGAGCTAACATTGGAGTTAACTCCACATATAGCCCACCTCAGTCCAAATAGACCTCACCAACAGTTTCAGGAGACAGAAGGGAGTGGAATTCGACTGCTTAATCATGGAGAATGGTGGAGATTTGAGCTTTCGGGGTGGAGCTCGTCGGCGCACCACCACCACGGCAAACCGCCGCCTGACCCGCAGCCAAGCCTCGATTCAGGTGCGTTTCACTTCACCTCTACCCGTACTACCATCTTAGATCGATTAGGAGAGATATCGGGCTCAACTGAGCCCGATGCCATGTGAGAAAAACGAGAAATTTCCAAGCTTTTGAAACCGCTCGGGATCGCCGTCGCCGCCGTCTCCCGCCGCCCCATCGCCGGGAAATGATAGCCACCACCATCGTGAAGGTGATGGCACTGTTGGCCGGAGGTGGCGCCGTCTCAGCTGGCCGGAAATCGCCAGCAAAGTTGCTCCAGGTCGGCTCGATCTCAGCCGTTGGCTGGAGGTAGACGATGACCGGATTCCGTCGGTTATGCTTTAAGATTCGTGCGTGATTATTAATATGAATTAAATTAATGTGTTGAATAGTATGATTTCTGTCACACTTTTTCAGTCACTTTGCATGTTAAATATAGGCCTCTTAGAGGCATTTCCAGAACTTAGCCCCTTAATGCAAACTGTAGCAAAGGGTCTTACCTTTAATATGCCACCCTAAACATATAATTTGGTGTAGTGTACAGTCCTGTAGGACATTTCTCCTAGGACTGGTCCTAGAGTAGGGCAGAAATTAAATTGGATGCCTAGGTTAAACTAATCGTCACCATGGAACCAAATTTTGGTCACATGCATGAATAGGGCATACGTAGCTCCTGCCAATATTTAGGAATTTTTAGATAATATTTTCCTATAGTTTTTGCTAAAATAGCAAAATATAAATAAATGAAATATAGGGAGTTCTACTCCTCCCCATGGCCCCAAAATTTGGTGGTAGGTCAGTGGGGTCATCCTTGGTGCATGATAAAAATTTCAGCACCTTGGGTTCACTGCATGTTGGAGAATCCACTTGCATGTGCTAGCCTATGTTAAGCCTTGGTGTGCAAATAGCAAAAATGCAAATTAGTGTATTTAGCCCAATGGTGACATGCTAAGGTCATGGAATTATTTACAGTGGTTCATTAGGGTAAATTTCATCCCTCAAATTAATAATGGAATTTTTGGAATCAAAATTTCATTTATTGGAATTTATTTTAAATATAGCTATTTTGGAAATAAAATTGGAAAATAGGATTTCTTCAAGTACAAATCCAAACAATTTTGCCAAGGAATAAATAATGTCACATGTGACTTAGGAAAAATATGATTTCTCTGTTTTGAAGAACGTTTGGAGTAGATACCCTAAATTCCCCATTTTACCCTTATATTGTTAATTCTTGAAATGATGGATATATACCTCTGAAAACTTTGGAATTTATTCTACTGCTATAAAATGTTATTATTAGTTTTGCATAAATTTCTCAGAATTAATGGATGTATTGTTTTTTGTTAAATTAATACAATGGCATTTTGGTAAATATCTTATAATGGAATTTTATAGTCCATTTCACAATAAATGTTGATGATACTCTGCCAATAGTCATAAATTAGTGTCATAAAAGTTCTGTAATTTTCCTGGAAGTTTTGAGTACATAATGCCTATACTTCATTTGGAAAATGGAATTTGTGTGGAATTGATATTAAATAGAAAATGAGAATAAATAATTTAAGGAAAATTATGAAACTCTGTAGGCATTAATATTTTGTCAATATACATCTCAGGAAAATTTTCCTAGGTCAGTGGATACTTAATCAAACTATTTCATGTGTAAAGTGACCTAGCATTTAAAATAAAAGAATTAATTTAAGGACTATTTGGCCAAGAAAAATTATGAGAATTCTTAGGGTAGTTCCCTTAGTCCATAACACCTTAGGATAAATATTTAGAGGCAAGATGCCTTAAGGTTTGGAAGATCACATTTTAGGGTAATCGTAGGTCATGGTCTGCATATAACACAAATAGGTTTTGCCTTAGGGGTTACCAGGGCATTGATTATCGGATGAAAATAAAGAGTTCAACATGAGTAACCCTGGTGGGTAGAGTTGTCTTAGTGAGGGATCAAAAGTGCAAGTCTTAGTTAGCAACTGGAGTGGGAGTCGGCGGAAGACCGTCGGTTTCCCGGTAACGCCTTAAGTCACTAGGGTTGTACTAAAGCAATAAGGAGAGCTGGGGAGATACATGGGTAGCCATCAAATAAAATAAATATCCTTGCGAAAGGGAATGCTGGGCGTAATCCTAACACAGTTCCTAGTGCCCCTTGAGAGCCCTTCACAGGGAATACCGGGGGCAGTCCTGGGATTAACCGTAAATCTCTAAGTATAATAAACCGTAGACAAGAGTAGTTTAATAGGTTAGGACATTGTTGTACCTTCTCTCCCGTATGAGGGTTGGAGAGTTTCATGATATATGCTCACCCGTTTGGGGTTTGAGGGAGTTGGTATAAAGGCACTGATGTGCGTTCTCACCCGGGTTTGGGTTTGAGGGATTCAGGACGGGTTTTGGTCCTGCGAGCGGGAGGCTCGGTATGAATTACTTGCATGTGCATAAATATCGTGGCGGGGCATGCGGTACTGGCCGTTCGTCACACCGATGGCAGTACGGTGCACCAGGCGGTTGTGAGAGTTAGAGGGGCCAGTGGGTTGTTTTACACTGCGGACTGGAGGACGACCCCCGATAACACACATCCGACCCAACAAGACTGACGGGTTTGTCAGCAAAGTACGTACGCGAGACTCTAGAGTGCACCTTGGACGTGTATAGAGGCGTATGAGAGGGGTCTAAGGCTTGGTAGTGTGCATACCGGTCTAGAAGCGGAGACGCCCGCTCCGCTACTGCCGTAGCCACAGCGGTGGTACCCGAGAGTTATGCTAGTTCTCAAAAAGTGGGAACTAAAAGTCTGTGATCACAGAGTCGTTGTGTGTGAGTTGCACTTGCCTGCGCATAAAATTGCATCATATCATTCATTCATATTAGGTCATACGCTTCATAGATCCTTATCATATAAATTAGTATGGGCTCTTTTATATGATAAGTTAAATTTCCTGGAAATCCTAACTTATATATTTGTATGCGCATTTATATAAGTTAGGGTACGTTTGTGATGATAGCATAGTGGTAGCTTAGCTTATTTACTTGTCATACTGCTGTTTCTTTACTTTCCTTTACTGCACCGCTCTTACTTACTACTTGTACCGTACTTAGAATTGCTAGAGTAGGATTACATTACTTATTACAACTCTAGTTAGATATTGTCACCTGCTTCCACTTTGCTACCCCTTGTTGTCCTCCGCTTCGTCCTCCCGCTCGGTGCCTAGGAGCTGCGGGGCGAGGTGCGGAGGAAACGACTTAGACTTTTTGACTAACGGTCGGTGACCAACTATTTTTAGGAGCCCGTGGAGATGGAGCACCAGCACGTCGAGGAGGCAGGACATGAGGAGCAGATATCGCACCAGCAGGCTACTACCACTACTGTGCGTCCTCAGGTGGGACGAGATCTGATGTTCTAGCATAGCTTCCGCATTTATGATTTTGTGAGAGAGATATTTGATGTACTGGGCATAAGCCTTTTTTTTACTCTTTCATTTGTACTCTGTTGTGGACTATTGTACTATTCATTTCTTTTACATGATTGTACTATGTGACTTGTGTACTGATGGTTTTATATACAGTTTACTTCTTCTTGCTCATATTGGCCTACAGGTTAATGATCGTACTAGCCGGCAGAATCGGCGTGTTGCGGTGTCGACTAACCCGTGAGTTAGTGCCACCGTAAGACGGCGGTTCTGGGCATAAGGTCCGGTTGCCCTCCTTGGTAAGGGGGAGGGGGATCTTACAAACTGGTATCACTTGAACAACGATCATATGAGAAAGAAGTCCACAACATGGGACCACCCCCGCCCGAGCATTAGTTTGCGGACAAACTATGCAGCGGAAGCAGTGGTGTGCCCATGTGTAAAGTCCCATAAATGGTCCACAAAGTATAATTTGTTAGGCCAATTTTGATTTAACCTTACCTTTATGCAACCTCCACAGGTCGCAGCGCCACAAAATGTGGCTCCTCCCCCTCCAGCTGCCACTCCATTCCTACATACGGAGATGGGGCAGACCCTGACGGCGATTTTGGATGCCTTTAGAGCCCAGCAAGTCCCGGCTCCACAGCCAAATCCGGGGTCGAGCTGGCTGAGTACATTCAAGAGCCTGTCCCCACCGACGTACCGTGGGACAGAGGATTCGGTGAAGACGGAAGAATGGCTGGAAGCCATACACGAGATCTTAGTGGGCATCAGCTGCCCAGTCGGCCAGGCAGTACCCCTAGCCATCTCTGTGCTATAGGCTCATGCAAAGAGATGGTGGAAATCAGTCCGGGAGTCTACTTATGCGGACTTTGAGCTGTCAGAGATATCTTGGGAGGAGTTTGGCGATGTGTTTCTGGAGCACTTCGTTTCTACTACGGACAGAGATACTTTGGAGGAGAGGTTTTTGAACCTCAAGCAGGGGACTAGATCGGTGATAGAGTACCAGAGAGAGTTCTCCCACTTGGCCAGGTTCGCGGGGATTCAGGACACCGACGATAGGAGGTATGCGAAGAGGTTCTACCGGGGCCTCAGGGACGATTTGAGGCAGGCCTTGCTATTCATTTCTCATGGCACATCCAGGCAGATCATCGAGATGGCGAAGAAGCTGGAGGCTGACCAGCTGATGGTGCGAGCCGGAGGGAAGAGACCATTTGATGGGTCGACATCAGGTGAGAGCAGTAGGGGCTCTCAGAGAGGCAGGACCATCGGATACAGGAAGGGTGGGGGACGTCGTCGTCCCAACTTCAGGCAGGAGCAGGGGCCTCCTCCAGCATTGGCTCCCCCACCTCTACAGATGCATGATCCGAGGAGACAGGATGACCGAGGCCATCGACAAGTGGTTTGTTACGGATGCCGCCAGCCCGGGCACATCAGGTCGGAGTGCCCGCACCGATTCCATCCCCCTCCTCCTCCTCCACCTCCAGTGGCCCCAGTACAGCAGGGCCGAGGACGAGGCCGAGGGCGAGGCCGAGGTCGGGGATATCACGGCAGGAGGCGCGAGCAGGAGCAGATATACGCCTTGGACCTCACAGAGCCGAGGAATCCCGAGGAGGTTATCACAGGTACTTGAAGTTAATTATGAATTTTCTTGGATTTTCAATGATATATATATAGTACCTGGAACTATAGGATAACAATTAACTTTCACATAAACAAACCTCAGGCATAGTTATGATCAGCGGCAAGCCCGCTCATACTCTTTTCGACACGGGTGCTTCACACTCGTTCGTATCCGAGGCCTTCATCGACGGACTCGAAGGCGTGGAGAGGTTCCCTGGACTAGAGATGAGGGTACGTCTACCCGATGGGTCGGAGATGCGGACCACTGCACATTGCGATATGGAGGCCGAGATTGGCGGCAAGGCATTTGAGGCGCCGGCAACTATTCTGAAGCTGCAGGACTTTGACTTGATCTTGGGCATGACCTGGTTGCATCGGAACCATGCCCAGATAGATTGTCCGTCCAGGAGGATCATGCTAAGGCATGGCGACTCTCATGTTATCGTTGAAGGTATCCAGCCTATCTGCCACCTACTATTATCTTCTATACAGGCTGTGAAGGCCTATAAGCAGGGTGAAGAAGTTTATCTTGTCAGCTTCGAGATGGTGGGAACAGGAGCGACTATCTCAGATATTCCGGTGGTCCGGGATTTCTCTGACGTATTCCCGGAGAAATTGCCCAGGCTACCGCCTGCTAGAGACTTGGATTTCAGGATTCAGCTAGTACCGGGAGCGAAGCCGGTGTCCCGGGCACCCTACAGGATGGCTCCTAGGGAGTTAGCAGAGTTCAGGACTCAACTACAGGAGCTAGTCGAGTCAGGATTTGTGCGGCCTAGTTCATCGCCATGGGGAGCGCCAGTTCTCTTTGTAAAGAAGAAGAAGGACGGATCACTGCGATTATGTATTGATTACCGGGAGCTGAACCAGTTGACGGTCCGCAACACCTATCCTCTACCTCGGATAGATGAGTTATTTGACCAGCTACAGGGAGCCTTCTGGTTCTCCAAGTTAGATCTGCAATTCGGCTACTATCAGCTCCGTATCAGGGAAGAGGACATAACGAAGACGACATTCAGTTCGCGCTATGGATTATACGAGTTCACGGTGATGCCTTTTGGGCTCACGAATGCTCCTGCTGCATTCATGAGTCTAATGAACCGTGTATTCCAGCCTTTCTTAGACCGCTTCGTGATTGTATTCATCAAAGACATCCTTATATATTCTCGGACTCAGGAGGAGCATACGGAGCACCTGGCACAGGTCCTGTAGAGGTTGAGGGAGACACAGATGTACGCAAAATTTTCGAAGTGTCAGTTCTGGTTGCAGGAGGTGGCTTTTCTGGGGCACACGATCAGTGGGGCTGGGTTAGCAGTGGACCCAGCCAAGATAGAGACAGTGAGGGACTGGCCACGACCGAAGACCGCATCTGACATCCGCAGTTTCTTGGGACTAGCAGGGTATTACCGCAAGTTTGTGGAGGGGTTCTCGAGGATAGCACTCCCCCTCACGTCTTTGACGAGGAAGGACACAGATTTTGTTTGGTCAGAGCGGTGTGAAACGGCTTTTCAGGAGCTGAAGGACCGACTCATCTCATCCCCCATTCTTGCGCTTCCATCCGGGAGCGAAGGATTCCAGATCTACACGGACGCCTCTTACCAGGGGATGGGTGCAGTCCTGATGCAGCATGGATACGTTATTGCTTATGCTTCGAGACAGTTGAAGAAGCATGAGCATAACTATCCAGTACATGATCTAGAGCTCGGGGTTGTGGTTTTCGCCCTAAAGATATGGAGTTATTACTTATATGGGATTCATTGTGACATCTTTTCAGATCACAAGAATCTCAAGTATATCGATACGCAGAAGGACCTAAACCTGAGACAGAGGAGGTGGCTGGAGTTCCTCTGTGATTATGATTACAAGATCCACTATCACCCGGGAAAAGCGAACACGGTTGCGGATGCCTTGAGCAGGAGGGTCGGCACTTCTGGACCGGAGCCCCGATTGATGTCTATAGAGCTGCTACAGATGATGGAGGACATGCACATTACCATGGTGTCCGAGACCGAGCCAGTTGTATATAGAGAGTATTTGAGCTCAGTGATCAGTGGCGATGATATACAGGAGCGCATCCGAGCACATCAGAGGCTGGATGCTGCGTTACAGCCGATTTTCAATGCCCTAGAGAGGGGCAAGGTCGAGGACTACACGCTACAGGATGACCTTCTTCGGTTCCGTGGGCGCATCTACATACCAGCAGGAGGCAGTATCCGGGAGGACATACTCAGAGAGGCACATTGCTCGAGATATTCAGTGCACCACGGCATCACCAAGATGTGGGCAGATTTGCGGAGGTCTATGTATTGGCCCGGGATGAAGAGGGAGATCACGGATTTTGTGACCCATTGCGAGACCTGCCAGCGTGTGAAGGCAGAATGCAAGAGCCCGGGAGGTTTACTACAACCACTGCCAGTTCCAGAGTGGAAGTTCGAGGACATTGCTATAGACTTTGTACACGGATTGCCTCGCTCCCACTCTGGGCATGATTCTATATGGGTTATAGTGGATAGATTGACCAAGGTAGCGCGGTTTATTCCAGTTCGAAAGGATGCCCCAGTTGCAGTTCTGGTGAGACTATTTGTGGAGCAGTACGTCAGATATCATGGTATCCCCAGGACTATTGTTTCGGACCGTGATGGTCGGTTCACTTCGAGCGAGTGGAGGGCTGTGCATACTTACTTGGGATCTCGGCTTACCTTTAGTACCGCCTTCCACCCGCAGACCGACGGACAGACCGAGCGGACCATCCGGACCATGGAGGACCTGCTCAGACTATGCATATTGGATACGGGGAGGCCTTGGGAGAGGCTGCTGCCATTGATTGAATTCTCGTATAATAACAGCCACCAAGCTAGCATCAGGATGGCTCCATACGAGGCGCTTTATGGGAGGAGATGCCGGACACCGCTATTATGGGTTCAGGATGTGGATACCAGGGCTCTGGGATCTGATTATATAGAGGATACTGAGGCTCAGATTCGATTGATCAGGGATCGGCTACTGGAGGCCCAGAGCAGGCAGGCAAAGTATTATGATGCTCGGCACCGGAAGGTGGAGTTCCAGGTTGGAGACAGGGTATTCTTGAAGATACGTCCAGTACACGGTGTTTCTCGGGTGCGGAGGCACAAGAAGCTCAGTCCACGATACATGGGGCCCTACCTGATCCTGGAGCGGATCGGCCCCTTGGCTTACCGACTGCAGCTGCCACCGGAGTTGGGTGCATTACATGACGTCTTTCATGTCTCTTCCTTGCGAAGAGCTCTCCTTCGGCCGGAGCAGCACATTACTACTACAGCCGGACCGGTAGAGCCTGACAGATCAGTGAGATTGGAGCCGATCCGGATTGACGACACAGCCATCTGAGTGTTGCGGAAGAAGAAGGTCCCTCTTGTGAAGGTGCTGTGGTCCAACCATGGACGGGAGGAGCACACTTGGGAGCCGAGGGATCTGATGCTGGAGCAACACCCGGAGCTATTCGCATCAGGTACATTTAAGTTATGTCTTTAAAATTTCTTGATGATTCTTGCAAATAGAACCCCGTAGACCCGAACTTAAATTTCGGGGACGAAATTATTTTCTTGTTTATTGAAATTTGTAACATCACATGTTACTTCTGGACCCCTCAACTTAGATTGGGTTAGGCATGGGGTGAGACTTAAGGAGATCAACTAGGTTTGACCCTAGGTAGTGGGTGGTAGCCATGTGGAGCCCACTATAGCACCAAGTCAAACTAGCCTAATTAGGGACCCTAGCCACACCTTGACCCCACCACATTGCCCTAACCCTAAAAACAATATAAGTGGACCCTAGGGTATGTCACTGGGTCAACATTTTGACCCCAGTTGACCAAGGTCAACCTTGGGCTTAATTTGGTCAAACCCACACACATAGACCTAATTAACCTAAGTGGGGCACCCCCTTGACCCAAACCAAGTTGGGTGGTGCCAATAGACCCATTTCCACCAAGTAGGGTCAGTCCACCCACCATGGTTGACCAAGTCAACTCCCTAAGTCAACAAGTCAACAAATTGACCTAAAGGAGTGAAATGAAGGCCAAGCCATTTCCCCTTGGACCAAGCCCACCAAAATTGGCCCATAGTCAGCCCAAGTGAACAAGACCAGTCTTACCCCTCTAAATCAGGAGAGAGAATACATGCAAGGGGGTAAAATTGGGATTTTTAGGAAAAGAGAAGAGAGAAAGGGGAATGAAGAAAATGGTGGCCACATGGCCACCCCATCAGTTGATTTTGGCTGCCCAAAACCAGGTGGCCGACCTCCCCTCTTCATTTCCAGCAGAATACCAGAGCTGAGAGCCACTTGGAAGCTGGGTGAAACCTCCAAAGCTCAAAACCGACCTAACATTGGAGTTAACTCCACATATAGCCCACCTCAGTCCAAATAGACCTCACCAACAGTTTCAGGAGACAGAAGGGAGTGGAATTCGACTGCTTAATCATGGAGAATGGTGGAGATTTGAGCTTTCGGGGTGGAGCTCGCCGGCGCACCACCACCACGGCAAACCGCCGCCTGACCCGCAGCCAAGCCTCGATTCAGGTGCGTTTCACTTCACCTCTACCCGTACTAGCATCTTAGATCGATTAGGAGAGATATCGGGCTCAACTGAGCCCGATGCCATGTAAGAAAAATGAGAAATTTCCAAGCTTTTGAAACCGCTCAGGATCGCCGTCGCCGCCGTCTCCCGCCGCCCCATCGCCGGGAAATGATAGCCACCACCACCGTGAAGGTGATGGCACTGTTGGCCGGAGGTGGCGCCGTCTCAGTTGGCCGGAAACCGCCAGCAAAGTTGCTCCAGGTCGGCTCGATCTCAGCCGTTGGCTGGAGGTAGACGATGACCGGATTCCGTCGGTTATGCTTTAAGATTCGTGCGTGATTATTAATATGAATTAAATTAATGTGTTGAATAGTATGATTTCTGTCACACTTTTTCAGTCACTTTGCATGTTAAATATAGGCCGCTTAGAAGCATTTCCAAAACTTAGCCCCTTAATGCAAAATGTAGACAAGGGTCTTACCTTTAATATGCCACCCTAAACATATAATTTGGTGTAGTGTACAGTCCTGTAGGACATTTCTCCTAGGACTGGTCCTAGAGTAGGGCAGAAATTAAATTGGATGCCTAGGTTAAACTAATAGTCACCATGGCCCCAAATTTTGGTCACATGCATGATTAGGGCATACTTAGCTCCTGCCAAAAGTTAGGAATTTTTAGAGAATATTTTCCTATAGTTTTTGCTAAAATAGCAAAATATAAATAAATGAAATATAAGGAGTTCTACTCCTCCCCATGGCCCCAAATATTGGTGGTAGGTCAGTGGGGTCATCCATGGTGCATGACAAAAATTTCAGCACCTTGGGTTCACTGCATGTTGGAGAATCCACTTGCATGTGCTAGCCTATGTTAAGCCTTGGTGTGCAAATAGCAAAAATGCAAATTGGTGTATTTAGCCAAATGGTGACATGCTAAGGTCATGGAATTATTTACAGTGGTTCATTAGGGTAAATTTCATCCCTCAAATTAATAATGGAATTTTTGGAATCAAAATTCCATTTATTGGAATTTATTTTAAATATATCTATTTTGGAAATAAAATTGGAAAATAGGATTTCTTCAAGTACAAATCCAAACAATTTTGCCAAGGCATAGATAATGTCACATTTGACTTAGGAAAAATATGATTTCTCTGTTTTGAAGAACCTTTGGAGTAGATACCGTAAATTCCCCATTTTACCATTATATTGTTAATTCTTGAAATGATGGATATATACCTCTGAAAAATTTGGAATTTATTCTACTGCTATAAAATGTTATTATTAGTTTTGCATAAATTTCTCAGAATTAATGGATGCATTGTTTGTTGTTAAATTAATACAATGGCATTTTGGTAAATATTTTATAATGGAATGTTATAGGCCATTTCACAATAAATGTTGATGATACTCTGCCAATAGTCATAAATTAGTGTCATAAAAGTTCTGTAATTTTCCTGGAATTTTTGAGTACATAATGCCTATACTTCATTTGAAAAATGGAATTTGTGTGGAATTGATATTAAATAGAAAATGAGAATAAATAATTTAAGGAAAATTATGAAACTCTGAAGGCAGTAATATTTTGTCAATATACATCTCAGGAAAATTTACCTAGGTCAGTGGATACTTAGTCAAACTACTTCATGTGTAAAGTGACATAGCATTTAAAATCAAAGAATTAATTAAAGGACTATTTGGCCAAGAAAAATTATGAGAATTCTTAGGGTAGTTCCCTTAGTCCATAACACCTTAGGATAAATATTTAGAGGCAAGATGCCTTAAGGTTTGGAAGATCACATTTTAGGGTAATCGTAGGTCATGGTCTGCATATAACACAAATAAGTCTTGCCTTAGGGGTTACCAGGGCATTGATTATCGGATGAAAATAAAGAGTTCAACATGAGTAACCCTGGTGGGTAGAGTTGTCTTAGTGAGGGATCAAAAGTGCAAGTCTTAGTTAGCAACTAGAGTGGGAGTCGGCGGAAGACCGTCGGTTTCCCGGTAACGCCTTAAGTCACTATGGTTGTACTAAAGCAATAAGGAGAGCTGGGGAGATACATGGGTAGCCATCAACTAAAATAAATATCCTTGCGAAAGGGAACGCTGGGCGTAATCCCAACACAGTTCCTAGTGCCCCTTGAGAGCCCTTCACAGGGAATACCGGGGGCAGTCCTGGGATTAACCGTAAATCTCTAAGTATAATAAACCGTAGACAAGAGTAGTTTAATAGGTTAGGACATTGTTGTACCTTCTCGCCGGTGTGAGGGTTGGAGAGTTTCATGATATATGCTCACCCGTTTGGGGTTTGAGGGAGTTGGTATAAAGGCACTGATGTGCGTTCTCACCCGGGTTTGGGTTTGAGGGATTCAGGACGGGTTTTGGTCCTGCGAGCGGGAGGCTCGGTATGAATTACTTGCATGTGCATAAATATCGTGGCGGGGCATGCGGTACTGGCCGTTCGTCACACCGATGGCAGTACGGTGCACCAGGCGGTTGTGAGAGTTAGAGGGGCCAGTGGGTTGTTTTACACTGCGGTCTGGAGGACGACCCCCGATAACACACATCCGACCCAACAAGACTGACGGGTTTGTCAGCAAAGTACGTACGCGAGACTCTAGAGTGCACCTTGGACATGTACAGAGGCGTATGAGAGGGGTCTAAGGCTTGGTAGTGTGCATACCGGTCTAGAAGCGGAGACGCCCGCTCCGCTGCTGCCATAGCCACAGCGGTGGTACCCGAGAGTGATGCTAGCTCTCAAAAAGTGGGAACTAAAGGTCTGTGATCACAGAGTCGTTGTGTGTGAGTTGCACTTGCCTGCGCATAAAATTGCATCATATCATTCATTCATATTAGGTCATACGCTTCATAGATCCTTATCATATAAATTAGTATGGGCTCTTTTATATGATAAGTTAAATTTCCTGGAAATCCTAACTTATATATTTGTATGGGCATTTATATAAGTTAGGGTACGTTTGTGATGATAGCATAGTGGTAGCTTAGCTTATTTACTTGTTATACTGCTGTTTCTTTACTTTCCTTTACTGCACCGCTCTTACTTACTACTTGTACCGTACTTAGAATTGCTAGAGTAGGATTACATTACTTATTACAACTCTAGTTAGATATTGTCACCTGCTTCCACTTTGCTACCCCTTGTTGTCCTCCGCTTCGTCCTCCCGCTTGGTGCCTAGGAGCTGCGGGGCGAGGTGCGGAGGAAACGACTTAGACTTTTTGACTAACGGTCGGTGACCAACTATTTTTAGGAGCCCGTGGAGATGGAGCACCAGCACGTCGAGGAGGCAGGACATGAGGAGCAGATATCGCACCAGCAGGCTACTACCACTACTGTGCGTCCTCAGGTGGGACGAGATCTGATGTTCTAGCATAGCTTCCACATTTATGATTTTGTGAGAGAGAGATTTGATGTACTGGGCATAAGCCTTTTTTTACTCTTTCATTTGTACTCTGTTGTGGACTATTGTACTATTCATTTCTTTTACATGATTGTACTATGTGACTTGTGTACTGATGGTTTTATATACAGTTTACTTCTTCTTGCTCATATTGGCCTACAGGTTAATGATCGTACTAGCCGGCAGAATCGGCGTGTTGCAGTGTCGACTAACCCGTGAGTTAGTGCCACCGTAAGACGGCGGTTCTGGGCATAAGGTCCGGTTGCCCTCCTTGGTAAGGGGGAGGGGGATCTTACAGCTTATCACGGATCTCTAAGTCAAACTCCTGGAGGAGTAAGACCCAGCGAATCAAGCAAGGTTTGGCATCCGCTTTAGAGAGAAGATATTTGAGGGCCGAGTGGTCCGTAAAAACAATAATTTTCGAAAGAGTAATATAAGGGCGAAATTTGTCAAAAGCGAATACTACAGCTAAGAGATCCTTCTCGGTTGTGGTGTAATTTTCCTGTGCAGATGTGAGTGTTTTACTAGCGTAATAAATGGGGTGGAAGTTTTTGGAAATACGTTGACCTAGTACGGCTCCCACCGCATAACTACTCGCATCACACATTATTTCAAATGGAAGATCCCACACCAGAGCTATCATAATTGGGGCATTAACTAATTTTTCTTTTATTAAATTGAAGGTAGCTAGGCAGAGGTCATCAAAGATGAATGGGGCGTCTTTTTCTAAGAGATGGGTAAGGGGCTTGGTGATTTTGGAAAAGTCCTTTATGAAGCGGCGGTAGAAACCCGCATGACCCAGGAAACTTCTTATAGCTTTTATGTTCGTATGTGGCGGCAGCTTCTCGATAACTTCTATTTTCGCAACGTCTACTTCAATACCCCTTTCAGAAATTTTATGTCCCAAAACTAACCCTTCCCTTACCATAAAATGACATTTTTCCCAATTTAAGGCAAGGTTAGTTTCTTCGCATCGCTCTAAGACTTTTTCAAGGTTCTCTAAGCAACTATCGAAGGAATTCCCGAAGACGGAGAAATCATCCATGAAAACTTCCATAATGCTTTCTACGTACTTGTCAAAGATGGCGAGCATACATCATTGGAATGTAGCCGGCGCATTGCACAATCCAAACGGCATTCTTCGGTAGGCGAAGGTGCCGAAGGGACAAGTAAACGTAGTTTTCTCCTGGTCCTCGGGGGAGATGGGGATTTGAAGATACCCCGAGAGGCCATCGAGAAAACAATAAAAGCTATGTCCGGAAAGTCATTCTAAAATCTGATCAATGAACGGCAAGGGGAAGTGATCCTTGCGGGTGGCGTCATTCAACTTACGGTAATCTATACACATTCGCCATCCGGTCACCGTCCGAATCGGGATTAATTCATTATTTTCATTACTTACGACCGTTATCCCTCCCTTCTTTGGTACTACCTGTACTGGGCTAACCCACTTACTGTCGGATATAGGATAGATAATTCCTGCGTCTAACAATTTCATAACCTCGCCCTTAACTACGTCTTTCATGTTTGGGTTTATTCGGCGCTGAGGTTGTATAGAGTTACGTGAATTATCTTCCATTAAGATTTTATGAGTGCAGAAAGATGGGCTTATGCCCGTGATATCAGATATCTGCCAAGCAATAGCTTGGCGATGCTTTTCTAAAATTGAAAGAAGTTTATCCTTTTGTGCATCTGAGAGGTAGGCCGAAATTATGACAGGCAGCTTGGAGTCCTTTTCTAAGAAAGCGTATCGAAGGTGGTCTGGTAGTTCTTTCAGTTCCAAGGTAGGGGGGTCATCATACGAGGTTTTGGAAATTTGTTCTTTTTCAAAAACTATGTCCTCGTACACTTTTTTATATGTAATATTAAAAGGGGTGTTGCTAGCGGCCATGGTGGCTTCGTGCAGCGATTCAGTTGGAAAAGTAGAAGAGGAACAGAAATCAAAAAATTCTTTTTCAAAATCAGAAAGGCGAGTGGAGGATTCTTCACTTAGGTGTAGAGATTCAGTTGGAGGAGTAGGAGAGGAACAAAAATTGGAGAATTCTTCTTCAAAATCAGAGGTGTGAGAGAAGGATTCTTCACATACGGTATCCATGAAAAAACAGGAGTCATCATTATCTAGTGTGTTCTTCATCGAGGGGGTGATAGAGAAAGTTACCTTATCGTCGCCCACTCGAAGGAAGAGCTTACCATTGCTTACGTCAATGATAGCTCGGGAGGTGGCAAGGAATGGTCGGCCAAGGATCAGGGGAACCTTGACGTCTTCTTCGATGTCCAAAATGACAAAGTCCACCGGGAAGATGAACTTGTCAACTTTGACTAGGACGTCCTCCACTATTCCTAACGGGTATTTGACTGACCTGTCGGCTAGCTGGATACTCATGCGTGTGGGGTTGAGACTACCAATTCGTAACTTTTTAAACAACGAGAGGGGCATAAGATTAATACTCGCACCTAAGTCGGCTAAAGCGTGTTTGATAAAGAGATCACCAAAGACACATGGGATAAAGAAACTACCCGGGTCACTGATTTTCTTCGGTAATCCGTTTGTCAAAACCGCCGAGCACGCGGCATTTAACGTGACATGAGAAAGGTTCTCTAACTTCTTCTTGTTGGTTAGGAGGTCCTTAAGGTATTTTGCGTACTTAGGCATCTAGGATATGGCTTTGTGGAAAGGCAGATTTATGTGGATTTGTTTAAACATTTCTAAAAAACGGGTGTATTGATCATCCTGTCGTTGTTTATTAAGTTTGGAAGGGTATGGCGGGGATGGATTATTTTTAAAGGTCGGTGGTGGAGTGAGTTGTTGTTCTAAAATAGGAGTGATACTTTCTTCGGCAGAGGGTGGAATTTTTAAAACGGGAACGGAGCTTTGATTTTTTAAAGCGGAAGCGGAGATTGCCTTGGGCTCTTCACTTATCATACCGGGAACTTTCTTCCCACTCCGAAGAGTTATAGCTTTCGCTTGCTCTCTCGGGTGGGGCTCGGTATTGGAAGGAAGAGACCCTACGGGTCGCTCAGAAATCATTTTAGCGAGCTGTCCTACCTGATTTTCTAAATTTTTAACACTTCCGGTTAAGGTCCTAATCGTAGCGTCATTTGTATTCATGTATTTTGAAAACACTTCCTCCAAATTTGGAGGTTTTGAAAAACTTTGAGGAGGTGGTGGTGGAGCAGAAAAATCATTTTGCGGTGGCGGGCGCACAACATTCGATGGAATGCTCCACGAAAAATTCAGATGATTTCTTAACGCAGGATTATAACTATTCGGAAAATTAAAACCAGGAGGATGATAATTCGCAGCAGAAAAATTATTAAAAGCAGTTCTAGGCATATTATTTACATAATCCAAATGTTCGGCGGGAGAAGTTGCAGATTCCCATACCTGAGGGGCGGAGGCAGCATTGATCTCCGTAATTTTTTTGCTTAATATTTCAACTTGCAGTGCGAGTTGTGAGACGTTGTCCACTTCAAAGAGACCTGCAGGTTTGTTTGGGAGGGACCTAGGCACATTCCACTGGTAAGTGTTCAAGGCCATGTCTTCAAACAGCTCAAGAGCGTCTTCCGGGGTCTTATGGTTTAAAGTACCGCCAAAAGCTGCGTCTATCATTTGCTTCGTGCTTTGATTTAGCCCATTATAGAACGTCTGCACCTGCAACCATACAAGCAGAGCGTGATGTGGGCATCGTCTTAATAATTCTTTAAATCTTTCCTAGGTTTCGTAAAGGGTCTCAGAGTCTATTTGTCCAAAGGCAGAAATGTCATTCCTAAGTTTTGCAGTTTTAGCAGGCGGAAAATACTTGGCCAAAAATTTTTCAGTTAATTGCGTCCAAGTAGTTATGCTATTTTTAGGAAGGGTGTTCAACCACTGCTTAGCCTTAATTCTAAGAGAGAAAGGAAATAATCTTAGCCTAATAGCATCATTTGTGACACCATTTATCTTGAAGGTGTCACAAATCTCAAGAAAGCTGGCTATGTGTGCGTTCGGGTCTTCATCTTGAAGCCCGTCAAATTGCACATACTGCTGCACCATTTGAATTATGCTAGGCTTCAGTTCGAAATTATTATTATTTATTGCAGTACGAACTATACTAGATTCTGTACCCTCGAGATTCGGTCGTGCATAATAGGACATAGGCCTTTGCACGGCTTCCTCCATGTTGGGTTCTGCCATTCTTAAGGTAGAAAATGACTCGGAATCCTCAACCGGCACTTGGGTAGTAGGGCCTTGAAATCGCGATCTTCTCCGAAGAGTACGCTTAATTTTGTGGTCCAGGTCCAAAGTAACCAACGGACTTCCGCGGGTCATACACTAGAAGAAGAGAGGAGAAGAAAGACTAGAAAATAAAAGAGCTAATGAAGTTCGAAATTTTTTTTTTTGAAATAGAATTTTTTATGTTTTAACTCCCGAACTTCCCAAGGGCTACCCGGTGAAGGGTTCGCAAGGTACTAGACAAGATAGTGGCATTTAGAGCCACTTTGCCCTTTTCGAGAGAGTTAGGTGGTGTAGAAAAATTTGTGATGTGGGTTTCTATTAAGTAGGCGGTAATTAAAATCCAGCCATTTAACTCCGAGTGAGTAGGCAGAAAGTAAAAGCTACACTCACGCACTCGACAGAAAATTAAAACACACCCACTCTACAGAAAGTAAACACACTCTACTGAAATAAAGCCTGCCAATTAACTCAAGTGAGTAGGCGAAAAAATTAAAAATACGCACACTTGCTTAAAGAAAATCCAGCCAATTAACTCAAGTGAGTAGGCGGAAAAATTAAAAATACGCACACTTGCTTAAAGAAAATCCAGACATTTAACTCAAGTGAGTAGGCGGAAATATTTTAAGAAGGAGGGTGAGAAAGAGAAGTGATAAAATTAATATATTCGCGTTTTCAATTTATCAACGAGCGTTGCCTCCCCGGCAACGGCGCCAAAAACTTGATTGTCTCTTAGATATCTGCAAGGAGAAAATAACCAAACTAACAATTCATCAAGGCAAGTATACCTATCGAAATGCAGCTAGGGGACACAAGTGTCATATTGAAATCCAGGAACAGTTGAGTAAGCTTACTCACACGAAATCTATTATTTTATCGACGGAAAAATTAAGTTTTTTAGAAGAAAGCTAAACGTGCTAAAGGAAGAGAACTACTTGCAATGAAAGAGAGCTACTTGCATGAAAAGTTAAAGAGAGCTAAAAGAGCGATTAACTTAAGCTTAGTAACGATGAAGGGGAAAATGCACTCGATCAGAAATCACCTCGACAAGAGTGGTTAGAAAAATACGATAAATAAATCTAAGCTAATTAGGGTAAAGGTCCTTGACCGTGGAGGTTCCATGAATATTGACACGCTTCTCTCGAAGGTCATGCCTAACTGAGTTTAGGAAGGTCCGACCGACTCTCGCCTAAATCGGAGGCCTAAAACTCGCTTTACGCGGTGAACCCCGCTATTGGATTTTACACCAATCCGGGAGATTTGAACGTCTGCCTCTCTCGATGGGTGCGAACAACTCCCTTTACTCTTGAGTGCTCATTTCAAACTTTCGGCCTCTTGGCTAGCCCAGAATGAAAGCAAAGGTGGAGAGTATATATCGATGATATACCTCCAACCCGTGATAAATCAAGAGTAATTCAAAGCTAAACCCTAAAAAGAAAAGGTAAGATTCAAAGCATCATAACCTAATCACTCGAACATCGGATCATTAAGATCGAGTACATGGAGGATTAGTTAATCATGGTGAGGAGGAAGAGGGGGCATGAGTAGAAGAAGAAAATGAAAACAGAGCAGAAACGTAAAAGAAAACAACACTTTTTATTAATGGAAACAGAGATCTTACAGCTTGAAAACTACAGATTACAAGTGCATGGAAAGGTAAACTACACTATCATCATCATTATACTACAGAACGAAGCTAGGAACTAATACAGGGAAAGCATAAAGCTAGATCTAAGAACTAAAAATGGAAAGACATGCTTAAAAAGTTAAAGAATACAAAGGGCTGAACCTCCCCTCTCAAAGCAAAAAGTCTCCCTGAACCCTTAGAGTTGGGCTCTATTTATAGAATTTTTCGGGTCGGGTCACGGCCCCCTGTCACGCCCTGGTCGGGCGTGACCCTGGGGTGTGACACATTCGGCGCGACTTGTTCGGGCAGGAATTGAATTCTGACGAAGTAGTTGAGGTACACGCCCACAAGTCACGCCCTGGTAGGGCGTGTACCTGGGGCGTGTTCTTTGCAGCGTGAATTTGTTGAGCTGAACTTGAATGCTGGTGGTGACGGGCGGAATTGCTGAAGTACACGCCCATATGTCACACCCGGGTCAGGCGTGACCCTGGGGCGTGACACTTTCGGTGCGACGGTGGAGCGGGAAAAATGAGCGCGCTGCGGCGATTCCTCGGAACCTGAGGACACGCCTCTAGAACATGCCCGTGTCGGATGTGACACGGGCGTGACAGAGGGCGTGAACACTAAGTTTCCACGGAATTCAGTTTCAGACCAATTGCTTCATTCCTCTGGGTACACGCCCTGGTAGGGCGTGACCTTGGGGCGTGTCATAGCAAAATTCGGCTGAAAGCCGTGAAAACCTGCAAAAAGCAGAAAAAAAGCATTAGCGACAAAAATATATACAAAGGGGAATCAAAATAAGTACTTTACAAGACATGATTTGCTTTAAAACCCCGAAAATATCCTCATAAAATTGACTGCAAACTGTATTATCACGGGGTTATAGCGTAATGCGGGCGTTAAGAGGAATCCTTCGTCGGACGAGAGCCCGGTCAAATAGTCTTAGCGTTCAGGTGAGCGATATTCCTATAGTTAGGTGAGCTCATTTTAGTGGAAACTCCATGGCCAAGTCTCCGCCTTAATTATTTTGAAATTTAGGATCTCTTTTTATTCAAATTTTATTTTAGTTCAATTTTATTCAGTGCCCTCGAGCTAAGCTCTTCATCGGCTCCACCTTTTTTACTTTCTTTTATTTTTATTGACTTTTTTATTATATATGAAAAATTACCTGATAAGTAAATATCGGTAAAATAATAGTCCCCTCTAGGGAAGTGTAGAATTAATCGAACTAACCCCGAAAACAATACGACCTCGATATTCCACACCAGAATATCCTGTACTACACATGATAGGGGCACTTGCCTGCTTTCGTTAAAACTCGATTTCACTATTTTATATCCAAATAATAAATCTGCGCGCCCCGTTTTATAAATAAAACCAAATCCGCTTTTCTAAATAAAACCGCCTGGGGCGCCGCGAGCTCGTAATAATTTTTGCAGTTTTAACCCGCATCAAGTTTTTGGCGCCGTTGCCGGGGAAATTTCGAGCCGTTATTTTAAACTTTGGAGACCTATTAATTTTACCTATTCTATATATATTTCAAAAAAAATTGCCACCAAAATTAAAATTAATAATAAGTATTATTAATAAAAATTAAAACATTTTAAAAAAAACTACTTAAAATTTTTTTTAAAAACAAAACCTACTTAAAAAATACATTTTGTAAAAAACATAAAAAATTATGTTATTATTATGAATTTTCAAAAAAACACTACTTAAAAAAATTAAAAAAAAAACTTTAAAAAAACAAAACTTAAACAACTTAAAAAAAACTTAAAACTTCAAAAAAACGTAAAAAAAAACATAAAAGTTTTTCTAAAAATATTTATGTTATTATTATCTATAAAAACATATAAATAAAAAGACATCGTTTTCCGCCGAGTTTAAACTTCAAATTCTCAAAAACTTAAAAACTAAGAAACAAAAAAAAATACAAAAATCTAAAAAACTTAAAACCTTAAAACTTTAAAAAAATAAAAAAAATTTCGATTTGTTTTAACTTGATTTTCTTTCTTTTCAAAAAAAAAAAAAATTTTGCCCAAATATATTATAATAACCACTTTAAATACATACAACTTTTCCAAAAAAAAATTATATATCAATTTTTTTTGCTTCGGCGTGCTTCATACTCTTGTGCACGCTAGGGGTCCATATTTATGTAGCGCTCATAAGCTAACACGTTAGCTTCGAGTCCCACACACACATGCCCCATACCACCCACAATCTTTAGTCCAAGTTTATTTTTGTTTTTTTTGTTTTTTCTGTTATATTTTTGTTCTAAATACTGCAGGGTATCAACCCGGGCCTCCCCGAATTCGTCTTAGGGAAACTTCTACACTCCCTATTTCTTTTTGTACATATTTCATTTTGTATATTACCGTTCCACAAACTTAGATAGGAACATTGGGGACAATGTTGGATTTAAGTATGGGGGTGTTTTCTTATTTTTTTTATTCCTGCACTTTTATATTCTACAATAATAACAAAAATCATCAAAAATACAAAACAAATTGCAAAAAAACTAAAACCTCCAAAAAATTTTTTTTGCTTGTTTTTATAATCAAAAACCTAAAAAACTCCATAAAACAAAATAAAAATTCAAAAAAAATTTACTTTGTAAATAATTTAGTATAAAAATAAATCTTTCTTGCAAGCTCGCTTTATAGCAAGACCGGGGCGTTCGACTCATCGAACAAACCACCTAAATAAGAGTCTGTTCGTTGGCCATCGAGTTTTTACCTTGTCCTTTTTTTTTGTAAAAAATTTTCGAAAAAACCAAAAATCCTAAAAATGAATAAAGTCTAAAAAAAAGATAATAAATCAAAAAAAATAAAATACAAAAAAATGATAAAAACTATAAAAAATCCAAAAATGTTTTCTTAATTATGTAACGAATAATTCGAATATCTCAATTCTTAACCATTTTCGCTCTCCAAAAATCTAGTTGCGAGTTAATCTATAAGCGATTTCTTTAAATTCTTTACTAACTATTCGTTTATTAATTGGAGTTCGATAGATTTAGATATCTGGGGTAATGTTTTAAAGATGTTCTTATGCTCATTTTTTATTTTAGATAAGGTACCTGTTTTCAGCATTACTTCTAATTCATCTAAATAGTTGCACATTTCTTTTGTTAGAAAATAACGATCTTAGATTTCAATTATGATAACTCCAATCTTTTTTTCGATATATAGGAAAGTTTAATTTATAAAAGTTGCTCTCAAAAACTTTTTATTAAACCTAGTTTTATTTTTGAACAAACACCTATCACCTTTTTTTCATGTCATACTCGGCATGATTTCGATCCTTAAAAGAACCTATGTCAATGGAAATAAGATTTCGTTCAATAAACATAGACATCCAATATTTAAAAAGATTATATGTACGTCATGGAGTAAGAGGATAAAATTCATTGCTCCTATACATATACATTGGATTATTATGAAGATGTTAAAAATAATTTTGTTATGGAAAATAAGATTTCATGTTCCAAACATCCATTTTCAAACCAAAAAATTCATTAGAGGTTCGAGCGAAAAAATATACCCTCGCCTCTAAAATTCAATCCTTCTTCATATACCACGATATCCTAGTCCACCAATTTCAAAAAGAATCTAGATTTAATTTTAAAATCTTTTTGAGAGCATAATTTGTAAATTAAAATTTTTCCTATAATTCTTACAAGCTCAAATTTTCATAAATCCAATCTATTTATGTTAGCCTAACAAATAAAATTTTTTGCTATCTATTCGATCATATCAGAAGTTTTTAACTGAAACACTTACTAAATTTAAATTTTTGCCATAATTTAGGATTTAACTCTAAAACCCCGGATATTTATTTAGATCTTTCTTTTAATTAAGTCATGCGCTAGCTAAACTAAGGATTTCTCTAATTCATTATAACTTCATCTCCAACTTTTGCTATGGAATAGCAAAAGCTTAAGTAATGGGGTATTTGATAGGTAGTAAATATACCTATTTTATATACATTAATTAAGTCATTTTCATTTCTTTTCTTTTTGTTAGTTAATTTTCTTTAATAAATTGTTTCTTTTTTGTAAATTTTATTCTAACATAGCTTTATTTTTGTTTCCTGAATTTTTCAGGAAATTATCAAATTTTGCATGGGCCACGCCCGTGTACTTTGGGTCACGCCCGTAACTAGGGCGTGACAATTCAAACCCGTGAAATCAACCACATTTGAAGAAGAAACGTGCGACACTCCCGGCCACATGCCCGTGTCAAAAGTGACATGGCCGTGACCTTACCCGTGTCAGCCTGCCCGATGATTTTCCGCTCGACGAAATTACTCTCGACGATCGTCAACCGAGGATATGCCTGTGTCCCATGAGCGACACGCCCGTGTCATATGACACGCCCCGTACCGAAGCCCGTGACCATCTCTCAACATTTTTCACTCGATATTCGCCGACTCAACCATATACTCATGTGCCAAGATGCGACATGGGCGTTTACTCCTCCACCTGGCCCGACAAGCCGCTGCTGGCAACTTTTTGATGCAGACGGCGCCCAGTTCAACGTCCACGTCACGCCCATGTGCTTTGGGTCATGCCCATGACTAAGGGCGTGACATACATGTGGACCTCCCGAAGTCAACAATGCCGTCAAATTGCTGAATTCTGATGATAAATAAGGACGACACGCCCACCGTCACGCCCGTGACCTGGGGCTTGACCGCCGCATTTTCAGCTGCCAAGTCAAATCTCAGGTCAAATCGAACGTGAAAGTGAGGGTTAGGTCTACAATACTCTAGAGGGGGGGGGGGGTGAATAGAGTATATTTAAAATTTGTTAGGTCCCAATAAAAGTGTTGTTACAGCTTTTGTTGTAAACTAAAAATGTGCAGTAATTAAGAAACTGGAAAACAAAACGTAATAATCCTAATCACAGCCACACAGCAAGAATAAAAAGAAATAGGCAACCAGACGACACAAGAAATTTATAGTGGTTCCCCAAATCTGGGTAGTCCACTCTTCTACCACCCTTGGTAGGAATCCACTCAGGTTTTTGATCAGGTGCCTGACACCAATGGGTTTTGATCAGGTCCCCAAAAACCAACTCAAGTCTTTTAGTTAGGAGACTTGCAATCAGAAATCACTTTTGAAGAGAGATGACAACCCTTTATATAGGAGGGGGTGAGAGAGTGATTATGTCTTCTCTTTCTCAATAAACTGAGAAGACTTATGTGGATTGATGTTTAGCAAAAGCTCCACCTGAATTATTGAATGGTTCAGGAAGATTTGGATGCTTTGCTGTAGGGTGATAGGTCTTCAATCAGAGTTCTTGACAAGCAGTGATGCAGGAGCTTCTTGACTGATTTGATATCTGTTGTCCTTGGAAGTCTTGGCGAGAATATGGAAGAAGAAGACACGTGATATTGTATGATTGTTCTTCTTCTTCTGAATGTAGATCACTGCATGTCACTGTAAGCTTCAGTATGATTTTCTTATGTAAAGCTTTTCTGCTGCTGTATGAAATCTTGTAGTCAGTCTTTTGTCACTGTTTTTCTCACTGAGTGTGTATATCTTACTAACTATCCTCGAACTTGTGTTCTTCTCTCTCTTTTCAAAAATTTGAATGCTCTGTAATTAATGCTGACACCTTGAGAATAATCAGCATTGAATCTAAAAGTGCAGGTTAGATCTGAAATACTCTCGGGGGGGGGGGGGGGGGGGTGAATACAGTACTGTGCTTTCTTCAAACTTTTTATAACTTTTGTTGTAAGCCTAGGTGAACAAGTCAACAAATAAAATAAACTAAGCACAACAACCTAAACAGTCACAGGTCACAGCCAAAATAAAAGTAAAGGGTAACCAGACGACACAAGAAATTTTTATAGTGGTTCCCCAACCTGGGTACATCCACTCATCTACCACCCTGGTAGGAAACCACTCAGGTTTTTGATCAGGTGCCTGACAACAATGAGCTTTTGTTCAGGTGCTCAAAAACCAAAACCTCAAGTCTTTTGGTAAGAGACTTGCATTCAGAATAATTTTGAAGGGAATTAAAACCATGTACAACAGTTGGAAAAGAGGTGATGGTGTCTTCTCTTTCTCAATAGCACTGAGAAGACTGTGGATTGATTTCAGCAGATATTGCTCCCCCTAAGTTCTTGAATGTATCGGGAAAACTGGAGCACTTATTCAGGGTGATAGGTCTTCAAAGACCTAGAGTGCCTGGACTAGAAATTGCTTCAAGAACTTCTTTGACAGATTGATATTTGTTGTCCTTTGAAGTTGTCCTGTGAATTGGAAGAAGAAGACTCTTGATAGTGATAGGTTGTTCTTCTTCTTGTTGATGAAGTTATTCTCTGGCCTGGGCTAACTGCAGTAGAACTTTTGACTTGAGTATGATTGTTCTTCTGTGCAATCTGAGTGTGTCTGTCTGATTGTTTGTGTGTATCAATGTATGTCTGTATGACTGTGTAGTAGTACTTGATCCTTTCTTTTCTTTTCTATATCGTTTTTTTGACTGACTGAGAACATTCTAAATTCGAATGTCGAGCAGTAGTTGTAGTCGGCCTTGGAAGGAAGCGACAAACAATGATTTCCCTAACTGTCCTATGGAAAAACGACATGTAATAGTTCATAGTCAATGCGCGTTCTAACGATAACATTCCGAGAAGATCTGGCTTTAATAACTCCGGAATCATCGCCAAGAAATGGGACGGGAAAACTAAAGAAGACCTAATCTGGATTCATCGAATGTAGAACACAATTCGTCGAGCTGAGTTTGAGTTCGTCGAGCTGAGCTTGAGAGAGTTCGTCGACCAGACAGTCTTCATTTCTCGAACAGACAGTCTTCAATCATTGAGCTAAGATCCAAATTCGTTGAGCTGAGAACAGTTCTGGACTTAGTCAAAATATTCTGTGTAACTGATATTCAGTGTCGACATAAGCTGGTGTTGACTGATATCCTGGTGTCGACACAAATCTTCTGGTGTCGACATGAGCTAGTGTCGACAGATATCTTGGTGTCGACACAAATTGTCTGGTGTCGACATATGCCCTAAGTGTCGACACAAATCCTCTGAATTCAGAATTCGTCGAGTAGAGTACTGCATTCATCGACCTGAGAAGCTGACTTCGTCGACCTGAGAAGTTGAGAGCTTGAGGTCCAAGTTCGTCGAGCTCAGAATCTAATTCCTCGACCATAGCTTGAAGCTGGACTTAGAAAAATTCTGAAGTTGTCCTGACTTTAGCTTGATGTAGAAACTCTATCTTCATCGAACATAGAACTAAGATCGTCGAGCTCAGCACTAAGAATAATCTCACGATCATCGAGCACAGAACACCTTTCGTCGAGCTGAGTTCGACGAAAGTCGAACTCATTTTACTTATTCTTGAAAACTTTTGAATCTTGAGTCTCTGATGGTCTTGTTGATAGCTGGTCCATCTGAAATTGAACCTAAGGACTTGGCCTAGACTCTAGGACACAAACTTGACCCTGGCTATACATGATGGGTCATATCCTAAGCTAGTGAACCTAGACTAAATCAACTAGGGATCCAACAATCTTCCCCTATTTGGGTGAGATCACTAAGAGACTCAAAATAGAAATAAACAGAAATACAAAGCAGGAAAAGAAATATATCTGGCAGAGAATTACCAACACATGCAGTAGATATATATATACACAACCTTGTTTAAGATAAATAACACAGTTCTGAAAGAAAGAGCAGAAAGAAATTAAACAAAAATAAAGATTACTTCTTTTTCTGCTTGGACATGTCTTCTGATGTCTGTTCTCCTGGCTTTTTGAAGATGATTTCTCTCTTTGGATCTGAAGCCTGAGCCTTTGTCATAGTCATATCAGCTGCCCCAATAATATTCAATGATATAGCTCTGGGGACAACTGCTTCGGGATGGAGCTTCATATAGTCATCAACATTAAACAGTTTATTGCCTTTGCCAAATCTTTTCAACTCTTCTTTTTTGTACTTTGACATTGTTGTTAACCCTGATGTATCTTTGCCTTCAGCCTTTGCTTTATTAACCAGAGATAAGCCAATTAACTCCTAGAATCTGGCCATTTTTACAGTATTTGTAGTTTCAGGATCTTCAAATGGAATTGGAGGAGTGTATGGCCTTTTCGGACTGTCAGCTTTCTGTACTTCAGAGGTTTGTTGTTGCTGCTGCTGATGTTGTTGATGCTGATTACCTGACGATGGTTTCCTCTACTGGCTGCTTCCAGATGATATCCCTGACTGTCTCTGATATGTTTGCATGGGGGCAGATCTCTGGGAGCTAGAGCCAGTGGCACCAGCTGCTGGAGGAGGAGGAGGAGGAGGATCATTTCTATACCTGTGAACTGGAGGAGGGGAATATCTCCTACTTCTCTTTCTATCCGTCTGCTGGTTCTTGGATAGCCACATCCATGCAGGCATTCCCTTATATGGAGTGACATTGTGCAGAATGTAATAAGGGGTGTCAGTATTTGGTTTAGGCTTAGGAGCTGGAGGAGGAGGAGCCTTCCATTCTTTGATAGCATTTCTTTCTCTTTGAAGCATCTTTATCTGAATCATCATCATAATCTTCTTCTTCTTCATTGTCAGAACCCTGAGGGTTATCATAAAGAGCATCCAAAGCTTTCAAAGCTTTATCATCAATAATAGCTTTTGCTGGAGGAGGTGCAGAAGGTTCAGGAACTAGAGTTTCAACAACAAGAGAGGAGGATACTGCACAGGAATCAGAAATAGTTGAGACAGAGCTTTTAGCTGCTGCCTTATTTTCATCTTCAATGTCAGCTAGGATTAGATCATCCAAGTCAGGCATAGGAGAGTCATCCATAACAAAACTTGGGGCTGAGATATCTTCTGGAATAACTTCTGGACAAGCTGTAGAAATTGGAGTTAAAGCAGGAATAGCAAAACTGTCACAGAGTTGCTTAGCAACTGCTGGACTAACTAGGGAGGTATAGGGTACAATATCCAAATGTGGCTTAGTAAAATCCGCTGGAAGAAACTGCATATGTACATTATCAAAAACTTGTAGTAATTCTGGTAGATTAACTGTGGGATTCAGAGAGAGATCACCAACAGTTTTTATTTGCTCAACTGACTCGTCTAGGTCAATGTCAGTATCCATAAAATTAAACAACTCAATAAATTCAGAATCAAAATCGGGCAAAATATCTGCATCTGAAACTGAAACTGCTGTTGTAGAGGGAGCTGCTACTGCTGCATCTGCATCTGTATCTGCTGCAACTTCATCACTGAGCATCTCCCCTGCCTGGGTTCTGAAATACCAGGAGCCAGGCCCCTGAATGAAGAGGGGGCACCAGAAAGGGCAGAAATTTGAACAGATAAAGAATTGATGGAGGTCACAAGATGTGTAATGGCCTCTTGGATGAGAGATTTGATGAGGGGAGTGATCAAGGATATGATGGTAGATGGATCAAATGGGGAAGGGGAAGAGGATGGAATGGAGGATGGAATGGGGGCATCTGGTATGACAGATTCTATGAGTAGAGTGTATGATGGAATGGATGACAAATGAGGGGGAAGAGGAGACTGAGGAGGTGTAGGAATATGGGTGTCATGAGGTGAAGCTGGAGGCGTTGGAATATTGGTGATGTCTAGAGGTGGAGATGGAGGTGGAGTTGGCATAGAGGTATGCTGTGGTGATGAAGAAACATGAGTGGGGTAAGTTGGAGGAATTTGAAGAGTGGTTGAGGAGGGAAGATGGGTTGTTGAAAGCGGTTATGGAGATGGGAGGACCTCTTCAGCAGGGAGGGGAGTGGCCTTCACAGCCCTGGTGCTCTCAGAAGCTGGGATGGAAGAGGAGGAAGCCTTGGAGGGCTTGGAGATAGTCCTCTCCCATCTTCCAAACAAGGCGCAGGTGAGGCGCTTGCTGGCATTGATGAAGATGGTTGGGGAGACCATGCATTCACCAGCCTTTTCCTGGAGGAAGATCCCCAGGATTCTTCTGAAACAAACTTCCTTCTTGTTGTTCTTTTTCTTTATCAACTCAAAGAAGATTGTGCCCTAGTTGTATATCTCTTGTTAACTACTACGCACATGACAAGGAATTGGTGACGGGTAATGTAGTCATGTGCGGATTGTTTGGCCACCAGTACCTTGCCTACAATGTCTGCTACAAACTTGTAGGCGGCGGACAGTGCTTCTACAACACCTTGATAGGGTTGCTTCCTGAAAACCCCATTAACTTCAGCATATCACCAAATTCTTCAGAATCCATTTCCATGTCATCTTCTCCATTTACTAATCCAAATATTTCAGAAAGGATGGCGGGAGATAACGAAACAGCAGTACTCCCGATATTTCCTGTCAGCACATCTGCCTCAGTAACAGACGATGTATATACCCATTCTCTTATTTCCGTTCCATGTAGTTTAATCCGTCTGGTAATGAAATCCTTGAGATGACGTTCTTCTAGCAGTTCCAGAATATAGAGAAATATGGGTTCAGAGTGTCAGAAGGAATCAAAATCCATATCAAAACCGGTGTCAAATTTAATTGCGGCCAAAGCTCCTGTTGGAATCGCGATTGATGACCTGCAAGAAAGATACTGAGAAAAACGGCGATCAAGAGCAAAAGAACTGAAAGCGCGGGACGGAGGTCGAAGAAAACCTAGATATAAGTTTTCCATAATATGAATCGACAAACTCCGTTCCACGAAAAAGAAATAATTCTTCGAACTGCGCTCGACGAAATAAATTATATGCAAATAGTTCGTCGATCTCATCCAGAAGAATCGAAAATAATTCGTCGAACGTCGTTCGACGAAACGTCTTCTGAAGCAAAGTTCGTCAATCTCCGGTCGACGAAAATTGTTTCCACACGGAGAATTCATCAATCTTCGTTCGACGAGAATCTCTCAAACTTTCCCTAATTCGTCGAACTCCGTTCGACGAACTCTCGAAAATTTCGTCGAATGCAGACAGAAACTAATTTAACTCTTCTCCATTGATCATTCCCAGTTGATTTATATAGAACAGATGAGTTTTCTCATCCAAGGGATTGGTGAAAATGTCTGCTCTCTGTAAATCAGTAGGAATATGGATTAAGTTAATTTTCTTTTTGTCTACATTATCTCTAATGAAATGATGTCTTATTTCAATATGTTTAGTCCTAGAATGGTGAACTGTATTCTGTGCTATAGCAATAGCACTAGTATTATCACAAAATAATGTTAAATTATTTAAGTTAACACCATAGTCTAGGAGTTGGTTTTCTATCCATAACATTTATGAACAACAGCTGCCAGCAGCCATGTATTCTGCTTCTGCAGTTGATGTAAACACAGATGGTTGCTTTTTACAAAACCAAGAGACAAGTCTCATACCTATCAACTGGCAAGTTCCAGAGGTACTCTTCCTGTCCACTGTACATCCAGCATAGTCAGCATCTGAGTATCCAGTTAACTCAAATTCTGACTCTGCAGGATACCAGAGTCCTATATTAGGACAACTCTTTATATATCTCAAAATTCTTTTTAGAAAAATAAGGTGAGATTCTTTAGGATTCACTTGGAACCTAGCACAAAGGAATGTGGCAAACATTATATCAGGCCTGCTAGCTATTAGGTATAATAGGGATCCAACAATTGCCCTATAATGTTTCTGATCTACAGGTTTTCCTGCTGCATCAGAATCCACAACAGCATTAGTAACCATAGGTGTTTTCATTCCTGAAGCATCACCCATCCCAAACTTCTTAATAAGCTCTTTAACATACTTAGCTTGGGAGAGGAAGATACCATCAGGGAGCTGCGTCACTTGGAGACCAAGGAAGTAGGAAAGCTCACCTATGTTACTCATCTCAAATTTGGAATGGATGAGGTCAGCAAACCTCTTGCACAATTTGGGATCAGTAGACCCAAAAATGATGTCATCCACATATATTTATACTAACAAAATTTGTTCCTTATGACTTCTAGTGAAAAGAGTTTTATCTATGGTTCCTCTTGTAAATTTATGCTCTAAAAGAAAGCTTGCTAAGGCCTCATACCAAGCTCTTAGAGCTTTCTTTAAACCATAGAGAGCTTTATGCAATTTAAATACAAAGGAGGGTTGAGTTAGAGAGATAAAACCTGGAGGTTGTTCTACATAAACCTCTTCTTGAAGCACTCCATTCTAGAATGCACTCTTGACATCCATTTGGTAGACTTTGAATCTCCTGTGAGCTACATAGGCAAGGAATATTTTTATTGCCTCTAACCTTGCAACAGGGGCAAAGGTTTGGTCATAATCAATTCCTTCATCTTGCCTGTAGCCTTGAGCAACAAGCCTAGCCTTGTTTCTCACTATGTTCCCTTGAGCATCTAGCTTGTTCCTGTAGACCCATTTGGTTCCAATAACTGGGTAGTTGTGTGGTCTTGGAACCAAATCCCAAACTCTACATCTCTCAAACTGATTTATCTCCTCCTGCATTGCAATGATCCAGTGGGGATCTTGCTCTGCTTCATGGATGGTGAGAGGTTCAATTTGAGAGAGAAAACAGGTATGCCTCAAGTCTTGGTTGAGTTGATGCCTTGTCTGTACACCTACTGAAATGTCTCCAATCACTTGCGATTTGGGGTGATCTCTAAGTGTGATAAGATCAGTTGGTGGAGTTTGTTCAGCAACTGCTTCTGTAATTAATTCTCTTGAGGAATGGTACTAGCTGTTGAGGGAAGTTCAGCCACTTCCACTTGAATATCTTCTTCATTGTCTTCAGCACCCTGTGGAGTAGGATGGGTTGACACCTCCTGGGTAAGGTTTAGTCCATCCATAGACTCACACAGTTGTGGAACCTGCAAAAATCTATTGGTAGAAATCTCTTTCTCCTTATAAGACATGTTATCCTCATCAAAAGATACATGGACAGATTCTTCAATTTTAAGGGTGGATTTGTTAAAAACCCTATAGGTCTTGCTTACTTGGGAGTATCCTAGAAAAATCCCTTCTTCAGCCTTAGCCTTAAACTTTCTCATGTATCTCTCGTTATTAGTGTGAATGTAATAAATGCAGCCAAAAACTTTAAAGTAAGTGATTTTAGGTTTCTTCCCTTTAAGTAATTCATAGGGGGTCTTATTTTTCAGTTTATGTATAAAACTTCTATTCAGGACATAGTTAACAGTATTTACAGCTTCTGCCCAAAAGGATAGAGGCATGTAAGCATCTGCCAATAATGTGCCTGCAGATTCAATGAGTGTCCTATTTTTCCTTTCAGCAACCACATTTTGTTGTGGAATTCTAGGAGCTGAGAAGCACTGCATGATACCTTCCTTCTCACAGAACTCATGCATAAGAAGAGACTCAAACTCTATGCCATGATCACTTCTGATCAATGCAACGTGAGTAGAGAACTCAATCTGTATGGTCCTGAGAAAATCTGTAAGAACCTTGAATGTATCTGACTTAGCTCTCAGAAAGGCTACCCAACTGAATCTAGAGAAGTCATCAACAATCACTAAAGTATAAGTCTTCCCTCCTAGGCTTTGTACTACAATGGGTCCAAATAGATCCACATGAAGCAAATACAAAATCCTAGGTGAATCACTTTTATTAATGGATTTGAAGCTATTTTTAGTTTACTTGCCTAATTGACAAGCCCTGCATAGGTTTTCCTTCTTGTAGGGGCCAGAAGGTAAACCTCTAACAATATTGTCTTTAGATAACCTAGATATATTCTTAAGGTTTACATGCCCTAATCTTTTATGCCATAACTCATTTTGATTACTAGTGATATTGAGTAAACAAACATCAGTCTTGGCAGAAATAAAATCTACTAGATATATGTTGCCTTGCCTATGTCCAATTAAAACAGTTTGGTTTTCATTATTAATAATAGAGCAAGAGCTAGAGTTAAAGTGTACCTGATAACTTTCATCACATAATTGACTTATGGATATTAGGTTATGTTTAAGTCCTCTTACATATGTTACTTTCTTGAAAGTGACTGTCCCAATATTGACTGCTCCATATCCTTCTGACTGGCCACTGTTTGAATCTCCAAAAATCACCTTTGGTCCTAGCTTGGGCTTCTAATTGGATAGATTGCCCTTGCTGCCTGCCATATGCTTGGAGCAACTACTGTCCAAGTACCATGTTTGACTTACCCTTGGACAGTTCTTCACATGTACCTGTAATGAAAAACAAAACACAATTATTCTTGACCCAGGTTACCTTGGGTCCTTTATTTTGTTGAAAAGTAAAGATGGATATCACTGATAATGCAGGTTCAGATTTATAACCTAAGGGGTAATATCTCCTAGGTGGAATTACCCAATCAGCTACTGGATTAAATGTCTTATTAGTTGGTTTAAAATTTCTGTAGGAGAAATGATTTCTGTTTGGTCCTTTTGGGTTCGACGAATTGTTGTAAGTTCGTCGACCAGAGTTCAACGAAGAGGGATGAGATCGTCGATCTCTGCGCAGAGAATGGCAGTAGTCATTTTCTGCACCCCAGGTTCATCGACATCTGCTCGACGAACCATACACAGTTCGTCGATCGCAGTTAGACGAATTATTATAACTAAAATTTGTGTTCAGCGTCCGTCGATCTGAGTTCGACGAACTGACCACATTTCGTCGATCTACGTTTGACGAATGCTACTGAACGTTGTTTTTATAAACTGTTTTCTGATTTCAATTTCTCTTGTCTATAGATTTTGGATTGTTTTCAGACAATAGTTTGTTTATAATCTTTTCCTTTCCTTTAGCAGAAACAAATTGAATAGGTGTTGTAAGAATATTTTTCTTAATTATGGGGGGCAAACTTGATGAACCACCCAAGCCCAGCTTGCCATTTAATCTGGCATTAACGGTGCTTGTTATGTCCATCAGCTTGAGGCTTCTCCCATTGAAAGATTGCTCAAGTTGTTTGACCTCACATAATTCAGATTTTAATTTAATTATTTGTTCATTAGCTAAGGTTAGTTGATCTTGTAGTTTAATGTTTTCTGAGTTAACAGATTCAAGACTTCCTAGTCTTTCTCTAAGAGTTTTTATTTATTTTTCTGAATTGATTCAGTCTAAGCACATAGTTTTGAATTCAGTTTTAAATGATTCAGAATTAAAATAAAAACTAGAGATAACCTGATCTGCCTCTGAGTCTGAGGCTGCTTCATCTTCAGATTTTTCTTCTGATCCAGAACAGCTCTTGGAGGCATCAATTGCCATTAGGCAAACCTCCTTGGATCTAGCTTCTTCCTCTTCTTCACTTGAGCTAGAAGAGGATGATTCTTCATTTGTATCACTCCATGTTTCAGCAACAAAGCCCTTGTCTTTCTTTTTGTATTTGCTGGAGGGGGGTCTGCTGCTGTGTTTTCTCATGGAGTCCTTTTCTATGCTCTTATCCTTCTTCTGGTTTTTTGGACATTCTGAGATGTAATGTCCAGGCTTTCTGCACCCAAAGTACACAACCTCCTTGGTTGGTGTCTTGTCATAATTGGGCTTATCATCCTGTCTGGATGATTTCCTTCTGAAATCCTTTCTAGCCATCTTGTAGAATCTTTTTGCAAAGAATCTCATGAGTTTCTCATTGGAAGTTGATGTCTCACTTTCCTTAGATGCTTTGAAGGCCATGTTGTGCTCCTTTCTCATTGGAGTTGTTGCCTTCTGTTCTGCTACTTCTCTTGATTTGATTAGCTGCTCATAGGATTTTAATTTGCCTAGCAGAGATTCAGTTGATATCTCATTTAGGCTTCTGTCTTCTTTGATTGGCCAGATTCTTGATTCCTAAGAGCTAGGGAAGCACATCAATATCTTGTCATTCACCTCTGTCAGGGTGATGTCCTTATCCAAGGTTTTGAGCTCAACCTGTTGTACATTTCAGCCACTGATTCTGTCTCATCCTTTTTGAAGTTCTAATACAGGGAAATGAGATTGGATCTCCTGTCTTTTCTCTCATCTGCTGAGCCAGCTACCATTTGGTTAAGGGAGTCCCAAATGGCCTTGGCTGAGTTGCACTCAGCCACCTTTTCGAATATGTCATCTGACATAGTTTGAGCCAAGATGTTCATTTCCTTAGCATCTGCCATTTGGATTTCTTGTAAGCTTCATTGTTCTCTGGAGGAGGTACTGCAGTCATGTTGGTGGAGGTGCTGGTAGAAGCTGCAGGTACTGGAGGTACACAGGTCAAGATAACAGAAAAAATATCCTCATCAATAGAATTCATGTATAATCTGATTCTTGCCTTCCAGATGGCAAACTTGTTAAGATTGCAAACTGGAGGTCTGATGCTTGCATAATCTTTATTTTGGGTCATTTCTGTGAAGAAATAAATCTAATAACAAAAATAAACTAACAGATCTAACTAGAGGGATCTTTGTGGTTAAGGTGTTAGCCTGTACAACCAATTAAGGTGTGGTATTTTAACCAACCTCGCTTTGATACCAATTGAAAGTGCAGGTTAGATCTGAAATACTCTAGAGGGGGGTGAATAGAGTATTGTGCTTTCTTCAAACTTTTTACAACATTTGTTGTAAGCCTGGGTGAACAAGTCAGCAAATAAAATAAACTAAGCACAGCAACCTAAATAATCACAGATCACAGCCAAAACAAAAGTAAAGGGCAACTAGACGACACAAGAAATTTTTATATTGGTTCCCCAACCTGGGTACATCCACTCTTCTACCACACTAGTAGGAAACCACTCAGGTTTTTGATCAGGTGCCTGACACCAATGAGCTTTTGTTCAGGTGCTCAAAAACCAAAACCTCAAGTCTTTTGGTAGGAGACTTACAACCAGAATAATTTTGAAGGGAATTAAAACCCTATACAACAGTTGGAAAAGAGGTGATGGTGTCTTCTCTTTATCAATAGGACTGAGAAGACTGTGGATTGATTTTAGCAGATATTGCTCCCCCTGAGATCTTGAACGTATCAGGAAAACTGGAGCACTGCTTCAGGGTGATAGGTCTTCAAAGACCTAGACTGCCTGGACCAGAAATTGCTTCAGGAACTTCTTTGACAGATTGATATTTGTTGTCCTTTGAAGTTTTCCTATGAATTGGAAGAAGAAGACTCTTGATAGTGATAGGTTGTTCTTCTTCTTCTTAATGAAGTTATACTCTGGCCTGGGCTAATTGCAGTAGAACTTTTGACTTGAGTATGATTGTTCTTTTGTGCAATCTGAGTGTGTTTGTATGATTGTCTGTGTGTATCACTGTATGTCTGTATGACAGTATAGTAGTACTTGATTCTTTCTTTTCTTTTCTATATCCTTTTTTTGACTAACTGAGAACATTTGAAATTCGAATGTTGAGCAGTAATTGCAGTCGGCCTTGGAAGGAAGCGGCAATCATTGATTTCACTAACTATTGCATGGAAAAATGGCATATAATAGTCCATAGTTAATGCGCGTTTTAACGGTAACATTCTGAGAAGATCTGGCATTAATAACTCCGGAATCATCGCCAAGAAATGGGACGGGAAAACTGAAGAAGACCTAATCTGGATTCGTGGAACGTAGAACACAATTCATCGAGCTGAGTTTGAGTTCGTCGAGCTGCTCTTGAGAGAGTTCGTCGACCAGACAGTATTCATTTGTCGAACAGACAGTCTTCATTCGTTGAGCTGAGATCCAAATTCGTTGAGCTGAGAACAGTTCTGGACTTAGTCAAAATATTCGGTGTAACTAATATTCAGTGTCGACATAAGCTGGTGTTGACTGATATCCTGGTGTCGACACAAATCCTCTGGTGTCGACATGAGCTGGTGTTGACAGATATCCTGGTGTCGACACAAATTGTCTGGTGTCGACATATGCCCTAAGTGTCGACACAAATACTCTGAATTCAGAATTCGTCGAGTAGAGTACTGCATTCGTCGACCTGAGAAGCTGACTTCATCGACCTGAGAAGTTGAGAGCTTGATGTCCAAGTTCGTCGAGCTCAGAATCTAATTCATCGACCAAAGCTTGAAGCTGGACTTAGAAAAATTCTGAAGTTGTCCTGACTTTAGCTTGATGTAGAAACTCTATCTTCGTCGAATAGAGAACTAAGATCGTCGAGCTCAGCACAAAGAATTGTCTCACGATCGTCGAGGGCAGAACACCTTTCATCGAGCTGAGTTCGACGAACATCGAACACATTTTACTTAGTCTTGAAAACTTCTGAATCTTGAGTCTCTGATGGTCTTGTTGATAGTTGGTCCATCTGAAATTGAACCTAAGGACTTGACCTAGACTCTAGGACACAAACTTGACCCTGGCTATACATGATGGGTCACATCCTAAGCTAGGGAACCTAGCCCAAATCAAATAAGGATCCAACAGAATCATTTCCTCAACTGTCCCGTGGAAAATCGGCAAGTAATATTCCTGAAGAAGACCGTAATCAATGCTTTTACTAACGGATACATTCAGAGAATTTAGAACATTAATTACTCAGGAATTTCCGCATTAGAATGTGGAAAAAAGGCTGGAAATGGCTAAGCCTGAAGTTATCAAACAGTTGGTAGAATTCGTCGAACTGAATTACCAATTCGTCGAGCTGAGATATTGAATTCGTCGACCAGACGGCTTCTTGTTCGTCGAGCTGGGTTCCAAGAACGTCAAGCTGATAACAGAGCTGCATGCTTCAGAGCCTTTGCCTTTTCTGTCTGAAGTTCGTCGAGCTGAATTTGTAACTTCATCGACTGGAGTTCAACAATCATTCTGGACTTAGTTGAGTATTTTGTGTTGACTAATATTCTGTGTGTCGACATGAATCTTCTGGTGTCGACACAGGTGGGTGTCGACTAATTAATCTTGGTGTCGACACAACTCTTCTGGTGTCAACATTAGTTGGTGTCGACACATGCTTTCTGGTGTCGATATAAGTTTTCTGGTGTTGACATAAGTTGGTGTCAACACATGCCCTAACTGTCGACACAAATCTTCTGATTCCAGAATTCATTGAGTAGAGTACTGAGTTCATCGACCTAAGAAGTTGACTTCGTCGACCTGAGAATTTGTGAACTTGAGATCCAAGTTCGTCGAGCTCAGAATCTTGTTTGTCAACCAAAGTCTGAAGTTGGACTTAGAATAATGTGGAGTTATCCTGACTTTAGTTTGTTGAAGTATCCAAGTTTTCGTCGACCAGAGAATGAAGATCGTAGAGCTCAGCTCAGAGAAATATCTGGAGTTTGTCGAGCTGAGAACGTCTTTCATTGACCTAAGTTCGACGAACGTCGAACTCATTTTACTTAGTCTTGAAATCTTCTAAGTCTTGAGTCTCTGATAGTCTTGTTGATAGCTGGTCCATCTGATATTGACTCTAAGGACTTGGCCTATACTCTAGGAAACAACTATGACCCTAGCTATAAATGTTGGGTCACATCCTAAGTTAGTGAACCTAGCCCAAATCAACTAGGGATCCAACAATCTCCCCCTATTTGGGTGAGGTCACTAATAGACTCAAAACAAAAATATAAGAATACACAAAGCAAGAAAAAAAAGTATATCTGTCAGATATTTACTAACACATGCAGCAGATATATATACATACATGAGCTTTGTTTTAAACAGACAGATTAGTTTTAAAACTAATGCAGAGAAAAGAAATAGAAGCACTGTAAAGATTATTTCTTCTTCTTATCTATGGGCTTGTCTTCTTTTGTCTTTTCTCCTGGCTTTGTAAAGATAATTTCTCTATTTGGATTCAAAGCCTGTGCCTGTGTTATTTTCATGTCAGCTGCCCAATAATCGTCAGGGATGTAGTTCTGGGGACAACTGCTTCAGGATGTAGCTTCATGTAGTCATCAACATTGAACAGTTTATTTGTTTTATCAAATCTTTTGAGTTCTTCCTTCCTGTATTTGGACATAGTGGAATATCCTGAAATATCTTTCCCTTCAGCTTTTGTTTTATTAATCAAAGAAAGGCAAACAAGTTCCTTGAACCTGGCCATTTTTGCAATGTTTGTTGTTTCGGGATCTTCAAAAGGAATAGGAGGTGAATCTGGCCTGTTGGGACTGTCAGCTTTCTGTTCTGCAGAGAGACTTTGTTGTTGATGCTGATGTTGCTGCTATTGAGGTTGCTGCTGTTGATGTTGCTGCTGTTGATTTCTTGTAGAGTGATGTCTTTGCTGACTGCTTCCAGAAGGTCTGCCTTGGTGTCTCTGATATGTTTGAATAGGGGCAGACCTCTGAGAGCTAGAGCTAGTGGCACCAGCTGATGGAGGAGGTGGAGGTGGTGGATCTTTTCTATATCTCTGAACTGGAGGAGGAGAATATTTTATATTTCGTTTCTTCTCCTTTTGCTGATTTTTAGACAACCACATCCATGCTGGCATTCCTTTGTAAGGAGTAATATTTTGGAGAATATAGAATGGAGTGTCATTCTTTGGCTTTGGCTTAGCAGCATCAGGAGGAGGGGCTTTCCTTTTCTTTGACAACATTTTCTTCTTCTTCTTAGCAGCTTCTTCATATGAATCTTCTTCATCATCATCTTCATCATCATCACTGGCAGAACCCTGAGGGTTATCATATAGAGCATCCAATGCTTTCAAGTCTTTATCATAAGTAGCAGTCTTTTCTGTAGCAGGAGCAGAAGTTTCAAAGTCTGGTGTTTTAACAGGAGTTGAAGAAGATTCTATGCAAGAATCAGAAGTAACTGGGACAGAGCTTTCAGTTGCTGCCTTATTTTCTTCTTCAATATCAGCCAAGATCAATTCATCAAGATCTGGCATAGGGGAGTCATCCATCACAAAGATTGGTGCTGAGATAGCTTCTGTGGGGGATGAAATGATTGCAGAGGTTGGTGCAGATACTGGAATTACAAAGCTGTCACATAGTTGCTTAGCAACAGCTTGGCTGATTGGAGGAGTATAAGGAACAATAGCCAACTGTGGCTTAGTAAATTCTCCTGGAAGATACTACATATGTACAATGTCAAAGGTTTTCAACAATTCTTCTAAGTTAACTGTGGGATTTAGAATAAAATCACCAACATGTGTGAATCCTTCAGAATCAAACTCATCAAAATCCATGTCAGTATCAATGAAATCAATTAAATCTTTATCTATACAATCTATGTATGCTGCTGTGGGGACTGGAGTATCTGCTGGTGCTGGAGCTGAAGTGTATGAAGTTGTAGTTGCTATATAATCTAAAGCTGTAGCTACTGCTTCATCATCAGGCATCTCCCCCTGCCTGGTTTCAGTGGGAACTGAGGCCAGGCCCCTGACTGAGGAGGTGGCAGTAGTGAGGGCAGAGATTTGGGCAGATAAAGAGGTAATTGTAGTAGCAAGAGGTGTAATGGCCTCTGCTATAAGGGATTTAAAAAGGGGAGTGACGATGGTGACGATAGAGGATATGGTAGAGGGGTCCAATGAGATAGTGGTAGATGGTGTTGTAGTTGGTGTGGAAGAGGTGGCAACTATTGATGGAATAGGGGGTGGAACATCAGGTATGTGAAGGTTAGATGTTGATGGGGATGGAAGGGTGGCATCTTGCATCATGGTGTCTGATGGTAGTAGGTAAGATGGTATGGAAGAGAGAAGTGGAGGAAGTGGAGACTGTGGTGGTGTAGAAATATATATGCCATGACGGGATTCAGGAGGTGTGGGTGGTTGATTTTCCTGAAGGGGTGAGGAGGGAATGTCAGTGATGGTGATTGGTAAAGATGGAGTGACTGAGGATTGTGTTGTTGTTGGAAGGGGGGATGGAAGAGAAGATGTGGAAGGAATGTTCACTTCAGTTGGGTGGGGAGTGGCTTTAATATCCCTTATACCTTCAGAAGCTTTGATGGAAGAGATGGAAGCCTGAGAGGGCTTAGTGATGGTCCTCTCACATCTGCCAAATAAGGCACATATCAGCCTTTTATTGGCATTTATGAATATGGTCTGGGAGACCAGGGATTCAGTAGCCTTTTCCTGTAGGAAGATTCCTAGAACTCCTCCAAAACATACTTCCTTCTTAGTGTTCTTCTTCTTTATCAAATCAAATAGAAGTTGAGCCCAGTTGATTGGCTTCTTGTTGATGATTGCACACATCACTAGAAATTGGTTTTTGGTGATATAGTCGTGTATAGTGTGTTTTCCAAGAAACACTTTGCCGACCAAGTCTGCTAAAAACTTATAGGGCGTAGATAAGTGTTTCTTCAATAGTTTGTTAGGGTTTTCTCCAGTATAATCCATGAGGCTTAGCATCATATCCGATTCCTCTACTTCAATCTCGAGGTCCTCTTCTCCATTTCTTAATCCAAAGATTTCAGTTAAGATAACGGGTGTTAAAGAGATGGAGTCACCCGCGATGGTGCCCGTCATGATGTTCTCTTCTGTGGACAACAGTGTGTATACCCATTCCCTGATTTCCATGCTGTGTAGTTTGACCCTTCTCGTCATAAGAGTTTTTAGTTCCTGTTCTTCAAGAAGTTCCAGGATATACAGAAAGATTGGATCGGAGTGCTGAAATGAATCGAAATGCACGTCGAAGCCTGTATCGAACTTCATTCCTGTGAGATTGCCTACCAAAGCCGCCATTGAAATCACCTGCAAGAAAGACACAAAAACGGCGATCAAGTGCAAGGGAATAGAAAGCATGGGATGGAGGTCGAAGAAAACCTAGATATAAGGTTTTCCAGAATATGAATCGACAAACTCCATTCCACGAAAATAAAATTAATTCTTCGAAGTGAGGTCGACGACATAGTTTAGGGTTAAATAATTCGTCGAGCTAATCAAAAGAATTGAAGATGGTTCGTCGAACTTAGGTCGACGAATATCTTCTGAAGAAACGTTCGACGAAGTCTGGAAAATTCTTCGAATGCAGACAGAACTTAGACTAAGTCTTCTCCATTGATCATTCTCATTTGATTTAGAAAGAAAGCATGATTTTTCTCATCCAGAGGTTTGGTGAATATATCAGCTTTTTGTAAATCAGTGTAGATATAGACAAGCTTAATCCTATTTTTGTCTACACACTCCCTAATGAAATGATGTCTTATGTCAATATGTTTTGTCCTACTACGGTGAACTAGATTTTGTGCTATGGCTATAACACTAGTATTATCACAGAATAGGGTTGAATTATTTAAGTTGAACCCATAATCTAGAAGCTGATTCTGTATCCAGAGCATCTATGAACAACAGCTGCCTACTGCAATATATTCTGCTTCAGCAGTTGAAGTTGACACTGATGTTTGCTTTTTATAGAACCAGGATACTAATCTTGTACCCAGGAACTGGCAAGTTCCTGAAGTACTTTTTCTATCAACCCTACATCTAGCAAAATCAGCATCAGAGTATCCAGTTAACTCAAATTCTGATTCAGCAGGATACCATAGTCCTAGATTAGGACAACTCTTTATATATCTTAAAATCCTTTTTAAGAAAATTAGATGAGATTCTTTAGGATTCACTTGGAAGCTAACATAAAGACATGTAGCAAACATAATATCTGGCCTACTTGCTGTGAGGTATAATAGGTACCCAACAATGCCCCTATAAAGTTTCTGACCTACAGCTTTTCATGGTATATCAGAGTCCACAACAGCATTGGTGGCCATGGGAGTTTTCTGAGCTGAGGCATCAGCCATCCCAAACTTCTTTAGATGTTCTTTAGCATATTTTGCTTGAGAGATGAAGATGCCATCAGGAATTTGTTTCACTTGGAGACCAAGGAAATATGAAAGCTCTCCCATGATACTCATTTCAAATTTAGAATGCATGAGCTCAGAAAACCTCTTGCATAATTTTGAATCTATAGAGCCAAATATAATGTCATCTACATAGATTTGCACTAACAAGATTTGGTCCTTATGATGTCTAGTGAAAAGTGTTTCATCTACAGTTCCTCTTATAAATTCATGCTCTAATAAGAAACTTGCTAAGGTCTCATACCAAGCTCTTGGAGCTTGCTTTAACCATAAAGAGCCTTATTTAATTTAAAAACATAAGTGGGATAAGTTGGAGAAACAAAACCGGGAGGTTGTTCAACATTATCCTCTTCTTGTAATACTCCATTTTAGAAAGCACTTTTCACATCCATTTTGAAAAACTTTGAACCTTTTGAATGCTGCATAGGCAAGGAAGATCCTTATAGCTTCCAACCTTGCAACAGGTACAAAGGTCTGATCATAGTCAATTCCTTCCTCTTGCCTATAACCTTGAGCAACAAGCCTAGCCTTGTTCCTCACAATGACTCCTTAGGAATCAAGCTTATTCCTGAAAACCCATTTGGTTCCAATAACTGGGTAGTTTGGGGTCTTGGAACCAAATCCCACACTCTACATCTCTCAAATTGGTTTAGTTCCTCTTGCATTGCAAGGATCCAGTGAGGATCTTGCTCAGCATCATGCATGGTTAGAGGTTCAACCTGAGAGAGAAAACAGACATACATCAAGTCTTGGTTGAGTTGATGCCTTGTCTATACACCTACTGATATGTCTCCAATTACTTGAGATCTGGGGTGATCCCTAAGTGTGACAAAATCAGTCGGTGGAGTTGGTTGTGCAACAGCTTTTGAATAAATTCCTCTTGTGGAATTATATTTGTTGTTGTTTGAGGCTCATGTTCTTCAACTTCACCTTCTTCACTATCTTCAATGACCTGTGGAGAGTGATGAGTGGGAACCTCTTGGGTGAGGTTTAGTCCATCCAATGTCTCACAGAAGTGGGGTACCTGCAAGTTGCTACTGGTAGAAACTTCTTTCTCCTTGCAGTACATGTTAGTTTCATCAAAAGAAACATGAATTGACTCTTCTACTTTTAATATTGATTTATTAAATACCCTATAAGCCTTGCTTACTTGGGAGTATCCTAGAAAAACTCCCACTTCAGCCTTAGCTTCAAACTTTCTAATATATTTCTTGTTGTTATTATGTATATAGCATGTACAACCAAAAACTTTAAAATAGTTTATTTTAGGTTTCTTCCCTTTGAGCAATTCATAGGGAGTCTTGTTCTTCAGTTTGTGAATTAAACTCCTATTCATGACATAGTTTGCTGTGCTTACAGCCTCTGCCCAAAAGGTTAGTGGCATGTATGCATCAGCAAGTAATGTACCTGCAGCTTTAATGAGTGTCCTATTTTTCCTTTCAGCTACCCCATTTTGTTGGGGAGTTCTAGGAGCTGATAAGCAATGCCTGATACCTTCCTTCTCACAGAATTTATGCATAAGAAGAGACTCAAACTCTGTACCATGATCACTTCTGATCAATGCAACATGAGTAGAGAACTCAATCTGTATGGTCCTGAGAAAATTTGTAAGAACTTTGAATGTATCTGACTTTGTTCTCAAAAAGAATACCCAACTGAACCTGGAGAAGTCATCCACTATAACTAAAGTGTAAGATTTCCCTCCTAGGCTTTGTACAACAATGGATCCAAATAGATACAAGTGTAGCAAGTACAAGATCCTAGGTGAATCACTCTTATTAATTGATTTGAAAATAGTTTTAGTTTGCTTGCCTAATTGACAAGCCATGCAGAGACCTTCCTTCTTATAGGGAGCAGAAGGTAGACCTCTAATAAGGTTGTGCTTAGATAACCTAGCAATGTTTTTCAGATTTACATGTCCTAGTATTTTGTGCCAATAATCATTCTGAGTACTAGTTAAATTTATCAAATAGATATCAGTTGTCGCAGAAAGAAAATTTACTAAATAAATGTTTCCTTGTCTAGTTCCAGTTAAAATAGTTTGGTTATTTTTATCAATGATAGAGCAAGTAGAAGGGTTAAAATATGCCTGATAACCATCATCACATAATTGACTTATGGAGTTGAGGTTATGCTTCAGTCCACTTACATATGTCACCTTTCTGAATGTGACAGCTCCTATTCTTACTTCTCCAACTCCTTCTGACTGACCATATTTGGAGTCACCAAAGATAACCTTTGGCCCCAGTTTGGACTTATAGTTGAGTAGGATGTCCTTGCTGCCAGTCATATGCTTGGAGAAGCCACTGTCAAGGAACCAAGTTTGATTTTCCCTTGGATAATTTCTAACCTCCAATACAAACAGTTAGTGATTTTTGACCCAGGGTACCTTGGGCCCTTTGTATGGTTGATAAGAGAAACTTTAAATAACCGAATATTCTGGCTGGGATTTATATCCTAGGGGGTGATATCTCCTAGGTGGAATGGTTCAGTCAGCTAGGGGATTAAATGATTTCCTAGAAGTATTTAAGTTTTTATTAAAGTTATAGTTTTGGTTAAGTCTTCCGGGGTTCGACGAATTTAGGTAAGTTCGTCGACCAGAGTTTGACGAATTGGGTTGAGATCGTCGATCTCTCCCCAGAGAATGAACATGTTCATTCTCTGTACCCCACATTCGTCGATCTCTGCTTGACAAACCATACAAAGTTCGTCGATCGCAGTTAGATGAATAATGATAACTATAGTTGGCGTTCAGAGTTCGTCGATCTGGGTTCGATGAACTGGCCCCTTTTCGTCGATCTGAGGTCGACGAAAATTGCTGAACTTTGTTTTTATTAGGTGTTTTCTGTTTTTCAATTTTATCCTTAGTTTTAACTTGTTCAAGGATTTTATTTACTTTATATACATGATCAGTATTCTTCTTTCCTTTCTCAGAAATAAAATTAATGGTTTATGACAGGTGGTTTTTATGAATAATAGGTGGTTCATTAGATGATAAACCTAATCCTAACTTACTTCCATTAAATCTAGCATTAGATATGTTGGTGATTACTGTTAGTTGTTTGCTTCTTGCATTTAGTGATTCTTCTAGCTGTTTTGCTTTACTTAATTCATTTTTCAGGAAAGTGATTTTTCACTAAACATGTCTATTTCATTTTTTAATTTAGTCTTTTCTAAAACTAAGCTATCATAGTTAACTTGTTTATCTCTGAGAAGTTTTATTTCCTTCTCAGAGTTGATTAAATATAAACACATGATTTTAAAATCTGATTTAAAAGATTCTGAATTATAATCAAACCATGATAATACCTGATCAGCTTCTGATTCAGAAGCTTCCTCATTTTCTGAATCTCCTTCTTCTGAGTTGCTTCTTGAGGCATCAATTGCCATGAGGCAAACCTCTTTTGCTCTTTATTCTTCTTCATCTTCACTGGACCTTGAAGATGTTGACTCATCTTCAGTATCACTCCAAGTCTCACCTACAAACCCCTTTTCCTTCCTCTTGTGTTTGCGAAGAGGGTTTGCTGGTGAACTGTTTTCTGGAATCCTTTTCCTTTTCTCTTCTCTTCTCTTTCTTCTGATTCTCTGGACACTCAGAGAGGAAGTGCCCAGGCTTTCTGCATCCATAACACACCACTTCCTTTGTTGGTGTCTTATCATACTTTGTCCTGTCATCTTTTCTTGATGACTTTATTCTGAAGTCCTTTCTAGCCATCTTGAAAAATATCATAGCCAAGAGACTTATAAGTTTTTTATTTGATGTTGAAGATTCTGATTCTTCTGAGGCTTTGAAAGCTATGCTCTGTTCTCTTCTATTTGCTGGTGGTGTTCTTTGTTCAGCAACCTCCCTTGTCTTTACTAACTGCTCATAAGACTTTAGTTTACCCAATAGAGATTCAGTTGAAATCTCATTTAGGCATCTGGCCTCCTTGATGGGCCAAATTCTTGTGTCCCATAAGCTTGGGAAGCACATCAGAATTTTGTCATTCACTTCAGTGAGAGTGATGACCTTGTCTAGAGTTTTTAGCTCATTAATAATTGAGCTTTGTCTACTATACATCTCTGAAACTGTCTCAGCTTCTTGTTTCTTGAAATTCTCATATTGGGATATGAGATTTGATCTCCTATCCTTCCTTTCATCAGCTGATCCATCAACCATTTGGTTTAGGGAATCCCAAATTGGTTTTGCTGATGTGCACTCAGCAACCTTCTGGAAAATGTCATTAGACATTGTTTGTGCCAATATATTCATGACTTTTGCATCTACCATCTTGGCTTTCCTGTAAGTATCATTATAGTGTTGAGGAGGGACTGTAGTCAAATCTGTAGAAGTGGTTGGAGGAGCAGCAGGTGGTGAAGGTACTCCTGTTAAGATGGAAGTAAAGATATCTTCATCAATAGAATTCATATATAGCTTTATTCTTGTATTCCAGATTCCAAACTTTTGCAAGTTGCAAGTTGGAGGCCTGGTGCTTGCATAATCTTTATTCTGTGTCATGGCTGTATTTCTAAGTTAAATGTGAATAAAGTGATGTGTAGATCTAACTCAGGATCTTTGGTTCAAGGGTTAATTTTTCCAACCAAAGGAACCTTGCTTTGATATCAATTGAAAGTGAGGGTTAGGTCTATAATACTCTAGATGGGGGTGAATACAGTATATTTAAAATTTATTAGGTCCCAATAAAAGTGCTGTTACAGCTTTTGCTGTAAACTGAAAATGTGCAGTAATTAAGAAACTGGAAAACAAAAAGTAATAGTCCTAATTACAGCCACACAAAAAGAATAAAAAGAAATAGGCAACCAGACGACACAAGAAATTTATAGTGGTTCCCCAAATCTAGGTAGTCCACTCTTCTACCACCCTTGGTAGGAATACACTCAGGTTTTTGATCAGGTGCCTGACACCAATGGGTTTTGATCAGGTCCACAAAAACCAACTCAAGTCTTTTAGTCAGGAGACTTGCAACCAGGAATCACTTTTGAAGGGAGATGACAACCCTTTATAGAGGAGGGGGTGAGAGAGTGATTATGTCTTCTCTTTCAAAATAAACTGAGAAGACTTATGTGGATTGATGTTTAGCAAAAGCTCCCCCTGAATTATTGAATGGTTCATGATGATTTGGAAGCTTTGTTGTAGGGTGATAGGTCTTCAATCAGAGTTCTTGACAAGCAGTGATGCAGGAGCTTCTTGACTGATTTGATATCTGTTGTCCTTGGAAGTCCTGGAGAGAATATGGAAGAAGAAGACTCTTGATATTGTATGATTGTTCTTCTTCTCCTGAATGAAGATCACTACCTGTCACTGTAAGCTTCAGTATGATTTTCTTGTGTAATGTTTTTCTGCTGCTGTATAAAAACTTGCAGTCAGTCTTTTTGTCACTGTTTTTCTCACTGAGTGTGTATTTCTTACTGACTATCCTCGATCTTGTGTTCTTCTCTCTCTTTTCAAAAATTTGAATCTTCCATAATTAATGCTCACACCTTGAGAATAATTAGCATTGAATCATTTCCTCAACTATCCCGTGGAAAATCGGCAAGAATTATTCCTGAAGAAGACCGTAATCAATGCTCTTACTAACGTATACATTCAGAGAATGTAGAGCATTAATTACTCAGGAATTTCCGCATTAGAATGGGGACATAAGGCCGGAAATGGATAAGTCTGAAGTAGTCAAACAGTTGGCAGAATTCGTCGAACTAAATTACCAATTCGTCGAGCTGAGATATTGAATTCGTCGACCAAACAGCTTCTTGTTCGCCTAGCTGAGTTCCAAGATCGTCGAGCTGATAACAGAGCTGCATGCTTTAGAGCCTTTGCTTTTCTGTCTGAAGTTTGTCGAGCTGAGTTTGTAACTTCGTCGATTGGAGTTCAACAATCATTCTGGACTTAGTCGAGTATTTTGTGTTGACTGATACTCTGTGTCTCGACATGAATTTTCTGGTGTCGACACAGGTGGGTGTCGACTGATTAGTCTTGTTGTCGACACAAGTCTTCTGGTGTCGATATAAGTTGGTTTCAACACATGCTTTCTGGTGTCGACATAAGTTTTCTGGTGTCGACATACGTTGGTGTCGACACATGCCCTAAGTGTCGACACAAATCTTCTGAGTCCAGAATTCGTCGAGTAGTATACTGAGTTTGTTGACCTAAGAAGTTGACTTCTTCGACCTGACAATTTTTGAACTTGAGATCCAAGGTCGTCGAGCTCAGAATCTTGTTTGTCGACCAAAGTCTGAAGTTGGACTTAGAATAATCTGGAGTTATCCTGACTTTAGTTTGTTGAAGTTTCCCAGTTTTCGTCAACCAGAGAATGAAGATCGTCGAGCTCAGCTCAGAGAAATATCTGGAGTTCGTCGAGCTGAGAACGTCTTTCATCGACCTGAGTTTGACGAACGTCGAACTCATTTTACTTAGTCTTGAAATCTTCTAAGTCTTGAGTCTCTGATAGTCTTGTTGATAGCTGGTCCATCTGATATTGACTCTAAGGACTTGGCCGAGACTCTAGGACACAACTATGACCCTGGCTATACATGTTGGGTCACATCCTAAGTTAGTGAACCTAGCCCAAATTAACTAGGGATCCAACAGAACGACTGCCATTTAAATAGTGTTGACACGCCCCATGACACGCCCGTGTTAGAGGGAGTGTACTTTGAAATTTTTTCTCTATAAATTCAGAGCTTCTGCCTGATCTCCTGTTCCACGTTTTGAACCATTTTGTATAGGGGCCGGCTGTTAGATGCATTCCAAAGCTATATAAAGTGACTTTCTCCCCCTCTCCTATGTTTGTTTTTAGCTTTCTGTAACTCTCATTTTAGCTTAATAAATGTTTAAATTTTTGTCTCTTTATGTGGTTTTGGAATGGATCTAAGCCTCTCACATGCAATCTTATTCTTTCTTTATTTTAACTTTGTTTTTCGTTTACTTTTTGTACGTGTGTGTGTGTATCAGATTAATTTTCATGCTCCTATACTTAGTTATTTGTACTTAGGTTTGGTTAGACTTAGGTTTTTCTAGCTTTTTATGCATTCCTATCAATCTGTAAAAACATTTTCAAAGTGGTTTTGATTTTTCACTAACTTAGATTTTCTTTTTTAGGTCGTAAAACTTTTCGTTCTTTTCACATTATTATCACTTTTTAACCACTTTTACGGAGTTATAAGAATGAAGATATAGTCATTTTAATTTTTCAAGAATTCTCATTTTCATGTTTATTTGCAAAAACATTTTGCTACTTTTATTTTTCTAACTTCATTTTATTCATTTCTACCGCATTCTAGCGGTAGAAATGTAATCGTTTTAATTTTCTGAGCACTTGCACTTTGCGTTTATTTGCAAACTTTTTTCCTCCTTTAAATTTTATTTTCACTTTTTATGCATTTCTACCAAATTCTAGCTGTAGAAATGTAGTTGTTTTAATTTTTCAGCAGCTTAGTTTTTCCTATATTTTTTCGTACGTGTGTGTGCATGTATGAGTTAGTTTTTATAGCTTTATTTCAATTTCTGTAGAGTGTGTGCGTGTGTAGAATTTATTACCGCCTACTCATTTAAGTTAAATGGCAGGTCTGTGTGTGTATTTTCTTTCTGTAGAGTGTGTGCATTTATTTTCTCCTACTCATTTGAGTAGGACTCGCTTTAATTTTCCCTACTCGTTTGAGTAGGACTTGTGTGCATGTGTTTTACTTTCAAGTAGAGTGTGTGAGTGTTAGCATTTATTTCCGCCTACTCGCTAGGAGTTAAATGGTAGGATTTTATTTACCGCCAACTCATTTGAGTTAAATGACAGGTATTTATTTGTCTGTAATTATTTCAGTAGTACTTGTTCTTGTATTTATTTCCGCCTACTCGCTAGGAGTTAAATGGCTGGACTTAATTTTTCTCCTACTCATTTGAGTAGAATTTTTGTGCGTGTGTTTAATTTTCAGTAAAGTGCATGTGTGGGTGCATTTATTTTCTCCTACTCATTTGAGTAAGACTCGCTTTATTTTCCCTCACCCACTCATTTAAGCCGGGAAATGTAATTTTTCTACTTTTATTTCAGTCCTACTCGTTTGAGTAGGACTTGTAATTTACTGCTTTATTTACTGCTTTGATTTTCTCGATTTCATCGCATGCCGTCCCCATTCCGATGAGTGGTTAATCATTCTTAGCTCTCAGTATCGAAGAGCATTCGGACAAATAAAATAGCTTTAAAGAATAAAAGGTCCTGTTTTTCTAATTAATTAAAATGAACTTACGGTTTGCCTAGGGTTTACAACGCATAGAACCACATAATCGATGTGTGGGCCCTATTTCCATAGTCCATACGCTAGCTAGCCAAGATGCCGTGCGTATGGACCGATCGCCCCTTGGTAATTGGAGTTTCGCACTAACCCTCGAGAGAGGAGGCGCGCCAACTCTACCAGATTGGAATCCCCACCCAATAGCGGTGTTCTTAGTGTAATGCGAGCGTTAAGGGGAATCCTTCGTAGGATGAGAGCCCGATCGAATAGTCTTAGCATTCAGGTGAGCGATATTTCTATAGCTAAGTGAGCTCATTTTAGTGGAACCTCTACGACCAAGTCTCCGCCTAAATTATTTTGAAATTTAGGATCTCTTTTTATTCAAAGTTTATTTTAGTTTAATTTTATTCGGTGCCCTCGAGCTAAGCTCTTCATCAGCTCCACCTTTTTTACTTGCTTTTATTTTTATTGCCTTTTTATTATATATAAAAAATTACCCGACAAGTAAATATCGGTAAAATAATAGTCCCCTCCAGGGAAGATTAGAAATAGTCGAACCGACCCCGAGAACATTACGACCTCGATATTCCACACCGGAATATCCTGTACTACACAGGATAGGTGCACTTGTCTCCTTTCATTAAAACTCGATTTCACTATTTTATATCCAAATAATAAATCTGCAATCCCCGTTTTCTAAATAAAACCAAATCCGCTTTTCTAATTAAAACCGCCCGGGGCACCGCGAGCTCGTAATAATTTCGAGTCGTTATTTTAAACTCTAGAGACCTATTAATTTTACCTATTCTATATATATTTAAAAAAATGGCCACCAAAATTACTAATTAATAATAAGTATTATTAATAAAAAGTAAAACATTTTTTAAAAAAAACAACTTAAAAATGTTTTTTTAAAAAAACCTACTTAAAAAAATTGTAAAAAACTTAAAAAATTATGTTATTATTATGAATTTTCAAAAAAACACTACTTAAAAAATTTAAAAAAGAACTTAAAAAAAACATAAACAACTTAAAAAAAACTTAAAACATAAAAAAAAACGAAAAAAAAACTTAAATTTTTTTTTTAAAATTTATGTTATTATTATCTATAAAAAACATATAAAAAAAATGACAATATTTTCGGCCGAGTTTAAACTTCAAATTCTCAAAAACTTAAAAACTAAAAAACAAAAATAAATACAAAAATCTAAAAAACTTTAAAACTTAAAACCTTAAATAAAACAAAAACAAAAAATTCTCGATTTGTTTTAACTTGTTTTTCTTTCTTTTCAAAAACACAAAACACTTTTTTGCCAAAATATATTATAATAACCACTTTAAATACATACACCTTTTCCAAAAAAAAAATTTATATATATATTATTTTTGCTTTGGCATGCTTCACACTCTTGTGCACGCTATGGATTCGCATTTCTGTAGCGCTCATAAGCTAAGATGTTAGCTTCGAGTCCCACACACACATGCCCCCTACTACCCACAATCTTTAGGGAGAGTATATTTCTTTTCTGTTATATTTTTGTTCTAAATACTGCATGGTATCAACCCGGGCCTCCCCGAATTCGTCTTAGGGAAGCTTCTACCCTCCCTATTTCTTTTTGTACATATTTCATTTTGTATATTACCATTCTACATACTTAGATAGCAATATTGGAGACAATGTTGGATTAAAGTATGAGAGTGTTTTCTTACATTTTTTATTTCTACACTTTTATATTCTGCAATAACAACCAAAATCAACAAAAATACAAAAAATTGCAAAAACTTAAAACCTGCAAAAAAAATTTTTTTTTCTTGTTTTTTTAATCAAAAACCTAAAAATAATACATAAAACAGAACAAAAATTCAAAAAAAAATTTTACTTTGTAAATATTTTTGTATTAAAATAAATGTTTCTAGCAAGCTTGCTTTTTAGCAAACATGCGGCGTTCGACTCATCGAACCAACCACCTAAATAAGAGTCTGTTCGCGGGCCATCGAGTTTTTACCTTGTCCTTTTTTTGTAAAAAATTTTCGAAAAAACCAAAAATCCTAAAAACGAATAAACTCTAAAAATAAAAAAAAGATAGTAAATCGAAAAAAATAAAATACAAAAAAATGATAAAAACTATAAAAAATCAAAAAATGTTTTGTTAATTATGTAATGAATAATTCGAATATCTCAATTCTTAACCATTTTCGCTCTCCAAAAATCTAGTTCCCAGTTAATTTATAAGCGAATTCTTTTAATTCTTTGCTTACTATTCGTTTATTAATTGGAGTTCGAGAGATTTAGATATCTGGGGTTAAGTTTTAAAGATATTCTTATGCTCATTTTTTATTTTAGATAAGGTACCTGTTTTCAACATTACTTCTAATTCATCTAAATAGTTGCACATTTCTTTTGTTAGAAAATAACGATCTTAGATTTCAATTATGATAACTCCAAGCTTTTTTTCGATATATAGGAACTTTTAATTTATAAAAGTTACTCTCAAAAACCTTTTATTAAACCTAGTTTTATTTTTCAACAAACATCTATCACCTTTTTTTTCATGTCATACTTGGCATGATTTCGATCCTTAAAAGATCATATGTCAATGGAAATAAGATTTCGTTCTGTAAACATAGGCATCCAATATTTAAAAATATTATATGTCATGGAGTAAGAGGATAAAATTCATTGCACTTATACATATACATTGTATTATTATGAAGATGTTAAAAAAAATTTTGTTATGGAAAATAAGATTTCGTTTTTCTAACATCCATTTTCAAGCTAAAAAATTCATTAGAGGTTCGAGCGAAAAAATATACCCTCGCATCTAAAATTCTAGCCTTCTTCATATACCACGATGTACTAGTCCGCCAATTTCAAAAAGAATCTAGATTTAATTTTAAAATCTTTTTGAGAGCATAATTTGTAAATTAAATTATTTCATGTAATTCTTACAAACTCAAGTTTTCGTAAATCCAATCTAATTTTGTTAGCCTAACAAATAAAAGTTATTGTTATCTATTCGATCGTATCAGAAGTTTTTAACTAAAACTCTTACTTTATTTAAAGTTTTGTAATAATTTAGGATTTAACTCTAAAACCCACGATATTTTTTTAGATCTTTCTTTCAATTAAGTCAAGCGGTAGCTAAATTTAGGATTTCTTTAATTCATTATAAGTTCATCTCCAACTTTTATTTTGTAATAGCAAAAGCTTAAGTATGAGGCTATTTGATAGTTTGTAAATATACCTATTTTTTTGTACATTAATTAAGTCGTTTTCATTTCTTTTTGATCTTTTTATTTAATTTTCTTTAATAAATTGTTTCTTTTTTCTAAATTTTATTCTAACATAGCTTTATTTTTGTTTCCTGAATTTTTCAGGAAATTGTCAAATTTTGCATGGGCCACGCCCGTGTACTTTGGGTCATGCCCGTGACCGGGGCGTGATAATTCAAGCCCGTGAAATCAACAACATTTGAAGAAGAAACATGTGACACGCCCGGCCACACGCCCGGGTCAAAAGTGACACGGCCGTGACCTTACCCGTGTCAGCCTGCTCGATGATTTTTCGCTCGACGAAATTGCTCTCGATGATTGTCAACCTAGGATATGCCCGTGTCCCATGAGCGCCACGCCCGTGTCATATGACATGCCCCGTGCCGAAGCATGTGACCATCTCTCGACATTTTTCACTCGAAATTCGTCGACTCAACCAGACACGCCCGTGTCAAGATGCGACACGGGCGTGTACTCCTCCACCTGGCCCGACAAACCGCCGCTGGCGACTTTTTAATGCAGACGACACCTAGTTCAACCTCCCCATCATGCCCGTGTACTTTGGGTCATGCCCGTGACCAGGGTCGTGACTTCCACGTGGACCTCCCGAAGTCAACAATGTCATCAAATCGCCAAATTCTGATGATAAATATAGCCGATACGCCCACCGTCACGCCCGTGACCTGGGGCATGACCGCCACGTTTTTAGCCGCCAAGTCAAATCTCAAATCAAATCGGATGGGCGCCATTTAAATAGTGTTGACACGCCCCATGACACGCCCATGTCAGAGGGCGTGTACTTTGAAATTTTTTCTCTATAAATTCAGAGCTTCTGCCTGATCTCCTGTTCCACTTTTTGAACCATTTTGTATAGGGGCCGGCTGTTAGATGCATTCCAAAGCTATGTAAAGTGACTTTCTGCCCCTCTCCTATGTTTGTTTTTAGCTTTCTGTAACTCTTGTTTTAGCTTAATAAATGTTTAAATTTTTATCTCTTTATATGGTTTTGGAATGGATCTAAGCCCCTCATATGCAATCTTATTCTTTCTTTGTTCTAACTTTGTTTTTCGTTTACTTTTTGTACGTGTGTGTGTGTGTATGTGATTAATTTTTATGCTCCTATACTTAGTTATTTATACTTAGTTTTGGTTAGACTTAGGTTTTTCTAGCTTTTTATGCATTCCTATCAATCTGTAAAAGCACTTTCAATGTGGTTTTGATTTTTTCACTAACTTAGATTTTGCTTTTTAGGTCGTAAAACATTTCGTTCTTTTCACATTATTTTCACTTTTAACCACTTTTACGGAGTTATAAGAATGAAGATATATTCATTTTAATTTTTCAAGCATTCTCATTTTCATGTTTATTTGCAAAACGTTTTTACTCCTTTTATTTTTCTGACTTCATTTTATTCATTTCTACCGCATTCTAGCGGTAGAAATGTAATCGTTTTAATTTTCTGAGCACCTGCACTTTGCGTTTATTTGCAAACTTTTTTGCTCCTTTAAATTTTATTTTCACTTTTTATGTATTTCTACCACATTCTAGCTGTAGAAATGTAGTTGTTTTAATTTTTCAGAAACTTAGTTTTTCCTATATTTTTTCATACATGTGTGTGCGTGTATGAGTTAGTTTTTATATCTTTATTTCAATTTCTGTAGAGTGTGTGCGTGTGTAGCATTTATTACCGCCTACTCATTTGAATTAAATGGCAGGTCTATGTGTGTATTTTCTTTCTATAGAGTGTGTGAATTTATTTTCTCCTACTCATTTGAGTAGGACCCGCTTTAATTTTCTCCTACTCGTTTGAGTAGGACTTGTGTGCATGTGTTTTACTTTCAAGTAGAGTGCGTGAGTGTTAGCATTTATTTTCGCCTACTCGGTAGCAGTTAAATGGCAGGATTTTATTTACCGTCTACTCATTTGAGTTAAATGGCAGGTCTTTATTTGTCTGTAATTATTTCAGTAGTACTTGTACTTGTATTTATTTTCGCCTACTCGCTAGGAGTTAAATGACAGGTCTTAATTTTTCTCCTACTCATTTGAGTAGAATTTCTGTGCGTGTGTTTAATTTTCAATAGAGTGCGTGCGTGAGTGCATTTATTTTCTCCTACTCATTTGTGCAGGACTCGCTTTATTTTCTCCCGCCCACTCATTTGAGTTGGGACTTGTAATTTTCCTGCTTTCATTTCAGTCCTACTAGTTTTAGTAGGACTTGCAATTTACTGCTTTATTTTACTGCTTTGATTTTCTTGCTTTCATCGCCTGTCGTACCCATTCCGATGAGTGACTAATCGTTCTTAGCCCTCAGTATAGAAGAGCATTGAGATAAAAAAATAGCTTTAAATAATAAAAGGTCCTGTTTTTCTAATTAATTAAAATTAACTTAGGGTTTGCTTAGGGTTTACGACGAGTAGGACCACATAATTGATATGTGGGCCCTATTTTCGTAGTCCATACGCTAGCTAGCCGAGAGGTCGTGCGTATGTAACGATCACCCCTTGGTAATTGGAGTTCCGCACTAGCACTCGAGAGAGGAGGCGCGCCAACTCTACCGGATTGGGTTCCCCACCCAATAGTGGGGATCTTAGCATAATGCAGACGTTAAGAGGAATCCTTCATCGGACGAGAGCCCGATTGAATTGTCTTAGTGTTCAAGTGAGCGATATTCCTATAACTAAGTGAGCTCATTTTAGTGGAACCTCCACGACCAAGTCTCTGCCTTAATTATTTTGAAATTTAGGATCTCTTTTTATTCAAAGTTTATTTTAGTTCAATTTTATTCGGTGCCCTCGATCTAAGCTCTTCATCGGCTCCACCTTTTTTACTTGCTTTTATTTTTATTGCCTTTTTTATTATATATAAAAAATTACCCGACAAGTAAATATCAGTAAAATAATAGTCCCCTCCAGGGAAGAGTAGAAATGATCGAACCGACCCCGAGAACAATACGACCTCGATATTCCACACCGAAATATCTTGTACTACACACGATAGGTGCACTTGCCTCCTTTTGTTAAAACTCGATTTCACTGTTTTATATCCAAATAATATATCTGTGCGCCCCGTTTTCTAAACAAAACCAAATCCGCTTTTCTAAATAAAACCGCCCGGGTCGTCGCGAGCTCGTAATAATTTTTGGAGTTTTAACTCGCATCAAGTTTTTGGCGCCGTTGTCGGGAAAATTTCGAGTCGATATTTTAAACTCTGGCAACCTATTAATTTTACCTATTCTATATATATTTCAAAAAAAATGGCCACCAAAATTAAAATTAATAATAAGTATTATTAATAAAAATTAAAAAATTTTAAAAAAAACTACTTAATTTTTTTTTTTAAAACTTAAAAAAATTTTTTTGAAAAACTTTAAAAAGTATGTCATTATTATGAATTTTCAAAAAACACTACTTAAAAAAATAAAAAAAAACTTTTAAAAAAACTTAAACAACTTAAAAAAACTTAAAACTTAAAAGAAAAACGTAAAAAAAACTTCAAATTTTTCTTTAAAAATATTTTTGTTATTATTATCTACAAAAACATATAAATAAAATGACATTGTTTTCGGCCGAGTTTAAACTTCAAATTCTGAAAAACTTAAAAACTAAAAAAAACAAAAAAAATATAAAAATCTAAAAACCTTAAAAACTTAAAACCTTAACAAAAACGAAAACAAAAAAATTCTCGATTTGTTCTAACTTGTTTTTCTTTCTTTTCAAAAACACAAAAAACTTTTTTGCCAGAATATATTATAATAACCACTTTAAATAAATACACCTTTTCCAAAAAAAAAAATTATATATATATTTTTTTGCTTCGTCGTGTTTCACACTCTTGTGCACGCTCGGGGTCAGCATTTTTGTAGCGCTTATAAGCTAAGACGTTAGCTTCGAGTCCCACACACACATGCCCCCTACCACCCACAATCTTTAGGCCGAGTTTATTTTTGTTTTTTTTGTTTTTTATGTTATATTTTTGTTCTAAATACTGTAGGGTATCAACCCGGGCCTCCCCGAATTCGTCTTAGGGAAGCTTCTACCCTCCCTATTTCTTTTTGTACATATTTTATTTTGTATATCACCATTCCACATACTTAGATAGCAACATTGGGGACAATGTTGGATTTAAGTATGGGGTCTTTTCTTATTTTTTTTATTCCTACACTTTTATATTCTGCAATAATAACAAAAATCATCAAAAATACAAAAACATTGCAAGGAATTAAAATCTCCAAAAATTTTTTTGCTTGTTTTTAAAATCAAAAACCTAAAAAAACTCCATAAAACAAAACAAATATTCAAAAAAAAATTTACTTTGTAAATATTTTTGTATAAAAATAAATCTTTCTAGCAAGCTCTCATTTTAGCAAGCCCGCGGCGTTCGAGTAATCGAACCAACCACCTAAATAAGAGTTTGTTTGTGAGCCATCGAGTTTTTACCTTGTCCTTTTTTTGTAAAAACTTTTCGAAAAAACCAAAAATCCTAAAATCGAATAAATTCTAAAAATAAAAAAAAGATAATAAATCAAAAAAAAATAAAATACAAAAAAATTATAAAACTATAAAAAAAAAATGTTTTGTTAATTATGTAACGAATAATTCGAATATCTAAATTCTTAACAATTTTCGTTCTCCAAAAATCTAGTTGCGAGTTAATTTATAAGCGAATTCTTTTAATTTTTTGATTACTATTCGTTTATTAATTAGAGTTCGATAGATTTATATATCTGGGGTTAAGTTTTAAAGATATTTTTATGCTCATTTTTTATTTTAGATAAGGTACGTGTTTTCAGCATTACTTCTAATTCATCTAAATAGTTGCACTTTTCTTTTGTTAGAAAATAACGATCTTAGATTTCAATTATGATGACTCCAAGCTTTTTTTCGATATATAGAAACATTTAAATTATAAAATTTCCTCTCAAAAACTTTTTATTAAACCTAGTTTTATTTTTGAACAAACACCTATCACCTTTTTTTCATGTCATACTTGGCATGATTTCGATCCTTAAAAGATCTTATGCTAATGGGAATAAGATTTCGTTCCGTAAACATACGCATCCAATATTTAAAAAGATTATATGTCATGGAGTAAGTGGATAAAATTCATTGCTCATATACATATACATTGGATTATTATGAAGATGTTAAAAAAATTTTGTTATGGAAAATAAGATTTCATTTTTCTAACATATATTTTCAAGCCAAAAAATTCATTAGAGGTTTGAGCGAAAAAATATACCCTCGCCTCTAAAATTCAAGCCTTCTTTATATACCACGATATCCTAGTCCGCCAATTTCAAAAAGAATCTAGATTTAATTTTAAAATCTTTTTTAGAGCATAATATGTAAATTAAATTATTTCCTGTAATTCTTACAAGCTCAAGTTTTCATAAATCCAATCTATTTTTGTTAGCCTAACAAATAAATTTTTTGCTATCTATTCGATCATATCAGAAGTTTTTAACTGAAATTCTTACTTTATTTAAATTATTGGCATAATTTAGGATTTAAATCTAAATCCCCGGATATTTATTTAGATCTTTCTTTCAATTAAGTCAAGGGGTAGATAAACTTTGGATTTCTTTAATTCATTATAAGTTCATCTCCAACTTTTGCTATGCAATAGCAAAAGCTTAAGTATGGGGGTATTTGATAGGTTGTAAATATACCTATTTTTATGTACATTAATTAAGTCATTTTCATTTTTTTTCATTCTTTTTAGTAAATTTTCTTTACTAAATTATTTCTTTTTTGTAAATTTTATTCTAACATAGCTTTATTTTTGTTTCTTGAATTTTTCAAAAAATTGTCAAATTTTACAAGGGTCACGACCGTGTACTTTGGGTCACGCCCGTGACTAGGGCATGACAATTCAAACCCATGAAATCAGCCATATTTGAAGAAGAAATGAGTGACACGCCCGACCACACGCCCGTGTCAAAAGTGACACGACCGTGACCTGACCCGTGCCAGCCTGCTCGACGATTTTCCACTCGATGAAATTGCTCTCGACGATCGTCGACCTAGGACACACCCGTGTCCCATGAGCGCCATGCCCGTGTCATATGACACGCCCTGTGCCGAAGCCCGTGACCATCTCTCGACATTTTTCACTCAACATTCGTCGACTCAACAAGACATGCTCGTGTCAAGATGCGACACAGGCGTGTACTCCTCCACCTTGCCCGACAAACCGCCACTAGTGACTTTTTGACGCAGACGGCGCCGAGTTCAACCTCCCCATCTTGCCTATGTACTTTCGGTCATGCCCGTGACCAGTCGCGTGACTTCCACGTGCACCTCCCGAAGTCAAAAATGCTGTCAAATCACCGAATTCTGATGATAAATAAAGCCGACATGCCCACCGTTACGCGCGAGTTTAAAAAAAAATTTAAAAAAATTATGTTATTATTATCTATAAAAACATATAAATAAAACGACATCGTTGTCGGCCGAGTTTAAACTTCAAATTCTGAAAAAAATACAAACTAAAAAAAATACAAAAATCAAAAAAACTTAAAAACTTAAAACCTTTAAAAAAATCTCGATTTGTTTTAACTTGTTTTTTTTCTTTTCAAAAACACAAAAAAAATTTTTGCCCAAATAAATTATAATAACCACTTTAAATACATACACCTTTTTCCAAAAAAAAAAATTTATATATCTATTTTTTTGCTTTGGCGTGCTTCCCACTCTTGTGCACGCTAGGGGTCCGCATTTCTTTAGCTCTCATAAGAGAAGACGTTAGCTACGAGTCCCACACACACTTGCCCCATACCACCCATAATCTTTAGGCCAAGTTTATTTTTGTTTTTTTTTTGTTTTTCTGTTATATTTTTGTTCTAAATACTGCAGGGTATCAACCCGGGCCTCCCTGAATTCGTCTTATGGAAGTTTCTACCCTCCATATTTCTTTTTGTACACATTTTAGTTTGTATATTACAGTTCTACATACTTTGATAGCAACATTGGGGACAATGTTGGATTTAAATATGAGTGTGTTTTCTTATTTTTTTTATTCCTGCACTTTTATATTCTGCAATAATAACAAAAATCATCAAAAATTCAAAAAAATTGAAAAAAGTTTAAAACCTCCAAATTTTTTTTTGCTTGTTTTTATAATCAAAAACCTAAAAAAAACACAATAAAACAAAAAAAAATAAAAAAAACAATTTTACTTTGTAAATATTTTTGTATAAAAATAAATCTTTCTAACAACTCGCTTTTTAGCAAGCCTGCGGCGTTCGACTCATCGAACTAACCACATTGGGTCAATTTTATTATTATGAAGTTGAAAAAAAATGATATTAGGAAAATAAGATTTCATTTTCCTAATTATCTAAAAGAAAAAAATGGAGGTTCGAGAAAAAAATCACCTCACCTCAATATCCAAACCCTCTTCATAAACCAACATCAACACCCTTAGCCAATTCACGATTCTAGAATTAATTAAAAAATCTTTTTGAGAGCATAATTTATAAATTGCATTATTTTCAGTAAAACTCCTATAAGCTAAATTTCATATAATTCTAAAATATTTTTGTTTATCTAACCATTACAATTATTGTTTTCTATTTGATTACATCAAGAAGTCTTTTGGCCAAAACTTTTGCGTTATTTAAATCATCTACATAACTTTAGGACTTAACTCTTACACATGTATGTTTATTTAGATCTCTCTTATAATTAATTAAGCGGTAGCTAAACTTCGAGTTTCTTTAATTCCTTATAAGTTTATCTCCAATTTTTGCTCTAGAATAGCCAAAGCTTAAGTATGTGGATATTTGATGAATTGTAAATATACCTATTTTTATGTTCATTAATTAAGTCATTTTTGTTTATTTTCTTTGCTTTCAGTCAATTTTCTTTAATAAATTATTCATATTTTGTTAAATTTGATTCTAACTTAACTTATTTTGATTTTCTAAAAATTTAGAAAAACTGCTCAAAAATGACCTGACACGCCCGTGTAATATTGGTCACGCCCGTGACCAGGGCGTGACAGTTCAAAACCCGTGAAATCAACAAACTTCTGAAGAAATTGTTGGACACGCCCAATGTCACGCCCGTGTAATTAGACAAGGCCCGTGACCCCAACTCGTGTCATGCGCGCTCGATATTCGTCGAACAACCTAACACACCCGTGTTAGCCAACCCGACATGCCCGTGTCACATGCTCTCGACATTTTCCGCTTGACAACTTCCAGACTCGACACAACGCTCTCGACATTCGTCGAGACCAACCCGACACGCCACAGGTAGACAGAGTCACGGGCGTAACCGCCATGTGTACTTCTCCAACTGGCCAACAAGACCCGTGTGGCGACATTTCGACGGAACCCGCACCTAGTTCTACCTCCCTGAGACGCCCAGAGTCACGCCCGTGACCTGGGGCGTGACCTCCACGTGACCGACATGTGTCCATCCCGAAGTCAACTTTGTCATCAATTCGCCAGATCAAATCATGCACAGTGCTGACATGCCCCCTAACAAGCCCGTATCGGAGGGCATGTCCCGTGAAATTTTTTGTCTATAAATTTCAGCCTTCTGCTTGTAATCCTGTTCCCCTTTTGGATCCATTTTGTATAGGGGAAGTGGTGTTCAGATGAATTCCAAATGTTATGTAAGGGATATTTTCTCCCCATCTCCTTAGTTTTTGTTTTCAGGTCTTTGTAACTCATTCATTTTAACTTAATAAAATGTGTTTTCATCTACTAATTTGGCTTTGGAAGCAATCTATGGAACCCTCCTCTTATGCAATCTTATTTCTTTCTTGTTTGTTTTAACTTAGGTTTTGTTCTTTTAGAATGGGTGTGTGAGAGTATGAGTATAGTTTTCATGTTTTTATGTTTAGTTATTTTTACTTAGTTTTGGTTAAACTTAGGTTTTGATAGCTTTTATTTCATTCCTATAGATCCGTAAAAACGATTTCAAAGTGTTTTCATTTTTTTAACTTAGATTTTTCTTTTTGTGGTAAAAACTTTTTAGTTCTTTTCGCTTTATTTTCACTTTTTAATCACTTTTACGGAGTTATAGGAATGATGATATAGTTGTTTTAATTTTCGTGCATTTTGATTTTGTTTTAAAATTTTGCCCGTTTAATTTTTTAGTCTTCTTTTTATTCATTTCTACCACATTCTAGCGGTAGAAATGTATTTGTTTTTATTTTTCGATCACTTGCATTTTCATTTTTATTTGCAAACGTTCTTCCCGTTTAATTTTTCTTTTCACTTTTTATGCATTTCTACCGCATTCTAGCGGTAGAAATGCGGTTGTTTTAATTTTTAGGTAACTTAGTTTTTTATTTTTTTTGTACGCGTGCGCATTTATTTCCGCCTACTCGTTAAGAGTTAAATGGCGCATTGTTTTACTTTCTTCAAGTAGAATGTGTGGAGTGTGTTTAATTTTTTGTCGAGTGAGTGTGTTTTACTTTCTGTAGAGTGGGTGCATTTATTTAGTCCTACTCGTTTGAGTAGGACCCGCATTTTTTTTCTCCTACTCATTTGAGTAGGACTTGTGTGCGTGTGTTTTAATTTCTGTCAAGAGTGTGCGTGCATTGCATTTATTTTATCCTACTCGTTTGAGTAGGACTCGCTTTTATTTCTCCCGCCCACACATTTGCGTCGGGACTCTCATTTACTACTTTCATTTCAGTCCTACTCGTTTGAGTAGGATTTGCAATTTACTGCTTTCTTTTACTGCTTTCCTTTACTGCTTTCTTTTCCTGCTTTCATTTACTGCTTTATTTATTGCTTTCACCGTCTGCAGTTACCATTCCGATGAGTGGCTAACCGTTCTTAGCCCTCAGTATCAAAGAGCATTGGGATAGAAAAAATAGCTTTAAATAATTAAAGGTCTTTAGTTTCTAATTAATTAAATTAACTTAAGGTTTGCCTAGGGTTTACGACAGGTAGGACCACATATCGATATGTGGGCCCTATTTCTGTAGTACATATGCTAGCTAGCCGAGAGGTCGTGCGTATGGAGCGATCACCCGTTGGTAAAGAGAGTTCCGTAGTAACCCTCGAGAGAGGAGGCGCGCTAACTCTACAGGACTAGGTTCCCCACCCAATAACGGGGTTCTTAGCGTAATGCGGGCGTTAAGAGGAATCCTTCGTCGGACTAACGTTCGATCAAATAGTTTTAGCGTTCAGGTGAGCGATAGTACTAGAGATAAGTGAGCTTATTCTAGTGGAACCTCCATGGCCAAGTCTCTGCCTTAGTTGATTTGAAATTTAGGATCTCTTTTTATTAAAAGTTTATTTTAGTTCAAATTCTATTAGATACGGTCGCGCTAAGATCATCATCGGCTCCACCCTTTAAAATAATAGTCCCCTCCAGGGAAGAGTAGAAATAATCGAACCGACCTCGAGAACAATACGATCTCGATATTCCACACCCGAATATCCTATACTACACGCGATAGGTGCACTTGCCTCCTTTCATTAAAATTTGATCGCATCTTTTTATATCCAAATTAATAAATTCGCCCGCCCCGATTTCTAAATAAAAACCACATCCACCTTTTTCCTTAAATAAACCACCTGGGGCACTGCGAGAGTTCCCACCAATTTTTGGAGTTTTAACCGCATCAAGTTTTCGGACCCGATGCGAAAATATCAATCAGGTACCCATTAAAATCCATATCGTTTTCCAAAAATAACTCGTAAACATGACATCTCTATCCGAGACTATTGTCTTTGGTACTCCACATTGGCTAACAACGTGAGTAAAATATAATTTCTTAATGTGTGACACATCATTAGTCTTACTACATGGAAGGAAATATGCCATTTTAGAAAACCGATCTACAACTACGAAAATAGAGTCGTGACGTCAGAAGGTGATGGGAGGGCCTAAATGAAATCCATGCTAACGTCTTCCCATGTACGGAAGGGATGGGCAGTGGGGTGTATAACCCAACATTAGATTTAGTGCCTTTAGAGACTTGACATGTACGGCAACTACTCACTACCCCTCCAACAATTCCCTTAAGTTTAGGCCAATAAAACTTCTCCTCAACGAGAGCAATGGTTTTATCCCGTCCAAAGTGCCCACTCAAACCACCGCTATATAGTTCCCAAATAATGTGATGTCGTAATGAAGAACGTGGAATACACAACTTTTCGTGACTAAAGAGATAACTGCCCCGAAGAGTAAAGACCGAAATAGTCGTGGGAGAGCTGTCCTGGGCGGATATATATATTTCTTGAAAATTCGGGCAAGTGGCATGTTCGTCTTTAATGCGCTCGAACCCTATAACTTGGACTTGCACGGTGGATAGCAATAGGGTAAGGCGGCTAAGAGCATCGGCCACGCGATTATCGGATCCCTTAAGGTGCTTCAGTGTAAACGTGTATGCTTGCAAGAAGGCTACCCACTTAGCGTGACGTGAGCTGATTCCATGCTGACTGTTTATGAAGCTCAAAGCTTCCTGGTTGGAGAGGATCACAAATTCTTTGGGGAGAAGATAGTGCCTCCAATGATGCAAACAACGCACAATGGCATAAAATTCTCTGTCGTAGTTTGAGTAATTCAACTTGGCGCCCACTAACTTCTCACTAATGTAACTGATCGGGTGACCTTCCTGACATAAGACACCTCCTATTCCCACCCCAGATGCATCGCAAGTAAGCTCAAAGACCATGGTGAAATCAGGCAGACGTAACACCGGTGCCTCAGTCATAAGTTTCTTAATATGTTGGAAGGCAGGTGGCGCACTTCATCCATGTAAACTCACCCTTCTTCATGAAATCGCTAATAGGGGCCATGATGCTACTAAAGTCCCATATGAAATGACAATAGAAAGTGGCTTATCCATTTAAACTACGCACCTCTCGTAGGCTAGTGTGTTCGGGCCAGTCCCTTATCACCTGAACCTTACCAGGGTCAACTCGTATACCCTCTGTCCCGACTATATAACCTAAGAACTCTACCTCAGGAACATTGAACGTGCACTTATTAAAGTTCAGAAATAATGTCTCCTTCTGCAAGGTGGAAAGAATTACCCGTATGTGGGAGATGTGTTCGGCAATGGTGGTGCTATAGACTAGGATATCGTCGAAATAGACTACCACAAACTTCGCCATGTATGGCTGAAAGATGTGTGTCATCATCCGAGTGAAGGTGCTGGGGCATTGGATAGCCCGAAGGGCATCACAAGCCACTCATATAATCCATCCTTTGACTTGAACGACGTCTCCCACTCATCTCCCTCACAGATCCTAATCTGGCGATACGCACTTCATAAATCTAACTTCAAAAAGATGATGGAGCCAGATAAGACATCTAAGAGGTCATCTAATCGCTGGATAGGAATCCTATACTTTATGGTAATCTTGTTGATAGCACGGCTATCAACGCACATCCGCCATGTTCCGTCCTTCTTAGGGGCAAGCAGGGCTGGGACGGCACATGGACCCAAACTAGGTCGAATGAACCCCTTCCTTTCCAAGTCATCAATCTGGGTCTATAGTTCCTCATGGGCAGCGGGATGGAGTCTATAATGGGGTTGGTTGGGTAGGGACGAACCGGGGATAAGATCTATCGCATGCTGTATATCCCGAAGCGGTGGTAATGATGAGGGTAGCTCATCCGGGTAAACGTCCTTATATTCTTCTAACAATACCTGCAATCCTCAATGTAAATCACCCATCACTCCTGTATCAGTCCTCGTGCTCATAAGTATGAGAGCATACATTATCCCATCGAGAAATGGATCCTTCACAAAGTCTTTCCTACCCCCAAGACTCAGCGCCTTCCTCTCAACTGGAACAGTGGTGTCCTTACTCGGCCCGACAGGCTCCTTTGGAACGGTCGGCCTCAATGTAACGACCTTGCCGTTAAATTTAAATTCGTACGTGTTGGCTCTCCCATAGTGTGTCGCATCGTGGTCGTAAAGGCAAGGGCATCCTAACAACACGTGACAAGCGTCCATAGGGAGGACGTCACACCACACCTCATCTATGTAGGATTTGAAGGAGAGGGGAACTAGACAACGCTTGGTGACCAGAACGGTAACCTTATTGATCCAAGCTACCTGATATAGAGTTGTGTGGGGTTGTGTGGTCAGGGCCATACGTGTAACGAAATTTTCGGCAATGACGTTCACACAACTACCACTATCGATGATCAACTTGCACAACTTCTCACCACTTTTAAAAATCAAGGAAAAATACTCATTCTCTTCCAGTAATCTAGCGGACGCGGAGTGGTCAAGATACAACGCATCACCAAAAGGGGAGAGTCGTCATCCAAATCACTAGGGACTCCATCCGGATCACTCTCTTCAGCAGCCTCGTAAAGTAGATCAGCGGGGTCGGTAGCTGAATCTAAATGGGCTATGGCCTTGGTCTTAGTTGGGCATTCAAAGGCATAGTGGCCCTGAACACCGCAAGCGTAACACGTAGTGTTGGACTTACTAACCTTTCCTATAAGAACACGCTCACTGTACAACCCCGTGTTCGTCGAACGGGCCCCACCAGGAAGATCGAGCGGACCTAGTCCCGCGACCCGCACCCAAGCAACGAGCAGACATGCGGCAAGGGGCTGGTCCGCTCCCGCTTATTTCAGGCGAGCGAGCCAGGCGAGGCGGCTCCTGTGTCCCTCCCGCTCGCTCTGAGAATCGTCGACCGGAGCGGGGTGAGCCAATCGTCGAGCAAGTACTCGCGGGTGGGTTAGACGACCCGCGACCTGCGAGCCGTCTGAGGGTCACAATGGCCGCCAGTCCTCCCCCTGTACGCGACCTAATCCCCTATCCGCCTCGGCAGAAGACTGGCAGGTCGCGGCGGTCCGGCTCGCGTTCGCCCGAGAAGGATAAGCGAGCCGCCAGAACCAGGTGGCGCCCGCCTCTCGCGGAGAGGGATGGATGGCGGGCTGGCCCATCCCACAGGTGCGAATAGCTGTTCTGAACAGCGGGGCCACGCTGTTGGCAGACCAGGTTGGAGTTCGTATTGTTGTTTGGAACAGCGGAGCTTGGCTGTTGGCAGACCCAAAAAAGGGCTTTTTGGTATTTTCAGGTCAGTTGTTCTGGTTATTGGCAGTTCAGATTCCAAAAACTATAAGTAAGACCCAAGGGGTACCTCAGAAGGCACGCTTCGAGTGCCTCCCTACTCCTATTTTCAAGTGCTTTCTGAGGGTACCTTAGCTCGGCTTCTGGCTAAGGAGGGGAAGAGCTCAGAGATCTTCCGGGTTTGTGGTGGGACCTCCCTGCCGAGCCCTTGGGTCTGTTTCTTCTTGCCTTCTTTGTTGTTTTTCTTGCAGGAGCAAAGTAGGCGCGAGATCGCCCCTTCCCCAAGGGTCGAACTCCGTAGGAGACCGGATTCCAGTTTCAACATTTTGGTGCGGTGAGCGTGGATCGTGGTCAGCGCAGAAAAGCTCCAGCGAGTTTAATGACAGGAGGACAAGTGTCTGACAGGCAGAACTCGCCCCCCCCCCCCCCCCCCCCCCCCCGCCTCTCGCAACGGTGGGGATGTTGGAGGACTTCAGGAACGAGGTGCTAGGCCTCGTCAAGTTCGCACTCGGCGCGTGGGCCGAGTGCTCGACTCCGGCAGCCCAGATCGCGGCCGCCCCCTCTTTGGGTGAGGACGCTCCCGGCAGGCGAGTTGGGAAGGAGGTGCCTGAGGAAGGTCGGGGGTGCGAACTCCCCGGGCGCGAGCTCTTCCCCGGCCCGGCAGTCCGAGGCCGGTTCAGCGAGCTGGGCTCCCGAGACTCGCCAGCTCGCCCGGTGGGGGGAGGCAGTCCTTTCAGCGAGCTGGTCTCCTTAGCTCCAGTCCCGGATGGGTTTAGGGAACCCGAGATGTCTTACTACACTGGGAAGGGAGACCCGGGCCAGCATGTCCAATGGTTGGAGGATGTGGTCTCCATCCGTCAGATGTCGGACGGATTCAAATGTCGACTCTTCGCCATCACCCTCCGGGAGAAGGCAAGGGAGTGGTTCCACCAGCTCCTGGCCAGCTCCATCTACTGCTTCGAGGACCTGCGCTGAGGGTTCATGCTGAGATTCACCGCCTCGAAGAAGAGGAAGAAGGAGTCCGAGTCTTTGTTCCACATTAAGCAGGGAGTGAACGAGACGTTGGGAAGCTACGTGGACCGATTTCAGGAGGAAGTTACACAGGTCCAGGAGATGTCGGGCCATACTATGATGATGGCCTTTACCCTGGGCCTGCAGCAGGGGTTCTTCCGAATGGAGCTGAAGAGAGTTCCCCCTCTCTCCTACGAGGAGTTGATGGAGAGGGAGGCGAGAGAGGTCGACGGGGAGGTGTCGAACCCGGAGTTTGCAAGGAAGCTGGCCAGGTGGGCCATAGAAGAAGAGAAGTAGTCGAGAGGAGGAAAGGCACAGGAAGAGAGAAGAGGGCAGCCTAGGCAGAGGGTGCAAAGGCAGCTCCAGTGGCAGCAGCAGCCGAGGTGGGGGCACCAAGATCCCGACCGTCGGCTGTGCTGGAGACCTGAGTGGCAGGGGCAGGGGCCACCGAGAGGACAATACGGAAGAGGTCACCACCATGGGAGGCAAGATCAGTTCCACCCCCCAGGTTGGAGGCAGGGCCAGAGGCCCCGACTCCCCGATCAGGAGGAGGCCATGGCCATAGCCCTGGGAGCAAGGAGGGGGATCATGAGGAGGAGGAGAAGGGAGGTCAGGGTGGAGCTGCCCTATTGCGACTTCCATCAGGAAGAGGGGCATGCCACAGCCACCTGCCCGGAGTTCCTTGAGATGAGGGGAAATCGGGAATAGCAGCAGTAGCAGCAGCAGCAGTGAGGACGACAAGAAGTGAGGATCGAGGAGGTCCTGCCTCGGGCGGAGGAGTATCGTTGCGAAGACCGGGTGGACGTCGGAACCCGGGGGGGATCAGAGTGATCCACGGAGGGGTCGGGGTCGAGCCTTCCCGCAAGGCAAGCCTCCACACCATGTACCGGTGGAGCGTTGCCTCCACATCCCAAACCCCGCCCCCGGAGGAGAGGATCACGTTCTCAAGGAGCGATATGCCAGACCACGAGGATCCGTTCTGTGATGCGCTGGTCATCAAGGCAGCCATCGAGAATTTTACTATCTCTCGGATCCTCGTGGACAACGGGAGCTCCATCAACGTCGTCTTCAAAAAGGCGTTTGACGCGATGAAAGTGGAGGCTAAGAGGGTGCTGGCCTCAGACGGGCCCTTGTTCGTTTTCTCAGGAGAAAGGAAGGAAGTAGAGGGAGGAGTTGGCCTCCACATCACCTTGGGGGGGGGGGGGGGGGGCAGTCCCGAAACTACAAGTTCGTCATGGTGGACGCCCCCAGCAGCTACAGCGCCATCTTCGGGAGGCCCCTTATCAGCTCCTTTCGCTGCGTCCCCTCATCTTTTCATCAATGTTTGAAGCTCAACGCTGAGGGGGTCCAGGTCAGGGTCAGGGGGGACCCAAAGGTGGCGCAGGAGTGTTATGTCACTGCGGTGAACACCATCTCCTGGCAGGAGGGAGCCGAGGAGATGGGGCGAAGGATGGAGGAGGTCGAGCAGGAAGCAGGAGGGGAGGAGCTAGAAGTGAAGGACTGCGCAGAAGAGGCGGCAGGATGAGATCTGGAGGAGGTGCCCGAAGTGAGGAGCGTGGGAGAAGAGATGGAGGTAGAGGTCCCCGTTCTAGAGGAGGGGGATGCCGAGGGATGGGGGGAGCAAGCCAGGCTGGAGGCAGCCGAAGAAGTGGCGGAGCTGGAATTGTTCACCAGAGGAGGCAGGATGGAGAAGATCCGCGTCAGCGGGGGGCTGACCCCGGAGGACCAAGGCAGGATGCTGGAATGCATCCAGAAGAACGTGGACATCTTTGCTTGGAACGCCGCAGAGATGCCGGGGGTTGACGCGGATGTGGCATGCCACCGCCTCAACCTGGACCCGGGAACACGCCCCGTTTAACAGAAGAAGAGGTCCACTGCGGAGAAGCTGGCGGAACCCATCAGGGAGGAGGTGGCGAAACTCCTCAAGGCCGGCTTCGTGTCTGAGATTCAGTACCCCGGCTGGGTCTCCAACGTGGTTATGGTTAAAAAAAGGAGACGGCCGATGGAGGATGTGTATCGACTTTTCCTTACTTAATAAAGCTTGTCCTAAGGACTGTTATCCTTTGCCTCGAATCGACGCGCTGGTTGACTCAGCCGTCGGTTATTCTGTAATGAGTTTTTTTAGATGCTTTTTCAGGTTATCATCAAATCAGGATGCACCCCCCAGACATCAAGGATGTCTCGTTCATCACAGGGGACGGATGCTACTGCTACAAGATGATGCCCTTCGGGCTGAAGAATGCTGGGGAAACCTACCAGAAAATGATGGATAGGGTCTTCAAGGAGCAGAGGGGGAGGAATTTGGAGGTGTATGTAGATGACCTCATGATCAAAAGTCGGGATGTGGACTCCCACCTTCGGGACCTGGAGGAGACCTACACTGTCACAACCCGCATTTTCTCAATGATAAAATCGTATCAGAGCTAGAGAAAACGCGTGCCGTGATGCCACGTCGTGTAGGGGATAGCTGCACATGCTCAGGCAAAACTCCACACCTTAAATTTTAAGGAAAATCGTTGATTAATTATGAAAGGAAACCAGTTATGTTGAATGACCGTATCCATAGGCACGGTGGATCAGCTAGTCCACAATTAAAATATATTTATACGCAGCAGAAAACACTTTGGTTCGATTAAGTTAACACCCTAGTGAGCATAAGTGTCCCCGAGGGACAACTCATGTTATGTACGACTCTAAGTGAATATAATAGATATAAAAGGTAGTCTTTTTACGCTAAGGAAATATAGTGTCTTTGTTTTATAAATATGTTATGCATGAACTACATATAATAATGCTTTTAGAGTTTAAAATATCTAACATGCAACCTAGCATAAATCCTTCCCAGAAGCAAGAAAACAACCACAAAAAGGCAAAAAGGCAGCAGTTTAAGTTCATACCCAGCATCACAAGAAGCCACCCGTTGAGCAGTTTAAGTTCAACAACCTGACACGAACCCACTAGTGAGTATGTATGTCTATACATAAAGGTAAAGAACTACCTCACAAAATCGGGGATCGGCTGTCTCAGCTACCCAAGAGGCCGCAAACCAGCCCCTCCAAAATAACTAGCCGCTGAACCGGCTACAACCTGGACCTGAGGCATTCAAGAAAAGAACACCTCAGCAAGGAAATAATCAAAAAGAATAAGTAAAGCATTAGAATTATGAGCAAAAAGAATGGTTTACCAACCCGGCAACAAACTGCTATATGCAAAAGAAAGAGACATGACCGTAATAAAAGATCACTGTCTAAAGCACAGCAAAGCACACCAAGTGCGAGCAATAAAAGCAACATGCCCAACGAATGAGTCTAACATTCCTAATACGTGGGTAAGTGGCAGTGGTCAAAACATGGATCTGAATACATAACCAAAATCAGATCCAAAAAGGGCTAAGGGGTCACCAGTGGCAGCTTTAGGGTCCCACACACACCAACCCAAACCGGGGCAAAAAGGCGGTGGCCACAGCTCTCCACATCAAAATCCACCCCTCTAGAGGCCACTAAAACTCCACCACCTGCCACAACCCAAGAGTCGGCAAGCAAAATTAGCCGAACACCCAATACCACCCCCTAGAGAAAGGGAAAAAGTCACACTAACAACCCTAAGGAAACACACGAACCTAGGATAGAAAGGTCAAGCCCACACGACGCAGCGTGGAGTAAGCTCCACTCACATGACGCCTAAAAATACTTAGCCGCAAGTCCTATGCTGGGTGACGACGTTGAGTAAGCTCGTCTCACTCGACGCTGTCAGCGCTTTCCACTTAGGGAAAACGTAAGTCTTGTTAAAATCACAGCCTAAGCTCTCTCATTGCGAGAAAGCAGAGAGTTGGAAATTTAATCCCAACCCTCTGTTCCGTCCTAACTACTCGGGACTATCGCAACCAAACCTGAACCACCTCTACCGCAGCCTCACCCTAACTCTAGCTACCCACTGAACACCAAACCTCAGACAAAAGAGAGAACCTTGGTTTAAAAGGACAATAAAACAGCCCATGGATGAAATGAATGAAGGAAACATCCTACTGTTCTAATTTCGAAGGAGGAAAAAAGTAATGAAAACAGAAGTATTGTATAGGAAAAGAAAATAGAACAGAACAAGAGTTAGAATATTTTGACAAGGGCAAGGGAGCCACTTGCCTCTACCTCTCCGGAAACACAACAGCCACACAACCGCTTGGCTCCGGTGGCAAGATCGGCCACCTAGAAGACCAAAGCTGAAACTTGAGGAAGGAAAAGGAATCAGATGTTAGAAATTCCTGGAATCAACCCTAAATCAAGAAAAAAACTTACATGGAAGGGAAGATCTACACGAGAGCAAGCCAAAACCGCTATCTCCCGAGAAAAACGAGCTCCCTCCCGCAATCGCCGGCCAAAACACCCACTGCCTCCTCTCAAAACCCTTCCGCTGGAAGCTCTCCAGACTCGGGAACAATGAAAAAAATGCGGAGAAAAAATGGTTCACGGCAACAAAAGAGATTCTCAGGAAAAAGTACGGAACACGCCCAAGACACGCCCGTGACACGGTCCGACACGCCCGTGTCACGAGGCGTGTACTAACTCGATGAACGTCAATCTCCACTCGACGAAACACGGGACACGCCTGCGACACGCCCGTGACACGGCCCGACACGCCCGTGTCATGGGGCGTGTACTCACGCACCTACCCACTCGACGAAAGTCGATCTCCGCTCGACGAAGCAAGGGACACGCCCTGTGACACGCCCATGTCATAGGCCGTGTACCAACCCGAACACCGCCCGACGATCGTGGAGCGCCGATCGTCGAACACAGAGACACGCCCCAGTGTTACGCCCGTGTCCGACACGACACGCCCGTGACACTGCCGTGTTCTCACTAAAACACCGCCTGACGACCATCGAGCGCAGCTCGACGAACCGAAGGGGGACACGCCCGTGACACGCCCGTGTCACGGCTGTGTTCCTACAAAACTCCGTCGACCAACAATTCGTCGACCAGAGAAACGGGAGCTCTACCCGAGCATGACACGCCCTGGGTCACGGGCGTGACCCAGGCCGTGTCACCCAAACTTACACAGAAAAAGAAACCTGCTATCACCTAGCAAACAAGAGGCAAGGCACCAGCCTACAAGCTCAGCCACAACAGACCACGCACAGCACAGCAAACATTACAAACTTGCAGCTAACCAAAGATGAACGTCGAAACGACCTGAAAGCAAACGATCCCGGATCTCGACGAAAACCAAAACCAAAACAATGGTGAGGTCGAAGGTAACATCTGACGATCGCACACTCGGGCAAGACCTCCCGAAGCCAAAACACAAGCATTTCCCTAAGAGGCCCAACCGAGTCACCAAAACAGACTCCGGCTAGCTGGGGAAACTTGCCAACTTGCTACAACCAGGCTACACAAGGAACCTACAGAGCTAGGACCGCGCTCTACAACGGCGAAGGGCCGGAAATGCGTCATCGTAACGCCAATCCAATATCAAACAAAACAAAGAAAAACCGGGGGCGTTACATCCACTCCCCCTAAAAGAAAGTTTCGCCTCGAAACTTTACTCACAACACTCCTATGAAGTAGGAGAGAGAAAGAGCCAGGAAAGGACTATATAAACATAAATAAAACAGAACATACCAGGCACAAGTTCAGGGAAACAGATGAGGGTGAGCCTCCCTCATAGCCGACTCCAACTCCCAAGTCGCGCTTTCTACATCCTGATTCCTCCATAAAACTTTAACCATCGGAATAGACTTCTTCCGCAGCGCACGAACCTGATAATCCAGAATGCGGACAGGCACCTCCACATAAGAAAGATTCGGCTCCAACTGAGGCACAGAATCCAAAACCTGTCTGCCATTCGTTACACATTTCCGCAGCTGACTGACGTGGAAGACATTATGCACGCCAGGGAAATTTGCGGGCAACGCCAGCCTATAAGCTGATATCCCAATCCGCTCAACAATCGGAAACGGGCCCACATACCTCAGGTCCAACTTCCTGCTCTTGCCAAAATGCTTGACTCCGATCAACGGGGAGACCTTTAAGAACATTGAGTCCCCACCACAAATTCCAAGTCCGATCTACGCCGGTTGGCATTTTTCTCATATCTCTCCTGGGCTAATCGAAGCTTTTCCCGTATAAGCCTCACAGCGGTTTCCATCTCCTCGAGTGCTTCTGGACCCAACAAAGGTCTCTCGCCAACCTCAGCCCAAAATAAGGGAGTCCTGCAGCGCCTCCCATACAAAGCTTCGAAAGGAGCCAATTGCAAGATTTCTTGATAACTGTTGTTATACGCAAATTCCATAAGCCGCAAGCGCTCATCCCACGCTCCTCCGTGGTCCAGAATATAGCATCGGATCATATCTTCCACAATCTGATTTACTCGCTCCGTCTGACCATTGGTCTGCGGATGATAAGTTGTGGAATATCTCAAATCTGTACCCAACCATTCTTGAAGGCTCTTCCAAAAACGAGACGTAAACCTGGAGTCTCGATCCGATATGATACTCACGGGTACACCATGTAATCTAATAACCTCATCCAAGTACATCTCGGCTATCTTCCTCATTGGATAATCGATCTTAAATGGTACGAAGTGAGCACTCTTCGTCAATCGGTCTACGATCACCCAAACTGAATTATGCCTTTTAGGAGATCTCGGTAAGCCTGCGATGAAATCCATCGAGATACTCTCCCACTTCCACATCGGAATCTCTAAGGGAGTTAGCTTGCCACCAGGCCTCCCATGGTCGGCCTTCACACGCCTGCAAGTGAAGCACTAAGAAATAAATCTGGCTATGTCCTTCTTCATCCCATACCACCAGGCAATCTGCTTTAAATCATGGTACATTTTGGTAGACCCTGGATGGTAGGCAACACTAGATCCGTGGGCTTCTCTGCACACCATATCCCGGATATCTCCAACTGCGGGAATGCAAAACCTGCCACGATACTTCAAGGTACCCGCATTATCTATAGAGAAATCTAGTAATTCACCTTTTTCAGCTCGAAGGTACAAATGCAAAAGATCGGGATCATCCTTCTGATGCAGTCGCGTAAGCGCAATCCACGAAGGTTCTGCCACTGCCAAGCTACTCTGCGAATCGCAGCTTCCCACAGAAATGTCCATCAAAAGGAACTATTCTACTAGACGCTCGGCAGAGATATTGAAAATCTTCCCTGACTTCCGACTCAGGGCATCAGCCACCACGTTCGCCTTACCCGGATGGTACTGGATTTCAACATCATAGTCGGCCACATACTCCAACCACCGCCGCTGGCGCAGATTCAACTCTTTCTGAGTGAAGACATACTTCAAACTCTTATGATCCGTGAAAATCTTGCACTGCGCGTCATATAGCAAATGCCTCCACAATTTCAACGCATAGATCACAGTTGCAAACTCCAGGTCATGCGTAGGGTAATTCCTCTCACGAGTCTTTAGCTGCCTCGACCCGTACGCAATCACCTTCCCGCCCTGCATCAATACGCAGCCCAGTCCGACGTACGACGCGTCCACATATATATCATACTCACTATCTTCAGTAGGCAAGGATAAAATTGGAGCCGAACATAACCTCCTCTTTAGTTCCTCAAAAGCCTCCTCACACTTGCCATCCCATATGAAGGCTACATTTTTCTGCGTCAACCTGGTCAACGGAGCAGACAAGGTAGAGAATCCCTCTACAAATCTTCTATAATATCCAGCCAAGCCCAAGAAGCTTCTGATCTCTTTGGGAGTAACAGGCCTCGCCCATTCCATCACAACAGCTATCTTTTCCGGGTCCACCGATATTCCCTCCTTATTCACCACGTGGTCGAGAAAAGAGACTTGAGGCAACCAAAATTCGCATTTTCTCAGCTTGGCGTATAGCTTGTGGTCTCTCAGAGTCGCCAAGACCAGACGCAAATGCCGATCATGCTCCTCCGCATTCTTAGAATACACCAAAACGTCATCTATAAAGACAATCACAAACTTATCCAGAAAATCCTTGAAAACTCTATTCATCAGATCCATAAAAGCTGAGGGCGCATTAGTCAAACCAAATGACATAACTAAAAACTCAAAATGCCCATGACGAGAGCGGAATGCCGTCCGCGGAACATCTGACTCCCGAATCCTCAACTGGTGATAGCCCGAACAAAGATCTATCTTGGAAAACACGGCACTACCATGTAGTTGGTCAAACAGATCGTCAATCCGAGGCAAAGGGTACCTGTTCTTAATAGTAACCTTGTTCAGTTCTCTATAGTCGATGCATAGCCTCATCGAACCATCCTTCTTTTTAACGAACAGCACTGGTGCACCCCATGGTGAAGAACTCGGCCTAATGAACCCTTTTGCCAACATCTCATCCAGCTGAATTCGCAACTCTTCCAGCTCTCGCGGGGCCATCCGGTACGGCGCCTTGGCAATAGGACGCGTGCCTGGCTCCAAATCTATAACAAACTCGACATCTCGATCGGGTGGAAGACCGGGAAGATCATCAGGAAACACATCGGAGAAGTCACACACCACAGGGATCTCTTGCAAACACGGCACTCCAACAACTGACCCTACCAGAGAGACCAAACAGGCAAAACAACTAGAACCAAGCAACTTCCAAGCACGTACCGCAGAGATGACTGGAGACTCCTGGAGAGAATACCCAAAAACACTCCCTGGCTGACCGTTGTCTTTGACGAAGTGCAGGCACTTACCCTTGCACTGGATAACAGCATCGTACCTTGACAACTAGTCCATGCCCAAGATAACATCGAAGTCCTCTAGGTTAATCAACTTCAGATCTGCCTTGGCTACAAAATCCCCCAACAAAATCGGACAATACAGGACACCCAAGTCCGTAACCACAGAGTCGCCAGAGGGGAACTTAACGCAAAAGGCACCACCAACACGATCTAGGCCCAAACTGAACCGCTCCACGAAGGCTCTAGCCACAAACGACTGGGTAGCGCCTGAATCGAAGAGAACGCGCGACCAGCGGTTCTTTACCTTAAATCGTCCTACAAATAGCGCACGCATCTAAGGAAACAAATGCAAAAATGAAAAATATAACCACAAAGGGATCATAACGAAACGACTGAGGAGAAGTCAAACCTGAGATAACCTGGGTCGAAGTCTGCGCTTCGTCTGCCGAAAGCACATTCAGCTTCCCCTTTCCTCTATCCAATTGCTGAGGCGGTGGCAAAGCATGGTGGGGAACTGGCTGCAGAACAGGCTGGAGCTGTGGGCACTCTGTCTTGAGATGACCCTTCTGCCCACACTGAAAATAGACCTTATCTCTTAACCAGCAACAGGCAACATCATGCCCTTTCCTTCCACACAAGGAACACACCAAGTCTCCTCTGAGAGCACCCTGAATTGCGTGCACCTGTTCCTTCTTCTGCACTCCAAACCTTTTGTAACACTTCTCAAATGGGTGGCCTGGCCGGCCACAAAAACTACAAACCTCTTTGTTCTTCTTTCTCGAGACCGCATCGGGTTCCTGAGGGCTCTTCCCTCCACCGGACTTCCGCTTATCCTTCCACAACTGCTGACCTCTATTCTTGGCATTCTCAATGGCCTCAACCCTCAAGGCAGCTTCGACCACGCTGGCATAACTAACTGCACCGTAGGCATTCGCTAACTGCTGAATGTCGCTTCTTAGTCCACCCAGAAATCGCTTAACTCAGTCTGCTTCAACACTCACCAGACCAGGAGCAAACCGACTCAACTTACTAAACTCAATCTCATACTCACTGACCATGAGTTTCCTCTGCTTCAAATGGAGAAAGTCATTCATCAGCCGGTCCCTCTCGACTGAAGGCAAAAACTTACTCAACAGCATCCCTTTAAATGACTCCCAAGAGCATCCTGCCACCAAGCTTTCTTTCTCCCTCATCCACCAATTCTTTGCTAAGCCCTTGAGCTGGTAGGCAGCGAGCATCACTCTCTGATCATCTGTAATCCCCAAATAAGAGAACATCTCCTCAATAGTAATCAGCCAGTCATCCAAAATCATGAAATCTGCTTGCCCATCATAAGTAGGGGGTCTTAGTCGCTGAAACTGGGATATAAATGCCATCTCCGGGGGCACCACAACCAAAGGCAGGGGAGGAGCAGGAGGGCAGGAACAGCTACCCACTCAGCGGGGTCCGGAACTCTCGGAGTCTGTCCCACCACCACTGCTACAAGGGACTAAATCTGAGCCTGCATAGCCACCACCTGCCTCGATAAGGCCTCATTAGTCTGCCGTAGGTTTTCCACCAGTGCCTCGCACTGCGCTCCTAATGTCTCACCCTCGGATTGGGGGGTCGATCTCGTTGCAGGACGTCTCCCCATCCTATAATCGCACAAGCTTTAGACAAGACCTAGCCCAACAGCTATAACAAAACTACCCGGTACAGACAAACACACTTAAATATGAACTTCAACTGCAAAACTTGCTCTGGGAGTTGTTTTTTTTTTCCATGATGATGTTATGCTTAACCTAAGATGGTTCACCACCATCATACTAACTCATGTGCCTAAACCATGAATGCATGTATTTTTTTATTCTTTTTGACTCAAAACCATATGTGTACATATGTCATCTTGCAAATCTTTAGCTTGGCACGTTGTGCTTATGAAATGTTATGCTATGCATGATGTGCTATGCATTCTAAAAAGGCCTTAATGCATGCCATGGGCGGCGTACACATGAAAATGTAATGCATCCCATACTACATAACATTCTCATGCAACTAAAAAAGAAAACGTGCTAGCCGCATTCATGTGGTGAGGTTATGCATCCCATACTACATAACCCTCACATGTTGCCTCCTATGGTGGATCCATATACAAACACATATTATGCATCCCATACTACATAATATGCCCCGTATACTTCTTTATGCTCATGAGTGTAGTGTTCGTGCTTTAGCCAAGACATGCTGATGACATATCTGTGTGTGTATGGTATGACGCTAACCCCTAATGCAGACGAGGGAAAGGTTGCCCGACCATTTGTCAAGCAACCTCCCTCTGATACAAACTGTCACAACCCGCATTTTCTCAACGATAAAATCGTATCAGATCTAGAGAAAACGTGTGCCGTGATGCCACGTCGTGCAGGGGATAACTGCACACGCTCAGGCAAAACTCCACACCTTAAATTTTAAGGAAAATCGTTGATTAATTATGAAAGGAAACCAGTTATGTTGAATGGCCGTATCCCTCGGCACGGTGGATCAGCTAGTCCACAATTAAAATATATTTATACGCAGCAGAAAACACTTTGGTTCGATTAAGTTGACACCCTAGTGAGCATAAATGTCCCCGAGGGACAACTCATGTTATGCACGACTCTTAGTGAATATAATAGATATAAAAGGTAGTCTTTTTACGCTACGGAAATATAATGTCTTTGTTTTATAAATATGCTATGCATGAACTACATATAATAATGCTTTTAGAGTTTAAAATATCTAACATGCAACCTAGCATAAATCCTTCCCAGAAGCAAGTAAACAACCACAAATAGGCAAAAAGGCAGCAGTTTAAGTTCATACCCAGCATCACAAGAAGCCACCCGTGAGCGTCAACAACCTGACACGAACCCACTGGTGAGTATGTATGTCTATACATAAAGGTAAAGAACTACCTCACAAAATCGGGGATCGACTGTCTCAGCTACCCAAGAGGCCGCAAAGCAGCCCCTCCAAAAGAACTAGCCGCTGAACCGGCTACAACCTGGACCTGAGGCATTCAAGAAAAGAACACCTCAGCAAGGAAATAATCAAAAAGAGTAAGTAAAGCTTTAGAATTATGAGCAAAAAGAAGGGTTTACCAACCCGGCAACAAACTGCTATATGCAAAAGAAAGAGACATGACAGTAATAAAAGAGCACTGTATAAAGCACAGCAAAGCACACCAAGTGCGAGCAATAAAAGCAACATGCCCAACAAATGAGTCTAACATTCCTAATACGTGGGTAAGTGGCAGTGGTCAAAACATGGATCTGAATACATAACCAAAATCAGATCCAAAAAGGGCTAAGGGGTCACCAGTGGCAGCTTTAGGGTCCCACACACACCAACCAAAACCGGGGCAAAAAGGCGGTGGCCACAGCTCTCCACAACAAAATCCACCCCTCTAGAGGCCACTAAAACTCCACCACCTGCCACAACCCAAGAGTCGGCAAGCAAAATTAGCCGAACACCCAATACCATCCCCTAGAGAAAGGGAAAAAGTCACACTGACAACCCTAAGGAAACACACGAACTTAGGACAGAAAGGTCGAGCCCACTCGACGCAGCGTTGAGTAAGCTCCACTCACATGACGCCTAAAAATACTTAGCCGCAAGTCCTACGCTGGGTGATGGCACTTTCCACTTAGGGTAAACGTAAGTCTTGTTAAAATCGCAGCCTAAGCTCTCTCATTGCGAGAAAGCAGAGAGTTGGAAATTTAATCCCAACCCTCCGTTCTGTCCTAACTACTCGGGACTATCGCAACCAAACCTGAACCACCTCTACCGCAGCCTCACCCTAATTCTAGCTACCCACTGAACACCAAACCTCAGACAAAAGAGAGAACCTTGGTTTAAAAGGACAATAAAACAGCCCATGGACGAAATGAATGAAGGAAACATCCTACTGTTCTAATTTCTAAGGAGGAAAAAACTAATGAAAACAAAAGTATTGCATAGGAAAAGAAAAGAGAACAGAGCAAGAGTTAGAATTTTCTGGCTAGGGCAAGGGAGCCACTTGCCTCTACCTCTCCGGAAACACAACAGCCACAGAACCGCTTGGCTCCGGCGGCAAGATCGACCACCTAGAAGACCAAAGCTGAAACTTGAGGAAGGAAAAGGAATCAGATATTAGAAATTCCTGGAATCAACCCTAAATCAAGAAAAAAACTTACATGGAAGGGAAGATCTACACGAGAGCAATCCAAAACCGCTATCTCCCGAGAAAAATGAGCTCCCTCCCGCAATCGCCGGCCAAAACACCCACTGCCTCCTCTCAAAACCCTTCCGCTGGAAGCTCTCCAGACTCGGGAACAATGAAAAAAATGAGGAGGAAAAACGGTTCACGGCAAAAAAAGAGATTCTCAGGAAAAGTACGGAACACGCCCAAGACACGGCCGTGACACGGTCCGACACGCCCGTGTCACGAGGCGTGTACTAACTCGACGAACGTCGATCTCCACTCGACGAAGCACGGGACACGCCCACGACACGCCCGTGACACGACCCGAAACGCCCGTGTCACGGGGCGTGTACTCACGCACCTACCCACTCGACGAAAGTCGATCTCCGCTCGACGAAGCAAGGGACACGCCTTGTGACACGCCCGTGTCACAGGCCGTATACAAACCCGAACACCGCCCGACGATCGTGGAGCGCCGATCGTCGAACAAAGAGACACGCCCCAGTGTCACGCCCGTGTCCGACACGACACGCCCGTGACACGGCCTTGTTCTCACTAAAACACCGCCTGACGACCATCGAGCGCAGCTCGACGAACCGAAGGGGGACACGCCCGTGACACGCCCGTGTCACGGCCGTGTTCCTACAAAACTCCGTAGACCAACAATTCATCGACCAGAGAAACGGGAGCTCTACCCGAGCACGACACGCCCTGGGTCACGGGCGTGACCCAGGCCGTGTCACCCAAACTTACACAGAAAAAGAAACCTGCTATCACCTAGCAAACAAGAGACAAGGCACCAGCCTACAAGCTCAGCCACAACAGACCAAGCACAGCAAACATTACAAACTTGCAACTAACCAAAGATGAACGTCGAAACGACCTGAAAGCAAACGATCCCGGATCTCGACAAAAACCAAAACCAAAAGAACGGTGAGGTCGAAGGCAACATCCGACGATCGCACACTCGGGCAACACCTCCCGAAGCCAAAACACAAGCATTTCCCTAAGAGGCCCAACCGAGTCACCGAAACAGACTCCGGCTAGCTGGGGAAACTTGCCAACTGGCTACAACTAGGCTACACAAGGAACCTACAGAGCTAGGACCGCGCTCTACAACGGCGAAGGGCCGGAAATGCGTCATCGTAACGCCAATCCAATATCAAACAAAACAAAGAAAAACCGGGGGCGTTACATTCACCACCCTGCGCAAATACAAGATGTGGCTGAATCCACTGAAATGTGTCTTTGGGGCCAGCAGGGGAAAGTTCTTGGGGCACCTCCTCACCCCCGCGGGGGTCGAGCCGAATCCAGATAAGGTCAGGGCCATGTTGGAGCTGGGGTCCCCGCGGTATTCTAAGGAGGTCCAACGGCTGACGGGGAAGCTAGCAGGGCTGAGTCAATTCCTTTCTCGGGCGAGGGAGAAGTGCTCCCCCTTCTTCAAAATGCTGAGGGGTGGGCAGAGGTTTGAATGGACCAAGGAATGCGAGGAGCCGTTCCAGTCCCTCAAGGTGCAGTTGACACAGGCTCCGCTGCTCCAAGGATCGAAGGAGGGGGAGGACTTGTTCTTATACCTCAGGGTCAGGGCGGAGGCCCTGAGCTCCGTCTTGGTTCGTGAAGAGGGGAAGAGGCAGCTCCATATTTATTACGTCAGTCGGGTCCTGAGGAAGGTCGAGCTCCGGTATCCGATTTTGGAGAAGCTAGCATTCGCCCTAATCATCTCGGCTCGGAGGCTGCGACCTTACTTCCAGGCACACTCAATCCGAGTGGTGACCGACCATCCTCTCCGCAACATCTTCGAGGGGGTGGAGCATTCAGGCAGGCTGGCTAAGTGGTCGGTGGAGCTGAGCGAGTTCGATGTCTCCTTCGTTCCGCGGCTCTCGATCAAAGCTCAGGCGATAGCCGACTTCCTGGCCGACTACGTGGTGGATGTAGCGAAGGAAGGGCTCACCCGCCAGACCCCTTGGAAAGTGAGGGTGGATAGAGCCTCAGGGAGGCATTCCCTCGGAGCGGGGGTGATCCTAGAAAGCCCTCAAGGGACTTGAATTGAGCAGACAGTGGTGGTGCACTTTCCCATTACCAACAACCAGGCCGAGTATGAGGCCGTGATAGCAGGGCTGCGCCTGGCCAGGGAGCTGGGGGTGTCGGATGTGGAGGTCCTTACTGACTCCATGGTAGTAGCTTCCCAGATCAACAGGGAGTTCGAGGCAAGGGAGCCCACCTTGCGATCGTACTTGGCCAAGGTGAAGGGGGTCATTGGCACTTTTCAAACTTTCACCATCCGACACGTGCCCAGGGAAGAGAATGAACAAGCCGATCAGCTGGCGAAGCATGGTCCCCAGGTGGGGGGCACCATCACCGACCTGTTCCGCCCCTCCATCGAAAAAGGAGAGCTCATGGAAATCGATCAACAAGCTTCGTGGATGGATCCAGTTGTAGTTTTCCTCTCCACGAGAGAGTATCCGGAAGGGGTAGATAAGAAGAAACTAAGGCACAAGTCAGCTTATTACCTCCTCCAGGACGGGCAGCTATACAGGAAGACCCTCTCGGGGATGCTGGCTCGCTGCGTGGCTGAGGGCGAAGTATAGATGATCCTGGAGGAAGTCCACTCCGGGGAATGTGGGAGTCACTCCGGGAGTCGGACCCTGGAGGGAAGGATAGTCAAGCAAGGGTATTTCTGGCCCACACTGGGCCGAGACGCGGCAGAGTTCGCAAGAAGATGTCATAAGTGCCAGGTGTTCGCCCCTCTTCAACTACAGCCGGCCCAACGACTCAGGAGTATTACGGCCCCTGGCCCTTCGCGATCTGGGGAATGGATTTGGTTGGGCCATTTCCCCAAGCCAGCGGTCAGAGAAGGTTCCTCCTAGTGATGATTGACTACTTCTCCAAGTGGATGGAGGTGAAGGCAGTGGCCAAGGTGACCTCCCAGGCGATCAGGAACTTTATTTGGGGGGACATCATCTGTCGCCATGGGCTGCCCCAGGCCATCGTCACAGACAACGGGCCCCAGTTCGCCAGTGCCGAATTCACCAGCTTTTACGAGCAGCTGAGGATCGACCTCAGGTTTGCCTCGGTCCATCACCCCAGGAGCAACGGGCAGGTGGAGGCCGCGAACAAGATCATCGTCAACCTCCTCAAGAAGAAGGTGGAGAATTTGAGGGGGAGCTGGGTGGAGCAGCTTCCCGCAGTTCTTTGGGCCCTAAGAACCACCCCCAACACGGCTACAGGAGAGACCCCCTTCAAGCTCTCCCATGGGTGCGAGGCGGTGCTCCCCGTAGAATTTGAAGTCCAAACGCCGCGAGTCGGGGCGGCCAAAGAGGGCCGAGAGGAATGGCAAGCCAAGAACGAGGAGGAGCTGAGTCTCTCCCTCGACATGGTGGAAGAATTGAGGGATCTTTCGGCTGTCCGACAGGGGGAGGTGAAAAGAAGGATGGCCAAATACTTTGACAAGCATGTCACGGTCAAGCAGTTCGTGGAATGAGACTTGGTGCTGAATAAGGTGGATGTAGCAGGGAGGTCGGCATCCGTAGGGAAGCTCAATCCCAGCTGGGAAGGACCATTTATTGTAAAGGAAGATCTGAAGTCAGGAGGCTATCGACTCCAAAATATAGAGGACGAGATCCTGAGTCACACCTGGAGTGGTGACGACTTGAAGTGTTTTTTCCCCTAAAGGCATGTAAGTGACACTTTTGTTATAATAAATTTCTTCAACGCTCCAGTACTGTCATAGCCAGCCTGCATAGAGAAGTAAAGTGCGTTTGGACCCCGAGAAGATCCCACTGCCAGGCTTTCACCTAGCTGGCAGGGCCTCAAGTCACTCGGTGTCATCCTTGGCCTCGAGAAGATCCCGCTGCCAGGCTCCCACCTAGCTGGCAGGGCCAGAAGTCACTCGGTGTCATCCTTGGCCTCGAGAAGATCCCGCTGCCAGGCTCCCACCTAGCTGGCAGGGTCGGAAGTCACTCGATTGAATGCGTTTGGACCCCGAGAAGATCCCGCTGCCAGGCTCTCACCTAGCTGGCAGGGCCGGAAGTCACTCGGTGTTATCCTTGGCCTCGAGAAGATCCCGCTGCCAGGCTCCCACCTAGCTGGCAGGGCCGGAAGTCACTCGATGGAATGCATTTGGACCCCGAGAAGATCCCGCTGCCAGGCTCCCACCTAGCTGGCAGGACCGGAAGTCACTCGGTGTCATCCTTGGACTCGAGAAGATCCTGCTGCCAGGATCCCACCTAGCTGGCAGGGCCGGACGTCACTCAATGGATTGTGTTTGGACCCCGGGAAGATCCCGCTGCCAGGCTCTCACCTAGCTGGCAGGGCCGAAAGTCACTCAGTATCATCCTTGGCCTCGAGAAGATCCCGCTGCTAGGCTCCCACCTAGCTGGCAGGGCCGGAAGTCACTCGATGGAATGTGTTGGGACCCCGAGAAGATCCCGCTGCCAGACTCGCACCTAGCTAGCAGGGCCGGAAGTCACTCGATGTCATCCGTGGGCCTCGAGCAGATCCCGCTGTCAGGCTCTCACCTAGCTGGCATGGCCGGAAGTCACTCGATGGCAGTAGTTTGCGACCCAGAGCGAATCACACTGCTGGGCTCCCACCTAGCTGGCAGGGCCGAAAACTACTCAAATGGTGTTAATAACGGATTGGAATCACGAAGATTAACCAAGAAGGGGCCTAACATAACCACCCAGCCCCAAGAAAGACGGTCGAACGGAGGCGAGAACCTAGGCGAGAACCCGCAAGAAATTTGATGACTCGGGCGAAGGACGAGCCAGCTCGCCTTGCTTGGTGGGTGAGTAGCCACCTCAGCGGGGCTGGGCCGTAGAGGCGGGTCGCCCCGCTCGGTAATAGCGAATATACAAATGAGGCGGGCGAGGAAGCATTTATAAGAGCAATAATAGATGAAAATCACAAAGTCTAGGTGCGGCTCGCGCTTACATCTCAAAACAACTAGAAATACGTGCGGTATACATCTAACAAGCAGATGACAAAGAAGCGAAGGCGATGCGGGATCCCGGGTGGGGATTCCTAGATGGGCTGGAAGGACTTGTCCCCGGGATCCGGCACAGGGAGGAACAGCGCCGGCACCACGTCGCTCGCCGAGAGTTCCGCGGCCTCGCTCTTGAGGAGATCCGCACGTCGCAACATCTGCATCGTGTACTTCGCGGCGCTGGCGGCATTTTTCTGCATCAACACTTCCAACTCGTGGTCAGAATGGTGCTCGAGCGGGCAGCCCCTGTTATCAGGCGGAGGGACAGCAGCGGCAGCCTCCAACTCGCGCACCCGCGCCTCCAGCGCCGATTTGTCCTGACCAAGGGTGGCAATCTCGGCACCCATCCGGCTCGCCGTCTCCGCATCCTGGGGAATGGAGAGAGAATCGTAAGGTGAATTCGCGAGAAGGGGAGGTTATTGAGGGTGAACACATACCACCCAACCCAGGTATTGCGCGAGTGTCTCCTCCGCCGCGTCGGCCCGTCTCCTCTGAAGATCCGCGTCCTCCTGAGCAAGCTTTCGGGCCTCCTCCATCTCATCCGCTAACTTCTTGAGGGAGGTTGTGTTCCGCTCCAGCTGGGTGCAGCGCCTCCCAACCATATGGGCTAGCTCCAGGCCGCGGAGCTGGGCCCGCGTGGTCTCGTGAACCAGTACTCGCGTCGCCTCTTTGTCGTAGATAGCGGCGTCCTCTCGCGAGTAGAGGCCGAACGAGAAGTTTTAGGCCTCCCCGCCGATGGTGTCTTGCTCCAGCCAACTCGGCAACAGGGTTGAGACCACCGCGCGATTCGAGTCCTTGTCCCATGACAGAAGTGGAACGCCAAGCTCGTCCAAATACTTCTCACCGTAACCAAAGTTGCGGTGCCCTCTTGGCACCGGCTTCGCAGCAGTTTGCGACCCGTCCAGCGGCGCAGAAGTGCCTGCCACCCCGCCGGGGGCGTCACTAGACGAGGCGACCATAGGGGGGAACCCTCGGCCGATAGAACCGCCGGGGCCTTGCCTTTCCTTTGGCCACCGGCGGGCTGCTGTCCCGTAGGCTTCGCCATCTTGGGCGGGGGAGCGGGCTGTCCGCCGCCCAGCCGCTTCTTGGCAGGGACCGACGGGGCGTCGCGCTGAGCGGCGTCTGCGGCCTGAGCTCGGGCGATGACCCCGGGGGCGATCCGAGCACTCTCGTTAGGGGGATGAAGGGTACGTCCCGCTCGCCTGCCAAGAAGAGGAGGGGGAGACAAAGAAGAAAAGGGTAAGGCAGTGCAGTAGCGAGTGACAAACCTCCCCCAGGCGGGACGGCGGCAAGGTCATCAAGATGGCGGCGCAAGTACGCGACCTCGAAGTTCTTCCCGGTGAAGATCCCGCACAAGTCGGCCTCGTGGCCCCCTAGGGTGGGCAGGCGGTAACTCGCCTCGCTGAGCTGCACCGGTGAGAAGGGGACGTTGCCGTAATCCCCTTTGACGAAGAGGAACTTTTTGAGCCAGTTGTGACTCTTATTTACGGTCTCCCGCACCTTGAGGTGGGTGCTGGAGAAATAGGCGGTCCCGTCCTGGTTCTCCCGGAAGGAGAATAGCTTCCGGAAAACTGCGAGACTGAACTCGACTCGCTCTTCCCGCAGAAAGCAGGAGAACCCCACCATAACAGCTATGGAGTTCGGGGTCATCTGACCTAGGACGACCCCGAAGTACTTCAGCACTTGGCGTACCTCGGGCCACAGGGGAAGCAGCAGACCCACCTCGAAGTGGGCCAGGGGTATGGCGAGCTCGTCCCTGGATAGATCGTTGATCTATTCTCCTTCCCCGGGCCGTCTCGCCGAAAAGCCCGGCGGGACGTGGTCGCCGAGGGCATCCAGGTACTCGCGTTCCGAGATGACGGCATGGGGAAAATCGTGCTCTGAGAAGGTCCAGGCGCACTTGCTTCGCCCGTCCGCATCACCGCCGCCACCGCCCATTCCCACCGAATTGCCGCCAAACGTGCGAGACAGATCCAGAAGGCGAGCGCGAGCCATACTTCGCGGAGAGCAGGGAGCAGGAGAGTGTTTTGAACCGGTGAGGGAATAAGAGCCGGCAATACCTATTTATAAGGAGAAAGAAAGGGCGAGAAACTTCCCGCCGAATGAAGGGTTGCGTGTAGCAAACATCAGCCCGACGGTTCGACTTCGCGGCGCGCGACCGCACCACCAAGGCCGATCAGGCGCGGTTCTCGCCCGGCCGCATCCGCGCAGGACTTAAGCGGGCGAGTCGGGGAGACGCCCGTTTGGCGAACCCCTCGGCTCGATCCCGCCCCGATCGGTGGGGCGGGTTGAGAGAATCCATTCTCTGACCTGCCATCCCCCAGAGGGAGGGCGAGCAAAGTACGCAAGTACCCCCGAAGCCCTCCCCGCGGGGAATAAAAGCAACAACATTGTAATTTCAACATATATCAGCAGCAGAAAATTAGGCCTATAGGCGGGCAAAGAGAGTTGCAAATCGTTACAGATACAGGATAACTTTGAAATAGTTGCAACCCGGCAATATCCCGCGGGCGGGGAGAACGAAAGGTGGATCAGTACTGGATCCACTTCCACCTGCCCCGCCGTTGCGTTCCGGATCGTGGTGGCACGCGAGGATAGTGATAGTCGCGCACCGCCACCAGCCCCTGCTGGGCCAGGCCAACTTGCTCTGAGGCATCAAGGAACTACAGTCTGTTCAAGAAAAATAAGAGGGTTTGGGGAGACCCCCCTGGGCTCGATGGTATATTTATAGCCGAATAGTGGGGCCCCACCAGAAGATTCCCTGCCAGCTCAGCACAGTACTCGCCGAACATGCGGGTTGGATGATTCTTTCCGAGCTTGTATCAAGCTCAAAAAGTGTGGGGATTGTGTACAACCCCGTGTTCATCGAACGGGCCCCACCAGGAAGATCGAGCAAACCTAGTCCCGCGACCCGCACCCAAGCAACGAGCAGACATGCGGCAAGGGGCTGGTCAGCTCCCGCTCATTTCAGGCGAGCAAGCCAGGCGAGGCTGCTCCTGTGTCCCTCCTGCTCGCTCTGAGAATCGTCGACCGGAGCGGGGTGAGCCAATCATCGAGCTAGTACTCGCGGGTGGGTTCGACGACCCGCGACCTGCGAGCCGTCCGAGGGTCACAATGGCCGCCAGTCCTCCCCCTGTACGCGACCTGATCCCCTATCCGCCACGGCAGAAGACTGGCAGGTTGCGGCGGTCCGGCTCGCGTTCGCCCGAGAAGGATAAGCGAGCCGCCAGAACTAGGTCGCGCTCGCCTCTCGCGGAGAGGGATGGATGGCGGGCTGGCCCATCCCACGGGTGCGAATAGCTGTTCTGAACAGCGGGGCCACGCTGTTGGCAGACCAGGTTGGACTGCATATAGCTGTTTGGAACAGCGGAGCTTGGCTGTTGGCAGACCCAACCAAGGGCTTTTTGGTATTTTCAGGTCAGTTCTTCTGGTTATTGGCAGTTCAGATTCCAAAAACTATAAGTAAGACCCAAGGGGTACCTCAGAAGGCACGCTTCGAGTGCCTCCCTACTCCTATTTTTCAAGTGCTTTCTGAGGGTACCTTAGCTCGGCTTCTTTCTATGGAGGGGAAGCGCTCAGAGATCTTCCAGGTTTGTGGTGGGACCTCCTTGCCGAGCCCTTGGGTCTGTTTCTTCTTGCCTTCTTTGTTGTTTTTCTTGCAGGAGCAATGTAGGCGCGAGACCACCCCTTCCCCAAGGGTCGAACTCCACAGGAGACCGGATTCCGGTTTCAACACTTACTGGCGGGATTCTTAGCATTCCTAGCCGTGATAACTATCGGTTTGGACTCATTGTGCCGAAACTTTCCTTTGTCCAGATATGTGGATGCGGATGTCGTGGACTTTCCCTTTGCATTGGAATAACGGGAGTGAGCCTTGGAGGCTAAATGTTTTTCAATGTTGAGGGCGGCATTGAAAGTTGCGTTCAAATCCGTATGTCTGTAGCGTTGGAGCTTCCGTTGGATATTGGAAGATAGTCCCTTACAAAATCTAGAAAAGGTGACCTCGGGATTCTCCCTAAGATCACAACGCACCATACGGTCCTTCAACTCTCCCATATACTCAGCTGCCGAATTTGAGCCTTACCGCAGGGCGGCATGATCATCGAATATCTATGTAAGATGGTACGCGGGAACATACTGATCGGTCAAGAGGTTCTTAATTACGGCCCATCCAACAAGTGGGGCCCCGTGTCAGGTTCCTAGCGTACGCTCCTCGTTCAACCAATTAGTTTTGGCACGACCAGTTAATTTCATCCGGGCAACCTGGACCTTCTGCTGGTCCGTAAGAGTGTGCCACTCAAAGTATCACTCAATATCCATTACCCACGTAAGGAAGATCTGGGGATCTCCCAATCCATCATATGTAGGGGCGTCGATCTTAATGGATCTATTAAGATTAAAGTCACGCTCGGGGCGTTGCTCTCGAGGAGGCACTCGTGGGGAGTCTCCATCAGAATCTGAATCATAGGCCGGTTGGTGCCGGTTGGGCTACCCAACATTAACGGGTGGTGGTGGCGGCCCTTGGTTTGGTGGATGAGGACCTCCCTGATTTAACAGGATTTGTGCTAACATGGCCCTAAGCTCGGTCATATCGTTACGCAATCCCTCTATGGCCTCAGCGTTGGAATCCCTGTGTTCATTCGTAGCCATCCTAGACTACGATGGTGCAGTGTACTCCGTTCCTAGTCTTGTGCGCATACAGGTTAATAAAATATTTTGGAAAATGATTTTTCGTAGGGCGGTACCAATATGGAAGACCAAATATTTTTATAGTTTCCCGAAGTGATTAAATCGTAGAGCGTTAAAAAAAATTTCTTGAAATTTTTCGCTGAAAAATAAACTTTTTAGAGCGTTATTGGCAGACCATAAAGATTTTTTTGTGTTTACTGCGCGTGCGGAGAAAACTCTAGTAAGGACGCGTTAACTAAGAAGTTGCGACAACCTCCCTCTGATACCAAATTGACGTAGCGGGTGTCCGATTTTCGGAGAGTGTAACGGACACAAGGTAGCCTACCATGCCCAACACGCATAATCCTAACGCACCTACACAAGCATCTATCATCTCTTCACGGGTCGGCTCAAACGCAGCACATAAAAAACAAACGGAGGAATGATCGACTCTGAAATAACGATCTAGAAAGAGAGTCGGATGATTCCCCAAATCAACACAAAGGTTGTCACTCCTTTTAGAGAGTAAAACCTTGGCTAGAGGCAACGATCCACTCAGGAAAATAGGATTTACCCGATTCGGATTAAGGAAGCTTATCAACGATGAAATAAATTTCGAAAGTAGCAAGCGATAGCAATTAAAAATCACGGAAACAACGGTTGCTCAACCTCCACAATACTAGCAAGAAAATCACTAAGATGACGGAAGAGATGTTACCCAACCCGTCCAAGAACACACTTGATATGGTGGGAGAATCACTCTCTCCACGGTTCTACCGGCGTCGCACCGAATGGGCCGTAACCTTCTTCCTTGGAGTCGCACCGAAGGAAGCCACGCCGGCGTCACACCGAAGTTGGGAAGAGGAAGTAGGGGGGTGGGGGCAGTGGCTTCATACCAAGGCCGACAGCTAGGTTTCTCACCTTGGCCGAAACTCTCTCTAAATGAGTGTAGGGTTTGCTTTTAATTTTCTCTCTAACTTCATTCTCAAAAGGATCTCCTTATATAGGAGTTACAACACACATCTAAACATCTAATATGGAGATGAAATCTCATCCATCCAGAAGGCTAAATACACACCAAAATGTTTGTCTAAATGCAGGAAATAAATATTACAAGTCCTAAATGAATATAAAATTATTAACCAAGATTGGAATAATTTTATATTCGCACATAAAAATAATTAGAGCATGAGAGATTAATTAAAATAGTCTTCAAGTGGGTGTAGCACGCCGCGGGCGGAGGTTGTAGCGGCGTCTTCCGTTAGCATCGTCACGGCTCCGAAGTTCTTTATGTTGTACCGCCTCGGCAACTGGATCGTCATCAAGTGGAGGTAGCAGGGCGGCGTCATCAAGATCCCTTATCGCTTGGCTTACTCTTCATGTCTAGTGATTGTCTCTTAGATATCTGCAAGGAGAAAATAACCAAACTAACAATTCATCAAGGCAAGTATACCTATCGAAATGCAGCTAGGGGACACAAGTGTCGTATTGAAATCCGGGAACAGTTGAGTAAGCTTACTCACACGAAATCTATTATTTTATCGACGGAGAAATTAAGTTTTTTAGAAGAAAGCTAAACATGCTAAAGGAAGAGAACTACTTGCAATGAAAGAGAGCTACTTGCATGAAAAGTTAAAGAGAGCTAAAAGAGCGATTAACTTAAGCTTAGTAACGATGAAGGGGAAAATGCACTCGATCAGAAATCACCTCGGCAAGAGTGGTTAGAAAAATAAGATAAATAAACCTAAGCTAATTAGGGTAAAGGTCCTTTACCGTGGAGGTTCTGTAGCACCCCCTATCCGTCACATAGCATATAGCAGTAGGTCCGGCCGGGGCCCGACGCCGTATGCCACAGACAGACCGGGTGGTTACTTATGGAAACCATCCAACCAATCTCAACGTCCTACACAGAGCATTCTAGCGGAAGCAGTTTATAAAAGTTGTAACAAAGAACCCAGCATTCAAGCACGAATATCCACTAATACAAATTAGGAATGTTATACAAAATACCCAAAATAAGACTTAAGGCCTTACAAAATGTTTCACTTGATATTACATGTTTTACAAACCACGGCACGCAGGCCGGTCATACATGAACAAAACATTAAACACTTCCAAATAGGCCTTCAAGGGCCGGCTTCGCATTCGGGCTTTAGCCCGCTATTGACCGCTTGGTCCAGCTGCACCTGCAATCAACAAACCACCGCACGGTGGCAAAACAAGGCAACGGTCAGCAATGCTGACCAAATTATAACAATCCCGCCCCCAACTCGGGGCGGCGATGCTCCTTCCCTGCATTTCATTAGCATAAGCGAGCAATAAATAATCAGCCATTTCATCACAGACGTTGGCTCTCACGGCCACACGCCCCGTGCTCTCAGGGCACATTCTCAGTGAACCGGTCGATGTCACGTAAATTAAAGCCATAGACATTCCGGACTCACCAACGCCTCTTAGACGGCCAAACCTATGAGCAATTTGTCTTCCTGGCCTGGGTCACGACAATTTAAGCCATTGACCGCCGAAGACCCTAATCTAGGCCAACGGCAAGTGCCACGTGCCTTTAGGTCTCTTTAACCGAACGACATAGAACGGGTACGGTTCCATCTAACCTGTGCTCACATCGCAACGACAATTTAAGCCATTTGAGCGGGTTAAACTTCCGCCGAGTCTCATTTCCATCACAAGTCACATAACCCGGTTATGTTCAAGTTGGCTCTCAAGCCACCAAGTTGGCAAGATCTCGTATCCGCCCAATTTTCCGGGTGCACCTTTGGGTTAGTCCCCAAGGCTCCCTGCTGCAATCTACAACGTAGAAAACCCGAAAAAAAACCAATAGCACGGAGTCTTCTCCGGCATTATGCAATGCAACATCACCGATCCAGACCAACATGTCCGGGTAGGCTTCACACATCATGCCTATGTCCGTTCTCGCTTACGGACTCTAAACAACGGGGACTTCACATATCTACCCAAAGGAATGCCTCCAACTCTCCGCAAACTCGCGAGAGAGGGCTTCCTATGCTAAGAAAGAGAGCTACTCATGCTCAAGATGAGGATCGTTACCCTTGCGTTCCTCTTTGGCGCCATGGAAAAGTAATCGAATGAAGACCACCGCACTAGCGTTGCCTCCGTGGATCCGAAGTCGGCTCGCGATTCGGAGCTCCGAAGCTCCTCCAATGGCGGGATCTAGCTCCTTCCTCCCTTGGCTCTCCTCGCTCTCTAAGGTTTTAGAAAGATGAGAAGTTAAGAAAAGTGAGGGTTTTCCAAGTCCATTCACGGGTATATCCCTTCAGGAACAACCCCAGCCGTTGGATCTTCAGTTAAAGAAATGAACGGCTTCGATTCGGGGCTGAAATGCCCAATCTGGACCGAACACGGCCTGGACCCCAAGTCGTGTACACGGTCTCGACACTCGACACTTCGTCGAGTGAAGATCGTCGACCTGATGACACGGCCTTGGAGACGCCCGTGTCCTAGGCTGTGTGCCTTGTCTCGACGCATCGTCGAGCAAATCTCGTCGACTCCCCGGGACGATCGTCGAGACAGGTCGACACGCCCTGCGACACGCCCGTGTCGCAGGCCGTGTGCCTTGTCTCGATGCATCGTCGAGCGAATCTCGTCGACTTCATGGCTAAGTGTCGACACGGGTCGACACGCCCTGCGACACGCCCGTGTCGCAGGCCGTGTGCCCAGTCTCGACACAATGTCGAGACCAAAGTGTCGACTTCCCGGCTAAGTGTCGACACGGGTCGACAAGCCCTGCGACACACCCGTGTCGCAGGCCGTGTGCCCAGTCTCGACACAATGTCGAGACCAAAGTGTCGACTTCCCGGCTCAGTGTCGACACAGGCTTGACACGCCCTGGGACACGCCCGTGTCCCAGGCCGTGTGCCTGCAGCCAGAACCCAAACTGGACCAAAATGTCCCCCCCTTCGCTCCTTTGAGTTTCGGGGCGTTACAACTCTCCCCCTCTTAAAAGAATTTCGCCCACGAAATTACATAAAGGAAAGACATGTACAAAACCAAAATTTGTACCTGAGCGGAATAACTCCGGATACTCGTCAAACATAGTCTGCTCTCGCTCCCAAGAGAGCTCCTCACGACCGCAATTGTCCCACCGAAGCTTGACCATCCTGATCTCTTTATTGCGTAGCCGCTTGACCTCCGAGTCCTCGATCCGCACGGGCTTGACGTTTGTCGTTAGCCCACTATCCACCGGCACTTGATCAACCGCGATCACTTGCGTAGGCTCTTGCACCGCCTTCTGAAGTACCGAAATATGGAATACATCATGTAAACCACTAAGCTCCACTGAAAGCTTCAACCGATAGGCCGCTTCACCAACTCGCTCCAGAACCTCAAACGGTCCAAGGTACCTCGGGATTAGCTTTTTCAATCGCCGCACCCGCGAGACACCCTTGAATGGCTTGATCTTTAAGTATACATAATCGCCCATAGCGAACTCCACGTTCCTGTGCTTAGCATTATAGTACTTTGCTTGCCGGTCCTGAGCGATAAACAACCTCTCTCGAATGGTTCGCACCAAAGAAGTAGCATCATCCACATCCGATCGTTTATACAACTTTGACTCACCCGTTTCTAACCAAGACAACGGCGTGCGACATTTCCTACCATATAGGTCCTCGAAAGGCGCCATCTGAATGCTCGCTTGGTAGCTATTGTTGTATGCGAACTCCACCAAGTAAAGGTGGTCTTCCCATTGCTTTCCAAAATCCAAAACACACATGCGAAGCATGTCTTCCATGGTTCTATTGACCCTCTCGGTCTGCCCATCCGTTTGCGGATGGAAGGCTGTTCTAAACTTCAGCTTTGTTCCCAACATTTGCTGCACAAGCCTCCAATCGTTGGACGTGAACCGCCCATCTCGGTCACTCACGATGCTGCGGGGCACACCATGAAGCCGCACTATGTTATCCACATAAAGCTTTGCCAACTTCTCCACCGGATCATCCTTCCTATGCGGAATAAAATGCGACACCTTCGTTAATCGATCAACAACCACCCAAATGGCGTCGTTCCCCTTTTGCGACCTTGGCAAACCGTGCACAAAGTCCATAAAGATGTCGTCAAATTTCCACTCCGGAATAGGCAAGGACTTAAGAAATCCTCCCGGCTTTTGGCACTCCGCCTTTACCAAGGCGCAAGTTTGGCACTTCGCTATGTATAGCGCCACATCCTTCTTTAAACCCGGCCACCAAAACAGTTTCTTCACATCACGGTACATCTTCGTGCTCCCCGGGTGAATCGAGTACTTGGTATGGTGTGCCTCGTACAACAACTCCACCCGTAAATTGCCCACACTTGGGACGCACAAACGACCGTCTTTCCAAAGCAACCCGTCCTCCACGATGAATTGGGAATTTGACCCATCCAGAGCCTCTACCATGAACTACTTCATATGAGCATCCATATCCAAAGCCTGCCGAATAGGATCAGCAGGTCATATTGGACTTCAGTCCAATTCAGAACTGCTTCAGCACTTGATTGCCTGTCCACACAAACCATCTCCAATGCCTCCAACACTCGCACCAACCGCTCATCATGCACCGATAGCCAATTGGCTTGAGCTGGGGCTCGGCGACTCAATGCGTCCGCAACCGCATTCCCTTTGCCAGGCACATAGTGGATCTTGAACGTATATTCCCCCAAGAACTCCATCCATCTACGCTGCCGCATATTCAGATCTATCTGATCAATAAGATACTTTAGGCTCTTATGATCGGTATAGATATCAATCTTCACACCGTACAAGTAGTGTCTCCACAGCTTCAAGGCAAAAATCACGGCCACTAACTCCAAGTCATGGACCGGATAGTTCCTCTCGTGCACTTTTAGTTGTCTCGAGCCATAAGCTATTACACTTCCGTGTTGCAGTAGCACGCAACCCAAACCGCTGCCTGAAGCATCGCTATAAATCACATAGCCTTCGGTCCCACATGGCGAACTCAGCACAGGCGCTATGGTCAACCGACACTTCAACTCCTCAAAAGCTCGTGCGCACTCCGGCGTCCAAACAAACTTATGCTCCTTCCTCGTCAAAGTAGTGAGAGGTAACGCTATCCGCGAGAAGTTCTCTACGAAGCGCCTATAATAGCCGGCAAGCCCCAGAAAACTCTAGACTTCCGCTATAGTAGCAAGCTCATGCCACTCCCGTATCGCAACAATCTTCGCCGGATCCACAGCAATACCCTCTCCACTTACTATATGCCCAAGGAATGCCACTGAGGATAGCCAAAACTCGCACTTCGAGAACTTGGCGTACAACTGATTTCTCCTTAGCGTCTCCAACACCAAATGAAGATGCTTAAAGTGATCTTCCTCACTTTGCGAGTACACCAGAATATCGTCGATGAAGACGATCACGAAATGGTCCAAGTACTCCCTGAAAGTCCTGTTCATCAAATCCATGAACACTGACGGCGCATTAGTCAGCCCAAACGGCATGACCGTGAATTCATAATGCCCGTATCTCGTACTAAACGCTGTCTTCGGGATATCACTCTCCCTTATCCGCAGCTGATAGTACCCAGCCTTGAGATCCAACTTCGAGTACACCTTCGACCCGACTAACTGATCAAAAAGATCATCAATCCGGGGGATCGGGTACTTGTTCTTCTCGGTCAGCTTGTTGAGCTCCCGATAATCAATACATAGCCTCAAGCTTCCGTCCTTCTTCTTAACAAAGAGGACCGGTGCGCTCCAAGGCAAAGAACTCGGGCGCACATACCCTTGCTCCAACAACTCTTGCAGTTGAACTTTCAGCTCCGCAATTTCCTTAGGCGCTAGCCGATACGGAGATCGTGACACAGGCTTTGCACCTGGCACTAGCTCGATCGTAAAATCTATCTCCCGCTGAGGCGGGGATCCAGGAAGATCTGCGGGGAACACATCAGGGTATTCTGATACCACTGAAATACAATCCAACGCGGGCTTCGGCTTTGCAACCTCCACTAGTGTAAAGAACAGTTCTGCACCAACACGAACCGCCTTCACCACCTGAAGAGCAGACATCAACGTCTTGCTCGACCCCTTTAAGCCCGTAAAAGTCGTCTCACGACTCGCTCCCAGCTTAACTTCCTTGCTACCACAATCTATATGGGCCTGCTGCTCCGAGAGCCAGTCCATGCCAAATATGACATCGAACTCCACTAACAGAAGTAAAGACGCCCGCAGGTCGAACTCCTGCTCCCCAATACGAGTCTTAACATCGCAAATCCTATTCGCTCGCATCGAACACCCATTGGGCAACAACACATCCAACTTATCCTTCGCCATCGAAGAAGGGACTCCGATGCGTGATATAAATCCTTCGGACAAGAAGGAGCGTGAAGCTCCCGTATCGAAGAGTGCTCATGCCGGATTTTCACAAATCAATACAAATCCTAAACAAGTAGTGGTAAGGTAACATGTGCATAACAAGTATTTAAAGAAATTGACTTGCTATAAATTAAACCGTACCTGTCACCACATCAGCTTGTTTGATGGCCTCCTGTTGGCCAAGATTATAGACCCTTGGTTGGGCCGGAGCATAATGGGATGCGGTCGACTCCACCGCCTTTCCCTTTTCTTCATAAGTAGATCCCGGCCTCCTCTCGGACTTAGGACGTCCACTCCAACAGTCACGGGCAAAGTGCCCCGTCTTTCCACAAGTAAAACACGCGCCCGGGGTCCGACTCGTAGTCACCCCAGAAGCACCAGAAGGAGCTGGACCCGAAGTCCTATGCTTCTTGAAAGACCTCCGATAGCCGGACATTGAAGTAGTCGGCACTTTAAATTCAGATTTTCTATCACCCAAGCCTTTCTTCGCTTGCACATTCTTCATGTCCTTCTCCAAGGACCGGGCAGTATTGACCAAGGTTAAGAAACCCTGCGTCATTGGCCCCGAGAGTAATAATCTCAACTCATCTCTCAAGCCTTCGTATAAGCGATTAGTCTTACGCTCCTCATCCATGATGGTGGAACTAGCATAACGACTCAGACGAGTAAACTCGTGGAGATATTCATCCACGCTCCTCTCACCCTGCACCAACTTCAGGAACTCATTCTCCAACGCTATCTTCTGCGTCGAAGGGAGGTATCTAGCCAAAAATAATCTCGAGAACTCCTCCATCGAGACATCACCAAGTTGCCTACCTCTCAGTAAGTGCAGCTCCAATCCTTCCCACCACATCCTCGCTTCACTGTCCAAAAGGAACGTAGCGATGGTGGTCATTTGCCACTCCTCCGTCTCCATCGCTGTCATGACTCTCTTCACCCTGGAGAGCCAGTCTTCAGCCTGAGATGGGGTTCCCAACCCCGACAATACCGGAGGGTTAAAGCTCATTACATGCTTAAGCTGCCTCTCAGTTGCCCTCCTTGGCACCACCGTTTCCACAACCACTTGCTCCACTCTCCTCGGCTCAGCCTCTTGCAGAGGTTCTTGCTCCATAACAGGAGCGGGCTGCTGCGCTTGCCTTGCAGGCTGCGCATTTATCACGGCCAACACCGCTTCAGCAACCAATCGAATATTCTCAGCCGATAGAGGTGTTGCAGGAGCAACATCCGGTGCACTACTAGCCTCAGAAACTCAGCGTTCTGACGGCCCAACACCACTTCTGGTCACCTATAGTGGTACAAAACACCGTTAAGCGACCAAATAAATTGCAAACAGCAATTATAGGAACACGCAGGTTCCTCAAACACGAGTATTTTCATTCCTAAGTGGACATTCATGGGTTCTTTTTACTGTTATTACGATGACGCACACAATGTGTTCACCACCCTTTAAAAAGAATTCGCCCACGAATTCACCTTAAGCCTGACCAAAACCAGTAGTCTGATACCAATTTGTAGCACCCCCTATCCGTCACATAGCATATAGCAGTAGGTTCGGCCGGGGCCTGTGTCACAAACCGCATTTCCTCAACGAGCATATCGTATCAGAGCAAGAGGAACTACGGGTTATGATGCCACGTCGTGCAGGGGATAACTGCACACGCTCAGGCAACTCTTGACGCTGACTTTACAAGTTGAAATTCAATAGTTACATGCAGGAAAACCTTTGGATTAAATGGTCGTATCCCTCGGCCTTAGATAGTAAAATTGTCTTTGTACGCGGCGGAAATACTTTGTTTATTTATGATGAGCTCCTATATGCAGTCTAGAGTGATACTACTATAAGAACTCCTCTTTGTTTACGTCATTTGAAAAGTATGTGTTAGTTAAACAAAACATGTATGCATGATATACAATAGTACATATCATTAGTCAAAATAGCTAATGCAACCTACGAGAAAACCATCCCAAAAGCAAGTACATATCATTCCATCCAAATGAGTTACATTAGCAGTCTAGTTCATATTTACACAAAAGAAAACCACCAATGGGCGCCAACAAGCTGACACGAACCCATTGGGGCACATGTATGTCTGTACAACAAAAAGAAGAACTACCTCGCTATGAAAGCTCGGCTAGTTCCCAGGAAACGCCACCAACGAACCTAGCCGCTCAACCGGCTACAACCTGCACCTGAGGCATTCAAGAAAGAATACCTCAGCAATCAACCAAGCTATACAAAAAAAAGAGCATAAATTTCATATATGATAACAAAGGGGCTTACCGACCCCACAGAGATGTTTCATCAAGTAACATGAGTGAACAAAACAAGTGGAAAACGCACCACAATACATGCCAAACGCACCAAGTGCGTACAAGTTCATCATGTCCTGCTTAAACCGCAGGAGCAAAAGGCAAAACACATGTTCATTCCATCCTTCATAAGCCAAGAAATTACGATACTAGTGAAGCATAAGCAGCGGTTAAGTTCAATTTCGCAAGGGTCTTACCGGTGGCGGCCCTAAAGTGGAACGCACCAAATAAAACCAGCCCAAATCGGGGCCAAAGTGGTCTCTCTAACCACAAAAAACAAAACTCGGTGGCCACAGGCTGAAACCACACCACCCCTTGCAAAATTCTCACACAAACGCTCCTGCCATGGTTCACAAATTCGCCTCGCAAAACGCCCCATAACCCAAGGTAACACGTTCCTTTCATCGTCCTCACACATGACGGCCAATTGCCAACGTATAGTATGATGAACTTCATCACATAACACGCTTTGTATCAAAATAGAATCACATGATAGGATTTGATTAACATGAGTACATAATCCATTTTGAACACAATCATATGATTTTGAAAGGAAAAATCACCTCTCTTGATCGGTTACATGAATATGACAAAGTAGCTACATGAATTAAGCTAGCATAGGGCAAATTGAAAATAACATAAGGAATTTTAGCATAGTGAAGTAGCTAATTCGAATTTAGCCTAGGGAATTTAGCATAGAACAAACAAGAGGATGCATCATACTTTAAATCAAGAAGAACAAACTAAGCATAGGGGAATTGAAAGAGCAATTTAAGGAAGAATTCAACACAAGATCTAAAGCTAGGAAAATGGAAAATTGAATCAAGTACGAAGATTGGCAAGGGTGGAGAACATCGCTTGCCTGAACCGAGACGATGCCGCGACGGCTGCTCTCCTCTTTCCTTGCCTTGCTTGCTCCCTTGCTCTCTTGCTTTCTCTTTGGGAATGAAGAGGAAGAAGATGAAGATGAAAAGAAGAAAAATGAGACATACAAAGCTCTGTGTCGGACTTATTTCCTCCAGAACAAAGCTGAACCGTTCGATGCAGAATCAAGGAAATGAATGGCACAAAAAAACTGGAAAAAGTCGATTTTCGGGCCGGTCACGCCCTATGTCACGCCCGTGACACAGGGCGTGTACCATAAGCGGCGCCGAAAGTCGGCAAATCAAAGTTTATCCACACGGTACACGGCCGGGTACACGCCCGTGACGGGTCGGTCACGCCCGTGACTTAGGCCGTGTAACCCGTGTCTCGACACCTCGTCGACAAAAAGTGTCGACACTCGATACTCGACGCTCGATACTCGACGATCGACACTCGACACTCGACGAAGCGGGACACGGCCCGTGACACGCCCGTGTCACGGGGCGTGTACCCCAATCGTCGAGCTCAACTCGACGCAAGAAAAAAACGTCGAGTCAAGGAGGTCACACCCAGGTCACGGCCTGGGTCACGCCCGTGTCAGGGGGCGTGTCTCGCACAAAAACGACCATTTTTCCCTTTTGTGAATAATGTTTCTGAGACGTCCTAGACCATTTTTGCCTCAAGCACTTTGTTTCCTGAACCAGCAACTTATTTTGAGCGACATTCCCCGGGCGCGAAAAAGTGCAAGCATTCCCTAAGAGGCCTCACCGAGTCCCTCATATGGACTCCGGTTTGCTGGGGAATCGTGCAACTCGGCAAACAAAACAGCCACTCGCAAGCCCGCGGGAAAAACCATGCTCAGACTACAGTCAAAGCCAACGTAACGCCCATCATGCGTACGTAATCAAAAATCCGGGGCGTTACAATCACTCCCCCTAACAAAAAGTTTCGCCTCGAAACTTTTCACAAAACCAAACACATAAGCAAACCAAAACATGCATACACCAAGTCACATACCAGCTTATCTACGGGAATAAATGAGGATGAGCCGCCCTCATTGTTGATTCGAGTTCCCACGTCGCGCTTTCCACATCCTGATTTTTCCATAGCACCTTTACCATAGGAAACTTCTTTTTCCGCAACACGCGATCTTGGGAGTCCAATATCCGGATGGGCATCTCCTCATAAGAAAGGTTGGGCGCTAATTGCGGCACAACGTCCAACACTTGCTTGTCATTTCGCACACACTTGCGAAGTTGGCTAACATGAAACACATTGTGAACACCAGGAAAGTTCACGGGTAATTCCAGTTTGTAGGCGGATGCTCCAACTCGCGCAAGAATCGTGAAGGGACCCACAAATCTTGGGTCTAATTTACGCTCTTTACCAAACCGTTTAATCCCAACCATTGGGGAGACTTTCAAAAAAACAGAATCCCCCACCGCAAATTCTAATTCCGACCTTCGTCGGTTGGCATACTTTTCATATCGCTCTTGGGCGATTCGGAGCTTCTCCCGAATAAGTCGTACTGCAACTTCCATATCCTCGAGTGCCTCTGGACCCAACAAAGGCCGCTCACCAACCTCAGTCCAAAAGAATGGGGTCCGACATCGTCGCCCATATAACGCTTCGAACGGAGCCATTTGCAAGCTTTCTTGATAGCTATTATTATACGCGAATTCCATAAGCCACAAACGTTCATCCCATGCTCTACCATACTCAAGAATGTAACATCGAATCATATCTTCTACAATTTGATTTACTCTTTCGGTTTGGCCATTCGTCTGAGGATGATAAGCCGTGGAATATCGCAAATCTGTCCCCAAACCCTCTTGTAAACTGCGCCAAAAACGAGAGGTAAAGCGGGAATCTCGGTCTGAAATGATATTCATAGGTACACCATGCAGTCGGATGATCTCGTTCAAATAGAGCTCCGCTATGGTCTTCATCGGGTAGTTGACCTTAAAGGGTATGAAATGAGCACACTTGGTCAACCTATCCACGATCACCCACACGGAGTGATGTCCTCGGGGAGATCTTGGTAAACCGGTAATAAAATCCATTGAGATGCTTTCCCACTTCCAAGTTGGAATCTCCAATGGTGTCAACTTGCCACCAGGCTTCCCATGATCAGCTTTCACCCGCTTGCACGTATGACATTCCGATACAAATTGCGCTATATCTCTTTTCATTCCATACCACCAGACAATTTGTTTCAAATCACGGTACATTTTTGTTGAGCCTGGATGGTAGGCCATACTTGAGCCATGTGCTTCCTTACACACCATCTCGTGAATATCCCCAACCGCGGGAATACAAAAACGTCCACGATACTTTAATGTGCCTGCACCATCAATCGCAAAATCTGGTAATTCATCCTTTTCAGTCCGAAGAAATAAATGTATAAGATCAGGGTCATCTTTTTGATGTTGTCTTGCAAGCACCAGCCATGACGGTTTGTCTATTGCCGACTGACTTTGCGGGTCATATTTGCCCACCGCAATATCCATTAATAGAAATTCCTCCACAAGACGGTCGACGGAAAGATGAAATAATTTCCCCGTCTTCCGACTCAAAGCATCGGCTACAACATTCGCTTTTCCCGGATGATACTGAATGTCCACATCATAATCAGCTACATACTCAAGCCATCGCCGTTGGCGCAAATTAAGTTCTTTCTGCGTGAAGACATACTTCAAGCTTTTATAATCTGTAAAGATTTTACACTGTGCACCATATAGCAAGTGTCTCCACAACTTTAATGCAAATATTACCGCTGCAAACTCCAAATCATGCGTTGGGTAATTCTTTTCATGAATTTTCAACTGCCGAGACCCATACGCAATCACCTTTTTGTCTTGCATTAACACACATCCAAGTCCAACGTGCGACGCATCCACAAACACTTCATAATCTTTTCCTTTTGTTGGCAAACTTAACACAGGAGCGGTACATAATCTGTTCTTGAGTTTCAGGAATGAGGCCTCACACTTGTCATTCCACTCAAACGCCACATTATTTTGGGTTAATCGAGTCAAAGGTGCGGCCAACGTCGCAAAACCTTCGACAAATTTGCGATAATAGCCGGCTAAGCCCAAGAAGCTTCGAATTTCCTTGGGTGTTTCCGGTCTTCTCCATTCCATGACCGCAGAAATCTTTTTGGGATCCACTGAAATACCATGGTGATTAATGACATGACCCAGAAAAGCAACTTGCGGCAACCAAAACTCACATTTGCTTAGCTTGGCGAATAACCGTTGATCTCGCAAAGTGGCCAATACTAATCGCAGATGCTGTTCATGCTCCTCAGCACTGCGGGAGTAGACAAGAACATCATCAATAAAAACCACCACAAATTTATCCAAGTAGTCCTTGAACACTTTGTTCATCATATCCATGAAGGCTGATGGCGCGTTGGTCAAACCAAACGACATCACCAGAAATTCAAAATGACCATGCCTTGATCGAAATGCAGTCCGTGGAATATCAGACTCCCAGACTTTAAGCTGATGATAGCCCGAACGGAGATCAATCTTCGAAAATACGGAACTGTCACGCAGTTGATCAAACAAATCATCGATTCTTGGCAGTGGGTACTTATTTTTAATTGTCACCTTGTTCAACTCCCGGTAATCGATGCAAAAGCTCATCGACCTATCTTTCTTCTTCACAAATAACACCGGTGCACCCCAAGGTGATGAACTCGGCCGGATAAACCCTTTTGCCAATAAGTCATCCAACTGTGTACGCAACTCTGCTAGCTCACGCGGGGCCATCCTGTACGGCGCTTTCGCAATCGGTCGCGTACCCGGCTCCAAATCAATAACAAACTCGACATCACGATTAGGGGGTAAACCAGGAAGGTCAGTAGGAAAAACATCTGGAAATTCACGCACAACAGGAATCTCCTCCAAAAGCGGCAAAACAGCACTCGTCCCCACAACGGAGACAAAACAAGCAAAACAGTCGGAAACAAACAACGTCCGAACACATACCACCGAAATCCCTGGAGAATCCTGACAAGAATCACAATACACACTTCCTGGCTGACCATCATCCTTGATGAAATCCAAGCGCTTTCCTCTGCACTGGATGACGACATCATAACGGGCTAACCAGTCCATGCCCAGAATGACGTCAAAATCGTCCAAATCGATCACCTTGCAATCAACTCTTGCTATGAAATCCCCCAACAAAATGGGACAATCCCGAAGACCCCAGTCAGCCACCACAGAAGCGCCAGAAGGAAATTTCACCAAAAACGCATTCCCCACTCGCTCTGGTGTCAAATGATATCGATCCAGAAAGGTTCGAGCCACAAATGAATGGGTCGCGCCAGAATCAAAGAGAACACGCGCCCAACGGTTCTTTACCTTAAAGTTTCCTATAAGGTATATATGCTATGCTAAGAACTACACATAAGAGGCATACACAAAATGAGAACCAGAGGACTAAATCGAACCTGAGATAACCTGCGGTGACATCTGCGCTTCCTCTGAAGAGACCACATTCAACTTCCCTTTGCCTTTGTCCAAGCGCGGAGGCAGAGGCAAAGCCTGGGGTGGTGCGGGTTGCAACACAGCTTGCACCTGTGGGCACCTTGCGCGAAGATGTCCTGGTCTGCCACACTGGAAGCATACCTTGTCTTTGGCCCAGCAGCGGCTCACATCATGACCTCTTCTCCCACAAAATGTACATTCCAAGTCTCTGGTTGGCGCACCTTGAATGTCGTGCACCTGCTCCTTCTTTTGCATCCCCAACCGCTTGAAACATTTTTCAAACGGGTGACCGGCTCGGCCACAGAAGCTACATAATTCCTTCTTCTTCTTTACGTCTGACTCGTGGGACATTTTCTCTCCCACCAGCTGTCTCTTGCCCTGCCTCATCTGTTGCCCTCTTTGTTTGGCATTTTCGATAGCTTCCACCTTCAATGCTGCCTCAACAACAGTAGTGTAACTTGTCGCTCCATAAGCACTTGCGAACTGCTGCACGTCGCTGCGGAGTCCGCCCAAAAATCTCTTGACTCGATCAGCTTCCGTAGTCACCAAGCTCGGAGCGAACCGACTTAACTTGTTAAACTCGATTTCATACTCACTCACTGTGAGTTTCCTCTGCTTCAAGTACAAGAAGTCATTCATCAGGCGGTCTCGTTCCACTGCCGGTAGGAACTTGCGCCATACCAGTTCTTTGAACGCTTCCCACGAACAGCCCGCCCCTAGTCCTTCCTTTTCTCATAACCACCAACCTTTCGTCAACCCTTTCAGTTGATAGGCAGCAAGCATAACCTTCTGGTCCTCGGTCACACCAGCATACACAAACATTTCTTCCAACGTAATCACCCAATCATCCAAGATCACGAAGTCTGCTTTTCCATCATACATCGGTGGTCCAAGTCGCTGAAACTGCGAGATGAAAGTCATCGCAGGAGGAACTACAACTGGGGGTGTCACTGCCACTGAAGGAGTCGAACTAGTGGGGCCTCTAACCGTCTCTTGTCCTCTTGGTACCAGCCCAGACATCGCGGATGACATAGCTTGGAGCTGGGACTGTACCTCCTGTACCTGCCTCGTCAAAGCCTCATTACTTTGGCGAAGACTATCCATCAGCGCATTATTCTGCGCACCCGAAGACTCGCCCTCGGATTGGGGAGTTTGCCTTGTCACTGGACGCTTCGACATCCTATAACACGTTCACTCTTGTCAAGCTCAAACCCAACAAAACACACAACGGCTAAGTACAGACCATACATAAAGAAATATGAACATCAACTGCTAACTTGCTTTGGGAGTTTGAGAATGATGGTATGCCTAAAGATGACTCACCGTCATCCCACGAACTTGTGCCTAAACCATGAATGCATGACTTTCTTTGACCCAAAACCATGTGTGTACAGGTGTCATCATGTACGTCTTAGCTTGGCACGTTGTGCTCATGCAATGTTATGTTATGCGTGCTGTGCTATGCAATCTAGAAAAGGCCTTAATTCATGCCATGAGCGGTCGTACGCATCCCAATGCTATGCATCCCATACTACACAACATTGCATGCAACGAATAAAAGAAAACGTGCTAGTCGCATCCATGTGGTGAGGTTATGCATCCCATACTACATAACCCTCACATGTTGCCCCTATGGTGGATCCATATACAGCCACATATTATGCATCCCATACTACATACTATGCCCCGTATACTTCTGTTCATGCCATGAGTGTAGTGTACGTGCTTCGGCCAAGACATACTGATGGCACCTCGGTGTGTGTATGAGATGATGCTTACAAACACAAAAGACAAGGAAAAGTTTGCCCGACCAAATGTCAAGCAAACCTGGCTCTGATACCAACTGTCACAACCCGCATTTCCTCAACGAGTATATCGTATCAGAGCAAGAGGAACTACGGGTTATGATGCCACGTCGTGCAGGGGATAACTGCACACGCTCAGGCAACTCTTGACGCTGACTTTACAAGTTGAAATTCAATAGTTACATGCAGGAAAACCTTTGGATTAAATGGCCGTATCCCTCGGCCTTAGATAGTAAAATTGTCTTTGTACGCGGCGGAAATACTTTGTTTATTTATGATGAGCTCCTATATGCAGTCTAGAGTGATACTACTATAAGAACTCCTCTTTGTTTACGTCATTTGAAAAGTATGTGTTAGTTAAACAAAACATGTATGCATGATATACAATAGTACATATCATTAGTCAAAATAGCTAATGCAACCTACGAGAAAACCATCCCAAAAGCAAGTACATATCATTCCATCCAAATGAGTTACATTAGCAGTCTAGTTCATATTTACACAAAAGAAAACCACCAATGGGCGCCAACAAGCAGACACGAACCCATTGGGGCACATGTATGTCTGTACAACAAAAAGAAGAACTACCTCGCTATGAATGCTCGGCTAGTTCCCAGGAAATGCCACCAACCAACCTAGCCGCTCAACCGGCTACAACCTGCACCTGAGAAATTCAAGAAAGAATACCTCAGCAATCAACCAAGCTATACAAAAAAAGAGCATAAATTTCATATATGATAACGAAGGGGCTTACCGACCCCACAGAGATGTTTCATCAAGTAACATGAGTGAACAAAACAAGTGGAAAACGCACCACAATACATGCCAAACGCACCAAGTGCGTACAAGTTCATCATGTCCTGCTTAAACCGCAGGAGCAAAAGGCAAAACACATGTCCATTCCATCCTTCATAAGCCAAGAAATTACGATACTAGTGAAGCATAAGCAGCGGTTAAGTTCAATTTCGCAAGGGTCTTACCGGTGGCGGCCCTAAAGTGGAACGCACCAAACAAAACCAGCCCAAATCGGGGCAAAAGTGGTCTCTCTAACCACAAAAAACAAAACTCGGTGGCCACAGGCTGAAACCACACCACCCCTTGCAAAATTCTCACACAAACGCTCCTGCCATGGTTCACAAATTCGCCTCGCAAAACGCCCCATAACCCAAGGTAACACGTTCCTTTCATCGTCCTCACACATGACGGCCAATTGCCAACGTATAGTATGATGAACTTCATCACATAACACGCTTTGTATCAAAATAGAATCACATGATAGGATTTGATTAACATGAGTACATAATCCATTTGGAACACAATCATATAATTTTGAAAGGAAAAATCACCTCTCTTGATCGGTTACATGAATATGACAAAGTAGCTACATGAATTAAGCTAGCATAGGGCAAATTGAAAATAGCATAAGGAATTTTAGCATAGTGAAGTAGCTAATTCGAATTTAGCCTAGGGAATTTAGCATAGAACAAACAAGAGGATGCATCATACTTTAAATCAAGAAGAACAAACTAAGCATAGGGGAATTGAAAGAGCAATTTAAGGAAGAATTCAACACAAGATCTAAATCTAGAAAAATGGAAAATTGAATCAAGTACGAAGATTGGCAAGGGTGGAGAACACCGCTTGCCTGAACCGAGACGATGCCGCGACGGCTGCTCTCCTCTTTCCTTGCCTTGCTTGCTCCCTTGCTCTCTTGCTTTCTCTTTGGGAATGAAGAGGAAGAAGATGAAGATGAAAAGAAGAAAAATGAGACATACAAAGCTCTGTGTCGGACTTATTTCCTCCAGAACAAAGCTGAACCGTTCGATGCAGAATCAAGGAAATGAATGACACAAAAAAACTGGAAAAAGTCGATTTTCGGGCCGGTCACGCCCTGTGTCACGCCCGTGACACAGGGCGTGTACCATAAGCGGCGCCAAAAGTCGGCAAATCAAAGTTTATCCACACGGTACACGGCCGGGTACACGCCCGTGACCGGTCGGTCACGCCCGTGACCTAGGGCGTGTAACCCGTGTCTCGACACCTCGTCCACAAAAAGTGTCGACACTCGATACTCGACGCTCGATACTCGACGATCGACACTCGACACTCGACGAAGCGGGACACGGCCCGTGACACGCCCGTGTCACGGGGCGTGTACCCCCAATCGTCGAGCTCAACTCGACGCAAGAAAAAATCGTCGAGTCAAGGAGGTCACGCCCAGGTCACGGCCTGGGTGACGCCCGTGTCAGGGGGCGTGTCTCGCACAAAAACGACCATTTTTCCCTTTTGTGAAAAATGTTTCTGAGACGTCCTAGACCATTTTTGCCTCAAGCACTTTGTTTCCTGAACCAGCAACTTATTTTGAGCGACATTCCCCGGGCGCAAAAAACTGCAAGCATTCCCTAAGAGGCCTCACCGAGTCCCTCATATGGACTCCGGTTTGCTGGGGAATCGTGCAACTCGGCAAACAAAACAGCCACTAGCAAGCCCGCGGGAAAAACCATGCTCAGACTACAGTCAAAGCCAACGTAACGCCCATCATGCGTACGTAATCAAAAATCCGGGGCGTTACAGCCTGACGCCGTATGCCACAGACAGACCAGGTGGTTACTTATGGAAACCATCCAACCAATCTCAACATCCTACACAGAGCATTCTAGCGGAAGCAGTTTATAAAAGTTGTAACAAAGAACCCAGCATTCAAGCACGAATGTCCACTAATACAAATTAGGAATGTTATACAAAATACCCAAAATAAGCCTTAAGGCCTTACAAAATGTTTCACTTGATATTACATGTTTTACAAACCACGGCACGCAGGCCGGTCATACATGAACAAAACAGTAAACATTTCCAAATAGGCCTTCAAGGGCCGGCGTCGCATTCGGGCTTTAGCCCGCTATTGACCGCTTGGTCCAGCTGCACCTGCAATCAACAAACCACCGCACGGTGGCAAAACAAGGCAACAGTCAGCAATGCTGACCAAATTATAACAATCCCGCCCCCAACTCGGGGCGGCGATGCTCCTTCCCTGCATTTCATTAGCATAAGCGAGCAATAAATAATCAGCCATTTCATCACAGACGTTGGCTCTCACGGCCACACGCCCCGTGCTATCAGGGCACATTCTCGGTGAACCGGTCGATGTCACGTAAATTAAATCCATAGACATTCCGGACTTACCACCGCCTCTTGGACGGCCAAACCTATGAGCAATTTATCTTCCTGGCCTGGGTCACGACAATTTAAGTCATTGACCGCCGAAGACCCTAATCTATGTCAACGGCAAGTGCCACGTGCCTTTAGGTCTCTTTAACCGAAAGACATAGAACGGGTACGGTTCCATCTAACCCGTGCTCACATCGCAACGACAATTTAAGCCATTTGCGCGGGTCAAACTTCCGCCGAGTCCCATTTCCATCACAAGTCACATAACCTGGTTATGTTCAAGTTGGCTCTCAAGCCACCAAGTTGGCAAGATCTCGTATCCGCCCAGTTTTCCGGGTGCACCTTTGGGTTAGTCCCCAAGGCTCCCTGCTGCAATCTACAGCGTAGAAAACCCGAAAAACAACCAATAGCACGGAGTCTTCTCCGGCATTATGCAATGCAACATCACCGATCCAGACCAACATGTCCGGGTAGGCTTCACACATCATGCCTATGTCCGTTCTCGCTTACGGACTCTAAACAACGGGGACTTCACATATCTACCCGAAGGAATGCCTCCAACTCTCCGCAAACTCACGAGAGCGGGCAGCCTATGCTAAGAAAGAGAGCTACTCATGCTCAAGATGAGGATCGTTACCCTTGCGTTCCTCTTTGGCGCCATGGAAAAGTAATCAGATGAAAACCACTGCACTTGCATTGCCTCCGTGGATCCGAAGTCGGCTCGCGATTCGGAGCTCCGAAGCTCCTCCAATGGCGGGATCTAACTCCTTCCTCCCTTGGATCTCCTCTCTCTCTAAGGTTTTAGAAAGATGAGAAGTTAAGAAAAGTGAGGGTTTTCCAAGTCCATTCACGGGTATATCCCTTCAGGAACAACCCCCAGCCGTTGGATCTTCAGTTAAAGAAATGAACGGCTTTGATTCGGGGCTGAAATGCCCAATCTGGACCGAACAAGGCCTGGACCCCAAGCCGTGTACACGGTCTCGACACTCGACACTTCGTCGAGTGAAGATCGTCGACCTGATGACACGGCCTTGGACACGCCCGTGTCCTAGGCCGTGTGCCTTGTCTCGACGCATCGTCGAGCAAATCTCGTCGACTCCCCGGGACGATCGTCGAGACAGGTCGACACGGCCTGCGACACGCCCGTGTCGCAGGCCGTGTGCCTTGTCTCGACGCATCGTCGAGCGAATCTCGTCGACTTCGCGGCTAAGTGTCGACACGGGTCGACACGCCCTGCGACACGCCCGTGTCGCAGGCCGTGTGACCAGTCTAGACACAATGTCGAGACCAAAGTGTCGACTTCCCGGCTAAGTGTCGACACAGGTCGACATGCCCTGCGACACGCCTGTGTCGCAGGCCGTGTGCCCAGTCTCGACACAATGTCGAGACCAAAGTGTCGACTTCCCGGCTCAGTGTCGACACAGGCTTGACACGCCCTGGGACACGCCCGTGTCCCAGGCCGTGTGCCTGCAGCCAGAACCCAAACTGGCCCAAAACGTCCCCCGCTTCGCTCCTTTGAGTTTCGGGGCGTTACAGGTTCCATGAATATTGACACGCTTCTCTCGAAGGCCGTGCCTAACTGAGTTTAGGAAGGTCCGACCGACTCTCGCCTAAATCAGAGGCCTAAAACTCGCTTTACGCGGTGAACCCCGCTATTGGATTTTACTCCAATCCGGGAGATTTGAACGTCTGCCTCTCTCGAGGGGTGCGAACAACTCCCTTTACTCTTGAGTGCTCATTTCAAACTTTCGGCCTCTCGGCTAGCCCAGAATGAAAGCAAAGGTGGAGAGTATATATCGATGATATACCTCCAACCCGTGATAAATCAAGAGTAATTCAAAGCTAAACCCTAAAAAGAAAAGGTAAGATTCAAAGCATCATAACCTAATCACTCGAACCTCGGATCATTAAGATCGAGTACATGGAGGATTAGTTAATCATGGTGAGGAGGAAGAGGGGGGATGAGTAGAAGAAGAAAATGAAAACAGAGCAGAAACGTAAAAGAAAACAACACTTTTTATTAATGGAAACAGAGATCTTACTGCTTGAAAACTATAGATTACAAGTGCATGGAAAGGTAAACTACACTATCATTAATATTATACTACAGAACGAAGCTAGGAACTAATACAGGGAAAGCATAAAGCTAGAGCTACGAACTAAAAATGAAAAGACATGCTTAAAAAGTTCAGAAATATAAAGGACAGAACCTCCCCTCTCAAAGAAAAAGGTGTCACTGAACCCTTAGAGTTGGGATCTATTTATAGAATTTTTCGGGTCGGGTCACGCCCCCCTGTCACGCCCTGGTCGGGCGTGACCCTGGGGCGTGACACATTCGGCGCGACTTTTTCGGGCAGGAATTGAATTCTGACGAAGTAGTTGAGGTACACGCCCACAAGTCACGCCCTGGTAGGGCGTGTACCTGGGGCGTGTTCTTTGCGGCGTGACTTTGTTGAGCTGAACTTGAATGCTGGAGGTGACGGGCGGAATTGCTGAAGTACACGCCCATATGTCACGCCCGGGTCAGGCGTGACCCTGGGGCGTGACACTTTCGGTGCGACGGTGGAGCGGGGAAAACGAGCGCGCTGCGGCGATTCCTCGGAACCTGGGGACACACCTCTAGAACACGCCCGTGTCGGATGTGACACGGGCGTGATAGAGGGCGTGAACACTAAGTTTCCACGGAATGCAGTTTCGGACCAATTGCTTCATTCCTCTGGGTACACGCCCTAGGTACACGCCCTGGTAGGGCGTGACCTTGGGGCGTGTCACAGCAAAATTCGGCTGAAAACCGTGAAAACCTGCAAAAAGCAGAAAAAATGCATTAGCGACAAAAATATATACAAAGGGGAATCAAAATAATTACTTTACAAGACATGATTTGCTTTAAAACCCCGAAAATATCCTAATAAAATTGACTGCAAACCGTATTATCAAATTCCCCCAAGCTTAAGTTTTGCTTGTCCCCAAGCAAAGATATAAAGACTAGCTAATCATAAAAGTGACTAATTCAAAAAGTTTTAATCATACTTACACAAGTACTATGCGAAATTCTTGACAGGGAGAATGTAAAACGTAAATCTAAAACAATTATTTAGGTATGGTTTAACTTTTATAAACTTTACTTAATAAAAATAAATCATCCAGAATTTTGACGAAATTCTTTAAATAGATTTAAGCAAGGCAATGAAAATGAAAAGAACGTATTGAGTTATTACTAGATCCAAGCAACGCATTATCATTATATCAATTAAATAACAAAAATCTAAGTTTAAATCCAAAACTAAAACTGATTTACTTTTCTTCTTTTCTTAGTTGTTAAATAAAATTAAAAAAAGGGCGTGAATCAAAAGGTCTTAATATGACCGAAACGTTTGGTTTAGGAATATGAATAGGAGTGGAATTCAAATATAAACATGGAGGCTTAAAAATCACACTAAACCAAAACAACGAGTTTCAAAAAAAATAAATTTATTTTTAACAAAATATGTATAAATAAATTTATTTTTTTCTTTATAATTATTTATCTCTTTTTTTGTATTATTTTCATTCATTTTTTTCTCTCTTTTTTTTCAAAATATTGCTTTTGAGTACACTTTTTTCAACAATTTCTCCAAAGATAACACAAAAGTTCCTATCAAAAAAAATTAGCGTGATTAGATAGGTAGGAATTTGGGCTTTGGTGAAAATGAAATGCTGTGTGGAGTTATCAAATGAATTTGGAAAAAAGGCTCAAAAGCGGCTAACTAGTGGTAAAAGATTATAGGTTGGCAGGAAAGTTCAAACGTAAACAAAAATGGCCTAAATCATTTTCACGCTTTTTTTTAAATTTATTTAAAACATAGAGTCGATAAATTTCAAAAAGCAAGTTCGAGATAATAAAATAAGATTGATGAAATTATCTTGAAAATAAAAATAATATGTGACTTGGATCGTTCATATCTACTACGTTATTCAAAATTTGTTCTTACAAAAATTATCTAAAGACGAAAAGGAAAATAATGGATGATAAATTTTTAGAGAAAGTAAAGAAAATAAAGAACGGAAAACCATAATAGAAATACACGTTTTAGAGAAATATTTTACCTTAACATGCTACCGTGAATTAGAAACACAGCATGGTCAACATTTTACTTGTGAAATATGATTAAAAAGAATGATTAGAAAAATTATAATTAACTACGTTGTTTATAAAGAAGTTTGAGAAAAACAAAACATAAACATGGGGTACTTATTGAAATACCAAAATGCAGCTATATAATTTTTTTTTTTGAATTTTTTTTTTGAATTTTTTTTTTGAATTTTTTTTTTGAATTTTTTTTTTGGATTTATTTGGATATTTACAAAAAAAACAAAAAGAAGGAGGAAGTCCTCCCCCAAGCTTAAAATCTACATTGTCCTCAATGGAGAAGGAGGTTGGAGAACGAGAGAAAATTAAAGTACAGAAAGGAAAGACAGAATTGAAAAACAGGTACTTCCCCGGTTTGATTTTGCAGGGCAAGCTGAGTGATGCCGCTCCTCCATTGTAACGCCCCCGGTTTTTTTCTGTGTTTTCTTGATCTTTCGCTGGCGTTACGATGGCGTATTTCCCGGCTTTGTGCCGTTGTAGAGCGTGGTTTTAGCTCTTAGGGTTCCCTGTGTAGCCTGTTTGTAGCCTGTTAGCAAGATTCCCCAGCTAGCCGGAGTCTTTTTGATGACTCGGTTGGGCCTCTTAGGGAATGCTTGTGTTTTGGCTTCGGGAGGTGTTATCCCGGGTTTTGTTCGTCGAATGTTAATTTCGACTTCGTAGTTGCGTTCGTAGCGTGGGTTTTTAGCTGCGGCGTAAATTTCGTCTTTTTCCGAGAAGTTTCGGGTTTCGGGTTGTTTTGATATTGGGTGTAAATAGCGAATATTATGTATTGTTGTTTTTTTTTTATTTATTCCTGCTGATATATAGTCTTGGGTCAGATTAGGGCTGGGTTCCTTTTTGGTGCTTTTCTTGTTTCTCTGTTTGGAAGAAGCCGTCGCCCGTCGCCTGTGCGAGAGGAGGAGCGTCGCCGGCATACCCTAGCCTTCGGACGCCGTTTTCCTGGAGATTTAGCGGTCGGATTTCGGTTTCGAGGGTGGATCTGGACTTCCCCCGCCGGGATCTGCCTTCTTTCTGCTCCTCAGCTTGCTGCCCTACGGCCAGATCCGCAAGCGGGGGAGGCCGCCGACCGAGTTCCTGGTATTGAGGCAAGTGATGTACCCTCATCCTTGCCTAGTTGATCTTTGCCTTCTTTTGATTTAATCTTTTATCTCTTTTGTTTAGATCTGAGGTGTAAGCTAGGGCTTGTTCCCGATCATGCCGTGGTTAGTATAGGAAGGTCCAATAAATCTCAGTTTTCCTGAGGGATTTCGTCTATTAGGGACAGTTTTGGTTCGGTCTAGGTCGAGTAGTTACCATTGCCGATGGGGGGTGTACTCGAGAGAGAAGAGAGAATGCCCGTTCTCGTTTTTGTTCGTTTGCTGGATCTGGCTCCTGTAGCCAGTTGGGGTGTCGACACTGTTGTGTTGACACCGGCCAGTCTTGGTGTCGACACTTGGTGTCGACACAGGCCAATCGTGGTGTCGACACTTGGTGTCGACACCAGCAGCTGCAGTGTCGACACCATGTGTCGACACTGGCAGCAGTGGTGTCGACACTTGGTGACGACACCAGCAGCTGCAGTGTCGATACCATGTGTCGACACCGGCAGCAGTGGTGTCGACACTTGGTGTCGACACCAGCAGCTGCAGTGTCGACACCATGTGTCGACACCGGCAGCAGTGGTGTCGACACTTGGTGTCGACACCAGCCGTGGTGGTGTCGACACCTTGTGTCGACACCGGCCGCTGTAGTGTCGACACTTGGTGTCGACACCGGCCGTGGTGGTGTCGACACCTTGTGTCGACACCGTCCGCTGTAGTGTCGACACTTGGTGTCGACACCGGCCGTGGTGGTGTCGACACCTTGTGTCGACACCGGCTTGTCGAGGTGTCGACACATCAGTGTCGACACTGGGTACTGCCCTTGTTCTGGGGTCGGGGAGACTCGGGGTTGGTTTGGTTAGGTGTGCAAGGCCGCGTCGGTAGGACCCGACGTTTTGCCTTGGGTTCGTGTGTTTCTTAGGATTGTTAGAATGACTTTTTCCCTAGGGGGGGTGCTTTGGGTGGTCGGCAAATTCTGCATGCCGACTCTTGGGTCGTGGAAGGTGGTGGAGTTTGGTGGCCTCTAGAGGGGTGGTTTTATGTGGAGAGCTGTGGCCACCGCCTTTTGCCCCGGTTTGGGTTGGTGTGTGTGGGACCCTAAAGCTGCCACTGTTTGACCCCTTAGCCCTTTTTGGGTCTGATTCTAGTTATGCAATCAGACCCATGTTTGACCACTGCCACTTACCCACGTGTTAGTACTGTTAGTCCCTTTCCTGTTTATGCTTTCCTTTCTTTTGGCATATGTATATGTCTTGATGCTGTTGCAGGCTTTATTGGTAGGGCATGTTGGTTTTAATGCTCACCCTTGGTGTGCCCTGCGGTGTTTTAGACAGTTCTCCTTTCTTGCTTCCTTTCCCTTTTTTTTTCTTATAGCAGCTTGTGGCCGGGTTGGTAAACCCTTCATCTTATTGCTCATTTACCTATTGCTCTAATTACTTTTGATTGTTTCCTTGCTGAGGTGTTCTTTTCTTGAATGCATCAGGTCCAGGTTGTAGCCGGTTCAGCGGCTAGTTCTTTGGAGGGGCTTGTTGGTGGCCTCTATGGTAGCTGAGATTGCTGATCCCCGTTTGTTGTGAGGTAGTTCTTTACTCTTCTGTATAGACATACATACTCGCCAGTGGGTTCGTGTCAGGTTGTTGGCGCCCACTGGTGGCTTTTTGTGATGCTGAATATGAATTTAAACTGTTGTGTTGCCTATTTGAGGTTGGTTACTTGCTTCTGGGAAGGATTTATGCTAGGTTGCATGTTAGATATTTTAAAACCTAAAAGTATTATTATATGTACACCCATGCATAACATGTTTCTAAATCAAAGACACTACTTTTCCTCAACGTAAAATACTATTTTTCATACCTATTATATTCACCTTAGAGTCATGCACGTATAAGTCGTCCCACGGGGATACTTATGCTCATTTAGGGTGTCAAGTTAATCGAACCAAAGTAATTTCTGCTGCGTATAAATATAGTTTTAACTGTGGACTAGCAGATCCACCAAGCCGAGGGATATGACCATTCAACATAACTGATTTTCTTTCATACTTAATTAACCATCTTCCTAAAAATCTAACGTTTGGAGTTTTGCCTGAGCGTGTGCAGTTATCCCCTGCACGACGTGGCATCACGACACGTGTTTTCTCCTACTCTGATACGATTTTTACCGTGGAGAAAATGCGGGTTGTGACAGTTGGTATCAGAGGGAGGTTGCTTGACAAATGGTTGGGCAACCTTTCCCTTGCCTGCATTAGTGTTTAGCATCATACCATTCACACACCGATATGTCATCAGCACGTCTTGGCCGAAGCACGAACACTAAACTCACGAGCATAAAGAAGTATACAGGGCATATTATGTAGTATGGGATGCATAATATGTGTTTGTATATGGATCCACCATAGGAGGCAACATGTGAGGGTTATGTAGTATGGGATGCATAACCTCACCACATGAATGCGGCTAGCACGTTTTCTTTTCTCGTTACATGGGAATGTTATGTAGTATGGGATGCATAGCATTTTCATGTGTATGCCGCCCATGGCATGCACTAAGGCCTTTTTAGAATGCATAGCACATCATGCATAGCATATCATTTCATAAGCACAACGTGCCAAGCTAAAGATTTGCAAGATGACATATGTACACACATGGTTTTGAGTCAAAAAAAAAAGAATACAAATACATGCATTCATGGTTTAGGCACCTGAGTTAGTATGATGGTGGTGAACCATCTTAGGATAAGCATAACATCATCATGGTGAAAACGACTCCCAGAGCAAGTTTTGCAGTTGAAGTTCATATTCAAGTGTGTTTGTCTGTACCGGGTAGTTTTGTTCTAGTTGTTGGGCTAGGGTTTGTCTAAAGTTTGTGCGATTTTAGGATGGCGAGACGTCCTGCGACGAGATCGACCCCCCAATCCGAGGGTGAGACGTCAGGAGCGCAGAGCGATGCGTTGGTAGAAAGCTTGCGGCAGAGTAATGAGGAGTTATCGAGGCAGGTAGTGGCTATGCAGGCTCAGATTCAGTCCCTTGTAGCAGTTTTGGCGGGACAGCCACCGAGAGCCCAGAACCCCGCAGAGGGGGTAGCTGTCCCTGCCCCTCCTGCTCCTCTTGTGCCTTTGGTTGTAGTGCCTCCGGAGATGGCGTTCATATCCCAGTTTCAGCGGCTGAGACCCCCTACCTATGATGGCCAGGCAGATTTCATGATTTTGGATGACTGACTGATTACCATTGAGGAAATGTTCTCGTACTCAGGGATTACGGACGATCAGAGAGTGATGCTCGCTGCCTACCAGCTCAAGGGCTTAGCAAAGAATTGGTGGCTGAGGGAGAAAGAGAGCTTAGTGGCAGGTTGCACTTGGGAGTCATTTAAGGTGCTGTTGTTAAGTAAGTTTCTGCCTTCAGTCGAACGGGACCGGCTAATGAACGACTTCCTTCACTTAAAGCAGAGGAAACTCACGGTTAGTGAGTATGAGATTGAGTTTAGTAAGTTGAGTCGGTTTGCTCCGGGTCTGGTGAGTGTTGAGGCAGACCGAGTTAAGCGATTTCTGGGTGGATTAAGAAGCGACATTCAGCAGTTAGCGAATGCCTATGGGGCAGTCAGTTACGCCAGTGCGGTTGAAGCTGCTTTGAGAGTTGAGGCCATTGAGAATGCCAAGAATAGAGGCCAGCAGTTAAGGAAAGATAAGCGGAAGTCCGGTGGAGGGAAGAGCCCTCAGGAACCTGATGCTGTCGCAAGAAAGAAAGTCAAAGAGATTTGTAGCTTTTGTGGCCGGCCAGGCCACCCCTTTGAGAAGTGTTTCAAAAGGTTGGGAGCGCAGAAGAAGGAACATGTGCACGCGATTCAGGGTACTTCCAGAGGAGACTTTGTGTGTGCCTTGTGTGGAAGGAAGGGGCACGAGGCTGCCCGTTGTTGGCTAAAAGATAAGGTCTGTTTTCAGTGCGGCCAGAAGGGTCATCTCAAGACAAGGTGCCCTCAGACCCAGTCTATTCTGCAGCCAGTTCCCCTGCAGGCTCTGCCACCGCCTCAGCAAGTGGATAAAGGAAAAGGAAAGCTAAATGTGCTCTCGGCAGACGAAGCGCAGACCTCGACCCAGGTTATCTCAGGTTCGACTCCTCCCCAGTCGTTTCGTTACGTTCCCTTTTTGGTTATAGTTTTCGTTTTGACGCTTGTTGCCTTAGATACGTGTGCAATTCGTAGGGCGATTTAAGGTAAAGAACCGCTGGGCGCGAGTTCTCTTCGATTCCGGCGCTACCCACTCGTTTTGGGCTAGAGCCTTCGTGGAGCGGTTCAGTTTGGGCCTAGATCGTGTTGGTGGTGCCTTCTGCGTTAAGTTCCCCTCCGGTGACTCTGTGGTTACGGACCTGGGTGTCCTAGATTGTCCAATTTTGTTGGGAGATTTTCTAGCCAAGGCAGATTTGAAGGTGATTGACCTGGAGGACTTCGACGTTATTTTGGGCATGGACTGGTTGTCAAGGTACGATGTTGTGATCCAGTGCAAGGGTAAGCGCTTGGACTTCGTCAAAGGCAACGGTCAGCCAGGGAGCGTTTATGGGTGTTCTCTCCAGGAGTCTCTAATCATTTCTATGGTGCGTGTTCGAAAGTTGCTTGTTTCTGGCTGTTTCGCCTGTGTGGTTTCTCTGGTAGGGTCGATTGTTAGCAAGCCCCGTTTGGAAGAAATTCCTGTGGTGCGTGACTTTTCTGATGTGTTTCCCGACGACCTTCCCGGTCTTCCACCCGACCAAGATGTCGAGTTTGCTATAGATTTGGAGCCAGGTACGCGTCCTATCGTTAAGGCGCCGTACCGGATGGCCCCGCGAGAGCTGGAAGAGTTGCGAAGTCAGCTGGATGAGTTATTGGCAAAAGGCTTTATAAGGCCAAGTTCTTCTCCTTGGGGTGCGCCAGTGCTGTTCGTTAAAAAGAAGGATGGGTCGATGAGGTTATGCATCGACTATAGAGTGCTGAACAAGGTTACTATTAAGAACAGGTACCCTTTGCCGCGAATCGACGATTTGTTTGACCAACTGCGTGGTAGTGCCGTGTTTTCCAAGATAGATCTTCGTTCGGGCTATCACCAGTAGAGGATTCGGGAGTCAGATGTTCCGCGGACGGCGTTCCGCTCTCGTCATGGGCATTTTGAGTTTTTAGTTATGTCATTCGGTTTGACTAATGCGCCCTCAGCTTTTATGGATTTGATGAACAGAGTTTTCAAGAATTTTCTAGATAAGTTCGTGATTGTCTTTATAGACGATGTTTTGGTGTATTCTAAGGATGCGAAGGAGCATGATCAATATTTGCGGCTGGTCTTGGCGACTCTGAGAGACCATAAGTTATACGCCAAGCTGAGCAAATGTGAATTTTGGTTGCCTCAAGTTTTTTTTCTAGGTCACGTGATCGATAAGGAGGGAATATCGGTGGACCCAGAAAAGATCGCTGCTGTTATGGAATGGGCGAGACCTATTACCCCCAAAGAGATCAGAAGCTTCTTAGGTTTAGCTGGTTATTATAGAAGGTTTGTAGAAGGTTTCTCTACCTTTTCCGCGCCATTGACCAAGTTGACGCAGAAGAATGTAGCCTTTATATGGGATGACAAGTGTGAGAAGGCTTTTGAGGAACTAAAAAGAAGGCTATGTTCGGCTCCGATTTTGTCTTTGCCTACGGAGGGCAGTGAGTATGATATTTATGTGGATGCGTCGCATGTCGGTCTGGGCTGCGTTTTGATGCAGGGCGGAAAGGTGATTGCGTATGGGTCGAGGCAGCTAAAGACTCACGAGAGGAACTACACTACGCACGACCTGGAGTTTGCAGCTGTGATTTATGCGCTGAAATTGTGGAGGCATTTGCTATATGGCGCGTAGTGCAAGATTTTTACGGATCATAAGAGTTTGAAGTATGTCTTCACTCAGAAAGAATTGAATCTGCGCCAGCGGCGGTGGTTGGAGTACGTGGCCGACTATGATGTTAAAATTCAGTATCATCCAGGCAAGGCAAATGTGGTGGCCGATGCCCTGAGTCGGAAGTCAGGTAAGATTTTTAATCTTTCCGTCGAGCGTCTAGTGGAAGAGTTTCTGTTGATGGACATTTCTGTGAGACGCTGTGATTCGCAGAGTAGCATAGTAGTAGCGGAACCTTCGTGGATTACGCGTACGAGACTGCATCAGAAGGACGATCCCGATCTTCTGCATTTGTATCTTCGAGCTGAGAAGGGTGAATTTCCAGACTTCTCTATAGATGATGCGGGTACCTTGAAGTACCGTGGCAAGTTTTGCATCCCCGCAGTTGGAGATATCCGGGATATGGTGTGCAGAGACGCCCACGGATCCAGTGTTGCCTACCATCCAGGGTCTACCAAGATGTATCATGATCTAAAACAAATTGCCTGGTGGTACGGGATGAAGAAGGACATAGCCAGATTTGTTTCGGAGTGTTTCACTTGCAGGCGTGTGAAAGCCGACCATGGGAGGCCTGGTGGCAAGCTGACTCCCTTGGAGATTCCGATGTGGAAGTGGGAGAGTATCTCGATGGAGTTCATTACCGGCTTACCGAGATCTCCTAAGGGGCATGACTCAGTTTGGGTAATTGTAGACAGATTGACGAAGAGCGCTCATTTCGTACCGTTTAAGATCGATTATCCGATGAGGAAGATAGCTGAGCTGTATCTGGAAGAGGTTGTCAGATTACATGGTGTACCCGTAAGTATCATATCAGATCGAGACTCCAGGTTCACGTCTCGTTTTTGGAAGAGTCTTCAAGAAGGGTTTGGTACAGATTTGAGATATTCCACAGCTTATCATCCGCAGAACAATGGTCAGACGGAGCGAGTAAATCAGATTGTGGAAGATATGATCCGATGCTACATTCTGGACCACGGAGGAGCGTGGGACGAGCGCTTGCGACTTATGGAATTCGCTTATAACAACAGTTATCAAGAAAGCTTGCAAATGGCTCCCTTTGAAGCTTTGTATGGGAGGCGCTGCAGGACTCCCTTGTTTTGGGCTGAGCTTGGTGAGGGACCTTTGTTGGGTCCAGAAGCGCTTGAGGAGATGGAGACCGCTGTGAAGCTTATTCGAGAAAAGCTTCGGATAGCCCAGGAAAGATATGAGAAGAACGCCAATCGGCGTAGATCGGACTTGGAATTTGTTGTTGGGGGACTCGGTGTTCTTAAAGGTCTCCCCGTTGATTGGAGTCAAGCGGTTTGGCAAGAATAGGAAGTTGGACCCGAGGTACGTGGGGCCGTTTCCGATTGTTGAGCGGATTGGGGTATCAGCCTACAGGCTGGCTTTGCCCGCAAATTTCCCTTGCGTGCACGATGTTTTTCACGTCAGTCAGCTGCGAAAATGTGTGATGAATGGCAGGCAGGTTTTGGATTCTGTGCCTCAGTTGGAGCCGAATCTTTCTTATGTGGAGGTGCCTGTTCGCATTTTGGATTCTCAAGTTCGGGCGTTGCGGAAGAAGACTATTTCGATGGTTAAGGTTCTATGGAGGAATCAAGATGTGGAAAGCGCGACTTGGGAGTTGGAGTCGGCTATGAGGGAGGCTCACCCTCATCTGTTTCCCTGATCTTGTGCTTGGTATGTTCTTTTTTATTATTTATTTAGCCCTTTCCTGGCTTTTTCTCTCTCCTTCTTTATAGGGGTGTTGTGAGTAAAGTTTCGAGGCGAAACTTTCTTTTAGAGGGAGTGGCTGTAATTCCCCCGGTTTTTTCTGTGTTTTCTTGATCTTTGGCTGGCGTTACGATGGCATATTTCCCGGCTTTGTGCCGTTGTAGAGCGTGGTTTTAGCTCTTAGGGTTCCCTGTGTAGCCTATTTGTAGCCTGTTAGCAAGATTCCCCAGCTAGCCGGAGTCTTTTTGATGACTCGGTTGGGCCTCTTAGGGAATGCTTGTGTTTTGGCTTCGGGAGGTGTTATCCCGGGTTTTGTTCGTCAAATGTTAATTTCGACTTCGTAGTTGCGTTCGTAGCGTGGGTTTTTAGCTGCGGCGTAAATTTCATCTTTTTCCGAGAAGTTTCGGGTTTCGGGTTGTTTTAATATTGGGTGTAAATAGCGAATATTATGTATTGTTGTTTTTTTTATTTATTCTTGCTGATATATAGTCTTGGGTCAGATTAGGGCTGGGTTCCTTTTTGGTGCTTTTCTTGTTTCTCTGTTTGGAAGAAGCCGTCGCCCGTCGCCTGTGCGAGAGGAGGAGCGTCGCCGACCTACCCTAGCCTTCGGACGCCGTTTTCCTGGAGATTTAGCGGTCGAATTTCGGTTTCGAGGGGGATCTGGACTTCCCCCGCCGGGATCTGCCTTCTTTCTGCTCCTCAGCTTGCTGCCCTGCGGCCAGATCCGCAAGCGGGGTAGGCCGCCGACCGAGTTCCTGGTATTGATGCAAGTGATGTACCCTCATCCTTGCCTAGTTGATCTTTGCCTTCTTTTGATTTAATCTTTTATCTCTTTTGTTTAGATCTGAGGTGTAAGCTAGGGCTTGTTCCCGATCATGCCGTGGTCAGTATAGGAAGGTCCAGTAAATCTTAGTTTTCCTGAGGGATATCGTCTATTAGGGACAGTTTAGGTTCAGTCTAGGTCGAGTAGTTACCATTGCCGATGGGGGGTGTACTCGAGAGAGAAGAGAGAATCCCCGTTCTCGTTTTTGGTCGTTTGCTGGATCTGGCTCCTGTAGCCAGTTGGGGTGTCGACACTGTTGTGTCGACACCGGCCAGTCTTGGTGTCGACACTTGGTGTCGACACAGGCCAATCGTGATGTCGACACTTGGTGTCGACAGCAGCAGCTGCAGTGTCGACACCATGTGTCGACACCGGCAGCAGTGGTGTCGACACTTGGTGTCGACACCAGCAGCTGCAGTGTCGACACCATGTGTCGACACCGGCAGCAGTGGTGTCGACACTTGGTGTCGACACCAGCAGCTGTAGTGTCGACACCATGTGTCGACACCGGCAGCAGTGGTGTCGACACTTGGTGTCGACACCGGCCGTGGTGGTGTCGACACCTTGTGTCGACACCGGCCGCTGTAGTGTCGACACCGGCCGTGGTGGTGTCGACACCTTGTGTCGACACCGGCCGCTGTAGTGTCGACACTTGGTGTCGACACCGGCCGTGGTGGTGTCGACACCTTGTGTCGACACATTAGTGTCGACACTGGGTACTGCCCTTGTTCTGGGGTCGGGGAGACTCGGGGTTGGTTTGGTTAGGTGTGCAAGGCCGCGTCGGTAGGACCCGACGTTTTGCCTTGGGTTCGTGTGTTTCTTAGGATTGTTAGAATGACTTTTTCCCTGGGGGGGGGGGGGGGTGCTTTGGCTGGTCGGCAAATTCTGCATGCCGACTCTTGGGTCGTGGCAGGTGGTGGAGTTTGGTGGCCTCTAGAGGGGTGGTTTTATGTGGAGAGCTGTGGCCACCGCCTTTTGCCCCGGTTTGGGTTGGTGTGTGTGGGACCCTAAAGCTGCCACTGTTTGACCCCTTAGCCCTTTTTGGGTCTGATTCTAGTTATGCAATCAGACCCATGTTTGACCACTGCCACTTACCCACGTGTTAGGACTGTTAGTCCCTTTCCTATTTATGCTTTCCTTTCTTTTCGCATATGTATATGTCTTGATGCTGTTGCCGGCTTTATTGGTAGGGCATGTTGGTTTTAATGCTCACCCTTGGTGTGCCCTGCGGTGTTTTAGACAGTTCTCCTTTCTTGCTGCCTTTCCCTTTTTCTTTTCTTATAGCAGCTTGTGGCCGGGTTGGTAAACCCTTCATCTTATTGCTCATTTACCTATTGCTCTAATTACTTTTGATTGTTTCCTTGCTGAGGTGTTCTTTTCTTGAATGCCTCAGGTCCAGGTTGTAGTCGGTTCAGCGGCTAGTTCTTTGGAGGGGCTTGTTGGTGGCCTCTAGGGTAGCTGAGATTGCTGATCCCCGTTTGTTGTGAGGTAGTTCTTTACTCTTCTGTATAGACATACATACTCGCCAATGGGTTCGTGTCAGGTTGTTGGCGCCCACTGGTGGCTTTTTGTGATGCTGAATATGAATTTAAACTATTGTGTTGCCTATTTGAGGTTGGTTACTTGCTTCTGGGAAGGATTTATGCTAGGTTGCATGTTAGATATTTTAAAACCTAAAAGTATTATTATATGTACCCCCATGCATAACATGTTTCTAAATCAAAGACACTACTTTTCCTCAACGTAAAATACTATTTTTCATACCTATTATATTCACCTTAGAGTCATGCACGTATAAGTCGTCCCCCGGGGATACTTATGCTCATTTAGGGTGTCAAGTTAATCGAACCAAAGTAATTTCTGCTGCGTATAAATATAGTTTTAACTGTGGACTAGCTGATCCACCGAGCCGAGGGATACGACCATTCAACATAACTGATTTTCTTTCATACTTAATTAACCATCTTCCTAAAAATCTAACGTTTGGAGTTTTGCCTGAGCGTGTGCAGTTATCCCCTGCACGACGTGGCATCACAGCGCGTTTTTTCTCCTACTCTGATACGATTTTTACCGTAGAGAAAATGCGGGTTGTGACATCCATGCCTGTGATGTGGATCTGCATAAAACGTTGTCCGGTGGACTTTGTCATGGAAGAAGAACCGTTGGAGCAGGCGATCGCAGAAGGTTCAGCTTGCCGGAGCCAGGCGGGGCAAAAAGTTTAAAATAAAGAAAACAGAAAAAGATAACTTGGGTTGCCTCCCAAGAGCGCCCTTTGTTTAAAGCATCATTTGAGCTCGACGCATCAAAATAAGATTGTCCCAAATATTGTTTAAAAATAAAGTTCGAATAAAGTCAAAGTTTTGAAGAAAAGTAAAGTTCAGATTAATCAAATGTCAGGACCGGAAAGATAGAGTTAACAGGGTTGAGACTGACATCATCACAGAAATACAGTTTAAGACGCTGACCATTCACTTTGAAAGTACCCTTATCAGGGTGGGAAATTAAAACAGTACCATAAGACAAGACTTCTAAAACAGTAAAAGGCCCGGACCAACGTGATTTTAATTTACCCAGGAATAAACGTAAACGAGAATTATAAAGAAGCACTTGGTCGCCCGGCTTAAAGATTTTTGGGTGCCTAAGATGTCGATCGTGTAAACGCTTCGTCCGCTCTTTATAATGTCTGTTATTTTCATATGCGTAAGAGCGCCACTCGTCTAGTTCGTTAAGTTGAAATTTTCTAAAATCGCTGACAGAGTGGGGATCGAAGTATAAAAATCGTAAGGCCCAAAAGGCGCGGTGCTCTAACTCTACGGGTAAATGACACGATTTTCCGTACACCAACCGATATGGCGTACATCTGAGGGCGGTTTTGTATGCTGTTCGGTAGGCCCATAGAGCATCGTCTAATTTGGCTGACCAGTCTTTCCTAGATGTGGAAACAGTCTTTTCTAAAATTCTTTTTATTTCTCTATTCACTACTTCGACTTGTCCGTTAGTTTGGGGGTGGTAGGCAGTGGAAAGCTTATGAGTAACGCCATATTTAGTTAGGATTTTTGAAAATTGCGCGTTACAAAAATGGGAAACCCTATCACTAACAATAGCGCGCGGCGTACCGAATCGAGAAAATAATTTTTTTAGGAAATTAACTACGACTCGGGCGTCATTTGTAGGAAGAGCTTGGGCTTCGGCCCAACGCGAAACATAATCAACGACAACTAAAATGTACTTATTCCCGAAGCTAGAAGGAAAAGGGCCGACAAAATCAATCCCCCAGAGGTCGAAAACTTCGCACTCAAGGAAATAATTTTGCGGCATTTCATTTTTATTCGAAATATTCCCCGACCGTTGGCAACTATCACACCTACTTACAAAGGCATGCGCGTCTTTAAACAGGGTAGGCCAGTAAAAACTCGCGCTTAACACTTTGTGAGCGGTGCGAGCAGCTTGATAGTGCCCACCTGTCGGTCCTTCATGCAAATGTTTAATAATATCTAATCCTTCATCAAAAGAAACACACCTCCTGATCACTTGGTCGGCACAAATTCTGAAAAGATGCGGGTCCTCCCAAAAATATTTTTTCAGCTCTGAAAAGAATTTCTTCTTTTGCTGAGATGAAAACTCTTTTGGGAGCACACGGGCCACTAGATAGTTGGCGATGCGGGCAAACCAAGGAGAAGTAGATGTGTTAATTATGAACAGCTTCTCATCAGGGAAATAGTAATGAAAAGAATTTTCGTCTAATTATTCTATAAACGGGTTGTCTAGGCGCGAAAGGTGGTCGGCGGCCAAGTTCTCGGCACCTCGCTTATCACGGATCTCTAAGTCAAACTCCTGGAGGAGTAAGACCCAGCGAATCAAGCGAGACTTGGCATCCGTTTTAGAGAGAAGATATTTGAGGGCCGAGTGGTCTGTAAAAACAATAATTTTCGAAAGAGTAATATAAGGGCGAAATTTGTCAAAAGCGAATACTACAGCTAAGAGCTCCTTCTCGGTTGTGGTGTAATTTTCCTGTGCAGATGTGAGTGTTTTACTAGCGTAATAAATGGGGTGGAAGTTTTTGGAAATACGTTGACCTAGTACGGCTCGCACCGCATAACTACTCGCATCACACATTATTTCAAATGGAAGATCCCACACCGGAGCTATCATAATTGGGGCATTAACTAATTTTTCTTTTATTAAATTGAAGGCAGCTAGGCAGAGATCATCAAAGATGAATGGGGCGTCTTTTTCTAAGAGATGGGTAAGGGGCTTGATGATTTTGGAAAAGTCCTTTATGAAGCGGCGGTAGAAACCCGCATGACCCAGGAAACTTCTTATAGCTTTTATGTTTGTAGGTGGCGGCAGCTTCTCGATAACTTCTATTTTCGCAACGTCTACTTCAATACACTGATGAATTGTAAATATACCTATTTTTCTGTACATTAATTTAGTTGTTTTCATTTATTTTTGTCATTTTTACTTATTTTTATTCAATAAAATGCTCCTATTTTTGTAAATATTATACTAACTTGTTTTATTTTATTTTTCAGAAAAAATCAAAAATCTGCCAAAATTGACATGTCACGCCCGTGACATATTGGTCACGCCCGTGACCATGACGTGACACGTCAAATTCCAGTCAATCAGCAAAATTTTGAATTGCAAAGCCTGACACGCCCGGCGTCACGCCCGTGTCACCTGACACGGGGCGTGACCCAAGCCAGTGTTCACTCAACTCGACGAATTCCTCTCGACGATCGTCGAGTGTCGACACCAACAGTCACGCCCAGCGTCACGCCCGTGACCTGGGGCGTGACTCAATTTCCGCTCGACGATTTTCAACTCGACACTTTCCGCTCGACATTCGTCGAGTGTCGACACCAGCCGACACGCCCAGAGTCACGCCCGTGACCTGGGGCGTGACCTTTCCAGCTAGCCCGACAAGACCTGCCCGAAGACTTTCGGCGCAACCCGCGCCCAGATCAACCTGCTTGACACGCCCAGAGTCACGCCCGTGACCTGGGGCGTGACCACTGCGAGACCGACACGTGTCCAGCCCGAAGTCCACTTTCCCGTCAAATCGCCGGCCGCCTTCGCAAATAGTACTGTCACGCCCCCTGTCACGCCCGTGACCAAGGGCGTGACCCATGTAAATTTTTTCTATAAATTCAGAGCTTCTGCTTCGGATTTCTGTTCCCTTTTTGGATCCATTTTGCTTAGGAGTTGTGCTGCTGGATTGCTTCCAAAGTCTATGTAAGGGATATTTCTCCCCCTCTCCTTAGTTTTATTTTCGTATCTTTGTAACCCTTACTTTTATTTAATAAAATGTGTTTTACTTTCTTCCCTCAATATGACTTTGGAATGGATTAATGCAAATCTCCCCTATGCAATCTTATCTTTCATTTTGTTTTAACTTAGTTTTTTTTCGTTCTTCTTTATATGTGTGTGTGTGTGTATGAGATTAGATTTCTTGTTTTTATGTTTAGTTATTTTTACATTGTTTTGGTTTAACTTAGATTTCTATAGTTTCTAATTCATCCCTATAGATCCGTAAAAACGTTTTCAAAGTGTTTTTCCTCTTTTTTACTTAGCTTTTATTTCGTAAAACTTTTTCGTTCTTTTCGTTTTATTTTCACTTTTTAATCATTTTTTACGAAGTTATAGGAATGATTATTTAGTTGTTTTAATTTTTCATGCACTTTGATTTTCATTTAAAACTTTTGTCCGTTTAATTTTTTCGTTCTCTTTTTACGCATTTCTACCGCATTCTATCGGTAGAAATGTATTTCTTTTTATTTTTCGAGCACTTGCGTTTGCATTTTTATTTGCAAAACTTTCTTCCCGTTTAATTTTTATTTTAGCTTTTTATGCATTTCTACCACATTCTAGCGGTAGAAATGCAGTTGTTTTAATTTTTCGGTAACTTAGTTTTTTTTGCAATTTTTTCGCTCATGTGTGTGTGCGCATTTATTTCCGCCTACTCGTTAAGAGTTAAATGGCGCTTGCTTATTTTCAATTCTGTAGAGTGCGTGAGTTTGTAATTTTCTTTATTACCGCCTACTCACTTGAGTTAAATGGCTGGATTTTATTTCGGTAGAGTGTGTTTACTTTCCTGTAGAGTGTGTGTGTTTTCATTTATGTCGAGAGTGTGTGTGTGTGTGTTTTAAATTTAGTAGAGTGCGTGTGTTTTACTTTATGTCGAGAGAGTGTGTGTGTGTGTTGTATTTATTTAGTCCTACTCGTTTGAGTAGGACCCGCTTTCTTTCTCCCGCCCACGCATTTGCGCCGGGACTCGCAATTTACAGCTTTCTTCAGTCCTACTCGTTTGAGTAGGACTTGTAATTTTCTGCTTTATTTTCCTGCTTACATTTACTGCTTTCTTTATCGCTTTATTTTCTGCTTTTCACCGCAAGCCGTCCCCATTCCGATGAGTGGCTAATCGTTCTTAGCCCTCGGTATCGAAGAGCATTGGGACAGATAAAATAGCTTAAAATAATTAAAGGTCTAATATTTCTAATTAATTAAAAGTACTTAAGGTTTGTCCGGGGTTAACGACGCGTAGAACCACATATCGATGTGTGGGCCCTATTTTCGTTTTCCATACGCTCGCCGAGAGGCCGTGCGTATGGACAGATCACCCCTTGGCAAAGAGAGTTCCGCACTAACCCTCGAGAGAGGAGGCGCGCCAACTCTACCGGATTGGGTTCCCCACCCAATAGCGGGGTTCTTAGCGTAATGCGGGCGTTAAGAGGAATCCTTCGTCGGACGAGAGCCCGGTCGAATAGTCTTAGCGTTCAGGTGAGCGATAGCCCTATAGCTAGGTGAGCTCATTTTAGTGGAACCTCCACGGCCAAGTCTCCGCCTTAATTAATTAGAAATTTAGGAGCTCTTTTTATTTAAAGATTATTTTAGTTCAATTGTTTTTTCGGTGCCATCGAGCTAAGCTTTTCATCGGCACCACCTTCAAGTTTTCTTTTTATGCTTTCTTTTTATGTTTTCTGCCTTTTTATTATATATAAAATATCCCGACAAGATAATTATCGGTAAAATAATTGTCCCCTCCAGGGAAGAGTAGAAATAATCGAACCGGACCCGAGAACAATACGACCTCGATATTCCACCCGGAATATCCTGTACTACTCACGATAGGTGCACTTGCCGCGTGACCGTAAATAATTTTGGAGTTTTAACCATCATACCCCTTTCAGAAATTTTATGTCCCAAAACTAACCCTTCCCTTACCATAAAATGACATTTTTCCCAATTTAAGGCAAGGTTAGTTTCTTCGCATCACTCTAAGACTTTTTCAAGGTTCTCTAAGCAACTATCGAAGGAATTCCCGAAGACGGAGAAATCATCCATGAAAACTTCCATAATTCTTTCTACGTACTTGTCAAAGATGGCGAGCATACATCGTTGGAATGTAGCTGGCGCATTGCACAATCGAAACGGCATTCTTCGGTAGTTGAAGGTGCCGAAGGGACAAGTAAACGTAGTTTTCTCCTGGTCCTCGGGGGAGATGGGGATTTGAAGATACCCCGAGAGGCCATCGAGAAAACAATAAAAGGTATGTCCGGAAAGTCGTTCTAAAATTTGATCAATGAACGGCAAGGGGAAGTGATCCTTGCGGGTGGCGTCATTCAACTTACGGTAATCTATACACATTCGCCATCCGGTCACCGTCCGAGTCGGGATTAATTCATTATTTTCATTACTTACGACCGTTATCCCTCCCTTCTTTGGTACTACCTGTACTGGGCTAACCCACTTACTGTCGGATATAGGATAGATAATTCCTGCGTCTAACAATTTCATAACCTCGCTCTTAACTACGTCTTTCATGTTTGGGTTTATACGGCGCTGAGGTTGTATCGAGTTACGTGAATTATCTTCCATTAAGATTTTATGAGTGCAGAAAGATGGGCTTATGCCCTTGATATCAGATATCTGCCAAGCAATAGCTTGGCGATGCTTTTGTAAAATTGAAAGAAGTTTATCCTTTTGTGCATCCGTGAGGTAGGCTGAAATTATGACAGGCAGCTTGGAGTCCTTTTCTAAGAAAGCGTATCGAAGGTGCTCTGGTAGTTCTTTCAGTTCCAAGGTAGGGGGGTCATCATACGAGGTTTTGGAAATTTGTTTTTTTTCAAAACTATGTCCTCGTACACTTTTTTATATGTAAAATTAAAAGGGGTGTTGCTAGCGGCCATGGCGGCTTTGTGCAGCGATTCAGTTGGAAAAGTAGAAGAGGAACAGAAATCAAAAAATTCTTTTTCAAAATCAGAAAGGCGAGTGGAGGATTCTTCACTTAGGTGTAGAGATTCAGTTGGAGGAGTAGGAGAGGAACAAAAATTGGAAAATTCTTCTTCAAAATCAGAGGTGTGAGAGAAGGATTCTTCACTTACGGTATCCATGAAAAAACAGGAGTCATCATTAGCTAGTGTGTTCTTCATCGAGGGGGTGATAGAGAAAGTTACCTCATCGTCACCCACTCGAAGGAAGAGCTTACCATTGCTTACGTCAATGATAGCTCGGGAGGTGGCAAGGAAGGGTCGGCCAAGGATCAGGGGAACCTCGATGTCTTCTTCGATGTCCAAAATGACAAAGTCCACCGGGAAGATGAACTTGTCAACTTTGACTAGGACGTCCTCCACTATTCCTAACGGGTATTTGACTGACCTGTCGGCTAGCTGGATACTCATGCGTGTGGGGTTGAGACTACCAATTCCTAACTTTTTAAACAACGAGAGGGGCATAAGATTAATACTCACACCTAAGTCGGCTAAAGCGTGTTTGACAAAGAGATCACCAAAGACACACGGGATAGAGAAACTACCTGGGTCACTGATTTTCTTCGGTAATCCGTTTGTCAAAACCGCCGAGCATGCGGCATTTAACGTGACATGAGAAAGGTTCTCTAACTTCTTCTTGTTGGTTAGGAGGTCCTTAAGGTATTTTGCGTACTTAGGCATCTGGGATATGGCTTCGTGGAAAGGCAGATTTATGTGGATTTGTTTAAACATTTCTAAAAAACGGGTGTATTGATCATCCTGTCGTTGTTTATTAAGTTCGGAAGGGTATGGCGGGGATGGATTGTTTTTAAAGGTGGGTGGTGGAGTGAGTTGTTGTTCTAAAATAGGAGTGATACTTTCTTCGGCAGAGGGTGGAATTTTTAAAACGGGAACGGAGCTTTGATTTTTTAAAGCGGAAGCGGAGATTGCCTCGGGCTCTTCACTTATCATACCAGGAACTTTCTTCCCACTCCGAAGAGTTATAGCTTTCGCTTGCTCTCTCGGGTTGGGCTCGGTATTGGAAGGAAGAGACCCTACGGGTCGCTCAGAAATCATTTTAGCGAGCTGTCCTACCTGATTTTCTAAATTTTTAACACTTCCGGTTAAGGTCCTAATCGTAGCGTCATTAGCATTCATGTATTTTGAAAACACTTCCTACAAATTTGTAGGTTTTGGAAAACTTTGAGGAGGTGGTGGTGGAGCAGAAAAATCACTTTGCGGTGGCGGGCGCACAACATTCGATGGATTGCTCCACGAAAAATTCGAATGATTTCTTAACGCAGGATTATAACTATTCGGAAAATTAAAACTAGGAGGATGATAATTCGCAGCAGAAAAATTATTAAAAGCAGTTCTAGGCATATTATTTACATAATCCAAATGTTCAGCGGGAGGAGTTGCAGATTCCCATACCTGAGGGGCGGAGGCAGCAGTCATCACCGTAATTTTTTTGCTTAATATTTCAACTTGCAGTGCGAGTTGGGATACGTTGTCCACTTCAAAGAGACCTGCAGGTTTGTTTGGGCGGGACCTAGGCACATTCCACTGGTAAGTGTTCATGACCATGTCTTCAAACAGCTCAAGAGCTGCTTCCGGGGTCTTATGGTTTAAAGTACCGCCAGAAGCTGCGTCTATCATTTGCTTCGTGCTTTGATTTAGCCCATTATAGAACGTCTGCACCTGCAACCATACATGCAGAGCGTGATGTGGGCATCGTCTTAATAATTCTTTAAATCTTTCCCAGGTTTCGTAAAGGGTCTCGGAGTCTATTTGTCCAAAGGCAGAAATGTCATTCCTAAGTTTTGCAGTTTTAGCAGGCGGAAAATACTTGGACAAAAATTTTTCAGTTAATTGCGTCCAACTAGTTATGTTATTTTTAGGAAGGGTGTTCAGCCACTGCTTAGCCTTAATTCTAAGAGAGAAAGGAAATAATCTTAGCCTAATAGCATCATTTGTGACACCATTTATCTTGAAGGTGTCACAAATCTCAAGAAAGCCGGCTATGTGTGCGTTCGGGTCTTCATCTTGAAGCCCGTCAAATTGCACATACTGCTGCACCATTTGAATTATGCTAGGCTTCAGTTCGAGATTATTATTATTTATTGCAGGGCGAACTATACTAGATTCTGTACCCTCGAGATTCGGTCGTGCATAATAGGACATAGGCCTTTGCACGGCTTCCTCCATGTTGGGTTATGCCATTCTTAAGGTAGAAAATGTCTCGGAATCCTCAACCGGCACTTGGGTAGTAGGGTCTTGAAATCGCGATCTTTTCCGAAGAGTACGCTCAATTTTGTGGTCCAGGTCCAAAGTAACCGACGGACTTCCGCGGGTCATACACTAGAAGAAGAGAGGAGAAGAAAGACTAGAAAATAAAAGAGCTAATGAAGTTCGAAATTTTTTTTTTTGAAATAGAATTTTTTATGTTTTAACTCCCGAACTTCCCAAGGGCTACCCGGTGAAGGGTTCGCAAGGTACTAGACAAGATAGTGGCATTTAGAGCCACTTTGCCCTTTTCGAGAGAGTTAGGTGGTGTAGAAAAATTTGTGATGTGGGTTTCTATTAAGTAGGCGGTAATTAAAATCCAGCCATTTAACTCCGAGGGAGTAGGCGGAAAGTAAAAGCTACACTCACGCACTCGACAGAAAATTAAAACACACTCACTCTACAGAAAGTAAACACACTCTACTGAAATAAAGCCTGCCAATTAACTCAAGTGAGTAGGCGAAAAAATTAAAAATACGCACACTTGCTTAAAGAAAATCCAGCCAATTAACTCAAGTGAGTAGGCGGAAAAATTAAAAATACACAAACTTGCTTAAAGAAAATCCAGCCATTTAACTCAAGTGAGTAGGCGGAAAAATTTTAAGAAGGAGGGTGAGAAAGAGAAGTGATAAAATTAATATATTCGCGTTTTCAATTTATCAACGAGCGTTGCCTCCCCGGCAACGGCGCCAAAAACTTGATTGTCTCTTAGATATCTGCAAGGAGAAAATAACCAAACTAACAATTCATCAAGGCAAGTATACCTATCGAAATGCAGCTAGGGGACACAAGTGTCCTATTGAAATCCGGGAACAGTTGAGTAAGCTTACTCACACGAAATCTATTATTTTATCGACGGAGAAATTAAGTTTTTTAGAAGAAAGCTAAACGTGCTAAAGGAAGAGAACTACTTGCAATGAAAGAGAGCTACTTGCATGAAAAGTTAAAGAGAGCTAAAAGAGCGATTAACTTAAGCTTAGTAACGATGAAGGGGAAAATGCACTCGATCAGAAATCACCTCGGTAAGAGTGGTTAGAAAAATACGATAAATAAAGCTAAGCTAATTAGGGTAAAGGTCCTTGACCGTGGAGGTTCCATGAATATTGACACGCTTCTCTCGAAGGCCGTGCCTAACTGAGTTTAGGAAGGTCCGACCGACTCTCGCCTAAATCGGAGGCCTAAAACTCGCTTTACGCGGTGAACCCCGCTATTGGATTTTACTCCAATCCGGGAGATTTGAACGTCTGCCTCTCTCGAGGGGTGCGAACAACTTCCTTTACTCTTGAGTGCTCATTTCAAACTTTCGGCCTCTCGGCTAGCCCAGAATGAAAGCAAAGGTGGAGAGTATATATCGATGTTATACCTCCAACCCGTGATAAATCAAGAGTAATTCAAAGCTAAACCCTAAAAAGAAAAGGTAAGATTCAAAGCATCATAACCTAATCACTCGAACCTCGGATCATTAAGATCGAGTACATGGAGGATTAGTTAATCATGGTGAGGAGGAAGAGGGGGGATGAGTAGAAGAAGAAAATGAAAACAGAGCAGAAACGTAAAAGAAAACAACACTTTTTATTAATGGAAACAGAGATCTTACAGCTTGAAAACTAGAGATTACAAGTGCATGGAAAGGTAAACTACACTATCATTAACATTATACTACAGAACGAAGCTAGGAACTAATACAGGGAAAGCATAAAGCTAGAGCTACGAAATAAAAATGAAAAGACATGCTTAAAAAGTTCAGAAATATAAAGGACAGAACCTCACCTCTCAAAGCAAAAGGTGTCACTGAACCCTTAGAGTTGGGCTCTATTTATAGAATTTTTCGGGTCGGGTCACGCCCCCCTGTCACGCCCTGGTCGGGCGTGACCCTGGGGCGTCGGCGCGAATTTTTCGGGCAGGAATTGAATTCTGACGAAGTAGTTGAGGTACACGCCCACAAGTCACGCCCTGGTAGGGCGTGTACCTGGGGCGTGTTCTTTGCGGCGTGACTTTGTTGAGCTGAACTTGAATGCTGGAGGTGACGGGCGGAATTGCTGAAGTACACGCCCATATGTCACGCCCGGGTCAGGCGTGACCCTGGGGTGTGACACTTTCGGTGCGACGGTGGAGCGGGAAAAACGAGCGCGCTGCGGCGATTCCTCGGAACCTGGGGACACGCCTCTAGAACACGCCCGTGTCAGATGTGACACGGGCGTGACAGAGGGCGTGAACACTAAGTTTCCACGGAATGCAGTTTCAGACCAATTTCTTCATTCCTCTGGGTACACGCCCTGGTAGGGCGTGACCTTGGGGCGTGTCACAGCAAAATTCGGCTGAAAGCCATGAAAACCTGCAAAAAGCAGAAAAAATGCATTAGCGACAAAAATATATACAAAGGGGAATCAAAATAAGTACTTTACAAGACATGATTTGCTTTAAAACCCCGAAAATATCCTAATAAAATTGACTGCAAACCGTATTATCAGTTAGAGGTTGAAAACTCTTTGGAGGAGACTTTAACGACTCCATCCGTTCATTTTTTATATACTAGAAGGTCCGGACGGGGCCCCGCACCATATACCACAAAACAGTCGGCGAAGTCACAGAGTGATACCAGAGTTGCGCATCCTAACACAAAACATTCTAGCGGAAGCCTATAAGACACACGGAACTCTAAACATGAATGTCCACCATATAAAGATCCACATTTATATATAACAGGAATGTTCACTAAATACAAATCAGTTGGCCTTATGGCCTTACAAGTCTTTTCACAACAGTGGCCTTAAACATTGGCGCACAGGCCGGCCACGTATAAACAAATATAACATTTTAAGCTTCGCATTCAAGGTCGAGCAGCAGCAGCAGAAACAGCAGCAGAGACTTCAACCTTTATATGTCCCGCTTGGCTCTCCAGCACTTGTACAATCACATTCCACCCAACGGTGGCAAACAAGGCAACGGTCAGCATTCAGCTGACCAATTTTATAACGACCCTACCCCTTTCCCGGGGCAGTGATATTCCTTCCCTACAGGCAGAGCATTTCACAGGCAGATATATGTATATTCACACATTGTGCTGTCACGCACATACATTCCATCACAACCGTCAGTCACGCGGCCCGACGATCCGTGTACTCAGGGCACATTCTTGGTGTACCGGCGAACCAGTTGCCCACTACCGTATCAGGGTCGCAACCCAACAGTAAAATATTGAGCATTTACTCCATGGCGTGCAGCCGGAGATTGCAGTCTTAATGACTCTGGATTGGCCCGTAGACCCCCATGGTGTCGTGGCACACAGGACTAAGACTCTCGTTATGCATTTCTGCAAAATGCCAATTCATCCAGATACCCATGACAGACAACCATAACGCGGATAAAGTTCAGCCTTTGCCCGTTGCTCAAATCATTAGTTCTATAACCAGACTAATGCAGGTCGGCATCCCCTTGTCCATTTACCAAATAGCCATAATGTCCTTGTAGGACAAGCTTCACAACCACATTTTAGCTAGGTTCCACATTCAACGGTAGCGACAGAACTCATATTCCATCCCTAGCTCTAACCATTTGCGGGTATTTTCCTAGGCTTTCCTACTAGTACTTCCTGCTACTTCCCTTCACAGTCACAACCCAGCAAGCATCACAAGCATCAAGGGTATTTTCCTGGCTTATCACGCTAGTACTTCCTTCTACTACCCTTCACAGGTATCACCTATGAACATCAAACATTACAAGGGTATTTCCTGAACTTCCAATCAAGTACTTCCTATTATTATCCTTCACAGGTACAACTCATTCAGCATAAGCATCATACAGGTATTTTCCTGGACTGCCACTCCAGTACTTCCTGCTACTGCCCTTCACAGGTTTAACCCGTCGACTCCTAAACTACACGTTTATCACGGAGTCTTCTCCGGTGCGTATATCCAACATCACCAATCTAGACCAACCTTTCCAGATGGGCTTCACACAACATGCCAATTCTGTACTCCATTTTCGGATCTATATGCCAAATTACTGGGGATTCCATGAATCAACTAAAGAGACAACCATAACAAACCACCCTCTGGTGGGGGAATCGTATGCACATGCCAAAAAGGAAGACTTCACATGGCTAGGAAGAAAGGTCATTACCCTTGAAGATCGCTTCGAAGCCATGTATTCCTCGTCGGCTGAAAAGCACCGCAGCGGCTTCGCCTTCACAACGCTTGCCTCGGATTTTGAACAGGAACTCCGCAGCTTCAATCGTGGCCGGCTCCTCTTCCCCCTCCTCCTTCTTCCTCTCTTTCTCTCTCTAGGTTTTAGAAATATAGTGGCCAAGATTAGAATGAGAATGTCTTTCTCATTCTCGGCCTTAAGGACACAGGGAGGAGCCAGAGCCATTTGATCCCAGCTAAGAAAATGGATGACCACGATTTTGCCAAAAAGGCTATTTTTTGCCTGACACGGCCTGAGACACGCATGTGTCACAGGCCGTTTACCTTAAGCAGCACACAACCGACTTATCCAGACCTGTACAAGCCCATGTGACACGCCCATGTCACGGTCCGTGTCAACTGACACCCCTCAAACATGCTCGTGTCTGTGGCAGTGTACATCAGGCTGCACAAAACCAACTTCATCCCGATCGGGATACGACCAGTGACATGACCGTGTAAAAGGTCATGTACCCTAAACACGACCGTGTCCTGCCCATGTTCACTAGGGATCAAATGCCCTGGGCACATCCCACAAATGACACCGCCTGGGACATGCCCGTGTCCCAGGCCCTTTGCCAACATACGGCAGTAGACACGCCCCAGCTCAATTTCATCGAACTGAAGTTCGGCGACCAGCGGAGGACACGACCACTAACACGCCCGTGCAGATGGCGTGTTCCCTCATTTTCCTTAGAATGGATTTCCGTCGACCTCTCGCCGACTGCTTACCCGAGAAGGACACGCCCTGGGACACGCCCGTATCCCAGGCCGTGTCACCCAACTTTTCCAAATTCTGGGGTTTGGGGTGTTACAACCCTCCCCTCATTACAATAAATATCATCCCCGAAATTTGCACACAGGAAGGTAATCAAACACAAGTTGTTTTATTCCAGAAACATTCAATACAATTCGACAAACACTGCATAACATTTGTACAAAGAGCTCGGGAAATTCAGCCCGCATGGTCTGCTCTTGCTCAAATGTTAGCTCCTCACGGCCACAGTTGTCCCACCGGACTTTAACCATCCCAATTATTTTGTTCCGCAACTGTTTATCGACACGATCTTCGATCCGAATGGGCCGAACCTTCGTCGTTAGCGCATACTCTACCGACACCCGATCAGTCTCGATCACTTGGGCTGGATCTTTGACGGCTCTCTGAAGTACCTAGATGGGAAACACATCATGTAATCCACCCAAGTCTGCTGAAAGAGCTAGCTGATATGCAGCTTCCCCAATTCACTCTACCACTTCAAACGGACCAAGATATCTCTGTCTCAACGTTTTCAGTCCCCGAATACTGGACACGCCTTTGAAAGGTTTGATCTTTAAGTATACCCAATCGCCTACCGCGAACTTCACATTCTGGTGCTTGGCGTTGTAGTATTTCGCTTGACGATCTTGGGCTATCAATAGGCTCTCTCGGATAATGTGTATCGTCGAGTTCGCTTCCTCAACTTCATTACGTTTATACACTTTGGATTCGCCTGCTTCAGTCCAATCTAACGGTGTATGGCACTTCCGACGATACTGAGCTTCAAACGGTGCCATATCGAGTCTCGCTTTGTAACTGTTGTTGTAGGCAAACTCCTCCAGATAGAGATGATCTTCCCATCTTTTCCCAAATTCCAGGGCGCACATTCAGAGCATATCCTCCATCGTTCTGTTGGTCTTCTCAGTCTGGCCATTTGTTTGGGGATGAAAGGCCGTACTGAACATCAACTTTGTGCCCAACAGCTGATGGACTAGCCTCCAGTCATTTGATGTGAATTGCCCATCCCAATCGCTCACAATGCTTCGAGGAACATCATCTAGCCGTACAATATGTTCAACATACAACTTTGTCAAACTTTCAACAGAATCGTCCCGTTTATTCTGAAGGAAGTGTGCCACTTATGTTAGCCGATATACAATCACCCAGATTGAATCATTCCCGCGCTGAGATCTCGGCAATCCATGCACAAAATACATGGAAATATCAACGAACTTTCATTCTGGAATCGGTAATGACTTCAAGAAACCGCTAGTCTTCTGGCATTCCGCCTTCACCAAAACAAAAGTTCGACATTTGGCTACATAATGAGCGACATCTTTCTTTAGTCCTGGCCACTAAAATAACTTCTTCATGTCTCTGAACATCTTTGTGCTCCCATGGTGAATTGAGTACTTTGAATAGTGAGCTTCGTATATTAATTCTTCTCGTAATTTACCCAAACTCGGGACACACAAACGGCCCTCTCTCCGCAAAAGGCCGTCATTCCAGTAGAATTTTCCCTCTGGCCCGTCCTTGGGATAGCGTTGGAGACTCTCATCTAGCTTTGTTGCTCGTCGAACCCTGTCCGCAAGGTCACACTGCACCTTCGTCCAGTTCAAACATGCATCGGCTGTAGAATTCTTGTTAACACAAGAAATCTTTAACGCTTACAACGCCTGGATTAGACGTTCATCATGCCTCTGCAAACAATTTGCCCTTGCCGGAGCTCTCCGACTCAAGGCATCAGCGACCATATTTCACTTACCGGGAGTATAATGAATTACAAAGGTATAGTTCCCAAGGAACTCCAACCACCTTCGTTGTCGCATATTCAGGTCCTTCTGTTCCAACAAATAATTTAGGCTCTCGTGGTCTGTATAAATTTCCACTTTCACGCCATACAGATAATGCCTCCATAACTTCAGTGCAAAGATCACTGCCGCAACCTCTAAGTCGTGGATGGGATAATTTCGCTCATGCACCTTCAGTTGACGAGAGCCATAAGCAATCACTTTCCCATTTTGCAGAAGAACACAGCCTAAGACGCTTCCTGAAGCATCACTGTAGATTTCAAATCCATCAGTACAACATGGCGATATCAACACAGGTGGTCTGGTCAACCGACTCTTCAGCTCTTCAAAAGCTCGCGTGCATTCCGGCATCCAAATGAACTTTTGATCATTTCTCGTCAGTGTGGTTAGAGGCAAAGCGATACACAAGGAGTTTGCAACAAATCCTCTATAGTAGCCCGTCAGTCCAAGGAAGCTCCTGACCTCGGCCACCGAAGACAACACTGGCCACTCATGTATGGCCCTTATCTTTGCCGGAACCACTGCTATGCCCTCTCCACTTACCACATGGCCCAGAAAAGCCACCGACGGTAACCAAAACTCACACTTCGAGAAATTGGCATAGAGCTTATTCTTCCTCAAAGTATGCAACACCAACCGTAAGTGGTTTTCGTGATCGGCTTCCGATTGCGAGTACACCAGGATATCATCAATGAACACAATCACGAACAAGTCAAGTTACTATCGGAACATTCGGTGCATTAGGTCCATAAATACCGATGGCGCATTGCACAGCCCAAACGACATTACCGTGAACTCATAATGCTCGTAACATGTTCGAAATGCGGTCTTGGGAATGTCAGCTTCCCGAATCCTCAACTGGTAATAACCAGACTTCAAATCCAACTTGGAGTAGAAGGTTGAGCCCGCCAGCTGATCGAACAACTCATCGATCCGTGGAATCGGATACTTGTTCTTCTCTGTCAGCTTATTCAGTTCGCGGTAGTCAATACATAACCGCAAACCACCGTCTTTCTTTTTCACAACCAGAACAGGCGCGCTCCAAGGTGACATGCTTGGGCGTATATTACCCTGCTCCAGCAACTCTTGTAGTTGGACTTTCAACTCTGATATTTCCTTTTGTGCGACGCGATATGGCGAGCCGGCCACAGGTTTTGTACCTAGCACCAACTCGATCGTGAAGTCAATCTCTCGCTGGCGTGATAGCCTAGGGAGATCCTTGGGAAACACATCTGCAAATTTTGATACAATCAGAACATCGCTCACAGTGGTCTTTGGCTCAACAGCCTGAATCAGCGTGAAGTATAGCTCCGCGCCATTCTGAACAGCCTTGACTACTTGGAGTGCAAACATCAACGTCCCGCCCACTCCTCGCATCCCTCCGAACTTAGTCTCCTGCTCGGTATTTTGGCCCATTGTGATCTCTTTGGCATTACAATCAATCAAGGCATGCTGCTCTGTGAGCCAATCCGTACCAAAGATCACTTCGAATTCTAATATCCGCAATACAAATGCAGTCAAACAGAAATCCCGACTTCCTATTTGCACCGCCACATCGCAATCCTTATCAGCAAGCATCAAACAGCCATTCGGTAACACCACCCTGATGCTATCTCTCTTCACACAACTAAGTATCCCAATTTGAGCTATGAAATCTTTAGACAGAAATGAATGCGAAGCACCCGTATCAAACAGTACTCGTGCTAGCGTATTCCGAATCATCACAAAGCCTACGGCAATTGTGTCACACACATGACACATATAAAACGCAACAAAGAATGCTTGCACTAAGCAGAGTAATCAATAACTTAAATCGTACCTGTGACGATGTCACTCTGCTTAATGGCCTCCTGCAGTCCAAGGTTGTAGACTCGGGGCTGTGCCTGAGATGCAGAGGACTCCACCACTGCTTTTCCTTTCTCAATATAGGACACTCCGACCTTCTTCTCACCCTTTGGTGGACCACTCCGGCAATGGCGGGCTAGATGCCCCACTTTTCCACATGTAAAGCTAGTACGAGTCTACGGCCTTAAAGAGGCCCCCGATGTTGCACCCGATGCAATTGTAGATGGAGCTTGTCCAACCGACTTGGACCTCTTGCCCCATTTATTTTTGTAATATGATTTCCCAGGTCGGGTCACTTTGAACTCCAGTTGTGTCATAACCAAGGCCCTCTTCCCTTGCACCGTCTTCATGTCCTTTTCCAGCGCGCACTCAGTTTCAACCAATGCATGGAACCCTTGGTTCACAGAACTAGAGTGCTGGAACAGCAATTCATGGCGCAATCCTTCGTAGAACCTATTAGTCTTCCTCTGCTCATCAGCAAAGATCAAAGCCGCATACCGTCCCAACCTCGTGAACTCATGCAGGTACATGTCAACACAGCCCTCTCCTTGCGTCAGCCTTTGGAACTCGTTCTCCTTGGCAATGCGCTCTGCCGCCGGGAGGTGCTTTGCTAGGAAGAGTCGGGAGAATTCCGCAATCGTCACTTGTGTTAATGCCCTCCTAGCTAAGTGGTGTAGTTCCATCTCGTCGCACCATAAATGCCCTCTCCTTCCAGTAAGAAGGTGGCTAAAGGGACCTTCTGATCTTCCTCCGTCCCGATCACCGTCATTATCCGCTTGATGCGCGACAACCAATCCTCAGCCTGCATAGGAGATCCGACTCCCAAAATGTAGGCGGGTTAAAGCTCATGAACTACTTCAACTACCTCTCAGCTGCTCGAGGTGCCACAGCCGCAATATGTTCTGGCCTCGCCGCAACCTGTTATGGCCTCAATGTCGGCTGCGCCTGCCCTTGCGCCTGTCCAGTAAGCTGTTCTTGAACAATCGCAAACAAGACCTCAGCAACTAATCGCACAGTTTCCGCAGAAGGCGTACGTGTAGGCACCTCAGCTGGTGTCGTACTTTCATCAGACCGTTGGAGCTCCGATTTCCCAGTGCTACTCCGCGTCACCTATAGGTGAACAAGACACGCACATTAGCGACCGCACACAAGCAATAACAACAAGATAGGAACGTGCAGGTTCCTCAAACACATGTATTTGCATTCCTAAAGTAGACATTCACGAGTTCATTAGTGTTACCATGGTTCGCACAAACACACAGGTCCCAGGATCGAAACCTAGCTCTGATACCAACAATGTGACGACTCCATCCGTTCATATAGTATATACTAGAAGGTCCGGCTGGGGCCCCACAACATATACCACAAAATAGGAAGCGAAGTCACGGAGTGATACCAGAGTTGCGCATCCTAACACAAAACATTCTAGCGGAAGCCTATATGACAAACGGAACTCTAAACATGAATTTCCATCATATAAAGATCCATATTAAAATATAGCAGGAATGTTCACAAAATATAAATCAGTTGGCCTTATGGCATTACAAGTCTTTTCACAACAGTGTCCTTAAACATTGGCGCGCAAGACGACCACGTATAAACAAATATAGCATTTTAAGCTTCGCCTTCAAGGGCGAGCGGCAGCAGCAGCAACAGCAGCAGGGACTTTAGCCTTTATATGTCCCGCTTGGCTCTCCAAGACCTATACAAGGACATTCCACCCAACGGTGCAAACAAGGCAATTTTCAGCATTCAGCTGACCAATTTTATAACGACCCTACCCCTTTCCCAGGGCAGTGGTATTCCTTCCCTGCAGGCATAACATTTTACAGGCAGATATATGTATATTGACACATTGTGCTCTCATGCACATACATTCCATAATAACCGTCAGCCACGCGGCCCGATGATCCGTGCACTCAGGACACATTCTTGGGGTACCGACGAACCAGTTGCCCATCACTGTATCAGGGTCACAACCCAACGGTAAAACATTGAGCATTTACTCCATGGCTAGCAACCGGAGATTGCAGTATTAATGACCTGGGATTGGCCCGTAGCCTCCATGGTATCGTGGCACGCAGGCCTAAGACTCTCGCTATGCGTTTCTACCAAATGGTAATTCATCCAGACACCCATGGCAGACAACCATAATGTGGATAGAGTTCAGCCTTTGCCCGTTACTCAAATCATTAGTTCTATAACCAGACTAACGCGGGTCGACATCCCCTTGTCTGTTTACCAAATAGCCGTAATGTCGTTGCAGGACAAGCTTCACAATCACAGGTTAGCTAGGTGCCACATTCAACGGTAGCGACAGAACTCATATTCCATCCCTAGCTCTAACCATTTGCGGGTATTTTCCTTGGTTTTCCTACCAGTACTTCCTGCTACATCCCTTCACAGGCACAACCCAGCAAGCATCACAAGCATCAAGGGTATTTTCCTAGCTTATCACGCCAGTACTTCCTGCTACTACCCTTCACAGGTATCACCCATGAACATCAAGCATTACAAGTGTATTTCCTTGACTTCCAATCCAGTACTTCCTCTTACTACCCTTCTCATGTACAACTCATTCAGCACAAGCATCATACGAGTATTTTCCTGGACTACCACTCCAGTACTTCCTGCTACTGCCCTTCACAGGTTTAACCCGTCGACTTCTAAACTGCACGTTTATCACGGAGTCTTCCGCGATGCGTATATGCAACATCACCAATCCAGACCAACCTATCCTGATGTGCATCATGCATCATGCATATTCCGTACTCCATTTCCAGATCTATATGTCAAATTAGTGGGGATACCATGAATCAACCCAAGAGACTCCCATAACATACCACCCTCTGGTGGGGGAATCGTGTGCACATGCCAAAAAGGAAGCTTTCACATGGCTAGGAATAAAGGTCGGTACCCTTGAAGATCACTTCGGAGCCATGGATTTCTCGTCGGCTGAAAAGTCCTGCAGCGGCTTCTCCTTCACAATGCTTGCCTCGGATTGTGAACAGGAACTCCGCAGCTCCACCAGTGGCCGGCTCCTCTTCCTCCTCCTCCTTCCTCTCTTTCTCTCTCTAGGTTTTAGTAAGATAGTGGCCAAGATTAGAATGAGAACGTCTTTCTCATTCTAGGCCTTAAGGACACAGGGAGGAGCCAGAGCCGTTAGATCCCAGCTGAGAAAATGGACGGCCACGATTTTGCCACAAAAGGCTGTTTTTTCCTGACGTGACACAGACGTGTCATAGGCCTGTACCTTAAGCGGCACACAACCGACTTATAAAGACCATTACACGCCCATGTGACACGCTCATGTCACAGGCCGTGTCACCTGACACACCATCAGAAATGCCCATGTCTGTGGCTGTGTACATCAGGCTGCACAAAACCAACTTCATCCCGATCAGGACACGGCCAGTGACATGCCCATATCACAGGTCGTGTACCGTAAACACGATTGTGTCCTTCCCGTGTTCACTAGGGCTCAAATGCCCAGGGCATATTCCGTAAAGGACACGGCCTGGGACACGCCCGTGTCCCAGGCCATGTGCCCACACACGGCAGCAGACACGCCCCAGCTCAATTTCGTCGAACTGAAGTTCGTCGACTAGAGGAGGATACGGCCTCTGACATGCCTGTGTCAGATGGCGTGTTCCCTCATTTTCCTTAGAATGGATTTTCGTCGACCACTCGCCGACTGATCACCCGAGCAGGACATGCCCTGGGACACGCCCGTGTCCCAGGCCATGTCACCTACTTTTCCAAATTCTGGGATTTGGGGTATTACAGAGACTTTGGAGGTTGCCTGATAGGGGGTAAAGCTTCTGGGTCTCTCTTCCTCTTAATGGAAAATTCTGGCAGTTTTCTTTGGTGATTAGCATAGCAATCCATGGTCTGAGCAGTGAGTTTGCAAGAACTCTCCCTCTGTTCAGCAACTGGAAACTACAAAGGTACTACGACCTGCCTAGGCGAGTAACTTGCCTGAAAGGTATAAGGATCAACAGGCAGAAAAGTTGGTTGATAAGAATGTGGATCCCACACTACTAGGTTGACTGTATTAACCGGCGCTATTGCAAATTGCGAGTCTAGTCGCTGTATTATAGTGGAAAGGGGGTTGTTAATCGCTGCGATTTGACGAATAGTTTCCTGATGTGTCAGTAAGAGGGCTGCCCAGAGAGCGTCTTCACTAACATGAGGAATGTCTTGAGGATTTTGGCGGTCTGACATGAGTAGCCGTTGGTTTTCTCTGTCTATTCAAGATGTGAAGGTCGCGTGTTAACTGTTGATGCGCGAAAATGGAGAGAGGAGAAGGTTGTCGCGGGCACCAGCAGCTTACGGGTGTGTTCGATCTCACAAGCAAGAATGATTAAAGATATAGGTTGTGGGGATAACGGAGAGGTTTTTGTCGATGCAAGGAAAAGCTTCTGAGTGCTATATAGTGGAGCATGCACTTGATCAAGGGTTGTGGTGATAGAGAAGAGGAAAGGAGGTTGTTGATCCAAGTGGGAAGGTTGATCCGGATCTGTCGAGCAGACAGATACTTTGATGGTTGTGTTTGCAGGTTTATGCCGAGAGAAGTGAGTTGAGAAGAAGAGGGGGATGGTAGCCGCGACAACAACAGAATTTATCCGGTGTGGCTTAAATGTCACTCTTGTGACATGCTTTCCTTTGTTTAATATTCAGTTATTACAGCTTGAGTTGCACCTTTACATGGAAAGCAAATAATGGGTACATAGGGGGAAGCTGGCGGCTAAGGAAAGAAGATGCCAGAGGAGACCGTGCGGACTGAGAAGAGAAGGTCGTCAGGCCGCGCGGGCTGGAAAGTGGAGTCCGCAAGGTCTGATGCTTGACCTTGCATGAGGCTGCCCTGTTTCTGAGTCCTCACGATTGAGAGGTATCAGGGGCTATTTATAGGCCCGAGGAGGTAACGGCTTTTGGTAACGTCACACCAGGTGAGTCGGTGATTTATGCGAGTAGAACTTGGAGTCCGCAGAGTCTGCGCCAGGTTGCGTGGTCAGGGGACGCCTTGAGTTGATCTGCTGCTTGACAGACTAGGACTAGTCTGCCCCTGCTGTGCTGAGTAAGCTCGCGCCAAGGTGGGCAGGCTGAGGAGTAGTCCGCCCCTTACTGGAAAGGATTTTGGAAAGTAAAGTGCCGGATTATGTGGTGAGCCCGTCTCTACTGCAGGGAACTGTGTCGGTAGTAAGCTGTACTTAGTGGCGGACTGGAATAGTCCACCTAGCCTACGGCGGATGAGACGAGTTCGCCTCTGCTGGAGGCTTTTCTTGGGGATTTGATGACCTAGCGGACTGAAGATGGGTCCACAAGATGTTTGTAGATTGACATTGTTCCACGATCATTGGGCGTATTGAGAGAGTCCGCGATCTGTAGGAGGGCTAGTTGACTGACTAGGCGACTTGACGGGCTGATGAAGCAGGTCGCTGTCGTCGCTGAAGTCTGCCTCATGTCAGATGGGAAGGCTTGCTGCCCCTGCTGGGCATCCTGGATGTTGTCTCCCTTATTGGCGACCTTGAGGGCGGGTCGCCCTACTGCTGGGCGGACTGAAATGGATTTGGTCGTACCTGGTGATCGACGACCTGGAGAGTTGTCATTATTTGGTGACCTGGAGGCAAGTCGCCTGACATTGAGCGACCTGGAGACAGGTTGCCTATTGTAGTGGCTAGTGGACCGACTCCTTCCGAGTATGCGGCTAAATGACGGTCTCCGCTAATAGGAATACGCGTCTTCCACGGTTGGGTAGTTCACCTGTCGGAATGGGGAAAACCATGATGCCCTTAGCTGACCAAACGCGCGGCTTGCAGGGGCCGACTGAGGCAGCAGTTCGAAGCCCCCTGCAGAACAGGCAGCTGCTCCTTGACCTGGGCAGTCAGACCTATAAGATCGCCCTAGCCGCGCGGCCTGAGCGGACAGAAAAGTCTGTCCGCCCATACTGACTGGTCGCGACCTCCACGGAGAATCTGGAGCAGGCCGCGACTAGCAAGCTGGCTATCTTGGGATGGATCACCGATTTCTAGGTTAACAATATATATATATATATATAATTTATTTATAGTTCAATATCACATTACATTAAATCCTAAAACCATCCGAAATCCAAAATAATTCGAAATTTATCGAAATTCGCACTATAGTAAAATACCGACGCTACGAAAACAACGACGAAATCGAACCTCAAATTCGACAAACAAAACTCGGGCAAACACCTCCCGAAGCCAAAGCACAAGCATTCCCATAAAGGCTCCACCAAGTCACCAAAACAGACCCGCTCGCAAGGGAATCTTGCAAACATGCTTAACCCACCCACACAGAAAACTAAAAGAGCAAAACCACACACTAACCATGGAAAAAGCCTAAACATGCGTTAATGTAACACCATAACGTAAAAATTACGTCATTACAAGAATAAAAATAAATACTGAACAATCAGGGGTGTTACATCTTGAGGGTCACTGAGTGTAGGAGCACTGCAGAGCTGTGAGGTTGGAACCTTTTAATTCTGAGGTTGGTCTCCTGAAAAGGATACTGAGTGTAGGAACTTGCTAAAGTTCTGAGTGTAAGGCTGAGGACCTTAGGTGTAAGCTCTGAGGAGCATATTTGGAGGAGTTTGTCCTTGTCTAACAAGAGTTAAAAAGGTGGGAGGGACAGTGGTGTACAACCCCGTATCTAGCGAGAGGGCTCGGTGGGAACCAAACCGGCCGTACCCGTCGATTAGGCCCGGTTCACGCCTCGGGGGGTGGGGGGGGGGGGGGTGCTCGGCAAGCAGTTGGCGAGTGGGGCCAGCCGGGCCCACGCTCACCAATGGCCAGGAAGAGGCGGCGAGTGCCATCCTTATCAAGTACTCGCCGCCCAGGGCAAGTGGAGTTTCTCAAGGAGCATTCGCCAACCTCGACAGTCAATGTCGTTTTGACTTAGCGTTGAGTGAAGCCCAACAAGCCCGCACCTGCTTAGAGTTCTTCGAACTAATCCTGGTCATTCGTCGAACGGAGCTCGGCGTTCGTCGAGCTAGGAACATGGGTTCGTCGAACTATGCTCACCGTTTGCCGAACGGAGCATGACATTCGTCAAACTGAATTTCTCTAGAGCCGACCCGCCAGATTGTGCAGTCCAAGTCCCTAGTGAAATCTCAAGGGGCAAGAGCTCGGGAGCCCCCGGCTCTCCCAGGAGAGGTGGAATTATAAGTGGCAAGTAGAGTCGAAGGACTCGCACTCGCCCAGATTAGCCCAACCAGAGGAAAGCGAGTAGGGTCAAGCAGACCCATACTCGTCGAGTCCTAGGAGGAGATGGCGAGTGCCAGCTCCATCGAGCGCTCGCCGCCCCACGTAAGCAGAGACTTCAGGGGGCCACTCAGCCAGCGATCTATGATATTTTTTACCATTTTGCCCCCCGTTGCTCTGCCTATAGCCTATCAGAACATCGGAGTTACGCTGTTGGCAGACCCAGTTGGGCTGCATTTATCTATTCAAAATAGCGGAGGTTGGTTATTTTCAGGCTATTTTCAGAAAGCTATAAATAGGACCCAAGGTGCACCTTAGAAGACATGCTTACCAGTGTTCAAATCTTCTTGCGATTTCAGAGGTATCCTTATCTCGGCCTTTGGTTAAGTAGGGGAAGAGATCTAAGATCTTACGGGTTTATGGTGGGACCTCCACGCGAGCCCTTGGGTCAGTTCCTTTGTCTTTCCTTATTATTTGGCCTGCAGGAGAGAATTAAGTGTGCGATCACCCCTTCCGCAATGGTGAACTTCATGGAGACTGAGTTTTTAGTTTCAACATTTTGGTACAGTGAGCGTGTAGCGTGGTCAGCACAAATAATATTCGGCGAGCTCAATGACAGGAGGATCAGGGTAAGGCTCGGATAGGTCCGACTCGCCACCCCGGCCACCTCTTGCCACAGTGGGGATGTACGAAGACTTCAAACAGTAGGTGATCAACCTCGTCAAGTTCGCAATCTATGCGCGGGCCTAGTGCTCGACTCCAGTAGTTCCAGTCATAACCGCCTCGTTTCTGGGCGAGGATGCTCCTGGCAGGCGATGACTTGAGCGGTGATCACTTGAAACTTTTTTACCATTGAGACATGTAATTTGTGCCTTATTTTTAATAAAATTTCTTAAAGTGCAACTCTCCTGCAGTGATTCATGTGAATGGGTGAAGTGTTCATTTGATAGACCCCGAGCAGATCACACTATCAGGCTCTCACCTAGCAAACAGGGCTGGATGTCACTCGATGGTATCTACCTGGACCCCGAGTAGATCTCGTTGCCATGCTCTCACCTAGCTGACCTGGCTTGATGTCACTCGATGGTATCAACCTCGACCCCGAGTAGATCCCGTTGTTAGTCTCTCACCTAACTGGCAGTGCTGGATGTCACTCGATGGTGTTAACAATGACCCCGAGCAGATCCAGCTGTTAGGCTCTCATCTAGTTGGCAGGGCCGGATGTCACTCGATGGTGTCGACCCCGACCCCGAGCAGACCCTGCTGTCAGGAACTCACCTAGCTGGCAGGGCTGGATGTCACTAGATGGTATTAACCAAGACACCGAGCAGATCCCGCTGCCAGGATCTCACCTAGCTGGCATGGATGGATGTCACTCGATGGTGTCAACCTTGACCCCGAGAAGATCCCACTGTCAGGCTTTCATCTAGCTGGCAGTTCTAGATGTCACTCGATGGTGTCGACCAAGACACCGAGTAGATCTAGCTAGCAGGCTCTCATCTAGCTGGCAGGGCTAGATGTCACTCGATGGAGTCTACCCGGACCCCGAGCAGATCCCGCTGCAATGTTCTCGCCTAGCTAAAAGGGCAGGATATCACTCAATGGTGTCAACCCCGACCCTGAGCAGTTCCCGTTGTCAGGCTCTCACCTAGCTAACAAGGATGGGTGTCACTCAATGGTGTCAAACTCGACACCGAGCAGATCACACTGCTAGGCTCTCACCTAGCTGGAAGGTCTGGATGTCACTCAAAGAAGTCCTACCTTCTCCAGATGTTACTTTAAAAGTCTGGCCTCTTTCCTAAGAATATCGGAAGAAGAGTCCTCACAAGTGAGTCGAAGCTCGCTGGCTTAGCTAGGCAATGGGGTGGTGAGCCGAGTCCTCTGCATCCGGCAAAGAGGGCGAGCTCCGCAGCGCATTCCACCACCTTCAGGTCTGTGAAATTTTCTGGTCTGTTTGACGATGGTAAGGCCTACATGAACTGTGAAGCAACGAGCCCAGCACAGTGGAGGGTCCTAACGTCTGTTCTAATGGATATCCCTATCATAGTGAGATCACTCAAGATGGAAAGCTCGCATGCGAACGCATCACAGTAAGAAAGTGAAAGAAAACAATAGAAAAAATCTATTTTTCATAAAGTAAAAATTGTATTACATCAGGGGAAACTCGCTTAGGTGAGGTTACAAAATGGGGGGGGGGGAAGAATTAAATAAGAAAAAAGAAAAAGGGGTGCAGGTCAGCTCTCGCCTCCCCCCCGGACTGGCGGTCTTCGCCCACTCCCCCGGATAGGTCGTCTTTGAAGCCCTTCCCAAAGAGTAAGTCAAAGTAATCCTCCTTCGCGCAAGACGGTGTTGGCGGGAACAGACTTGGCATGAGGTCCCGGGCCGTGATCTCCTTGCATCCCTCCACCATCACCCCCGTGTCTTTCATCATCTGAAGGGTGCATTAGGCAGACATAATTGAGTTGACCCACAGCATTTCAACAACCTCGGCCTCGCCAAAGACCCTCTGCCTCTTGTTCGGAAAGGGGGCTGATACTAGGAATCTCAAAGGTGGTGAAGAGGGGTTAAACAAATGAAAAGGTGGATTATGGAAGGTGATAATATTCTCCGATTCTATATCTGATAAAGGCAAGTGTACCTTATCGTTTATAGTATAGGATAATAAAGATTAATATCAAGGTCGTATTTTCCCTGGGGCGTAACAATTACTTCTACTTTGAGGAGATCGCTATTATTTTATCAAAATGATTTTTTCGATTAATTTAATAAACTAAAAATAGGAAATAAATTTCTGAGCTAAAATGAAAACTAAATTACTTGCAAAAATAAAAGGATAGAGCTAAAGATAAAAGGGGAGTACTCAATCGTGTATCACTTTGAAATAAGAAAATCAATATGAAATAACAAACTAATTCTAAATAAAGTAAAATACATTGACCATAAAGGTTCCTAAAGCATGAACACGCTTCTATCGAAGTCACGCCCACCAGAGTTTAGGAAGGTCTGACCAAACTCTCATCCAAATTGGAGGCCTAAATCTCGCTTTACGCTATGAACCCCACTATTGGATTTCACTCCAATCCAGGAGATTTAACATCTGCCTCTTCAAAGGGGTGCGAGCAACTCTCTTTACTCTTGGGTGATTGATTCAATCTATGAGCCTCTCGACTAACTAAGATTGAAAACCCAAATGGAAACTATATACCGACAATATAGTCCCACTAAATAAAAACAAAGAGTAAATCAAAGGTAATTACTTTAAGAAGAAAAAGAAAGCTAAAACATCATAACTTGATCAATTCATTCTCAGATCATCGCGATCGAGTACAAATGAGGATTAGTTATTCATGGTAATAAGGAAAGAGAGGGGTAAATAATGAAGGTGCATGAAAACTAAAGAGCGAGAAATAGAGAAAGAGAAATCTAACTACAATTTCATTAATCACAAAAAGGGATTACAACTAGAAAAGAAGATTACAAGTACTTGAAAAAGAGAGCTAACTATTGATATTACACTAATAAAAAGAGGTTACAAGTAATGAAAGTACATTGCATGAAGAATAAAACTAGAAATGGAGGGAGAGAGAGAGCAAAAACATGAGAAAAACAACATACAAGCCTAAGAATAAAATTAGCAGCACATCCCCTCTTCCTAAAACTAATGTCTATTTTCACAAGGGGGAGGTCTGAATTTATAGATTTTTTTCGAGTTGGTCACGCCCCCCCTGTAATGCCTGGGGAGGGCGTGTCAGTGTGGCGTGACAGATACGGGTTGACCTCGGGAGCGAATATCTGGCGGGAAATGATGATTTCTTCAGTAGGGGTGACATGCATTTATTGCGGCAGCAAGCTTTTGTGAAAAAGGCAGGACTTGTCCTTGGCAGCACGTAAGCTCGATGAAATGGAGAGAGAGCTCGATGAAATTAGATGAGAAGGAGGGAGAGCTGAGATCGACGACATGAGGGGAGAAGGAGGGAGAGCTCGACGAACAGAGAAGAGGAGTAGCAGGAGGAGTTCGACGATCGTCGAACGTAGAAATTGAGTTCGACGAACTGGGAGAAGTTCGTTGAATACAAAACTGAACGCGAGGTCGATGAATGGATAGAAGAAAAGGTGGATGGGAGTTTGATGATAGTCGATCGCAGAAAGCGATATCAATGAAATCAAAGGAGAAGGAGGGAGAGCTGAGCTTGACAAAATGAGATCGACAAAATGAGCTCGACGAAATGAGCTCGAAGAATTAAGCTGAGATCGATGAAATGACTTCTGGCAGCAATATTCCTCGGGATCAGGCTACACGCTCGGTGACACGCCCAGGGAGGGCGAGTCAGGGGGCGCATCGGGTCATTTTGGCAAAAAACTGAGAAAATCTGCAAAAAAGAGAGAAAACATTAGTGGTATTAAAATATATACAAAACGAGGTCAAAGTAAAACTTTACAAACATGATTTCTATATTAAAACTAGTAATTACTCTAGTAGTTTAGACTATAAAACGTATTATCAAATTCCCCCAAGCTTAAGCTTTGCTTGTCCTCAAGCAAAAATATAAAAACTAGGTAACATAAAAGTGACTAATCAGGAAAATTCTAATTATGCTAACACAAGTACAATGCGAAATTCTAAGTAGGGAGAAAGTGAAATGTAAATCTAAAACAATTACTTAAATATGATTTAACAATTTATAAACTTTACTAACAAAAATAAATCTTCCCAAATTTTAACAAAAATCTTTAAATAAATTTAAGCAAAGCAACAAAATGAAAAAGCGCATTGAGTTATTACTAGATCCAAGAGAAACATTATTTCTATATCAATCAAATAACAAAAATCTAAATTTAAATCCAAAACTTTACTATTTTACTTTTCTTCTTTACTTAGCTAAAAAAATAAAATTCAAAAACATGAATCAAAAGGACTTATTAGGACCGAAAAGTTTGATTTAGGATTATGAATAGGCGTGGAATTCAAAGATAAACATGAAGGATTTAAAATCACACTAAACCAAAATAAAGAGTTTCAAAAATTTTAATCATAAATAAAATATTTTTCTTTCTTTTTTTTCTCATTTTCTTTTCTTTCCTATTTATATTTTTGTTTCTTTTTTTTCAAAACAAAATATAGCCAATAAATAATTTTCTTTTCATTTTGAAATTGGCCAAACAAAAATAAATACTTCTTTTAAGCATACATTTTTCAAAACGTTTTCCAATCATATGACAAAAACAACCCTATCATAATCATAAAAATTTTAATGAAACTCAAAATGTTAGTGTGATTAGATAGGTTGGAAATTTTAGCTTTGTTGAAAATGAGATGATAAGTAGAGCTATCAATTGAAATCAGAAAAAGTCTCATAAGCGACTAACTAAGGATAAAAATTTTAGGTTGGCAAGAAGGCTCAAACAAAAATAAAAACGGCCTAAATCATTTTCATGCTTCTAAATTTATCTGTTGGATCCCTAGTTGGATTTATGCTAGGTTCAATAAACTAGGATGTTTGACACAACATGTATAGTCAGGGTTATGTTTGTGTCCTAGAGTCTAGCCATATCATTAGAGTCAATATTGCATGGACCAACCATCAACAGACTGCAGAAGACTCAAGACTTGGAGAAATTTCAAAGACTCAGAAAATGAGTTCGACGTTCGTTGAACTCACCTCGAAGAAAGTCCTGCTCAGCTCGAGGAACTCGGAGACAATTCTCTTAGCTGAGCTCGACGAATTTGGTTCTCAGGATGACGATCACTGGATGCTCTACCTCAACATTCTAAATTCCTGAAACATCTAAATATTCTAAGTCTAGTATCATACTCCAGTCAACGAATTCATGTTCTCCGCTCGACGAACTTGGAACATAGTCTCGACAAGTTATGTCACGTAGCTGTTAGCAGTTCTCAGGTCGACGAACTTAATTCTCAAGTCGACGAACTTAATTCTTAGGTCGATGATTTTTGGTCACTTTACTTCAACATTCTTAAGTCCAAGAAACATTTCACTGAACTGCAGTCGACGAAGTTAGAATCTCAGCTTGACGATCTTGATGCACAGAATTGGTAAGGTTCTAGAGAAAGTAGTTATCTATTCTTAGGTCGACGATCTTAGATCACAGGTCGACGAACAATAATTATCTGGTCGACGAACATAACTTCTCAGCTCGACGAACTCAGGAACCAGGTGGATGGACTTTGTTCTTCAGTCGACGATTTCTTTGCAGTTCCCGACATGGACTTTTCGTCTCTCTATCCCTTATTTTATTGCACTAATTCCTGATTAATCAATGCTTAATATTCTCTGAATATTACCGTTAGACGCAACATTAAGTATGGTATTCATCAGGATTATTACTTGCTATTTTTAATGGGATAGTTGGGGAAATCAATCAATGTAGACATTCTCAAGACCGTCAGTAATCAGTGCTGAAGAAATTCAAAATCCAGAAGGAACATTACACGAAAATATAAAAGGATTTTTCTTCTTCCTTCTAAGAGAAACACATACAGAGAATGTACTGAATAGGGCTAGTATAGCACGACATAGAAAGAAATCATACAGTAACAAAGAAACTAGAAGCTCCAGACCAGAAAAACAACAGCATCCAGAAGATGAAGAAGAACATCCATTCAAAATCAAGATTCTTCTTCCTTCTTCATTCCAGGATTCTTCAAGGACAACAACAACTCTATCAGTCACGAAGTTCCTGGATATTTTCTGGTCAAGGCTAAAGGATTGAAGGCCTACTCACCCTGAAGCAAAGCTCCAACCTTCCTGAACAAATCAATATCTCAGGGGGTGCTTTGTTTACATCAAAAGATCCAGTAAAGTCTTCTCAGTTGTATTTGAGAAAGAGAAGACAACATCACTCTCTCACCCCCACTGTAAAAAGGGTTCTTTAACTCCCTTCAAAAGTTATTCCTGGTGGCAAGTCACCTGATCAAAAGACTTGGTATTGGTTTTTGAGCACCTGATCAAAAGCTCATTGGTGGCAGTCACCTGATCAAAAAACTGAGTGGAATCCTACCAGGGTGGTAGAAGAGTGGATGTACCCAAGTTTAGGGGAACCACTATAAAATTCTTGTGTTGTCTGGTTGCCATCTTTTTCTTTTGTTCTTGCTGTAGCTGTGCTAGTTAGATTGATGTGTCTGTGATAGTTAGTTTATATTTATTGTGCCTGTGGTAGATTATATTATCTTAGGACTGTTTTTTATTTACATCAAAAAGACTTAAAAGTTTCAAGATACTCTATTCACCCCCCCCCCCTCTAGAGTATATCAGATCTAACCCTAACATTCAATTGGTATCGGAGCAGGTTCCTTTAGTTGTATAAGCTAACCCTTGAACCAAAAGATCCCTTGTTAGATCTGATATTTATTTTATTTCTATTGGGATTATATACACAGCATGGCACAGAACAAAGACTATGCAAGAACCAGACCTCCAGTGTGCAATTTAAATAAGTTTGCCATCTGGAAGGCAAGAATAAAACTGTATATGAATTCTATTTATGAGTACATCTACAACTCTATTTTGACAGGTCCTCCTCAAGCAACTGCCTTTAGATCTACAACAGCGTCAAGCACTCATGCAGTTCCACCACCTGAGTGGACTGATGCTCAGAAGAAAGCAAAGGTTACTGACACTAAAGCTATGAACATTCTGGACCAAATAATGTCTGATGATATTTTCCAGAAATTGGCTGAATACACTTCAGCCAAGGCTATTTGGGAGTCTCTCAACCAAATGGTGGCTGGCTCTGCTGATGAAAGGAAGGACAGAAGGTCATATCTCATATCCAGTATGAGAATTTAAAAAAGGATGAAGCAGAATCTATTGCAGACATGTACAACAGGGTAAGCTAAATCATCAATGAGCTGAAGACCTTCGATAAGGACATCACCCTCACTAAGGTGAATGATAAAATCCTCATGTGCTTCCCAAGATCAGGGGACTCAAGTATCTGGCCAATCAAGGAGGCCAAGTGCTTAAATGAGATTTCCACAAATTCTTTATTGGCAAAGCTAAAATAATATGAGAAGCTAATCAAGTCCAGAGAAGCAGCTCAACAAAGGAATCCTCCACCAGCAAGGAAAGAGCACAACCTAGCATTCAAGGCTGCTGAGGAGACAGAATCTTCAACAATAAATGAAGAGCTAATGAGTCTCCTTGTCAAAAGATTTTACAAAATGGCAAGGAAAGACTTTAGAAGAAAATCATCCAAGCAGGATGATAAGCCAAGGTATGACAAAACTCAAATTAAAGAAGTAGTTTGCTTTGGCTGCAGGAAACCTCGACACTTCATCTCAGAGTTTCTAGAGAATCAAAAGAAAGAAAGAAGAAGAGAGAAGGACTCAAGAAGACTGCAAAGCTCAAGGCCTTCTTCCAGCAAATACAAAAAGAAGGAGAAGGGCTTTGTAGCTGAAAACTGGAGTGACATTGAAGATGAATCCACATCTTCTAGTTCATGTGAAGAGGAAGTAGAGGCAAGGGACAAAGAAGTCCGCCTCAAGGCCATTGATGCCTCCAGAAGTCAATCAGATGAAGAGGATGCATCTGACAATGAAGGAGCTTCATAATCTAAATTTATCTAAAGCATAAGCCTTAGAAAATTTCAAAAATAAAATCCTAGATAATAAATAAAGACTAATGAAATTATCTTGAAAATAGAAATAATACGAGACTTGGATCGTTCACATCTACTACGCTAATCAAAAGTTGAAATTACAAAAATTTTGCAAAAAATAAAAAGGAAAATAGTGGATAAAAGATTTTTAAGAAAGTAAAGAAAATAAAGAACGAAAAAACAAAATAAAAATGCGAGTTTTGGAAAAACGTTTCACGTTAACATGTTACCATGAATTAGAAACACAGCATGGACAACATTTTAGTTGTGAAACATAATTTAAAATATGATTACAAAAATAATAATTAGCTAAGTTGTTATATGGAATTTTGAAAAAAAAAACAAAAGAAAAGAAAGGGGTACTATTGAAATACCAAAATTTTGTGAAATTATTAAAATAAAAAATATATAGTATATAAATATATATGAATATATATATATATATATATATATATATATATATATATATATATATATATATATATATATATATATATATATATATATATATTTGAAATATTTTCTATTTTTCGATTTTAAAGATATATTCTCTTTTTTATTTTGAAATATTCTTTTATTTGGATTTTTAAGATATTCTCTTTTTTGGATTTTTAAGATATTCTATTTTTTTTATTTTTAAGATATATATAAATTTTTTTTTATTTTGATTTTTTAAGGAAACAAAATAACGACAAGAGAACGAAGAAATCCTTCCCCAAGCTTAAAATGGATATTATCCTCAATGGAGAAAAGGGGGGAAGGGGAGAGAAAAATTAAAACATAAATGAAAGTACAGAATTGAAAAAGAAATACAAAGAAAAGGAAAAGATGTTTCCCTTGCGATTGATGCCCAGATCTTGAAAAATGCATCCCCAGGAACTTGAGCTAAAGACCAGTTCGAGTCTAAGTTGAGAGGAGAGAAGCGGCACAAACACCCGGTAGCTTATTCCTGCACAAAACAAAACAAAAAATTAACAATAAAAAAGATAAGCAAGTGGTGCCGCCCAAGAGATCTCTTTGTTTAAAATGTCGTTGAGCTCGATGTTATTGGTTAGCTAAATGGAAAATAAAAAGAGAAATGAAATGGCAACTCGCGTAAAATGTGTTGCGGTGCGAGTGCCAAAACATTTTCTAAGAAAATAAATTTTTTTTTGTAATTTTTTTTTAAAATAAAACAAAAAAAAAGATTTAGAAAAATAAAATTTGTTACTAAAAGAAAATAAACTATTAGAAGGGGGAAGGGAAGGAGAATTGGAAACTAAATTAGTAGGAAAAATAAAAGAAGAAAATGAAGATAAATTTTCGCAAGGAGGGGGAAGAGAAGAAAAAGAAGAAGACGGCGGTGGTTGATCACAAGAAAATTTTTTGATAAAAGGATCTGGTTGCTCCACTTGGATATCAATCATTTTCGTAGATTGGGAGCAAAACGGGATATCCAAAAAATCAATCTCCACGGAAGATCGAACAAAGGAAAGTCCATCTTCCTCGAAATATTGGAAAAAAATTTGGATATCGGAGGAAATCTCCTCCTCGAGAGGTTGTAAGCACAATAGAATTTCTAAATAATCGTCTTCCGCGAGTGATTGAAGGCACTACGTAAAATTCGAAGATTCATCATTTGAAAGACAAGTAGGAGGAGGAAGAAGAAAAGAAAGAATTGCGGGCTGAGAAGCTAAAGCATCAAAAATTATTTTGAAATGAGCATTGATGCTTGCATCAAATGCTGCATAATCAAAAATGTTTTCATTTTTGCTAAAATCAAAAATAGGTGGCGCGCAAACTTGCGGAGAAAAAGCGGAGAAATCTTGAGATGGAATAAGTTGATGATCACCATGGCCCCAAGAATGATCAGGGTGTTGCCACCTCGAGTAGTTCAAAGTAGGTCTAGGATGAAAATGTCCATTCAAGAAATCTATGAAAAAATTAAAATCAGAAAAATTTTGATTAGAAGGGTAGGAAGGTGTTTAAAAATCATCGTAACCCCATGGAAAAAAATTCGAGGATGGATCAATTTGGTCAAATTGGTCAGATCCAGAAGGAATAAAATCTTGGGTGGATGAAGGATATCCAACCCAACACACCTCGCGAGAGTGACCGAACTGTCCACAAGAAAAACAAAATATATCCATAAAAAAATAAAATCAGCCATGAAAGAGGGGAAAGAGAGAAAAGAAGCGATAAAAATAATAGTTATCCTTTTTTTAAAATATCAAAATTGTCCCCGGCAATGGCGCCAAAAACTTGATACTAGGAATCACAAAGGTAGAGAAGAGGGGTTAAAGAGAAGAGAAGGTGGATTGTGTAAGTTGATAATATTCTCTGATTCTATATCTGATAAAGGCAAGTGTACCTCATCATTTATAGTATAGGATACTAAAGATTAATATCAAGGTCGGATTTCCCTAGGGCGTAACGATTAATTATACTTCAAGGAGATCGATATTATTTTATCAAAATGATTTTTTCAATTAATTTAACAAACTAAAAACAGGAACTAAATTTCTAAGCTAAAAAGAAAACTAAATTTCTTGCAGAAATAAAAGGTTAGGGCTAAAGATAAAAGCGGAGTACTCAATCTTGAATCACTTTGAAATAATAAATTAATTCTCAATAAAGTAAAACACCTTGACCGTGGAGGTTCCTAAAGCATGAAGAAGCTTCTCTCGAAGTCATGCCCACCTCAGTTTAGGAAGGTCCGACCGAACTCTCGTCCAAATTGAAGGACTAAAGCTCAGTTGGTGATGACCTTTGTTGAGGGAAGGTTATCAAGGGTTGCGGGTTCGATACCCCGGCCAACAATGCACCGCTGCTGAGAAACAGGCGCAGAGAGGCTTTGGGGTGCTTAGCCTGCTGGCCGGTGACGGGCCGTTACTAATCCTAGTATGCTGAGCCCACGGACGGTAAGGTACGGACGTCACAATGGGACAGATATCCAAAGTGGTTAGGTCAGGTAAATAATTACCTAGGATGTGGAAAAAATTGAAAATCTCCAAGTCCACATGCGTTGAGTGAAGGTCATTCACTTAACACCAGATGACTAATAACGCTGAGTGAAACCTACACAGTCAATTCCATGAAGTGGAAAGCTGAGAAAGTGGCTAAGTCTATAGAATGTTGAGTGAAGTCAACATACTCAACGCCATATTGTTCGACGAACTCAGAACCTAGTTTGACAAAATCAGAGCTCAACTCTATGAACTTAGAGCTCAGCCTCACAAAAAGTGAATGCTCAGTTCAACAAACTCAGAGATCAGTTAGATGAACTCAGAGCTCAGTTTTACGAACTAAGAACTCAGCTCAACAAAAGTAAAATCAATCAATGTATTTGAAAACTGTGAATATTTATCATCTCCATAAGCATTGAGTGAGGCAAGCTCACTCAATGCCATGTGATATTATGTTGACTAAATCTCAAAGTCAGTGTTGTGTCTTAGACACAAAAATTTGGCTAAGTACAAATGCATTAAATGAGTTCATTCACTCAAGGCAAGATAACAAAAGAAAATTTGTTAAGTTGTTTGGCGTTGAGTGGAGCTTACTCACTCAATGCCAAGAAGCAGAAAACCTGGCTAAGGCATAAAGCATTGAGTGAGCCGTGGTCAATCAATGCTCTCAACATCGTGATGCAAAAATGGTCAAGATAGAAGTGTTTAGTGAGGCGTGGCCACTCAATGCTCTCAATTCTGAAGATGTTGAAGAGGCAGTAAAGGATAAGGCACAAAGCGTTAGGTGAGGCATACTCACTCAATGTTCTCAACACCTAAATAACATAAAGTATGGCTAAGGAACAAGGAGTTGAGTGAGGTGAGCTCACATAACTCTCTCAATGGCAGGCATGCAGAAATGGTTAAGGAAAAAAGCATTGAGTGAGGCTTGCTCATTCAACGTTGTCAATGCTTAGATAGACAGAATTATCTAAGTACTTTGGCATTAAGTGAAGTTCATTCACTTTAGGTCTTGATGTCAGCAAGTCAAAAAGTCAACCTTATTCAAATTATTAGCGGAAAAGCTACAGTATATGACAAAAGGCGCCGCAGACCTACTGTACGATAGTTGGACATTAAAGCAAGTATGCATGTGGCATTAAATGTGTGGGGGCACAGACTTCTACGATTCGTTCATCTGCGAACTATAAAAGGAAGGGCGTGGGCAAGACAATAACAAATTTATTAGGGTTGTAAAAAGAGGCGGCTAGACATCGTCTTGTCTAACGAGCTTGAAAGAGCCGTCCAACAGAGAAAGCCAGAGTGTTGTTAAAGATAGATGAAGCTTCTTCCACTTCAGCGGGATAGTTCTGGGCAGAACAAGATAGCTGATTCTTCTGATTCAGCAAGAGTGAAGATAGTTATTGAAGAGGACTCATTCCTTCAACATTAGGTAGTTGAGTAAATCTGATCAGCAAAGCAGTTAGTTACTAAAGAGGACTCTTTTATTCAACAACAATTTTCCTGGACTGAAATCTGCTCATTCTAGCAAGATAGACTCAGAGATTAATCTCTGAGTTAGTTATTTAAACATTTCAATTAAATTACCCTGTAGAATTCAGAGTTTACTGAATCTGAGTGTAGGCCTAAGAAATTAGGTTGAGTGCAAGATCTTTTTAGATCTGAGTAGTAGGAACACTTGGTGTTTTGAGGTAGGTGATTGCTGAATCACTGAGCTATAGGATCAAAGTGTGGATCTTATAGTAGGGCTGCCCTCCAAGCATAAGTAGTAGGGCTTTGTTCCTGAGGTAGGTGACTGTAAAGTCACTAAGTTGTAGCTGACAGGATTGCACTGAGCTATAGGTCTTGGAGGTGTCTGAGTGTATGGCCCTTGTAACTGAGGTAGGTGATTAATTAATCACTGAGTTGTAGCTGCCTAGAAGGGCACTGAGGTAGGTACATACTGGGTAATGAGCTGTAGGACTGCTGCACCACTCTAAGAGTAGAGCTGTGTTCCTGAAACTATAGGGATAAGATGCCTGAGCTGTAGGCCTTTGTGTAAGGTTGAGGTAGCTGGCTTGAGGGTCACTGAGTGTAGGAGCACTGTAGAGCTCTAAGATAGCAACATGTTAGTTCTGAGGTAGGGGTCATGAAAAGGATATTGAATGTAGGAACTTGCTGAAGTTCTGAGTGTAAGGCTGAGGGCCTGAGGTTTAAGCTCTGAGGAGCATATTTGGAGGAGTTTGGCCTTGTTTAAAAAGAGTTAATAAGGTGGGAGGGATAGTGGATGTACCCAAAATTTTGCGAACCACTATAAATCTTTGTGTGCTTGTTTATGTGTTTATTTTTCTTTTATTAATTGCAGGTGTTATGGACAAGCTCTAGATCACCCTAAGGTTAAAGCTAAAAGAAAGCAAAAAGATAATAAAAAGACTCAAAAAGATTTTAATACATATTCACCCCCCCCCCCCCACCACTCTAGGTGACCAGCTAAACTTGAAATACAAACTTTTCGGTCAAGACTCAGGCATCATTGGTGGGAAGGACTTGCACTTCCGCCCACCATGACACGTAGTCAACAACTGCTAAAATATAACAATTTCTAAAGGGATCTGAGGTAGGGATATCTTTAGTCTGAGCCTAAGGTAGGGATATCTTTAGTCCGAGCCTAAGGTAGGGATACCTTTAGTCTGCGCTTTAAGAGTGAGTCTCACTCTGAGCTGTAAGGTCCTAAGGGATCTGAGGTGTAAGCTCAAGGAGCTATGAAAATAGGAGAAGTTTGCTGAATCTAGCACACTGCTAGATATATGGAGGGGGAAAGTGGATGCCATAGCTCAGGGAACCACTATAAATCTTATCTATTGTGTATTCTTGAAAGCTAACAATTAATATTAACACGCGCTTAGCTCATAAATTTTAAAAGATTCAAATCAAACCTATTCATCTTCGCTCCCCCTTCTAGGTGTTTAGATACACTTAATAAAGACTTACAACTTACCTTAGGTTATACTCATGTAGCTGATGTTGAATCCAAATAAGCTAAGCATAGCAACTCCCTGTTGATATGTACTTTGACTCAGATGTGGATATAACAACACTAGTCTACTTCTTGCTACTCCATGACACCAATCACCTTCATAGGAACTAGAATGCCACACTTGTGCTTTTCTTATCTTTCTTGCGCCCTGCAAAATTTGCTTCTGAATAGCCAATTAGTTCAAAATTATTGTTCCTAGGGTACCATATGTCAAAATGTTGGCTTCCTTTAAGGTATCTCAAAAACCACTTTGTAGCCGAGTAATAAGATTCCTTGGGGAATGTCTGGTACCAAGCACAAACACATATAACATACATTATATTTGGTTTACTGGCAGTAAAATAAAGTGGGGACCCAATGATACACCTTTATATGGAATCATCAAAAGTTTTCCATTTATAATCTTTATTCAGGGATATATTTGATCCAATTTTTGTTTTAATGGTGGTGGCTAACTCCATACTAAATAAACGCAAATTAGAGGATATTTCGCATGTTGATGCACGAAAACGGACAGGGAGTCGGTCACCACCAGCTAACGGTTCGAACACGGGAAAAAGGGGAGACTGCGAGCAGCGATCTACTAAGCGGATGAGAGCTGAAAGAGGAGCAGGGCCGTGAACCACGGCAACAACAGACTTCGCCCGTCGCGGCCTGAATGCCTCTCTTGCGACGGGCTTTCCCTTGATTGAAGAAGAAGTGGGTTACAAGTGAAAAGAAAAGACTGAGGGAAGTAGAGCAAGGGGGAGTCCGCAAGGCACAGGATTCGAGTCCGCAGCCTGTAACAAGTAGGCTCCTGGGTCCGAGTCAGCGTGCCTTGAGTGCACCACCTCCCCCCTATTTATAGGATAGGGGGCCTGCCCAAGCGGGCAGGGCTAAAATAACCGGCTGCCCGGGGTACAGGAGAACCGGGCAGCGGTGACGGGAAGCAAAAAGAAAGAACACGCCAGTCCGCACAGAAGGGGCGGACTGGTCTCGCGAACTGGAGCTTCCACTGCTGCTGGGCGCGGCCACTGGAGACCGGCGGTCTGGGCGGACGAGACACTGAGTCCGCCGCTTTAGAGAATCTGGATCCCAAAGCGCCGGCGGACTGAGCGGACAGCTCTTTTCGTCCGCTGCTGGGGTACAACCCTTGGCGCCCAACCGGCGACAGTGCCGGACTGGGCGGACGGACAAATCCTGTCCGTGCCTGCTGAATGGGGGCTTTGGGAACTTGGAGTATGTTGCGGACTGAGGGGTTAACATAATCCCCGCACATTTTTAAGTTTCCAGAAAAACTTCGAAAATGTTTCTTTAACCGCCGAGTCCGCAAACCTCGAAAATGCCGCCAAAGCTATAAATATCGCTGGAGGGCCTGGATCTGCTGAGAATCTTGATCGACACGGGGCGATACTCACCACTTGCGGTCTCCACTTTCCAGTCCGGCATGGCAAGACTTGGTACATTCCTCTCTAGCTTCACTGCCAAAGGCGACTCGGAGCCGTCAACGCCAATGAAGACCAAGAAAATTGCAAAGAGGTCGGCAAGACAAGATCCTGTCCGCCTCGCAGGAGAAAACTCCCAGAACGAGAAGCCTGCGGAGAAAACAGTCCTCCACATCGATGTTTCTGCTCGCAAGGATGCCGTAGTCGACGCCGAACCATTGAGGAGTGAGAAGATGGCAACCTTGTCAGACTCCGCCCCTTCTCATAAGACTGCGACCTCGGCGGACACTACTGGCGAACACATGGAGACTGACATATCTTCCCCCAATGCCTCGGTGCAAATCGTTGACTTGGACGAAGAAGACCGGCGGACTGAGGTAGAGGACAACGCGCCCTCAAAGGCATTGTCTGCTGTGAATCCTGAACCTGTCCGCGCTGACCAGCCTGATTTAGGTGGGTCCGCCGCTGATGCTGCTGAGAAGACCGCCAAGAGGAAGAAGAGGAAGAGAGACGGAGAGACCGTCGCTGAGCGGGTTGAGAGGAGGCTGCGCGCTATGAAGGAGAAGAACATCTCCAAGCGGACTGGGGAAGCGGACTTACAACACAGGCCGCGCGACAAAGAAGTGCCAGACGGCGATCTGGTTACTCCGGAGGCCCAAATCCAGGGAGAGAATTCCCTCTCAACGGTGAGTCTTTCCACGGATGAGATATTTGATTCTATAGACGTCGATCAACTTGACTTAATCCAGGACTCCTTGCTGGTTATGCTGCAGCAGAATGAGGCAGGGACTGCTGGAGATAAGGGGGACGAACTCCCTTCCTTATCCGCTGCGGAGGAAGAGGAGAGGGAGAGGCTGAAGGAGAAGATGGAGGAACAAAAGAAGCAAATCGTTGCTCATGTTGCCGCGGTCGAGGCAGCCTCGAAGCAGGCCGCGGCGGACAAAGCTGCTGAGGATCTGAGGATTGCGGCGGAGCTGATGCGGTCAGGTAAACTTCAGCCGGCGCCCAAATACTTTCAGCGCAAGTGGCTTTACAGGTCGCCGCCGCGGACGTCAAGACCGATCAAAATTATCACCAAGACGGACGATATCGTGGTCTCAACAAGCGCGGCTGCCGAGAGAAGAGCAAGGGTTCACCGTGAATGGAAAAAGCGGTTAAGCGCCTTTGACCCAGAGCGGGCAAGGTGGCCAATCATCTTTGATAGTCGGAAACTCGCTGCCGCTATATCTAAAAGTGATCTTTTAACCTTTCTTTTAGTCCGCCGCGAACTGCCTTTGAATGCGAAGTTTGACTTTATTTGTTGCAGGTAGAAAGTCGTTGCCGGGCTCCATAGAGAGTGGCGAGATCGCGGTGACACCCAACACTGGCGCCGACGCGGTCTCACATGTGGAGTCCGCGGAAGATGAGCCACCCAGCCTGAGTATGATAAAAGAGTTAGAGAAGAAATTTGAAGCTGAAATGCAATGTGTCAAAGCAGAGTTAGAGAAAGCGGCGGAGCGCGAGAGGGCGTCCGCGGCGCGCGAGAAAGCGTTCGCAGAACGCGAGAAGGCCCTCAAAGACCAGGTCGCCAGCATCTCGCGGGCGCTGGAGAGGTCTGAAAGGGAAAAGAAAAGGCTCGCGGATGACGTCCGATACTACAGAGGCAAGCACTTGGCGTCGGCTCATGAAGGAAAGGAGAAGCGGACTGCTGAGGTCGCTGAGCAGAGGCCGCGGGCGTCAGATCGCGTTCCTCCTGAGATCGCGGCACCGGCAGGTGGCCAGCAGCCCGCGGATGAGGAGCCGAGGCCGGCAGCGGAGCCAATGGTGCCTCTCAGTCGAGTTGACCGGGAAGCCGCCCATATGCACCGGACTATAAACGTCATCCATCACCATCTCTGCCGGGTATACAGTGAAATTCTTCAGATAAGCGATCAGGCGGCTCATCTATGCAGGGACAGAGCAGAAAAGCCGGCGCGGACGGACAACAGGGATCGCTGAGTCCGCAATTCCTTGAACTTATCTGATTAAATGTATATTGTTTGTATGATTACTCAAACGATGCTGTGTTGTGAACTGAATTCTATTTGATCTGTGCGGATCCAGATTATATGTCCGCTATTCTTATGTAGCTTTATCTTTGGCATGATTTGTGGCGGACTGTGCGGACTAGCGCTGTGTCCGCTTCTTCCTAACCTGCAGGTGGGAAAATACGCGACCTGAGCGGATAGGAAGCTGCGACGGCCGCGACTTGGCCCTGAATTTCCCTTGGAATGTTAATTTGTCTTTGTATCCGCGTTATTTGTTTGGCTGCTTGTTGATTTTTTTGCGGACTGTGCGGATTGAATATGCGACCTACGCGGACTGGCCAAAAAGCTGTCAGAAATTTTATCTATAAATAGTGCCTTCTGCTTTCTCTATGTAGGAAATTCCTGAAGTAAACGAAACCCTGCGGCCTGCAACATGGTGTCCGCGCGTACTGATGCTGCAGTCGCCTTCCACTCTGCCGACCACAGAAAATGCACTTTGAAAGAGGCTGATCTGGCGGCTTTTGTTGAAAGGAAGATGGCGGATTCCAACATTCTTGTCCGCCTACCCGCACACCAGGAAAGATTGAACTTCTCGACGGCGACCCAGATCGCCATTCCAGTTGACCACTTCGACAGCGGATTTAAGTTCCCGCTCTTATGGGAGCTTGCCGCAATTTTCGAGCACTATGGGATGGTCCCAGGCCAGCTCGCGCCGAATACCGTCGCTGCGATCTGCAGCTTCCTCTCTTACCTGCGATCTGAAAGGATTGCCTTCTCAATGAACATCTTCCGAAAAATATTCTCTGTCCGCTCTATAACTGCCTCTGGAGGCCGCCCCTACAAGGGCGTAATTTACTTCTATTGCAGGGGGATGAAAGTAGTGGGTCTTCCAAACAAGATCCACAACTGGACCTCAAGGTTCTTAATCTTTGAGGGCGACCTCGGGTTCGCGCACACTTATCCGCAAGTGCGCGCGGACTCTGCTTTCAAAAACGTGCAGCTGAACGAAATGGAGTCCGCGATTGTCGAGTTCCTGGCCAACGCCAGGCTTGATATTGAGCACTACCTTCCGCTGCTGGCGAGCTTAGCGGACGTCACGCCTGAGGACAGTAAGTATTAGCGGACTCAGCTTTTGTATCCGCCGCCACCATGCTTTTTAACCGGTTCTCTTTTTGCAGCGACCTTGGCGGTGCCCGCCAACCTGCCGCAGACGCCAAGCGGCTTTGTTCCTACACAAAAGGAGAAGAAAGAAGCGGTTGCAAAGAAGAGGAAGGAGGAAGGGGATGTCGCTGCGGACTACTCCTCCTCCGAAAGCTTCTCCATGTCCGGCTTTGGCATCAGCCAGAGGGACCTTAGGGGGAACCCTATGGTCCATTGGCACAGCAAGGAGAAGCATGTCCGCTTATCCACCGCACTTCCCTCGTGGAGGAGTCCGCGGATAACGCGCCACGCCCATGTTGCGCTCTCCACTCTCTACGGAAAGCGCAACTTGAGCGAACTGAAGAAGGTGCCCGCCGCCGACCTCCCTCTGCTGGCCTCTCAGGCCTCTGCGAACATCGCGGTGACAAATCATTATGTTGCCACACTGGCCAGAGACATGTTGAGGAAAAATGAACAGCTTCAGAAAGATAATGAAGCGCTGAGGGAAAGGAACACGCGGCTGGGAGAAAGGAATGCCCGGCAAAGAGAGGAGCTGGCGGTGAGTTGAATTCGCCGCGATCTGGATTTGCTATTCGCCGCGATCTGTCTGAGTTTGCAATCTTGCTTTTGCAGGTCGCCTATGATTTGGAGAACACTAAATTCCGGGCCGCCACGCTCCCTTTTGTGATGGAGACAGTTGAGGTTGCTGTTGAGCGGCTTGCCTGCGACGGCCTCATGAAGGAAGGAGTGAGCGGCGTCCCCTTCCTGGAGATCTTTCCTGAGCTGGCCCCTCAGGTCGCGGCGATGGAAAGAGCCAAAAAAGGAAAAGAGGTTGTCGAGGAAGATGATGAAGACGAAGAAGAAGACGGAGGCTCTCAAGGTGAAGAGCAAGTCCCTGCGGACAGTGCCGAATCAAGCCGGCGAGGAGAGGGTCTGTCCGCCGAGTCCGGCTCTTCTGCTTCTTCCTCTGATACTGGCAGCTCGCATAGCGGGTCCGCCACTAGTTCAGGGTCAGGTAGCAGTGGGAGCAGCTCGGGGGGCTACTCTCCAGATGTCGACATCATTGGTGACAGCCCTGCACCTGCTGAGAAGAGACAGCGGACTGACTGATGATCAATGCATATGTATACATTTTGTAATTTTACTTGTAAAAAGTGGCGGACGCAAGATTGCAGTCCGCCGAACATTTTGAATGATGTAAAAATTTTTTGAAGAAATAGAAAGGATATTTTTTGTCATGTGTGCTTTCTGCAATGTTCTTTTTTCCACGCTCACCGCACCGATATTTAGCAGTCCGCGTGTCATGCTAATAAACTTGGGCTTTTTAACTTGCTGATTAGAAATAATTGCTGTTTGCCTTTAGAAGAAAAACAATAGCAGGCAGACGCTGTTTAGCTCCAATTGAAGTCCGCACGATATATGTCATTTATAACGAATCTTGCTGATTAGAGAATATTGTTCCACTTTGGACCAAGAAACTCAGGCGGACTCTGTCGAGTTTCTCTTGCAGTCTGCATGATATATTATTTACAGTGAACCTTGTTGATTAAAGTATTTAGACATCAACTCATTCATCATCCGCTTCAGAGAACAGCCAGCTGATAAAAATGCCTGGGGTACTTAGTTATAGCTGTAGTCCGCAAGCCAGACCGCACATCATATAAAAGCTCATTGATGAATTTATCAAATAATGCGAGAATCATTCTACGGACTGAGCGGATACAGAAAACCAATCCGCCCACAATAGAAGTGATCAAAACTTATAATTCTGCGGACTGAGCGGATATAAGAAACCAATCCGCTTATAACAGGAAAATAAACTTGAATATGTACCCTGCGGACTGAGCGGATACAGAAAACCAATCCGCTCATAATAGAAATGATCTATAGCTTGCGACCAGGTGGGCAGGTGAGCCTGAGCGGCATACTTTCCTCACCGGGCTACAAGCTATAGAATCAACCCAAAAAAGCGGACTCTGCGGACAGAGAAAAGCAGTCCGCTAAAAACAGAAATGACCTATAACTCGCGACCAGGTGGGCAGGTGAGCCTGAGCGGCATACTTTCCTCACCGGGCTACAAGCTATAGAATCAACCCAAAGAATTCCCTGCGAAGAGCAAGATGCTCACTTGGCGGAACGGTTCCCTGCCCTCTTGCCTCGAGTACAGTCTAAGCTGTGGGTCTCCCGCAGGCACTGCTTGAGGGTACCATGGAGTGTTCGAGAGTTACAAGCTAAGATGACCCGCGGGCAGGTGAGCCGGAACGGCATACTTTCCTCACGCGATCATCGAAGTTGTAACAATATCCCAAAAGCGGCGTGGTAGAGCTTTACACCCACCTTGCCCTCCATAATGCAAAGGTGGGGTCAGGTACCTACCGGGATCCGAAGTCCAGAATCCAACCGCGCTAGAGCCTGCAAGCTCCCACTACACGGTGCGAAATCTCCCCGCAACACGTGGTCTTCGTGGTGTTACGCTAATGACAACGGCTCTAGGGGAGGTCTAGCTGAACTCGGCGATGTCTCCTGGTATCAGGGAACCGTTATAGGTCTTTGGGAGTGAGAGAAAACACTAGAAAAAGGTGTTAGTACGGATTCTTTGATTAAGAAAATGTATTTGCAAAGAAAGCATAAGAAAGAAAGAAGGGGTTCGGGTGTAGAACCGTTTTTGAAATCTCTCTTATCGCCTTATCTGTTATGATTACAACAAAACACTCGAAGAAGTGTTAGCAAGCAGTTTCTATTCATAACAATTTTTGAAGAGAATACAGAAAGTAGGAGGAGGTTTTAAGAATAGAACCGCTTGAGGTCATCCCCACTCCACGTGTGTGGTATATCCTCTCCTTCGTACGTCTGCAAGCGATAAGCGCCGCTCTTTAATGTTTCTTTGACGACAAAAGGGCCGGCCCAATTTGGATTAAGCTTTCCAACTGAACCAGCTCTTGCAGCAGCATCGACCTTCTTTAGAACTAGATCTCCCACTTGGAAGTGTTTGATCCTTACATTCTGATCGAAATAACGGGCCATCCTCCTTTTGACCTCTTCCTGCCTTACAGCCGCTTGATCTCTGACCTCCTCGATGTGTTCCAAGCTGAACCTCATCTCCTCATTATTCAACTCAGCCCAATCATCAATACCTTCTCTTGCAAGCAGCACTCTGGGTGATGGGACTTCAAATTCAATCGGGATGAGTGCCTCTGAGCCATGAGAGAGTTTGAAAGGAGTCTCCCCAGTTGCGGATGATGGAGTTGTTCTAAGGGACCAGAGGACTGATGGAAGCTGATCGGCCCAACTGCCCTTGAGATTCTGCACTTTCTTCTTGAGCAAGTTGAGGATCTGCTTGTTGGCAGCTTCCACCTGGCCATTGCTTCGGGGATGATGAACTGATGCAAAACGCAGCTCTGTTCCGATCTGCCTGCAAAAATCTATCATCTCTGAATTGTTGAACTGTGGCCCATTGTCAGTGATTATTGCCATTGGTATCCCGTGCCGACATACAATTTCTCCCCAAATGAAGTTCTTGACAATCTGAGTCGTTGTCTTGGCCAATGCCTTGGCTTCGATCCACTTGCTGAAATAGTCGATCATTACGATGATAAAACGCCGTTGCCCGCTTGCCAAGGGAAAAGGTCCAATGAGATCCATTCCCCAAACCGCAAAGGGCCAAGGAGTTGCAATCGACCTGAGGGACTGAGCTGCTTGGTGCTGAAGCGGAGCAAACTTCTGGCATTGGACACACCTTCTGGCACAGATCTCTGAGTCTTTCTTCATTGTGGGCCAGAAATACCCTTGCCGTAGGACTCGTCTTTCAAGAGTTCTTGCTCCAGAGTGACTTCCACACTCTCCTGAATGAACTTCTTGCAAAATGGTGTGAGCTTCTTCTTCTGAAACACATCGGGCCATGGTTGAGAGGAAGGTCTTTCTATAAAGGATTCCCGCCACTAGAAAGTAGTGAGCTGCTTTTATTCTGAACTTCTTCTTGTCTCTAACTGTATGATGATAATTTCCTGTTGATAGATAAAGGATGAACGGGTCCATCCAAGAGACTCGCTGGTCGACTTGCATCAGATCTCCTTCCACCACTGCCGGGCGGAAGAGCTCGGAAGTTGTGCCTCCTGAAGGTATCCCATGCTTAGAGAGAAAATCGGCCTCCTCATTCTCTGTTCTAGGAATATGTTCGATGGTGAAGCTTTTAAACATGCCGATTTCTATTTTCACAAGAGCTAGATACTTTTTCAAGACTGGCTCCCTTGCTTCAAAGTTGCCAAGGACTTGCGACGCCATTACAAGAGAATCAGTTTTGATGTGAACATGATCGATCCCTAATTCCCTCGCGAGCCTCAAGCCTGCTAGCAGAGATTCATATTCGGCCTGGTTGTTTGTTACTGGAAAGTAGAACTTGATGGCCTGCTCTAGCTTGATTCCATTTGGATTGATAAGGACCACTCCTGCTCCAGAAGAACTTCTGCCTGAGGCACCATCAACATAGATGGTCCAAGCCAAAGGTGACCTTTCTGCCTGATCAGAACTGGACTCTGGCATGTCAATCAGAAAATCTGCTAGGACTTGAGCTTTGATGGCTGTCTTGGGCACATAAGAAATTTCAAATTCACTTAGCTCTATTGCCCACTTAGCTAGCCTGCCGGAATGCTCGGGCCTTTCCAACACACACTTCAAAGGTTGATCGGTGATGACTTGGACTGAATGTGCTTGGAAGTATGGACGGAGCCTGCGAGCTGACATGACCAGTGCCAAGGCTAACTTTTCCAAGATCGGATACCGCGTTTCAGCACTCTTCAAGATATGGCTGACATAGTAGATTGGAAACTGCTTTCTGCCTTCTTCCCGAAGGAGAACGGAGCTGACGGCCTCAGGGTCAACCCCTAGATACAAGAAAAGAACCTCTCCTGGCCGGTGACTCTGAAGCAGAGGCGATGAGGTGAGCTGCATCTTTAACTGCTCAAAAGCATGAGAGCACTCTTCTGTCCACTCAAACTTGGATGCACCGCGGAGAGTTTTGAAAAAGGGGGCACTCCTATCTCCAACTCGAGAGAGGAATCTTGCAAGACCTGCCAGCCTTCCCCCTAACTGCTGAACTTCCTTCGGTGAACGAGGGGTAGGCATTTCAAGAATAGCTTTTACCTTGTCGGGATTGGGGGCAAGTCCCTCCGGAGTAAGGAGATGACCAAGAAACTTCCCCTTACTCGCTCCAAAAGTACATTTCAAAGGATTGAGTTTCATCTTGTATCTACGCAGAGTAGCGAACGTCTCTGCTAGATCTAGCAAGTGCAGCGAAAACGATTTACTTTTAATCAAAAGATCGTCTACATACACTTCTAGGTTTCTTCCTTTTTGATGGTTAAACACACGGTCCATCATCCGTTGATAGGTCGCGCCAGCATTCTTAAGCCCAAAGGGCATGACAAGATAGCAATAGCATCCATCGTTAGTTATGAACGACGTGTGAGGAACGTCGGGCTTATGCATTCTTATCTGGTGATAACCAGAAAACGCATCTAAAAAACTCATGCAAGAGTATCCTACCGCGGAATCAACTAAAGAATCTATCCGAGGCAGGGGGTAGCAATCTTTAGGACATGCTTTATTAAGTTTTGTAAAGTCTACACACATTCGCCACTTTCCCCCTGGTTTTTTAACCATTACAACATTTGAAATCCAGGTGGGATATTGTACTTCTTTAATAAAATTCGCCTTGAGGAGTTTTGCAACCTCCTCCCTTATTGGCTCTGCAAGCTTTGTTGCCACGTCCCTCTTCTTCTGCTGGATGGGCTTGCAGCTGGGATCAATATTCAGATGGTGGCAAGCTACATCAGGATCCACCCCCGGCATGTCTTCTGCTGACCAGGCAAAGACATCCAGGTTCTTCAGCAGGCAGGAAATCAACTCAGCCTTTTGATCTTCAGGAAGCTCCGAGTTGATGGAGAGTTTCCTCTCCTCCCCTTCAGCAATGGGGACTCCTTGCGTCACCTGGGCAGGTTCCAGGTGAGCACCTTCATCAGCAGCAACTTTCGAACTGGAAGGGGCCTCTGCAGCCTCTGCTGGAGCAAGGGAAGCTTCAACCATGTTGACAGTGCGAACGTAGCACTCCCTTGCTCTCCTTGGGTCGCTCCTGACCCGGCACATCCTCCCATCGGCAAAGAACTTGATGGCGAGGTGATAAGTGGAAATTACTGCTTGGTACTTGTTCAGCAGGGGCCTGCCGAAGATGGCATGATAGCTGCTGGGGGCGTCGACCACTATGAATTGTATCTGCTTCGTTGCCCCTCCAAGCTTTACTGGCAAGGTGACGCTGCCCTCCACCTCTTTCCTCTCTCCTGAAAATCCATAGAGCGGCCCCTCAGTGGAAAGCAGAGGCTTTCCGGTCCTCAGGGCCTCGAAGGTAGACTTGAAGAGGAGGTTGACTGAACTGCCCGTATCAACAAGAATTCTGTCCACTGTGAAGTCCCCAAGCACAGCCTTGATCACAACAGCATCGTCAAATGGATTGGCTGTTTGAGGCAGATCTTCCGGACCAAAAGTGACGACTTCTCTTGGGGGAGCAACGGAAGAAGAGGCCACCTCCGCCTAGGTGACCCTTGAAATTGAAGATTTCCGAGTGGACTCGGTCCCTGCTCCACCATGGATGAAGAAGAGGCGTCCCAGAACTCCCTCATCATCTGCATCAAAGCATTCCACTGGGACGTTGATCGGCCCCAGACGGCCTTCATCCTCCACATCTACACACTCCTGGTAGGCCTCAGCTACCTCTTTGCCCTTCGAGGTGGATGGCTTCGACGAGGAAGGAGAATCCTTCTTGGTCAGGTCAATCTTGCCCTCGGCAAGCAACTTATCAATCAGCGCACGAAGGACCTTGCAGTCCTCAGTCAGATGGCCCTTTTCCCTGTGGAATTGGCAGAATTGTGAATTATCCCTCGGCTTCCACATCTTTTGAGGCCCTTGCCTCCTCTCTCCTGACCTTTGCAGGATCTGAATGACTTCGTCAAGGTCCAGATCTGCAGGGTCCTCCATGGGACTTTCATCATATTGGCACGGGGCAGGCAAGGCTGCCTGCTGGAGGATGGGAAGAGCTTGCAAAGGAACTGCGGGTGCGGCGGCCAACGGCAGTCTCTGCTCGTGAAACTGTTGATGGCCTTGGAAAGGTTTTTTGTTGCGGAAGTTTCTGCCTCTTTGAGACGGAGGCTGGAAGTCTGGACGAGGGGGCCTGCCACGAGAAGAAGAAGCGGAGGCATCCCCTCCTTCAGCCTTAGCTGTCAGGGATGAAACATAGGTCGGATTGGCATTTTCCCCTTCTATGAAGCGGTTGACCATGGCGATCAACTCCTGATAGGTCTCGGGTGCCTTTGTCGTCGCCTTAATCTTCAGAGGGCCCTCCCGGAGGCCGTGGATCAAGGCAACTTTGTAATAGTCGGGGTTCACATTCCTCACCCCCTGGATTTCTCTTTGAAAGCGATCAACGAATCGTGCTACCGATTCGTTATCCCTCTGCTTGATCTCGAATAGGGCAGCTGGCCCATTCTTCCTCTTCCTTGAGGTAGCAAACCTCAGCAGTAACTGGCTACAGAGCTCTGCAAAAGAAGAAATAGTGCCCGAAGGCAGCTCATAGAACCATTCTCTCGCTTGCCCTTCAAGAGTGGTAACCAGCAATTTACACTTGATGGCATCTGTGAGGCATCTCAAAGCTACTGCCCCCTCAAATGCCTGGAGATGGGAAACTGGATCTGTCGTCCCCGAATAGGAAGGGATGCGAGGCTCCCTGAAGTTGCTTGGAGCTGATTCCCATCGAATTCGGTCAACAAAGGGAGACGGGGTGTCAAATTCTGCAGGGTAGAAAGGGCGGACTGGAGCCGAGGAGTCCGCGGGCTCGGCGGACTGGAGATCAGCAAAGTGGAGTTGGCGGGCAGGAGTGCCCCTAGCAACATCTCTGAAGAACTCTCTGAAAGCAAACTCTTCCTCTTGAGGGCGCAGAGGGGCAGCGGACTGAGCAGCGTTCCTGGGAGTTGCTGACGACTGACGAAGCGGAGTTCGGCGAGCTGGGGTCTGGCGGACTGGCGAGTCCGCTGGGTCCGCTGCGGCCTGAGGAGCAAGCCGCTGAGCCAAAGCAAGCAGAGCTTGGCTGATTGTGTCAAGACGCTGGTCGGTCTGCCGGCGAGACTGCTCGGCCTCAAGGCGAGCTTGTTCAATCGCGTCCCAAAGGGAGTCTTCTGAAGAGCTGGAGCGGTCTGAAGAGCGGGCTCTGCGGTCTGACATCTTGTGTCCGCTGATTTCAAAACACTACTCGGATCTGAAGGTCGCGTGTTAACTGTTGATGCACGAAAACGGACAGGGAGTCGGTCACCACCAGCTAACGGTTCGAACACGGGAAAAAGGGGAGACTGCGAGCAGCGATCTACTAAGCGGATGAGAGCTGAAAGAGGAGCAGGGCCGTGAACCACGGCAACAACAGACTTCGCCCGTCGCGGCCTGAATGCCTCTCTTGCGACGGGCTTTCCCTTGATTGAAGAAGAAGTGGGTTACAAGTGAAAAGAAAAGACTGAGGGAAGTAGAGCAAGGGGGAGTCCGCAAGGCACAGGATTCGAGTCCGCAGCCTGTAACAAGTAGGCTCCTGGGTCCGAGTCAGCGTGCCTTGAGTGCACCACCTCCCCCCTATTTATAGGATAGGGGGCCTGCCCAAGCGGGCAGGGCTAAAATAACCGGCTGCCCGGGGTACAGGAGAACCGGGCAGCGGTGACGGGAAGCAAAAAGAAAGAACACGCCAGTCCGCACAGAAGGGGCGGACTGGTCTCGCGAACTGGAGCTTCCACTGCTGCTGGGCGCGGCCACTGGAGACCGGCGGTCTGGGCGGACGAGACACTGAGTCCGCCGCTTTAGAGAATCTGGATCCCAAAGCGCCGGCGGACTGAGCGGACAGCTCTTTTCGTCCGCTGCTGGGGTACAACCCTTGGCGCCCAACCGGCGACAGTGCCGGACTGGGCGGACGGACAAATCCTGTCCGCGCCTGCTGAATGGGGGCTTTGGGAACTTGGAGTATGTTGCGGACTGAGGGGTTAACATCGCATGTATCTCTCAACGCTATCTACTCGGCGGCCCTTACTAATAAATTTCCCACAAAATAAAATGACCCGGGACGTTTTTCCATCCCGTGCCTTTTTGGTGATATAATAGTAAAGTACGCCTTACCTGATTTAAGGGCTAGCATTAATCTGATGCCATTCTCGCTCTTTCAACGTTTAGGTTTGGGTACTCCTAGTCCTATGAATATGTGTATCCAATTAGCGGATCGCTCGGTTAAGTTCCCTATCGGGGTAGTGGAGGACGTCCTTGTCCGAGTAGACAAGTTTACCTTCCCGGTAGACTTTGTCATCTTAGACATCGAGGAGGACGTCGAGGTACTAATAATACTCGGTCGCCCTTTTCTCGCAACCTACCGCGCACTAATAGATGTTAGTAATGGTCATCTTCTCCTCCGTGTAGGAGATGACCAAGTTACTTTCTCTATTAATCCCTCGATGGACAATTTGTCATCGAGCGATGATTTCTGCTATTCTTTAGATACCTTTTTTGGAGATCGTTCTTCTCCCGTTTTCGAGTCCGTATTTTTTAAAAGAATTACTTTCTAATAAATGAATTACTTTCTAATAAACGCAAATTACTTTCTAATATGCGAAATTTTTAAAAGAAATACTTTCTAATAAACACAAATTAGAGGATATTTCGCATGTATCCCTCAACGCTGTCTGCTCGGCGGCCCCTACTAATAAATTGCCCACAAAACAAAACGACCCGGGAAGATTTTTCATCCCGTGCCTTTTTCGCGATATATTAGTAAAGTACGCCTTAGCTGATTTAGGGGCTAGCATTAATCTGATGTCGTTCTCGCTCTTTCAATGTTTAGGTTTGGGTACTCCAAGTCCTATGAATATGCGCATCCAATTAGCGGATCGCTCGGTTAAGTTCCCTATCGGGGTAGTGGAGGACGTCCTTGTCCGAGTAGACAAGTTTACCTTTCCGGTAGACTTTGTCATCTTAGACATCGAGGAGGACGCCGAGGTACTAATAATACTCGGTCTCCCTTTTCTCGCCACCTCCTGCACACTAATAGATGTTAGTAATGGTCATCTTCTCCTCCGGGTAGGAGATGACCAAGTTACTTTCTCTATTAATCCCTCGATGGACAATTTGTCATCGAGCGACGATTTCTGCTGTTCTTTAGATACCTTTTTTGGAGATCGTTCTTCTCCCGTTTTCGAGTCCGTATTTTTAAACGACGATATTTATGCGCTCGAAAATTTTAAATGCGATGAGGATACCTCTTTAGACTTGCCTTTCGAACCAATTGGTAAGAAAGACATAGGCATTAAAACATCCCTAGAAGACCCGCCCATCCTAGACCTCAAACCCTTACCCACATCACTCAAATAAGCATTTTTGGGAAAAGGCGATACGCTTCCCGTTATTATTTCTTCGGACTTGAGTGATTCAGAGACTTCCGATTTATTGGAAATTTTATTTAAACATCGCCACACAATTGCGTGGCAAATCTCTGACTTAAAGGGATTAGCCCCTCCTTTTGCACCCATGAGATCTTTATTAACGATAATTGCCGCAAAATGATTCAGCCGCAGCGTCGTCTTAACCCAAACATGAAAGACGTCGTTAAAGCCGAAATTATTAAGTTATTAGATTCAGTGATTATCTACCCTATTTTGGACACTGCATGGGTTAGTCCCGTGCATGTCGTGCCCCAGAAGGGCGGTCTAACCGTAGTGGCGAATGAGCATAACGAGATCGTCCCAACTCTTACTATTACGGGTTAGCGAGTGTGCATCGATTATAGAAAACTTAATGATGTCACCCGCAAGGACCATTTCCCTCTGCCTTTTCTGGACCAGATTTTAGAGCGTTTATCCGGTCATCCATATTATTGTTTTCTTGATCGTTTATCGGGGTTTTTCCAAATCCCCATTTCCCCGATGATCAAGAGAAAACAAATTTTACTTGCTCGTTTGGCACCTTCGCATATCGAAGAATGCCATTTGGACTCTGCAATGCGCCGGCTACCTTCCAAAGATGTATGCTAGCGATCTTTGGCGAGCTAGTAGAAGACATTATGGAAGTCTTTATGGATGAATTTTCTGTTTTCGGATGCTCTTTTCCCGATTGCCTTCACAATTTAGATCGTGTCCTTCAACGGTGCGAGGATACAAGCCTTGTATTAAATTTGGAAAAATGCAACTTTATGGTTCGAGGAGGTTTGGTCCTCGGCCATATGACTTCGTCTAAGGGGATGGAGGTGGATAAGGCCAAGATAGAAATCATAGAAAAACTACCGCAACCAGCAAACGTAAAATCAATTAGGAGTTTTTTAGGCCATGCGGGCTTTTATCGATGATTTATTCAAGATTTTTCAAAAATAACAAAGCCGCTTACTCACGTCTTGTAAAAGGAATCATGTTTCATCTTTAGTAGCGAATGCGAGTCCGCCTTTAATTTAATAAAACAAAAACTTATCACTTCACCAATTTTAGTGTCCCCTAATTGGTACCTTCCGTTCGAAATTATGTGCGACGCTAGTGATATTGCCTTAGGTGCCGTTCTTGGCCAACGTGTAGAAAAACATTTTCATCCAATTTATTACACTAGCAAGATGCTCACTTCTGCACAAGTAAATTACATGACAACGGAAAAGGAACTCTTAGCCGTCGTCTTCGCTTTTGATAAGTTTCGCTCGTATATAACGCTTTCTAAAGTTATCGTATTTACCTATCACTCCGCGCTTAAATATTTATTAGCAAAAAATGATGCGAAGCCCCGCCTTCTTCGATGGATTCTACTCCTACAAGAGTTTGATTTGGAGATCCGAGATAAGCGGGGAGCGGAAAATCTAGCGGTAGACCACCTCTCCCATTTAGAAAATCCGGGTGCGGAAGCGCTCGTCGAATCTTAAATAATTGACAGATTCCCCAAGAAATGCCTCCTTGCCATTCATAATTCTTTGTCATCTTCGCCTTGGTTCGCAGATTTTGCAAATTACTTAGTAGCGCGGGTGCTTCCTAAAGAGTTTTCAAGTCAACAAAAGAAGAAATTCTTTTTTGACTTGAAAAATTTCTTTTGGGAGGACCCATTTCTTTTTCGTATCTGCGCGGACCAAGCGGTCTGAAGATGCGTTGCGTCTCTGGATAGACGCGTGAGACACTAAGCTTGTCTAAGCTTCTATCGCCGGAGGATCAGGAAGAATCGCGATCAACAGCGGCGACCAACTAGCGCGAGCGGCGATGGCGGCGGCGGAGCAGTTTCGCGATTTTAGGTCTAGATCGTCGCTCGGCTTCTTTCTGTATGTTTATTGTTCAAAAATACCCGTATATATACTGTAGACAACTTCAATATGACCGTTGTGGGTCCCACAAGTAGAAACCCTAAATCCCGGTCCAGAACAGTGTCAGCGGCAGAATCCGGTTCAGGGAGTTCCAGAAAATCGCGCAAGTCAAAATCGGCGAGAATCGAAAGTGAATCTCGTCGAGTCATCGAGAATCAAAGGTGATTCTCGACGATTCGGCGAGAATCAAAGATGATTCTCGTCGAATTTGACTTGGTTGCACGCACTGATTTAGCCGGGTCGAGACGACGAGAATCAGCCAGTGATTCTCGGCGATTCGGCGAGAATCACTAGTGATTCTCGCCGAATCGGCGAGAATCACTTGGTGATTCTCGACAATTATTACTTAGCATCAGAATCTGCGCGCTTTGAAGTAGCTGGATCGAGTCGGCGAGAATCCGCCAATGATTCTCGACGATTCGGCGAGAATCACTTGGTGATTCTCGCCGAATCGGCGAGAATCACTTGGTGATTCTCGCCGAATCGGCGAGAATCACTTGGTGATTCTCGCCGAATCGGCGAGAATCACTTGGTGATTCTCGCCGAATCGGCGAGAATCACTTGGTGATTCTCGCCGAATCGGCGAGAATCACTTGGTGATTCTCGTCGATTTGCACTTGGACGAATTTTCGTCTTTCCACCCATGATGTGCTCCTTGACCCATCCTTGCTCCTTGTCTGCTCTTGCAAGATCACAGCCCTGTACTTGAAAGTAAGTGCACTCCAATAGAGAGAGTACATGTAGGCCAACACACTGATATGCTCAACGAGGGATTACGACGTGCAGACCCGTGTATATTGACCTACTGCACCCTGACATTGGTGTGCGCTTAGCGTGGAATAACTGCAAGCACAACTTGAAATATTTTATCAAATACATTGTCTATTTACCTTAACTTGTCCAGGGGCTTCTTCAAATCAGGTACATTGTGGATACAATACCCAACAATCTCCCCCTATTTGAAGAAGCCTAAACCCTACAAGCTAAGGTGAATAGAGCATATGGGAATGAAAATCATAAACTTGAAATTGAGTTGAGTGAGTTATTCATTACCAATACCAATTTCTTGGGAGCAAGCTTGGAGCCACCTTAGCCTTATCCGAGAGGGTAATCTCCCCCTTTTCGGCTTCTGCAAATCTGGGTCTGTAGCATTTGACCCATTGCTCCCCCTCAGTTCTTGCATCTGTGCTCACACTTGAGTTCCTTGCTCCCCCTCAGATCTTCCACGAGCCTGAAGCTTCTGTAGTCTTCATTCCTCATAGTTTAGGATTCCCAATTCAGTTTTGAAAAGACTGAACTTGGATTTGTCTAAGGGCTTTGTGAATATATCTGCAATCTGCTTGTCCATGGGGACATAACAGAGAGAGATGTCCTTGTTCTCCACGTGCTCCCGAATGAAGTGGTAGCGCACTTCAATATGCTTCGTTCTGCTGTGCGATACCGGATTGTTGGCAATTGCAATTGCACTGGAGAAGTCGCAGTACATTGGTATTTCCTTGAACTGAAGGTCGTAGTCGGCTAACTGGTTTCTGATCCATAGGAGTTGTGCACAACAGCTGCCTGCCGAGATGTACTCAGACTCTGCTGTGGAGGTTGCAACACAATTCTGTTTCTTGCTGTTCCATGAGATAAGCCTCCTGCCGAGGAATTGACACGTCCCGGAGGTTCTTTTTCTGTCATCCCTACTCCCTGCAAAATCAGCATCTGAAAAACCTATTATCTCGACATCATTGTTTCTCGGGTACCACAAGGCAAGATTGGGAGTACCTTTAAGGTATCTTAGAATTCGCTTCGCAGCGACATAGTGAGATTCCTTAGTGTTCACCTGATATCTGGCACAGACACATGTGGAGAACATGATATCCGGTCTACTGGCAGTAAGGTAGAGCAGGGATCCAATGATGCTTCTGTATTTGGTTTCATCGAAAGGTTTACCTTTCTCATCCTTATCTAGAGACATAGTGGATCCCATTGGAGTCCTCATAGAGGTTGCATTCTCCATACCGAATTTCTTAAGGAGTTCATTTGTGAACTTCGTCTGAGAGATGAAGATTCCATCCTCAGACTGTTTCACTTGAAGTCCCAAGAAATACTTGAGCTCTCCCATACTGCTCATTTCAAACTTTCCTTGCATAAGTTTAGAAAACTTTTTGCAAAGATTGTTGTCCGTTGAGCGAAATATAATGTCATCGATATAGATTTGCACCAGCAAAATCTTGTCTTTGACTTCCCTGAGAAACAATGTCTTATCTATTTTACCTCTAGAGAACTTGTTCTCAAGAAGAAAACTAGATAAAGTCTCATACCAAGCTCGTGGAGCTTGTTTTAACCCATATAAAGCTTTATTAAGAAAGTAAACATGATTGGGATAAGTAGGATCGACAAAAACTGGGGGTTGAGCGACGTATACTTCCTCTTTCAGGTCTCCGTTCAAGAATGCTGATTTCACATCCATTTGATAGACTGTGAATTCTTTGTGTGAAGCATACGCCAGGAACAGTCTGATTGCCTCGAGCCTTGCCACTGGTGCGAAGGTCTGGTCGAAGTCAATCCCCTCCTCCTGTCTGTAACCTTGAGCCACCAGACTGGCCTTGTTCTTTACGATGACACCATGTTCATCCAGTTTGTTTCTGAAGATCCACTTGGTGCCAGTCACATTCTGCTTGTGTGGTCTGGGAACCAGCGTCCACACGTTGCATCATTCGAATTGATGTAGTTCATCTTGCATGGTCAAAATCCATGCCGCGTCTTTGTTCGCCTCGTCGAACTTCTTTGGCTCAACCTGTGACAGGAAGCTAAGATGCAAAACTTCGTTAATAGTACCTCTTCGAGTTCTGACACCGACACGAGGATCTCCGATGATCTGATCTCTAGGATGATCCCTCATATGCCGGAGCTCTAGAAGTCTGGCGTCTGGAGCTTCGACTACTTCTTGGGCTTCTCCTTCTTCTAAGATATTTATTCCATTTTGATCTTCAACATTTCCAAATGACGTGGAGGTGGAAACATTGACGTACTTAGGAGTGTCATCTTTAGCGGTCTCATCCAGACTCAGCTGTTCAAGTCGTGCACTTGCATCTTCAAGAATACCACAAGAAGAATTGCTGTTAAGAAAACTTCCTTCATCTAATACAACATTTATTGATTCTTCTACCACTAGGGTTTTCTTATTGAAGACCCGATATGACCGACTGTGGGAACTATAGCCCATGAATATGCCTTCGAAGCATTTTTCACCAAATTTATTACGCGGGTACTTACCATTATTCAGTACATAACATCTGCAACCAAAGATCCTCAAGTAGGACATGGTTGGTTTCCTGCCTTTCAGTATCTCGTAAGGCGTCTTACGATGATGTTTGTTGATCAAAGCCCGGTTTTGTATATGACAAGCTGTATTGACATCCTCTGCCCAGAAGTATTTTGGGAGAGAAGCGTCTTTTAACATTGTCGTGCAGGCTTCAATGAGAGTTCTATTTCTCCTCTCCGCAACTCCATTTTGCTGAGGAGTGCGCGGGGAGGAAAACTCATGAAAGATACCTTGTTCTTCACAAAACTCTGTCATAGCACCAGATTCGAATTCTGTTCCATGGTCACTTCTGATTTTGACCACTGGGCAGTTAAATTCGTTCTGAACCTGCTTGACAAAACTAGTGAAGATGTCAAGTGTATCCGACTTGCATTTTAAGAAGAACACCCATGTAAACCGAGAATGATCATCAACTATCACTAGCGTATAGGACTTGCCTCCCAAGCTATGAACTTGCATTGGACCAAACAAGTCCATATGTAGAAGGTACAAACATCGGGAAGAGTCTTTGTCAGCAATTCTCTTAAAGGTAGCCCGAGTATGTTTGCCCATCTGGCATGTAGGACAGGGACTATCTTTAATGCACTTGATAACGAGAGCATCCCTTACTAAATTTTTAGAAAACAGCATACTAATTGTTTTGAAATTAATATGTGCCAATCTCTTGTGCCATTGTTCACAAAGAGATGCACTGCCTCTTGCCACAAGGCATACGGGGGTAGATGAATCTAAACTGAGAAAATCTAAGCAGAAGATATTTCTGCTCCTAATGCCTGATAATACCGTCTTAGAAGAGGTACGTGAAATTATCAGACATTTATCCTTGCAGAACTTAACGTCATAACCTTTGTCACATAACTAACTTACACTGATCAGGTTATGGTTTAACCCTTCAACATAAGCCACGTCGGTGATAGAGATTATACTGTTGGAAATCATACCGTAACCTCTGGTGACTCCTCGATCTGACCCTCCAAAGATGACTTTGGGTCCATTCTCGACTGGAGTGTAATCACGCAGCAGGCTTCTTGTCCCAGTCATATGCCGGGAGCATCCACTGTCCAAATACCAGATCGGCGTTTTGGTGGCCTTTGGACATTCCTGCAAAGCAAAATTAATTTCCCTTAGGAACCCAATTGAACTTGGGTCCTAGATTCCTGGTTAGCATACTCCCCCTCGGTTGGTTAACCCTACGAGTGGTCGGCCTCGCATTGCTAACATAGGGAGTCTCGAGATACCTTGGATTAAACCAATAATCCACGACAAAGTGACCGACTTTGCCAAAGCACCAACAGTCGAATCTGTTGTACCTCTTCCTAGGCTCCTGCTTTACCCTGGGAATGATGGGTACAGCCGGGGTCTTGGATCTGGAGGTGGAGACCTCATAGTGATTGCAGTCACATGACTTCTTCACCTTCTGTTCCTTCAGTATAACAGGATTGGCTCTTGGTGCCTGCTTTCCATTATGGCCTCTAGAGAATTGACCATAATTTCCCATGTGGATTTCCTCATAAGGTGCCATGAAGGCACTCTCACCGAAGTTCCGGGGAAAGGTCCAACCATCATATCGGCTCTTTGGCTTTGCAACCGAGGGCCGGAAATGATGACCAAAGGTTGATTCAAAGTCATGTTGGTTGCAAGGAAAGCTAGGCTTTCTTAACGCAATAGGACTAAGCGGAGCCTTTCCCTTTTCATCAGCAGAGGCCTTCTTGGCGGCCTTATTCTTCCTCTGGTTCCTGTTTCTCCTGGATGAGGAACCAGATACCCCTACATGCCCCAAGCCAGCTCCTTTGGCCTGAGCAGAGAAGGTATCAACTACTAGAAGAACTGTTTTTGGCATAGAGAAGCTCTTGACGATCTTCCTTTCTGCCGCAAGTTGTTCTTCCAACTTGTCGACTTCCTCCTGCTTAAGATCAAGGAGCTTAAGAGACTCTGAATGCTTTGAAGTCAGGTCAAGGTGCTCCTGTCGGAGAGAAATCAAACTAGTGACCTCTTCCCTTAGGGATACACACTCACCCTTAAGGAATTTCACTTCCTTTTTCTCAGCCTTCAGTCTCTTACGGCACTCCTCGAAAGTGTTGAGCAGAAGCTCATACTTCTCGAGAAGCTCCGCTTCACGGGCCGAAAGGCTATCTTCAGGTTCATCATCCTGAGACTCAGGATCAGATTCAGAGTCGAAGAGAGGGGTGTGAGCTTTTACCTTCCCAGTAAATGGGCGGCATTCTCCTTCTGAGTCGGAGCGACCCACCAGCCCGAAGTAGGCTTCCTCATCATCACTGGAGTCTGAGGAATCAGACTCACTCAGTGTCTTTGGCCTTTTGGCGATGTAGCTCCGCTCTTTCTTCTTATCTCTCGAAGATTTGTGCTCCTCTTCTTTCCCTTTTTCTCTCTTGCCTTGATAGCAGTCGGCCATGACGTGTCCTGGCTTATTGCATCCAAAGCAAATAATGTCAGAGGAGCGATGTTTGTTCGGTTTAGAAGTATACCTGTCAGAAGAATAATTTTTCTTCTGATGCCGGGAGGAGGTGCCGTCTTACTTTCTTTGATTCGTCATCTTGAGGAACTTCTTGAATTCTCGGGTGATGAGGGAGAAATCCTCCTCGGATAGCTCAGAGCTGGAGGAGCATGGCTCGGAGTCCTCCTTCTCATCCTTTTTCCTGGCACGGTATGAGACCGCACCCTTGCCTTTTCTGGAGTGACTGGCTTTTAGAGCCACAGTCTTTTCTTTGGCTGCAGCCTTCTCTGCTTCTTCTTCTTCTTTCCTGGTGTTCAGCTGAAGCTCATAGGACATCAGCTTCCCAAACAGAATTTGCGGGTCTGTTTCAGCTAGTCTGCCAAACTCTCGGATGGCGCAGATCTTTGTGTCCCATTCCTTAGTAAGGGACCTAAGGAATTTATCATTGAGTTCACCATTAGTGAACACTCTTCCGTATCCTTTGAGGGCGTTGACAATCTTGAGGAAGTTCTCGTAGGTGACTCCGATCTCTTCCTTAGGCCCTTCTCTGAAGGCATCATATTTCTGCTTCAGGAGGGATCTCCGATCATCCCTCACTTCATCAGTGCCCTCCATTAGGATGATCAGGCAATGCCAGATCTCCTGTGCTGTCCTGCAGTTGCAGAAGTTCTGCATCATTGAGTCATCAACCGCGCTGACCAGAATGTTCTGCGCCTTCTTGTCCAGTCCCACTAGCACCATCTCGTCCTTGTCCATTTCAGAAAGTTTCTTCGGCACTTTCTTGGTAGGATCAATGGTGGAGACCTTAGTGGGGACATAAGGTCCCTCCTCCACGATCATGAAGAGTCGAGGATCAACTGCTTCCATGTAGAACCTGATCCTTTCCTTCCAGATAGGAAAGTTGAGCCTGGTGCACACTGGGATCTTGCCTGTGAACTTGAGCCCGTCCATAGTAAATGTTTGCCTCCTTCTTGACACTAGCGGCAGGATTTAACTCAAGGTGTTAGCCTTTTTGAAGAGTAACCTGGCTTTGATACCACTTAAAAGTCCACCTAGTGTCAACTATCTTCACCTATGGGGGGGGGGGGGGGGAATAGGTGACGTGCAGCGTTTTTGCGGAATTTAAAATTGTACCTACACAATAAAAATAAACAGCACAACACACAGAATACACAAGCTATTTATAGTGGTTCCCCGATTTGGGTACATCCACTTCCCCCTTCGACCTATCTCCCAACAAGGTACGACTCGGTCTCTTCACCAACAGGATTGAAATCCAATCCTTGCACTATCGGAAGGAACCCTTCCATACGTAAGAGTCAACACTCCCACAACACGGGTTGCACCCAACCCTTACAACTAGGAACCAACGTTCCTTTACAACAAAAGTAAAACTAGAATGTACAAGAGATACAAACTACGTTTGGAGACTAAGGTGTCCCTCTTCGTTGACGACGTGTTTTTGAAGTCCACGAAGAGTCCACAACCCTAGATCTCTCTTGGAGAGAATCTCCCCGGAACCGGCGGTGGCAAGATGGGCGGCGGCTTGGTTCACGGCATCGGCGGCGACACGGTGTGCGGCTACTGTACTTTGGAGATCCAAACTTCGTAGCGAAGCTAGCTAGGTCTACCAACGGTCACACTAGGATCAATCGTCTCGATCGATTCGGACGGGGAAGTTTTTCCCGATCAACAAATCGAGAGACAAGGGATCTCTGGATAGACGCGTGAGACACTAAGCTTGGCTAAGCTTTTGTCGCCGGAGGATCAGGAAGAATCGCGATCAACAGCGGCGACCAACTAGCGCGAGCGGCGGCGGCGGCGGCGGCGGCGGAGCAGTTTCACAATTTTAGGTCTAGATCGTCGCTCGGCTTCTTTCTGTATGTTTACTGTTCAAAAATACCCGTATATATACTGTAGACAACTTCAATATGACCGTTGTGGGTCCCACAAGTAGAAACCCTAAATCCCGGTCCAGAACAGTGTCAGCGGCAGAATCCGGTTCAGGGAGTTCCAGAAAATCGCCCAAGTCAAAATCGGCGAGAATCGAAAGTGAATCTCGTCGAGTCGTCGAGAATCAAAGGTGATTCTCGACGATTCGGCGAGAATCAAAGCTGATTCTCGTCGAATTTGACTTGGTTGCACGCACTGATTTAGCCAGGTCGAGACGGAGAGAATCAGCCTGTGATTCTCGGCGATTCGGCGAGAATCACTAGTGATTCTCGCCGAATCGGCGAGAATCACTTGGTGATTCTCGACGATTCTTACTTAGCATCAGAATCTGCGTGCTTTGAAGTAGCTGGATCGAGTCGGCGAGAATCCGCCAATGATTCTCGACGATTCGGCGAGAATCACTAGTGATTCTCGCCGAATCGGCGAGAATCACTTGGTTATTCTCGTCGATTTACACTTAGACGAATTTTCGTCTTTTCACCCATGATGTGCTCCTTGACCCATCCTTGCTCCTTGTCTGCTCTTGCAAGATCACAGCCCTGTACTTGAAAGTAAGTGCACTCCAATAGAGAGAGTACACGTAGGCCAACACACTGATCTGCTCAACGAGGGATTACGTCGTGCAGACTCGTGTATATTTACCTACTGCACCCTGACATTGGTGTGCACTTAGCGTGGAATAACTGCAAGCACAACTTGAAATATTTTATCAAATACATTGTCTATTTACCTTAGCTTGTCCAGGGGCTTCTTCAAATCAAGTACATTGTGGATACAATACCCAACAGTTTCTACCCCCCCCCCCCCTCTCTTTACTTTTGTACATATATCATTTTTTTCCTTTTTTGTTCCGCATACTTACGTTGCAATATTGGGGACAATGTTGGACTTAAGTATGGGGGTATATTCGTGCTTTACTTTCGGCACTCCTATTTTTCTACATCTCAAAAATACACAAAAAATATATAACAACAAAACAAAAAAATTTAAAATGCGAAAAAAAAACAAAAAAAAATAAAATGAAAAATCCAATAAAATTTTTTTGTTCATTTTGTTTTTCTTTCTTTTTTTCAAATTTCCAAAAAAAATATAAAACAAAAATTCCAAAAAAAAATTTAGTTTCACTTTGTAAATTTTTTTTCTTTGTAAATATTTTTATGTAAATAATCTTCTCTCTCTCCCCTTCCTTTTCCCTCTTGTTCTTGTAAATAACTTTTCTTTTTCTCCCAATCTTTGTAAATAGAATGCAAATTTTCTTAAAAAATACAAAAAAAAACTTTTTATGTATATATTAAAGACATAAATTTAAAATCCAAAAAAAGCTAATAGTTCAAAAAAAAATTCAAAAAAAAATTGAGAAAAACAAAACAAAAATACAAAAAAAAGATAATAAATGAAAAACACAAAAAATGATGATAAAAATTATAAAAATTTAAAAAAAAGTTTTGAAACAAATAAATTAAATATTACATCCTAAACTTTCCTGCTATCCAAAAATTTTGTTTTGAGTTTATTTATATTTGTATTTTATTAATTCTTTGTTTGTTATTCGTTTGTTAATTATTGAGTGAAAAATTTAAATAGTCGGGGTTAAATATTAAAAAATTCATTATGCTTTGTTGAAAATAGCGAACTCATTTTAGGCACTACTTCTAATTTTTCAATGATAAGAGTACGTGTACTATGTTAGAAAATAATGACTATAGGATTCAATTATGTTTACTTTTAGCTTTCTGAAAAATTGGAACGTACAATTTATTAAGGTTGCTCTCAAAATTGTTTTTAATTAAAAATCTAGTTTTCCGTTCTCCCCTTACCTATCATGACCTACTTGGCATGAAAAGTTTTTTATCCATAAAAGATCCTATGTCAATGGGAATAAGATTTTGTTCCTTAAACATAGGCACCCAATAATTTAAAAAAATTATATGTTATGGAGTAAGAGGATAAAATTCATTACTCCTACACATATATATTGGGTTAAATTTTAATATGAAGTTGAAAAAAATTTGATATTAGGAAAATAAGATTTCATTTTCCTAATAATCCAAAAAAAAATGGAGGTTCGAGAAAAAATTACCTAACCTCAAAATCAAAACCCTCTTCATATACCAACATCAATCCCCTTAGCCAATTTCACGATTCTAGAATTAATTCAAAAATCTTTTTGAGAGCATAATTTGTAAATTTCATTATTTCCGGTAAAACTCCTATAAACTAATAGTTCATATAATTCCAAACTATTTTTGTTAATCTAACCAATACAATTACTGTTTTCTATTTGATTAAATCAAGAAGTCTTTTGGCCAAAACTTTTGCGCTATTTAAATAATCTACATATTTTTAGGACTTAACTCTTACATATATTTATTTAGATCTCTCTTATAATTGATTAAGCGGTAGCTAAACTTAAGAGTTTTTTCTATTCCTTATAAGTTCACCTCAAAATTTTGCTCTGAAATAACAAAAGCTTAAGTATGGGGGTATTTGATGAATTGTAAATATACCTATTTTTATGTATATTACTTGAGTCGTTTTCATTTATTTTTGTCATTTTTACTTGTTTTTATTCAATAAAATACTCCTATTTTTGTAAATATTTTTCTAACTTGTTTTATTTTATTTTTCATGAAAAAAATTACAATCTGCAAAAGAATGCCACATCACGCCCGTGACAAATTGGTCACGCCCGTGACAAATTGGTCACGCCCGTGACCGGGGCGTGACACGTAAAATTCAGCTTGACGATTTTCCCGCTCGATGATTTCAACTCGACGATCGTCGACTCCTCGACACGCCCATGTCACGCCCGTGACCTAGGGCGTGACTCTTCTTCGAGCTCGACTATTTTTTAACTCGACACTTTCCGCTCGACGTTTGTCGAGTGTCGACACCAACCAACACGCCCAGCGTCACGCCCGTGACCTAGGGCGTGACCTCTGCGTGACCGACACGTGTCCAACCCGAAGTCAACTTTGCCGTCAAATCGTCGACCGCCTTCGCAAACAGTAGTGACACGCCCACCGACACGCCCGTGTCGGAGGGCGTGTACTTAGCTTTTTTTTCTATAAATTCCCCACTTCTGTAATGACCAAGGGTTCACATTTTTGATCCACTTTAGTGTGTTTTGTGGGCTGTATCCGTGGATTACTTTGCTATGTAAGGAGATTTCCCCCCCCCCCCCCCTTCCTTTCATGTTTGTTTTTGCTTTAGCTTTAGCTTTGTAATAGCTTTGTAATAGTCTCTTTTAATCAATAAAAATGTTAGTTTTTCTATTCTTAAATGGCTTTGGAATGAATTCATGTGCCCACTTTTCTTCTCATTTTATCCTTAGTTTCTCCTCTGTTTTTCTCTTTATGAAAAGTGTGTGTATGAGTGTAACATATTTATTATTCATATTTTTAACTTGTCTTCATGTTAGGTATGATAAGTTTTCCTTATTTTCATCACGTCCTTTTCTTAAGAGCCTTATGCTTTCATTCTTATGTATTTATAAAAGAGTATTAAAAGTGATTTTGATTTTTTTTACTTAGCTTTTTTTTGTAGGATTGTAAAACTTTTTTTGTTTTTTTCATTTTCTTTTCACTTTTTTTTCACTTTTATGAAAACATAAGAATGAAAATCTTGTTATTTTAATTTTTAAAGAACTTTTGTTTTTTTTGATTTGTTTTGAAAAACTTTTGTTCTCTTAAAATTTTATTTTGTTCTTTTTATTTGTTTTTGGTAAAACCTAAGTATAGAAAAGTAGTAGTTTTAATTTTTAGGTAACTTTCATTTTGTTTTCAAATGTGTGTGTGAGTGTATGAGAATAATCTTTATGCTTTCTTTAATTTATGAAGAGTGTGTGAGTGTAGGTGTTAAATTTTCATGCTTTATTTTCATGCTTTATTTTATTGCTTTCTTCAAATATGTAGAGTGTGTGTGTGTAGGAGATAAATTTTAATGCTTTATTTTATCGCTTTTTTCAATTACGTAGAGTGTGTGTGTGTTAGCGTTTATTTTCGCCGACTCGCTAGGAGTTAAATAGCTGGATTTTGTTTACCGTCTACTCATTTGAGTTAAAGGGCAGGTCTTTTATTTTTCTGTAATTATTTTAGTAGGACTTGTACTTGCATTTCTTTCCGCCTACTCGTTTAGAGTTAAATGGCGTGCCTTTATTTCCCGCCTACTCGTTTGAGTAGGAATTTTATTTTTCCTTTTTTGTAACTTAGTTTCTGTTTATTTATAATTTGAAGTGTGCGTGAGTTCTTTTTAGCTAACTTTTCAGCTTTCTAAATATTTGTTATTTTTTATGTCCTCTTCTTATAATCCTTTAGCGTTTAGTATCGAACTCGCGCCTCATCAAATTATAAAGCCGTCCCCATACCGATGTGTGGCTAATCGCTATTAGCCTCGGTATCGAAGAGCATTGTGACATTTAAAATGATTCTAAATAATTAAAGCTCTTTATTTTCACTTTAATTTAAGCACTTAAGGTTTACCCCGGGTTAACGACGTGTAGGACCACAAATCAATGTGTAGGCCCTATTTTCGTTATCTATACGCTAGCTAGCCGAGAGGCCATGCGTATGGACAGATCACCCCTGGGTAAAGAGAGTTGCGTGCATACCCTTGAGAGAGGACAAGCGTAATTCTTCCGGATTGGATTCCCCACCCAATAGCGGGGTTCTTCGCGTAAAGCGTGCATTAAGAGAAATCCTTCATCAGACTAACGTTCGGTAGAATAGTCTTAACGTTTAGGTGAGCGATATCCCTATAGCTAGGTGAGCTCACATATGTGGAACCTCCACGGCCAAGTTGCCTTTTATTAATATGAAAACTAAGTCCTATAATTATTAAAAATTATTTTACTCTTAATCTGATTCGATGCCGAGCGTTAACCCTTCATCGAATTTCTCTAATTCGTTTTTTCACTCTTTTACTTTTTCCGTCTTTACTTTATTAAAATCTCCACCTTTCTTTCAGTAAAATAATAGTCCTCCCGGAGGAGTAAGAATAGTCAACACGACCCAGAGAACAATACGACCTCGGTATTATCCCGAATATCGAGTACAACTTTCGATAGGTGCACTTGCCTCCAATAGCAAGCCTGCGGCGATCGACTGACCGAACCAACCACTGTAAGAGTCTGTTCGCGGGCCAATCAGCAGCCAATTCATCGAACGGAAATCTCTGCCCAACTCGTCGAACGCAGCCAATTCGTCGAACGAAAATCGCTGGCCCGATCGTCGAACCCACGGCCTGATCGTCGAACCCACGACCCGATCGTCGAACCAAACTCGACATGCCCTGGGACACGACCGTGTTCAGGGCCGTGTTTGCTGCTCGACGATCATCGAACACAATTTAATCGACCTCTCAGCCAAATCGTCGAACCCAACATGACACGCCCTGGGACATGCCCGTGTCCCAGGCCGTGTGCCTCTTGCCAAATTCCAAATTTGGCCCGGAATGCCTCCCGTCGCTCTTTTGAGTTTCGGGGCGTTACAGGGAGACTCTCAGCCGGCGAGCCCCTTGGCCCGCTCCCGCTAAGATCAGGATGGCAGGTTGGGCGAATCCATACAACGACCCCGCACTCGCCCGAGAGGGCGGCGAGCGGAGGATGTGGGTGCATTCGTGCCCGCCCTAGGGAGAGTCAAGCAGCAACACGGTAAAAACAACATACACCAGAAATAAGAAACAAGACTCGTAGATGGGCGAGAAAAGTTGCAAATAGTTACATACACTGTATAAGTTTTTAAAGTAATAGTACCCCCCCCCCCCCCGAAGCGAGTCGACTCGAAGCGCGGATGCGACCTGACCCAGCGATAGTCCACGAACGGAGGGAAGAGAGGGTGGATCAGTACTGGACCCATTTCCACCTACCCCGTCGTTGCGTTCCGGTTCGCGGCAGCATGCGAGGATAGTGGTAATTGCGCACCACCACCAACTCCAGTTGGGCCAGGCCAACTTATTCCGTGACACTCTTTAGACACTCCTCTGCCCGCGTAATATGCACGCCAGGTGAGGTGACCTCACCAACTTCAGCTGCGCGCAGAGCCCCCTCCAAAGCCGCGAGCCGAGCCTCGGTCTCGTCCTGGTCTCGGTCGACTCTCTTGGCGATCACCTGAAGCAACAAAGTATGTTTCTAAAATTGTCTCGTCACCTGCCTCTTCATCCCCACCACGTCAGCCGGGTCACCCAGGTAATCTGAAACACCCTCCACGTCATGCAGAGGCGAGTACACTTCACTCATCTCAGTTTCAGAGGAGATCACGTTGTATCCTGCGAAGAAGAGATTCAGAGGGGACGGGCAAGAACAAAACAAGCGCCAAGTGCGAGCTTACCAGGGGTTGGCACGCAGTCTATACCGGTGGAAGGATGGGAAGAACCCGGCCGACCCTAAAAGGGTTCTCCCTGGAAGGCTGCAAGAGATTTCCTTAGTCCGGGGGGAACTGGCGAACGAGCGGTATTCTGGGGAGGATGTCCCAGACCCGAGGGGCTAGCGATCCTCTCAGATGATAAGGGAGGGGAGCGATACTCCCCCGCATCACCCTCGTCTTCACGCAGCGGTACCTACGAGATAAAAGGTCACAAATGAAGCAACAAGTCGGGAAGGAGGATCACATACCTCGGGAGCGACCTCAGTGCACGCCGCCGAGCTGGAGCCCGGGAAGTTATTCACCGGGAACTGCCTAACAATCCTTCCTTTTACCGGCCTAAAGAGAGGGTCGGGAGACCCACGCGCCAACCAAGGGGCGGCCTCGAGGGCCTCATCCCGAGTCTTCTGGCCCGCGGCTGCCAGACAGGCTCGCACCTCCTCGCTGACAGGCATAGAGCAGCTCCAGTCCGCTCGAAAAGACGAGATGAGGTAGGGATTCAACCCTGGGCTCAGTGGTATTTATAGACGAGTAGGGGGACCCACCAGAAGATTCTATGCCAGCTCAGCATAGCACTCGCCGAACACGCGGGTTGGATGATTCTTTCCGAGCTTGATCAAGCTCAAAAAGAGCGGGGATTGTGTACAACCCCATGTTCGTCGAGCGGGCCCCGCCAAGCTAGGTGAGCGAACCAGGTCACCCGGCCTGCACCGGAATAGCCTGCAAGGGGGAGGTGGTAGGAGGTCGGCTCGCTCTCGCCCATGTCGGGTGGGCGAGCCACGCGGGTTGGCCCCTTCACCCTTCTCACTCGCTCGCCATTCGTCGAACATAGTTTTGACCGCCATTCATCGAGCAAAGTTTGGGTTGTCATTCGTCTAGCAGAGCTCTTCGGTCGGCATTCATCGAGAGGCACGGGGATGGGTTCGACGTGTCCAGATCGACGAGCCCTCCCCTGAGGCTCCCATTATTACAGTTGAAAGCCTGGCCGCCAGCCCGCTCTCCTATACGCGATTGGGCCGCTTGCCCACCTCGGCAGAGGATTGGTGAGTCGCGGTGGCCCGGCTCGCGCTCGCCCAAGAAGGACAGGCGAGACGCTAGATCCAGGACACACCGCCTATCGCGGGGAGAGATTAGTGGAGAGCTGACCTCCCTATCCATGGATGGGACCGAGTAGAAGCCCCGAGGTGAAATTACCTGGATGCCCTCCCCATGGGTGTGAATAGCTTGTTGGAATAGCAGAGCTACGCTGTTGGCAGAACAAGTTGGACTACACATAGCTGTTCAAAATATCGGAGATTGGCTATTCACAGGCCATTTTCAGAATTCTATAAATAGAACCCAAGGGGGCACCTCCGAGGGCACGCTCTCATACTCCCTAGCTTCTTGGTCCCGTAGTCCTTCTGAGGTATCCTTAGCTCGACCTGTGGCTAAGGAGGGGAAGTACACTTAGGTATTCCGGGTGTGTGGTGGGTCCTTGAAAGATAATAGTTGTCAACCTAAATCACCTAGAGGGGGGTGAATAGGTGAGTTGTGCGTCTTTTGTGGAATAAAAAATCTCAGAACACAGTACAGATCTATCTACTAAAATACCACAGACGAGACAAGGTTTATAGTGGTTCCCCGATCTTGGGTACATCCACTTTCCCTCACCGATCTAGCAATAAACTAGACTCGGCTACTCCACTATCTCGGATTGAAAATCATTCCTACCCTCGGAACAAAGTTCCTGCAATCTCAATCCAACCAACTGGATCTACAACTCGGAAGAAACACCTTCCTACAAACTCGGAGTGGAAAACTCCTACACTCAGAGAAAAATCCTCCTACATAAATGAAATACAAGTATTGAAAAAATACAAATAGTGATACTGTCTGGTTCAGATCTGAAAATAAAACAGGAACTGGAATCTTCTTCTTGGCGTGCGGCTTTATCAGAAAAATTGAAGAAAGATTCTCGGCAACAGTAGATCTGAACTCCTTGCTTCCACGATCGGACAGATGATGAGTATGTGAAAAACGATCTCGATCTAGAGAGCTTTCTTTAGTTTATTTCCTCCGAAAATCGAAGCCCTTGCCGAAGAAGAACAGTGGCGGCGGCGGCTTTCGTTTCGTGAAGAGAGAGAGGAAACAAAAATTCTTTATGGAAAGAGGCGGCTGCAAAACTTAGAATGATTTTCTCCTTGAAAAACTTGTTTTCTAGTTAGGGTTTGTCGATTAGACAAGACCATTTATAGGAGTACTAATAACGGTCATAATTGGTTTTAATGACGTACGCGTGGACCAATCATATCACAAAATTTGAAAATCTGTCAAATCTGGACTTAGAAGAAATTTCAGAGAAAATGAGGTCATATACACGAGTAGGTATAAAACTACTCGAGTAGGTCAAGGACTACTCGAGTAAGAAAAGAAATATTACTCGGGTATATAATTCATGACTACTCGAGTATGTAGAAGATAACTACTGAGTGCATATAATCAACTACTCGAGTACTTTAGAATATCTACTCGAGTACACAGAAAAGTTTCTCGGGAAGGAGTTAAGCTACTCGATTACAAGTTATACTACTCGAGTAGGCAGAATTGAACTACTCGAGTGGTTAGAAGAACTACTCGAGACAAACACTTAGAAATATTCTGCACACGGGAAAAACAGCTACTCGAGTAGTCAGATTGAGCTACCCGAGAGAAAAGAAATCTTCTCGAGTATATGAAAGACTTACTCGAGTATTTCTTAACTACTCGACACAGAGAGGAGAGTTACTCGACACAGTGTCGACAACTACTCGAGTATATAAAGTACATACTCGAGTAAATGACTTAGAAAAATTCTGAAAAACAAGAATCTGGAACAAGAAGAATATACTACTCGAGTATGAACTACTCGAGGCAGAATGAGCTACTCGAGTATATGACTTGGACTACTCGAGTGTTTTACTTAGAAAAACTTGGAAACTAAATTTTGGGCCACTCGAGTAGGAAGAGTGATCTACTCGAGTAGTTAAGTAAGCTACTCGAGTATGTCAGTGAAGTACTCGAGTGTTTTACTTAACATCATGAGAGGAAGAATTTTCTTACTCGAGTATATCTCAAGCAATCTACTCGAGTAGTTAAAGACCTACTCGAGAGAAACACTTAGATAAATTTCTGTCAGCAATTTTTCTTCTAATAGAGGGGAATCAGCATCAAGTCTTTACACAGTCCTATAGCATGAATATGAAGTGTATCCCAATAGAGAGGCTACACATGAGTCAACACTTTGGAACACACAATGAGGGATTACACTTGATGGCGCGGCCCCTCCTCCACCATTTGAAGATGATGCTGACGATGCTGCTGATGATCCGGTTGATAAGGCCATACGACTCAAGGACGTGAGGCGGCACGATGACGCTAACGGAAGGCTACGCTACAACCTCCGCCCACGACGTGCTACCGCCACGACAATGCATTAGCTTTATTTATTTCCTTTTCGTGCACTCTATTTTATATTTGGAATATAAAATTATCCTATGCATATGTGATAATTTTATATTCATTGCATGTGTTGTTATTTTTTCATTTTGAACTATTTTTAGTATTGGTGTGCAATTAGCCATTTGGATGGATGAGATTAAATCTCCATCATGAAGGGCTAAGGATTGTTTGTAACTCCTATTTAAAGGAGGCTATTATGAAGAGTTAAATTATTGGAAAAAGAAACCCTAAATCCCCCTTGAGGAATTTCGGCCACCATGGAGAGAATCCAATAGCCGCCCCCCTTGGTGTTAAGCCAAACCTTGCCTCCTCCATCCCCGTTCGGTGCGACTCCGGCGTGGCTTCTATCGGTGCGACTCCGTGGAAGAAGGAAGCAGCCCCATTCGGTGTGAAACCGGTGGATCCGTGGAGAGAGTGATTCTCCCACAGTTATCTTGTGTGAAATGGTTTCCGGTTGGGTAATCTCTTTCCTCTTCCTTGTGTGATTCTTCTCCTTAGTTGTGGTGGATTTTCGCAAATCGTTTTCTCCGGATCTTTAAATTAATCGCTGCAAGTTTTGACACGAAAACACCGTTGCAAGGCTTTTTATTTCCGGATCGGGTGGATCCTATTTGCCTGAGCGGATCTTGTCCTATAGCCTTGGTCTTGCTCTCAAAAAGGAGTGGCAACCTTTGTGTTTTCTTGGGGAATATTCCGACTCAAATTTCCGATCGTTGTTTTCGAGTGGACCATTCCTCCCTTGTTGTTTGTGCTGCGTTTTGTGACGAGGAACTATTGTGGGAGATAGGTGTTGTGTAGGTGCGGTAGATCTACGACGTGTAGAGCGGAGATAAAGCGTTAGATCCGTGGAGATCTCCGATCCGACATCCTTACATCAATTTGGTATCAGAGGCGGTCGTTGCAACTTTCACGTTGCAAACATCATCTCTGTGTTCCTTGTTGGAGATCGGATCGTTAGAAAATCAAAAAAATTATTTTCTGTGGTCTGCCAATAGCGGGCTGAAATCTTTATTTTTAAGCAAAATTTCAAAAAAAAAAAAATTAATGATCTACGTGTTATTCACATTGGGAATATATAAAAATATCTTATTTTCAATATAGCTACAGCCCTAGGAAAATTCATCCTGCCCGGGGCCTCCCAAACCTGAATGCGCACTAGGCTATGAACGGAGTACGCAACCCTGTCTACGTCTAGGATGGCTGCGAACGAGCATGGTGATCCCAACACCGAGGATATAGCGGGTCTGTCTCCGAATGAGATTGTCCACGGGTATAAGACTCCTGTGCCGCTTGACTTGGGGTCGTTGCCCCCAACGTACAAGGCAAGTCAGTTTGCACAATCCTTCGCCCAGCACATCCATGATTTACACGCACGTATACGGGCCACCTTGACTACGCAATACGAATCTTATCAAGTGCACGCTAATTTACATAGGTGAGTATCAGACTTCAAAATTGGCGATCTAGTTTTAGTCCGTTTGGTTCCCGAACTCTTGCCAACTGGCACCGTTAAAAAGTTAGCACCAAAGCGCGCCGGCCCTTTTCGGATTATTAAGAAGTTAGGTGACAATGCTTTCGTTTTGGACTTGCCTGCTGATTGGGGTATCTCCCCCATTTTTAATGTTTCGGATTTAGCGATGTTTGTGTCAACACCACAAGAGTTGATTTCTTTGTCGTCTTCTTCTCCCACTAAAAATTCTCATGGGTTGGGGAGTGGTAGTACGGATGATCTCTCTCTTTCGGTCCCCACAGGTATATCATCGGATGGAAAGTTGCCTTCTTTCCTGCCTACTGCTAATATGTTCCCTAGGTTTCCCCGGAGTTTTCCACTCCAGAGATGATACTTGATGCTGAGCCTGTTACCACTGCTGATGGCGACACCCACCGCTTTCTCATCCGTTGGCGTGATCGGCCCCCTTCGGATGACTATTGGGTACTCGAGACGGAGCTGCAGAGTTTGGATGCCGCTCTCCTTCACCGCTATCGCTTGCACCACGCAACGGAGATGCGTGCATTTGAGAGGGGGAGGATTGATGGCGCGGCCCCTCCTCCACCATTTGAATATGATGCTGATGATGCTGCTGATGATCCGGTTGATAAGGCCATACGACTCAAGGACGTGAGGCGGCACGATGACGCTAACGGAAGGCTACGCTACAACCTCCGCCCGCGACGTGCTACCGCCACGGCAACACATTAGCTTTATTTATTTCCTTTTCGTGCACTCTATTTTATATTTGGAATATAAAATTATCCTATGCTTATGTGATAATTTTATATTCATTGCATGTGTTGTTATTTTTTCATTTTGAACTATTTTTAGTATTGGTGTGCAATTAGCCATTCAGATGGATGAGATTAAATCTCCATCATGAAGGGCTAAGGATTGTTTGTAACTCCTATTTAAAGGAGGCTATTATGAAGAGTTAAATTATTGGAAAAAGAAACCCTAAATCCCCCTTGAGGAATTTCGGCCACCATGGAGAGAATCCAATAGCCGCCCCCCTTGGTGTGAAGCCATACCTTGCCTCCTCCATCCCCGTTCGGTGCGACTCCGGCGTGGCTTCTATCGGTGCGACTCCGTGGAAGAAGGAAGCAGCCCCATTCGGTGTGAAACCGGTGGATCCGTGGAGAGAGTGATTCTCCCACAGTTATCTTATGTGAAACGCTTTCCGGTTGGGTAATCTCTTTCCTCTTCCTTGTGTGATTCTTCTCCTTAGTTGTGGTGGATTTTCGCAAATCATTTTCTCCGGATCTTTAAATTAATCGCTGCAAGTTTTGACATGAAAATGTCGTTGCAAGGATTTTTATTTCCGGATCGGGTGGATCCTATTTGCCTGAGCGGATCTTGGCCTATAGCCTTGGTCTTGCTCTCAAAAAGGAGTGGCAACCTTTGTGTTTTCTTGGGGAATATTCTGACTCAAATTTCCGATCGTTGTTTTCGAGTTGACCATTCCTCCCTTGTTGTTTGTGCTGCGTTTTGTGACGAGGAACTATTGTGGGCGATAGGTGCTGTGTAGGTGCGGTAGATCTACGACGTGTAGAGCGGAGATAAAGCGTTAGATCCGTGGAGATCTCCGATCTGACATCCATACATCAACACTGTATGGTCCTGTGTTTGGTCACCCATTGTAGACTGACATTGGTCTACACTTCCCATTGGAGTTCTGCAAACACATAACTCAAACAAAGCATCAAATACAACCTAATTCATCTTAGTTCCATGGTGACTTCATCAAATCTGGGATAATGTGGACATAGTTCCCAACAATCTCCCCCTATTTGTGAAAGTCAGAACCCTTTACACTAAGGTGAATTATAGACATAAAAAGAAGCTAAGTAGAAAATGTACAAGCAAGCAATAGACTATGAGAAAGGATAATAAGAGCAAAAACTTAGAATTATATAAAAAAGAATATCCAACATTATCAATTCTACAGTCAATCATTCCACACTCTCAAAAATCCTTGAAAGTCAGACTTGATTCTTTTGTCTGTCCAATTTCTCTTGTTGTCTCCTCTGGTAGCAGTAGGGTTTTGGATAATACTTGGGAGACCTAGGAGGGGCTGCAGGGTTGTTCCTCTCATATTCTCTGTCATAGATTCTTCTATTGGTCATGGATTTTTCATAAAGTTCCCATTCATATGAGCTGTAATGAATATTCCTACTCTCATGGAATTCCATAACTAATCTGAGAGTTTCCAGAATCAGGGATTTGGAGGTTGGAGACCAAACTTCAGCATGTTAAGTAGCTTTAGTAGGAGCAGACTTGCTAGCAGAGGGGCCTTCACCATACTTCCTTTTCTTCTTGTAAGTTTTGATCTCTGGAGGAGCCTGAAGGAAGATGTCAGCAGGATCTTATTCCCAAAATGGAGCATAGGTGTCTGGAGGAGCATCTGTGTCTCCAGGCCTGGGAGAGAAGGTAGGTTGCAGAGGAGTAGCTGGAGTAGATGGAGCAGATGCATCTGTAGCTAGAGGGTTTAAATGATGGGGAATGATGTTGGGGTCAATAGCAAGGTCTGGCAGAATCTGATTGTGCATCCAGACAGCAGTGTCATAGGTATGAAATTTGACACTATGTATCTGGGCTAGCACATCATCATGAATTGTCTTCATATGAGTTTCCCATACATCTGACTTCTAAGCAGCTGATTTTTCTACTTGTTCTTTGAGTTCTTTGATCAATCCCTCCCCCTTTTTGATTTCAACAGATAACTTCTCTATAGTATCTTCTTTGAAAAGACCAACTTCTTCACAGATTTTCTCTTTGTTGGTTTCATTTCTCTTATCTAGCTCTATCTGATTGTTTGTCAGGGTGACACCTTGTTCCATAACATTTCCAACACTAGTGATAGTGTGGTCTAGGGCTTTGCCACCAAGTTGAAATAAGTACTTGATCTTCTCAGTGTTATGTTGAATTTCAGCAAAGCCTCTGCTCATCTCAGTCTCGAGAGCAGTTACCTTGTCAGTTACAGTCTTTAGAGAAGTATCAAAATAATTTCCCTGGTTTTGAAGAAGCAGGGCAATCTGTTTCAGCAAATATGAGGAGGAATAGTCTATAGCAGCAGCAGTAGAAGGAGCAGCAGATGTAGGAAGAGCAGAAGGGAGAGGAGGCGCTACCCAGGGAGCTATTTCTCCAATAATCACAGAGCTTTCAGCCCTTGTTGCATGAATTATAGCATCCCTGTCTTCTGTATCATAAGGGATAGAGAAATCTAGGTTTCTGAGAGGGGCCTCAGCTGGCTTAGGAGAGGATTCAACTGAAAGAAGAATTGTATCTTGCTGGTCTTTGAGGGAAGCAAGAGATTGAGCTGGAGTCCTGGCTGGAGAAGTTGTAGGAGATTGTGCTGGAGTTGAGTCCTTGTGACATTCAGAGGATGGAGCTGTAGGAGATAGAGGAGGAGGAGGAATAAGCAGCACTTCTTCAGAGAGTTCAGCAATCATTGCATCTATGGCAGCAACTGTTGAGAGAAGAGAATCTTGAGGTATCTGATCTGAAGGAGTTTCTCGAGTTTGAGGTGTATAAGGTATGGAAGAATGTGCTGGCTGAGGAGAGGAGGTAGTGTTTGTTGGAGAGGGCTTGCTGACTGAAATTGAAGGAGCAGGCTCCCCCTCACTTGGTGCACCAGAGGAGCTGGCCACATGATGAGGAGAGGGAGATGGTGTCCTCTCTTCTAATGCTGGATCTGCTGGAACTTCTGAGAGCTTAGCAGCTTGGGCAGGATTCTTCAGCTTGAGCTCCCATCTCTGAATAGAAGAAATGGAGACCTTCTTCATGTGGTGAAGGGGGGTCCCTTTGGAGAGGTTGAAAACTTGGGGATTTGTTTCACAGAGTAGCAGAGAGATTATTCTGGCGTAGTTGGGGGATTTTAAACTGTCCTTAATTTTATCCAAAATCAGCATGCCAAATTGGAATTTCTTGCAGTAGACAATGACTTGCATTATGTCGAAGAAATACAATGTAATGTCTCTTATGGAGTTGGTCTTGCACAGCAATATCTTTCCAATAATATCAACGATAAATTTTCCTTCTGCGTTCATGTCTGATCGTTTGATAGACTGTACTTCAGGCGAAATCCCACAGAACAAGCAGGTTCTATAGGAGTCTTCTTCATCTAAGTCATCTTCTTCGTCTACTATCTACAAACAGAGAAGTTGAGAGATGGTGGTCTTGGAGAGTTTAATTTTCAAACCTTGCACCGTGGATTTCAGGACTTTGCCATTCCTTTTGACCTTCAGATTTGTGAAGAATTCGGCTATCTCCGGGAAGAGAATCCGGCAGGGTTCTTGGATAGCGAAGGAAAGTTCGGCGGTATCTAGAATAACCAGTAAGTTGTGGAAATCATCTGAAAGATCGGCAATCCCGGCGGTAACAAGCTCCGAGCCTACACCAATCTTGAAGACGGCGGCCATGATCCAGAAAATGGGAAAAACCCTGTCGGAGGGAAGAGGAACAGTCACGGCTCTGTAATTTCTTGAGTGAAGACGAAGCGACGGACGGGTACTCGAGTGATTGGAAATGATTTCGTGTAGAATTAATTTGGAATTTCGAATTTATAAACCCTAGGTTTATGTCTAATCATCGAGAAGAAAATAATTTAAAAGGAAGGGCGGCACAGGACAGTTTGAAAGCCAAGAGGCATATACACGAGAGGTAAAAGAGGTACTCGAGTATATAGGGAGTTACTCGAGTAGGTCTATAGGAGTTACTCGAGTAGGTCTATAGAAGGTACTCGAGTAGGTCTATAGAATCTGCAATGACTCGAGTAGAAGAATTGACTCAGTCGAGTAGATGAAGTGTACTACACGGGTACATTAATTGCCTTACTCGAGTAAGTTAAAGGACTACTCGAGTAGGTTCGTTGAGTACTCGCGTAGTTACTTTGAATACTCGAGTAGGTCAGGTTTTAGTTGAGTCAGAGAAGGAAGAAAACTTTGAAAAGCCAGATTTTGACTAACCTCAGAAAATTGCAAGTCCTACTCAAACGAGTAGGACTGAAGAAAGCTATAAATTGCGAGTCCCGGCGCAAGTGCGTGGGCGGGAGAAAGAAAGCCGGTCCTACTCAAACGAGTAGGACTAAATAAATGCAACACACGCACGCACTCTACATAAAGTAAAACTCACGCACACATGCGACATAATTGAAAACACACACACAGAAATCCTACACAAATGAGGAGGGAAAAATAAATGCAGGTCCTACTCAAACGAGTAGGATAAAATAAATGCACTCACTCTACGAAAAGTAAAACACATGCACTCGACATAAAGTAAAAACTCACGCACACAACAGGAAATTAAACACACTCCACACACTCTACTTGAATGAAATAAAGCAAAGCGGCATTTAACACTTAACTAGTAGACAGAAATAAATGTGCACGCGTATAGAAATAAAAAAAACTAAGTAACCTAAAAATTAAAACAACTACATTTCTACCGCTAGAATGCGGTAGAAATGCATAAAAAGCTAAAAAAAATAAAAGGGGCAAAAAATTTTGGAAAATAAAGAAAAAATACAAGTGTTTAAAAAGTTAAAATGACGATAAATCCATTCTTATATCTCTATAAAAACACTTAAAAAGTGGAAGAAAGGGTAAGATAACAAAAAGTTTTACGAAAATAACAAAACAAACTAAGTAAAAAAATCAAAAACCATTTTTATAGTTTTATAAGGATGGATATGAAGAGTACAGAAAAATCCTAACACTAACCAAAGCTAGTAACAATTATGAAAACATAAAAATATAACTCTAACCTCATACACACACGCACACGGATTTTAAAGAACGAAAATAAAGTTAAAACAAAATAAGAATAAGATTGCATAAGAGTGTTGCTAAGAATCATTCAAAACCCAGAATAAGAGAGAAAAAAAACAGATTTTATTAAGTTAAAACACGTGTTACAAAAGAACTTAAATAAAAGCTAAGAAAAGGGGGAGAAAATATCCCTTACATAGCATTTAGAACTCATCCGAGCAGCATAACTCCTATACAAAATGGTTCAAAAGAAGGAACCCTTAACTCATACAGCAACTGCCCTTTTATAGGCAAAAATTTCCAAGTACACGCCCTCCGACACGGGCGTGTCTGGGGGCGTGTCAGCACTATTTAACAACATAATTTGGTGATTTGACGGTGATGTGACATTATGGCTGAAAATACGGCGGTCACGCCCCCTGTCACGGGCGTGACAGAGGGCGTGTCAGGGAGGTTGAAATGGGCGCCGTTTGCGTCGAAAGTTGGCGGCGGCGGTTTGTCGGGCCAGGTGGCAGAAGTCACACCCCAGGTCACGGCGTGACTATGGGCGTGTCGGGGGTTCGACGATCATCGAGCGGAAAGTCGTCGAGCGGCAAAATCGTCAAGAGGGAAGATCGTCGAGCGCGGGTCTTTGTCAGCCAGGTGGAGGAGTCATGCCCTTGGTCACGGGCGTGATGCTGGGCATGTCGGATTGTTCGAAAATTGTCGAGCTAAAAAATCGTCGAGCGGGAAAATGGGTTTGACGATCGTCGAGCGGTATGGACACAGGCTTGGGTCACGCCCCGTGTCGGGTGACACGGGCGTGACGCCAGGCGTTCCAAGTTTTACTCTTCAAAAATCGTTGATTTCGCTGGAATATGATGGGTCACGCCCTGGTCACGGGCGTGACCAATAGTATACGGGCGTGACATTTATATTTTGGGCAGATTTTTTTATTTTTATCTGAAAAACAAAATAAAATAAATTAGCAAAATATTTACAATAAAAGAAACATTTTAATGAACAAAAGTAAGTAAAAATGACAAAAATAAAGTAAAACGACTGATATAATGTACATAAAACTAGGTATATTTACAATTCATCAAATACCCCCATACTTAAGCTTTTGCTATTCTAGAGAAAAAGTTTGAGGTGAACTTATAAGGAATAGAAAAAAAACTCTAAGTTTAGCTACCACTTAATAAATTATAGGAGAGATCTAAATAAATAAATGGGGTGTTAGAGTTAAGTCCTAAATTTATGAAGATGATTTAAATAGCACAAAAGGTTTGGCCAAAAGACTTCTTGATATAATCAATTAGAAAGCAATAATTATAATGGTTAGATTAACAAGAATAGTTTGGAATTATATGAACTTTTAGCTTATAGGAGTTTTACTGGAAATAATGCATTTTACAAATTATGATCTCAAAAAGATTTTTGAATTAAATCTAGAGTCGTGAAATTGGCTAAGGAGGTTGATGTTGGTTTATGAAGAGGATTTGAAATTTGAGGTGAGGAAATTTTTTCTCGAACCTCCATATTTTTTTCTTTTTGGATTATTAGGAAAATGAAATCTTATTTTCCTAATATCAAATTTTTTTTTCAACTTCATAATAAAATTTAACCCAGTGTATATGTGTAGGAGTAATGAATTTTATCCTCTTACTCCATAACATATAATCTTTTGAATTTATTGGGTGTCTATGTTTACGGAACGAAATTTTATTCCCATTGATATAGGATCTTTTAAGGATAACAATTTTATCATGCCAAGTAGGTCATGATAAGAAAGGTGAGAAAAGAAAACTAGATTTTTAATTAAAAACATTTTTGAGAGTAACCTTAATAAATTTTAAGTTCCAATTTTTCAGAAAGCTAAAAGTAAACATAATTGAATCTTATAGTCATTATTTTCTAACATAATACATGTGCTCCTATCAATGAAAAATTAGAGGTAGTGCCTAAAACGAGTTCGCTATTTTTAACAAAGCATAATGAATTTTTTAAAACTTAACCCCGGCTATTTAAATTTTTTAATCTATAATTCACAAACGAATAGAAAACAAATAATTAATAAAATTCACATATAAATAAACTCAAAGCAAAATTTTGGGATAGCAAGAAAATTAAGGATGGTATATTTGATTTATTTGTTTCAAAATATTTTTTTTGGTTTTTTAGAGTTTTTATCATTTTTTCATCATTTGTTTTTCATTTTCAACTTTTTTTAGTGTTTTTGATCTATTATCTTTTTTTGTTTGAATTTTTGTTTAGTTTTCCTTTTTTTTTTTGAATTTCTTTAGCTTATTATCTTTTTTTTTTAGATTTTTAAGTTTTTGCGAAAAGTTCGAGAAAAAGAGACATTATTTACAAGAATGTTGGTGAAAAAGAAGGGGGAGAGAGAGAAGATTATTTACAAAAAATATTTACAAAGATTTTTACAAAATGAAACTAAATATTTTTGCAATTTTTGTTTTATAATTTTTTTGAAATTTTTGTTTTATAATTTTTTTGGAATTTTTTGTTATAATTGTTTTTTTGAATTTTGTTTTGTAATTTTTTTGAATTTTTGTAAGAAAAAAAAATTTGTGGGATTGTCATTTTAAAATTTTTTTATTGCAGAAAATAGAAATACGGTACAAAAATAGAAGTGCGAAAAATAAAGTGAGAAAACACCCCTATACTTAAGTCCAACATTGTCCCCAATGTTGTAACGTAAGTAGGCGAAACAAATAGGAAAGGCAATATGTACAAAAAAAATAAAGAGGGAGGGGGGGGGGGGGTAGAAGCTTTCCTGAAAGGAGGTTGGGAAGGCGCAGTTTAGGAACCCTGCATTATGAAGAAAATAGCAAAAAAAGTAAAGAAATAGCGAAAAAGATAAACATGGGGTGCCTCCTAGGAGTGCTTTGTTTATAGTCGTGTAGCTTGACTATTTTGGCGGTTTATATATCGAGGAGTGTTATGGATTCGAAATTACCGCCCACAGGATCACCTGCAATGTATAATTTTAAGCGATGACCGTTTACCTTAAACGAGCCTTTATCCGGGTGGGAGACGAGTACGGTCCCATATGGCCAAACCTCTTCAACTTTGAAGGGGCCGGACCAGCGTGATCAAAGTTTCCCGGGGAAAAGTCTAAGTCGTGAATTATAAAGAAGGACAAGATCGCCCGGAGAAAAAGTTTTTTGGGGCTTGAGTTTTCGGTCGTGATAAAACTTAGAACGCTCCTTATAGAAATTATTGCTCTCGTAAGCATTTGCACGCCATTCATCGAGCTCGTTTAATTGCAGTTTTCTATTTTGGGCGGCTAAGTGAGCGTCGAGATTTAAGAGTTTTATGGCCCAAATTGCGTGATGTTCTAATTCTATGGGGAGATGACATGCTTTGTCGTAGACTAATCAATACAGCATACAACCAATTACGGTTTTGTAAGCGGTACGATAAGCCCACAACGCATCGTCGAGTTTGATGGATCAATCTTTCCAATTAAGTGAAACAGTTTTCTCTAATATGCGCTTTATCTCTCGATTTACTACCTCTACCTGGCCACTAGTTTGCGGGTGGTAGGGGGTGTCAAGTTTTTGCATGACGCCGTATCTAGCTAACGTCTTAGCCATCTGGGTGTTGCAGAAATGCGTCCCCCTATCGGTTATAATAGCGCGCGGAGTGCCGAAGCGTGAAAATAGTTTTTTAAGAAATGTAACGACGACTCGCGCATCGTTGGTGGGGAGAGATTGCTCTTCCGCCCACCTCGATACGTAGTCGACCGCTACTAAAATATAATTATTTTTGAAAGATGGAGGTAGGGGGCAAACGAAATCTATGCCCCATAAATCGAAGAATTCGCATTCTAAAAACAAATTTTGGGACATCTCGTAGCGACGAGAGATGCTACCCGACCGTAGACAGCTATCGCATGCGCGCATAAAATTGTGAGCGTCTTTGAATAGAGTGGGCCAAAAGAAGCCCGCCTCCAGCGCCTTCCGCGCAGTCTGGTTAGCTTGATAATGCCCACCAGCCGGACCCTCGTGGCAGTGCCTCAGGATTTGCGTGCACTCCACACCCGCGACACATCTTCGGACCGCTTGGTCCGCGCATATACGAAAAAGAAAAGGGCCCTCCCAAAAGAAATATTTCAAGTCAGAAAAGAATTTCTTCTTTTGATGGCTCGAAAAGTCTTTTGGAAGCACCCTCGCAACTAAATAGTTCGCAAAATATGCGAACCAAGGCGTGGAAGATGAACAAGTAGTTATGGCAAGGAGGCGTTTCTCGGGGAATCTGTCATTTATGTCAGATTCGATGAACGCTTCCGCAATGGGATTTTCTAAGCGGGAGAGGTGATCGGCGGCTAAAGTTTTCGCGCCCCGCTTTTCTCGGATCTCTAAATAGAACTCCTGTAAGAGGAGGATCCATCGAAGATGGCGGGGTTTGGCGTCCGTTTTCGCTAACAAATATTTTAAGGCGGAATGGTCGGTAAATACGATAACTTTGGATAGCATGATATACGAGTGAAACTTATCGAAAGCAAAAACGACGGCTAAAAATTTCTTTTTAGTTGTCGTGTAATTTCCTTGTGCGGACGTGAGTGTCTTGTTAGCGTAATAAATAGGATGAAAATATTTGTTTATACGTTGACCAAGAACGGCTCCTACGGCAATATCACTAGCGTCGCACATAATTTCGAACGGAAGGCTCCAATCGGGCGCCACTAAAATGGGTGAATTGATAAGTTTATGTTTTATGAAATTAAAGGCAGACTCGCATTCGCTATCAAAGACAAAATTTGATTCCTTTTCCAAGAGGCGAGTAAGTGGCTTTGTTATTTTGGAAAAATCTTGAATAAAATGCCTATAAAAGCCCGCGTGCCCTAAGAAATTGCGAATAGATTTATCGTTGGAAGGCGGGGGAAGTTTTTCGATAATTTCAACTTTGGCCTTATCGACCTCCATCCCCTTAGACGAAACCATATGGCCGAGAACCAAACCTTCACGAACCATAAAGTTACATTTTTCCCAATTTAAAACAAGGTGCGTGTCCTCGCATCGCTGAAGGACACGATCTAATTTACTAAGACAGGACGGGAAAGGGCTTCCGAAAACAGAGAAGTCATGCATAAAGACTTCCATAATGTCTCCTACCAGCTCGCCAAAGATCGCCAGTATAGATCTTTGGAATATAGCGGGCGCGTTGCAGAGGCCAAATGACATTCTTCGATATGCGAAGGTACCAAACGGGCAGGTAAAAGTTATTTTCTCTTGGTCATCGGGGGAAATGGGGATTTGGAAAAACCCCGATAATCCATTAAGAAAACAAAAATACGGATGACCGGACAAACGCTCTAAAATTTGGTCTAAGAATGGTAGTGGGAAATGATCCATATGGGTGGCGTCATTTAGTTTTCTATAATCGATGCACACCCGCCAACCCGTAACAGTACGAGTTGGGACGAGTTCATTGTGCTCATTCTCCACTATGGTAAGACTGCCCTTTTTGGGAACCACATGAATGGGACTAACCCACGTACTATCTGATATGGGATAGGTAATCCCCGCATCTAATAATTTAATAATTTCGGCCTTAACGACGTCTTTCATGTTTGGGTTAAGACGTTGCTGCGGCTGAATAGTTTTACGGAAAATATCGAGAAGGAAAATCTTATTGGTGTAGAAAGACGGGTTAATCCATTTGAGATCAGAAATTTGCCACGCAATTGCGTGGCGATGTTTAAAAAAAACTCCGAATAAATCAGAAGTCTTTGATTCGGTCAAATGCGAAGAAATTATAAAGGTAAGGGTATCATCTTTTCCCAAAAAGTCGTATTTGAGTGAATCGGGTAGGGGTTTGAGTTCAAGGCAGGGCAGTTCTTCTAACGAGGTTTTAATTCCTATGTCTTTCTTACCAATTTGTTCGAAAGGCAAGTCTATATAGGTATCCTCATCGCATTTAAAATTTTCGAGTGCATAAATATCGTCGTGTAAAAAAGTAGACTCAAAAATAGGGGAAGAACAATCTCCGAGATATGTGTCTAAATTATAACAAAAGTCATCGCTCGATGACGAGTCTTCTATGGAGGGATTAACAGAGAAAGTAACTTGATCATGTCCTACCCAAAGGAGGAGACGACCGTTACTGACATCAATTAATGCGTGGGAGGTAGCGAGAAAAGGGCGACCTAGTATAATTCGTACATCGGTGTCCTCATCGATGTCCAAGATGACGAAGTCTACCGGAAAGATAAACTTATCAACTTGCACAAGTATGTCCTCCACTACCCCGACGGGATACTTAACCGAGCGATCCACTAGTTGGAATTGCATTTTAGTAGGGGCCGGAGTGCCCAAACCTAATTTTTGAAGAGCAACAACGACATCAAATTAATGCGCGCGCCTAAATCTGCTAGAGCGTATTTTACTAAAATATTGCCAAAAAGGTGATGAGTCCACTTTATATACCTATTTTCGGACTCCTCTGGGCTAGTTTTTACTCGGTTGCACTTCACTTTTAGTTCATTATCATATATATTTCATCCTGTCTTTATTTCCATAGGAAGTGCACATTTATGCCCGTGGTTGTGTATTTTGTTGTTTTTATAGTTTGTACTCCTTTTTGTGATTGTCTGGAATGTCTGCACAGATTAGTGGTTGGTTTTTCCTTTCGGTACAGGGGTCGTGTGCGTGTTCCGGGATGGTTGTGAAACAGGAATACTGCGCACGATCATGGGATCTAATGCGCACGACCACTGGTCGTGCGCCCCTGATCGTGCGCACTACTCTTCGTTTTCCAGAATCAGCTTGGGGTAAGCGCACGATCACTGGACATTTTGCGCACGACCACTGGTTGTGCTCCACTGATCGTGTGCATTGATTCCTCTTTTCTGGAGTCCTGTCTGGGTAATCGCACGATCATTGGACTAGGTGCGCACGACCACTGGTCGTGCGCCACTTCTCGTGCGCATTATCCCAGTTCTTCTTCCTGATATTCCCTGCTAGTGCGCACGAGCATAGGACATAGCGCGCACGACCACTGGTCGTGCGCCTGTGATCGTGCGCATTGTTCATTTCTGCTTTTGTATAAATAGTGCAGGTCTCGCCCTAATCCGCAGGATCCGCAGATCGCTCGACTTTTCTCCGCCATTTTCGTCTCCGAGGAAGGGTTCCGTCGTTCCCCTTCATCTTCCACCCTAGGGAGGTGCTCCGGGCAAGCTTTCACCGCCAAATCCAAGCCGGAGCTTCCTCTCGGCCTCCTCCTTCATCCTTGAGCTACAAGAAGAGCTTGACCTAGCTTTCTCCACCAAGCTAGGAGAAGTTGTGCCATCCTCCACCGGATTGTGACACGAAGAAGACGGGCCATTGGAAGGTGGTGACAGCCCTTCTCTACCCCGAACGCAGTTGCGGACCGAGCTTGGACGCGGATTGAAAACTCGACGACTCCAACCGTGAATCCTCAGCAAGGCTTCGTATTCGGTCGATTTCGCAGACTCTTTTCTTGATTGGTTGTTGAATGTGTAGTTGAACTCTTGTATTTGATGAAGTTATGCTTAGTGTAATATACATTTGTATCAAATCATGTCTATGCGATTTCTTATTTCTGTTATTTTCTTGAGGTGCAACTATTTGTCCATCCACCATCCATCCGCCCTTGCCGCACTAGCAATTGCTAGTGGCGTGCGTAGCGAAGAGGTGCATACGACCCTCATTCCACCATTCTAACCACCTCATCTGCAAGCCTACTCGCCCATCCACCTAGTGATTCGGTGCATAGTGGCCCGACTAGTCTTCCATCCCGCCTGGCGAAGCATCGCATAGCGGCGTTGCATAGGAGTAGTTGATAGTGTTTTATTTTCTTTGCCCGCAATATCAAAGCCCCCATCGTTACCGCCAACCCTAAGGACTCCAATCTCAAGTCCTCGAAATTAACTCCACCTTACTGTGTTCCTTGTGAGATCGATACTTGGGAAAGCCCCCCATTTTATATTACTTGTGCGACCGGTTCACTGCCGTGATCTTACGCATCAAGTTTTTGGCGCCGTTGCCGGGGAACACAGTCGTGTGAGTTTTTGTAGAGGAAGATAAGAGATAGAAGCCCTTTTTCATTTGTTCATATCACTTTCTTCTTTGTTTTAGTTTTTAGCATTTGTGTTTGTTTTTATTTGTTCCTATTCTAGTTTTAATTTTTCTGTAGCAGGTTTTCCTATTCTTTTATTTGTGATGTGTAGCTAATTGTTGCTTAGAACCTTTCTGTTGGTGAATTATTCTTGTTGCACCATGTATTCTTATATGAATATCCGTTGCCGATGGTGTGGGGATTATAGGCATGGTAGTGATGAGTGCCCCACTGAAGAATGGGAGCATAATTCTCGCGGTTCTGTGTATGGAGCACCGTATTCTTATGGTACTTCATACACTCAACCCAGGTGTTATGGTCACTCCTCTTCTACGCCTTCATCTTTTTCTTATTCCTCTCCGGTCCCACCTGTACCGAGGAGTAATGGAAAACGATGTTTGTGTTGTCGTAGCACCGACCACGTGTTGAAAGATTGTGCAGAATTTCAACGCCAGTTGGAGGAGGATGATGAACCGGGTATCCGAATCATTCCATCCACCTCTCAATCGGCTGCCCCTTCTGATTCTGATGATATGTTCGCAGCACCACCTTGTCTATGGGGGACTGCTGCGGATATGCCCATCAGACTTTCTGCTGATCGGTGTGACAACATTGTGGCACCGTCTCTCCCCATGCCCTCTTCCCCTCTTGTTGATTCACCCCCGGAGGAACCTGCACATATTTTCTCTGATGCTGTTGTTCCTCTACCTTCTATGCAAGAATTATCTATCCCTATTTTTAGTGAGTCGGTTGATGATGTTCGGCCGGATTGTGATTCTGAGCCTGAGGATGTGCCCATGTTTGACAAGGATATTATTTACATTAATGGACAGTATTACGTCTTGGAACATGTGGATGCACTGAGGTGTGTTGATGAGGATATCCTCTTTGTTGAGGAAGTTTCCACTTCCTTGATGGATGAGGAGGTCCAAACCACCACCGAGGACCTTGAGCTCGCGAATTTCCATCGCCATGACTCATATGACGCCGTCGATGATCTATGTCGGGATCCTGCTGAGAGTGACACCGAGATCACTCTCCCTATTTCTGATTCTTTTATTTATTCATCTCTTTATTTCTTGATCCCCCTTCTTTATTTGAGCCTGGGCTGGTTGAGTCTCTGCAGGACCTTCAGGAGGACTTGGTGCTTTCAGCTCGAGTCATCGATGGTAGCATCCTCTCTCGTGAGGAGGTTGATTACCCCTCTATTGAGAAAGCTCCATTGATTACTTTCTCCTCCTGCCTTCTCCCTGTAGTAGACGAAACCTTGTTGGGCAAGGATTCATTTTGTGGTAAGAAGAGTGAGGACCAGCGCTCCTTCCCTTCTTACTTCCTATTTCCTTTACCTGTGTTTGGCAGGTATTACTATTTAGGTAGAGGGGTAACTGTTCTATCGCCGTATCGGTACCCGTTACCGCAACGGATAATGGAACAGTTGCCTGTGCATTTTTCTTTTCATATACCCATTAGCTAGAACTGTATAGAATTGAATAAGTCGTGCTAGGATGACAATAACTCCAGTACTTATCTTTCATTTTCTGCATTTTATTTTTCATGTCTATTTAGTTTTCGTATTTCTTTGTAGTTTGTATATTTTTGTTTTGTTTTTGCGGAGCTCACTCCTGCAGGTATTCATGACATATCGCATTGGCGGGGTTGTGATTCTTCGTATGGAGGGCCTGCTTCAGTTTTCACGCGTCTTCTGGTATGCTCAATTGTTGAGCATTGGGTAACCTCTTCGCTTAGCTCTGTATGATTTTAATTTCTCTATCATATGCTGTGTAGTTTAGTTTAAGTCTGGGGGAGAGCCATTTTGTTACCTTTTGCACGTGCACATCTCATGTGCATACTAGAAGCCTTTATAGTTTTATTGTGATTAGTTCATTGTACTGCACACCACTGCACCCACATGAGCGCGTGCTTAGCTTTTTGCGTTTTGCGAGTTAAACTCATTTCTTTGTTAGATTTGGGAAAATTATGGTGATGACATAGGATTGTGAGACAGAGTAAAATGTTGACCTTGCTGTGCTCCTAGTCAACTGCTCTCGTCTCGTGTAGAAATTCGAGTAGATTAAATTTTTCTGTATGCTTATAGTTTTATATTTTTCTATTTACGTAAAGACTTTTTATTCTACTCAAAAGTTGGTGAATCCGGTATGAATCAAACGGTAGTGTAGGGATGTGTGTAGCCGCCACTAGCCTCGTTTTGCTCGAGTCGGGAGGAAGGATTATCTTTCTCGGTGGCTAAGAAGTTGCCCCAAGCTACTCTCGAAGCATAGGTGCATGGTTAGTCAAGCGTAAGCGTGATGTAGGCCATCATTTTGGCCCGGTTGAGCTTTGTACCGTTCCTAACGTCTTGTCCTCGCTAGCCTCGTTGTGCCTACCCTTCTTTTGATTCAGCTCCACCTTCATTCACCAAAGCCCCATAGCCTATCCTAGTCGCACACCCAAGTCGAGTTTAGTGTTTTATATTTTCATGTTGGGATGTGATGTGGTGTTATTATTTATGAAAATGTGGAAATGCTCCCAAGTTTATATCTGCTGAACTGTGCAAATAAAATGAAGAAAAAGAAAAAAAAAGAGAAAAATATTTGTAAAGAAGAAAAAAGAAGTAAAAAGAAAAAGTTTAAATTGAAAATCTTTATGGAAATGTGATTATATTTGGAGTAGGCGGTGCACACACCCATTTGTTAAAAGTTAAGTCTGGGGGTGTGGTGCACCCGCATTTATTTTGGTTAGCTGATGGATTCTTTCCTTGCTAGCTCATTTGGGTAAGGTGTGTTGATGCACGAAAACACAAGGGGGGTCGAGCACAACCAGCTAACTGTTCGAACACGGGGGAAAAAGAGAGACTGCGAGCAGCGATCTACTAAACGGATGAGAGCTGAAAGAGGAGCAGGGCCGTGAACCACGGCAACAACAGACTTCGCCCGTCGCGGCCTGAATGCCTCTCTTGCGACGGGCTTTCTCTTGATTGAAGAAGGGTTTGGTTACAAGTGAAAGGAAAAGACTAGTGAAGCAGAGCAAAGGGGAGTCCGCAAGGCACAAGAATCGAGTCCGCAGCCTGTAACAAGTAGGCTCCTGGGTCCGAGTCAGCGTGCCTTGAGTGCACCACCTCCCCCCTATTTATAGGATAGGGGGCCTGCCCAAGCGGGCAGGGCTAAAATAACCGGCTGCCCGGGGTACAGGAGAACCGGGCAGCGGTGACGGGAAGCAAAAAGAAAGAACACGCCAGTCCGCACAGAAGGGGCGGACTGGGCTCGCGAACTGGAGCTTCCACTGCTGCTGCCGGGCACGGCCGCTGGAGTCTGGCGGCCTGGGCGGACGGGATACTGCGTCCGCCGCTGGAGACTTGCCCAACGCGCCGGCGGACTGAGCGGACTGGGCTTTGCGTCCGCTGCTGGAGTATTACCCTTGGCGCGACTGGCGACAGTGCCGGACTGGGCGGACGGCCAAATATTGTCCGCGCCTGCTGAATGGGGGCTTTTGGGAACTTGGAGTATGTTGCGGACTGAGGGGTTAACATAATCCCCGCACATTTTTAAGTTTCCAGAAAAACTTCGAAAATGTTACTTTAACCGCCGAGTCCGCAAACCTCGAAAATGCCGCCAAAGCTATAAATACCGCTGGAGGGTCTGGATCTGCTGAGAATTTTGATCGACACGGGGCGATACTCACCACTTGCGGTCTCCACTTTCCAGTCCGGCATGGCAAGACTTGGTACATTCCTCTCTAGCTTCACTGTCAAAGGCGACTCGGAGCCGTCAACGCCAGTGAAGACCAAGAAAATTGCAAAGAGGCCGGCAAGACAAGATCCTGTCCGCCTCGCAGGAGAAAACTCCCAGAGCGAGAAGCCTGCGGAGAAAGCAGTCCGCCACGTCGATGTTTCTGCTCGCAAGGATGCCGTAGTCGACGCCGAACCATTGAGGAGTGAGAAGATGGCAGCCTTGTCGGACTCCGCCCCTTCTCAGAAGACTGCGACCTCGGCGGATACTACTGGCGAACACATGGAGACTGACATATCTTCCCCCAATGCCTCGGTGCAAATCGTTGACTTGGACGAAGAAGACCGGCGGACTGAGGTAGAGGACAACGCGCCCTCAAAGGCATTGTCTGTTGTGAATCCTGAACCTGTCCGCGCTGACCAGCCTGATTTAGGGGGGTCCGCCGCGGATGCTGCTGAGAAAACCGCCAAGAGGAAGAAGAGGAAGAGAGACGGAGAGACCGTCGCTGAGCGGGTTGAGAGGAGGCTGCGCGCTATGAAGGAGAAGAACATCTCCAAGCGGACTGGGGAAGCGGACTTACAACACAGGCCGCGCGACAAAGAAGTTCCAGACGGCGATCTGGTTACTCCGGAGGCCCAAATCCAGGGAGAGAATTCCCTCTCAACGGTCAGTCTTTCCACGGATGAGATACTTGATTCTATAGACGTCGATCAACTTGACTTAATCCAGGACTCCTTGCTGGTTATGGTGCAGCAGAATGGGGCAGGGACTGCTGGAGATAAGGGTGACGAACTCCCTTCCTTGTCCGCTGCGGAGGAAGAGGAGAGGGAGAGGCTGAAGGAGAAGATAGAGGAACAAAAGAAGCAAATCGTTGCTCATGTTGCTGTGGTCGAGGCAGCCTCGAAGCAGGCCGCGGCGGACAAAGCTGATGAGGATCTGAGGATTGCGGCGGAGCTGATGCGGTCAGGTAAACTTCAGCCGGCGCCCAAATACTTTCAGCGCAAGTGGCTTTATAGGTCGCCGCCGCGGACGTCAAGACCGATCAAAATTATCACCAAGACGGACGATATCGTGGTCTCAACAAGTGCGGCTGCCGAGAGAAGAGCAAGGGTTCACCGTGAATGGAAAAAGCGGTTAAGCGCCTTTGACCCAGAGCGGGCAAGGCGGCCAATCACCTTTGATAGTCGGAAACTCGCTGCCGCTATATCTAAAAGTGATCTTTTATCCTCTCTTTTAGTCCGCCGCGAACTGCCTTTGAATGCGAAGTTTGACTTTATTTGTTGCAGGTAGAAAGTCGCTGCCGGGCTCCATAGAGAGTGGCGAGATCGTGATCACACCCAACACTGGAGCCGACGCGGTCTCACATGTGGAGTCCGCGGAGGATGAGCCACCCAGCCTGAGTATGATAAAAGAGTTAGAGAAGAAATTTGAAGTTGAGATGCAATGTGTTAAAGCAGAGTTAGAGAAAGCGGCGGAGCGCGAGAAGGCGTCCGCGGCGCGCGAGAAAGCGCTCGCAGAACGCGAGAAGGCCCTTAAAGACCAGGTCGCCAGCATCTCGCGGGCGCTGGAGAGGTCTGAAAGGGAAAAGAAGAGGCTCGCGGATGACGTCCGATACTACAGAGGCAAGCACTTGGCGTCGGCTCGTGAAGGAAAGGAGAAGCGGACTGCTGAGTTCGCTGAGCAGAGGCCGCGGGCGTCAGATCGCGTTCCTCCCGAGATCGCGGCACCGGCAGGTGGCCAGCAGCCCGCGGATGAGGAGCCGAGGCCGGCAGCGGAGCCAATGGTGCCTCTTAGTCGAGTTGACCGGGAAGCCGCCCATATGCAACGGACTATAAACGTCATCCATCACCATCTCTGCCGGGTATACAGTGAAATTCTTCAGATCAGTGATCAGGCGGCTCATCTATGCAGGGACAGAGCAGAAAAGCCGGCGCGGACGGATAACAGGGACCGCTGAGTCCGCAATTCCTTGAACTTTTCCGATTAAATGTATATTGTTTGTATGATTGCTCCAAACAATGCTGTGTGAAGTGTGGTTGAACTTTATTTGATCTGTGCGGATCCAGATTATATGTCCGCTATTCTTATGTAGCTTTATCTTTGGCATGTTTTGTTGCGGACTGTGCGGACTAGCGCTGTGTCCGATTCTTTCTAACCTGCAGGTGGGAATATTCGCGATCTGAGCGGATAGGGAACTGCGACGGCTATAACTTGGCCTTGAATTTTTTGGAAAATTAGCTTGTCTTTTCTGTCCGCGTTATTCGTTTGGCTGCTTTTTAATTCTTTGCGGATTGTGCGGATTGAATATGCGACCTGCGCGGACTGTCCAAAAAGCTGTCAGACATTTCATCTATAAATACTGCCTTCTGTCCTCTATGCAGGAAACTGCTAAAGTAGACGAAACCCTGCGGCCTGCAACATGGTGTCCGCTCGCGCTGATGCTGCAGTCGCCTTCCACTCTGCGGACCACAAAAAATGCACTTTGACAGAGGCTGATCTGGCGGCCTTTGTTGAAAAGAAAATGGCGGACTCCAATATTCTTGTCCGCCTACCCGCACACCAAGAAAGATTAAACTTCTCGACGGCGACCCAGATCGCCATTCCTATTGATCACTTTGACAGCGGATTCAAGTTCCCACTCCTATGGGAACTTGCCGTGATTTTCGAGCATTATGGGATGGTGCCCGGCCAGCTCGCGCCGAACACACTTGCTGCGATCTGCAGCTACCTCTCCTACTTGCGATCTGAAAGGATCGCCTTTTCAATGAACGTCTTCCGGAAAATGTTTTCCGTCCGCTCCATTACTGCCTCCGGAGGTCGCCCCTATAAGGGTGTGATCTATTTCTACTGTAGGGGGATGAAAGTTGCGGGTCTTCCAAACAAGATCCACAACTGGACCTCAAGGTTCTTGATCTTTGAAGGCGACCTCGGGTTCGCGCACACCTATCCGCAGGTGCGCGCGGACTCCGCTTTCAAGGCTGCGCAGCTGGACGACTTGGAATCCGCGATTGTGGAGTTCCTGGCCAATGCCAGGCTTGATGTCGAGCACTACCTCCCGCTGCTAGCGGGCCTAGCGGACGTCGTGCCTGAGGACAGTAAGTAGCTCTGCGGACTCAACTTTTGTATCCGCCGCGACCACGCTTTTTAACTGGTTCTCTTCTTGCAGCGACCTTGGCGGTGCCCGCCAACCTGCCGCAGACGCCGAGCGGCTTTGTTCCTACTCAAAAGGAGAAAAAAGAAGCGGTTGCAAAGAAGAGGAAAGAGGAAGGGGATCCCGCAGCGGACTACTCCTCCTCCGACAGCTTCTCCATGGCCGGCTTCGGTACCAGCCAAAGGGACCTTAGGGGAAACCCTATGGTCCATTGGCATAGCAAGGATAAGCACGTCCGCTTATCCACTGCGCTCCCCTCATGGAGGAGTCCGCGGATAACGCGACATGCCCATGTTGCGCTTTCCACTCTCTATGGGAAGCGCAACTTGAGCGATCTGAAGAAGGTACCCGCCGCCGACCTCCCTCTGCTGGCCTCTCAGGCCTCTGCGAACAGTGCGGTGACAAACCATTATGTTGCCACTCTGGCCAGAGACCTAATAAGGCAAAATGAGGAACTTCAGAAAGATAACAAAGTATTAAAGGAAAGGAACGCGCGGATAGGAGAAAGAAATGCTCGGCAAAGAGAGGAGCTGGCGGTAAGTTGAATTCGCCGCGATCTAGTTTGGCTGTCCGCCGCGATCTGTCTGATGTTCGCAATCTTGCTTTTGCAGGTCGCCTATGACTTGGGGAACACTAAGTTCCAGGCCGCCACGCTCCCCTTTGTAATGGAGACAGTTGAGATTGCCGTTGAGCGGCTTGCCCGCGACGGCCTCATGAAAGAGGGAGTGGACGGCGTCCCCTTTGTCTCCATCTTTCCGGAGCTGGCTCCTCAGATCGCAGCGATGGAAAAATCTAAAAAAGGGAAAGAGGTTATCGAGGAAAATGATGATGAAGAAGAAGAAGACGACGGAGGCTCTCAAGGCGAAGGGCAAGTCCCTGCGGACAATGCTGAATCTAGCCGGCGAGGAGAGGGTCTGTCCGCCGAGTCCGGCTCTTCTGCTTCTTCCTCTGCTACTGGCAGCTCGCATAGCGGGTCCGCCACTAGTTCAGGATCAGGTAGCAGCGGGAGCAGCTCGGGGGGCTACTCTCCAGATGTCGACATCATTGGTGACAGCCCTGCACCTGCTGAGAAGAGACAGCGGACTGACTGATGATCAATGCATATGTATACATTTTGCAATTTACTTGTAAAAAGTGGCGGACGCAAAATTGCAGTCCGCCGAACATTTTGAATGATGTAAAAATTTTTGAAGAAATAGAAAGGATATTTTGCCATGTGTGCTTTCTGCAATGTTCTTTCTCCACGCTCACTGCACCGATATTTAGCAGTCCGCACAACACAGATAAGCTCAGGCCTTTGTTGATTAGAGAATTACAATTCTATTTTGGAACTGTCAGGCGGACTCCGTTGAGTCTTACTTTCAGTCCGCATGATATATCATTAGTAAACTTTATTGATTAAAGAATTAGGTATCAACTTATTCAGTATCCGCCTTAGAGAACAACCAGCATCATGCCTGGGGTACTCGAGTTATAGGGTTGTAGTCCGCAAGCCAGATCGCACAATATAAAAGCTCAGTCGGTCATTAACTTGACAATGTGAAAACCATTCCGCGGGCTGAATAGAACAGAGCCAACCCACTCATAGCAGAAATCAAATTTATATAACCCAACATCATTCTGCGAACTGAGCAGATACAGAAAACCGATCTGCTTCTAACAGGAAAGTTCTATAACTTGAATGTGAACTCTGCGGACTGAGCGGATATAAAAAACAACAATCCGCTCATAACAGAAATGATCTATAGCTTGTGACCAGGTGGGCAGGTGAGCCTGAGCGGCATACTTTCCTCACCGGGCTACAAGCTATATGATCAACCCAAGTCGGCGGACTGACCGGATAGAGAAAAGCAGTCCGCCAAAGATAACCAGCTTGTAATCCAAGTTCCACCACTCTCTTTGAATAATGAATCCAGTCCGCCAAAGATAGAAATGACCCATAGCTTGCGACCAGGTGGGCAGGTGAGCCTTAGCGACATACTTTCCTCACCGGGTTACAAGCTATAAGATCAACCCAAAAAGGCGGACTGAGCGGATAGATAAAACCAGTCCGTAAGCATACAGAAATGACCCCATAACTTGCGACCAGGTGGGCAGGTGAGCCTGCGCGGCATACTTTCCTCACCGGGCTACAAGTTATAAGGTCAACCCAAAGAGGCGGACTGCGCGGACAGAGAAAAACAGTCCGCACAAACTTCCCTGCAAAAAGCAAGACCCTCAATTGGCGGAACGGTTCCCTGCCCTCTTGCCTGGAGTACAGCCTAAGCTGTGGGTCTCCTGCAGGCACTGCTTGAGGGTACCACGGAGTGTTCGAGGGTTACAAGCTATGATGATCAGGTGGGCAGGTGAGCCGGAACGGCATACTTTCCTCATGTGATCATCGAAGTTGTAACCATATCCTTAAGGCGGCATGGTAGAGCTTTACACCCACCTTGCCCTCCAAAATGCAAAGGTGGGGTCAGGTACCTGCCGGGATCCGAAGTCCAGGATCCAACCGCGCTAGAGCCTGCAAGCTCCCACTACACGGTGCGAAATCTCCTCGCAACACGTGGTCTTCGTGGTGTTACGCTAATGACAACGGCTCTAGGGGAGGTCTAGCTGAACTCGGCGATGTCTCCTGGTATCAGGGAACCGTCATAGGTGTTTGGGAGAGAGAAAACACTAGAAAAAATGTCAGTATGGATTCTGTGATTAAGAAAATGTATTGCAAAGGGAACATGAGAGAAAAAAGAGAGTTCGGGTGTCAAACCGTTTTCGAAAACTCTCTTAGTACTTTATCTGTTATGATTACAACAAAAACACTCGAAGAAGTGTTAGCAAGCAGTTTCTACTCATAATAATTCTTGAAGAGGATATACAAAATAGAAAGGGGGTTTAAGAATAGAACCGCTTGAGATCATCCCCACTCCACGTGTGCGGTATATCCTCTCCTTCGTAAGTTTGTAAGCGGTAAGCGCCGCTTTTTAATGCTTCCTTGACGACAAAAGGGCCGGCCCAATTTGGATTGAGCTTTCCAACTGAACTAGCCCTTGCAGCAGCATCAACCTTCTTCAGAACTAGATCTCCCACTTGAAAGTGTTTGACCCTTATATTTTGATCGAAGTGACGGGCCATCCTCCTTTTGACTTCCTCCTGCCTGATAGCTGCTTGATCTCTGACCTCCCCGATGTGTTCCAAGCTGAACCTCATCTCCTCATGATTCAGCTCCACCCAGTCATCAATACCTTCTCTTGCAAGCAGCACCCTGGGTGACGGGACTTCAAACTCAACCGGGATGAGTGCTTCTGAGCCATGAGAGAGTTTGAATGGGGTCTCCCCAGTAGCAGATGAAGGCGTTGTTCTAAGGGACCAGAGGACTGACTGAAGCTGATCAGCCCAACTGCCTTTGAGATTCTGTACTTTCTTTTTGAGCAAATTGATGATCTGCTTGTTGGCTGCTTCTACCTGGCCATTGCTTCTGGGATGATGAACTGATGCAAAACGCAGCTCTGTTCCGATCTGCCTGCAAAAATCTATCATCTCTGAGTTATTGAACTGTGGCCCATTGTCAGTGATTATTGCCATTGGTATCCCGTGCCTGCAGACAATTTCTCCCCAAATGAAGTTCTTGACGATCTGAGTAGTTGTCTTAGCCAGTGCCTTGGCTTCGATCCACTTGCTGAAATAGTCGATCATTACAATGATGAAACGCCGTTGCCCGCTTGCCAAGGGAAAAGGACCAATGAGATCCATTCCCCAAACCGCAAAGGGCCAAGGAGTTGCAATCGACCTGAGGGACTGAGCTGCTTGGTGCTGAAGTGGAGCAAACTTCTGGCACTGAACACACCTTCTGACATAGATCTCTGAGTCTTTCTTCATTGTGGGCCAGAAATACCCTTGCCGCAGGACTCGCTTTTCAAGAGTTCTTGCTCCAGAGTGGCTTCCACACTCCCCTGAATGAACCTCTTGCAAAACGGTAAGAGCTTCTTCCTCTGAAACACATCGGGCCATTGTTGAGTGGAAAGTCTTTCTGTAAAGGACTCCCGCCACTAGGAAGTAGTGAGCTGCTTTTATTCTGAAATTTCTCTTGTCCTTGACTGTACGATGGTAATTTCCTGTTGATAGGTAAAGGATAAATGGGTCCATCCAAGAGGCTCGCTGGTCAACTTGCATTAAATCTCCTTCCTCTACTGCCGGACGGAAGAGTTCGGAAGTTGTGCCTCCTGATGGTATCCCATGCTTAGAGAGAAAATCGGCCTCCTCATTCTCTGTTCTCGGAATATGTTCGATAGTGAAGCTTTTAAACCTGCCGATTTCTATCTTCACAAGAGCCAAATACTTTTTCAAGACTGGTTCCCTTGCTTCGAAGTTACCAAGGACTTGCGACGCCATTACAAGAGAATCAGTTCTGATGTGAGCATGATCGATTCCTAATTCCCTTGCGAGCCTCAAGCCTGCTAGCAGTGATTCATATTCAGCCTGGTTGTTGGTTACTGGAAAGTAGAACTTGATGGCCTGCTCCAGCTTGATTCCATTTGGATTGATGAGAACCACCCCTGCTCCGGAAGAACTTCTGCCTGAGGCACCATCAACATAGATGGTCCAAGCCAAAGGTGACCTTTCTGCCTGGTCAGAACTGGATTCTGGCATGTCAATCAGAAAATCTGCTAGGACTTGAGCCTTGATGGCTGTCTTGGGCACATAAGAAATTTCAAATTCACTTAGCTCTATTGCCCACTTGGCTAGTCTGCCGGAATGCTCGGGCTTCTCCAACACACCCTTCAAAGGTTGATCGGTGATGACTTGGATTGAATGTGCTTGGAAGTATGGACGGAGCCTACGAGCTGACATGACCAGTGCCAAGGCTAACTTCTCTAAGATCGGATACCGCGTCTCAGCACTCTTCAAGATATGGCTGACATAATAGATTGGAAACTGCTTTTTGCCTTCTTCCCGAAGGAGAACGGAGCTGACGGCCTCAGGGCCAACTCCTAGATACAAGAAAAGGATCTCTCCTGGCCTGGGGCTCTGAAGCAGAGGGGACGAGGTAAGCTGCATCTTTAACTGCTCAAAAGCATGAGAGCACTCTTCTGTCCACTAAAACTTGGACGCACCGCGGAGAGTTTTGAAAAAGGGGGCACTCCTATCTCCAACCCGAGAGAGGAATCTTGCAAGACCTGCCAGCCTTCCCCCTAACTGCTGAACTTCCTTCGGTGAACGAGGGGTAGGCATTTCAAGAATAGCTTTTACCTTGTCAGGATTGGGGGCAAGTCCCTCCGGAGTTAGGAGATGACCAAGGAACTTCCCCTTACTCGCTCCAAAGGTACACTTCAAAGGGTTGAGTTTCATCTTGTATCTACGCAGAGTAGCGAACGTCTCTGCTAGATCTAGCAAGTGCAGCGAAAACGATTTACTCTTAATCAAGAGGTCGTCTACATACACTTCTAGGTTTCTTCCTTTTTGATGGTTAAACACACGGTCCATCATCCGTTGGTAAGTTGCGCCAGCATTCTTAAGCCCAAAGGGCATGACAAGATAGCAAAAACATCCATCGTTTGTAATGAACGACGTGTGAGGAACGTCGGGCTTATGCATTCTTATCTGGTGATAACCAGAAAACGCATCTAAAAAACTCATGTAAGAGTATCCTACCGCGGAATCAACTAAAGAATCTATCCGAGGCAGGGGGTAGCAATCTTTAGGACATGCTTTATTAAGTTTTGTAAAGTCTACACACATTCGCCACTTTCCCCCTGGTTTTTTAACCATTACAACATTTGAAATCCAGGTGGGGTATTGCACTTCTTTAATAAAATTCGCCTTGAGGAGTTTTGCAACCTCCTCCCTTATTGGCTCTGCAAGCTTTGTTGCCACGTCCCTCTTCTTCTGTTGGATGGGCTTGCAGCTAGGATCAACATTCAAGTGGTGGCAAGCAACATCAGGATCCACCCCTGGCATGTCTTCTGCTGACCAGGCAAAGACATCCAGGTTCTTCAGCAGGCAGGAAATCAACTCGGCCTTTTGATCTTCAGGAAGCTCCGAGTTGATGGAGAGTTTCCTCTCCTCCCCCTCAGCAATGGGGACTCCTTGCGTCACCTGGGCAGGTTCCAGGTGAGCACCTTCATCAGCAGCAGCTTTCGAGCTGGAAGAGGCTTCTGCGGCTTCTGCTGGAGCAAGGGAAGCTTCAACCATGTTGACAGTGCGAACGTAGCACTCCCTTGCTCTCCTTGGGTCGCTCCTGACCCGGCACATCCTCCCATCGGCAAAGAACTTGATGGCGAGGTGGTAAGTGGAAATTACTGCTTGGTACTTGTTCAGCAGGGGCCTGCCGAAGATGGCATGGTAACTGCTGGGGGCGTCGACCACTATGAACTGTATCTGCTTTGTTGCCCCTCCAAGCTTTACTGGCAAGGTGACGCTGCCCTCCACCTCTTTCCTTTCTCCAGAGAATCCATAGAGCGGCCCCTCAGTGGAAAGCAGAGGCTTCCCAGTCCTCAGGGCCTCGAAGGTAGACTTGAAGAGGAGGTTGACTGAACTGCCCGTGTCAACAAGAATTCTGTCCACTGTGAAGTCTCCCAGCACAGCCTTGATAACAACAGCATCGTCGAATGGATTGGCTGTTTGCGGCAGATCTTCTGGACCAAAGGTGACGACCTCCCTTGGAGGAGCAACGGAAGAAGAGGCCACCTCCGCCTGGGTGACCCTTGAAATTGAAGATTTCCGAGTGGACTCGGTCCCTGCTCCACCATGGATGAAGAAGAGGCGTCCCAGAACTCCCTCATCATCCGCATCAAAGCATTCCACTGGGACGTTGATCGGCCCCAGACGGCCTTCGTCCTCCACATCTACACACTCCTGGTAGGCCTCAGCTACCTCTTTGCCCTTCGAGGTGGATGGCTTCGACGAGGAAGGAGAATCCTTCTTGGTCAGGTCAATCTTGCCCTCGGCAAGCAACTTATCAATCAGCGCACGAAGGGCCTTGCAATCCTCGGTCAAATGGCCCCTTTCCTTGTGGAATTGGCAGTATTGCGAATTGTTCCTCGGCTTCCACAGCTTCTGAGGCTCTTGCCTCTTCTCTTCTGATCTCCTTTGCAGGATCTGGATGACTTCGTCAAGATCCAGATCTGCAGGGTCCCCCATGGGACTTTCTTCATATTGGCACGGGGCAGGCAAGGCTGCCTGCTGGAGGATGGGAAGAGCCTGCAAAGGCACGGCGGGAGTGGCGGCCAACGGCAGTCTCTGCTCGTGAAACTGTTGATGGCCCTGGAAAGGTTTTTTGTTGCGGAAGTTCCTGCCTCTTTGGGACGGAGGCTGGAAATCTGGGCGAGGGGGCTTGCCATGGGAAGAAGAAGCGAAGGCATCCCTTCCTTCAGCCTTGGCTGTCAGGGATGAGACGTAAGTCGGATTGGCATTCTCCCCTTCTATGAAACGGTTGACCATGGCGATCAACTCCTGATAGGTCTCTGGATCCTTGGTTGTGGCTTTGAACTTCAGAGGGCCCTCCCGGAGGCCATGGATCAAGGCAACTTTGTAGTAGTCGGGGTTCACATTTCTCACCCCCTGGATCTCCCTCTGAAAGCGATCAACGAATCTTGCTACTGATTCGTTATCCCTTTGCTTGATCTCGAACAGGGCAGCTGGCCCATCCTTTCTCTTCTTCGAGGTAGCAAACCTCAGCAGTAACTGGCTACGGAGCTCTGCAAAAGAAGAAATAGTGCCCGAAGGCAGCTCGTAGAACCACTCTCTCGCTTGCCCCTCGAGAGTGGTAACCAACAATTTGCACTTAATTGCATCTGAGAGGCATCTCAACGCAACTGCACCCTCAAATGCCTGGAGATGAGCAATGGGATCTGTCGATCCTGAATAGAATGGGATGCGAGGCTCCCTGAAGTTGCTTGGAGCTGATTCCCATCGAATTCGGTCGACAAAGGGAGACGGGGTGTCAAATTCTGCAGGGTAGAAAGGGCGGACTGGAGCCGAGGAGTCCGCGGGTTCGGCGGACTGGCGATCAGCAAAGTGGAGTTGGCGGGCAGGAGTGCCCCTAGCAGCTTCTCTGAAGAACTCTCTGAAAGCAAACTCTTCCTCTTGAGGGCGCAGAGGAGCAGCGGACTGAGCAGCGTTCCGGGGAGTTGCTGACGACTGCCGAAGCGGAGTTCGGCGAGCTGGGGTCTGGCGGACAGGCGAGTCCGCTGGGTCCGCCGCGGCCTGAGGAGCAAGCCGCTGAGCCAAAGCAAGCAGAGCTTGGCTGATTGTGTCAAGACGCTGGTCGGTCTGCCGGCGAGACTGCTCGGCCTCAATGCGAGCTTGTTCTATTGCGTCCCAAAGGGAATCTTCTGAAGAGCTGGAGCGGTCTGAAGAGCGGGCTCTGCGGTCTGACATCTTTCGTCCGCTGATTTCAAAACACTACTCGGATCTGAAGGTCGCGTGTTAACTGTTGATGCACGAAAACACAAGGGGGGTCGAGCACAACCAGCTAACTGTTCGAACACGGGGGAAAAAGAGAGACTGCGAGCAGCGATCTACTAAACGGATGAGAGCTGAAAGAGGAGCAGGGCCGTGAACCACGGCAACAACAGACTTCGCCCGTCGCGGCCTGAATGCCTCTCTTGCGACGGGCTTTCTCTTGATTGAAGAAGGGTTTGGTTACAAGTGAAAGGAAAAGACTAGTGAAGCAGAGCAAAGGGGAGTCCGCAAGGCACAAGAATCGAGTCCGCAGCCTGTAACAAGTAGGCTCCTGGGTCCGAGTCAGCGTGCCTTGAGTGCACCACCTCCCCCCTATTTATAGGATAGGGGGCCTGCCCAAGCGGGCAGGGCTAAAATAACCGGCTGCCTGGGGTACAGGAGAACCGGGCAGCGGTGACGGGAAGCAAAAAGAAAGAACACGCCAGTCCGCACAGAAGGGGCGGACTGGGCTCGCGAACTGGAGCTTCCACTGCTGCTGCCGGGCGCGGCCGCTGGAGTCTGGCGGCCTGGGCGGACGGGATACTGCGTCCGCCGCTGGAGACTTGCCCAACGCGCCGGCGGACTGAGCGGACTGGGCTTTGCGTCCGCTGCTGGAGTATTACCCTTGGCGCGACTGGCGACAGTGCCGGACTGGGCGGACGGCCAAATATTGTCCGCGCCTGCTGAATGGGGGCTTTTGGGAACTTGGAGTATGTTGCGGACTGAGGGGTTAACAAGGTGCATAGCCTTCCTTTTTATCATTGTTTACCTCACCATAACCCAAGACCCGTGATTATCCTAAAGTCCTACGGATTTGCGCTTGAGTCTAACTAGTGCCGTGGAGAGAGTTTTAGCTGCGGAGCCGGAACCTGTTGGGCCATAAAAGCTTCCAGGATGGCTGTTAGAGTTTGTCCCATCTCCGACTGTAGGAATGGAGTGGGGACCGGGGGAGGTGGTACAATGTTCGGAGTCTACTGGGCTCCGTCTTGTGGAGTAGGCTGAGCTAGGGGCTGCAAAACAAACTACATTAGTAGGTAATCGACTCAATACCTAATAAAAAGTGGACAATTTCCATGTGATCCGTCATATGGCCACACCACTGCTTCTGCTGTTTAGTTTGTCCCCAAACTAAACTCACGCAGGGGTGACCCAGGGGTTGTGGAGTGTTACTTTTCGATCGAGGTTTGCTCTGATACCACTTGTAAGACCCCTTTTTTTCTTTTTGAAACCGGGGTCTTAGGCCCAGAACCGCCGCTTAACGGTGACACCTTCACGCCCTGAAGGGTCATCACCGCGAAACGCCAATTCTGCCGGCCGATTCGATCACAAAAAAGCAACAAAAGTAGAGTGAGCACAAGAGTGGTAAAACTCTAACCAAAAGTCCCCAAAATACAATCACATCAGAGTAAAATAATCTCCACGAAGGGAGAGTCCACAAAATATAACGTACTGAAAATAAGGGCTTAAGCCCGCTACATCAAATTCTCACTACATAGTCACTCAAGCGGAAGCAAAATAAAACACTACTAAGGTTAGGGGCTCACAGTCCCCATTGTCTGAACTCCGGTGCTAGACTGCCCCATCTCCAAGCATGCCGACCTGCGGGGCTGCGCCTCCTTGCTGGGATCCATGATCCCCTAAATGATGTGGTTCGAAAACCGTTAGTCTAAAAGACTAAGTCCTATCATCCCCCACCCCTTACCCCATGGCCCTTAGTCACCGAGCGGAGAAGAATAAAGGGGAGGACTTGAAGGTGGAGAGTAATCAAGAAACAGATGGCAGCGGACCTATACTAGCAATTTTTATAGTTCATGTGGCAGTAAAGTAAAGTATGAAAAGTAATCTTAACTTATATGGAAACATATAAGCAAGGGATCTTTTATAGGGCTTCCATCGTATAAAAAGTCTCATACCAATTTATACGTTGTGGTGTCGGTTATTATCAGCAATATATATATAAAGAATTTTAACCTTAATTTATAAACTTGCCCACACAAGCTTATAGACCGAGGGGTCGTTTTGCAGGGCCTATTGTATAAGCGTCTCATACCACTTATACAATAGGTGACAGGGGTTTTATGCTATGATTATGCTATGACATGAAAGTGGGTTATGATGCGATCATGCAAGTGCGATTCACCCACCCGACTCTGTGCACACAGACCTTTAGTTCCCCCTTTCTGGAGCCAGACCTCCCAGGATACCTCCGTAGTAGCAGACGGAAGTGGTGGGTTGGGCCTTGACCACCTATAAAACAGTAAAGCACTGCCGGTCAGACCTATCATACGCCTCAACGCTGGTGCACAAAGCGGAGCTCATGCATACTTTTGCCGGCTAGCGCACCGGACTTCTGTTGGCGAAGTGCTAGCCACACTTGCCGAGCCAACGTATTGGCATCGGTGCATCTACACTCCAATACAGAAGACCCACCACCTTTATTTTATGCACATGCAACCTTATGTATCAGCACCGAGCCAAGGCTCCCCAGACCATCCCGTCCGTCACAAACATCAACTGAGCCAAAGCTCGTCGGGCCATCATGCCCCTCACAAATATCAACCGAGTCAAACCAACTTCCCGAGACTCTGGGGTGTGTGAAAGTGAACCCCTAATTATTCGAGTTGCTCTTTAAGATTTATCACTCCTACAGTTTACGTTAGCACAGGACTGCCCATGGTATACCCCGTGAAGGGCTCTCGAAGGCACTAGGAACTACGATGAGATTACACCCAAAGCTCCCTTTCGCAAGGCACTTACTGTTATTGGTTGCTACCCGATTTCCCAACCCTTAATTTATTTTACTGAATCTAGCCCTAGTGCATTAAACACTTCCTCCCTACGGGAAGGACGATCTTTCGCCGATCCCGAGCACCACCTAACACTAGTCATCCTCTCACTCTACAAATCTTGTCTTCCCATGATGAACTTCTATATTTACCCAAACCAGCAACCTACTGAGGATTTCAACTCTTCAAAATTCATTTCCCACTCTAGTTTAGTTTTTGTAGTTACTATATGTAGACCACCCTATACTATATGAGGTCTATAAAGGAGATACTCCGGATTGTCTTCCAAATCTCCTATAAACTTTACCAGAGGTCTATCATAAAAAATTTAGTGTAAAATTAGAGATTCATAATTTCTCTATTTAATTTGATATTTATTGAATTTTCCCAAATATTTGGCCATGGACAATTTTGAACATGAACTATATGATCTACTCAAGGAATGATCACCCAAAAATTTTTATCACTAAATTAACAGAGATATATGACTAGATACAAATTTCCATAATTTTTGCAGAAAATATCTTACCTCAAATTAATTTATCCAAAATATTTCCCTTAATCATATGTAAAGAAGGAAGTACCAAAATTATTCATCAGGAAATTATATAAAAATTACAAAATTTTAATATGGTTCAGAAACGATCATTGTACAAAAATCAGAATTTTACAAGCTAGCTAGACTCCAAAATAAATTAAATTAAATTTTCATGGGAAACCATAATTAATGAAACAACCCTTACAAATAATCATCCAAAAATTCTATAAAAATTCACAGAGCTCTAAAACATAATAAAAAGTCCTCTGGCTAAATTTCATCATTTTCCAGCAAGTAGTTTCGTCCTAATAAATTTCTAAGTAAATGATATGATTTACCAATTTGTTAATGAAGTATTCAAAATAATAATCCTAAATTCATGATAAAATCTCCAGAGCTTGTACTAACCCCAAAAACTACTCAACCCAAATCTCATCACTTTTCAAAGAGGTTTTCTGACATTTTCTATCCCTACAAAGTTTGTGCCCTAAGCTACGGGTAGGGTTTTGACGGGGTTTAAGGCTTCCAAATTTCTTAAATTTTAACCAGAGATTTATACTAATCCTATGGTCCTCTCCACAAAGTTTCAAGTCAATCCAAGGCCATTTGACCATATGTTCTTCAAACCCTAAAAATTCTCATTAAGGAACCTTCCCTAGTGTTCTAGGGCTAACCTACACTTAACCACCCAAAATTCCATTGGAGGGTGAGTCATGCTATAAAAAGTCAGTGGCCAAAATATCAACCTCTGTTGAGGTGATTTGACCACTCAAAACCCAAAGGGGATGCTTGACTTATTTAACCCTAAAAGGAGTCAACCTATGGTTGTATCAATACCTAACCAAAACATCTCCAAATGAGATGAAACGTTTACCAGAGCCCTAACATGCCCTCTAAGACATCCCACTAAAATTTGGGGGGATTTTGACGCGTTTAGGACACATAATTAATTTATTCATGGATTATAAAATGTTTCTAAACACTATAGGAAAATGTTCTCCAAAAATTTTGAATTTTGGAGAGGCCCTAGGTATAGCTGGGGTAGATTCCCTGCCCAAATCTCAGGTCATTTGGACGATGGATGAAGCGTGGACATCCATTTGAATCTCTGAATAGCCCTAGGTATAGGGCCCACCGAAATTGGTGTTGTGGTCTAACCAGCACTCCAAATTGAGTGAAATTAATTTTAAATTAACCTAGACATCATGGGCTTCATTTTCTATGTTGAGCACGTTTTCTGTTCTAGCATCTAAGTATTTTGAAAAATTAAAACCAATAAATACAAAATCTGTGACATAATTAAATAATCAGAAAATGATATACTATAGTTTAAAATCAAATATGGCACAAATCTTGGCGCAAGGTGGACGAGATCCGTTCATCTTCTACCTTGAGACGACGGCCAGGATTTATTCCTCCTGGGCCAGTTTCAAGAGGCTGCCGCCGGCCATCCAGCCGCCTCCCCGCCCGGCCACCGCCAGCATCACCTCCGTTGAGGTGGTGGCTGTCGCCAGGCGACGCCATAGCCGCCGGAGATCCTTATTCCGGCAATCCTGATGGTTGCATTTTTGTAGAAAAACCTGGAAAATCTCCCTTTGGATTGGTCTCAATTGATCCCGGACCTTGGGCCTAAAGATTCCTAAGATCTACCCATGAAAGAAGGCGTGGAGGAGGACCTTGCCGACGGCCTGAAGTCGAGAAGATCGCCGGAAAGCCATCTTTGAAGGCGACGCCACTCGGTTTCTGCAACTACACAGTGGTGATGCTCGGTTTCTTCAGGTAAGGACTGAGAAATCCTCCTCTCGGCCCACTTAAAGGTGTTTAAAGACTCAGTTGGGGAGGGGAGAGGCTGGATCATCAATGGCCATTGAGGCCATTAATGGCTACATTCGGCCATGGTAGAGGGGGCTGAACCAGGCCCTTGGTGGCCAGGGAAGCGGCTGGATACTTCTCCCCTTCCATAAGGGAGTTGAATACAGCCATTAAAGGTGGCCTTTGGCCTCCCCTTGGCCGAGCCCCTTCCTTCCCCCTTCTTTCATTTTTCTCTCTCCTCCATAACCATGGAAATGAAGCTCTCTCTCTCTACTAGTCAGCAAGTTGACTTGGTCAATCTGGAGGTCTATTGGCAACCCATCTATACACATCATCTCTTAAAGAAGCCACATGAGGAGGCTTGAACTTGGGCTAGCCTATTTTGGCTAGGTTGACCCAAGGTAGGCTTGGGTTGACCATGTTATTTTTGACCTTTTTGGTTGCCCCTAAAGAGTCCCTGGTGACCCATTGATCTCCCCTAAGGTCTAGGTAGGGTTGGATAGGGCAGACTTGGCATCTTGGAGGTCACTTGTCCCTTGGTAAGGGCACTTTGACCACTTTACGGCTAGAGTTGACTTGGGTCAACATGACCATTTGGGTTGACCCCAAGGGGTCCTTGGTGACTCCATGGATTCCCTTGAGGTCTAGCAAGGGTTATGTAGGGTTACCTTTCACTTTGGAGGTCACCTACCCTTAGTAAGGGTACTTTGACTAGATTAGGGGCTTGAGTTGACTTGGGTCAACTTGGCCTCTAGGACTGAACCCAATGTGTCCTTAATGACCCATTGACCTCACTTTAGGTCTAGGAAGACCTGGGCATGGTTGGTTGGGCACATTAGAGGTCAACGGCCCTTTGTTAGGGCACCTTGCCAAATTTAGGCCTATGGTGGTCCTAGGTAAAATTGGCCACTTTGGGTTGACTCCAATGGACCGTTAAGGCTCTAGTAGATCCTCTAATAGGTTAGAGATGTTGTGGTGGGGTCATGGAGTCATGGTGAAGCCCTAAGGTCAAACCCTAGGTTTTGTGATGAGATTGTGCCACAGGTAGAACAAGGTGATTCACACCTTGACATTCTATCACTTGGCCCTTTTTAGCTTCCTAGGGTTTTGTCAAGACATAGTCATGGCCAAAACCACTCTTAGGGGTCTAGTTTGAAATGGGATGTTACACGCTGAGGGATGGTTTAGTGTGTTTCAGGGGACGGATTTACATACTAGAGGGAGGCCAGGTCCGGAAGGATATCATGATGGAGGCTCATTGCAGTCAGTATTCAGTACACACGGGTGTTACGAAGATGACTGTGCACCTGAAGAAGACCATGTACTGGCTTGGCATGAAGAAGGATATCACCTACTTCGTCACCCATTGTGAGGCATGCCAGCTGGTGAAGGCAGAATGCAGAAACCACACAGGATTGTTGCAGCCACTCCTGGTGTCGGAGTGGAAGTTCGATGATATCGCGATGGACTTCATACATGGGCTTCCCCGATCACGGACGTGAAACGATTCGATCTGGGTGATCGTCGACCGGCTGACGAAGGTATCCAGATTTATTCCGATCAGGAATGATGACTCGGTTGGTGTGCTGGTTCTGATGTTCGTGGAGTAGTTTATCCGTTATCATGGTGTACCCAGGTCGATTGTATCGGATCGGGATGGACGGTTTACTTCTAGGGAGTGGAGATCAGTGCAGACGTACTTGGGAACTCAGCTAACATTCAGTATAGTGTTTCATCCCTAGAATGATGGGCAGACGGAACGTACTAATCTGACCTTGGAAGATCTACTGCGACTTTGCATATTGGATCGCGGTGAGCCCTAGGAGAAGGTGTTGCCACTAATTGAGTTCTCATATAATAACAGCTACCAGTCCAGTATAAGGATGGCTCCTTATGAGGCCCTGTACGGACGAAGGTGTAGGACTCTGTTATAATGGATACAGGATGAGGATCCGAAGGTTTTCAGTTTGGAGTTTTTCGAGGACACCGAGGCTCAGGTAAGATTGATACGAGATAGGATGCTAGAGGCACAGAGCCAATAGGCTAAGTATTACAACGCTTGGCATCGTCAGGTGGAGTTCTAGGTGGGGGACCAGGTGTTCTTAAAGATCCGAACAATGCATGGGGTTTCACGGGTGCGCGGTCGGAAGAAGAAGCTCAGCCCAAGATATATGGGGCCTTATAGGATCCGGGAGAGGATCGGTCCCTTGGCATACAGGCAGGAACTGCCGCCGGAGCTTGCGAAACTACACGATGTGTTCCATATATCCTCTCTCAGGAGGGCTCTACTACGCCCGAAGCAATAGATTATGTCCACGGATGGGCCTGTAGCATCTGATCGATCAGTTCACATGGAACTAGTCCGGATCGACGATAAGGGGGTACGAGTCTTGTGTCGCAAGAAGGTTCCATTCCTTAAGGTCCTGTGGAGGAATCATGGGCAAGAGGAGCATACATGGGAGCCTCAGGACTTGATGCAACAGAGGTACCCAGAGATTTTCAGTCAGGTATTACTCACAACCTCTCGGGATGTTACAATGTTCCTTCCATATTTGAAACACCATAGGCCTAACTAGAATTTCGAGGACAAAATTTTTTTGTTTATATATTGTGTTGGGTACATTGGAAAATGTGTACCAGATTTGAATAAGCCTCGCCTTACTCAATGATATGCATCAAGGTGTATTTGATGTTGTTTTGAGTTTATATGTGCAGGTTAAGAAAATGCAGGAATGCAAGAAAAGTTTCTAAGTCCATGAGTCGACACCAGAAGAAGCTGTGTCGACACTTATGAAGGCTTGTGTCGACACTAGAGGAAGGTTGTGTCGACACCTGGAGTCAATTGTGTCGACACTTGGAAAGGCTGTGTCGACACCAGAAGAAAATGTGTCGACATACAGAGGCAGTGTCGACACACAGAAAAGTTTAGTCGACATCAACTGTGATGACATACAGAGGCAGTGTTGACACACAGAAGATTTTGTCGACATCAACTGTGTCGACACACAGGATTTGTGTCGACACATAGCAGAGTTTCAAGAAAGTTGTTTTCTTGTGAAGAAAAGAAGTGACTGTGTCGATGCACAGAACAAGTGTCGACACATTCTACAGAAGCTGTGTCGAGAAGCAGTGTCAACACCAAGGGAGCTGTGTCGACACCACCAAGGCTTGTGTCGACACTAAGTCTACATGTGTCGACATATGATGAAGTTCAGTCTCGACACTTTGTTGACAGAGACAGTTTCAAGAAGTGACTGGAAGAATTGACAATTGCCATAACCAACCGGTCTACTGTAACTGTCAGAGCTGTCAGATGTTCATTAGAAACCGGATCAGCCGGTTACCATGGAGGAAGTCTATATAAAGACATTCTTTATCAACAGAAGACATAGATAATACATAACATAACATACGAAAAATAGAAGAAGATTTGCAACAGAAGATCTAAGAAAACATTCTCAAGTGGTGATCTACTCAGAGTTTATCAAGAGAATTCAAAGAAGAATTCAGAAGAATCTTCAGAAGAATTTGGAGAGAGAGATCTCCATCTATTCAAGTGAAGAAAGGGACTTACATCAACAAGTCTCTTAAGTGCAGAGTCTGAACCAGTCTGCCAAGAAGAATTCAGATTGATTTCTGAGTTTCAAGAAAGAAGCTGATTGAAGATCAAATTCAAATGAGATCAACCCTACTGTGTTCAGATTCAAGAAGCTTTGAAGAAAGCTAAGTCAGGTCGATCTCTAACATCAGATTCTTTCAAGAACTGATCAAGGAATCGTCCATCCTTTCTCTCTCAACCAGGGTGGTGGTAAATTTCAGATTTACATATATTTTCTGTAGGATCTTTTTAAGATCTGAGTTGTAAGCCTAATTTATAAAGGCTAAGTTGTAGGAGATTAATTTCTCTGAGTGGTAGGCCTTGTTGAAGGCTGAGGTAGGGCTGAGAGCCTGAGTTGTAGGAGATTGTCATCTCTGAGTTGTAGGCCTTGTTGAAGGCTGAGGTAGGGCAGATTGCCTGAGCTGTAGGAGTATGGACTCACTCTGAGTTGTAGGAACCTTGTTTGGGTTCTGAGCTGTAAGATTTGTGGATCTGAGGAGAAGGAAAGAAGTTAGGCCGAATCTAGCACACAGCTAGATAGGCGAAGTGGGAAAGTTGATGTACCCATACCTTGGGGAACCACTATAAATCAGTGTGCAATTTGTGATTGTGTGTGGTATTATTATTTCTGTGCTGTGATAGCTGTAGAACTATCTATTTTTGTTAATTAACTGAATTAAAAGTTCTGCCTTAGAAGAAAAAGGAATTGCACCTATTCACCCCCCGCCCCCTCTAGGTGTTTAGGAACCAATTCTTTCAAGTGGTATCAGAGGTAGGTTCTCAAAGAAAGACTTACCAGTTTTAGTGAGATCTGTAAGGCAGAAATAAGTTAAAGAAGATGGGTTCAGGAGAAAACCATAAATAACTTGGTTCAATGAAGTTGCCTATCTGCAGCAAGGAAATCTTTGGAATATGGAAGGAAATGGTCAGACTATTTATAGAGGCATCTAATCCTAGAATTTATATAACATTTCAGGAAGGACCATATATTCCAATGAAGACTTCTGTTCTTGATGCTAATCAAAGGATTTCTAAGAATTTTTTAGAAATGACTATGAATGAGATCATTTTGGCTGCAATGGATAAAAGAGCACATAATATTATAGTGAGTGTCATAGATGACTCAACTTTCCAGAATTTGATTCACTGCAAGACCTCCAAGGAGATGTGGGACACATTGGTTGTCTACATGGAGGGTTCTGAAGAGGTTAGGCAAGATAGAAAGTCTATGCTTAGTCAAGAATATGAGAGTTATAGACAAGCCAATTCTGATTGTATAACTGAAAGTTATAAGAAGTTCTACAGAATTGTAAATGAACTAATGTGCTATGGAAGAATCTTCAGTACATATGAGCTGAATGACAAATTCCTTAGGTCTTTGACTAAGGATTAGGATACAATGATCTGTGCCATAAGGGAAGTCGCCAGACTGGCAGAAATTTCACCTCTAACAATGTTTGGCAAATTGCTGTCTTATGAGATACAACTGTTGGCCATAAAGGAGGAAGAGAAAAATACAAAGGCTGACTTTACGGAAAAGTCAGTGGCCTTCAAGTTAGAAGCCACAAGGAAGAATAGGAGGATGTATCCATCTTATCCTAAGAAAGATGCAGAAGTGATCTGAAAAAATTCTGATAATCACAGTTCAGACAACAGTAATTCTGATGAAGACTATGTTGCTTTCACAAGATAGTTTCAGAGATTCTTAAAGAAGAAACAGTGGAAATTCTAAGCCATCCTCATCTCAGTCCAAGGATGACTATTATCAGAAGAGGAAATCATCCAGGAAGGACAGGAGTGGGACAAAGCCTAGCAAGTCAACTACATCAAAGATTATTTGCTATTGATGCAACAGACCTGGACATGTTGTGGCTGACTGTCCAGACAAAAGGAAGGAGTCTGATGATAGAAAGAAGTCTCAGCACAAGAGCAAGAAGGAGAAATCCTTGGTAGCTAAGAAAGAGAAAAGTTGGACAGATCAATCAACTTCAGAATCTGAATCTGGGGCTGAGGCCTATATTGGTTTGTTTGCAACAGAAGAAGAGGATGAGTTCATGAGATTACTGGACTCTATCTATGAGAAAGAAGATCATCAGTACAAAGGTCTGATGGCTTTATCTGAGGAAGACTAGTGCTAGGATTATCCTGGTCCTAGTAATGTAAAAAGTTTATCTATAGATTCTAATTACTACACTGGGTCATAATTAGATGCATCTGCATCAAGAGATGTGGATGAGTCTGAATCTGAATGAGATATTCATCAATTTATAGATGAATATGGGGATTTGTTGCAGGCACTCAAGAGAAGCAAAAACCTGGCCAAACATCAAGCTAAGGAAATTGCAGCTCTTAAGTTGGCTGCATCTGATTCAGAGAATTTGCTGGATCAAAAGATGAATGAGATTGCCAGGTTGAAAAATAAAACAGTTATTCAAATGGGAACAATCACATTCAAAAATGATCAGATCAAAAGTCTGAAAAGACTTAAGAAAGAGAAGGAAATTATGGGTAGTTTCTCTAAGCCAAAATCTGTCCTACCCTTAATTGATGACTTTGTGTCTCAAAAGGGTAAAGTAGGATTAGGCTTTAAGAGAACTGCATGGGATGCCCAGTCCAATAATAAAGGCAAAGCCCCAACACAAAACAAAAGAGCTACTGCCAACAATATAGCTAAGATTGTACCTAAAAAGAGGTATAATAAGTATGAGTGCTGGTGCTGTGGCAAGATAGGGCATTATGCCTTAGACTGTTGGCACAATACCAGTGTCAGGAAGGATAGCAGTCTACCTATTAGAAGAGATGCAGGCAGATTTGTCAAGTTTCAGGCTAACTTGAACCAAGGACCCAAAAGATATTTGGGTTCTAAGGTTAAGTAATCTTTGTTGCAGGTGAGTCCAAGTTGCCATGCCCCTATATGGTACTTGGACAGTGGATGTTCTAAGCACATGACTGGAACAAGAGGATTGCTGAAGGAATACTCACCAATATTGAATGGGCCTAAAGTAATCCTTGGTCGTTCTGAAAAAGGAGTCATCAAAGGTTTTGGTAACATTTCTAACAACTCAATTATAATCACTCAAGTTGCTTATGTGAAGGGTTTGAAACATAACTTGATAAGCATAATTCAACTGAGTGATCTTGGATATGACATTTCATTCATTAAGAATGGTTGTCATATCAAGAGGTCTAGTGATCAAAATGTCATATTGACTTACTATAGAAATATAAATGTGTATTGCCTAAACTTTGAGTGTGAGAATAAAAATTCTCCTATATGTCTTGTGGCTGATGAGAAAGCCTCTCATTGTGTCAAATGGCACAAGAGGCTACCTCATCTTAACTACAAGACTATTAGCCAACTCTTTAGTAAATAGTTAGTGAGGAATGGTCCTCAAGTTAAGTGCTATAAGGATGGGATATGCTCATCTTGTCAAAAAGGCAAGCAGACCAGATCCTCCTTTCATAGCCTAGAAACCAAAGACTCAGTGAGGTGTTTATACCTCTTGCATATGGATTTATTTGGTCATATGCCAGTTCATAGTCTAGGTAGGAAGGTCTACACTTTTGTGGTTGTAGATGACTATTCTAGATTTTCATGGGTATTCTTTCTGAGGAAGAAATCTGAAACCCCAAATGTCTTCTACAATTTTGCCAAACAAATTCAGAATGAATTAGATAGTTCGGTGGTCAAAATCAGAAGTGACCATGAAACTGAATTCCAATCTGAAAGTATGACAAGGTTGTGTGAAGAATTTGGGATTCATCAGGAATTATCCTCACCTAGAACACCTCAGCAAAATGGCATTGGTAAAAGAAAGAATAGGACATTGATTGAGGCTGGAAGAACACTATTGAGTGACACTTATCTCCCAGAATATTTCTGGGCTGAGGCAGTAAACAGTGCATTCTATGTGCTCAATAGAGCTTCTATCACCAAAAGCCACAAAAAGACACTCTATGAGGTTATGAAAGGCAGAAAACCAAACATATCCTATTTCAGGATCTTTGGTTGCAGGTGCTCTGTGATTAACAATGGCAAGTCTTGTTGGGTTTCTCTAGGAGGTTGGCACAACACTTGTGCACGCTGTGGAAGAATAAAACATCAAGAAAACCCAAAAGAGATGGGATCGGGCCATGGTAGTTGAATCAAGAAGTTAACATACAACTAGGCAAAAATTACCTCGGTGGCGTTGAGTCACGACTCAACGAAGATGCTCCAAGCTTCGTGTTCTTGCTGGTGGCGAGTTCTACGTGAAATGATGTCCACGTCTCTGCAGAAATCCACACGAGCGGGAGAACACCGATCTCTCCGTCGCTCGGAAGATCGAGAAGGACAAAGACCGCACCTTGCTTCTCCACGGACTGCTAGGTCCGCGCTAGGAAGAGCAACACCAGCGACGATCGCTGTCACAACCCGCATTTTCTCCACGGTAAAAATTGTATCAGAGTAGGAGAAAACACGCGCCGTGATGCCACGTCGTGCAGGGGATAACTGCACACGCTCAGGCAAAACTCCAAACGTTAGATTTTTAGGAAAATGATTAATTAAGTATGAAAGAAAATGTTGAATGGCCGTATCCCTCGGCTCGGTAGATCATCTAGTCCACAGTTAAAACTATATTTATACGCAGCAGAAAATACTTTGTTTCAATTAACTTGACACCCTAAATGAGCATAAGTATCCCCGAGGGACGACTTATACGTGCATGACTCTAAGGTGAATATAATAGGTATGAAAAATAGTATTTTACGTTGAGGAAAAGTAGTGTCTTTGATTTAGAAACATGTTATGCATGGGGGGTACATATAATAATACTTTTAGGTTTAAAAATATCTAACATGTAACCTAGCATAAATCCTTCCCAGAAGCAAGTAACCAACCTCAAATAGGCAAACACAGTAGTTTAAATTCATATTCAGCATCACAAAAAGCCACCAGTGGGCGCCAACAACCTGACACGAACCCACTGGCGAGTATGTATGTCTATACAGAAGAGTAAAGAACAACCTCATAACAAACGGGGATCAACAATCTCAGCTACCCTAGAGGCCACCAACAAGCCCCTCCAAAGAACTAGCCGCTGAACCGGCTACAACCTGGACCTGAGGCATTCAAGAAAAGAACACCTCAGTAAGGAAAAAATCAAAAGGAATTAGAGCAATAGGTTAATGAGCAATAAGATGAAGGGTTTACAAATCGGCAACAAGCTGCTATAAGAAAGAAAAAGGGAAAGGCAGCAAGAAAAGAGTACTGTCTAAAACACCGCAGAGCACACCAAGGGTGAGCATTAAAACCAACATGCTCTACCAATAAAGCCTACAACAGCAACAAGACATATACATATGCCAAAAGAAAGGAAAGCATAAACAGGAAAGGGACTAACAGTCCTAACACGTGGGTAAGTGGCAGTGGTCAAACATGGGTCTGATTGCATAACTAGAATCAGACCCAAAAAGGGCTAAGGGGTCAAACAGTGGCAGCTTTAGGGTCCCACACACACCAACCCAAACCGGGGCAAAAGGCGGTGGCCACAACTCTCCACATAAAACCACCCCTCTAGAGGCCACCAAACTCCACCACCTGCCACGACCCAAGAGGCGGCATGCAGAAATTAGCCGACCACCCAAAGCACCCCCCCTAGGGAATAAGTCATTCTAACAATCCTAAGAAACACACGAACCCAAGGCAAAACGTCGGGTCCCACCGACGCGGCCTTACACGCCTAACCAAACCAACCCCGAGTCTCCCCGACCCCAGAACAAGGGCAGTATCCAGTGTCGACACTGATGTGTCGACACCTCGACAAGCCGGTGTCGACATAAGGTGTCGACACCACCACGGCCGGTGTCGACACCAAGTGTCGACACTACAACGGCCGGTGTCGACACAAGGTGTCGACACAGCAGCTGCTGGTGTCGACACCAAGGGTCGACACCACTGCTGTCGGTGTCGACACATGGTGTCGACACTGCAGTTGCTGGTGTCGACACCAAGTGTCGACACCACTGCTGCCGGTGTCGACACATGGTATCGACACTGCAGCTGCTGGTGTCGACACCACTGCTGCCGGTGTCGACACATGGTGTCGACACTGCAGATGCTGGTGTCGACACCAAGTGTCGACACCACGACTAGCCTGTGTCGACACCAAGTGTCAACACCAAGACTGCCCGGTGTCGACACAACAGTGTCGACACCCCAACTGGCTAAGGAAGCCAGATCCAGCAAACAACCAAAACCGAGAACGGGGATTCTCTCTTCTCTCTCGAGTACAACCCCCATCGGCAATGGTAACTACTCGACCTAGACCGAACCAAATCTGTCCCTAATAGACACAATCCCTCCGGAAAACTGAGATTAACTGGAACCTTCCACACTAACCACTGTATGATCGGGAACAAGCCCTAGCTTACACCTAAATCCCAACAAGAAAGAGACAAAAACAAAAAAAATGAAATCAACAGAAGGCAAAGATCAACTAAGGCAAGGATGAGGGTACATCACTTGCCTCAATACCAGAAAAGCTTGGCCGGCGGCGTCCCCCACACTCGGATCTAGCCGCAGAGCACCAGCTGAGGAGCAGAAAGAGTGCAGATCCAGGCGAGGGCAGTCCAGATTCACTCTCGAAACCAAAATCCGACCGCAAAAACTCCAGGAAAACGGCGTCCGAAGGCTAGGGTAGGCCGGCGATGCTCTTCCTCTCGTACATGCGACGGGCGACGGCTTCAAACAAGAGAAACAGGAAAAGAACAAGAAGGAAACCCCGCCCTAAAACTGACCCAAGACTATATATATGACAGTTTAATATTAAACAATCAGCATATAAATAATTATTCATACTTAATATCAAAACAACACAAAATCTGAAACTTCTCGGAAAAAGGCGAAATTTACGCCGCAGCTAAAAACCCACGCTACGAACGCAACTACGAAGTCGAAATTAACATTCGACAAACAAAACCCGGGATAACACCTCCCGAAGCCAAAACACAAGCATTCCCTAAGAGGCCCAATCGAGTCATCAAAAAGACTCCGGCTAGCTGGGGAATCTTGCTAACAGGCTACAAACAGGCTACACAGGGAACCCTAAGAGCTAAGACCACGCTCTACAACGGCAAAAAGCCGGAAATACGCCATCGTAACGACAGCCAAAAATCAAACAAAGCACAGAAAAACCGGGGGCGTTACAGCCACTCCCCCTAAAAGAAAGTTTCGCCTCGAAACTTTACTCACAACACCCCTATAAAGAAGGAGAGAGAAAAAGCCAGGAAAGGGCTAAATAAATAATAAAATAGAACATACCAAGCACGAGATCAGGGAAACAGATGAGGGTGAGCCTCCCTCATAGCCGACTCCAAGTCCCAAGTCGCGCTCTCCACATCCTGATTCCTCCATAAAACTTTAACCATAGGAATAGTCTTCTTCCGCAACGCCCGAACTTGAGAATCCAAAATTCGAACAGGCACCTCCACATAAGAAAGATTCGGTTCCAACTGAGGCACAGAATCCAAAACCTGCCTGTCATTCATCACACATTTTCGCAGCTGACTGACGTGAAAGACATCATGCACGCCAGGGAAATTTGCGGGCAAAGCCAGCCTGTAGGCTGATACCCCAATCCGCTCAACAATCGGAAACGGCCCCATGTACCTCGGGTCCAACTTCCTATTCTTGCCAAACCGCTTGACTCCAATCAACGGGGAGACCTTTAAGAACACCGAGTCCCCCACAGCAAATTCCAAGTCCGATCTACGCCGATTGGCGTTCTTCTCATATCTCTCTTGGGCTAACCGAAGCTTTTCCCGAAAAAGCTTCACAACGGTTTCCATCTCCTCAAGAGCTTCTGGTCCCAACAAAGGTCCCTCGCCAAGGTCAGCCCAAAACAAGGGAGTCCTGCAGCGCCTCCCATATAGAGCTTCAAAGGGAGCCATTTGCAAGCTTTCTTGGTAACTGTTGTTATGTGCGAACTGCATAAGCCGCAAGCGCTCGTCCCACGCTCCTCCGTGGTCCAGAATGTAGCATCAGATCATATCTTCCACGATCTGATTTACTCGCTCCGTCTGACCATTGGTCTGCGGATGATAAGCTGTGGAATATCTCAAATCGGTACCCAACCCTTCTTGAAGACTCTTCCAAAAACGAGACGTGAACCTGGAGTCTCGATCTGATATGATACTTACGGGTACACCATGCAATCTGACAACCTCTTCCAGATACAGCTCGGCTATCTTCCTCATCGGATAATAGATCTTAAACGGTACGAAGTGAGCGCTCTTCGTCAATCTGTCTACAATTACCCAAACTGAATCATGCCCCTTAGGAGATCTCGGTAAACCGGTAATGAAATCCATCGAGATACTCTCCCACTTCCACGTCGGAATCTCCAAGGGAGTCAGCTTGCCACCAGGCCTCCCATGGTCGGCTTTCACATGCCTGCAAGTGAAACACTCTGAAACAAATCTGGCTATGTCCTTCTTCATCCCGTACCACCAGACAATTTGTTTTAAATCATGATACATCTTGGTAGACCCTGGATGGTAGGCAACACTGGATCCGTGGGCGTCTCTGCACACCATATCCCGGATATCTCCAACTGCGGGGATGCAAAACCTGCCACGGTACTTTAAGGTACCCGCATCATCTATAGAGAAGTCTGGTAATTCACCCTTCTCAGCTCGAAGATACAAATGCAGAAGTTCGGGATCGTCCTTCTGATGCAGTCTCGTACGCGTAATCCACGAAGGTTCCGCTACTGCTATGCTACTCTGCGAATCACAGCTTCCCACAGAAATGTCCATCAACAGAAACTCTTCCACTAGACGCTCGGCGGAAAGATTAAAAATCTTACCTGACTTCCGACTCAGGGCATCGGCCACCACATTTGCCTTGCCTGGATGATACTGAATTTCAACATCATAGTCGGCCACGTACTCCAACCACCGCCGTTGGCGCAGATTCAATTCTTTCTGAGTGAAGACATACTTCAAACTCTTATGATCCGTGAAAATCTTGCACTGCGCACCATAAAGCAAATGCCTCCACAATTTCAACGCATAGATCACCGCTGCAAACTCCAGGTCATGCGTAGGGTAGTTCCTCTCGTGAGTCTTTAGCTGCCTCGACCCATACGCAATCACCTTTCCGCCCTCCATCAAAACGCAGCCCAGTCCGACATGCGACGCATCCACATAAATATCATACTCACTGCCCTCCGTAGGCAAAGACAAAATTGGAGCCGAACATAGCCTTCTTTTTAGTTCCTCAAAAGCCTTCTCACACTTGTCATCCCATATAAAGGCTACATTCTTCTGCGTCAACTTGGTCAACGGCGCGGACAAGGTAGAGAAACCTTCTACAAACCTTCTATAATAACCAGCCAAACCCAAGAAGCTTCTGATCTCTTTGGGGGTAACTGGTCTCGCCCATTCCATAACAGCAGCGATCTTTTCTGGGTCCACCGATATTCCCTCCTTATCAATCACGTGGCCTAGAAATGAAACTTGAGGCAACCAAAACTCACATTTGCTCAGCTTGGCGTATAACTTATGGTCTCTCAGAGTCGCCAAGACCAGCCGCAAATGTTGATCATGCTCCTTCGCATCCTTAGAATACACTAAAACATCGTCTATAAAGACAATCACGAACTTAACTAGAAAATCCTTGAAAACTTTGTTCATCAAATCTATAAAAGCTGAGGGCGCATTAGTCAAGCCGAATGACATAACCAAAAATTCAAAATGCCCATGACGAGAACGGAACGCCGTCCGCGGAACATCTGACTCCCGAATCTTCAACTGGTGATAGCCCGAACGAAGATCTATCTTGGAAAACACGGCACTGCCACGCAGTTGGTCAAACAAATCGTCGATTCGCGGCAAAGGGTACCTGTTCTTAATAGTAACCTTGTTCAGCTCTTTATAGTCGATGCATAACCTCATCGACCCATCCTTCTTTTTGACGAACAGCACTGGCGCACCCCAAGGCGAAGAACTCGGCCTTATAAAGCCCTTTTCCAATAACTCATCCAGCTGAATTCGCAACTCTTCCAGCTCTCGCGGGGCCATCCGGTACGGCGCCTTTACGATAGGACGCGTGCCTGGCTCCAAATCTATTACAAACTCGACATCTCGATCGGGTGGAAGACCGGGAAGATCGTCGGGAAACACATCAGAAAAGTCACGCACCACAGGAATCTCTTCCAAACGGGGCACACTAACAATCGACCCTACCAGAGAAACCACACATGCAAAACAGCCAGAAACAAGTAACTTCCGAGCACGCACCGCAGAAATGATTGGAGACTCCTGGAGAGTGTTGGGTACATTGGTCAAATGTACCTGATTTGAAGAAGCCTCACCTAACTCAATGATATACATCATAGTGTATTTGATGTTTGTTTGAGTTACTTGTGCAGGTTAGGAAAACACTGGACTGAAGCTAAAAATTCTAAGTCCATGTGTCGACACCCAGAGGGAAAGTGTCGACACTTGAGAAAGCTTGTGTCGACACCCAGACAAGCAGTGTCGTCACTTGGAGTCATTGTGTCGACACCTGGGAAGAAGAGTCGACACCAGTCAGAAAGTGTCGACACTTGGAGCTGTGTCAACACTCAGTGTAGAAGAATGCAGAAAAGCTGTGTCGACACTTAGCAGAAGTGTCGACACCTAGAAGAGCTGAGTCAACACCAGAAAGTGTCGACACTTGAAGTGAGTGTCGACACTCAGCAAAAGTCTGCAGAATCTATGTACAAGTGTCGACACTCAACACAATGTGTCGACACTATGCAGAAGAGTCAACACTTGAAGTAAGTGTCGACACCCAGCACAAAGTGTCGACACTTAGCTAAAGACTCAGTATTTGAAGAATGTGTCGACACTCAGCACAATGTGTCGACACACAACCAGAAGAGTCAACACTTGAAGAAAGTGTCGACACTCAGCACAATGTGTCGACACTTAGTTGAAGACTCTACACTTGAAGAAAGTGTCGACACAAGGAGCTGTGTCGACACTTAGCAGAGAACAGAAAAGTTTACAAAATATTCTAAGTACAAGTGTCGACACTAAGGGAATGTGTCGACACTCAGCTGAAGGAACAAATTTGAAGACTTGTGTCAACACCAAGAAGCTATGTCGACACTTGACAGTTTCAACACATGAAGATGTGTCGACACAAAGGAGATGTGTCGACACTTAGAAGAATACAGTTAAAGAATGAAGAACAAGTACTTGTGTCGACACTCAATTTCAGTGTCGACACATGCAGAAGTATCTGTGTCGAGACATACAAGGAATTGTGTCGACACCTTGTAGACTTGTGTCGACACTTACACTACTTGTGTCGACACTTAGTCTATAAGTGTCGACACTTAAGAACAGAAAGTCTCGACACTATCTGACAGTTAGAGAATTTCAAGAAGTGACTGGTTGACATGACAGCTGCCGATCCAGCCGGTCTACATCAACTGTCAGAGAAGTCAGAAGTCTGTTATGAACCGGACCAGCCGGTTACCATGAAGGAAGCCTATAAATAGGCCCCCATAGTTTACAGAAAAGAGAGAGAAGGTTGTTCATTATCATTACATGTTGTGAGAATAACTGAAGTGGTTGATCAGATTAAATCAAGAAGTGATACACTGAGGATCAACACAAGAAGATCAGGCAGTCCAACTGCAGATCTAAGAAGTTGGAGAGAGAGAGCTCCATCCAAGTATTCAGTCTTTGGAACTAAGGCTGAGAAGAAGATTTCAGAGTCATCTGGATTTCAAGAAGCAGAGGTCAAGGAACAACTGCAGAAGATTCAGACTAATTCAGTTCTACTCAAGAAGCTTTGAAGAAAGCTAAGTCAGTTTGGATCAAGCTGAGTTCTTCCAAGAACTCTTCAAGAAACTCTCAACTCCTCTCATCTTTTCTGAGTTGTAGAGTTAGCAATTTTATTTCAATTACTTCTTGTAAGATCCATTGGATCTGAGTGATTGTAAGCCTATTTTATAAAGGCTGAGGGTAGGGCTTGTTGCCTGAGTGTAGGAGTTGAAGAACTCTGAGTGTAGGCCTTAATTGGCTGAGTGTAGGCCTGGGTGGCTGAGTGTAGGCCTTTTGGCTGAGTGTAAGGCTTTGGGCCTGAGGTAGGAACCTAGTTTGGTTCTGAGTTAGTGGAGAAGTTTGGCCGAATCTAGTACACTGCTAGATAGGAGAAGGGGGAAAGTGGATGTACCCAAAGATTGGGGAACCACTATAAAATCTTGTGTATTCTGTGCTGTGATTGTACTGTGTTGAGAATTGCTGTGTGCTGTGATAACTTATTCAGAAATCTGTGTTATACACTGTTGACTGCCAACAAAGAATTAAGAAAAGGATTAGGTCACCTATTCACCCCCCCTCTAGGTGTTTAGGTACCATATCTTTCAAGTGGTATCAGAGGGAGGTTTCTCAAAATCAGGACTAACTGTCTGAGGAGATCCAGTTTGGCAGATACAGATTGAGTCTGAACACAGTTTCAAGAAAATCAAGAAATATGGGTTCTTCAGAGAATCATAAGGAGTTGGGTTCAATGAAACTGCCCATATGCAGAAAAGAGATATTTGGAATCTGGAAAGAAAGGGTAAGGCTGTTCATGGAGGCCTCTGACCCTAGGATCTACATCACAGTCAAAGAGGGGCCATATGTGCCCATGAAGATCTCAGTATTGGATGCAAATCAGAGGACTCCAAAGGATTTCTCTGAGATGACCAAGGATGAAATTGTCCTAGCCACTATGGACAAAAGGGCACAGAACATAATAGTTAGTGCAATTGATGATGCCACCTTCCAGAACCTTATTCACTGTAAAACAGCAAAAGAAATGTGGGATACCCTCATTGTCTACATGGAAGGTTCTGAAGAAGTAAGACAAGATAGGAAGTCCTTGCTTAATCAAGAATATGAGAGCTTTAGGCAAGGAAGAGGAGATAGCATCACTGAATGCTACAAAAAGTTCTACAGAATTGTTAATGAACTCATGTCCTATGGAAGAGAGTTCACAAATTATGAATTGAATGACAAGTTCTTGAGGTCCCTAACCAAAGATTGGGACACTAAGATCTGTGCCATCAGAGAAATGGCAAAGTTGGGAGAAATTCCTCCTCCCACACTGTTTGGCAAGTTGTTATCTTATGAGATGCAATTGTCAGTAAGAAAAGAGGAGGAAAAGTCAATAAGGACTGAACACAGGGAAAGGACTGTTGCCTTTAAGTCAGAAGTACCTAGAAAGAACAGGACTAAGTCATCAACTCCTCCTCCAGAGGTAGTTGAATCAGATTCTGATGAGTCTATTAGCACTAAATCTACAAGCAGTGAAAGTGATGAAGACTTTGCTGCTTTCACCAGACATTTTCAGAAGTTCCTGAAGAAGAAACAGTGGAGGTCTAGACCTTCATCTTCCAAAGGGAAAGAAGTCCAGTATCAGGAAAAGAAGCCTTCAAAGAAGGACAAGAAGAGGACCAAGACTATTAAGGCAACTGGGTCTAAGATAGTATGTTACTGCTGCAATAGACAGGGTCATGTAATTGCAGATTGTCCTGAAAGAAGGAAGGAATACAGTGACAAAAAGAAAACTCACTTCAAAGGAAAGAAGGAAAAGTCCTTTGTTGCAAAGAATGAGAAGACTCTTTCAGACATGTCTTCTTCAGACACAGAGACAGATGCTGAAGCCTACATAGGGCTATTTGCTGAAGAAGAAGAAGAGTTTATGCAGATCATGGAATCTATCTATGAGCAAGAAGACTGCCAGAGCCAAGGACTGATGGCTTTGACTGAAAGTACCAAAAACCTGGAGCAGCCAGGACCCAGTCAGGTACAAGGTTTAACTCAAAATTCTGAGTCCAGTTCTAGTTCAGAGTCAGATTCATCTTCATCAAGTGATGGAAGTGTTTCTGAATCTGAGGGAGATATTCATCAGCTCTTAGATGAATATAAGGTACTGTTGCAAGCCTATAAGAAAAGCAAGATCCTAGCCAAAAGTCAGGCAAAGGAGATTGCTGATCTCAAGGCAGCTGCAACAGATTTTGAAAAGAATTATGATCAAAAACTTAATGAGGTAGCCAGGCTGAAACATATTACAGTGATTCAGATGGGAACTATCACATTTAAGAATGATCAAATTAAGAAACTGGAGATTAATCTTCAGAAGGAGAAAGAGCTAGTAGCTAGGTTTTCAAAACCTAAATCAGTGCTACCCTTGATTGATGATTTTGTTCATCATAAAGGAAAGACTGGACTGGGTTTTGTTAATCCAGCTAGGACTGTTCAGGATCAGTCCAAGTCCAAGGGCAAAGCCTCAACATTCAACAAGACTGCTGTAGTTAAGACAGCTAAGTCTGTACCTAAGCAAAGGTACAACAAATTTGAATGTTGGTGCTGTGGCAAGGTTGGCCACTTTGCTTTAGATTGTTGGCACAATGCCAGTGCCAAGTTGAGTAGCAAGTTAGCTGTTGGAAAGACAGCAGGTAGCTATGTCAAATTGCAAACTAACAATCACCAAGGACCCAAGTTTACTTTGGGTTCTAAGGTTCATTAATTTGTTTTGCAGGTGAATCCAAGTGGCCATACCCCTACATGGTACTTGGATAGTGGATGTTCCAGACACATGACTGGAACTAGGGGACTACTGAAGGACTACATCCCAATCAAAAATGGTCCAAAGGTGACCTTTGGTGGTTCTGAAAAAGGAATCATCAAAGGGTTTGGTAACATTTCTTCTAACCTTGTTACCATTACTCAAGTGGCTTATGTTAAAGGTTTGAAACATAACCTCATTAGTATAAGTCAATTAAGTGATGTAGGGTATGACATCTCATTTGTTAAAAATGGTTGTCATATCAAGAGGTCAAGTGATTAAGAGATCATTTTGACTGGATATAGAAAGAGAAATGTCTACTGCTTAGACATTATGGTTGAGAACAATTGTTCTCCAGTCTGTCTTGTAGCTGATGAGACAGTCTCTCAATGTGTCAAATGGCACAAGAGGCTTGCTCATCTTAATTACAAGACTATTGGCAAACTCTTTAGTAAAGAGTTAGTGAGGAATGGTCCTCAAGTTAAGTGTGTCAAAGATGGCATTTGCTCAGCTTGTCAAAAGGGCAAGCAGACTAAATCCACCTTTAGAAGCTTAGACAACAAAGATGCTGTGAGGTGTTTATACCTCTTGCATATGGATCTATTTGGTCCAATGCCAGTTCACAGCTTAGGTAGGAAGGTCTACACCTTTGTAGTTGTTGATGACTACTCAAGGTTTTCCTGGGTGTTCTTCTTAAAGCAGAAATCTGAAACACCTAGTGTCTTCTATAGTTTTGTTAAGCAAATTCAGAATGAATTGAACTGTACAGTGGTCAAAATTAGAAGTGACCATGGTACTGAGTTTCAGTCTGAAAGCATGACAAAGCTGTGTGAAGACTATGGGATATTTCAAGAATTCTCTTCACCTAGAACACCTCAGCAAAATGACATTGCTGAAAGGAAAAATAGGACCTTGATAGAGGCTGGTAGAACCCTATTAAGTGATTCATCACTGCCAGAATATTTCTGGGCTGAAGCAGTAAACACTGCATGCCATGTGATAAATAGGGCTACCATCACTAAAAGGTTAAACAAGACCCCCTATGAAGTAGTGAAAGGCAGGAAACCAAATCTGTCCTATTTTAGGATCTTTGGTTGTAAATGCTTCATACTTAACAATGGGAAGTCTTACTTAACTAAGTTTGCTGCCAAGTCCCAAGAGGGAGTGTTTGTTGGGTACAGCAATAATAGTAAGGCTTATAGAGTCTACAACTTGACCACACAAGTTGTAGAGGAGTGTGTGTATGTAGTTTTTGATGAAACACAACTAATTAACAATGAGTTGTCTAGTAGTGTGTGCAGCCCTACAGGTCTTACTAAGAAGATGGACAAGCTAACCATAGAAGATGTACCTGCTGCAAGACAGCAAGTAGAAGAAGATGGCTTATGTCCAGGGGGAGAACTACATGTACAAGGAGCTGTTGAAGTACAAGGAACTCAGCTTGATGAAGATGCTGAAGAAGTTCAACCAGAAGTAAGGATGCCTCCAGCCAACAGGCATCTAAGAGATCATCCAGTAGAGCTGATCATTGGAGATCCAAGACAAGGTGTTCAGACAAGGAGCAGAAATCAGAATGCAGTAGTATATACAAGTTTTCTGTCTCAAATAGAACCAAAGAAATTTGAAGAAGCTATACAAGATCCACAGTGGACTGAAGCAATGCAGGAGGAGCTTAATCAGTTCAAAAGGTGCAAGGTTTGGGATCTGGTTCCTAAGCCTAAAGATCACAATGTGATAGGAACAAAGTGGATCTACAGGAACAAGTTAGATGAACAAGGTGTCATCATTAAGAATAAGGCAAGACTGGTTGCAAAAGGATATAGGCAAGAAGAAGGTATTGATTTTGATCAAACCTTTGCTCCAGTAGCCAGACTGGAAGCCATAAGGATGTTCTTGGCCTATGCAACCTACCAAGGATTCAAAGTATATCAAATGGATGTGAAGTCAGCATTCCTTAATGGTAATTTAAAAGAAGAAGTATATGTGGAGCAGCCTTCAGGTTTTGTTGATTCTACTCTTCCACATTATGTCTATAGACTTAGGAAAGCATTGTATGGGTTAAAGCAAGCTCCTAGAGCTTGGTATGAAACCCTATCTAGTTTCCTCATTGAGAACAAGTTCACAAGGGGGAAAATAGATAAGACTCTATTCCTTAGGGAATCTAGAGGCAAAGTAATACTTGTCCAAATATATGTAGATGACATTATATTTGGGTCTACTGAAAGTAGCCTTTGCAAAAAGTTTGCAAAGCTTATGCAAAGTCAATTTGAGATGAGTAGTATGGGAGAGCTGAAGTTTTTCTTGGGTCTCCAAGTTAAACAGACTGAAAGTGGTCTATCCATATGTCAGTCTAAGTTCACCTTAGAACTCATAAGGAAATATGGTATGGATTCCTCCAGTACCATGAAGACTCCTATGGGGTCAAGTATGTCTCTAAGCAAGGATGATGCAGTGAAACCTGTAGATGAAACCTTGTATAGAGGGATAGTTGGCTCCCTACTATACTTGACTGCAAGTAGGCCTGACATTATGTATGCTACATGTGTTTGTGCCAGGTATCAAGCATGCCCCAAAGAATCTCACTTGACTGCAGTCAAGAGAATCTTGAGATATCTAAAGGGCACACCCTATCTAGGCCTTTGGTACCCTAGGAATGGAGATTTTGATCTAACAGGCTATTCAGATGCAGACTTTGCAGGATGCAAAGAAGATAGAAAGAGCACAACTGGATCCTGTCAGTTCCTAGGTGGAAGACTCATTCTCATGGAGTAGTAAGAAGCAAACCAGTGTGGCCATCTCCACAGCTGAGTCAGAATATGTAGCTGCAGGAAGTTGCTGTGCTCAACTTTTGTGGATTCAACATCAGCTAGTAGACTATGGATGTCAGGTAAGTAGAACTCCACTTTATTGTGATTCTACTAGTGCTATTTCAATAGCTAACAATCCTGTATCACATAGTAGAACTAAACATATTGAGATTAAATATCACTTTCTTAGGGAGCATGTAGAAAGAAATGATATTACACTTGAATATGTTAGAACTGATAATCAGATAGCTGATATGTTCACTAAGCCCTTAGATGAAGCTAAGTTTAATAGGTTCAAAACTGAACTAGGTATGATAAACTTAGATTAAGTTTACAGAACAAAAATTGGCTAAGTAAAAAAGTGTCGACACATAGACAAGTCTATGTCGACACAGAATAGTAAGTGTCGACACTTCAGGAAAATGGTGTCGACACATCTAGGAAGTTAGTGTCGACACTTCAGAATGATAGTGTCGACACATGTCGAGTAGGTGTCGACACATCCAATAAAGTGTCGACACTTAAGTTTTACTCAGAATTTTTCTAAATAAAGTCTCGACTACATGTCGAGTATAGTGGTGTCGACACTTAATCAAGTGTCGACACATAAAATCTGTTGACTAAATTTGTGTCGACACATGAGTGTCGAGACATTATAAGTCAGTGTCGACACTTAATGTCAGTGTCGACACATGCTTAGCTCGCTATCCCGCCTGTTCGTCTTCAAACAAGAAAGGTATAAATAGGGTTCTGTCTTTGATTGTCGACACGCTTTCAAAGTTTCGAGACCTAAACTCTTGTGTCGACATTTCTCTCATCTCAAGACTAAATCTTCAAACCCTAATGGCTCCCAAGCTGGAAGAGAACGTTAACGAAGGATATGAACTGGTGCGTGGCGCATTCGACGACTGCGAACAAGAAATCACATCAGTGATAACCCTAATTGCCAATTCAGGATTGGAGTTCTTGGTTTCAGAACCAACGAAAATATGGAAGAAGGAAGTCATTGAATTCCTTTCTGGCGCGTCTGTAGATGACTCAGGCTACAGAATTAAGTCAAGGGTGCATGGCACCAAGGTCAAAATTTCACCCAAGTCTTTAAGAAAGGTACTTCAGCTACCTAAAGTACAAGATGAAGAGGAAGTAACTGCTTCTAAGACCAGGGAAGCTCTTACTTGGTGTGGACTGGATCCGAAGATGAAGGTGGGATCAGTCTTTAACAGAAAAGGTATGAATAATCAAGGCAAGTTCTTGTCAGAAATAGTGGGCAAGGTAATACTGAGCAAGCCAGGAGGACATGACAGGGTGTCTGCCTCCATGTTTGAAGTCATGATCAGAATCATCTTCAATCTGAAAACAGACTGGTCAATGGTGGTTTATGACAAAGTGAAGGAAAGCCTGAAGAAGCCCAATCTGGGCAGGATACTAAGTCTCTACCTGGCTGGATCAATTCTAGAGGTAATGAGCACTGCTGCAAGAACTAAGATCAATCACATGAGAAGAATGGACTCAAGAATATTCTCTAGATGGGAAAGGGTGCTGGTGTCAAAGGAATTGACCACCCCTGAGAAACAAACTTCTAAAAAAGACTCTCCTCCCAGGAAGAAGAGGAAGACTGCTGCTGTGCCTCAAGAGCCATCCAGCAGCTCAGGCAGTGAAGAACATGTGGTCTTCACTCCTGATAGTCCAATGGATAAGGCTGCAGAAAAGTCACCTGCTCCTCAGGAGCCAGCTGACATCCAGGGGGAGCTTCCAGGGGGAGCTTCCAGGTGTAGCAGAACCATCTACACTGGAGAGTGAACAAGCCACCCTCCTCATTCAAGAGGTACTTGTTGACCTTAATACTTTGAATTTTTCTATAATAAATTCTGATTTGTCTGATGATCATCAGCAAAATCAGCCAGCAACTCAAGAACCAGATGTTGTTCTCCAAGACACATCTGTTGTAGCTGATGAAACCAGAACATCTCCTGCACAGTCTCCAGCAGAATACACCATGGAAGATCTTTTTCTGAATTTAGATCAGGATGATTTTGATATGGAAAAGAATGCTGCTGATACAGAGAAGGATGCTGCTGCTGAGGGGAAGAATTTGGATATTCTAGTAGAGCCTATAAGGCTAGATACAGAGAAAGCACAAGATGTGCACACTGAACAACCATCCAGCCCTAAGGATAGGGTGGATATTGCCAGTACATCAGAATCTGAAGATGATGAAGCTGAGGAAGCTAAGAAAAAGAAGTTCTTTGTTTTCAAAAGAAGGAGCCAAAGCTATAAGAAGGCTCTCCAAACTGTTGCTCAACACTCACTGGTTCAACAAGCTCCATCAACTGATTATACAAGCCTAATGGTTGCAATGCAAGTAAAGATGGATGAGCAAAGGAGGGCCATAGAGAAATATATTGATGAGGGACAAAAATCTCTACAATTTGATCTAGCTCAAGATATCAAATCAATCAGGTTTGAAATGAACATGAATAAGAAGGAAATGAATGAATGCTTCCACAAGGGTAGTAATGCTGTGGTCTATCTGGCTAAACATCAAGAAATCATCAAAGAGAAGGTAGAAGAAATTGCACTCAAGCAAGGATATGTGTTGGAAAACCAATTGCGGATGAATGATAACTTGACTGCATCTCACAATGCAATAGTCACTGAAATCAAGAAAAAGTCTGATGCACCATCAACCTCCTCTACTGCTGCCAAAGCTGATTTTGATAAACTTTTTCAAGCTGAATTAACTGCTGTCAAGTCTGCCATCAAGGACTCACAAAAGGTCATTTCTGAACAGCTTACCAAGCTAAGACCTTTCTTCAAAGAGGGCATAAGGTATTTGGATAGCCAAATCAGGTTTCAGAAAGATGATGTGAGAGATCATGTAGCCCAAGAAGTCATAAAGGGGGAGAGAGTGTTAGTCAAGGCCAGTTCTGAGCATGCCAAATGGATTTCAAATTCCATCAGGGCTACACTTGGATATCCTCCCCTGTGTGATGATAATGAAGTAGCTGAATCTGGTATTCAAGGAACATATCTTGGAGGTGAGCAACAGGCAGTGGCTGATGTAATCTATCCACCTCCAGATTTTGAAATGATCCATGCAGATATAAGCACAATGTATAGTCCAACTGCTGGCAAGCCTAATGTTATTCTGGAAAAGGTTTTTCAACCTATCACAGCTGCTATGCAAGAGGCTTTGGACAAAGAAGAAGAGACTAGGCTATCAAAGAAGAAGTTTAGGGAACTTGCTGAACAAAAACCAGATTTTGAACAGTGGAGCCCTACTTCTAGGAACATCATTCTCACTGCATGGAAAGCAGCCAAGGACAATGCCCATGAGAGGAACAAGTGGTTCTCAGAGGCTGAATGGAGGAAACATGAGAGTAGGCAGGAAGCAATTGTCCAATATAGAAGAAAGGCTAAGTTAGGAAAGCTACCTCCTACAGCTGTGGAGCCTAGCAAGTACTTTCCTAAGCCCTATCATTATTTTGAAAGGCAAAAGATCAAGGCTGAAGAACAGAAGAAGAAGGACTCCAAAGGGAAGAAGCCTGCTGAAGCTGAGCCTGCTGCTGCTGCTGTTGTAAAAGCTCAAGTTAAAGCTGGAAAGGGAATTGTTATTAAAGAACCTGATCAGCAATAGATTAGGAATTAACTTGATGCTTGTTGTAATCTGTTAAGTGAAAAACATTGTAGTACTTCATTGAAAATGTATAAGGAACAATATTGGAACAGTATATGATAAATATAGTATGATTGTTTGAAATATGTATGTTTCTTAATTGTTCTGCAATGTTGTATGAGTATACATGTGTGCTTTATTACATGTTTAAGTTTAACTCTGTTGTCATATATCTGTTTTACTTCATTTTATAATTTTTAATTATGAGTGATGTATATCATTGACTAAGGGTTATGACTTCTCCAAATAGGGGGAGATTGTTGGGTACATTGGTCAAATGTACCTGATTTGAAGAAGCCTCACCTAACTCAATGATATACATCATAGTGTATTTGATGTTTGTTTGAGTTACTTGTGCAGGTTAGGAAAACACTGGACTGAAGCTAAAAATTCTAAGTCCATGTGTCGACACCCAGAGGGAAAGTGTCGACACTTGAGAAAGCTTGTATCGACACCCAGACAAGCAGTGTCGACACTTGGAGTCATTGTGTCGACACCTGGGAAGAAGAGTCGACACCAGTCAGAAAGTGTCGACACTTGGAGCTGTGTCGACACTCAGTGTAGAAGAATGCAGAAAAGCTGTGTCGACACTTAGCAGAAGTGTCGACACCTAGAAGAGCTGAGTCAACACCAGAAAGTGTCGACACTTGAAGTGAGTGTCGACACTCAGCAAAAGTCTGCAGAATCTATGTACAAGTGTCGACACTCAACACAATGTGTCGACACTATGCAGAAGAGTCAACACTTGAAGTAAGTGTCGACACCCAGCACAAAGTGTCGACACTTAGCTAAAGACTCAGTATTTGAAGAATGTGTCGACACTCAGCACAATGTGTCGACACACAACCAGAAGAGTCAACACTTGAAGAAAGTGTCGACACTCAGCACAATGTGTCGACACTTAGTTGAAGACTCTACACTTGAAGAAAGTGTCGACACAAGGAGCTGTGTCGACACTTAGCAGAGAACAGAAAAGTTTACAAAATATTCTAAGTACAAGTGTCGACACTAAGGGAATGTGTCGACACTCAGCTGAAGGAACAAATTTGAAGACTTGTGTCAACACCAAGAAGCTATGTCGACACTTGACAGTTTCAACACATGAAGATGTGTCGACACAAAGGAGATGTGTCGACACTTAGAAGAATACAGTTAAAGAATGAAGAACAAGTACTTGTGTCGACACTCAATTTCAGTGTCGACACATGCAGAAGTATCTGTGTCGAGACATACAAGGAATTGTGTCGACACCTTGTAGACTTGTGTCGACACTTACACTACTTGTGTCGACACTTAGTCTATAAGTGTCGACACTTAAGAACAGAAAGTCTCGACACTATCTGACAGTTAGAGAATTTCAAGAAGTGACTGGTTGGCATGACAGCTGCCGATCCAGCCGGTCTACATCAACTGTCAGAGAAGTCAGAAGTCTGTTATGAACCGGACCAGCCGGTTACCATGAAGGAAGCCTATAAATAGGCCCCCATAGTTTACAGAAAAGAGAGAGAAGGTTGTTCATTATCATTACATGTTGTGAGAATAACTGAAGTGGTTGATCAGATTAAATCAAGAAGTGATACACTGAGGATCAACACAAGAAGATCAGGCAGTCCAACTGCAGATCTAAGAAGTTGGAGAGAGAGAGCTCCATCCAAGTATTCAGTCTTTGGAACTAAGGCTGAGAAGAAGATTTCAGAGTCATCTGGATTTCAAGAAGCAGAGGTCAAGGAACAACTGCAGAAGATTCAGACTAATTCAGTTCTACTCAAGAAGCTTTGAAGAAAGCTAAGTCAGTTTGGATCAAGCTGAGTTCTTCCAAGAACTCTTCAAGAAACTCTCAACTCCTCTCATCTTTTCTGAGTTGTAGAGTTAGCAATTTTATTTCAATTACTTCTTGTAAGATCCATTGGATCTGAGTGATTGTAAGCCTATTTTATAAAGGCTGAGGGTAGGGCTTGTTGCCTGAGTGTAGGAGTTGAAGAACTCTGAGTGTAGGCCTTAATTGGCTGAGTGTAGGCCTGGGTGGCTGAGTGTAGGCCTTTTGGCTGAGTGTAAGGCTTTGGGCCTGAGGTAGGAACCTAGTTTGGTTCTGAGTTAGTGGAGAAGTTTGGCCGAATCTAGTACACTGCTAGATAGGCGAAGGGGGAAAGTGGATGTACCCAAAGATTGGGGAACCACTATAAAATCTTGTGTATTCTGTGCTGTGATTGTACTGTGTTGAGAATTGCTGTGTGCTGTGATAACTTATTCAGAAATCTGTGTTATAAACTGTTGACTGCCAACAAAGAATTAAGAAAAGGATTAGGTCACCTATTCACCCCCCCCCCCCCTCTAGGTGTTTAGGTACCATATCTTTCAGAGAGAATACCCATAAACGCTCCCTGGCTGACCGTTGTCTTTGACGAAGTCCAAGGGCTTACCCTTGCACTGGATCACAGCATCGTACCTTGACAACCAGTCCATGCCCAAAATAACGTCGAAGTCCTCCAGGTCAATCACCTTCAAATCTGCCTTGGCTAGAAAATCTCCCAACAAAATTGGACAATCGAGGATACCCAGGTCTGTAACTACAGAGTCACCGGAGGGGAACTTAACGCAGAAGGCACCACCAACACGATCTAGGCCCAGACTGAACCGCTCCACAAAGGCTCTAGCCACAAACGAGTGGGTAGCGCCAGAATCGAAGAGAACGCGCGCCCAGCGGTTCTTTACCTTAAATCGCCCTACGAATTGCACACGCATCTAAGGCAACAAGCGCTAAAACGAAACTACAACCAAAAAGGGAACGTAACGAAACGACTGGGGAGGAGTAGAACCTGAGATAACCTGGGTCGAGGTCTGCGCTTCGTCTGTCGAGAGAACATTCAGCTTTCCTTTTCCTTTATCCACTTGCTGAGGGGGTGGCAGAGCCTGGAGGGGAACTGGCTGCAGAATAGACTGGGTCTGAGGGCACCTTGTCTTGAGATGACCCTTCTGGCCGCACTAAAAACAGACCTTATCTTTTAACCAACAACGGGCAGCCTCATGCCCCTTCCTTCCACACAAGGCACACACCAAGTCTCCCCTGGAAGTACCCTGAATCGCGTGCACCTGCTCCTTCTTCTGCGCTCCCAACCTTTTCAAACACTTCTCAAAGGGGTGGCTTGGCCGGCCACAAAAGCTACAAATCTCTTTGACCTTCTTTCTTGCGACAGTATCAGGTTCCTGAGGGCTCTTCCCTCCACCGGACTTCCGCTTATCCTTCCTTAACTGCTGGCCTCTATTCTTGGCATTCTCAATGGCCTCAACTCTCAAAGCAGCTTCAACCGCACTGGCGTAACTGACTGCTCCATAGGCAATCGCTAACTGTTGAATGTCACTTCTTAATCCACCCAGAAATCGCTTAACTCGGTCTGCCTCAACACTCACCAGACCCGGAGCAAACCGACTCAACTTACTAAACTCAATCTCATACTCACTAACCGTGAGTTTCCTCTGCTTTAAGTGAAGAAAGTCATTCATTAGCCGGTCCCGTTCGACTGTAGGCAGGAACTTACTTAACAACAGCACCTTAAATGACTCCCAAGTGCAACCTGCCACTAAGCTCTCTTTCTCCCTCAGCCACCAATTGTTTGCTAAGCCCTTGAGCTGGTAGGCAGCGAGCATCACTCTCTGATCGTCCGTAATCCCTGAGTACGAGAACATTTCCTCAAAGGTAATCAGCCAGTCATCCAAAATCATGAAATCTGCCTGTCCATCATAGGTAGGGGGTCTCACCCGCTGAAATTGGGATATGAACGCCATCTCCGGAGGCACTACAACCAAAGGCACGGGAGGAGCAGGAGGGGCAGGGACAGCTACCCCCTCTGCGGGGTTCTGAGCTCTCGGGGGCTGTCCCGCCACAACTGCTACAAGGGACTGAATCTGAGCCTGCATAGCCACTACCTGCCTCGATAACTCCTCATTACTCTGCCGCAAGCTTTCTACCAACGCATCGCTCTGCGCTCCTGAAGTCTCACCCTCGGATTGGGGGGTCGATCTCGTTGCAGGACGTCTCGCCATCCTAGAATCGCACAAGCTTTAGACAAATCCTAGCCCATCAACTAGAACAAAACTACCCGGTATGGACATACACACTTAAATATGAACTTCAACTGCAAAACTTGCTCTGGGAGTTGTTTTTACCATGATGATGTTATACTTATCCTAAGATGGTTCACCACCATCATACTAACTCAGGTGCCTAAACCATGAATGCATGTATTTGTATTATTTTTGACTCAAAACCATGTGTGTACATATGTCATCTTGCAAATCTTTAGCTTGGCACGTTGTGCTTATGGAATGATATGCTATGCATGATGTGCTATGCATTCTAAAAAGGCCTTAGTGCATGCCATGGGCGGCGTACACATGAAAATGTTATGCATCCCATACTACATAACATTCCCATGTAATGAGAAAAGAAAACGTGCTAGCCGCATTCATGTGGTGAGGTTATGCATCCCATACTACATAACCCTCACATGTTGCCTCCTATGGTGGATCCATATACAAACACATATTATGCATCCCATACTACATAATAAGTCCTGTATACTTCTTTATGCTCATGAGTGTAGTGTTCGTGCTTCGGCCAAGACGTGCTGATGACATATCGATGTGTGAATGGTATGATGCTAAACACTAATGCAGACAAGGGAAAGGTTGCCCAACCATTTGTCAAGCAACCTCCCTCTGATACCAACTATCACAACCCGCATTTTCTCCACGGTAAAAATCGTATGAGAGTAGGAGAAAACACGCGCCGTGATGCCACGTCGTGCAGGGGATAACTGCACACGCTCAGGCAAAACTCCAAACGTTAGATTTTTAGGAAAATGGTTAATTAAGTATGAAAGAAAATCAGTTATGTTGAATGGCCGTATCCCTCGGCTCGGTGGATCAGCTAGTCCACAATTAAAACTATATTTATACGCAGCAGAAAATACTTTGGTTCAATTAACTTGATACCCTAAATGAGCATAAGTATCCCCGAGGGACGACTTATACGTGCATGACTCTAAGGTGAATATAATAGGTATGAAAAATAGTATTTTACGTTGAGAAAAAGTAGTGTCTTTGATTTAGAAACATGTTATGCATGGGGGGTACATATAATAATACTTTTAGGTTTTAAAATATCTAACATGCAACCTAGCATAAATCCTTCCCAGAAGCAAGTAACCAACCTCAAATAGGCAAACACAGCAGTTTAAATTCATATTCAGCATCACAAAAAGCCACCAGTGGGCGCCAACAACCTGACACGAACCCACTGGCGAGTATGTATGTCTATACAGAAGAGTAAAGAACTACCTCACAACAAACGGGGATCAGCAATCTCAGCTACCCTAGAGGCCACCAACAAGCCCCTCCAAAGAACTAGCCGCTGAACCGGCTACAACCTGGACCTGAGGCATTCAAGAAAAGAACACCTCAGCAAGGAAACAATCAAAAGTAATTAGAGCAATAGGTTAATGAGCAATAAGATGAAGGGTTTACCAACCCGGCAACAAGCTGCTATAAGAAAGAAAAAGGGAAAGGCAGCAAGAAAAGAGTACTGTCTAAAACACCGCAGAGCACACCAAGGGTGAGCATTAAAACCAACATGCCCTACCAATAAAGCCAGCAACAGCAACAAGACATATACATATGCCAAAAGAAAGGAAAGCATAAACAGGAAAGGGACTAACAGTCCTAACACGTGGGTAAGTGGCAGTGGTCAAACATGGGTCTGATTGCATAACTAGAATCAGACCCAAAAAGGGCTAAGGGGTCAAACAGTGGCAGCTTTAGGGTCCCACACACACACCAACCCAAACCGGGCCAAAAGGCGGTGGCCACAGCTCTCCACATAAAACCACCCCTCTAGAGGCCACCAAACACCACCACCTGCCACAACCCAAGAGGCGGCATGCAGAAATTAGCCGACCACCCAAAGCACCCCCCCCCCAGGGAATAAGTCATTCTAACAATCCTAAGAAACACACGGACCCAAGGCAAAACGTCGGGTCCCACCGACGCGGCCTTGCACGCCTAACCAAACCAACCCCGAGTCTCCCCGACCCCAGAACAAGGGCAGTATCTAGTGTCGACACTGATGTGTCGACACCTCGACAAGCCGGTGTCGACACAAGGTGTCGACACCACCACGGCCGGTGTCGACACCAAGTGTCGACACTACAGCGGCCGGTGTCGACAAAAGGTGTCGACACAGCAGCTGCTGGTGTCGACACCAAGTGTCGACACCACTGCTGCCGGTGTCGACACATGGTGTCGAGACTGCAGCTGCTGGTGTCGACACCAAGTGTCGACACCACTGCTGCCGGTGTCGACACATGGTGTCGACACTGCAGCTGCTGGTGTCGACACCACTGCTGCCGGTGTCGACACATGTTGTCGACACTGCAGCTGCTGGTGTCGACACCAAGTGTCGACACCACGACTGGCCTGTGTCGACACCAAGTGTCGACACCAAGACTGGCCGGTGTCGACACAACAGTGTCGACACCCCAACTGTCTACGGAAGCCAGATCCAGCAAACGACCAAAAATGAGAACGGGGATTCTCTCTTCTCTCTCGAGTACAACCCCCATCGACAATGGTAACTACTCGACCTAGACCGAACCAAATCTGTCCCTAATAGACACAATCCCTCCGGAAAACTGAGATTAACTGGAACCTTCCACACTAACCACAGTATGATCGGGAACAAGCCCTAGCTTACACCTAAAATCCCAACAAGAAAGAGACAAAAACAAAAAAAAATGAAATCAACAGAAGGAAAAGATCAACTAAGGCAAGGATGAGGGTACATCACTTGCCTCAATACCAGAAAAGCTTGGCCGGCGGCGTCCCCCACTCTCGGATCTAGCCGCAGAGCACCAGCTGAGGAGCAGAAAGAGTGCAGATCCAGGGGAGGGCAGTCCAGATCCACTCTCGAAACCAAAATCCGACCGCAAAAACTCCAGGAAAACGGTGTCCGAAGGCTAGGGTAGGCCGGCAATGCTCTTCCTCTCGTACAGGCGACTGGCGACGGCTTCAAACAAGAGAAACAGGAAAAGAACAAGAAGGAAACCCAGCCCTAAAACTGACCCAAGACTATATATATGACAGTTTAATATTAAACAATCAGCATATAAATAATTATTCATACTTAATATCAAAACAACACAAAATCTGAAACTTCTCGGAAAAAGACGAAATTTACACCGCAGCTGAAAACCCACGCTACGAACGCAACAACGAAGTCGAAATTAACATTCGACGAACAAAACCCGGGTTAACACCTCCCGAAGCCAAAACACAAGCATTCCCTAAGAGGCCCAACCTAGTCATCAAAAAGACTCCGGCTAGATCTGGAATCTTGCTAACAGGCTACAAACAGGCTACACAGGGAACCCTAAGAGCTAAGACCACGCTCTACAATGGCAAAAAGCCGGAAATACGCCATCGTAATGCCAGCCAAAAATCAAACAAAGCACAGAAAAACCGGGGTCGTTACAATCGCCGGAGAGGAGGAGGTCGACGGAGCGAGCACGGTGGCGGAACCCTTCCGTCGGCGGGATTCGGGATCGGCGGAGCGAATGAACGGCGGAACACTTCCGGCAGCTTCGATTCGATCAGCACGCACACGTCTAGTATCCCGAAAACCCTAAGTGTCCTTTTATACAAAAGGCATAAATAGACTTAGGAATATCGCTATCCGCAGACCACCCAGAAAAATAGGGTTCCAGAATCGGCGAGAATCACCAAGCAGATTCGGTGAGAATCAATCGGTGAGAATCAATCGGCGAGAATCATTCGGCGAGAATCATTCGGCGAGTATCACCTAGGATCGGCGAGATCAGAGTACAATACTAGACGATTCTCGCCGAACGCGGGGTGGACTATACTCGTCGACCGTCGACCTGCGGTCGACGATTCTCGTCGATCGTCGAGAATCAGAGTACCAATTCTCGACGATTCTCGTCGATCGGCGAGAGAATCAGAGTACCAATCCTCGATGATTCTCGTCGACCTTCGGTCGACTATTCTTACCAGTCCTTCAAGGCAACATTTGCCCAACCCGACGATCCTTTAAGGCAACACTTTGCCCATAACCCCATTCGGGTCGGTGATTGATAACTTTTACCAACACAGTCAATGATCCAACTTCTCCACATCTCTTATGTGTGACTGTTGATGCACGAAAACACAAGGGAGGTCGAGCACAACCAGCTAACTGTTCGAACATAGGGGGAATAGGGAGACTACGAGTAGCGATCTACTAAGCGGATGAGAGCTGGAAGAAGAGCAGGGCCGTGAACCACGACAATAATAGACTTCGCCCGTCGCGGCCTGAATGCCTCTCTTGCGACGGGCTTTCCCTTGATTGAAGAAGGATATAGTTACAAGTGAAAGGAAAAGACTGAGGGAAGCAGAGCAAGGGCGAGTCCGCAAGGCACAGGATTCGAGTCCGCAGCCTGTAACAAGTTGGTGTAGGGATGTTTGTGAGATGGACGTGCTTACGCTAACGGCGGGTACCCATCACAGAACATAGAAAAAAAGGAGAGTGCTCCGACCAAAAGCGAACGAAAAGGGGTCGGTTGGCTCTCAAAATACGGGACTCGATACAACGTCCTTAGGACCTACTCTCCAACAAGCACACAACTCGCGCCTAGCCGGACTCGATACCACGACCTTAGGACCTACCTCTCCAACAAGCACACATCTCACCGCACCTACACAAGCATCTATTCTTTTCACAATAAGCCGTCAATCGCAGCAAAAATATATTTAGGAGCGGCGGTAAACGATAAGGAGGGATCAAGAACAAGTTGAGATTAACTCCCTTGTTAGCGCCAAAGCGTGCCCAATCTTGGAGAACAAGTCAAGGCTTGGCCTAGTTTGTTCTCTAGCGGATCTTCCAATCCGGAAAACAAGAGGGTCAATAGCAACGTTCGATTCAGATTTGCAAGCGAAAAAACACTTTAAAATCGCGGAAAAGACGGATGAATAACCTCCACAAAATTCTCACAGCAAGAAACACAAAGATAGGGAAGAGATTACCCAACCAAGAAGAAGATCACACAATATTTGTGGGAGAATCACTCTCTCCACGGTTCCACCGGTTTCACACCGAAGGGGCTGCTTCCTTCTTCCACGGAGTCGCACCGAGAGAAGCCACGCCGGAGTCGCACCGAACGGGGATGGAGGAGGCAAGGCTTGGCTTCACACCAAAGGGGAGGAGGGGGCTATGGCTTCCACCATGGTGGCCGAAATTCCTCAAGGGGGGTTTCTTTAGGTTTCTTTTTCCAATGTGTAACTCATCATAATAGCCTCCTTTAAATAGGAGTTACAAAAGAGATCCAACCATCCATGATGGAGATGAAATCTCATCCATCCGGGCGGTTACATACACACCAAGGGTTTAATAGCACACCAACATGAAAATAAAAATAATACAAGCCAAATGTTTTAAGCAATTAAAATTAAACTAAGTAGAATTATTAAGCAAGCTTTGCGCGCCGCGGACGGAGGTTGTATCGCAGCTTTCCGTTAGCGTCCGTGGCGTTGTCATGACGCCGCAAATCTTTAACTTGTTGCGCCGCAGCAACCGGGTCATCATCAGGAAGTGTTGGAGGGGCCGCAGCAACCGGGTCATCATCAGGACGTGTTGGAGGGGCCGCGCCATCAATCCTCCCCCACTCAAAATCGCGCATCTCCGATGCGTGGGCTGATAGAAAACGGCGGAGAAGCTCGACATCCAAATGTTGAAGCTCTGTCGCGAGTACCCATGAGTCGTCCGACGGTGGGCGGTCACGCCAACGGATGAGGAAGCGGTAGGTAGTACCGTCAGGAGTAGTAAGTGGCTCAGCAGCGAGTATCATGTCTGGATGGAGAAACATCTTGGGAAACCTGGGAAACATGTCAGCAGTAGGAATAAAAGAAGGCAACGTACCATCCGATGTTATACCTGCGGGGACCGGAGGAGAGAGATCATCCAAACTACCACTCCCCAACCCATTAGAAATTTCAGTGGAGGGAGAAGACGACAAAGAAACCAACTCTTGTGGAGGCGCAACAAACAACGTCAAATCCGAGACATTAAAAATAGGGGAGATACCCCATTCAGCAGGCAAATCCAAAACGAAAGCGTTGTCACCTAGCTTCTTGATAATCCGAAAAGGACCGGCGTGTTTTGGAGCTAACTTTTTAACGGTGCCAGTTGGCATTCGTTCGGGAACTAACCGTACTAAAACCAGATCGCCGACCTTAAAGTATGACACCTTCCTATGTAGATTAGCGTGCGCTTGATAAGACTCATATTGAGCAGTCAAGGTAGCTCGTATACGTGCATGTAAGTCGTGAATATGTTGGGCGAAGGATTGTGCAAATTGACTTGTTTTGTATGTGGGAGGTAAGGGGACCAAGTCAAGTGGCACAGGGGCCTTATACCCGTGGACAATTTCATTCGGAGACATACCCGTGGACCGATTTTTAGAATTATTGTAAGCCAGTTGTGCATGTGGAAGCAGTAAATCCCAAGTGCCTTTGTGGTCGCTCACGAGACATCGAAGAAGATTTCCTAGGCTCCGATTGACTACTTCCGTCTGGCCATCAGTTTGTGGGTGATAAGCCGCGGAGAATAATAATTTTGTGCCCATAAGAACCCACAAGGTTTTCCAAAAGTAGCTAGTGAACTTGACATCCCTATCTGAGACAATAGTCTTCGGAACGCCACGATGACTAACGACGTCTTTAAAATACAGTTTCGCAATGTGAGAGGCGTCGTTGGTCTTACTACAGGGGAGGAAGTACGCCATCTTGGAGAACCTATCCACAACAACGAGTATAGAATCATGACGTCGCAGGGTGGGGGGAAGGCCTAATACAAAGTCCATGCTCACGTCTTCCCACGGGACGGACGGAATAGGTAGCGGAGTGTATAAACCTACATTGGACTTAGTACCTTTAGAAACTTGGCACGTACGACAACTGCTCACAACTTTCCCAACCATCGCCTTTAGTTTAGGTCAAAAGAATTTCTCCTCCACGAGCGTTATCGTTTTGTCTCTGCCAAAGTGGCCACTCAAGCCACCACTATGTAACTCCCAAATGATGTGGAGTCGCAAAGAGGAGTGGGAGATACACAATTTTCCGTGTTTGAATAAGTATCCGTCTCTAAGTGAATAGGCCGTGATGGTCGTGGGAGAGCTATCCTGGGCAGATAAGTATGGCTCCTAAAAATCAGGGCATGTGGCGTATTCATCATTTATGCGTTCGAACCCTACCACGTGGACTTGCATGGAGGAAAGTAAGAGGGTGAGGCGACTGAGTGCATCGGCAACTCGATTGTCGGTCCCCTTAAGGTGCTTGAGAGTAAATGTGTATTCTTGCAAGAAGGATACCCATTTAGCGTGGCGCGGGCTGATTTTGTGCTGACCATTGATGAATCGCAACGCTTCATGATCAGAGAGGATCACGAACTCCTTATGAAGGAGGTAGTGCCTCCAATGATGCAAACATCTAATGACCGCATAAAACTCCCTATCGTAATTGGAATAATTTAATTTGGCACCCGCTAACTTCTCACTAAAATAATTAACCGGGTGACCCTCTTGACTCAAGACACCTCCAATCCCTACGCCAGATGCATCACAAGTAAGCTCGAAGACCTTGGTGAAGTCAGGGAGACGTAACACCGGTGCTTCGGTCATAAGCTCCTTAATACGATGGAATGCAAATGTGGCGGATTTGGACCATGTGAATTCTCCTTTCTTCATGCAGTCCGTAATGGGTGTCATAATGCTACTAAAATCACGTATGAAACGACGATAAAAGGTAGCTAACCCGTGGAAATTACGCACCTCACGAAGGCTAGTGGGCTCGGGCCAGTCTCTAATCACTTGAACCTTTCCTGGGTCAACACGAATTCCTTCAGAGCCAACTATATAACCTAAGAATTCAACCTCCGAAACATAAAACGTGCATTTCTTTAGATTTAGATATAAGGTTTCAGTCCTTAAGGTGGAGAGGACTACTTTGATGTGAGAGAGGTGTTCGGCGGGGGAGGTAATAAACACTAGGATGTCATCAAAATACACTACAACAAACTTCCCCATATATGGCCTAAAGATGTGCGTCATCATCCGGGAGAAGGTGCTGGGGGCATTGGATAGCCCAAAGGGCATCACAAGCCATTCATACAACCCGTCCTTAGACTTGAACGCCGTCTTCCACTCATCCCCCTCTCGGATCCTGATTTGGTGGTAACCACTCCGTAAGTCCAGTTTAGAGAAGATAGTGGCACCCGATAGGACATCCAAGAGATCATCTAGTCGCGGAATTGGAAACCTATATTTTATAGTAATTTTGTTGAGAGCTCGGCTATCAACACACATGCGCCAGGTGCCATCCTTCTTAGGGGCAAGAAGAGCAGGGACAGCACATGGGCTCATACTCGTCCTAATAAATCCCTTATTTAACAACTCCTCTATCTGGGGTTGTAACTCTATGTGGGCAGTTGGATTAAGCCTATAGTGTGGTTGGTTGGGTAAGGACGATCAGGGGATAAGGTCTATTGCGTGTTGTATATCTCTAAGCGGTGGTAACGACGAAGGCAACTCCTCCGGGTATACATCCCTAAACTCATCCAACAATACCCGTAGCTCTCGGGGTAATTCTTCCAACACGCCACCGTCAGTTTTTTCACTCAGAAGTACAAGAGCGTACATTATTCCCCCAATAAAGGGATCCTTCACAAATTCCTTCCTACCAACTAAACTCAAGGCTTTCCTCTCAACTGGGATGGTGGTATCCTAAGCCAACACTACCGGCTCTTTTGGCACAGTCGGTCTCAAGGTGACGATCTTGCCATTGAATTTAAACTCATAAGTGTTGGCACGACCATAGTGCGTCACATCACGGTCATATAGCCAAGGGCGGCCTAATAACACATGACAAACGTCCATTGGTAGGACGTCGCACCAAACCTCATCCGAGTAGAATTTGAAAGACAGGGGGACTAGGCATCGTTGGGTAACCTTAATAGTAACCTTACTAATCCAAGCGACCTGGTAGGGGGTCGGGTGCGGCTCGACAGTCAAGGACATACGCTTAACGGCATTCTCAGAAACAGCGTTTACGCAACTACCACCATCAATAACTAATTTGCAAAGTTTTTCTCCACTCTTAAAGATCAGGGAAAAGATGCTCGTCCTCTTCCAGTCGTCTACAGGACGAGGAGTGGTCATAATGCAACGCATCACCATAAGGCGGTGATCGTCCTCCAAGTCACTAGGGACTCCATCAAGGTCGCTCTCCTCTTCGGCCTCATGGACATAGTCGTCAGGGTCGGTAGTGGACTCTAGTAAGGCTATGGCCTTCGTCTTGGTGGGGCATTCGTAGGCATAGTGGCCTTGAACACCGCATGAGTAACAAGTGGTGTTAGCCTAGCTAACCTTTCCAACGGGAATACGCTCACTAGCGGGGTTCTTGGTATTTCTCGCGGTAATCACAACGGATTTCGACTCGGAGGATCTAAATTTTCCTTTATCAGGAAAAGTGGAAGAAGATGCCCCAGCGGTGGACTTATTCTTCGCATTAGAATAACGGGAGTGAGCTTTAGATGCTAGGTTCTTTTCAATGTCCAAGGCGGCATTGAAAGTCGTATTCAAGTCCGTGTGACCATAACGCAAGAGTTTCCGCTAAATGTCGGGGTGAAGTCCCTTTCGAAATCTAGATAAAGTTACTTCGGGGATCTCTCGAAGGTCACATCGTACCATACGGTCCTTAAGTTCTCCCATATATTCAGCAACAGACATTGAGCCTTGCCGAAGGGTGGCAAGCTCATCGAACATTTGCGTCCGATGGTACGCGGGAACGTACTGATCGGCTAGCAGGTTCTTCATAACAACCCATCCAATGAGTGGGACCCCGTGCCCAGCTCCTAACCTACGTTCTTCATTCAGCCAATAGGTTTTGGCACGTCCCATTAATTTCATCCTGGCAACTTGAACCTTTTGGGGGTCCGTGAGGTTGTGCCATTCGAAATAGCACTCCATGTCTATAGCCCAATGGAGGAAGATCTGGGGATCTCCCATGCCATCATAGGTGGGGGCATCTATCTTGATAGCCCTCGTGATATCAAAGCCTCGCTCGGGGCGGGGTTCTCGAGGGGGCATACGGGGAGAGTTTCCCTCAGAATCCGAATCAAAGTTCGGTTGGTGCCGGTTGCGCTGCGCAGCATTAACGGGAGGTGGGGGTGGCCTTGCTTGATTTTGTAGGATCAGGGCTAAGGCGTTCCTAAGCTCTGTCATTTCGGCACGAAGACCTGCTATAGCCTCGGTGTTGGGATCACCATGCTCGTTCGCAGCCATCCTAGACGTAGACGGGGTTGCGTACTCCGTTCCTAGCCTAGTGCGCATTCAGGTTTGGGAGGCCCCAGGCAAGATGAATTTTCCTAGGACGGAAGCTATATTGAAAATAAGATATTTTTATATACTCCCGTTGTGAATAACACGTAGATCGTTAAAAATTTTTTTTTTTGAAATTTTGCTGAAAAATAAAGATTTCAGCCAGCTATTTGCAGACCACAGAAAATAATTTTTTTGAGTTCTAACGATCGGATCTCTAACAAGGAACGAAGAGAGGATGTTTGCAACGTGAAAGTTGAAACAACCTCCCTCTGATACCAAATTGGTGTAGGGATGTTTGTGAGATGGACATGCTTACGCTAACGGCGGGTACCCATCACAGAACATAGAAAAAAGGAGAGTGCTCCGACCAAAAGCGAACGAAAAGGGGTCGGTTGGCTCTCAAAATACGGGACTCGATACAACGTCCTTAGGACCTACTCTCCAACAAGCACACAACTCGTGCCTAGCCGGACTCGATACCCCGACCTTAGGACCTACCTCTCCAACAAGCACACATCTCACCGCACCTACACAAGCATCTATTCTTTTCACAATAAGCCGTCAATCGCAGCAAAAATATATTTAGGAGCGGCGGTAAACGATAAGGAGGGATCAAGAACAAGTTGAGATTAACTCCCTTGTTAGGACCAAAGCGTGCCCAATCTTGGAGAACAAGTCAAGGCTTGGCCTAGTTTGTTCTCTAGCGGATCTTCCAATCCGGAAAACAAGAGGGTCAATAGCAACGTTCGATTCAGATTTGCAAGCGAAAAAACACTTTAAAATCGCGAAAAAGACGGATGAATAACCTCCACAAAATTCTCACAGCAAGAAACACAAAGATAGGGAAGAGATTACCCAACCAAGAAGAAGATCACACAATATTTGTGGGAGAATCACTCTCTCCACGGTTCCACCGGTTTCACACCGAAGGGGCTGCTTCCTTCTTCCACGGAGTCGCACCGAGAGAAGCCACGCCGGAGTCGCACCGAACGGGGATGGAGGAGGCAAGGCTTGGCTTCACACCAAAGGGGAGGAGGGGGCTATGGCTTCCACCATGGTGGCCGAAATTCCTCAAGGGGGGTTTCTTTAGGTTTCTTTTTCCAATGTGTAACTCATCATAATAGACTCCTTTAAATAGGAGTTACAAAAGAGATCCAACCATCCATGATGGAGATGAAATCTCATCCATCCGGGCGGTTACATACACACCAAGGGTTTAATAGCACACCAACATGAAAATAAAAATAATACAAGCCAAATGTTTTAAGCAATTAAAATTAAACTAAGTAGAATTATTAAGCAAGCTTTGCGCGCCGCGGACGGAGGTTGTATCGCAGCTTTCCGTTAGCGTCCGTGGCGTTGTCATGACGCCGCAAATCTTTAACTTGTTGCGCCGCAGCAACCGGGTCATCATCAGGAAGTGTTGGAGGGGCCGCAGCAACCGGGTCATCATCAGGACGTGTTGGAGGGGCCGCGCAATCACAAGTAGGCTCCTGGGTCCGAGTCAGTGTGCCTTGAGTGCACCACCTCCCCCCTATTTATAGGATAGGGGGCCTGCCCAAACGGGCAGGGCTAAAATAACCGGCTGCTCGGGGTAGAGGAGAACCGGGCAGCGGTGACGGGAAGCAAAAAGGAAAGAACACGCCAGTCCGCACAGAAGTGGCGGACTGGGCTCGCGAGCTGTAGCTTCCACTGCTGCTGGGCGCGCCCACTGGAGGGCGGCGGCCTGGGCGGACGAGATACTACGTCCGCCGCTGGAGAACCTGTTACCCAAAGCGCCGGCGGACTGAGCGGACTGGTCCTTGCGTCCGCTGCAGGAGTATCACCCTTGGCGCCTGACTGGTGACAGTGCCGGACTGGGCGGACGGACAAATCCTGTCCGCGCCTGCTGAATGGGGGGCTTTGGAATCTTGCAGTATGTTGCGGACTGAGGGGTTAACATAATCCCCGCACATTTTTAAGTTTCCAGAAAACTTCGAAAATGTTTTCTTAACCGCCGAGTCCGCAAACCTCGAAAACGCCGCCAACGCTATAAATATCGCTGGAGGGTCTGGATCTGCTGAGAATCTCGATCGACACGGGGCGCTATTCACCGCTTGCGGTCTCCACCTTCCAGTCCGGCATGGCTAGACTTGGAGCTTTCTTATCTAGCATTACTGCAAAAGGCGACCTGGAGCATACAACGCCTATGAAGACCAAAAAGATTGTAAAGAGGTCGACATGAAAAGATCCTGTCCGCTCCATAGGAGAGAGTTCCCATAGCCAGAAGCCTGCGGAGAAAACAGTCCGCCACGTCGATGTTTCTGCTCACAAGGATGCCGTAGTCGATGCCGAACCATTGAGGAGCGAGAAGATGGCAACCTTGTCGGACTCCGCCCCTTCTCAGAAAACCGCGACCTCAGCGGACACTGTTGGCAAACACATTGAGGCCGACATATCTTCTCCTGCCCAGGTACCAATCGTTGACTTGGACGAAGAAGACCGGCGGACTGAGGTAGAGGACGACGCGCCCTCAAAGGCATTGTCTGCTGTGAATCCTGAACTTGTCCGCGCTGACCAGCCCGATTTAGGGGGGTCCGCCGCGGATGCTACTGAGAAGACCGCCAAGAAGAAGAAGAGGAAGAGAGACGGAGCGACCGTCGCCGAGCGGGTTGAGAAGAAGCTTCGCGCAATGAAGGAGAAGAACTTCTCTAAGCGGACTGGGGAAGCGGACTTACAACACAGGCCGCGCGACAAAGAAGTTCCAGACGGCGATCCGGTTACTCCGGAGGCCCCAATCCAGGGAGAGAATTCCCTCTCAACGGTCAGTCTTTCCACGGATGAGATATTTGATTCCATAGACGTCGATCAACTTGACTTAATCCAGGACTCCTTGCTGGTTGTACTGCAGCAGAACGAGGCGGAGACTATTGGAGATAAGGGTGACGAACTCCCTTCCTTGTCCGCTGCGGAGGAAGAGGAGAGGGAGAGGCTGAAGGAGAAGATAGAGGAGCAAAAGAAGCAAATCGTCGCTCATGTTGCTGCGGTTGGGGCGGCCTCGAAGCAGGCCGCGGCGGACAAAGCCGCTGAGGACCTGCGGGTTGCTACGGAGCTGATGCGGTCAGGTAAACTTCAGCCGGCGCCCAAATACTTTCAGCGCAAGTGGCTTTACAGGTCGCCGCCGCGGACGTCAAGACCGATCAAAATCATCACCAAGACGGACGATATCGTGGTCTCAACAAGTGCGGTTGCCGAGAGAAGAGCAAGGGTTCACCGCGAATGGAAAAAGCGGTTAAGCGCCTTTGACCCGGAGCGGGCAAGGCGGCCAATCATCTTCGATAGTCGGAAACTCGCTGCCGCTATATCTGAAAGTGATCTTTTATCCTTTCTTTGAGTCCGCCGCGAACTGCCTTTGAATGCGAAGTTGACTTTATTTGTTGCAGGTAGAAAGTCGCTGCCGGGCTCCATCGAGAGCGGCGAGATCGTGGTCACACCCAACACCGGTGCCGACGCGGTCTCACACGTGGAGTCCGTGGAAGATGAGCCGCCCAGACTGAGCACGATAAAAGTGTTAGAGAAGAAATTTGAAGCTGAAATGCAATGTGTCAAAGCAGAGTTAGAGAAAGCGGCGGAGCGCGAGAGGGTGTCCGCGGTGCGCGAGAAAGCGTCCTGCAACATGGTGTCCGATACTACAGAGGCAAGTACGTAGCGTCAGCTCGTGAAGGAAAGGAGAAGCGGACTGCTGAAATCGCTGAGCAGAGGCCGCGGGCGTCAGATCGCATTCCTCCTGAGATCGCGGCACCGGCAGGTGGTGTCCCACACGCTGCGGATGAGGAGCCGAGGCCGGCTGCGGAGCCAATGGTGCCCCTCAGCCGGGTAGACCGGGAAGCCACCCACATGCATCGGACCATCAATGTCATCTACCATCACCTTTGCTGTGTATATAGTGAAATTCTTCAGATAAGCGATCAGACGGCTCATCTATGCAGAGACAGGGCAGAAAGGCCGGTGCGGACTGACAACAGGGACCGTTAAGTCCGCAATGCCTTGAACTTTTATCTGATTAATTGTATATTGTTTGTATGATTGCTCCAAAATAATGCTGTGCTGTGAACTGAATTCTATTTGATCTGTGCGGACTCAGATTATATATCCGCTATTCATGTAGTTTAGTCCTTGTGACGTGGCGATTTGTGCGAATTCATGCTGTGTCTGCTTCTCGTTATTTAACCTGCAGGTGGGAAAATACGCGACCTGGGCGGATAGGAAACTGCATCGGCCACAACTTGGTTCTGAATTTCCCTTGGAATGTTAATTTGCCTTTGTATCCGCGTTATTTGCTTGGCTGCTTTTTTAATTCTTTGCGGACTGTGCGGATTGAACATGCGACCTTCGCGGACTGGTCAAAAAGCTGTCAGAATATTTATCTATAAATACTGCCTTCTGCTTTCTATGTAGGAAATTGCTGAAGTAAACGGAATCCTGCGGCCTGCAACATGGTGTCCGCGCGCACTGATGCTGCAGTCGCCTTCCATTCTGCCGATCACAGCAAATGTACTTGGACAGAGGCTGACCTGGTTGCCTTCGTTGAAAAGAAAATGGCGGACTCAAACATACTTGTCCGCCTACCCGCCCATCAGGAAAGGTTGAATTTTTCGACGGCGACCCAGATCGCCATTCCCGTTGATCATTTTGACAGCGGATTCAGGTCCCGCTCCTATGGGAACTTGCTGCAATCTTTGAGCACTATGGGATGGTTCCAGGCCAGCTCGCGCCGAATACCCTTGCCGCGATCTGCAGCTACATCTCTTACCTGCGATCTGAAAAGATTGCTTTCTCGATGAACATCTTCCGCAAAATATTCTCCGTCCGCTCCATAACTGCCTCCGGAGGTCGCCCCTACAAGGGAGTAATCTACTTCTACTGCAGGGGGATGAAGGTAGTGGGTCTTCCAAACAAGATCCACAACTGGACCTCAAGGTTCTTGATTTTTGAGGGCGACCTTGGGTTCGCGCACACGTATCCGCAGGTGCGCGCGGACTCTGTCTTTAAAAATGTGCAGCTGGACGACCTGGAGTCCGCAATCGTCGAGTTCTTAGCGAACGCCAGGCTTGATATCGAATACTACCTTCCGCTGCTGTCAAACTTGGCGGATGTTATGCATGAGGACAGTAAGTAGTTTAGCGGACTCAGCTTTTGTATCCGCCGCGACCATGTTGTTAACCCGGGTTCTCTTTTTGCAGCGACCTTGGCGGTGCACGCCAACTTGCCGCAGACGCCCAGCGGCTTCACTCCTACACAAAGGGAGAATAAAGAAGCAGTTGCAAAAAAGAGGAAAGAGGAAGGGGATCCCGCAGCGGACTACTCTTCCTCCGAAAGTTTCTCCATGACCGGCTTCGGTATCAGCCAGAGGGACCTTAGGGGGAACCCTATGGTCCACTGGCACAGCAAGAAAAAGCATGTCCGCCTATCCACCGCGCTTCCTTCGTGGAGGAGTCCGCGGATAACACGCCACGCTCATATTGCGCTCTCCACTCTTTACGGAAAGCGCAACTTGAGCGACCTCAAGAAGGTGTCCGCCGCCGACCTCCCGCTGCTGGCCTCCCAGGATTCTGCGAACAGCGCGGTTACAAACCACTATGTCGCTACTTTGGCCAGGGACCTGCTGAGGCAAAATGAACAACTTCAGAAGGATAACAAAGTGCTAAAGGAAAGGAACGCGCGGATGGGAGAAAGGAATGCTCGGCAAAGAGAGGAGCTGGCGGTAAGTTGCATTTGCTGCGGTCTAGATTTTCTATCCGCCGCGATCTGTTCTGATGTCTGCAAACTTGTTTTTCGCAGGTCGCCTATGACTTGGAGAACAATAAATTCCAGGCCGCCACGCTCCCTTTTGTGATGGAGACTGTTGAGGTTGCTGTTGAGCGACTTGCCCGCGACGGCCTTATGAAGGAAGGAGTGGTCGGCGTCCCTTTTCTGGAGATCTTCCCTAAGCTGGCCCCTCAGGTCGCAGCGATGGAGAGAGCTAGAAAAGGAAAGGATGTCATTGAGGAAGGCGAAGATGAGGATGAAGATGACGAAGAAGAAGAAGAGAAAGAAGACGGAGGCTCGCAGGGCGAAGAGCAAGGTGTCAGGGAAAATGCGGACGATGCTGCATCGAGCCGACAAGGAGAGGAGCTGTCCGCCGAGTCCGACACCTCTGCATCTTCCTCTGCTACTGGGAGCTCGCATAGCGGGTCCGCCACTAGTACAGGATCAGGTAGCAGCGGGAGCAGCTCGGGGGGCTATTCTCCTGATGTCGACATTATCGGTGACAGCCCTGCACCTCCTGAGAAGAGACAGCGGACTGATTGATCAGTGCATATGTACATTTTGTAATCTTGTTTTTTGTAAAAAGTGGCGGACGCAAGATTGCAGTCCGCCGAACATATTGAATGATGTAAATTTTTTGATGAAATAGAAAGGATATTTTTTGGCATGTGTGCTTTCTGCAATGCTCTTTTTTCTCCACGCTCACCGCACCGATACTTAGCAGTCCGCACAACATGTTTGATAATCAGGCCTTTGCTGATTAGAGAATTATTGTTCCACTTTGGACCAAGAAACTGTCAGGCGGACTCTGTCGAGTTTCACTTGCAGTCCGCATGATACATACATTATTTATAGTGAACCTTGTCGATTAAAGAATTAGACATCAACTCATTCAGTATCCGCCTCAGAGAACAGCCAGCTGATAATAATGTCAGGGGTACTTGAGTTATAGTTGTAGTCCGCAAGCCAGACCGCACATAATATAAAAGCACATTGATTATTAACTTATCAAATAATGCGAGAATCATTCTGCGGACTGAGCGGATACAGAAAACCAATCCGCTCATAATAGAAGTGATCAAACATATAACATGAAATTCATTCTGCGAACTGAGCGGATATAGAAGACCAATCCGCTTATAACAGGAATATAAACCTGAATATGTACCCTGCGGACTGAGCGGATACAGAAAACCAATCCGCTCATAATAGAAGTGATCTATAGCTTGCGATCAGGTGGGCAGGTGAGCCTGAGCGGCATACTTTCCTCACCGGGCTACAAGCTATAAGATCAACCCAAGTCGGCGGACTGACCGGATAGAGAAACTCAGTCCGCTAAAGATAACCAGCTTGCAATCCCAAGGAAACTTCCAAACTGTGGATAACGAATCCAGTCCGCCAAAGATAGAAATGATCTATAGCTTGCGACCAGGCGGGCAGGTGAGCCGGAGCGGCATACTTTCCTCACCGGGCTACAAGCTATAAGATCAACCCAAATAGGCGGACTCTGCGGACAGAGAAAACCAATCCGCTAAAATAGAAATGACCTATAACTCGCGACCAGGTGGGCAGGTGAGCCTGAGCGGCATACTTTCCTCACCGGGCTACAAGCTATAGAATCAACCCAAATAGGCGGACTGAGCGGACGCAGAAGACCAGTCCGCAGATAATTCCCTGCGAAGAGCAAGATGCTCATTTGGCGGAACGGTTCCCTGCCCTCTTGCCTGGAGTACAGTCTAAGCTGTGGGTCTCCTACAGGCACTGCTTGAGGGTACCATGGAGTATTCGAGAGTTACAAGCTAAGATGACCCGCGGGCAGGTGAGCCGGAACGGCATACTTTCCTCATGTGATCATCGAAGTTGTAACAATATCCCTAAAGCGGCATGGCAGAGCTTTACACCCACCTCGCCCTCCATAATGCAAAGGTGGGGTCAGGTACCTGCCGGGATCCGAAGTCCAGAATCCAACCGCGCTAGAGCCTGCAAGCTCCCACTACACGGTGCGAAATCTCCTCGCAACACGTGGTCTTCGTGGTGTTACGCTAATGACAACGGCTCTAGGGGAGGTCTAGCTGAACTCGGCGATGTCTCCTGGTGTCAGGGAACCGTTACAGGTCTTTGGGAGAGAGAGAAAACACTAGAAAAAGGTGTTAGTATGGATTCTTTGATTAAGAAAATGCATTTGCAAAGAAAGCATAAGAAAGAAAAAGGGAGTTCGGGTGTAGAACCGTTTTTGAAATCTCTCTTAGCGCCTTATCTGTTATGATTACAACAAAACACTCGAAGAAGTGTTAGCAAGCAGTTTCTATTCATAACAATTTTTGAAGAGAATACACAAAGTAGAAGAAGGAGGTTTTAAGAATAGAACCGCTTGAGGTCATCCCCACTCCACGTGTGTGGTATATCCTCTCCTTCGTATGTCTGCAAGCGATAAGTGCCGCTTTTTAATGCTTCTTTGACGACAAAAGGGCCGGCCCAATTTGGATTAAGCTTTCCAACTGAACCAGCTCTTGCAGCAGCATCAACCTTCTTTAGAACTAGATCTCCCACTTGGAAGTGTTTGATCCTTATATTCTGATCGAAGTAACGGGCTATCCTCCTTTTGACCTCTTCCTGCCTTATGGCTGCTTGATTTATGACCTCCTCGATGTGTTCCAAGCTGAACCTCATCTCCTCATTATTCAACTCAGCCCAATCATCAACACCTTCTCTTGCAAGCAGCACTCTGGGTGACGGGACTTCAAACTCAATCGGGATGAGTGCCTCTGAGCCATGAGAGAGTTTGAATGGAGTCTCCCCGGTTGCGGATGATGGCGTTGTCCTAAGGGACCAGAGGACTGATGGAAGCTGATCAGCCCAACTGCCCTTGAGATTCTGCACTTTCTTCTTGAGCAAGTTGAGGATCTGCTTGTTGGCAGCTTCCACCTGGCCATTGCTTCTGGGATGATGAACTGATGCAAAACGCAGCTCTGTTCCGATCTGCCTGCAAAAATCTATCATCTCTGAGTTGTTGAACTGTGGCCCATTGTCAGTGATTATTGCCATTGGTATCCCGTGCCGGCATACAATTTCTCCCCAAATGAAGTTCTTGACGATCTGAGTCGTTGTCTTAGCCAATGCCTTGGCTTCGATCCACTTGCTGAAGTAGTCGATCATTACGATGATAAAACGCCGTTGCCCGCTTGCCAAGGGAAAAGGACCAATGAGATCCATTCCCCAAACGGCAAAGGGCCAAGGAGTTGCAATCGACCTGAGGGACTGAGCTGCTTGGTGCTGAAGTGGAGCAAACTTCTGGCATTGAACACACCTTCTGGCGCAGATCTCTGAGTCTTTCTTCATTGTGGGCCAGAAATACCCTTGCCGCAGGACTCGTCTTTCAAGAGTTCTTGCTCCAGAGTGGCTTCCACACTCTCCTGAATGAACTTCTTGCAAAATGGTGTGAGCTTCTTCTTCTGCAACACATCGGGCCATGGTTGAGAGGAAGGTCTTTCTATAAAGGATTCCTGCCACTAGAAAGTAGTGAGCTGCTTTTATTCTGAATTTCTTCTTGTCTCTAACTGTATGATGATAACTTCCTGTTGACAGATATAGGATGAATGGGTCCATCCAAGAGGCGCGTTGATCTACTTGCATCAAATCTCCTTCCACCATTGCCGGGCGGAAGAGCTCGGAAGTTGTGCCTCCTGAAGGCATCCCATGCTTAGAGAGAAAATCGGCCTCCTCATTCTCTGTTATGGGGATATGTTCGATAGTGAAGCTTTTAAACATGCCTATCTCTGTTTTCACAAGAGCTAGATATTTTTTCAAGGCTGGCTCCCTTGCTTCGAAGTTGCCGAGGACTTGCGACGCCATTACCAGAGAATCAGTTTTGATGTGGACATGATCGATTCCTAATTCCCTTGCGAGCCTCAAGCCTGCTAGCAGAGATTCATATTCAGCCTGGTTATTTGTTACTGGAAAGTAAAACTTGATGACCTGCTCCAACTTGACTCCGTTTGGATTGATGAGAACCACTCCTGCTCCAGAAGAACTTCTGACTGAGGCACAATCAACATAGATGTCCAAGCCAAAGGTGACCTTTCTGTCTGATCAGAACTGGACTCTGGCATGTCAATCAGAAAATCTGCTAGGACTTGAGCTTTGATGGCTGTCTTGGGCACATAAGAAATTTCAAATTCACTTAGCTCTATTGCCCACTTAGCTAGTCTGCCGGAATGCTCGGGCTTTTCCAACACACCCTTCAAAGGTTGATCGGTGATGACTTGAATTGAATGTGCTTGGAAGTATGGGCGAAGCCTGCGAGCTGACATGACCAGTGCCAAGGCTAACTTCTCCAGGATCGGATACCGCGTCTCTGCACTCTTCAGAATATGGCTGACATAGTAGATTGGGAATTGCTTTCTGCCTTCTTCCCAAAGAAGAACGGAGCTGACGGCCTCAGGGCCAACCCCTAGGTACAAGAAAAGAACCTCTCCTGGCCGGGGGCTCTGAAGCAGAGGCAATGAGGTAAGCTACATCTTTAACTGTTCAAAAGCCTGGGAACACTCTTCTGTCCACTCAAACTTGGAAGCACGTCGGAGGGTCTTAAAGAAGGGGGCACTCCTATCTCCAACCCGAGAAAGAAATCTTGCAAGACCTGCTAGCCTTCCCCCTAACTGCTGAACTTCCTTCAGTGAACGAGGGGTAGGCATTTCAAGAATAGCTTTTACCTTGTCAGGATTGGGGGCAAGTCCCTCCGGAGTAAGGAGATGACCAAGAAACTTCCCCTTACTCGCTCCAAAAGTACACTTCAAAGGATTGAGCTTCATCCTGTATCTACGCAGAGTAGCGAACGTCTCTGCTAGATCTAGCAAGTGCAGCGAAAACGATTTACTCTTAATCAAGAGATCGTCTACATACACTTCTAGGTTTCTCCCTTTTTGATGGTTAAACACACGGTCCATCATCCGTTGATAGGTCGCGCCAGCATTCTTAAGCCCAAAGGGCATGACAAGATAGCAATAACATCCATCGTTAGTTATGAACGACGTGTGAGGAACGTCGGGCTTATGCATTCTTATCTGGTGATAACCAGAAAACGCATCTAAAAAACTCATGTAAGAGTATCCTACCGCGGAATCAACTAAAGAATCTATCTGAGGCAGGGGGTAGCAATCTTTAGGACATGCTTTATTAAGTTTTGTAAAGTCTACACACATTCGCCACTTTCCCCCTGGTTTTTTAACCATTACAACATTTGAAATCCAGGTGGGATATTGCACTTCTTTAACAAAATTCGCCTTGAGGAGTTTCGCAACCTCCTCCCTTATTGGTTCTGCAAGCTTTGTTGCCACATCCCTCTTCTTCTGTTGGATGGGCTTGCAGCTGGGATCAACATTCAGATGGTGGCAAGCTACATCAGGATCCACCCCCGGCATGTCTTCTGCTGACCAGGCAAAGACATCCAGGTTCTTTAGCAGGCAGGAAATCAACTCAGCCTTTTGATCTTCAGGTAGCTCCGAGTTGATGGAGAGTTTCCTCTCCTCCCCCTCAGCAATGGGGACTCCTTGCGTCACCTGGGCAGGTTCCAGGTGAGTACCTTCATCAGCAGCAACTTTCGAACTGGAAGAGGCTTCTGCAGCTTCTGTTGGAGCAAGGGAAGCTTCAACCATGTTGACAGTGCGGACGTATCACTCCCTTGCTCTCCTTGGGTCGCTCCTGACCCGGCACATCCTCCCATCGGCAAAGAACTTGATGGCGAGGTGATAAGTGGAAATCACTGCTTGGTACTTGTTCAGCAGGGGCCTGCCGAAGATGGCATGGTAGCTGCTGGGGGCGTCGACCACTATGAACTGTATCTGCTTTGTTGCCCCTCCAAGCTTCACTGGCAAGGTGACGCTGCCCTCCACCTCTTTCCTCTCTCCTGAGAATCCATAGAGCGGCCCCTCAGTGGAAAGCAGAGGCTTTCCGGTCCTCAGGGCCTCGAAGGTAGACTTGAACAGGAGGTTGACTGAACTCCCTGTGTCAACAAGAATTCTGTCCACTGTGAAGTCCCCAATACCAGCCTGGATTACGACTGCATCATCAAATGGATTGGCTGTTCGAGGAAGATCTTCTGGACCAAAGGTGACGACTTCCCTTGGAGGAGCAACGGAAGAAGAGGCCACCTCTATCTGGGTGACCCTTGAAATTGAAGATTTCCGGGTGGACTCGGTCCCAGCTCCACCATGGATGAAGAAGAGGCGCCCCAGAATCCCCTCATCATTTGCATCAAAGCATTCCACTGGGACGTTGATTGGCCCCAGACGGCCTTCGTCCTCCACATCTACACACTCCTGGTAAGCCTCAGCTACCTCTTTGCCCTTCGAGGTGGATGGCTTCGACGAGGAAGGAGAATCCTTCTTGGTCAGATCGATCTTGCCCTCGGCAAGCAACTTCTCTATCAGCATTCGAAGGGACTTGCATTCCTCAGTCAGATGACCCTTTTCCTTGTGGAATTGGCAGAATTGTGAATTATTCCTCCGCTTCCACATCTTCTGAGGCTCTTGCCTCCTTTCTTCTGATCTCCTTTGCAGGATCTGGATGACTTCGTCAAGGTCCAGATCTGCAGGGTCCTCCATGGGACTTTCATCAAACTGGCACGGAGCAGGCAAGGCTGCTTGTTGGATGGGAAGAGCTTGCAATGGAATGGCGGGAGTGGTGGCCAACGGCAGTCTCTGCTCATGAAACTGTTGATGGCCTTGGAAGGGTTTCTTGTTGCGGAAGTTTCTGCCTCTCTAAGACGGAGGCTGGAAGTCTGGACGAGGGGGCCTATCACAAGAGGAAGAAGCGGAGGCATCCCTTCCTTCAGCCTTGGCTGTCAGGGATGAAACATAGGTCGGATTGGCATTTTCTCCTTCTATGAAGCGGTTGACCATGGCGATCAACTCCTGATAGGTCTCAGGAGCCTTGGTCGTTGCTTTAAACTTCAGAGGGCCTTCCCGGAGGCCATGGATCAAGGCAACTTTATAATAGTCGGGGTTCACATTCCTCACCCCCTGAATTTCTCTTTGAAAGCGATCAACGAATCGTGCCACCGATTCGTTATCCCTCTGCTTGATCTCAAATAGGGCAGCTGGCCCATTCTTCCTCTTCCTTGAGGTAGCAAACCTCAGCAGTAACTGGCTACGAAGCTCGGCAAAAGAAGAGATAGTGCCCGAAGGCAGCTCATAGAACCATTCTCTCGCTTGCCCTTCGAGAGTGGTGACCAGCAGTTTACACTTAATCGCATCTGAGAGGCATCTTAAAGCAACTGCCCCCTCAAATGCCTGGAGGTGAGAAACTGGATCTGTCGCTCCTGAGTAGAAGGGGATGCGAGGCTCCCTGAAGTTGCTCGGAGCCGATTCCCATCGAATTCGGTCAACAAAGGGAGACGGGGTGTCAAACTCTGCAGGATAGAAAGGGCGGACTGGAGCCGAGGAGTCCGCGGGCTCGGTGGACTGGCGATCAGCAAAGTGAAGTTGGCAGGCAGGAGTGCCCCTAGCAGCTTCTCTGAAGAACTCTCTGAAAGCAAACTCTTCCTCTTGAGGGCGCAGAGGAGCTGCGGTCTGAGCAGGGTTCCGAGGAGTTTCTGACGACTGCCGAAGCGGAGTTCGGCGAGCTGGGGTCTGGCGGACTGGCGAGTCCGCTGGGTCCGCTGCGGCCTGAGGAGCAAGCCGCTGGGCAAGCGTGTGCAAAGCTTGGCTGATTGTGTCAAGACGCTGGTCGGTCTGCCGGCGAGACTGCTCGCCCTCAAGGCGAGCTTGCTCAATCGCGTCCCAAAGGGAGTCTTCTGAAGAGCTGGAGCGGTCTGAAGAGCGGGCTCTGCGGTCTGACATCTTTCGTCCGCTGATTTCAAAACACTACTCGGATCTGAAGGTCGCGTGTTAACTGTTGATGCACGAAAACACAAGGGAGGTCGAGCACAACCAGCTAACTGTTCGAACACAGGGGGAATAGGGAGACTGCGAGTAGCGATCTACTAAGTGGATGAGAGCTGGAAGAAGAGCAGGGCCGTGAACCACGGCAACAACAGACTTCGCCCGTCGCGGCCTGAATGCCTCTCTTGCGACGGGCTTTCCCTTGATTGAAGAAGGATATAGTTACAAGTGAAAGGAAAAGACTGAGGGAAGCAGAGCAAGGGGGAGTCCGCAAGGCACAGGATTCGAGTCCGCAGCCTGTAACAAGTAGGCTCCTGGGTCCGAGTCAGCGTGCCTTGAGTGCACCACCTCCCCCCTATTTATAGGATAGGGGGCCTGCCCAAACGGGCAGGGCTAAAATAACCGGCTGCCCGGGGTACAGGAGAACCGGGCAGCGGTGACGGGAAGCAAAAAGGAAAGAACACGCCAGTCCGCACAGAAGTGGAGGACTGGGCTCGCGAGCTGGAGCTTCCACTACTGCTGGGCGCGCCCACTGGAGGGCAGCGGCCTGGGCGGACGAGATACTGCGTCCGCCGCTGGAGAACCTGTTACCCAAAGTGCCGGCGGACTGGTCCTTGCGTCCGCTGCAGGAGTATCACCCTTGGCGCCTGACTGGTGACAGTGCCGGACTGGGCGGACGGACAAATCCTGTCTGCGCCTGCTGAATGGGGGGCTTTGGAATCTTGCAGTATGTTGCGGACTGAGGGGTTAACAGCGACCCTGCAGGCTCATATCGCGTTGGCAGTGAGATTACATGTTTGACCACTTCTAGATCACCATGGTAACTCTAACAAGTCTCACCTAACTAAGTTTGCTGCCAAATCCCAAGATGGGATATTTGTTGGGTACAACAACAATAGTAAGGCTTATAGGGTCTACAATTTGGCTACTCAATTTGTAGAAGAGTTTATTCATGTCATATTTGATGAATCTAGACTTATTAACAGTGAGTTGCCTAGTAGTTCTTGTAGCTCCACAGGTATACAGCAGAAGATGGACCAGCTTACTATCAGAGAAGATCCAACTACAAAGCAGGATGAGGAAAATGATAGTTTCTGTCCAGGGGGAGTACAAGACACTCAAGAGGCTGATGAAGACCATTAGGTGTAGCATAATGAAGAGATTGAAGAAGGTCAAACTGTTAATAGATTACCTCCAGCAGTTAGACATTTAAAGGATCATCCTGCACACCAGATCATTGGTGATCCAAGACATGGAGTACAAATAAGAAGCAGGAACTTAAATATAGTTCTTTGCTCAAGCTTCTTATCTCAACTGGAACCCAAGAGATTTTAAGAAGCTACTCAAGACCCACAATGGATTGATGCTATGCAGGAGGAGTTAAATCAATTTAGAAGGTGCAAGGTCTGGGAGTTGGTTCCAAAACCAAAGGGCCACAATGTCATAGGGACAAAGTGGATTTCTAGAAACAAGCTTGATGAGAGTGGGATCATAGTGAAGAACAGGGCAAGACTTGTTGCCAAAGGTTACCGACAGAAAGAGGGCATAGACTTTATTCAGAACTTTGCTCCAGTGGCAAGGTTGGAAGCAATCAGGCTATTCCTAGCCTATGCAGCATATAAAGGCTTCAAAGTGTTCGATATGGATGTTAAGTCAGCATTCTTAAATGAAGACTTAAAAGAGGAGGTCTATGTAGAACAGCCCTCAGATTTTGTTGATCCACTCAAACCTAATTATGTTTATAAACTTAAGAAAGCTTTATATGGGTTAAAACAAGCCCCATGGGCTTGGTATGAAACCTTGTCTACTATCCTCATTGAGAACAAATTCTTAAGGGGGGAAATAGACAAAACTCTATTCCTTAGAGACTCCAAAAGAAAGATCATCCTAGTCCAAATATATGTTGATGACATAATATTTGGTTCTACTGAAAATAACCTTTATAGAAAGTTTGCAAAACTTATGCAAGGGAAATTTGAAATGAGCAGTATGGGAGAACTTAAGTTTTTCTCGGGACTCCAAGTAAGACAGACTAATGATGGACTGTCCATATCTTAGTCTAAGTTCACCCACGAGTTAATTAAGAAGTATGGTATGGAGTCATCCACTACCATGAGAAATCAAATGGGGACAAGTATATCTCTAAGCAAAGATGATGCAGGAAAACCTGTAGATGAGTCTTTGTATAGAGGGATAGTTGGCTCTCTCCTATATCTGACTTTTAGTAGACCAGACATCATGTATGCTACATGTGTTTGTGCTAGGTACCAATCCTGCCCTAAAGAATCTCATTTTACTGCTGTCAAAAGGATTTTGAGATATCTTAAGGGCACACCTAATCTAGGCCTTTGATATCCTAGGAATAAAGATTTTCTACTAATAGGCTATCCAGATGCAGACTTTGCAGGTTGCAAACTAGATAGGAAAAGCACAACAGGCACCTGTCAATTTCTAGGAGGAAGATTGGTGTCATGGAGCTGTAAGAAGCAGACTATTGTGGCAATTTCAACAGCTGAGTCTGAGTATGTTACTACAGGAAGATGTTGTGCACAGCTGTTGTGGATACATCATCAGTTAGAAGATTATAGTATTCAGGTAAGTAGAACTCCATTATTATGTGATTCTACTAATGCTATTTATATTGCTCATAATCATGTTTCTCATAGTAGAACAAAGCATATAGAAAAAAGATACCATTTTCTTAGAGATCATGTAGAAAAAGAAGATATTTCTTTAGAACTTGTTAACACTGATTTACAAATTGCTGGCATGTTCACAAAGCCATTAGATGAAACAAAATTCAATAATTTCAAAATTGAATTAGGTATGTTGAACATAAATTAGTTTAAAAAATTTGGCTAAGTAAAATTATGTTGACACAAAAAGTTGTCTGTGTCAACACATAGTAGTTGGTGTCGACACTCCAGGGAAGTGATGTCGACACATCCAGAAAATTGGTGTCGACACTTCAGAGAAGTAGTGTCGACACATTAGAAGTGGTGTCGACACTTAGAATCAACACACAGATATCATCGAGCGCAGAATCAACTAATCGTCGAGTGCATAATCAATACACAGATATCGTCGAGCGTAGAATCGATACATATCGTCAAGCATAGATTCAACAACACTTCGTCGACCTCAAATCGTCGACTTCACGGGCACTTCGTCGAACACGACCAAGACAAATAGAATTGTTGTCGACATATAGAAGTCAACACTTCTGTCGAGACATTAGAAGTCTGTGTCGACATATTTCAACTGTGTCGACACATTAAGAGAATTTTTGACGTGCCTTTTGAAATTCATTATTTAGAAGGGCATAAATAGGTCAACAACAAACCCTGTCGACACACTCTTCATTTTTTCGAGAACAAAATCTTGTGTTGACAAATTCTCTCTGCTCAATCCAAGATTTTTCTCAATCCCAATGGCGCCAAAGCTTGAAGATAACGTCAACGAAGGCTATGAGCTAGTTCGCAACGCTTTTGATAATGCGGAACCAGCGATTCAAGCTGTGATAAACCTAATTGCAGAAAATGGTTTGGAATTTCTGGTATCCGAACCTACAAAGATATGGAAGAAAGAAATACTAGAATTCTATGGCGCAACTACTTTAGATTCGACTGGACTTAAGATCAAATCTACAGTTCAGGGAGCTAAAGTTAAACTTATCTTGAAGAGCTTGAGGAAAACTCTTCAACTCCCAAGAACTCAAGAAGAAGTAGTAGTTATCTCTACTAAGACCAGGGAAGCACTTTAGTGGTGTGGATTGGATTCCACCATGAAGATTGGATCTGCAATGAACAGGAAAGGGATGAATCTGCAAGGAAAATTCCTTTCTAAAGTGGTTGGAAAGGTCATACTCTGCAAGCCAGGGGGACATGATAGGGTTTCATCCTATATGTTCAACCTGATGAACAGGATTATCTTCAGACTAAACACAGATTGGTCTGCAGTAATCTTTGAAAATATTAAGGAAAGCATTAAGAAGCCAAATCTGGGAAGAATCATGAGTCTATACTTGGCTAGATCAAATCTAGAAGTAATGGAATAGTCTACTGGTTCTAAGATCAACCACATGAGAAGAATGGATATCAGGATAATCTCCAGATGGGATAGAGTCCTAACAAAGGACATGCTTGTTGAAGAGACGCCAGAGATTGCTGAAAAATCTCCTGCACGAGACATTACAGATGGTGCTCAGGTGCAGGGGGAGCCTCATCTTGAGGAAGAGCCAACACAATTAGAAAGTGAAATGGCCACTCAAAGTATTCTTGAGGTAATCCATGAAGTAAATCAATCAATTTTCAATAATGAGGATGAAATACTAACTATGCCCTTGGTTGATGTTGACCAGACCACTCAACTAAACAGTCAAGCACAAGATGTTATCATGGATGATACATCTACAACTGCTGATGCTTCAGAGTTAAGAGTGCCTCCAGTCCAACCTCAACAAGAGTTTACCCTTAAAGAGTTGTTCCCTGATTTAAAGCAAGTAAGAACTGAGGGGGAGTCAGTCAAAACTGAGGGGGAGCAAGCTAACATTGAGGGGGAGCAAATCAGGACTGAGGTGGAGGAGCAAGGGACTCAGGGGGAGCAAGCAAGGACAGAAAAGGAATATTCTCCTAGTCCTAAGGATAGAGTTGATATTGCAAGTACCTCAGCTTCTGAAGATGAAGCAAAAATTCAAGCCAAGAAGAGAACGCTGATGGTTTTCAAAAGAAGAAGCTAAAGCTATAAAAGGGCATTGCAAACTGCTCCACCACATGCCCCAGCCCAAGATTATAGTTCCTTGCTGGTATCTTTGCAAGTTAAGTTAGATGAACAGAGGATAGCCATGGAGAAATATATGGATGAGACCCATAAAGATCTGCAATTCTCCTTGGCTCAAGATATCAAATCCATAAGATTTGAAGTAAATCAGAACAAGAAGGAAATGACAGATTGCTTCCACAAAGGTGGCAATGCTGTAGTCTCTCTTGCAAAACAACAAGTAGGAATAAAGACTAAAGTTGATGATATAGCTGTTAAGCAAGGCTATGTCCTAGAAAATCAACTTAGGATGAATGAAAATCTGACAGAATCACATAATATGATAGTTATAGAATTAAAGAATACTGCTGCTACCCAGACTGAGGCAAGTGCTAAAGCCAAGTCAAACTTTGACAAACAATTACAGGAAGTACTAGCTGCTGTACAAACAGCTATTAAGAATACTCAAAAGTTCATCTCTGATCAGCTACTGAAATTAAGGTCATTTTATAAAGATGGTGTTAATTATCTAGATGAACAAGTGAGATTTCAGAAAGATGACCTCAAAGATCATATTGAAAGAGAACTCATAAAGGGGGAGAGAGTGTTAGTCAAAGCAGGCTCAGATCATGCTAAATGGATATCTAATAGCATCAGAGAGCCCCTTGGATATCCACCACTCTTTGATGATGATAATGTAGCTGAGTTAGGTGTGCAACCTACTTATTTTGAAGGTGATCAACCTGAAGTTGCTCAGGTCATTTACCCTCCAGCAGATTTTGATATGATACAGCAAGAAGTACAATCAATGTAAAGCCCTCCATAGGGTACTAAAAATATTATCCTTGAGAAGGTAGAAATGTCAGAGGAAGCTGTGAATAAGGAGAAAGAAGCTCAACTTTCAAGGAAAAGATTCAGAGAATAGGCAGAGTTGAAGCCTGATTTTGAGCAGTGGAGTCCTACTTCCAGGAATACTATCTTGACTGCCTGGAAAGCTGTAAGGACAATACCCATGATAGGGGCAAATGGTACACTGAGCAAGAATGGCAAAAGCTTGAAGATAGATAGGAAGCCATTCTACAATATAGAAGAAAGGCAAAAGCTGGGATGCTACCTCCTAATGCTCAAGAGCCTAGCAAGTATTTCCCAAAGACTTTTCACTATTTTGAAAGACAAAGAATAAGGGCTGAAGAACAAAATAAGAAAGATCTGAAGCGCAAGAAGCCAGCTGAAGATACTAAAGCTCCAGTACAAGCTAATATTCAGTCAGGCAAAGGCATAGTCATCAAGGAGCATGATTAGCCCTATATTAGATTAACTAGATGTTACAACATTGTAATCTTTAGTTTTAAAAATCTATGTAAACTATTGTTAAGAAACTTTTGAAAGTTTAAACAAAAAAATTATTAATAATTATTATGTTTGCATCATTATTCTATGATGATATTTTATACATGTTTTGTATATAAGTTACCCTGTCATATAATGTTTTTATACATCATAATGTGTGTTTATTATGAATGGTGTATATCATTGACTAAGGGTTATGACTTCTCCAAATAGGGGGAGATTATTGGGTACATGAGTCGACACCAGAAGAAGCTGTGTCAACACTTATGAAGGCTTGTGTCGACACTGGAGGAAGGCTATGTCGACACCTGGAGTCAATTGTGTTGACACTTGGAAAGGCTGTGTCGATAGCAGAAGAAACTGTGTCGACACACAGAGGTAGTGTCGACACACAGAAATGTTTAGTCGACATCAACTGTGTCGACACACAGAGGTAGTGTCGACACACAGAAGACTTTGTCTACATCAACTGTGTCGACACACAGGACTTGTGTCGACACATAGTAGAGTTTCAACAAAGTTGTTTTCTTGTGAAGAAAAGACGTGACTGTGTCGACACACAGAACTAGTGTCTACACATTCTACATAAGCTGTGTCGAGAAGCAGTGTCAACACCAAGGGAGCTGTGTCGACACCACCAAGGCTTGTATCGACACTTAGTCTACATGCGTTGACACATGATGAAGTTCAGTCTCGACACTTTGCTGACAGAGACAGTTTCAAGATGTGAGTGTAAGACTTGACAGCTGCCATAACCAACCGGTCTACTGCAACTGTCAGAGCTGTCAGAAGTTCGTTAGAAACCGGATCAGCCGGTTACCATGGAGGAAGTCTATATAAATACATTCTCTATCAACAAAAGACATAGATAATACAGAACATAACACACAAAAAACAGAAGAGGATTTTCAACAGAAGATCTAAGAAGACATTCTCAAGTGGTGATCTACTCAGAGTTTGTCAAGAGAATTCAAAGAAGAATTCAGAAGAATCTTCAAAAGAATTTGGAGAGAGAGAGCTCCATCTATTAAAGTGAAGAAAGGGACTTACATCAACAACTCTCTTAAGTGCAGAGTCTGAACCAGTCTGCCAAGATGAATTTAGATTGATTTCTGAGTTTCAAGGAAGAAGTTGATTGAAGATCAACTTCAAAGAAGATCAACCCTACTATGTTCAGATTCAAGAAGCTTTGAAGAAAGCTAAGTCAGGTCGATGTATAACATCAGATTCTTTCAAGAACTGATCAAGAAACCGTCCATCCTTTCTCTCTCAACCAGGGTGGTGGTAAATTTCAGATTTACATGTATTTTCTGTAGGAGCTTTTTAAGATCTGAGTTGTAAGCCTGATTTATAAAGGCTGAGTTATAGGAGATTAAGTTCTCTGAGTGGTAGGCCTTGTTGAAGGCTGAGGTAGGGCTGAGAGCCTGAGTTGTAGGAGATTGTCATCTCTGAGTTGTAGGCCTTGTTGAAGGCTGAGGTAGGGCAGATTGCCTGAGCTGTTGGAGTGTGGACTCACTCTGAGTTGTAGGAACCTTGTTTGGGTTCTTAGCTGTAAGATCTGTGAATCTGAGGAGAAGGAAAGAAGTTAGGCTGAATCTAGCACACTGCTAGATAGGTGAAGGGGGAAGTGAATGTACCCAGACCTTGGGGAACCACTATAAATCAGTGTGCAACCTGTGATTGTGTGTGGTATTATTATTTCTGTGCGGTGATAGCTGTAGAACTATCTGTTTTTGTTAATTAACTGAATTAAAAGTTCTAGCTTAGAAGAAAAAGGAATTGTACCTATTCACCCCCCCTCTAGGTGTTTAGGAACCAATTCTTTCATATTGGGATTTGTAACATCCCTCAAACAACTAGACACATAGGAGTGGTTTTGTCATGACTAGGTCGTGACAAAACCCTAGGAAGCCCAAGAAGGCCAAGTGAACCTAGGAATGAAGGTGAAACCACTATGGTCTACAAATAGTAGATTTTTGAATCCTAGTTTAAGATGATCATGGGGCTTCAACAAGGCTTTAAGACTCCACCATGGTTTCACCAACCCATTGTAAGGTCCATTAAAGCCCTAGGGGTACATTGGAGTAGACTGAGGTTGGCCAAGTTGACCTAGAACCACTCTAGGCCTAAATTGGGCACGCTGCCCTAACTAAGGGCAGTGTACCCTAGTAAAGACCAACTAACCCTACCAGGGTCTTCCTAGACCTAAGGTGGGGTCAATGAGTCACTAAGGACCCATGGAGGGAAGTCAAAGTGATTAAGTTGACCAAAGTCAACTATAACACTAAATGTGTCAAACTAGCCTACTTATGGTCAATTGACCCTCCCCTAGCCAAAGTGGACCACACACATACCCTACTAACCCTAGGTGAGGTCAATGGGCCACCAAAGACACATTAGGGTCAACCATGAGTTTGGGTTGACCAAAGTCAACCCTAACCTTAAATCGGGCAAGTACCCTTCCAAAGGGCAGGTGACCTACAAAGTGTCAAGTAAACAATACCCATACCTACCTAGACCCTAGGGGAGCCAAATAGGTCACCAAGGATCCAATGATGGTAATAAAAATGGTCAATTTGACCTAGGCCAACCCTAGTCAAGGTTAGGTCAAACTTAGCTCAAATGGGCTAACCCAAGCTCAAGCCCTCTTTCCAATTGGGCTAGCCTTATTATCATGAATATTATGAGTTAGTGGGATGCCAATAGGCTGGAGTGGTGAGCATGGTCAACCTAGATGACTAGGAGAGAGAAAACCTCAACCTCACCTTAATGGAGGAGAGAGAGAAAGGTGAAAGGGTGACATTCATGGCCAAGGAGGCCAAAGGCCATACCGCATTGGCTGATCCAGCTCCACACTCACTTCAGGAAGACCAGGGGGCCAGATTGGAGGCTGTTTATGGACGGAACAGTGCCACCATGACATTACCGAAATGTGCCTTCAATGGCCATTAATGGCCATTGAAGCATTGTCCCTTCCCTCCACCTCTAAACAACTCAATTAAACTCCTATGGGGAAGGGGAGTAATTTCCAGCCATTTCATGGCTGGATTGAGCCCAGATTCACCCCCCCCCCCCCCCCACCATGGCCGAGAGCTACCTTAAGAGCCCATTAATGGCCAACACCAGCTAGACCCCTCCCCTCCCTCTTTTTATTGTCTTAAAAGCTTCCCTAGGCTCTACGCTTTCAGTTCCACATCTTTCCCGAAGGAGACGATTAACTTCGTAGTGCTGTTGCAGAGCACCGGCAAAATCTCCTCCACTAATGGCTTCACGGCGATTGACGCGTCTTCAGACCGCAAGCCAGGTCCTCCTCCACTCCTTTTTCCATGGGTAGATCTTAGCAATCCTTAGGGTCAAGGTTCTGGATCAATTGAGCCTGAATGGGAGAGCTTTTTCGCAAGTTTTTCCACAAAACTTTACTTGTCGGGTTCGCCTGAATGGGCCCCTCCGGCGTCTGTGCCGCCGCCTGACGACAGCCACCACCTCAACGGAGGTGGTGGTGGCGGAGGCCGGCCGGGGAGGTGGTTTGGTGGCCGGCGGCAGGGGTTTGAAGTTGGCCCAGGAATATTGAATCGAAGCCATTGGCGTGCGGGGATGTTGACGGGATGCAGTCCATTAGTGCGCCAAGATTCGTGCAAATTAGAAATTAAACTATAGGTTTATATTAGATATTTAAACATTTCTGTCACACTTTTCCTATTTAATGGTTTTAATTTTTAAAAATACTTAGAGGCTAATTCACAGAATGTGGTCAACAAAAATATTGTAGCTGGAGAGTCTAGTTTACTAAAAAATTGGTTTGAACCAATTTGGGTGCATGGTTTGACCAGGGCACTCATTTTGGTGGGGTCTATACCTAGGGATTGGCAGAAATTAAAGTCGGTGCCCACACTTCATCTCTGGTCCAAATGACTTGCAATTTGGACAGGGAGTCACCCTTGACCATATCTAGGTCCTGCCCAAGAATGAGAATTTTTGGGATAATTTTTCTATAGTTTTCGAATTTATTTATTTTCTCTAGGGTAAATTAATTTAGGGACCAAATGACATCCAATCTCACCCAAAATTTGGGGAGTGGTGCATGGGGCCATTATAAAGCTCTGATTAAAATCTCATCTCATTTGGAGGGGGTTTGAATTGAAATCATTCAAACCCTAGCCTTGCCTTTAGAAGGGTGTTTTGGTCAAAAAGTGTACTTTGGGTTTTGAGTGACCAAATCACCTCAACAGAGGTTGCTATTGGGGTTACTGACTTGGCATGGCTATTAGCACCTTCCCATGCAAGATGGGGTAGATTGGAAGAGTTTTGCCTGAAGATCTATGACCAAACCCTAAGGAAGGACTTTTGTGACTTGTGAAGGACATGAGGCCAAAAGACCTTGAATGAACTTAAAACATGGTAGGGAGGGTGCAAGGGTAGGTAAAGCCCTCTGGTAAAAATATTAGGCCCTGTTCGTTCTGATGGAATTGAGGCTTTGGAATTGGCATTCAATTACACATTACAATTGTCGCAGTTCGGCATGCCCAAAATTACGTGGGAATCGACATTCAATTGTAATTCCATCGGAATCGGGTTCAGCATAAACCCACGCAGTTCATTTCCAACCTCGATAGGTCTTCTTTCCCGATTCCGAAGCCAGGCGTTCCTTCTCTCATGATACCGCCACCATTCCTTCCCGACCCCGACTGAATTCTTCTTGCCGATCGCTGTTCTCCTCGACGACGGGCGCGATGGAAACCTCCGTTGAACACAACTGGGCATCATTCACCTCGTCTAGCAAGATCGTGGCATATTTCTAAGGCATCCAGTCGCAGATCTAGGGTTTTTGACCCCCTTCGTTGTCAAGCAACTGTTGCTTATTTCTCCTCCTTGTTGGTAACTCCTTTTTCCTCCTCCTTGCTTGATTTTGATGATTTAGAGTGCAATGTGATATTCATCTTTTGCTTAGGGTTTCATTGTTCTTTAAAATAGTGATTCCAATTCTTTGTGGATCTCTCCAGCTTTGATTTTCATTGTTTCGTTAGTAAATTTTTTTTCTTTGCTTTAGGGTTCATTTTATGTATCTCTTTGGGTGTGTGTGTGTGTGTGTGTGTGTGTGTGAAGTTATGAATGTGTGTGTGTGGTTGTATGTGTTTTTATGGTGTGCATTATATGTATGTTCTTTGTGTGTGTGTTGTGTGTGTGTGTGTGTGTGTGTGTGTGTGTGTGTGCGTGTGAAGCTATCAGCGTGTGTGTGTGAAGCTATCAACGTGTGTGTGTGGTTATATGTATTTTTATGGTGTGCATTGTATTTATGTTCTTTGTGTGTGTGTGTGTGTGTGTGTGTGTATGAAGTTATGAACGTGTGTGTGTGTGTGTGGTTGTATGTGTTTTTATGGTCTGCATTATATGTATGTTATTTGGGGGGGGGGGGTTCTTTGGGTGTGTGTGTGTGTATGATTTGGTATGTGTGGTTGAATGTGTTATTTGGTTGTATATGTGTACAGAATTGTATATATGTGAATGTGTATGATTGGGTATGTGTTTATGTTTGCATTGCGTGTGTTTGTTTTGGGGGGTATGCATGTGTGTATTTGTATGTTTATATTTTTCTATGATTTCTCTTATGATTTATAGGGTTTATGGATGCAACATTGAAGCGTCGTAGATGTAGGAGAGTAGAAGTAGTTGCGGCTCTTGCTCCACATGGAAAATGATTCTGCTTCATGGATACTGCTAGGAATCCATCACCATCGGTTAATTATGTATACAAAACAGAGAATTATAACAGAGGCATAAAATTTTTATTTTTCTAGTTTTATCTAGAGTAGCCGGGAAATGGAATTAGGAATTAGGAATTGGTTTTGGTGATTAATAATTCTTTTCTAGGTGTTCAGTTAGACAGAAAATGTGTATGTGTTTGTGTGTGTGCTTTTGTGGTTGGCTATATAATGTGTGTTTTTTTATGTTTAGATGGATGAAACAGTGAAATGTCGTAGGCGTAGGAGAGCAGCAGTAGCTACTGCTCTTGCTGCTTCCGTCATAGTGATGATGAAAAGTGGGGTTAGAAGAAATATCATGGAGGCTGATGCAAAACATGTCAGGGAAAGTTTGTTTAGCCGTTTGTATGGAGGAACGAATATAAATTGTTTTAACCAGCTTCGGATGAATAGAAGCTCGTTCGAAGTTTTGTGTAACTTGCTAACCCAGAGTGGTTTGTTAAGAGACACAAAAAATGTAGGAATTAGAGAGACAACCAGCATTTTTTACATGTTTTGGGGCACAACAAAAAATTTAAGGTTGTGTGCGGGATGTATCTACGATCAACAGATACAATTAGCCGTCATTTCAAAACGGTGTTGCGAGAAATTCTGAAATTAGGTCCTGACTTTATAAAACTCCCTGATGCGTCAACAGTACAAAGATGACGTCATTTTCCTGTAAGTTTTTTTTACAATCCTAAGTTTTATTTTAAAATATATTTTAAAATATCTAAACTGTCCATATGTCCATATAGGATTGCATTGGTGTGATTTACGACACTCATATTGAAGTTACATTGCCTACTAAAGATCAAGGTAGGTATCAGAATAGAAAACAGGTCATTACAATGAATATAATGGCCGCATGTGATTCAAATATGAGGTTTTTGTATGTGTTACTTGGATGGGAGGGGTCCTCATCAGACTCCAGAGTTTTGCGCAATGCACTCGGAAGAGCAGATCGTTTTGAGGTGCCACTTAGAAAGTACTATCTGGTGGATGCAGGGTACACCAATGGACCTATCTATCTAGCACCATATACGTCAACCAGATATCACCTGAAAGAGTGGTCTGCACAAGGTAATAACCCCACTAATTATAAAGAGTTGTTCAATCTCCGACAATCAAAGGAACGAAATGTCATAGAGCGGACATTCGTCCTCTTTAAAGAAAGATGGGCAATTTTGAGGGGACCATCATTCTATGGCATCAAAGTCTAGGTATATATACATTTAAACCTTTAACATTAGAATAAGTTAATTTATAATGAGTTTTTAATTACCTTTTAATTTTAATAGGTTCAAATTATAAATGCTTGCTGCATTCTGCATAATTTTCTTATAGAGAGGAGATTAGAAAATCACGGTCGATTGCTTGCCGAGGTAGATGTGGAAATATTAAATCAAGATACAACATCTGCTAGTTTCCAGTACGCGGATACATTGGCTCCAGTCCAAGCAACACTAGAGTGAAGCACGTTTAGAGAAACTATGGCTATGAATATGTTTAATGAGTATTGTGTTCATCGGTGCAATTAAAATGTGTATATTTTGTTAACTTCTTTATAGTCCATTTATGTGCAAAATTGTGGGTATGTTATGTGTGTATGTCTGTGTATATTTTGTTAACTTCTATTTAATCCATTTTTGTGTGTCTGATTTATTTATGCAAAAATAAATGGATAAAAAAGGAAAGGGGTCAAACTAAGTGAACGGTCCTATGTTCCATGGACGCCACAGATGGATTGTGCGTTATCGACTGCTCTCCTTGAGCAGCAAAATCTGGAAATAAGGCGGCTAGTGGCTGGAAAAGTGTCGCGTACACGGCGGCAATACATGCATTAAAGGATTATCTCCACGTTGATATTTGTAAGGAGAAGATAATGCCCAGGATTAAAACATGGAACAAATAATATCAGGAAATATCGACTATGATGGATACCAGTGGTTTCAGATGGGATTGGGAGCGTAATGTGGTGAAGGTTTACAGCGAGGAAGTCTGGGCTAATAACGTACAGGTAATATTTTAATTGAGCAAATATTTAACTGTGCAAAAATTATATTAAATTTTTATTCTAATTTAAACTAAACTTGTAGGCGCATCCGACAGTGAGACATTATCAGAGCAAGGTGATCGTCAATATGCTGAGTCATGACGACAAGAAGTCCGATGTGTTCATGGCTTTACCGATGCCAATTAGGAGGACCTAGCTTCGCTTACGTCTACGCGATTGATTAGATTATGTTAAGGACTTTTGGTTTCATGTGCGGACTATTATAATGTTGTAGACTATTTTGAACTTTTTTTAATGTTCGTTGTGTGGACTATTAATTTTTATACTATTGAAGTTTGATTTTTATTTAGCTATTTCAATTCAGTTTATAATAAAAATTATAAATTTGAATTCTGTACTTTGATTTCCAGGATACAGCCGAACATCAGAATTGCTAATTCTAATTCATGTTACAGAATTTCTGCATTTAGCCGAACAATAGAATTGGAATTGAATTCAATTCCAATTCCTGCGGGAATGGGAATTGAATTCTATTCCAATTCCTGCAGCTCAATTCCTGCAAAATGAATAGACCATTAGGGGATTTGGGAATGGGTAGTGAAAGGGGAAACTAGATCTGATATACTCTAAAGGGGGGGGGGTGAATAGAGTATATGGTGCTTTTTAAAAACACAAAGAAAACTTTTTGCAAAGCTTTACAACAATTGTTGTAATGAGTGTAAGCAGGGAAGCAGAAATAAAACTAAGCTATGCAGATATTAAGCACAAGAAAATCTAGGCCAGAAACAAAAAAGAAAACATGCAGAACCAGATGACACAAGGAAATATAGTGATTCCCCAACTTGGGTACATCCACTCTTCTACCACCCTAGGTAGGAATCCACTGCAGGATGAGTTGATCAGGTGTCCTGGGCACCAATGAGCTTTTGATAAGGTGCTCAACAACCAGCTTCAAACTTTTGAAGGGAGTTTGAGAAACCCTTTACAGAATGGGGGTGAGAGAGTGATGGCAGTCTTCTCTTTCTCAAGCAACTGAGAAGACTATGTGGATTCAGTGATGTTGTCAAAGCTCCCCCTGAGTCCTTGAAATCTTCAGGAAGATGAGCTTTGCTGAGGGTGATAGGCCTTCAAAGATAGATCTCCATCAAAAGATGATTTCAGCAAGCTGAAATGTTGAGTGTCTGGAGTCTTGAGATGATGTTGGCCTTGAACACTTGAGAGCTGAAGAGATCTGAAAAATGTTTGAAAGCTTGATCTCTTTTTGATGAGTGTTCTTCTGAATTCTCGTTGACAGAAGATTGAGAGACTCTCTGTGTATTGTGTTGTGTCCTGTTCTTGTCAATCTCTATTCTCTTGTTCTTGTCTATCTTCTGTCTGATTCAAAAAAAAAAATTCTATCTTTTATTCTCTGAGTCTGAATAGAAAAATTGCTCTGTCAAAGATAGCCGTTGGTCTAAATTAATTACAGCCTTGATTGCATAAAATGTTCTGAAGGAAAGTCCACTGAATTATTCCTTGAAAAATCCCTTGAAACTTGCTCCAGAAGTAAATGAAAACGGCTGGCAGATCTTCTGAATTAAATGCAGAATAACTTCTATCTGATTTGAATTTGAATTCTGAAAGATAACTGAAACGTCGAACTGAGCTCTGCTATCGTCGAGCTGAGCTCAGCGAACTGGAAAAAGCAAGCAGCAAAGAAATCGTCGATCTGAGCTCAAAGATCGTCGAACTGAGCTCAGAGATAAGGATCCAGAGTCGAGTCAAAATCATCGACCTGAGCTCAGCGATCGTCAAATGGAGTTCGACGATATTGAGAAGTTGAGCTCAGCGATCGTCGACCGGAGCTCGACGATATTATGATGGTTGAGCTCAGCGATCGTCGAATGGAGCTCGACGATCTGTCAATAGTTGAGCTAGACGATCGTCGACCGGAGTTCGACGAAACGTCGTGCTGAGCTCGACGATTTGGACTTAGTCTCCAGAAAAATTTGGGTCTTCAGGACAGCTTCCAAACCTAGACTCCTGATCCCTTAGACTCAATTCTAATTGACCTATAATCTATACAGAAGGTCAAAACATAAAATCCTAGAGACATAGTGATCCTGACTCAAATTAGTAATAGGGTGTTCCAACAATCTCCCCCTATTTGGGTTAGGAAAACTATTTACAGACTTTGAAAAACAAACAACATCATACAGTCAGAAAAACATAAAAACAACAATAACAAGACACAGAGCAGAACCATCACAGAGATATATATATATGTGTTATCCAGATAGCAGTTAGAAGAACCAAAAGTTGTCACCTTACAGAGTTACTCCTTTTCTTTGCCTTTTACCATTTTAATTTCTCTGTTGGGATCTAAAGCTTGTTGTTTGGATCTGGTATCATCAGCTGCACCCAAATAAATTTGCTTTGAAGCCCTGGGAACCACTGCAGCTGGATGCAACTCCATGTACCTGTCTGCATCAAAAAATTTGTTGGAGGCATATCTCTCTAATTCTTTTTGCCTTTGTTCTGACATTGTAGATATGTTGGAAGTGTCTAGCCCTTGTTCTTTTGCTTTCTTGATCTGATCTAAGGCAGCCAGCTCTTTCATTCTTGCAGTCCAAGCCATAGGATTTTTCTCAGGGTCCTCAAATGGAACAGGTGGCTCATACCTGTTGGAAGTAGTATCTTGAGGAGTCCTGGCAGTCACAGTATCTTTGAGCTTGTAGGGGAAAGGACCAGAAGATGTATCAGCAGAAACATGTCCTCCCCTTGAGTAAGGATGCTGCCTGGAGTGTCCTTTAGAGTAAACCTGAGTTTCTCTTTGGTTACCCCTATATCCTCCCCTTCTAGAGTAAGACCCCCTAGACTGGCTTTCCCTTTGATAAGTTCTTGCATGAGGTTGGTAGGGAGCCTGGCTTCTAGCAGGGCCTGATCTTGCAGAGCTGCCACCTGCACCTGCATCAGGTGGAGGTGGTGGAGGAGGATGAGGGTGCTTGAACTGAGTGGAATCTTTTTCATATTTCCTCTTCTTTTTCATAGCCTTTAACTGATTCTTAGAGTATTGCATCCAATGCTCAGTGATTGGGCAATTGTGCAGAATATAGTAGGGGACATCATTGTCATCTCTGACTTTGGCAGGAGGAACTCTCTTCAAGGCCTTACTTCTTGCCTTTCTTTTCTTTGCAATTGTGGCAGATGAGTCATCAGAAGCAGTATTATAATCCTCAGATTCAGAGCTTTGTGCATCATACAAGGCATCAAGCTGTTTCATCAAATCTTCTTTCAGTTTAACAGCAGCTGATGGAGCAACAGATACAGAAGCAGGAGGAGCAACAGAAGCAGCAGCAGATGAAACTATAGGTACTGGAGCAGCAGAAGTTACAACAGATATTGCTTCAGGAATGAGGGCAGCAGCAGCTTCAGAAACAACAACTTCTACAGCAGGCTCAAAATCAACAGCCTCTGTCATCAAAACATCCTGAGATGAGGGCTCAGTAGAAACAGTGACTTCAGCAGCAGATATAACTTCAGAGGTAGACACAACATTGTCTTCAGCAGCAGCAGCAGCAGTAACATCAGAAGCAGCAGTCACTGACAGAAGAAAATCAGAAATGATTCTGGGGTCACAGCAAGAGAAGGGCACTAGAGCCTTGGATAAATCTTCTGACTGGGCAGCAAGAACCTCTGGAGGCTGGACAGGATATGGCTCTGGGAGGCAGCAGAAGTAAGCAGTGTCAAAAGTAGATAGCAAGGACCTTAGGTCTATTGCTAGTACTGGTGTAGCAGCAGCAGCAGAAACAGACACAGAAGCAGTAGTAGCAGAAACAACAGCAGGGGCAGCAACAGCAGCAACAGCTTCATAGGGCATCTCCCCCTGCCTGGATGCAGATACCTGTGCATCAAGGCACACTGCTGGGGGTGCTGCTAGAGGAGCAAGGAAGGAGGAAAGCCTGGCAGAGAGAGCTACCACTGATTGTTGTAGAGGAGCTAAAGAGGCCTCCATGAGAAGAGAGAGCCTAGGTGCAAGGAGCTCATACAACTGATCAGCAAGGGCTGGGAGATCTACATGCTCAATGAGAGGAGCAGAGGTAGAGGGTTGAGGGATGGCTGAGGATCCTGGAGGAGGAGGGCTGAAGGGTGGAATGAATGGCTCAGGAGAGGGGATGGTAGAGATGGAGGATAGAGGGATGGATATGGAGGGAGTGAAGGTGGGTTGATCAATGATTTGGTTGAGAAGGTCTTGGAAAGTTGTGGAGGAGGATGGCAAATCTGGAGGAGAGGAGGGGGAATCATCCATGTAGGATTCATCCAGGAGAGTGAAAGTTGGAAGGGATGGGGATGAGGTGACATCTGGAGGGGGATAGGAGAAAAGGGGGTGGATGTGGGCTGCTGGTGGAGAGGAAATTGTTGCTGGAGATGGAATAGAAGTTGGAGATGGGCTGGAGATGGTAATTGTGGAGGTGGCTGGAGAGGTGGATGGAAGTGGTAGGGTTGGGCTTGGAGGAGGAGAAGCAGCAGCACTAGCAGGCAGGTCCTCTACAGGGGCAGAGGCCTGTGGTGGAGTGACTCTTAGAGTCCTGGTGCCTGAAGGGCCAGAAGAAGAGGGCCTGCTGGGCTTGGAGATTTGCCTGTCCCATTTCCCAAAAAGGGCACAGGTGAGTCTCTTGGAGGCATTGATGTGCACTCCAGAGGAGACTAGCAGGGTGGGGCACTTAGCCTGGAGGAAGACTCCCAGTATTCTTCCATAATTCACAAAGGTCTTGTTTATCTTTTTCTTCAACAAATCAAAAAATACTTCTCCCCAGTTCAAGCTTTTTCTATCTACCAGAGCTCCCATAAGGCAGAGCCGATATCTGGAGATTGTGTCATGAGCAGAATGCTTGGCCAAGAGAACCTTGCCTACTACATCAGCCATAAACCTGTATTCCACAGACAGGTTCCTCTTAAACAGCTTGCTAGGGTTCCCCTCAGGATGACCCATCCTGGCAAGAATATCAGAGAACTCATCTCCAGAGAGTTCAGCAGAATCTTCACCATTTCTTAAACCAAAAACCTCTATGAGTACTGTTGGGGTCAGAGGTACCTGGGTGCCACCAATAGAACCAACTATGGTATTGTTGTCCAGGTTGTGGGCAGTATATACCCATTCTTTAATTTCATCAGATGCTAGTTTGATTCTGGTTGTCATCAGGGCAGATAATTGCTGATCCTTGAACAATCTGAGAATATCCTGGAAGATTTGATCGGTTGTGTTGAAGGAGTCGAGATCGATGTCAAAGCCTGCATCAAATTTCATTGCAGAGAGTACAGCAACTGAAACGGCCATGGTACCTGCAAAAATCAACAGACAAAACGACCAAGGTAGAACTGTTTGGAGGGAAGAAAAGTTTGCAGAGAAATTGAAAGCGCAAGAGAGAACGACGGCGAAAAAAGAGTTTTATATTAGGGTTCGACGCAGAAAAGGAAAGATCGTTGAACTCAGTTCGACGATCGAGGCTTCTAAAGGAATCTAAAGAGACTCCAAAATCGTCGATCTCCGTTCGACGATCTGGAAAGGCGTCGAGCTCCGTTCGACGATCGTTCAGTGAACAAAATCGTCGAGCGCCGTTCGACGATCGTTGACCGAAGGAGACAGTTCATGCTGTCTGAGGGGCGCTGAACTCAGTTCGACGATTCTGGAAATCGTCGAACTCCGTTCGACGATCTGTGGGGAAATCGTCGAGCGCAGTTCAGAGATCAGAGAAATCCTAGACACTAAGGAAAATCAGAATTTTGCCTAGTCTTGGTCCATTTTTAGCTTTCAAAATCTTGGGGATTATTTAAGACTTCCTCCATCTAACATTCCTAACTGATTTAGGAAGAAAGTATGTTTCTTTTCATCCAAAGGCTTGGTGAAAATATCTCCCCTTTGTAAATCAGTTGGGATATACTGCAATTCAATTTTGTTCTTTTCAACATTATCCCTTAAGAAATGATGCCTAATCTCTATATGTTTTGTCCTACTATGGAGGACTGGATTTTGAGCTATGGAGATAGCACTTGTATTGTCACAAAAGATTTTTGACTTCTCTAAGTTGTAACCATAGTCTAGGAGTTGATTTTGAATCCACAGTATTTGTGAACAACAACTGCCTGCAGCCATATATTCAGCTTCAGCAGTTGAAGTTGACACAGATGTTTGTTTCTTGCAAAACCAAGAGACAAGTTTATCACCAAGGAACTGACAAGTTCCACTGGTGCTTTTCCTGTCAATTCTGCATCCAGCATAATCAGCATCAGAGAATCCAGTTAACTCAAATGCTGAATCTTTTGGATACCAGAGACCTAGATTTGGACAACTTTTAACATACCTGAGAATCCTCTTTACTAATGTGAGGTGTGACTCTCTAGGGCTAACTTGGAATCTAGCATATATGCATGTAGCAAACATTATATCTGGTCTACTAGCTATAAGATACAGTAAAGAGCCAATCATTGCTCTATATGTTGTCTGATCAACAGGTTTCCCATGTTCATCAGCATCCAGTACAGCATTGGTAGGCATGGGTGTTTTCATACAAGGTGCCTCAGACATGCCAAATTTCTTAACCAGCTCATTAGCATATTTGGTTTGAGAAATAAAGATGCCTTCAGCATGTTGTTTGACTTGCAATCCTAGGAAGAAAGATAGCTCACCCATGCTACTCATCTCAAATTTAGAATGCATTAGGTTAGAAAACCTTATGCACAATTTTGAGTCAGTAGAACCAAAAATGATATCGTCTACATAGATTTGTACTAGTAGGGTATGGGACTTATGGGTTCTAATGAAAAGAGTTTGGTCTACTCTACCCCTTATAAAACCATTTTCCAAAAGAAAGCATGCTAGGGTCTCATACCATGCTCTAGGAGCTTGCTTGAGACCATATAATGCTTTATTTAATCTAAAAACAAAATCAGGATGAGTTGGAGAGATAAAACCTGGAGGTTGTCTGACATAGACTTCCTCTTTGATGTCTCCATTTAAGAAGGCACTCTTGACATCCATCTGATAAACCTTGAAGACTTTGTGAGCTGCATAAGCTAGAAAAATCCTGATGGCTTCCAATCTTGCAACAGGTGCAAAGGTCTGGTCGTAGTCAATTCCTTCTTCTTGAGAATATCCTTGGGCAACTAGCCTTGCCTTGTTCCTTATTATTATTCCTTGATCATCCAGTTTGTTTCTGAATACCCATTTTGTTCCAACAATGGAATGATCCTTAGGCTTGGGCACTAGTTCCCATACTTTGTTCCACTCAAATTGATGCAACTCCTCTTGCATGGCAATGATCCAGTGTGGATCTTGCTCTGCATCTTGAATGGACTGAGGTTCAATTTGAGAAAGAAAGCAGGTGTGCAACAGGTTTTGGTTGACCTGATTTCTGGTTTGCACACCAGCTGAGATTTCTCCAATTATCTGGGAAATTGGATGGTCTCTTGATGTTACTAAATCAACAGGGGGTGTTGATCGTTCACCAACCTGTGTTGTTGTTTCCTCTTGTGGTACAACAACTGACTCTTCCGGTTGAGCTTCAATATGTTGAGCATTGCTTTCATCTTCACTACTTTCATCCTCTTGAGCAACCTGTAGCTTGTTCATATCTTCAACTAGAGAGTGTTCCTGCAAAGGTTCTATGGTAGAAGAAATCTTCTCCTTGAAAGACATGTTAGTTTCATCAAAAGAAATATGAACAGATTCCTCAATTTTTAATGATGATTTATTATATACCCTATAGGCCTTGCTGATCATGGAGTATCCCAGAAACACTCCTTCATCAGCTTTGGCTTGAAATTTTGCTAGATGTTTCTTATCATTATTGTGAATATAGCAAATGCAACCAAAAATTTTGAAATAGTCAACTTTAGGTTTCTTCCCTTTGAGTAATTCATAGGGAGTCTTTCCCTTTAGTTTATGTATCAGGCTTCTGTTCAGCACATAGTTGGAGGTGTTCACTGCCTCTGCCCAGAAGGATAGAGGTAGATGAGCATCTGTCAACAATGTAGTGGCAGATTCAATAAGGGTTCTATTTTTCCTTTCAGCTACCCCATTTTGTTGAGGAGTTCTAGGAGCTGAGAAAGTATGCCTGATCCCTTCACTCTGGCAGAACTCTTGCATAAGAAGAGAATCAAACTCTGTCTCATGATCACTTCTGATCAGGGCAATGTGAGTATTGAACTCAATCTTTATACATTTGAGAAACTCTATCAGACACTTAAAGTTATCAGACTTCTTCCTTAGAAAGAACACCCAAGTGAATCTAGAGAAGTCATCTACAACAACTAAAGTATAGGATTTCCCTCCTAGGCTTTGTACTGTGATGGGTCCAAATAGATCCATGTGCAACAGATACAGTATCCTAGGTGAATCACTCTTATTAAGTGACTTAAAACTGTTTTTAGTTTGCTTGCCTAATTGACAAGCCTTGCAGAGTCCTTCCTTCTTGTAGGGGCCAGAAGGTAGTCCTCTAACAAGATTGTCCTTGGATAGCCTAGCAATAGTTCTAAGGTTTAGGTGTCCTAGTCTCTTATGCCATAAAACATTTGGTCTATAAACTGAATTGAATAAACAGATATCTATAGAAGTTGAAAGAAAATCTACAAGGTAGATGTTACCTTTCCTTTTACCTGTCAACACAGTGGTGTTGTCCTCTGACTTGATCTTGCATAGGGTTTTGCTGAAGGTCACCTGGTAGCCTTCATCACATAGCTGACTGATGCTGATTAGATTGTGCTTCAGTCCTTCCACATATGCTACCTTCTTGAAGGTTACAGAACCAATCTGGACTTCTCCATATCCTTTAGTCTGTCCAAAGTTGGAATCACCAAAGATAACTTTGGGTCCAAGCTTGGCTCTAAAGGAATTGAGGTTGTCCTTGTTCCCTGTCATGTGCTTTGAGCATCCACTATCCAAATACCATTGCTGGTTAGATGTTGGATAGGTCTTCACCTGCACATAAAGCAATTCACTTGTTTTTGACCCAGTTTACCTTGGGCCTAGGTTGATAACCTTTAAATTCAGAAATGAAAGACATCCCTGGCTGACTCTTATATCCTTCAGGATGATATCTCCTTGGAGGTAAAATCCATTCAGTATAAGGGTTAAATGTTTGGGATGAAGAACCCTCAGGATTCAATTTTGACTTGCCATTGAAAAAATTTCCAGAGCTCTGACCTCTGTTCGACGATCTTGGAGCTGAGTTCGACGATCTTGGGTCAGATCGTCGAGCTCCGTTCGACGGTCGACTATGGCTGAGGTCAGGTATATGGGATCGTCGACCAGCGTTCGACGATCTTGGCTTAGATCGTCGATCAGCGTTTGACGATTTGTCCTGAGATCGTCGAGCTGCGTTCGGCGATCGTCGATCTTCATTCGGCGATCGTCGATCTCCGTTCGACGATTTGTACTGGACTTTAGTTTTCTGAGGCAGATCAGAATTTTTTCTGGCAACCTCTACAACTCCCTTTCCCTTGTCAGAAATGAACTTGATAGGGGTTGTTAGAACAATAGGTTGGCTGGATGAGGCACCCAAGCCCAGTGTACTGTTGAATCTTGAGTTCACTGTGCTTGTGATGTCCATCAGCTTGATGCTTCTCCCATTGAGAGATTCTTCAAGCTTCTTGGCCTCAGAGAGTTCACTCTTCAGTGAAGCTATCTGTTCCCTATGGTTCTCCAACTCCTGAGAGAGCTTGAGGTTTTCTGATTTTAAACCACTTTGTTCAGATAATTGATTTCTGAGAGAGATGATCTCTTTCTCAGACTTTAGCAGGTCTAAACATAGTGCTTTAAATTCAAGTTTGAAATCTTCTGAAGTGAAATCAAAAGTGCTGATTACCTGATCTTCTTCAGGTTGTGTCTCTGAGTCTGACTCTGACTCCTCTTCCTCTGAGTTGTGTTGTGAGGCATTGATTGCCATCACGCAGAACTCCTTTTCCTCTGCATCATCCTCATCATCACTTGAGCTGGAAGAGGCCTCTGACTCCTCTTCAGTCTCACTCCAGGATTCAGCAACAAATCCTTTCCTTGTGTGCTTATTTCTGCTGGAGGAAGGTTTGCTATTTCCATTCCTTTTCGAGTCCTTCTCCTTTCTTCCTTCTTTTCTGTCCCTTCTGTCCTTGTTCTTGTTTTCTGGACAGTCAGGAACCATATGCCCTGATTTCCTGCAACCAAAGCAAATAATGTCTTTGCTATTGCCAATGGACTTGTCATACCTTGGCTTGTCTTGCTCCTTGTATAATCTTCTTCTGAAGTCCTTTCTGGCCATCTTGTAGAATCTTTTGGCCAACAGGCTGAGAAGTTCATCATTGCCTGTACCTTTTTCTTCAGGCATATCCTCAGCTGCCTTAAATGCTATAGTCTTCTCCCTTTTTGTGGCTGGAGAAGCAGCCTTCTGTTCTTCTTCTCTATTCTTGATGAGTAGCTCATAAGATTTGAGCTTACCCAGCAAGGCTTCAGTCGTGATCTCATTCAGACTTCTGGCATCTTTAATTGGCCAGATTCTTGAATCCCAAGTGCTGGGGAAGCACATTAGGATCTTATCATTCAGTTCTGTCAGTGAGATCTCTTTATCTAATGTCCTCAGTTCACTGATAATTAGACTCAATCTGTTGTACATTTCTCCCACTGACTCTGTTTCTCCCTTCTTGAAGTTCTCATATTGGGAGATGAGATGAGATCTTCTGTCCTTTCTCTCATCAGCTGATCCTGAAACTATTTCTGAGAGCTTGTCCCAGATCTCCTTGGCTGAGTTGCATTCAGCTACTTTTTGAAAAATGTCATCTGACATTGTTTGAGCTAGAATGTTCATTGCCTTGGCATCAGCTACTTTCCACTTTTTGATGTCAGCATCTGTTCCTGATGGGGGTGGAACAGCATTTGTGCTTGTGCTCTCTAGAGGTCTTGGACACACTGTTAAGACGGAATTAAAAATATCTTCATCAATAGAATTCATGTATAGTCTAATCCTTGCTTTCCAAAGTGCAAACTTTGACAGATTGCACACTGGAGGTCTGGTGCTAGCATAGTCTTTGTTTTGGGCCATGATTTGTGCAGACTAAATTTAATGATGAAATATAAAAAGAAGGATCTAGTTTGGGATCTTGGGGTTCAGGTGTTAGCCTGTACAACCAAACAGATATGGTATGTTTAACCAACCTGCCTCTGATACCAATTGAAAGAGGAAACTAGATCTGATATACTCTAAAGGGGGGGTGAATAGAGTATATGGTGCTTTTTAAAAACACAATGAAAACTTTTTGCAAAGCTTTACAACAATTGTTGTAATGAGTGTAAGCAGGGAAGCAGAAATAAAACTAAGCTATGCAGGTATTAAGCACAAGAAAATCTAGGCCAGAAACAAAAAAGAAAACATGCAGAACCAGATGACACAAGGAAATATAGTGGTTCCCCAACTTGGGTACATCCACTCTTCTACCACCCTAGGTAGGAATCCACTGCAGGATGAGTTGATCAGGTGTCCTGGGCACCAATGAGCTTTTGATAAGGTGCTCAAAAACCAGCTTCAAACTTTTGAAGGGAGTTTGAGAAATCCTTTACAGAATGGGGGTGAGAGAGTGATGACAGTCTTCTCTTTCTCAAGCAACTGAGAAGACTATGTGGATTCAGTGATGTTGTCAAAGCTCCCCCTGAGTCCTTGAAATCTTCAGGGAGTGAGCTTTGCTGAGGGTGATAGGCCTTCAAAGATAGATCTCCAGCAAAAGATGATTTCAGCAAGCTGAAATGTTGAGTGTCTGGAGTCTTGAGATGATGTTGGCCTTGAACACTTGAGAGCTGAAGAGATCTGAAAAATGTTTGAAAGCTTGATCTCTTTTTGATGAGTGTTCTTCTGAATTCTCGTTGACAGAAGATTGAGAGACTCTCTGTGTATTGAGTTGTGTCCTGTTCTTGTCAATCTCTATTCTCTTGTTCTTGTCTATCTTCTGTCTGATTTAAAAAAAAAAATTCTATCTTTTATTCTCTGAGTCTGAATAGAAAAATTGCTCTGTCAAAGATAGCCGTTGGTCTAAATTAATTACAGCCTTGATTGCATAAAATGTTCTGAAGGAAAGTCCACTGAATTATTCCTTGAAAAATCCCTTGAAACTTGCTCCAGAAGTAAATGAAAACGGCTGGCAGATCTTCTGAATTAAATGCAGAATAACTTCTATCTGATTTGAATTTGAATTCTGAAAGATAACTGAAACGTCGAACTGAGCTCTGCTATCGTCGAGCTGAGCTCAGCGAACTGGAAAAAGCAAGCAGCAAAGAAATCGTCGATCTGAGCTCAAAGATCGTCGAACTGAGCTCAGAGATAAGGATCCAGAGTCGAGTCAAAATCGTCGACCTGAGCTCAGCGATCGTCCAATGGAGTTCGACGATATTGAGAAGTTGAGCTCAGCGATCGTCGACCGGAGCTCGACGATATTATGATGGTTGAGCTCAGCGATCGTCGAATGGAGCTCGACGATCTGTCAATAGTTGAGCTAGACGATCGTCGACCGGAGTTCGACGAAACGTCGTGCTGAGCTCGACGATTTGGACTTAGTCTCCAGAAAAATTTGGGTCTTCAGGACAGCTTCCAAACCTAGACTCCTGATCCCTTAGACTCAATTCTAATTGACCTATAATCTATACAGAAGGTCAAAACATAAAATCCTAGAGACATAGTGATCCTGACCCAAATTAGTAATAGGGTGTTCCAACAGGTAGGCCCCACAAAACTGAAACCCTATTTTAGGGCACAAACTTTGTAGTGCTAGAATATGTTAGCAAAACTCCTTGAACAATAATAAAATTTGGTAGCCTTTGGATTATATCTTAAATAGTCATATTGAATTTATCATAAATTTTGTGGATTATTTGCTTGTGTGAAATTGGTAATTCATGTTCAAACCTGGGGTTTTTGGATTGCTAGATTATTTAAATAAATTATCAGATAAAATTGGAAAATTATAATTTTTTAGGTTTAGGCTAAAAATGTCATGACAGCCCTCCAGTAAGTATTATAGGGGTACTGGGTAATTATTTTGTGTACCTCCAATTTTACATGTCATATGACTTATCATGGTCTGTATTTAGTAAAACTGCAAAAAATGTGCTGGAGTATGAATATGGGCACATGAGTTGGTTTTAGTTGTTTGCTGGTTTGGATGAATAGAAATCAGTTCATCGTGTTAGGTGGTGCTCGAGATCGACGAAAGATCGTCTTTCCCGTAGAGAGGAAGTATCTAATACACTAGGGTTAGATCCAGTAAAATAATTAAGGGTTGGGAAATCTGATAGCAACCAATAATAGTAAGTGTCTTGCGAAAGGGAGATTTGGGCGTAATCCCATCATAGTTTGTAGTGCCTTCGAGAGCCCTTCACGGGGTATACCTTGGGCAGTCCTTGGATTACCTAAATAGTAGTTAAAACAAAATTGCAAGAGTAACTAGTGTAACTAGGGGTTCACTTTCACTCACCTCGATGTCTCGAGATGTTAGGTTGGGTCACTCGAGCAATAAGCTCAGTGGATTTTGTTGATGGGCAGGTTGGCCCGGCGAGCTTTGGCTCTGTTATTGTTTGTGACGGGCGGGTTGGTCCGGGGATCTTTAGCTTGGAGGTGATAAATCAAGGTCGCATGTGCATAAAGTAAAAGGTGGTGGGTCTTCGGTATTGGAGGGTCGTTGCACCGATGCCAATTCGCTGACTTGGCAAGTGTGGTTTAGCGCTTGGCCAAGTAAAGTCCGGTGCGCTAGCCGACAATAATACGTAGGAGCTCCACTTAGTGCACGAGCGTTGAGGCGTACGATAGGTCTGACTGGTAGTGCAATTACCGATTTAGAGAAGGGTGAGGCCCAAACCAGCGCTTCCGTTTGCCACTATGGAGGTATCCTGGGAGGTTCGACACAAAAAAGGGGGAACTAAAGGTCTGTGCACACAGAGTCGAGTGTGTGAGTTGCACTTGCATGTTCACATCATGGCATAATTGTATTTCAAAACATAATAATTGCATATAACCCGACACCTATTGTATATGTGGTATGGGACGCTTACACAATAGGCCCTGCAAAATGACCCCTTGGTTTATAAGTTCGCGCGAGCCTGCTTATAAGTTAGGGTTTATTTCAGTATCATTATATGTAGGATTGCTAGAAAACCGACACCCCATCGTATAAATTGGTATGGGAATTTTTATACGATATGGGCCCTGCAAAAGATCCCTTGTGTGTACAACCCGTACTCATCGAGAGTGGGTCCTACCACAGCCAAGTCAGCATAAGTCAAGGTCAACAAGTCCATGCAGGAGTCAAAGATAGAATTCAAGATCGCGGAAGGCCTGAGCGAGTATAGGCAAGCTCCCCTCGCATACTCGCCAGGTTGGCGACTAGGCGAGATACTCGTCGAGCCCTTGCGAGTTCCTTTGGAAGTCGCCTTGTCACCAGGGGGTGGGGTATAAATATGACCCCCCACCCTCTCTTTGGATTTTCCTATAAACAGGACCCCAGGGGTACGAGGTGAGGCACTTGAAATCCTCGGCAGGATACTCGCGCGCTTCAGTTTTGGGATTCTAGCTAAATCTTTGGATTCCTTTACCTTGGAGAGCAAGTCGTGTCCTTGCGACTTCGCCAGTTAGCTTCCCTCGTACCCAGTTGGGCCATCCTTGGTTGAGAAGGGGCTGCTCCTTTCAAGCATCCGGGTACGTGGTGGGACCTTCCTGCCGCAACATCTGGGCTCCTGTTTGACCTGATTCTTCATTCTAGTCATCTTTGCCGTCTAATCTAGCTTCTGAGCCAGTAACCTTAGGCGGCTTTGGTCCGAATTCTGAGGTTGGGATTTTTCCTGGCTTCAACACTTGGTGCGGTGAGCGTGGATAGTAGCCCAGGAAGAAATTTTTGCGAGAAGACTTCATAGCTTAAGATGGCGAGCTGGAGACCAAAGGCATGAACTCGCGAGCATTCAGTAAGGTGGGCGAGTTCTCGGCAAGGTGGGCGAGCTTCTTGGTTTCTTGCACATAGGCGACTTCACGATGGCGACTTTCAGACTTTCAGACTCGACGGATTCATGTGGTGAGCTTACATATTACTCGCTTATAAGCGAGTTCCAGATCGCGATCTCCTTAGGCGAGTTCCAGATGAAGACTGGTTAGCAAGTAAACGCGAGCAAGTTCATGCAGGTTGGCGAGCTTCCTTGTTACTCACCCATAGGCGAGTATAGGCGGGATTGGCGACTTCGAATCAACTTGCTGGTGTATCTTTCTTACTCGCTCATATGCGAGATCGACAGGTGAAGAAGCGAGTATCTTTGTTACTCGTCCCAAGGCGAGTTGAAGGGGCGAGTATCTTTGTTACTCACCCATAAGTGAGTTCGCAGGCAACTTATTCACAAGGCTGGGATAGCTCGGAATCTGGGTGGATTGGGAGTGGAAAATTAAAAATTATCCCGGGACGCTGCCCCCGGACACCGAAGGCGGCACTACCACCTTGACCTTATGCCTGATTCATCTTTATTACTCGCCCATAGGCGAGTTCTAATGTCAGGAGTGACACTTACCCTCCGTCCGATTCATCTCATTTTTCAATAGTGGTGCTTTTCATACATGTTCATACTTACGGGTGCTTTGGTAAAGCCCGTAAGTACTTTTTGTTTGACTAACAAGCAGGGCAAATGACGATGAGTTCACCACCGAGGAAAAATATACGAGATGCTCTGCGATGACCTCCTCCTACTTGCAATGATCTTCTCCGACAACCTGCATTCCAGGAGAAAACCTACTCATGATATCTTCAAGCTAGTATCCGCGAGTTCCATACTTGCGAGGTGATCTCTTCAGCAGCTAGGATGCTCTCCTTTATTCTACGAGCTACATTCTCGCGAGGTGATCTCTTCAGCAGCTAGGATGCTCTCCTTTATTCCGCGAGCTCCATACACGCGAGGTGATCTCTTCAGTAGCTAGGATACTCTCCTTTATTCCGCGAGTTCCATACTAGCGAGGTGATCTCTTCAGCAGCTATGATGCTCTCCTTTATTCCGCGAGTTCCATACTCGCGAGGTGATCTCTTCAGCAGCTAGGATGCTCTCCTTTATTCCGCGAGCTCTATATTAGCGAGGTGATCTCTTTAGTAGCAAGGATGCTCTCCTTTACTCCGCGAGCTCCATACTCGTGAGGTGATCTCTTCAGCAGCTAGGATGCTCAACTTTATTCCGTGAGTTCCATACTCGCGAGGTGATCTATTCAGCAGCTAGGATGCTCTCCTTTATTCCGCGAATTCCATACTCGCGAGGTGATCTCTTCATCAGCTAGGATGCTCTCCTTTATTCCGCGAGTTCCGTACTCACGATGTGATCTCTTCAGCAGCTAGGATGCTCTCCTTTATTCCGCGAGTTCCATACTCGCGAGGTGATCATTTCAGCAGCTAGGATGCTCTCCTTTATTCCGCGAGTTCCATACTCGCGCAATCATCTCTTCAACAGCTATGGTGCTCTCCTTTAATTCCATGAGTCCATACTCGCGAGATCACTACTTCAGCAACTATGATGTTCGAATTCTGCCAGTTTATACACTCAAGCCTATCACTTTATCAACCAGGACACAATGCTATTCATTATGTCTCCTCAAATATCTAGAGCGGGGATGACCTGGAAATGTTCTACCCTTAGCAGTAACATGTATTTCTTACCTGTACCATTGCTTCTAAGTTGTTTATGCATTTCCTCGCCCCCGGAGTCACGGGTTAATGCGAGTTGTCTTCTTTGTGTTAATTCATCTCAAGTTAGCTAGGAGCAGTGAAGTTCAACTCCACGATCGATTTAGGAAACCTGCGCTCGACCTGTTTCTCCTATTTAGCCCAGGGCGGACGTTGGGACGATGCCTCGGGATGTAAGCGTCCTTGTAAGACCGAACCCCTGCATTGACGACCGAGATCAGCTCCCCCCTTGCATGTCGGCCTAGCTACCCCCGATTGCATCTCTCCTTCGACTGGAGGCACTATCAGAACAGGTCTGGATACTAACCTCCTAAACTCGATAGAGGATCGACCTCACAGAGTGATGCCTTGTACAAAGGCATCATCGGTCTTTGAGAAGACTAAAATACCCGCTCGTAGCGAATGTTTGTCTTGTAAGAAGGACGCATCTCTATTGTTACCAGAGCAGGATAACCTGCTGAGCTTCAGAAAGTACAAGATCGTGGAGGGATGGTGGACTTGAGAGTGTCAAGTAGGACCCCCCGAGGACTTCATTTCCCTTCGCTTGTACTATGCTTCTTGTAGCCAGTTGGCAAAGTTGAGATCGATCGCAGTAGTTGGATTGGGAAACGTGCCTTCGACCTGTTTCTCATAGATAGCCCAGTTCGGACGATGGGACGATGCCCCGAGATTTAAGTGCCCTTGTAAGACCGTACCCCTGCATTGACGGCCGAGATCATCTCCCCCTTGCATGTCGGCCTAGCTACCCCCGATTGCATCTCTCCTCCGACTGGAGGAACTATGAGGAATAGGGTTGGACGCAAACCTCCCAACTCGACGTCGGCGAGATCATCGTTCGATTTCTAATTTCTTCACCCTCAAAGATATCGTTGCGCTTAATCCATTTTCAAATTCTTGAAGCAGCAGTAAGAAATGTTCAAGTCCTCGAGTGGCAGTTCCTCGTAAGTCCAAGTCCCTGTACGAGCTCCTCCCCTGCACATTGGCCAACGACCTCCTCGAGTGAGATCAAGATCCTCGCTAGTGTGATGCCATAGTCCGAGATCTCTATACGAGCTCTGATGCGCCCGTGAACAGACTCTTACTGTGGTTGGTTCAGTGAGTCGATCGCCGCGGGCGTGCTACAGGAGGCAAGTGCACCTATCGCAAGTAGTACTCGATATTCGGGGGAATACCGAGGTCGTATTGTTCTCGGGGTCGTGTTGACTATTCTTACTCCTCCGGGAGGACTATTATTTTACTGAAAGTAAGGTGGGTTTTTTAATTAAGAAAAGACAGAAAAAGTAAAGGAGTGAAAAAAAAAACGTTTTAGAAAATATTCGATGAAGGGTTAACGCTCGGCATCGAATCGGATTAAGACTAAAATAATTTTTAATAATTATAGGACTTAGTTTTCAAATTAATAAAAGACAACTTTGCCGTGTAGATTCCACAAATGTGAGCGCACTTATCTCTGGGAATATTGCTCACCTGAACGTTAAGACTATTCGACCAAACGTTAGTCCGACTAAGGATTCCTCTTAACGTCCGCTTTATGCTAAGAACCCCGCTATTGGGTGGGGAACCCAATCCGGTATAATTACGCTTGTCCTCTCTCGAGGGTATTCACGCAACTCTATTTACATAGGGGTGATCTGTCCATACGCACGGCCTCTCGGCTAGCTAGTGTATGGATAACGGAAATAGGGCCCACACAACGATTTGTGGTCCTACGCGTCGTTAACCCGGGGTAAACCTTAAGTCCTTAAATTAAAGTGAAAATAAAGAGCTTCAATTATTACAAATCATTTTTAATGTCCCAATGCTCTTCGATGTCGAGGCTAATAGCGATTAGCCACACATCGGTATGGGGACGGCTTTATAATTTAATGAGGCGCGAGTTCGAAATTAAACGCTAAATGATTATAAGAAGAGGACATAAAAAAAAATAACAAACATTTAGAAAGCTGAAAAGTTAGCTAAAACAAGAACTCACGCTTACTCCAAATTATAAATAAACCAGAAACTAAGTTACACATAAAAGAAATTTGCATAATTGAAATTGCAAGTCCCACTCAGACGAGTGAGGGCGGGAAATAAAAACTGAAAATTGCAAGTCCTACTCAAACGAGTAGGACTAAAATGAAAGTGAGTCCTACTCAAATGAGTAGGAGAAAATAAATGCGATTACAGGGCTTTCTCAAATATTTACAAGGAGATAAAGATACGCCATTTAACTCAAACGAGTAGGCGAAAATAAATGCAAGTCCTACTCAAACGAGTAGGCGGGAAATAAAGTCCTTCCATTTAACTCAAGTGAGTAGGCGGAAAAATAAAGAAAGAAAATTACAAGTCCTTCTCAAACGAGTCGGACTGGAGATGAAAACGATGCGCCGTTTAACCCTTAACGAGTAGGCGGAAATAAATGCACACAAACACACACACTCTATAAGAATTGAAGGAAAGCAATAAAACTAACTGCTACACACACGCACTCTACATAATTAAAGAAAATGATAAAATAAAGCATGAAAATAAAGCATGAAAAGCTAACACCTACACTCACACACTCTACATAATTTGAACAAATCATCAAAACATTATTCTCATACACTCACACACACAGGCGAGAAATAAGAAAAACAAAGTGATTGAAAAACTAAAATAACTGCATTTCTACCGCTGAAATGCAGTAGAAATGCATAAAAAGGCAAAATAAAAATTGTTTGAGCAAAAAGTTTTCATATTAAAGAGAGAAAGGCAAGTGCCTGAAAAATTAAAACGTTTACATTTTCACCGGTAGATTTTGATAGAAATGCTTAAAAAGTGAAAATAAAAATTATTTGAGCGAAAATATTTTTTGTAATTGCAAAAATTCCAAGTTCTTGAAAAATTAAAATAACGCATTATCTGTTTTTAAAGCTTTATAAATCGGGTTAAAAAGGTGTAAAAACAAAAAATGAAAGTAAAACCCTAAGTCTAACCGATTCTTTAAAGAATATGATAAAAAAGGGGTCATAGAAATGACTAGAAATTTGATAAAAATGGAAGTAAAATAAAAAGGTTTTCGTTTTAAAAACATAAATTTCGCAAGTTTAAGCTCATACACGCACACACGCACCATGAAAATGAAAATAAAATTACATAAGATTGATGAAAAGGAGGTTTTTTGGAGAAATTTTAAAGCATGTAAGGATGAAATAATAACGATTTTTATTACAAAAAGGGTTGATTACAAGAGTCCAAACATACAAACTTAAAAAGGAGAGGGGGGGGGGGGGGGTCCTTACATAGCACTAAGAAAGCTCCAAACAGCAGAACTAGTCAACAAAATGGTTCAAAATTTGGAACCCCCGGACCTTACAGAAATGGGCAATTTATAGGCAAAAAATTCTAAGTACACGTCCTCCGATACAGGCGTGTCGGGGGGGGGGGGGGGGGGGGGGGGCGTGTCACTACTATTCATGATGGCGGCCGATGATTTGACAGGAAAGTTGACTTCAGGCTGAGTTCGAGGATTTCACGCCCCCGGTCACGGGCGTGACTCGGGGTGTGTCGGGGAGGTAGAATCGGGCGCAGGTTGTGTCAAAGTCTTCGGCAGCATCTTGTCGGGCCAGGTGGAATGGTCATGCCCCAGGTCACGGGCGTGATGCTGGGCATGTTGGTTGGTGTCGACACTCGACAATCGTCGAGCGGAAAGTGTCGAGTTGAAATCGTCGAGCTGAGATTGAGTCAAGCCCTAGGTCACGGGCGTGACTCTGGGCGTGTTGCGGGTTCGACGATCGTGGAACTGAAATCGTCGAGTGGAGGGGACACGGGCTGCTGTCACGCCCCGTGTCGGGTGACACGAGCGTGACACCAGGCGTGTCAAGCTTTTTACTTAAGAAATTTGCAACTTCATGGGGTTTTGAGCTGTCACGCCCCGGTCACGGGCGTGATCCAAATGACACGGGCGTGTACTGCCCAATTTTGGCAGATTTTGGCATTTTTCTGGAAAATAAAATAAAACAAGTTAGTAGTAAATTTACAAGAATATGAGCATTTTATTAAACAAAAATAAGTAAAAATGATGAAAATAAATGAAAACGACTAAATTAATGTGCACAAAAATACGTATATTTACAATTCATCAAATACCCAATACTTAAGATTTTGCTATTCCAGAGCAAAAGTTTGAGGTGAATTTATAAGGAATAGAAAAAACTCTAAGTTTAGCTACCGCTTAATCAGTTATAAGAGAGATCGAAATAAATATACGGGGTGTAAGAGTTAAGTCCTAAAATTATGTAGATGATTTAAATAGCGCAAAGTTTTGGCCAAAAGACTTCTTGATGTAATCAAATAGAAGGCAATATTTGTAATGGTTAGATTAACGAAAATAGTTTGGAATTATATGAACTCTAGCTTACAGGAGTGTTACTGGAAATAATACAATTTACTAATTATGCTCTCAAATTGATTTTTGAATTAATTCTAGAATCATGTAATTGGCTATAAGGGGGTAGTGGGTTTATGAAGAGGGTTTTGATTTTTGAGGTGAGGTAATTTTTTCTCGAACCTCCATTTTTTTTTGAATTATTAGGAAAATGAAATCTTATTTTCCTAATATCATATTTGGTTTTCAACTTCATAAGAATAAAATTAACCTAATGTATATTTGTAGGAGTAATGAATTTTATCCTCTTACTGCATATAAAATCTTTTTAAATTATTGGGTGCCTATGTTTACGGAATGAAATCTTATTCCAATTGACATAGGATCTTTTAAGGATAGAAAATTTTATCATGCCAAGTAGGTCATGATAAGGTAAGGGGAGAAAGGAAAACTAGATTTTTAATCCTAAAAATGTTTGAGAGGAACCTTAATAATTTGTATGTTCCAGTTTTTCAGAAAGCTAAAAGTAAGTATAATTGAATTATATAGTCGTTATTTCCTAACATAATACACGTGCTCCTATCAATGAAAAATTAGAAGTAGTGCCTAAAACGAGTTCGCTATTTTTAACAAAGCATAATGAATTCTTTAAAACTTAACTCCGGCTATTTAAATTTTTCACTCAATAATTAACAAATGAATAACAAACAGAGAATTAATAGTATTCACATATAAATAAACTCATAACAGATTTTTTGGATAGCAGGAAAGTTAAGGATGGAATATTTGATTTATTTGTTTCAAAACATTTTTTTGATTTTTATATTTTTTATCATCATCATTTTTTTTCATTTATGATCTTTTTTTGTATTTTTGTTTTTCTCAAATTTTTGGAATTTTTTGAACTATTATCTTTTTTGGTTTTTTAAGTTTATGTCATTAATATATAAATAAAAAGTTTTTTTTGTTTGTATTTTTTTTTTAAGAAAATTTTCATTCTATTTACAAAGATTTGGAGAAAAAGAAAAGTTATTTACAAGAATGAGAGGGAAGCGGAAGGGAGACAGAGAAGATTATAAAAATATTTACAAAGAAAAAATATTTACAAAGTGAATTTTTTTTTGTTTTTTTGTTTTATAATTTTTTTGTTTTTGTTTGTTTTTTTTTTGTTTTATTTTACAATTTTTTTTGGAGTTTTTGGAAAAAAGAAAGAAAAAGAAAACTAAAATTTTTTTGGATTTTTCATTTTAAGATTTTTTGTTTTTGTTTTGTTGTTATATGTATATTTTTTTTGTATTTTTGAAATGCAGAAAAATTGAAGTGCTAAAAGTAAAGTACGAAAATACCCCCATACTTAAGTCCAACACTGTCCCCAATGTTGTAACGTAAGTATGCGGAACAAGAGGGAAGACAATATATACAAAGAAAATAAAGAGAGGGGGGTAGAAGCTTCCCTGAAACGCGTAGGGGGAGGCCGATCAGAAACCCTGCGTTTATTAGAAAAAGCAGCAAAGATAATAAGGAAAGAGAGAAAAAGATAAGCGAGGGGTGCCTCCCAGGAGCGCCTTGTTTATAGTCGTGTAGCTTGACTATTTTGGCGGAGTTATAGATCGAGGAGGGTTATGGTTTCGTAATCCTCGATCACTGGGTCGCCCGCGATGTATAACTTAAGCCGATGACTGTTTACTTTAAACGAACCTCTTTCCGGGGGGGAGACGAGTATGGTCCCATATGGAAAGACTTCTTCAACTAAGAAGGGACCGGACCATCTAGATTTTAGTTTACCCGGAAAAAGCTTAAGGCGTGAATTATAAAGAAGGACAAGATCGCCCGGAGAAAATATTTTTGGGAACTTTAAATTTCGATCGTGATATAACTTAGAACGCTCCTTATAGAATTTATTGCTCTCGTAAGCGTTCGCACGCCATTCATCAAGCTCGTTTAGTTGCAGTTTTCTATTCTGAGCGGCTAAGTTTGCGTCGAGGTTTAAGAGTTTTAAAGCTCAAAGAGCGTGATGCTCTAATTCTACGGGTAAATAGCACGCTTTGCCGTAGACTAACCGGAACGACGTACAACCAATTGCTGTTTTGTATGTCGTCCGATACGCCCACAACGCATCGTCGAGTTTAACAGACCAATCTTTCCTATTTAGTGAAACGGTTTTTTCTAAAATTCGCTTAATCTCTCGATTTACTACCTCAACTTGGCCACTTGTTTGCGGGTGGTAGGGGGTGGCAAGCTTGTGCGTGACTCCGAATTTAGCTAACGTCTTAGCCATAAGAGTGTTACAGAAATGCGTTCCCCTATCACTAACAATTGCGCGAGGCATGCCGAAGTGAGAAAATAGTTTTTTAAGAAATGTAACGACGACTTGCGCATCGTTGGTGGGGAGAGCTTGCGCTTCCACCCACCTCGATACGTAGTCGACCGCCACTAAAATATACATATTTTTGAAAGATGGAGGTTGGGGGCCAACAAAATCTATGACCCACAAATTGAAGACTTCGCACTCTAAAAACATGTTTTGGGGCATCTCGTCGCGATGAGAGATGTTACCCGACCGCTGACAGCTATCGCATGCGTGCACAAAATTATGCGCGTCTTTGAAGAGAGTGGGCCAAAAGTAGCCCGCCTCTAGCGCCTTCCGAGTGGTCCGGTTGGCTTGATAATGCCCACCGGCTGGACCCTCATGGCAGTGCTTAAGAATTTGCAAGCACTCCACACCCGCAACGCATCTTCGGACCGTTTGGTCCGCGCAGATACGAAAAAGAAATGGGTCCTCCAAAAAGAAATTTTTCAAGTCAGAAAAGAATTTCTTCTTCCGATGACTTGAAAACTCTTTTGGAAGCTCCCGCGCTACTAAGTAATTTGCAAAATCTGCGAACCAAGGCGAAGATGACGAACAATTATGAATGGCAAGGAGGCGTTCCTTGGGGAATCTGTCATTTATTTCAGATTCGTCGAGCGCTTCCGCACCCGGATTTTCTAAAGGGGAGAGGTGGTCTGCCGCTAGATTTTCCGCTCCCCGCTTATCTCGGATCTCCAAATCAAACTCTTGTAGGAGGAGAATCCATCGAAGAAGGCGGGGCTTCGCATCATTTTTAGCTAATAAATATTTAAGCGCGGAGTGATCGGTAAAAACGATAACTTTAGATAGCGTTATATACGAGCGAAACTTATCAAAAGCGAAAACGACGGCTAAGAGTTCCTTTTCCGTTGTCGTGTAATTTACTTGTGCGGAAGTGAGCGTCTTGCTAGAGTAATAAATAGGATGAAAATGTTTTCCTACGCGTTGGCCAAGAATGGCACCTAAGGCAATATCACTAGCGTCACACATAATTTCGAATGGAAGGGACCAATTAGGGGCCACTAAAATTGGTGAAGTGATAAGTTTTTGTTTTATTAAATTAAAGGTGGACTCGCATTCGCTACTAAAGATGAAACGTGATTCCTTTTCGAAGAGGTGAGTAAGCGACTTTGTTATTTTTGAAAAGTCTTGAATGAAGCGTCGATAAAAGCCCGCATGGCCTAAGAAACTCCTAATAGATTTTACGTTTGTTGGTTGCGGAAGTTTTTCTATGATTTTATCTTGGCCTTATCCACCTCTATACCCTTAGACGAAATCATATGGCTGAGGACCAAACCTCCTCGAACCATAAAGTTGCATTTTTCCCAATTTAATACAAGGCTTGTGTCCTCGCATCGTTGAAGGACACGATCTAAATTGTGAAGGCAATCGGGAAAAGAGCGTCCGAAAATAGAAAAGTCATCCATAAAGACTTCAATAATGTCTTCTACTAGCTCGCCAAAGATTGCTAGCATACATCTTTGGAATGTAGCCGACGCATTGCAGAGTCAAAATGGCATTCTTCGATATGCGAAGGTGCCAAATGGGCAAGTAAAAGTTGTTTTCTCTTGATCATCGGGGGAAATGGGGATTTAGAAAAACCCCGATAAACCATCAAGAAAACAGTAATACGGATGACCGGATAAACGCTCTAAAATCTGGTCCAGAAAAGGCAGAGGGAAATGGTCCTTGCGGGTGGCATCATTAAGTTTTCTATAATCGATGCACACTCGCCAACCCATAACAGTACGAGTTGGGATGAGCTCGTTATGCTCATTCGCCACTACGGTAAGACCGCCCTTCTTGGGCACGACATGCACGGGACTAACCCATGCACTTTCCGAAATAGGGTAGATAATCCCTGCATCTAATAACTTAATAATTTCGGCTTTAACGACGTCTTTCTTGTTTGGGTTAAGGCGACGCTGCGGCTGAATCGTTTTGCGGCAATTATCGTTAAGAAATATCTTATGGGTGTAAAAGGAGGGGCGATGTTTAAATAAAACTTCCAATAAATCGGAAGTCTCCGAATCACTCAAGTCCGAAGAAATGATAACGGGAAGCGTATCGCCTTTTCCCAAAAAGCGTATTTGAGCGATGCGGGTAAGGGTTTGAGGTCTAGGATGGGCGGTTCTTCTAGGGAGGTTTTAATGTCTATGTCTTTCTTACCAATTGGTTCGAAAGGCAAGTCTAAAGAAGTATCCTCATCGCATTTAAAATTTTCGAGCGCATAAACATCGTCGTTTAAAAATACGGACTCGAAAATTGGAGAAGAACGATCTCCGAAAAAGGTATCTAAAGAGTAGCAGAAATCGTCGCTCGATGACAAATTGTCCATCGAGGGATTAATAGAGAAAGTAACTTGGTAATCGCCTACTCGAAGGAGAAGACTACCATTACTAACATCTATTAGTGCGCGGGAGGTGGCAAGAAAAGGGAGACCGAGTATTATTGGTACCTCGACGTCCTCCTCGATGTCTAAGATGACGAAGTCTACCGGGAAGGTAAACTTGTCTAATCGGACAAGAACGTCCTCCACAACCCCAATAGGGAACTTAACCGAGCGATCCGCTAATTGGATGCACATATTCGTTGGACTAGGAGTACCCAAACCTAAACGCGAAAAGAGCGAGAACGGCATTAGATTAATGTTAGCCCCTAAATCAGCTAAGGCGTACTTTACGAATATATCGCCAAAAAGGCACGGGATGGAAAACCGTCCCGGGTCGTTTTGTTTTGTGGGCAATTTATTAGTAAGGGCCGCCGAGCAGACAACGTTGAGAGATACATGCGAAATATCCTCTAATTTACGTTTATTAGAAAGTAATTCTTTTAAAAATTTCGCATATTTGGGCATTTGCGAGAAAGCCTCGCAAAAAGGAACATTAATGTGAAATTGTTTTAATAATAAAATAAATTTTTCATATTGCGCGTCCTGACGCTCGTTATCTAACTTATGCGGATATGAAAGGGCCTTTTTTAAAATAATTTTTTGTTTTATAATTGGTAAAGGCGGCGTAAGCGAAGAAAGGGGAAGAGGGGTCGGAGGTGAAATATATACCTGAGGGTCGGTCCGTTTTGGATCAACCACCTACTTTTCGCTACGGAGGGTTATAGCGTTGGCGTTCTCCCGCGAATTGGGCTCCGTGTTTCCCGGCAGTGCCCCGAGCGCGCGCTCGGACATCATCCTCGCCAGTTGTCCACCTGTTGTTCGAGAGTTTTTAGCGATCCGGTGATGTTCCGGATATTTGACTCGTTGGACGCAATATACTTCAAAAACTTTTCCTCCATCGGGGAGGGTTTTGGAAGAGGAGGAGGAGGCAGAAATCCGGGATTATAAGAAATAGGGGGACGCTGAGCATTATTCGGGTTGCTCCAAGAGAAATTGGGGTGATTCCTCCAACCCGGATTATAGTTATTACTATAAGGGTTGTTGTTGGGGTTGAAGGGAGGACGACCCGAATTTCCCATGAAGTCCACGAACTTTTCAGCCACGCAGACGTTAGGGGGAATAAAACAAGGCGGAGCGAAGGAGGCAGCAGACATCTCCGCCACCTGCTTTGTTAACCTTTCAACTTGAAGGGTTAAGAGAGCAGTGGCATCCTCTTCAAAAAGACCAGCCGCCGGCTTTGGGCGTCCCCGCGGGACATTCCATTGATAGGTGTTCATAGCCATCTCGTCGAATAAAGCCTGGGCGGCCTCGGGGGTTTTGTTGTTTAGCGTACCCTTGACAGCCGCGTCAATCATTTGACGCGTCTGAAAATTCAGCCCATTATAAAAAATTTGAACTTGCAACCACGTTGGCAGCGCATGGTGCGGGCCCTGGCGGAGGAATTCCTTAAACCATTCCCAAGTCTCGTATAGAGACTCAGGATCGTTTTGTACAAATGAAGAAATGTCCGCCCGCAACTTTGCAGTTTTTGCGGGCGGAAAGTACTTCGTTAGGAACCGTTCCGTCAACTCAGCCCACGTGGTGATACATCCTCGCGGGAGGGCATTCAACCACTCCTTGGCTTTGGACTTAAGGGAAAAAGGAAATAAGCGCAAGCGAATGGCGTCATCAGTGACGCCATTAATCTTGAAGGTGTCGCATATCTCCATGAAATTGGACAAGTGGACATTCGGGTCCTCATCCGGCATTCCATCGAACTGCACGGCGTTTTGGACCATTTGAATGACACTCGACTTTTTTTCAAAATTATTATTCGCCACCGCAGGGCGAACAATACTCGACCCAGTATCATCCAGGTTAGGCCGGGCGTAATAAGACATAGTACGCTCGGCCATCGGGGCAGGGTTAGGCGCGACCATAACTACAACAGAGGGTTCTCCGATAGATTCTTCGGGGTCTAAAGAACTAATTCGGCGTTGAGATCGAATACGCACAAGAGAGCGTTCGATGTCAGGGTCGAAGTAAAAATCTTCAGACTCGGAGGGTTGTCCACGGGTCATACACCCAAACAAAAATAAAACAAAATAAACTCTTTTTTTTGTTTTTGATTTTATTTAAAATAAAGTTTTTAGTTGGTTTTTTTTAGTTTATAGAAAATAAGTAAAAGTAATAGACTCCGGAATTCGAAATAGCAACTCGAAGAGAGTCCCCGGCAACGGCGCCAAAAACTTGATGCGCCCGCGAATAGACTCTTTCTGTGGTTGGTTCGGTGAGTCGATCGCCGCGGGCGTGCTACAGGAGGCAAGTGCACCTATCGCAAGGAGTACTCGATATTCGGGGGAATACCGAGGTCGTATTGTTCTCGGGGTCGTGTTGACTATTCTTACTCCTCCGGGAGGACTATTATTTTACTGAAAGTAAGGTGGATTTTTTAATTAAGAAAAGACGGAAAAAGTAAAGGCGCAAAAAAAAACATTTTAGAAAATATTCGATGAAGGGTTAACGCTCGGCATCGAATCAGATTAAGACTAAAATAATTTTTAATAATTATAGGACTTAATTTTCAAATTAATAAAAGACAACTTTGTCATGGAGGTTCCACAAATGTGAGCGCACTTATCTCTAGGAATATTGCTCACCTGAACGTTAAGACTATTCGACCAAACGTTAGTCCGACGAAGGATTCCTCTTAACGCCCGCTTTACGCTAAGAATCCCGATATTGGGTGGGGAACCCAATCCGGTAGAATTACGCTTGTCCTCTCTCGAGGGTATGCACGCAACTCTATTTACCTAGCGGTGATCTGTCCATACGCCCGGACTCTCGGCTAGCTAGTGTATGGATAACGGAAATAGGGCCCACACATCGATTTGTGGTCCTACGCGTCGTTAACCCGGGGTAAACCTTAAGTCCTTAAATTAAAGTGAAAATAAAGAGCTTCAATTATTACAAATCATTTTAAATGTCCCAATGCTCTTCGATGCCGAGGCTAATAACGATTAGCCACACATCGGTATGGGGACGGCTTTATAATTTAATGAGGCGTGAGTTCGAAATTAAACACTAAATGATTATAAGAAGAGGACATAAAAAAAAAATAACAAACATTTAGAAAGTTGAAAAGTTAGCTAAAACAAGAACTCACGCACACTCCAAATTATAAATAAAACAGAAACTAAGTTACACATAAAAGAAATTTGCATAATTGAAATTGCAAGTCCCACTCAAATGAGTGGGGGCGGGAAATAAAACCTGAAAATTGCAAGTTCTACTCAAACGAGTAGGACTAAAATGAAAGCGAGTCCTACTCAAATGAGTAGGAGAAAATAAATGCGATTACATAGCTTTCTCAAATATTTACAAGGAGATAAAGATACGCCATTTACCTCAAACGAGTAGGCAAAAATAAATGCAAGTACAAGTCCTACTCAAACGAGTAGGTGGGAAATAAAGTCCGTCCATTTAACTCTGGTAAGTAGGTGGAAAAATAAAGAAAGAAAATTACAAGTCCTTCTCAAATGAGTAGGACTGGAGATGAAAACGATGTGTCGTTTAACCCTTAATGAGTAGGCGGAAATAAATGCACACAAACACACACACTCTATAAGAATTGAAGAAAGCAATAAAACTAACTGCTACACACACGCACTCTACATAATTAAAGAAAACGATAAAATAAAGCATGAAAAATAAAGCATGAAAAGCTAACACCTACACTCACACACTCTACATAATTTGAACAAAGCATCAAAACATTATTCCATACACTCACACACACAGGCGAGAAATAAGAAAAACAAAGTGATTGCAAAACTAAAATTACTGCATTTCTACCGCTGAAATGCAGTAGAAATGCATAAAAAGGCAAAATAAAAATTGTTTGAGCAAAAATTTTTCATATTAAAGAGAGAAAGGCAAGTGCCTGAAAAATTAAAACGTTTACATTTTCACCGGTAGATTTTGATAGAAATTCTTAAAAAGTGAAAATAAAAATTGTTCGAGCGAAAATATTTTTTGTAATTGCAAAAATTCCAAGTTCTTGAAAAATTAAAATAACGCATTATCTGTTTTTTAAGCTTTGTAAATCGGGTTAGAAGGGTGTAAAAACAGAAAATGAAAGTAAAACACTAAGTCTAACCGATTCTTTAAAGAATATGATAAAAAAGGGGCCATAGTAACGGCTAGAAATTTGATAAAAATGGAAGTAAAATAAAAAGGTTTTCGTTTTAAAAACATAAATTTCGCAAGTTTAAGCTCATACACACACACACACGCACCATGAAAATGAAAATAAAAGTACATAAGATTGATGAAAAGGAGGCTTTTTGGAGAAATTTTAAAGCATGTAAGGATGAAATAATAACGATTTTATTACAAAAAAGGGTTGATTACAAGAGTCCAAACATACAAACTTAAAAAGGAGAGGGGGGGGGGTCCTTACATACCACTAAGCAAGCTCCAAACAGCAGCCCTAGTCACCAAAATGGTTCAAAATTTGGAACCCCCGGACCATACAAAAATGGGCAATTTATAGGCAAAAACTTCTGAGTACACGCCCTCCGACACGGGCGTGTTGGGGGGGCGTGTCACTACTATTCATGATGGCGGCCGACGATTTCACAGGAAAGTTGACTTCGGGCTGAGTTCGAGGATGTCACGCCCCCGGTCATGGGCGTGACTCGTGGCGTGTCGGGGAGGTAGAACCGGGCGCAGGTTGCATCAAAAGTCTTCGGCAGAATCTTGTCGGTCCAGGTGGAATGGTCACGCCCCAGGTCACGGGCGTGACGCTGGGCATGTTGGTTGGTGTCGACACTCGACAATCGTCGAGCGGAGAGTGTCGAGTTGAAATCATCGAGCTGAGATTGAGTCACGCCCTAGGTCACGGCGTGACTCTGGGCGTGTTGCGGGTTCGACGATCGTTGAACTGAAATCGTCGAGTGGAGGGGACACGGGCTGCTGTCACGCCCCGTGTCGGGTGACACGGGCGTGACATCAGGCGTGTCAAGCTTTTTAATTCAGAAATTTGCAACTTCACGGGGTTTTGAGATGTCACTCCTCGGTCACGGGCGTAATCCAAATGACACGGGCGTGTACTGCCCAATTTTGGCAGATTTTGGAGTTTTTCTGAAAAATAAAATTAAACAAGTTAGTAGTAAATTTACAAGAATAGGAGCATTTTACTGAACAAAAATAAGTAAAAACGACGAAAATAAATGAAAACGACTAAATTAATGTGCACAAAAATACGTATATTTACAATTCATCATGCTCCTCTCCTGCAGACCGACTACTTGCCTCCCCGAGACGACTTACACCACTCTAGTTGAGTAGGGCTCCTGAGAGCTGTCGACTCCAGCAATGTTCAAGTCCTCGAGTGGCAGGTCCTCGTAAGTCCAAGTCCCTGTACGAGCTCCTCTACTGCACATTGGCCAACGAACTCCTCGAGTGATATCAAGATCCACGCTGGAGTGATGTCGTAGTCCGAGATCTCTATACGAGCTCCTCTCCTGCAGACCAGCGACTTGCCACCTCGAGTCGACTTACACCACTCTAGTTGAGCAGGGCTCCTGATAGCTGTCGACTCCAGTAATGTTCAAGTCCTCGAGTGGCAGGTCCTCGTAAGTCCAAGTCCCTGCACGAGCTCCTCTCCTGCACATTGTACAACGACCTCCTCGATTGAGATCAAGATCCTCGCTGGAGTGATGTTGTAGTCCGAGATCTTTGTACGAGCTCCTCTCCTGCAGACTGACTACTTGCCTCCCCGAGTCGACCTACACCACTCTAGTTGAGCAGGGCTCCTGAGATCTGTCGACTCCAGCAATGTTCAAGTCCTCGAGTGGCAGGTCCTCGTAAGTCCAAGTCCCTGCACGAGCTCCTCTCCTGCATATTGGCCAACGAGCTCCTCAAGTAAGATCAAGATCCTCGCTGGAGTGATGTCATAATCCGAGATCTCTGTACGAGCTCCTCTCCTACAGACCGACTACTTGCCTCCCTGAGTCGACAGACACCACTCTAGTTGAGCAGGGCTCCTAAGAGATGTAGACTGTAGTAATATTCAAGTCCTCGAGTGGCAGGTCCTTGTAAGTCCAAGTCCCTGCACGAGCTCCTCTCCTGCACATTGGCCAACGACCTCCTCGAGTGAGATCAAGATGCTCGCTGGAGTGATGTCGTAGTCTGAGATCTCTGTACGAGCTACTCTCCTACAGACCGACTACTTGCCTCCCCGAGTCGACTTACACCACTCTAGTTGAGCAGGGCTCCTGAGAGCTGTCGACTCCAAAAATATTCATGTCCTCGAGTGGTAGGTCCTAGTAAGTCCAAGTCCCTACACGGGCTCCTCAGCTGCATATTGGACAACGACCTCCTCGAGTGAGACCAAGTTCCTCGCTGGAATGATGTCGTAGTACGAGACCTCTGTTCGAGCTCCTCTCATGCAAACCGACTACTTACCTCCCCAAGTCGACTAACCCTCAGCCCCAATTGAACAAACAACTCCGAAAAAGTAAATGAATTATGCAGGTGTGGACAAAATTGTCGAGCATGCGAGCAGATATGGGGCGAGTATGTGAACGGTATAGGCGTTAATGCGAGTATGCTACGACGAATATCTGTGCAGGTTATAGGCGAGTATTAGTAGGCGAGTACGAAGAGCGACTATGGTCGTGCGACTACGAATGATGCCAACGCACAGGTAAAAGCGATCCTATGAGCCTAGCGAGTATCATCCATCAAGCAAGTATGAAAGCAGGAGAACACATCATAGTAATTCAAACTTGTATTTATATTTTTTAAAAAATGTACAAGTTACAAAAGTTTCTGTTACAAAAATGACGGTAACTGCCTTATGCGAGCATGACAAATATCGGCGAGCAACTAGGACTCATCGTAGCCAGTATCAGGCCGATATTCCTCATCTCCAATATCGGCGTCCCATTCCTCGCCGCTTTCCTCGCTCTCCTCCTCACCGCTTCCACTGCCACTGCTGCTGCTACCGCTGCCGTTGCTGCTGGACCTCTCCGATGGTGAGGGTATGTGTTCTGGAGAGATTATCTCGGTGAGCAGCTCAGGGATGAGTTCGTCCACGGTGAACGGCTTCTCACCCTCGTCAAGCTTCCAGCTGATCCTCAGCCTCGTGAGCACGATGTTGCCGGCCGTGCGGGCTATCTCACGGTGAACCGACGGCCTATCCTCCCACAAGATGCGAGATCGCTTGATGGCATAGTGAGGATCGTCCTCCAGACACGGTTGAGGAGCAGAGGAACTCGAGCCGGCTACTAAAATGGCCAGGCGAGATTCCATCTCGGCTGCGCGAACTTGGGCTGCCTCCAAATTATCCTGAGACTTGGCGAGTTTCGCCTCATACTAAGAAAGCTTCTTGGCGGTCTCTATCTCGGCAGCCTGCAACAAAGAACGGAGTCAGCAAAAAGAATCCAAGTGTGACAACATCAACGGCGCGCGAGCAGGAAATGATACTCGCGAGCTAGGGGCTCAAAAGGGCAACAACATACTAATGTCCTACCTACCTCCTCTATTTATAGGCATCGGGGGGGAGGGGAATACCTGCATTTCGGCGAGTATCGCCAAAGTCGCGATAAAAATCGGAACCTCCAGAATATACTCGGCACATTCCAGAAAAGACATCGCACAATCATTAAAGAAAGGGAAACTCAATAATAGCGCTAGATCCAAACTCGCTTTATTACAATAAAACAATGTTCGTGAAGTCGCACTCGGCGAGCTATAAATACAAGAAAAGAAAATTCCTAATTCTCGGAGGTCTCTCTCGAGGGTGAGGATGTCGCCCAACACAGCCCATCTCGCGCGCCCGCCGAAAGTGCTCCGTCGCAAGCGCCATTGCGTCATCGCCAAGCCGCAACTACTCTTCCATCCTTGTCAGCCGGCGGATAGAGCCCATACTCGCGCGGATCCCGGCAAGCTCGTCGAGCACAAGCTGGAGGCGATGGTTGTTCAGCACCAGCTGGCAATCATTCTCCTTTACCATGTAGAAGCGAGCTTCATAGCTCTCCAGAGTACTCTTGAGCTCTTCCATCTTCGACATCCGCACTTCCAACGATGATATTCGGCAATGAGGCTCGCAGATCGCCAGCTGGTCAAACTTGCTCTCCAGCTCCATGTAGGCGCGAGCAGCAGCATGGTGATATTCCATGTCGGGCAACCCCATGGCATCGATGAAGGTCGCCCCTAGAGTCGTCGACCGATCTGTCAGCAAATGAAAGTCGCCAGGTTAGACAGGGTTCTTAGCCGCCCTATACGGCATCAATAGCGATACATACCGCGGTGAGGAGATCTACATCGGCGAGGAGAGGATCCGCGAGTTGGCTCATCTCACCGGCTCAAAGATAGCCCACCAGCGTGCTCGGCCGCCTTTCCTTGCCCGCGTCCCCCTTGTCCAGAATCATCAATGTTTGGCGGAAAGTAGCTCGGTCGCGGCTTGACCGGCTTACTGCCCGCGGGATGTGATGAAGGTGGCGGGGGGACCGACGAACTCGCCGGTGGCTGAGGATTCTTCAGCGGGGGAGGCAGAGGAAGTCGCGTTGTGGCGACTTGAGAAGGCGCGACCAGAGGCGGCGGCAGCGGCAAGCATACGGTTACCGACTAGACGGTGGCGACGTTTGTAAGAGGCAGTGGCGGGGGTAGCGAGGAGCTTGCCTCGGACAGAGAAGACCTCACCAGAGGCAGTGCAGAACTGGCCGCGGGCGGAGCAGAACTCCTCGCGGGCAGCGCAGAAATTGCCGGAAGGCCCTTGCTCACCGGCGGATCCTTCTTGGGCAGAGAATCCTTCGGCAAGGGATCCTTGCTCGCCAGGGTCATCTTCCTCGGCGGAGGATTCTTCGACGGCAGTTCCTTGCTCACCAAAGGAATCGAGGCCTCAGATGTTCTTTTGTCGCCGATATTGATCTGCACCGTGTGCGCGGTCTTTACTAGTCTCCCGTCAGGAAGGGCGACCAGCGGTGCGGAACTCAACGGGGTGACATTCAGAACCGCGTCAGCGCACCGCGAGGGAGAATCAGCGAGTATCATGGTCAAGTTATCAAGTAGTTGAAACGACCGCCAGAACAAGAAAGCATCTTGGCAAATATGATAACCTGGAAGGTCGACGATTTCAACCCGCTGCAGCACCAGAGTGGAGGCGAGTTCCAGGGCCAGGGTCGTGGAGAGCTCAGGGATGACGAGCGAGTCGAGGAAACTCGCATCAGAGACGAAGACATTGGGAATGTCGTCAAGTCCCAGTTCACTTAGAACCTGTTGGGCGCTGGCAGAGCGCGCATGGTTGCTGGTGGAAGCCACGGTTTGAGAAAGTGGTGGCGGCGAGTTATCGTCACCAGAGGCGGGTTTCTTCTTGGACTTTTTAACCTTTTTCTTCTTGAGGGGGGGGGGGGGGGTAGGTCGGCGGCGGCGTCCTCCTCGCATGGCCTTTTCAGCTTAGAGACGCCAAGAGCACTGGTCAGCATGACGACACTATCATGAAGAAACTTCGCAGCGTCCCAAATTAGGCGCGAGTTCTAAAGATCCGGCTAAAGAACTAGGCCCCCCCTATTTATAGAGATCGGCAGGCAGGTACAGGAGGCAAGTAACCCTGATACTCGGCATAACAGCACTCCGAATAAGTGTTGGATGTTTCTATCATAGCTCCTATGTTGCTCAGAAAGAGTGGGGATTGTGTACAACCCGTATTCATCGAGAGTGGGTCCTACCACAGCCAAGTCAGCAAAGGTCAAGGTCAACAGGTCAAGGCAAGAGTCAAAGACATAATTCAAGATCGCGGAAGGCCTGAGCGAGTATAGGCGAGCTCCCCTCGCTTACTCGCTAGGTAGGCAACTAGGCGAGATACTCGCCCAGCCCGTGCGAGTTCCTCTAGAAGTAGCCTAGTCGCCAGGGGTGGGGTATAAATATGACCCCCCCCCCCCCCCCCCCCCCCCGCTCTTTGGATTTGCCTATAAATAGGACCCCAGGGGTACGAGGTGAGGCACTTGAAATCCTCGATAGGATACTCGCACGCTTCAGTTTTGGGATACTAGCTAAATCTTTGGATTCCTTTTCCTTGGAGAGCAAGTCACGACCTTGCGACTTCGCCAGCTAGCTTCCCTCGTACCCAGTTCGGCCATATTTGGTTGAGAAGGGGCTGCTCTTTCTAGCATCCGGGTATGTGGTGGGACCTTCCTATCGCAACATCTGCGGTCCTGTTTGACCTGATTCTTCGTTCTAGTCATCTTTACTGTCTGATCTAGCTTCTGAGACAGTAACCTTAGACGGCTTTGGTCCGAATTCTGAGGTTGGGATTTTTCCTGGCTTCAACACCTTGGCTTATGTGTTTTTATATAAGTTAAGGTTACTTCCTTGTTCAGATTCTTTCATGCCTTTATTACTGCCATATATACTATAGAACTGCTAGATTAGTTCCGCCGCCATCCGCTTATTGTTATTCTCCACATTCATGTCCTCTCCTTTCCTTCTCCCCGCTCGGTGCCTAGGAGCCATGGGGGAAGGGGCGGGGGATGATAGGACTTAGTCTTTTATACTAGTGGTTTTCGAATCACATCATTTTAGGGGACCGTGGAGCCCAACATGGAGGAGCAGCCCTGGAGGTCGGCATGCTTGGAGATGGGGCAGTCTAGTACCGAAGTTCAGACGGCAGGGACTGTGAGTCCTGATTGCTACTAGTTATTTTATCGTTTTGCTTCCGCGATGAGGGATATGTAGTGAGGACTTGATGAACTGAGCATGAGCCCAAGATTTTAGTATTTTCATTATATCTGTGGACACTCCCATCGTGGAGATTATTTACTATTTATATGATTTATGTGGACTTGCCTTTAATTTATTGCTACAGTTGAGATCAATTTAGCCGGCACGATCAATGTTTTGTAGTGATGACCTTCCCGGGCGCGAAGGTGTCACCACAAAGCGGCAGTTCTGGGCCTAAGACCCCGGTGTTTCAAAGGAAAAAAAGGGGGTCTTATAGAGGGCCCGCCAAAGATTCTCATAAATGAATCTCAACGCCGCAAGCCTCTGTTGGAGTTTCTTTCCGAGCTTGAGGAAACCTCAAAAAGTGCAAGGATTCTGTATAACCTTGGGCTCGCGGAAGGTGGCTCCGGCAGCAGGGCGGAGAAGCTGGCGAGACGTATTTGATAGGTGATGAATTGTAAATATACCTATTTTTATGTACATTACTTAAGTCGTTTTATTTTAATTTTTGTCATTTTTTACTTGTTTTTATTCAATAAAATACTCCTATTTTTGTAAATATTTTACTAACTTGTTTTATTTTATTTTTCAGGATAAAAATAAAAATCTGCAAAAGAATGTCATGTCACGCCCGTGACAAATTTGTCACGCCCGTGACCGGGGCGTGACACGTCAAAATCCCGCGAAATTTCCGATCGACGATTTTCCCGCTCGACGATTTCAACTCGACGATCATCGACCGCCCGACACGCCCAGCGTCACGCCTCGTGACCTGGGGCGTGACTTCTCCACCTAGCCGAGAAGACTCGCACGACGACTTTTGACGCACCGCGCCCAGATCCACCTCCCCGACACGCCAAGTGTTAACCCCTCAGTCCGCAACATCCTACAAGATGCCAAAACCCCCCTTTCAACACTCGCGGACTCAATTTGGCAGTCTGTCCAGTCCGGCAAAGTAACAGTAATCGTCCACCAAGGATGGTCCCCCAGCAGCGGACTTAAGGATCTGTTCGCTCAGTCCGCCATGACTTGGGATCTGGATTCTCTATAACGGCGGACGCAGTGTCTCGTCCACCCAGGCCGCTGTCCTCCAGCAGGATCGCGCCTAGCAGCAGACAGGAGCTCCAGCCCGCGAGCCCAGTCCGCCGCTTTAGCGCGGACTGGCATGTTCTTTCTTTTGGCTTCCCGTCGTCGCTGCCCGGTTCTCCTGTACCCCGGGGAGCCGGTTATTTTTATCCCTGCCCGTTTGGGCAGGCCCCCTATCCTATAAATAGGGGGGAGGTGGTGCACCCAGGGCACGCTGACTCGGACCCAGGAGCCTAATTGTTAAAGGCTGCACATTCGAATCTTGTGCCTTGCAGACTCCTCCTCGCTCTGCTCTTGTCAACCTTTTCCTTTCACTTGTAACCAAATCTTTCTTGAATCAAGGGAAAGCCCGTCGCAAGAGAGGCATTCAGGCCGCGACGGGCGAAGTCTGTTGTTGCCGTGGCTTACGGCCCAGCAGATCTACCCCAAACAGCCAATCTGTTTGATGACGCAGTTGTAATTCAGGCTGTGATTGGGGACTTTACAGTTGATAGAATTCTTGTTGACACAGGCAGCTCGGTCAACCTCCTGTTCAAGTCTACTTTTGAGGCCCTGAGGACCGGAAAGCCTCTGCTTTCCACTGAGGGGCCACTCTATGGTTTCTCGGGAGAGAGAAAAGAAGTGGAAGGTAGCGTCATCCTACCCGTGAAGCTTGGAGGGGCAACTAAGCAAGTGCAATTCATAGTGGTTGACGCCCCCAGCAGCTACCATGCCATCTTCGACAGGCCCCTGTTAAATAAGTTTCAAGCGGTGGTTTCCACTTACCACCTCGCCATCAAGTTCTTTACATATGGAAGGATGTGCCGGGTCGGGAGTGACCTAAGGAGAGTAAGGGAGTGCTATGTATGCACTGTCAACATGGTTGAAGCCAGCCCTTCCCTTGCTCCAGCAGCAGCTGTAGAAGCCTCTCCCAGTTTAGAAGCTGCTGATGATGAAGGTGCTCACCTAGAACCTGCCCAGGTGACGCAAGGAGTCCCCATTGCTGAGGGGGAGGAGAGGAAGTTCTCCATCAACTCGGAGTTGCCTGAAGATCAAAAGGCCGAGCAGATTTCCTGCTTGCTGAATAACATGGATGTCTTCGCCTGGTCAGCAGAAGACATGCCAGGAGTGGATCCTGATGTTGCATGCCACCACTTGAATGTTGATCCCGGCTGCAAGCCTATACAACAAAAGAAAAGGGACATAGCTACAAAGCTTGCAGAGCCAATAAGGGAGGAGGTTGCAAAGCTCCTCAAGGTAAATTTTGTTAAAGAAATTCAATATCCCACCTGGATATCAAACGTTGTAATGGTTAAAAAGCCAGGGGGAAAATGGCGAATGTGTGTAGATTTTACCAAACTTAATAAAGCATGCCCTAAATATTTCTACCCCTTGCCTCGGATAGATTCTTTAGTTGATTCTGCGATAGGGTACTCTTACATGAGTTTTTTAGATGCGTTTTATGGTTATCACCAGATAAGAATGCATAAGCCTGACGTTCCTCACACGTCGTTCATTACTAATGATGGTTGCTATTGCTACCTTGTGAAGCCATTTGGGCTTAAAAATGCCGGTGCAACCTACCAACGGATGATGGACCGTGTGTTTAACCATCAGAAGGGAAGGAACCTAGAAGTGTATGTAGACGACCACTTGATTAAGAGCAAGTCGTTTTCGTTGCACTTGTTAGATCTAGCAGAGACGTTCGCTACTCTGCCTAGGTACAAAATGAAGCTTAACCCTTTGAAATGCACTTTTGGGGCGAGTAAGGGGAAGTTTCTTGGTCATCTCCTTACTCCGGAAGGACTTGCCCCCAATCCTGATAAAGTGAAAGCCATTCTTGATATGCCTACCCCTCGTTCACCTAAGGAAGTTCAGCAGTTAGGGGGGAGGCTGGCTGGTCTTGCAAGATTTCTCTCTCGGGTTGGAGATAGGAGTGCTCCCTTCTTTAAAACTCTCCGAGGAGCATCCAAGTTTGAGTGGACGGAAGAATGCTCCCAAGCTTTTGAGCAGTTGAAGATGCAACTGACCTCAGCACCCCTGCTTCAGATTCCCCGACCAAGAGAGATTCTTTTCTTATACCTAGGGGTTGGCCCTGAGGCTGTCAGCTCCGTTCTTCTTCGGGAAGAGAGCAGGAAGCAATTCCCAATTTACTATGTTAGCCATATCCTGAAGAGTGCTGAGACACGGTATCCGAGTTTGGAGAAGTTAGCCTTGGCGTTAGTCATGTCAGCTCGCAGGCTCCGTCCGTACTTCCAAGCACATTCAATTCAAGTCGTCACCTACCAGCCTTTGAAGGGTGTGTTGGAAAAACCAGAACATTCCGGCAGACTAGCTAAGTGGGCAATAGAGTTGAGTGAATTTTAAATCTCTTATGTGCCCAAGACAGCCATTAAAGCTCAAGTCCTAGCCGACTTCTTAATCGACATGCTAGAGTCCAGTTCTGATCGAGCAGAAAGGTCACCTTTGGCTTGGACCATCTACGTTGATGGTGCCTCAGGCAGAAGTTCTTCTGGAGCAGGAGTGGTTCTCATTAATCCAAACAGTGTCAAATTGGAGCATGCCATCAAAATTTTACTTTCCAGTAACCAATAATCAGGCCTAGTATGAATCTTTGCTAGCAGGCTTGAGGCTTGCAAGGGAACTAGGAGTCAATCATGTTCATATCAAAACCGATTCTCTGGTAATGGCATCACAAGTCCTCAGTAACTACGAAATAAGAGAGCCGATCTTGAAGAAATATCTTGCTCGTGTGAAGATAGAAGTCGACAGGTTCAAGAGTTTTACCATCGAGCACATCCCCAGAACAGAGAATGAGGAGGCAGATTTTCTTTCCAAGTATGGGATGCCTTCAGGAGGAACAACTTCCGAGCTCTTCCGCCCGGCAGTGGTGGAGGAAGATTTGATGCAAGTGGATCAACACATCTCCTGGATGGACCCATTCATTCTCTATCTGTCAACGGGAGATTATCACCATTCAGTCAAAGATAAGAAAAAGTTCAGAATAAAGGCTGCTCACTACTTCTTACCGGCAGGAATGCTCTATAGAAGAACCTTCCTCTCTACCATGGCCCGGTGTGTTTCAGAAGAAGAAGCTCCCCTTATTTTGCAAGAAATTCATTCCGGAGAGTGTGGAAGCCACTCGGGAGCAAGAACCCTGGAAAGACGGATCCTGCGGCAGCGATATTTCTGGCCCACTATGAAGAGAGACTCTGAGGTCTATGCAAGAAAGTGTGTTCAATGTCAGAAGTTTGCTCCACTTCAACTCCATGCAGCTCAGTCACTCAGATCGATAGCAACTCCTTGGCCCTTTGCGGTTTGGGGGATGGATCTCATTGGTCCTTTTCCCATGGAAAGCGGGCAATGGCGTTTCATAATCGTAATGATAGACTACTTCAGCAAGTGGATTGAAGCCAAGGCATTGGCGAAGATAACTACTCAAGTCGTCAAGAACTTCATTTGGGGAGAGATTGTCTGTCGGCATGGGATACCTATGGCTATAATCACTGATAATGGACCACAATTCAACAACTCAGAGATGATAGATTTTTGAAAGTAGATCGGAACAGAGCTGCGGTTTGCATCAGTTCATCATCCCAGAAGCAATGTCCAAGTTGAAGCAGCCAACAAGCAGATCCTCAATTTGCTCAAAAAGAAAGTGCAGAATCTCAAGGGCAGCTGGGCTGATCAGCTTCCATCAATCCTCTGGTCCCTTAGGACAACGCCATCATCCGCAACTAGGGAGACTCAATTCAAACTTTCTCATGGCTCAGAGGCACTCATTCCAGTTGAGTTTGAAGTCCCGTCACCTAGAGTTCTGCTTGCAAGAGAAGGCGTTGAGGACTGGCTTGAGTTGAATAGTGAAGAAATGAGGTTCAGCCTGGAACACATCAAGGCAATCAGAGATCAAGCAGCCATAAGACAGGAGGAGGTCAAAAGAAGGATGGACCGCTACTTTGATCAAAACATAAGGATCAAACACTTCCAAGTGGGAGATCTAGTTCTAAAGAAGATTGATGCCGCTGCAAGACCTGGTTCAGTTGGAAAGCTTAATCCAAATTGGTTCGGCCCTTTCGTTATCAAAGAAACGTTAAAAAGCGGTGCTTACCGCTTGCAGACATACGAAGGAGAGGATATGCCACATACATGGAGCGGGGATGATCTCAAACGGTTCTATTCTTGAACCTCCTTTTTCTACTTTGTGTATCCTCTTCAAGAGCCATTATGAATGGAAATTGCTTGCTAACGCTTCTTCAAGTGTTTTGTCTATGTAATCATAACAGATGAAACGCTAAGAAAGATTTCAAAAACGGTTCTGCCCTTGAACTCTCCTTTCTTTCTTATGCTTCCTTTGCGAATACATTCTATTAATCAAAGGATTCATACTGACACTTTTTCTAGTCTTCTCGCTTTCTTCCCAAAGACCTATAACGGTTCCCTGACACCAGGAGACATCGCCGAGTTCAGCTAGACCTCCCCTAGAGTTGTTGTCATTAGCGTAAAACCACGAAGACCATGTGTTGCGAGGAGATTTCGCACCGTGTAGTGGGGGCTTGCAGGCTCTAGTGCGGTAGGATTCTGAACTTCGGATCCCGGCTAGTACCTGACCCCACCTCTGCATTATGAAGGGCAGGGTGGGTGCAAAGCTCTACCATGCCGCATTTGGGATATCGTCGTAACTTGATGATCTGGTGAGGAAAGCTATGTCATGCGCACCTACCCACCGATCATCTTAGCATGTAACCCTCGTACACTCCATGGTACCCTCAAGCAGTACCTGCAGGAGACCCATAGCTTATACTGTACTCCAGGCAAGAGGGCAGGGAAACGTTCCGCCAAGTATCTTGCTCTTCGCAGGGAATCTTCCTGGTGCGGACTGGTTTTCTTTATCCGCACAGTCTGCCGGTTTTATTTGGGTTGATCATATAGCCTGTGGCCTGGTGAGGAAAGTAATGCCATGTGCACCTGCCCACCTGGTCGCAAGCTACAGATCATTTCTACTGTTTACTCCGGACTGGCTTTCTCTATCCACGCAGTCCGCCAGTTTCCTTGGGTTTATTTTATAGCTTGTGACCTAATGATGAAAGCAATGCCATATGCACCTGCCCACCTGGTCGCAAGCTATAAGTCATTTTATCTTGGGCGGACTGTTTTTCTGTATCCGCTCAGTCCGACGGTTTCCTTGAGACCGCAAGCAATAGATTATTTCTATTGGCATATGCGCGAACTGCGAAATTATATCAGCTCAATCCGCCGAATGGTTTTCATATATTATCGTTTGTTAATAAAGAGAATTGTGGACTGCTACTAGAACTCAATAAAGTCCACCTGACATTGTTATCAGTCGACTATTTTCGTTTTCATTTTAAGGCGGACAAGCAATGGATTGATAAGTAAAATTCCCTAATCAGCAAGACTCATTATAGATGATCTTTGTATCTCGCGGACTATAATTGAAACTCAATGTAGTCCGTCTAACAATTTCTTCTCATTCCAACGACGGACAATGATCGTCTCTAATCAACAAGATTGAAAAGCTCAGTATGATCTATCAGCGTGTCGTGCGGACTACTAAGTGTCGGTGCGGTGAGCGTAGAACAAAAAAAAAAGAGAAGAACATTGCAGGAAGCGCACATGCAAAAATATCCTTTCTATTTCATCAAAAATTTATATACATCTATCTATTCGGCAGACTACAGTCTTGAGTCCGCCCCTTTTACAAAATAAAAAAAAAGATAAAAATACATTAATCATTTGCAGTCTTTTGTTTCTTTTCTGGAGGTGCAGGGCTTTCGCCAACAATGTCGACTTCCGGAGAGTAGCCCCCCGAGCCGCTTCCGCTGCTATCTGATCCTGTGCTTGAGGCGGACTCGCTATGCGAGCTCCTGGCCACAGAGGAGTATGCAGAGGTGCTTGACTCGGCTGACTGATCTCCAACTCGCCGGCTTGAGCCAGTGCCGTCTGCCGTCTCCAAGGCGCCTTGCCTTTCGCCTTGTTCTACTTCTTCTTCTTCTTCTTCTTCCACTTCCTCGCTTTCCTCTTCCTTGACGATGTCCTTGCCCTTTTTAGCCCGCTCCATCGCCGCGACCTGCGGTGCCAACTCAGGGAAGAGCTCCAAAAAAGGGACGCCATCCACTCCCTCCTTTGTAAAGCCGCCGCGGATAAGTCGCTCAATGGAGACCTCGACGGTTTCCTTCACAAAAGGGAGCATGGTGGCCTTGAAGCTGTTGTTTTCTAAGTCATAGGCGACCTGCGCAAAACAAAAAGCAAACATCAGACAGATCGCGGCGGATAGCAAATTAAAGCCGCTGCGAATTCAACTCACCCCGAGCTCTTCTATTTGCTGAGCAACCCTTTTTCCCAACTGCGCATTCCTCTCCTTTAACGCCTTATTATCTTTTTGAAGCTGTTCATTCTGCCTTAGCAGGTCTCTGGCCAGGGTGGCTACATAGTGGTTCGTCACCACGCTGTTCGCAGCAGCCTGAGAGGCTAGCAGAGGGAGGTCGGCGGCAGCCACCTTCTTAAGGTCGCTCAAGTTGCGCTTTCCGTAGAGTGCGGAGATCGCAATATGGGCGTGGCGAGTTATCCGCGGACTCTTCCACGAAGGGAGCGCAGTGGACAGGCGGACGTGTTTGTTCTTGCTATTCCAGTGGACCATAGGGTTCCCCCTAAGATCCTTCTGGCTGATGCCAAAGCCACTCATGGTGAAGCTTTTAGAAGAAGAGTAATCCGCCGCAGGATCCCCTTCCTCCTTCCTCTTCCTTGCGACTGCTTCTTTCTTCTCCTTTTGTGTAGGAACAAAGCCGCTAGGCGTCTGCGGCAAGTTGGCGGGTACCGCCAAGGTCGCTGCAAAAACAAATGGGGTAAACACCAAGGTTGCTGCGGATACAAAGTTTGAGTTTGGAAGCTGCTTACTCTCTTCGGGCAGAACGTCCGCTAAGCTCGCCAGTAGCAGAATGTAATGCTCGATGTCAAGCCTGGCATTGGCCAAGAACTCGACAATGGCGGATTCCAAGTCATCCAGCTGCACGCCCTTGAAGGCGGAGTCCGCGAGCACCTGCGGATAGGTGTGCGCGAACCCTAGGTCGCCCTCAAAGATCAAGAACCTAGAGGTCCAGTTGTGGATCTTGTTGGGAAGGCCCACAACCTTCATCCCTCTACAATAGAAGTATATCACCCCCTTGTAGGGGCGCCCTCCAGAAGCGGTTATGGAGCGGACAGAGAACATCTTGCGAATGATGTTCATAGAGAAAGCAATCTTTTCAGATCGCAAGTAGGAGATGAAGCTGCAGATCGCAGCGAGTGTATTGGGCGCGAGCTGGCCCGGCACCATTCCATAGTGCTCAAAGATTTCGGCGAGCTCCCACAGAAGCGGGAACTTGAATCCGCTGTCAAAATGGTCCACTGGAATGGCGATCTGGGTTGCGGTTGAAAATTTTAGCCTTTCTTGGTGGGCTGGAAGGCGGACGAGGATATTCGAATTCGCCATCTTCTTCTCGACAAAGGCCTCCAGGTCGTCCTCTGTCAATGTGCACTTCTGGTGGTCGGCAGAGTGGAAGGCAACAGCAGCATCAGTACGCGCGGACACCATTTTGCATGCCGCAGGGTTCCTTTTACTTCAGCTGTTTCCTGCATAGAAGAAAGCGGCAGGGCCTATTTATAATTACAAATTCTGACAGCTTTTTGACCAAGCCGCAGAGCTCGCAATTCCAATCCGCATAGTACGCAAAAACCAAACCATTCACCCAGCAAAAGTTAACAATAACGCGGACACAAATGTAGATTCAAATGCCAAGAAAAATATAAAAGCCAAAATTATGGCGGACGCAGCTTTCATCCGCCCAGTTCGCGATGATTCCTTCCTGCACGTCAAACATAAGAGGCGGACACAGTTTCAGTCCGCTTAACTCGCAAATTTTCCCACCTACAGAAGTTAAATTACGTGAAGCGGACGCAGTATTAGTCCGCACAGTTTGCCACAGATCACAGCAAAAATAAACATAATTTGCGGATATATGATTAAGTCCGCACAGTTCGCAATGCAATTCAATCTACAGCATTGTTTAAAAGCACAATTATACAAATCAAACAAATATTCATGGCAGCACGGACTCAGCGGTCCCTAGTTTCGGTCCGCGCTTGCCTTTCAGGTCTATCTCTGCACAAGTGAGCGGCTTGATCGCTCATTTGAAGAATCTCATTGTACAAACAACAGATATGATGGTGGATGACGTTTATGGTCCGATGCATGTGGGCAGCTTCGCGGTCTACCCGGCTAAGGGGCACCATTGGCTCCGCTGCCGGCCTTGTCTCCTCGTCCGCAACCTGTTGACCTCCCCCGGTGCTGCAGCCTCCGAAGCAGCGCGATCTTGCAATCGCGACCTATGCTTGGCAACGTTAGCAGCCCGCTTCCCTTTCTCTTCCCTCGCTGACGCCAAATGTTTCCCCTTGTAGAAGCGGACATCGTCCGCAAGCCTCTTCTTCTCCCTATCAGACCTCTCCAGCGCCCTGGAGATGCTGGTGATCTGGTCCTTTAAGGCTTTCTCCCGCTCCGCGGACGCCTTCTCGCGCTCTTCCACCTTCTTCAACTCTGCTTTGAGATTCTGAACTTCAGCTTGAAATTTTTTCTATCTCTTTGATGATGTTCAGGCTGGGCAGCTCATCCCCTGCGGGTTCCTCATGCGAGACCGCGTCAACACCAGTATTCGGTGTAACCACGATCTCGCCACTCTCAACGGAGCCCGGAGGCGACTTTCTACCTGCAAGAAAGAAAGTAAAAATCATCATTCAAAAATAGTCCGCGGCGGAATCAAAGAAAGGATGAAAGATCACATTTGGATATAGCCACAGCGATTTGCCGACTATTGAGAAAGACAGGCCGCCTTGCCTGCTCCGGGTCAAAAAGCCTTGACCGCTTCTTCCATTCGCGATGGACCTTAGCTCTTTTCTCAGCAGCACAGCTTTTCGAAACCAAGATGTCCTCATTTTCAGTGATAATCTTGACTGGTCTCGACTTCCGCGGCGGAGACCTGTAAAGCCACTAACGCTTAAAATTTATAGGCGCCGGTTGAAGTTTACTTGACCGCAGTAGCTCCGCAGCAGTCCGCAGGTCCTCAGCGCTCTTGTCTGCCGCAACCTGCTTCGAGGCCGCCTCCACCACAGCTACTTGCGCAGAACTTTGCTTCTCCTGCTCCTCTATCTCCTGCTTCAGCCTCTCCCTCTCTTCTTCCTCTATAGCGGACAAAGAAGGGAATTCGCTACCTTTATTCCCAGTGGCTTCCGCCCAAGATTGTTGCAGTACAATTAGCAATAATTCGTTGATTAGATCTAGTTCATTTACGTCTATCAAATCTAATATCTCATCAGTGGTTAGACTGACTGTGGAGAGGGAATTGTCTCCCTGGATTTGGGCCTCCGGTGTAACCAGATCGCTGTCAGGAACTTCTTTGTCACGCGGTCTGTATTGTAAGTCCGCATCTCCAGTCCGCATGGAGACATTCTTCTCCTTCATCGCGCGCAGTTTCTTCTCAACCCGCTCGGCAACGGTCGACCCATCCCTCTTCCTCTTCTTTCTTTTAGCTCTCTTCTCGGCAGAATCCGCAGCGGCCTCTCCTAAGTCGGGCTGACTCTCGCGGATAGCCTCAGGGTTCACAACAGTCAATGCCTTTGAAGGCGCAACGTATTCTCCCTCACTCCGCCTATCTTCTTCATCCAAGTTAACAATGGGCACCTAGGCATTGGGAGAAGATATGGAGGCCTCAATGTGTTCACCAACGGTGTCCTCCGACGTTGCAGTTTTCTGGGAAGGGGCAGAGTCCGACAGGGTCACCATCTTTTCACTTCTCAGTGGTTCAGCGTCGAGAACTGAGGAATCCTCGCGAGCAGATGTATCGGGGCGGCGTACTGCTTTCTCCGCAGACTTTTGGCTGTGGGAACTCTCTCCTTTAGGGCGGACAGGATCCTTTCTTGTCGACATCTTTATTATCTTCTTGGTCTTCATAGGCGTTGTCAGTTCTGAATCGCCTTTTGCAGTGAGACTAGAGAAGAAAGCTCCGAGCCTTTCCATGCCAGACTGGAAATTGGAGACCGCAAGTTGTGAATAGCGCCCCGTGTCGATCGGGATTTTCAACAGTTCCAGGCCCTCCAGCGATATTTATAGCGCTGGCGGCATTTACGAGGCTTGCGGACTCGGCGGTTAAGAAAACATTTTCGAAGTTTTCTGGAAACATAAAAATGTGCGGGGATTATGTTAACCCCTCAGTCCGCAACATCCTACAAGATGCCAAAACCCACCTTTCAACACTCGCGGACTCAATTTGGCAGTCCGCCCAGTCCGGCAAAGTAACAACAATCGGCCACCAAGGATGGTCCCCTAGCAGCGGACTCAAGGATCTGTTCGCTCAGTCCGCCATGACATAGGATCTAGATTCTCTATAACGGCGGATGCAGTGCCTCGTCCGCCCAGGCCGCTGTCCTCCAGCAGGATCGCGCCTAGCAGCAGACGGGAGCTCCAGCGCGCGAGCCCAGTCCGCCCCTTTAGCGCGGACTGGCGTGTTCTTTCTTTTGGCTTCCCATCACCGCTGCCCGGTTCTCCTGTACCCCGGGCAGCCGGTTATTTTTAGCCCTGCCCGTTTGGACAGGCCCCCTATCCTATAAATAGGGGGGAGGGGTGCACCCAGGGCACGCTGACTCGGACCCAGGAGCCTACTTGTTAAAGGCTGCGGACTCGAATCTTGTGACTTGCAGACTCCTACTCGCTTTACTCTTGTCAACCTTTTCCAATCACTTGTAACCAAATCTTTCTTGAATCAAGGGAAAGCCCGTCGCAAGAGAAGCATTCAGGCCGCGACGGGCGAAATCTGTTGTTGTCGTGGCTCACGGCCCTGCTGTTCTTCCTGTTCTCTTTCGCTTAGTAGATTACTACTCGCAGTCTCCCAATTCCCCGGTGCTCGAACCGTTAGCTGGTGGTGCTCGACCCCCCCCCCCCCCTTTGTGTTTACGTGCATCAACACCCAGCATCATGCCCCGTGACCTCGGGCGTGACCAACGCGAGACCGACACGTGTCCAGCCTGAAGTCAACTTTGTCGTCAAATCGCCGGCCGCCTTCGTAAACAGTAATGACACGCCCTCCGACACGCCATCTTCGGAGGCCGTGTACTTAGATTTTGTTTCCTATAAATACCCCACTTTTGTAATGAACAAGGGTTCACATTTTTGAGCCACTTTAGTGTGTTTTGTGGGTTGCATCAGTGGATTCCTTTCTATGTAAGGAGATTCCCCCCCCCCCCCCCCCCCCCTTCCTTTCATGTTTATTTTTGCTTTAGCTTTAGCTTTATAATAGCTTTGTAATAGTCCATTTTAATCAATAAAAATGTTAGTTTTTCTCTTCTTAAATGATTTTGGAATGAACTTATGTGCCCACTTTTCTTCTAATTTTATCCTTAGTTTCTCCTTTGTTTTTCTCTTTATGAGAAGTGTGTGTGTGTGTATGAGTGTAACATGTTTATTATTCATGCTTTTAACTTTTCTTCATGTTAGATTTTGTAGTAGATTTCATTTCCAAATCAAATGTGGTATGATAAGTTTTTCTATTTTTCATCATGTCCTTTTCTTAAGAGCCTTATGCTTTCATTCTTATGTATTTTTAAAAGAGTTTTGAAAGTGATTTTGATTTTTTTGACTTAGCTTTCTTGTAGAATTGTAAAAACTTTTTTGTTATTTTCATTTTCTTTTTACTTTTTAATAGCTTTTACGAAAACATAAGAATGAAAAACTTGTTATTTTAATTTTTAAAGAACTTTGGTTTTTGATTTGTTTTGAAAAACTTTTGTTCTCTTAAAATTCTAATTTGTTCTTTTTATTTGTTTTTGGTAAAATGTGAGTATAAAAAAGTAGTAGTTTTAATTTTTAGGTAACTGTCATTTTGCCTTCAAAATTGTGTGTGTGAGTGTAGGAGTTAGGATTTCATTTTGCTCTTTAAGATTTCATGTTGTGTGTGAGTGTATGAGAATAATCTTTATGATTTCTTTAATTTATGAAGAGTGTGTGAGTGTAGGTGTTAAATTTTCATGCTTTATTTTCATGCTTTATTTGATTTATGTAGAGTGTGTGAGTGTACGAGTTAGTTTTTCATGCTTTATTTTATCACTTTCTTCAATTACGTAGAATGCTTGTGTGTAGGAGATAGTTTTATTGCTTTCTTTCAATTATGTAGAGTGTGTGTGTTAGCGTTTATTTCCGCCTACTCGCTAGGAGTTAAATGGCCGGATTTTGTTTACCTCCTACTCATTTGAGTTAAATGGCAGGTCTTTTATTTTTCTGTAATTATTTTAGTAGGACTTGTACTTGCATTTATTTCCGCCTACTCGTTAAGAGTTAAATGGCGTGCCCTTTATTTCCCGCCTACTCGTTTGAGTAGGACTTGTAATTTTCCTTTTTTTGTAACTTTGTTTCTCTTTATTTATAATTTGAAGTGTGCGTGAGTTCTTTTTAGCTAACTTTTCAGCTTTCTAAATGTTTGTTATTTTTTATGTCCTCTTCTTATAATCTTTTATCGTTTAGCCTCGAACTCGCGCCTCATTAAATTATAAATCCGTCCCCATACCTATGTGTGGATAATCGTTATTAGCCTCAGCATCGAAGAGCATTGGAACATTTAAAATAATTCGTAATAGTTAAAGCTCTTTATTTTCACTTTAATTTAAGCACTTAAGGTTTGCCCCGGGTTAACGACGCGTAGGACCACAAATCGATGTGTAGTCCCTATTTCCGTTATCCATACGCTAGCTAGCCGAGAGGCCGTGCGTATGGACAGATCACCCCTGGGTAAATAGAGTTGCGTGCATACCCTCGAGAGAGGACAAGCGTAATTCTTCTAGATTGGGTTCCCAACCCAATAGCGGGGTTCTTAGCGTAAAGCGGGCGTTAAGAGGAATCCTTCGTGGGACTAACGTTCGGTCGAATAGTCTTAGCGTTCAGGTGAGCGATATCCCTATAGCTAGGTGAGCTCACATTTGTGGAACCTCCACGGCCAAGTTGCCTTTTATTAATTTGAAAACTAAGTCCTATAATTATTAAAAGTTATTTTTGTCTTAATCCGATTCGATGCCGAGCGTTAACCCTTCATCAATTTTTTCTAAATCGTTTTTTCGCTCTTTTACTTTTTCCGTCTTTACTTAATTAAAATCTCCACCTTACTTTCAGTAAAATAATAGTCCTCCCGGAGGAGTAAGAATAGTCAACATGACCTCGAGGACAATACCACCTCGGTATTCCCCTGAATATCGAGTACTACTTGCGATAGGTGCACTTGCCTACCCGAGAAAGCCCGTGGCGATCGACTCACCGAACCAAGCACAGTAAGATTCTGTTCGCGGGCGCATCAAGTTTTTGGCATCGTTGTCGGGGACATCTTCAAGTTGCTATTTCGAATTCCGAAGTTTTTTACTTTTACTTATTTTTTTCTATAAACTAAAAAAAACTAATAACTTTATTTTAAATTAAATAAAAAAAGGAGTTTATTTTGTTTTATTTTTTCTTTGGATGTATGACCCGTGGACAACCCTCCGAGTCTGAAGATTTTGACTTCGACCCTGAGATCGAACGCTCCCTTGCGCGTATTCGATCTCAACATCGAATTCCTTCTTTAGACCCCGAAGAATCTATCGGCGAACCTTATTTCGAAGTTATGGTCGCCCCTAACCTTGCCCCGAAGGCTGAGCGTACTATGTCTTATTATGCCCGGCCTAACCTGGATGATACTTGGTCTAGTATTGTTCGCCCTGCGGTGGCGAATAATAATTTTGAAATAAAATCGAGTGTCATTCAAATGGTCTAAAACATCGTGCAATTCGATGGGCTGCCGGATGAGGACCCAAATGTCCACTTGTCCAACTTTTTGGAAATATGCGACACCTTGAAGATTAATGGCGTCACTGATGATGCCATTCTCTTGCGCCTATTCCCTTTTTCCCTTAAGTCCAAAGCCAAGGCATGGTTGAATGCCCTCCCACGAGGATGTATCACCACGTGGGCTGAGTTGACGGAGCGGTTCCTAACGAAGTACTTTCCGCCAGCAAAAACTGCAAAGTTTCGGGAAGGCATTTCTTCGTTTGTGTAAAACGATCCTGAGTCTCTATACGAGACTTGGGAACGGTTTAAGGAATTCCTCCGCCGGTGCCCGTACCATGCGCTGCCAACGTGGTTGCAGGTACAAATTTTTTATAATGGGCTTAATTTTCAGACGCGTCAAATGATTGACGCGGCTGCCGGGGGCACACTAAACAACAAAACCCCCGAGGATGCCTAGTCTTTATTCGAAGAGATGGCTATGAACACCTATCAATGGAACGTCCCGCGGGGACGCCCAAAGTCGGCGGCTGGTCTTTTTGAAGTGGATGTCACTGCTCTCTTAACCCTTCAAGTTGAAAGGTTAACAAAGCAGGTGGCAGAGATGTCTGCTGCCTCCTCCACTCCGCCTTGTTTTATTCCCCCAACGTCTGCGTGGCCTAAGTGTTCGTGGACTTCATTAGAAATTCGAGTTGTCCTTCCTTCAACCCACAAAATAACCCTTATAGTAATAACTATAATCCGGGTTGGAGGAATCACCCAAATTCTCTTGGAGCAACCCGAACAATGCGCAGCGTCCCCCTCTTTCTTATGTACCCGGATTTCTGCCGCCTCCTCCTCTTCCAAAACCCTCCCCGATGGAGGAAAATTTTTCTAAGTATATTACGTCCAACGAGTCAAATATCTGGAACATCACCAGATCGCTAAAAAATCTCGAACAACAGGTTTGACAACTGGCGAGGATGATGTCCGAGCACGTGCTCGGGGCACTGCCGGGAAACACGGAGCCCAATCCGCGGGAGAACGCCAACGCTATAACCCTCCATAGCGGAAAGGAGGTGGTTGATCCAAAATGGACCGACCCTTAGGTACATATTTCACCTCTGACCTCTCTTCCCCTTTCTTCGATTACGCCGCCTTTACCGATTTTAAAAGAAAAAATTATTTTAAACAAGGCCTTGCCTTATCCGCATAAATTTGATAACGAGCGTAAGGACGCGCAATATGAAAAATTTATTTTATTATTAAAACAAATTCATATTAATGTTCCTTTTTGCGAGGCTATCTCGCAAATGCCCAAATATGCGAAATTGTTAAAAGAATTACTTTCTAATAAACATAAATTAGAGGATCTTTTCCATGTATCTCTCAATGCTGTCTGCTCGGCGGCCCTTACTAATAAATTGCCCACAAAACAAAACGACCCGGGACGGTTTCCATCTCGTGCCTTTTTGGCGATATATTAGTAAAGTACGTCTTAGCTGATTTAGGGGCTAGAATTAATCTGATGCCGTTCTCGCTCTTTCAACGTTTAGGTTTGGGTACTCCTAGTCCTACGAATATGCACATCCAATTAGCGGCTCGCTCGGTTAAGTTCCCTATCGGGGTAGTGGAGGACGTCCTTGTCCGAGTAAACAAGTTTACCTTACCGGTAGACTTCGTCATCTTAGACATCGAGGACGACGCCGAGGTACCAATAATACTCGGCCTCTCTTTTCTCGCCACCTCCCGCGCACTAATAGATGTTAGTAATGGTCATCTTCTCCTCCGGGTAGGAGATGACCAAGTTAATTTCTCTATTAATCCCTCGATGGACAATTTGTCATCGAGCGACGATTTCTATTATTCTTTAGATACCTTCTTTGGAGATCATTCTTCTCCCATTTTTGAGTCTGTATTTTTAAACGATGATATTTATGCGCTCGAAAATTTTAAATGCGATGAGGATACCTATTTAGACTTGCCTTTCGAACCAATTGGTTGGAAAGACATATGCATTAAAACCTCCCTAGAAGAACCTCCCATCCTAGACCTCAAACCCTTACCCGACTCACTCAAATACGCTTTTTTGGGAAAAGGCTATACGCTTCCCGTTATCATTTCTTCGGACTTGAGTGATTCAAAGACTTCCGATTTATTGGAAGTTCTATTTAAACATTGCCACGCAATTGCGTGACAAATCTCTGACTTAAAGGGGATTAGCCCCTCTTTTTGCACCCATAAGATTTTTCTTAACGATAATTGCCACAAAACGATTCAGCCGCAGCGTCGTCTTAACACAAACATGAATGATGTCGTTAAAGCCGAGATTATTAAGTTATAAGATGCGGGGATTATCTACCCTATTTCGGACAGTGCATGGGTTAGTCCCGTGTATGTCGTGCCCAAGAAGGGCGGTCTAACCGTAGTGGCGAATGAGCATAACGAGCTCGTCCCAACTCGTACTGTTACAGGTTTGCGAGTGTGCATCGATTATAGAAAACTTAATGATGCCACCCGTAGGGACCATTTCCCTCTACCTTTTCTGGACCAGATTTTAGAGTGTTTATCCGGTCATCCATATTATTGTTTTCTTGATGGTTTATTGGGGTTTTTCCAAATCCCCATTTCCCCCGATGATCAAGAGAAAACAACTTTTACTTGCCTGTTTGGCACCTTCGCATATCGAAGAATGTCATTTGGACTCTACAATGCGTCGGCTATATACCAAAGATGTATGCTAGCGATCTTTGGCGAGCTAGTAGAAGACATTATGGAAGTCTTTATGGATGATTTTTCTGTTTTCGGATGCTCTTTTCCCGATTGCCTTCACAATTTAGATCGTGTCGTTCAACGGTGCGAGGACACAAGCCTTGTATTAAATTGGGAAAAATGCAACTTTATGGTTCGAGGAGGTTTGTTCCTCGGCCATATGATTTCGTCTAAGGGGATGGAGGTGGATAAGGCCAAGATAGAAATCATAGAAAAACTACCGCAACCAATAAATGTAAAATCTATTAGGAGTTTTTTAGGCCATGCGGGCTTTTACCGACACTTTATTCAAGACTTTTCAAAAATAACAAAGCTGCTTACTCACCTCTTGGAAAAGGAATCACGTTTCATCTTTAGTAGTGAATGCGAGTCCGCCTTTAATTTAAAAAAACAAAAACTTATCACTTCACCAATTTTAGTCTCCCCTAATTGGTCTCTTTCGTTCGAAATAATGTGCGACGCTACTGATATTGCCTTAGGTGTCGTTCTTCTCCAACGCGTAGAAAAACATTTTCATCCAATTTATTATGCTAGCAAGACGCTCACTTCCGCACAAGTAAATTACACGACAATGGAAAAGAACTCTTAGCCGTCTTCTTCGCTTTTGATAAGTTTTTCTCGTATATAACGCAATCTAAAGTTATCGTATTTACCGATCACTCTGCGCTTAAATATTTATTAGCTAAAAATGATGCGAAGCCCCTCCTTCTTCGATGGATTCTCCTCCTATAAGAGTTTGATTTGGAGATCCGAGATAAGCGGGGAGCGGAAAATCTAGCGGCAGACCACCTCTCCCATTTAGAAAATCCGGGTGCGGAAGCGCTCGTCGAATCTTAAATAAATGACAGATTCCCCGAGGAACGCCTCCTTGCCATTCATAATTCTTCGTCATCTTCGCCTTGGTTCGCAGACTTTGCAAATTACTTAGTAGCGCGGGTGCTTCCTAAAGAGTTTTCAAGTCATCAAAAGAAGAAATTCTTTTTTGACTTGAAAAATTTCTTTTGGGAGGACACATTTCGTTTTCGTATCTGCGCGGACCAAGCGGTCCGTAGATGCGTTGCGGGTGTGGAGTGCTTACAAATTCTTAAGCAATGCCACGAGGGTCCAGCCGGTGGGCATTATCAAGCCAACCGGACCGCTCGGAAGGCGCTAGAGGCGGGCTACTTTTGGCCCACTCTCTTCAAAGACGCCCATAATTTTGTGCGCGCATGCGATAGCATGCGTTCGGGTAACAACTCTCGTCGTGACGAGATGCCCCAAAACATGTTTTTAGAGTGTGAAGTCTTCGATTTATGGGGCATAGATTTTGTTGGCTCCTTACCTCCGTATTTCAAAAATATGTATATTTTAGTGACGGTCGACTACGTATCGAGGTGGGCGGAAGCGCAAGCTCTCCCTACCAACAATGCGCGAGTCGTCATTACATTTCTTAAAAGACAATTTTCTAGCTTCGGCACGCCTCACGCAATTTTTAGTGATAGGGGAACGCATTTCTGTAATGCTCTTATGGCTAAGACGTTAACTAAATACGGAGTCACGCACAAGCTTGCCACCCCCTACCACCCGCAAACAAGTGGCCAAGTTGAGGTAGTAAATCGAGAGATTAAGCGAATTTTAGAAAAAACCGTTTCACTAAATAGGAAGGATTGGTCCGTTAAACTCGATGATGCGTTGTGGGCGTATCAGACGGCATACAAAACCGCAATTGGTTGTACGTCATTCTGGTTAGTCTATGGCAAAGCGTGCAATTTACCCGTAGAACTAGAGCATCGCGCTCTTTGGGCATTAAAACTCTTAAACCTCGACGCCAACTTAACCGCTCAGAATAGAAAACTGCAACTAAACGAGCTCGATGAATGGCGTGCGAACGCTTACGAGAGAAATAAGTTCTATAAGGAGCACTCTAAGTTATATCACGATCGAAAAATAAAGTCCCCAAAAATTTTTTCTCCGGGCGATCTAGTCCTTCTTTACAATTCATGTCTTATACTTTTTCCGGGTAAACTAAAATCTAGATGGTCCGGCCCCTTCCTAGTTGAAGAAGTTTTTCCCTATGGCACCGTACTCATCTCCTACCCGGAAAAAGGTTCGTTTAAAGTAAACGGTCATCGGTTAAAGTCTTATATAGCAGGCGACCTAGTGATCGGGCATAACGAAACCATAATTTTCCTCAACATTATATACCCGCCAAAATAGTCAAGCTACACGATTATAAACAAAGCGCTCCTGGGAGGCACCCCTCACTTATCTTTTTCGCTCTTTCCTTATTATCTTTGCTGCTTTTTCTAATAAATGCAGGGTTTCTAATGGACTTCCCCGAACGCGCATTAGGGACGTTTCTACCCCCCCTCTATCTTTATTTTTGTATATACAACATTTTATTTCCTTTTTGTTCCCCATACTTAAGTGCAACATTGGGGACAATGTTGGACTTAAGTATGGGGGTGTTTTCGTGTTTTACTTTCTGTACTTCTACTTTTTTGCATTTCAAAAATACAAAAAATATATATATAACAACAAAACAAAAAAAAATCTTAAAATGAGAAAAAACACAAAAAAAATAAAAATGAAAAATCCAAAAAAAAATTTCATTTCCTTTTTCTTTTTTTTTCCAAAAACTACAAAAAAATTATAAAACAAAGGAAGAAAAAAAATATTTAGTTTCACTTTGTAAATATTTTTTTTCTTTGTAAATATTTTTATGTATATAATCTTCTCTCCCCCCCCCCCTTCCTTTTCCCTCTTATTCTTGTAAATAACTTTTCTTTTTCTCCCAATCTTTGTAAATTGAATGAAAATTTTCTTAGAAAAAAATACAAAAAAACTTTTTATGTATATATTAAAGACAAACTTAAAAAACCAAAAAAAAGATAATAGTTCAAAAAATTCAAAAAAAAATTGAGTAAAAAAAAACAAAAAAAACAAAAAAAGATAATAAATGAAAAACACAAAAAATGATGATAAAAACTATAATAATAAAAAAACAATTAAAACAAATAAATCAAATATTCCATCCTTAACTTTCCTGCTATCCAAAAATTTTGTTTTGAGTTTATTTATATGTGAATTTTATTAATTCTCTGTTTGTTATTCGTTTGTTAATTATTGAGTGAAAAAATTAAATAGCCGGGGTTAAGTTTTAAAGATTTCATTATGCTTTGGTAAAAATAGCGAACTCGTTTTAGGCACTACTTCAAATTTTTCATTAATAGGAGCACGTGTATTATGTTAGGAAATAACGACTATAGAATTCAATTATACTTACTTTTAGCTTTCTGAAAAATTGGAACGTACAATTTATTAAGGTTGCTCTCAAATATTTTTAGAATTAATAATCTAGTTTTCTTTTCTCCCCTTACTTATCATGACCTACTTGGCATGAAATTTTTTTTATCGATAAAAGATCCTATGTCAATGGGAATAAGATTTCATTCCGTAAATATAGGCACCCAATAATTTAAAAAGATTATATGTTATGTAGTAAGAGGATAAAATTCATTACTCCTACACATATACATTGGGTTAATTTTCTTATGAAATTGAAAAGAAAAAAAAATTATATAAGGAAAATAAGATTTTATTTTCCTAATAATCCAAGAAAAGAAAAAAATGGAGGTTCGAGAAAAAATTACCTCACCTCAAAATCAAAACCCTCCTCATAAACCAACATCAATCCCCTTAGCCAATTTCACGATTCTAGAATTAATTCAAAAATTTATTTGAGAGCATAATTAGTAAATTGTATTATTTCTAGTAACACTCCTATAAGCTAGTGTTCATATAATTCCAAACTATTTTCGTTAATCTAATCATTACAAATATTGCCTTCTATTTGATTACATCAAAAAGTCTTTTGGCTAAAACTTTTGCGCTATTTAAATCATCAACATAATTTTAGGACTTAACTATTACACCCCGTATATTTATTTAGATCTCTCTTATAATTGATTAAGTGGTAGCTAAACTTAAAGTTTTTTCTATTCCTTATAAGTTCACCTCAAACTTTTGCTCTGGAATAGCAAAAGCTTAAATATGAGAGTATTTGATGAATTGTAAATATACCTATTTTTATGCACATTACTTAAGTCGTTTACATTTATTTTTTGTCATTTTTTACTTGTTTTTATTCAATAAAATACTATTATTTTTGTAAATATTTTAGTAACTTGTTTTATTTTATTTTTCAGGAAAAAAATAAAAATCTGCAAAAAATGCCATGTCACGCACGTGACAAATTTGTCACGCCCGTGACCGGGGCGTGATACGTCAAATTCCCGCTAAATTTCCGATCGACGATTTTCCCGCTCGACGATTTCAACTCGACGATCATCGACCGCCCGACACGCCCAGCGTCACGCCCCGTGACCTGGGGCGTGACTTCTCCACCTGGCCGACAAGACCAGCGCGATAACTTTTGACGCACCGCGCCCAGATCCACCTCCCTGACACGCCCAACGTCACGCCCCGTGACCTGGGGTGTGACCAACGCGAGACCGACATGTGTCCAGCCCGAAGTCAACTTTGCCGTCAAATCGCCGACCGCCTTCGCAAACAGTAGTGACACGCCCTACGACACGCCCGTGTCGGAGGGCGTGTACTTAGATTTTTTTCCTATAAATACCCCACTTCTGTAATGAACAAGGATTCATATTTTTGAGCCACTTTAGTGTGTTTTGTGGGCTGCATCCGTGGATTCCTTTGCTATGTAAGGAGATTTCTCCCCCATTACTTTCATGTTTGTTTTTTGCTTTAGCTTTAGCTTTGTAATAGCTTTGTAATAGTGTATTTTAATCAATAAAAATGTTAGTTTTTCTCTTCTTAAATGGTTTTGGAATGAACTTATGTGCCCACTTTTCTTATCATTTTATCCTTAGTTTCTCCTTTGTTTTTCTCTTTATGAAAAGTGTGTGTGTGTGTGTGTGTATGAGTGTAACATGTTTATTATTCATGCTTTTAACTTGTCTTCATGTTAGGTTTTGTAGTAGATTTCATTTCCAAATCAAATGTGGTATGATAAGTTGTTCTCTTTTTCATCATGTCATTTTCTTAAGAGCCTTATGCTTTCATTTTTATGTATTTTTAAAAGAGTTTTGAAAGTGATTTTGATTTTTTTTACTTAGCTTTATTGTAGAATTTTAAAACCTTTTTTGTTATTTTCATCTTCTTTTCACTTTTTAATAGCTTTTACGAAAACATAAGAATGAAAAAGTTGTTATTTTAATTTTTAAAGAACATTGGTTTTTTATTTGTTTTGAAAAACTTTTGTTCTCTTAAAATTCTAATTTGTTTTTTTTATTTCTTTTTGGTAAAATGTGAGTATAAAAAAGTAGTAGTTTTAATTTTTCGGTAACTTTCATTTTGTCTTCAAAATTGTGTGTGTGAGTGTAGGAGTTAGGATTTCATTTTGCTCTTTAAGATTTCATGTTGTGTGTGAGTATATGAGAATAATCTTTATGCTTTCTTTAATTTATGAAGAGAGTGTGAGTGAGTGTAGGTGTTAAATTTTCATGCTTTATTTTCATGCTTTATTGATTTATGTAGAGTGTGTGAGTGTACGAGTTAGTTTTTCATGCTTTATTTTATCACTTTCTTCAATTACGTAGAGTGCGTGTGTGTAGGAGATAGTTTTATTGCTTTCTTTCAATTATGTAGAGTGTGTGTGTTAGCGTTTATTTCCGCCTACTCGCTAGGAGTTAAATGGCCGATTTTGTTTACCGCCTACTCATTTGAGTTAAATGGCAGGTCTTTTATTTTCTGTAATTATTTTAGTAGGACTTGTACTTGCATTTATTTCTGCCTACTCATTAAGAGTTAAATGGCGTGCCCTTTATTTCCCGCCTACTCGTTTGAGTAGGACTTGTAATTTTCCTTTTTTGTAACTTAGTTTCTGTTTATTTATAATTTGAAGTGTGCGTGAGTTCTTTTTAGCTAACTTTTCAGCTTTCTAAATGTTTGTTATTTTTTGTCCTCTTCTTATAATCTTTTAGCGTTTAGTCTCGAACTCACGCCTCATTAAATTATAAAGCCATCCTGTTGGAACTTTAGGTTCTGATTTGGGTTAGGATCACTATTAGGATGATTAGTTTGACCCAAAATGTATAGTCTAAGGGTCATAGGACTTTCCAAGTATTCCTCAGAAAGAATCCCAGAAGAAGTGCAGAAGAATTCCAGAGAAAATCAATTTTGAAGTTCAGAAATTTTAGCTCTCAGAAATAGTCGAACGGAGTTCAACTATTGCAGTCCAGAAATAGTCGAACGGAGTTCAACTATTGCAGTCCAGAAATAGTCGAACGGAGTTCAACTATTGCAGTCCAGAGATAGTCGAACGGAGCTCAACTATTGCAGTCCAGAGATAGTCGAACGGAGCTCAACTATTGCAGTCCAGAGATAGTCGAACGGAGTTCAACTATTGCAGTCCAGAAATAGTCGAACGGAGTTCAACTATTGCAGTCCAGAAATAGTCGAACGGAGTTCAACTATAGTCGAACGGAGTTCAACTATTTCTGTGTTCAGCTCTAAGAGAACAGATAACTCAGATGCAGGTCAACTATAGTCGAACGGAGTTCAACGATAGTCGAACGGAGTTTAACTATAGTCGAACGCAGATTGGAGAAGCTTTTTAGATTAAATTTTGGTGATTTCCTGTGCAGTTATTGGAGACAGCTGGCTAGAGTTATTCAAGGCTTAAGTAAAGGAATTTACAGCTAATATATTTAATGCTAAATATTCTTATGAATATAGCCGTTGGGAGGCTGCATTAAATATGAATCAATTCAGAGGTTTATTGTCAGTTACCTATCCAAGACAGGTTCCTTTCTTGAAAATGTCTCTGCCGCATCAGATAAGAATTCAAATGACTTTCCTCAGCCCAGTGGATACATATATATATTTTATATAGTAAGATAGAAAAAATATATAGCAGAGAGGCTCAGAAATAACAACAAGAGACAGAGAGAGAAAAAGCTTTCAAGTGACAACATATTCAGATTTGTCTACAGAGCTTGCTGGAGATTTTCATCTAGTTGAAGGCCTACACCCTGAAGCAAAGCTTCCACTCCTGAACTATTCTACATCTCAGGGGGAGCTTTGACAACATCACTGAATCCACATAGTCTTCTCAGTTGCTTGAGAAAGAGAAGACTTTCATCACTCTCTCATCCCCACCTCTGTAAAGGGTTTTTCAAACTCCTTTCAAAAGTTTGTGTTTGGTTTCTGAGACCTTATCAAAACTCAGTGGTGGCAAGACACCTGATCAAAAAATCTGGTTTGGTTTTTGAACACCTTATCAAAAGCTCATTGGTGCCCAGGACACCTGATCAACTCATCCTGCAGTGGATTCCTACCAGGGTGGTAGAAGAGTGGATTACCCAGATTTGGGGAACCACTATAAATTTCCTTGTGTCGTCCGGTTTGCTTGCTCTGTTTTCTTCCTTATGTGCTGTGAATTTTATTTTGCATTTTAGTTTCTAAAAACTCTTAAGCATATCAGATCAATCACCTCACTTTCAATTGGTATCAAAGCGAGGTTGGTTAAACATACCACACCTTGGTGGTTGTACAGGCTAACACCTGAATCAAAAGATCCTTGATAGATCTTATTGTTCTTGAGAGTTTTTCATGACACAAAATGAAGAATGGTCAAGCACTGGACCTCCTAAGTGCAATCTAGACAAGCTTGCACTATGGAAGGCAAGGATTAGGCTTTTTATGAACTCTATTGATGAAGCCATTTATAATTCTATTTTGTCAGGTCCCTTTACACCATCTGCAGCTACAGAAACTCAAAAATAGCTTAAGATGGCTGATGCACAAGCAATGAACATTCTTGCAGAATCAATGTCTGATGATATTTTTCAAGAGATTGCTGAATGTTCATCTGCAAAGGAAATTTGGGACTCTCTCACAGTAATGGCTGCTGGATCAGCAAAAGAAAGAACATCAAATGCTGATTCCTGGAGTAACTCTGAAGCTTCATCTTGCACAACTGAGGATGAAGAAGAAGCAAGAGCAAGAGAATTTTGTGTAATGGCAATAGATGCATCTTGCAAAAGGTATGATGAACATAAAGAATCTGAATCAGATGATGATGAAGATCAGGTTATCTCTACCCTTGACTTTTCATTAGTAGAACTTAAAACAGATTTTAAATTATTATGTAAAGATCTGATTCAATCTAAGAAGGAAATAAAATTTCTTAGAGAGAAAGTAAATAAACTTTCTTCTAAAAACATAAAATTCAATGAAGATTTAGAAATTACTTTAAATCATATAGCCTCATTAAAATCAGTTAAAGATTTTCAGAAAATCTGTGTTCAACATAATTCGCCGAACTTAGGTCGACGAACTCTGAATAGAGGTCAACGAAATTGGAACAGAGAAAACAACCTATATTATTCTCTGAACCGAGATCGACGATCTCACTATAAATCGTCGAGCTCAGGTCGACGAAAATATTCTTCGTTGAGCTCAAATTTTCATAGCAAAGATTTTAAATCATTTCATAATCAAAAATTTAAAAATCCTTATACCCAGTGGTTCATCCCTTCTAAGAAACTTCATCCACTTGGCTATAAAGATTTCCCTGGATATTACTTTACTTCAAATTATTATTGTGAAAGAAAAATAAGACCCAAGGCAAATCTGGGTCCAGAATTCCTAACATCTCCTTTCAGGAAAATTGTTCAGAAGGCTACAACTATAGGGGGAGATTATCAGAATCTCAGAATGAAAATGAACAAAAGTGCAGCTATCACTTTATTAGATTCTATGCAGCTGCCCCTTAGTTTCTGTTTGTATTTCTTTTATTTTGAATCCCTTTTTAACAAAGCACCCATGTACATCTGCTATTATATTATAATTCAGGCAGATCTTTTTGCTTTGTATTTTGTTTTTATGTAAATAGTATCCTCACCCAAATAGGGGGAGATTGTTGGAACCTTAGGTTCTGATTTGGGTTAGGATCACTATTAGGATGATTAGTTTGACCCAAAATGTATAGTCTAAGGGTCATAGGGCTTTTCAAGTATTCCTCAGAAAGAATCCCAGAAGAAGTGCAGAAGAATTCCAGAGAAAATCAATTTTGAAGTTCAGAAATTTTAGCTCTCAGAAATAGTCGAACGGAGTTCAACTATTGCAGTCCAGAAATAGTCGAACGGAGTTCAACTATTGCAGTCCAGAAATAGTCGAACGGAGTTCAACTATTGCAGTCCAGAAATAGTCGAACGGAGTTCAACTATTACAGTCCAGAGATAGTCGAACGGAGTTCAACTATTGCAGTCCAGAGATAGTCGAACGGAGTTCAACTATTGCAGTCCAGAAATAGTCGAACGGAGTTCAACTATTGCAGTCCAGAAATAGTCGAACGGAGTTCAACTATAGTCGAACGGAGTTCAACTATTTCTGTGTTCAGCTCTAAGAGAACAGATAACTCAGATGCAGGTCAACTATAGTCGAACGGAGTTCAACGATAGTCGAACGGAGTTCAACTATAGTCGAACGCAGATTGGAGAAGCTTTTTAGATTAAATTTTGGTGATTTCCTGTGCAGTTATTGGAGACAGCTGGCTAGAGTTATTCAAGGCTTAAGTAAAGGAATTTACAGCTAATATATTTAATGCTAAATATTCTTATGAATATAGCCGTTGGGAGGCTGCATTAAATATGAATCAATTCAGAGGTTTATTGTCAGTTACCTTTCCAAGACAGGTTCCTTTCTTGAAAATGTCTCTGCCGCATCAGACAAGAAATCAAATGACTTTCCTCAGCCCATTGGATACATATATATATTTTATATAGCAAGATAGAAAAAATATATAGCAGAGAGGCTCAGAAATAACAACAAGAGACAGAGAGAGAAAAAGCTTTCAAGAGACAACATATTCAGATTTGTCTACAGAGCTTGCTGGAGATTTTCATTTAGTTGAAGGCCTACACCCTGAAGCAAAGCTTCCACTCCTGAACTATTCTACATCTCAAGGGGAGCTTTGACAACATCACTGAATCCACATAGTCTTCTCAATTGCTTGAGAAAGAGAAGACTTCCATCACTCTCTCATCCCCACCTCTGTAAAGGGTTTTTCAAACTCCCTTCAAAAGTTTGTGTTTGGTTTCTGAGACCTTATCAAAACTCAATGGTGGCAAGACACCTGATCAAAAAATCTGGTTTGGTTTTTGAGCACCTTATCAAAAGCTCATTGGTGCCCAGGACACCTGATCAACTCATCCTGCAGTGGATTCCTACCAGGATGGTAGAAGAGTGGATTACCCAGATTTGGGGAACCACTATAAATTTCCTTGTGTCGTCTGGTTTGCTTGCTCTGTTTTCTTCCTTATGTGCTGTGAATTTTATTTTGCATTTTAGTTTCTAAAAACTCTTAAGCATATCAGATCTATCACCTCACTTTCACATCCCCTTAACGATGTGTGGCTAATCATTATTAGCGTCGGCATCGAAGAGCATTGGGACATTTAAATTAATTCGTAATAATTAAAGCACTTTAGTTTCAATTTAATTTAAGCACTTAAGGTGTGTCCCGGGTTATCGACGCGTAGAACCACAAATAGATGTGTGGGCCCTATTTTTGTTATCCATACGCTAGCTAGTAGAGAGGTCGTGTGTATGGACAGATCACCCCTCGGTAAATAGAGTTGCGTGCATACCCTCGAGATAGGACAAGCGTAATTCTACCGGATTTGGTTCCCCACCCAATAGTGGGGTTCTTAGCGTAAAGCGGGCGTTAAGAGGAATCCTTCGTCGGACTAACGTTCGTTCGAATAGTCTTAGCATTCAGGTGAGCGATATCCCTATAGCTAGGTGAGCTCACATTTGTGGAACCTCCACGGCCAAGTTGCCTTTTATTAATTTGAAAACTAAGTTCTATTATTATTAAAAGTTAATTTTTTCTAAATCCGATTTGATGCTGAGCGTTAACCCTTCATCGAATTTTTCTAAATCGTTTTTTCGCTCTTTTACTTTTTCCGTCTTTACTTAATTAAAATCTCCACCTTATTTTTAGTAAAGTAATAGTCCTCCCGGAGGAGTAAGAATAGTCAACAAGCCCCGAGGACAATACGACATCGGTATTCCCATGAATATCGAGTACTACTTGCGATAGGTGCACTTGCCTACCCGAGAAAGCCCGCGACGATCGACTCACCGAACCAACCACAGTAAGAGTCTGTTCGCGGGCGCATCAATAGGCGAGTGGGACCATGTGGTCCAATTGCAGAAGGCGAGACTGGTCTCGACATTGTAGGCGAGACGTCCTCTAGGTTGCGGACTGACCCTTGAGGGCGAGATGGCTCCCCTAAGGCGGGATGCCAATGAGATGAACAGGTGGGCTCGTCTCACCTGCTGGTCATTTCCCCAAACACCATATAGATGGAATGATGTTTTTACCTTTTTACCCCCAAGGGGATTTTACTCTTCTACCCCGGGTAATTTTACACTTCTACCCTCAGTGGTCTGCATATAGCCCTTCAGAAGAGCAGAGTTTTGTTGTTGGCAGACCCAACCCAGGGTATTTTGGTAATTTCAGGTCGGTTTAGTGTGGTTATTTGCAGATAAAACTCAGAGGCCTATAAATAGACCAATAAGGTGCCTTGAATAGAGGGTTTTTGAACCTTTCTATATTCTTCCTCAGAGGCACCCATCTCAGCATTGGCTAGAGAGGGGGAGAACATCAGATTCTTCCGGGTAAGAAGTGGGACCTCCGAGCTGAGACCATCAGTCTATTTCTGGTCCAGTGACTTACGTCGGGAGGGTGGTTTGAGAAGAGTAAGGGTGTGATGCAGCTTTAGGTCCGAACTCTAGGTGGAACCGGGTGACCAGTTTGAACAGTCAACCCGTGTGAAATCGTGTGGCGGTACAAGTTTTCATGCGATGATAGTGTACAACCTCGGGCTTGCGAGAGACCCTCAAGATGCGGATACTCGAGGCAGGCGAGAAGGATAGATAGGCGAGTGGGACCATGGGGGGTCCTCTAACATGTGGCGAGATGAGCGGTCCCTACAATAAGCGAGACTTCCCGCTTAGGGGCGCGAGAAGACCTCCCGCGGCGAGATTACCTCATGAAAAAGGATTCCGGCGATATGGGTAGAGGGGTCCGTCCCGCCAATAGGTGCTCTTCCACTCGCCAGGAAGAAAAGAAGCCATTTTTATATTTCCATGTCAAAAGGGGATTTTACTCTTCTACCTCGGGCTTTTTTACCCTTTTACCCTTAGTGGTCTGTATATAGCTCCTCAGAACAGCGGAGTTTGGCTGTTGGCAGACCCAGCAAGGGGTACCCTGGTATTTTTAGACCAGTATAGTTTGGTTATTGGCAGCTCAGATTCAGAAATCTATAAATTGGCCCATAGGGGTTCTTCAGAAAGACACATTCTTCACTCCCGGGGATTTGTGGCATCATCTTCTGTGCTTTCTGAGGAGCTCCAAGCCCAGCTTTTGGCTTTGGAGGGGAAGCTCTCAGTGATCTTCTGGGTAATCGGTTGGACTTCCTTGCTGCGGCTTCGGGCCAGTTCTCTAGTCCTTCACGACCAGTCGGAGGTCGGAGCTTGGGCCAAGTAGATGTCGACTACGCCCCTATTTTGCGAACATTTGTCGAAGTCAAATTTTGGCTGCAACAGCTCTGGTGCGGTGAGCGTGGAAGGTAGCTGATACAAGAAAAGTTTGAGTTTAGTCCTATGGCAGGAAGTGAAGGTGAAGGATCTGGTTCCGGAGGTTCCCCCTCCCGGGGAGAAGAGGCGATGAGGAAGATGCTGGAGGACTTCAGGCGAGAGGTCCTGCAGACCATAAGCTTGGCCTTCTCGGCAAGTAGCGAGTGGGCGACGGCTCAGGTCCCGATAGAGGTGGTCCCGCTCTTAGGCGAGAATGCCCCTGGACTGTGCCCGGGAAAGGAGGTCCCGGTGGAGGATGGCGAGAGGGACGTGGCGGCGCGAGAACTATTCCCAGGCCAGCATCCCGGGAAGGAGATCCCGACAGAAGATGGCGAGAGGGAGGCAGCTGTGCGAGAGCTCTTCCATGGGCACAGTCTTGCGGATCGGGCCAGCCAGCCGAGGCCGCGAGACGTGCCCTCTCGACAAGCAGGTGGCGAGAGCCCGTTCAGTGAGCTCGTCATCTCGGCTCCGGTGCCGGAGGGGTTTTGGGAGCCCGACATGTCCTACTACTCGGGGAAGGATGATCCTGTACAGCACGTATAGTGGTTTGAAGACATGGTTTCGATAAGTCAGATGACGGATGCCTTCAAAAGTCGGCTGTTTGCCATCACCTTGAAGGAGAAGGCGCGGGACTGGTTCCACCAGTTGTCGGCGAGATCAATCTACTGTTTTGAGGATCTGCGGAGGGGTTTCTTGTTGAGCTTCTCAACATCAAAGAAGCGTAAGAAGGAAGCGGAGTGCCTGTTTTCGGTGAGGCAGAAGCAGTATGAGACGTTGGGACACTACGTGGATCGGTTTCAGGAGGAGATCCTCCTCGTCTAGGAGGTCCCTGGATATATGCTGATGCTTGCATTTACCCTGGGACTAAGGCCAGGCTTCTTTAGTATGGAGTTGAAAAGGGTGCCCCCCTCTCTTTTGAGGAGCTCATGGAGAGGCCAGCAAAGGAGACGGATTTTGAGAGGGTCAATCTGGCATTTGCGTGGAAGTTGGCCAGGTTGGCGGAAGACGATATGAAGGAGCCAGCAGCGGGAAAGCAGAGGGAGCAAAGGGAGCAGAGGGAGCAGAGATAAGAGAGAAGAAGAGAGGAACCCCAAGGTCAGGGGCAGCAAGGACAGCATCATCAGGGGGCCCGAGAGCCGAACAACCGGATAGGTTGGCAGCCTCAGGAGGGTCACCCCCAGGAGTTAGGAGGAGGTTTCCAGGGAAGGGATAACTTTCGTGAGCCAAGGAGGTTTGATCAGTCGGCAT